>CP144186.1:0-2500000 GCA_036452645.1 Capsella bursa-pastoris
CCTAATACATAAACCCTAAACCCTAAACCCTAAACCCTAAACCCTAAACCCTAAACCCTAAACCCTAAACCCTACACCTTAAACCTTAAACTATAAACCCTAAACCCTAAACCCAAAAGCCTACCAACCTAAACCCTAAACTCTAAACCCTAAACCCTAAACCCTAAACCCTAAACCCTAACCATAAACCCTAAACCCTAAACTCTAAACCCTAACCCTAAACCCTAAACCCTAAACCCTAAACCCTAAACCCTAAACCCTAAACCCTAAACCCTAAACCCTAAACCCTAAACCCTAAACCCTAAACCCTAAACCCTAAACCCTAAACCCTAAACCCTAAACCCTAAACCCTAAACCCTAAACCCTATACCCTAGACCCTAAACCCTGAACCCTAAACCCTAAACCCTAAACCCTAAACCCTAAACCCTAAACCCTAAACCCTAAACCCTAAACCCTAAACCCTAAACCCTAAACCCTAAACCCTAAACCCTAAACCCTAAACCCTAAACCCTAAACCCTAAACCCTAAACCCTAAACCCTAAACCCTAAACCCTAAACCCTAAACCCTAAACCCTAAACCCTAAACCCTAAACCCTAAACCCTAAACCCTAAACCCTAAACCCTAAACCCTAAACCCTAAACCCTAAACCCTAAACCCTAAACCCTAAACCCTAAACCCTAAACCCTAAACCCTAAACCCTAAACCCTAAACCCTAAACCCTAAACCCTAAACCCTAAACCCTAAACCCTAAACCCTAAACCCTAAACCCTAAACCCTAAACCCTAAACCCTAAACCCTAAACCCTAAACCCTAAACCCTAAACCCTAAACCCTAAACCCTAAACCCTAAACCCTAAACCCTAAACCCTAAACCCTAAACCCTAAACCCTAAACCCTAAACCCTAAACCCTAAACCCTAAACCCTAAACCCTAAACCCTAAACCCTAAACCCTAAACCCTAAACCCTAAACCCTAAACCCTAAACCCTAAACCCTAAACCCTAAACCCTAAACCCTAAACCCTAAACCCTAAACCCTAAACCCTAAACCCTAAACCCTAAACCCTAAACCCTAAACCCTAAACCCTAAACCCTAAACCCTAAACCCTAAACCCTAAACCCTAAACCCTAAACCCTAAACCCTAAACCCTAAACCCTAAACCCTAAACCCTAAACCCTAAACCCTAAACCCTAAACCCTAAACCCTAAACCCTAAACCCTAAACCCTAAACCCTAAACCCTAAACCCTAAACCCTAAACCCTAAACCCTAAACCCTAAACCCTAAACCCTAAACCCTAAACCCTAAACCCTAAACCCTAAACCCTAAACCCTAAACCCTAAACCCTAAACCCTAAACCCTAAACCCTAAACCCTAAACCCTAAACCCTAAACCCTAAACCCTAAACCCTAAACCCTAAACCCTAAACCCTAAACCCTAAACCCTAAACCCTAAACCCTAAACCCTAAACCCTAAACCCTAAACCCTAAACCCTAAACCCTAAACCCTAAACCCTAAACCCTAAACCCTAAACCCTAAACCCTAAACCCTAAACCCTAAACCCTAAACCCTAAACCCTAAACCCTAAACCCTAAACCCTAAACCCTAAACCCTAAACCCTAAACCCTAAACCCTAAACCCTAAACCCTAAACCCTAAACCCTAAACCCTAAACCCTAAACCCTAAACCCTAAACCCTAAACCCTAAACCCTAAACCCTAAACCCTAAACCCTAAACCCTAAACCCTAAACCCTAAACCCTAAACCCTAAACCCTAAACCCTAAACCCTAAACCCTAAACCCTAAACCCTAAACCCTAAACCCTAAACCCTAAACCCTAAACCCTAAACCCTAAACCCTAAACCCTAAACCCTAAACCCTAAACCCTAAACCCTAAACCCTAAACCCTAAACCCTAAACCCTAAACCCTAAACCCTAAACCCTAAACCCTAAACCCTAAACCCTAAACCCTAAACCCTAAACCCTAAACCCTAAACCCTAAACCCTAAACCCTAAACCCTAAACCCTAAACCCTAAACCCTAAACCCTAAACCCTAAACCCTAAACCCTAAACCCTAAACCCTAAACCCTAAACCCTAAACCCTAAACCCTAAACCCTAAACCCTAAACCCTAAACCCTAAACCCTAAACCCTAAACCCTAAACCCTAAACCCTAAACCCTAAACCCTAAACCCTAAACCCTAAACCCTAAACCCTAAACCCTAAACCCTAAACCCTAAACCCTAAACCCTAAACCCTAAACCCTAAACCCTAAACCCTAAACCCTAAACCCTAAACCCTAAACCCTAAACCCTAAACCCTAAACCCTAAACCCTAAACCCTAAACCCTAAACCCTAAACCCTAAACCCTAAACCCTAAACCCTAAACCCTAAACCCTAAACCCTAAACCCTAAACCCTAAACCCTAAACCCTAAACCCTAAACCCTAAACCCTAAACCCTAAACCCTAAACCCTAAACCCTAAACCCTAAACCCTAAACCCTAAACCCTAAACCCTAAACCCTAAACCCTAAACCCTAAACCCTAAACCCTAAACCCTAAACCCTAAACCCTAAACCCTAAACCCTAAACCCTAAACCCTAAACCCTAAACCCTAAACCCTAAACCCTAAACCCTAAACCCTAAACCCTAAACCCTAAACCCTAAACCCTAAACCCTAAACCCTAAACCCTAAACCCTAAACCCTAAACCCTAAACCCTAAACCCTAAACCCTAAACCCTAAACCCTAAACCCTAAACCCTAAACCCTAAACCCTAAACCCTAAACCCTAAACCCTAAACCCTAAACCCTAAACCCTAAACCCTAAACCCTAAACCCTAAACCCTAAACCCTAAACCCTAAACCCTAAACCCTAAACCCTAAACCCTAAACCCTAAACCCTAAACCCTAAACCCTAAACCCTAAACCCTAAACCCTAAACCCTAAACCCTAAACCCTAAACCGTAAACCCTAAACCCTAAACCTTAAACCCTAAACCCTAAACCCTAAACCCTAAACCCTGAACCCTAAACCCTAAACCCTAAACCCTAAACCCTAAACCCTAAACCCTAAACCCTAAACCCTAAACCCTAAACCCTAAACCCTAAACCCTAAACCCTAAACCCTAAACCCTAAACCCTAAACCCTTAAAAACCATAAACCCTAAACCCTAAACCCTAAACCCTGAACTAGCCTAAACCCTAAACATTAAACCTTAAACCCTAAACCCTAAACCCTAAACCCTAAACCCTAAACCCTAAACCCTAAACCCTAAACCCTAAACCCTAAACCCTAAACCCTAAACCCTAAACCCTAAACCCTAAACCCTAAACCCTAAACCCTAAACCCTAAACCCTAAACCCTAAACCCTAAACCCTAAACCCTAAACCCTAAACCCTAAACCCTAAACCCTAAACCCTAAACCCTAAACCCTAAACCCTAAACCCTAAACCCTAAACCCTAAACCCTAAACCCTAAACCCTAAACCCTAAACCCTAAACCCTAAACCCTAAACCCTAAACCCTAAACCCTAAACCCTAAACCCTAAACCCTAAACCCTAAACCCTAAACCCTAAACCCTAAACCCTAAACCCTAAACCCTAAACCCTAAACCCTAAACCCTAAACCCTAAACCCTAAACCCTAAACCCTAAACCCTAAACCCTAAACCCTAAACCCTAAACCCTAAACCCTAAACCCTAAACCCTAAACCCTAAACCCTAAACCCTAAACCCTAAACCCTAAACCCTAAACCCTAAACCCTAAACCCTAAACCCTAAACCCTAAACCCTAAACCCTAAACCCTAAACCCTAAACCCTAAACCCTAAACCCTAAACCCTAAACCCTAAACCCTAAACCCTAAACCCTAAACCCTAAACCCTAAACCCTAAACCCTAAACCCTAAAACCTAAACCCTAAACCCTAAACCCTAAACCCTAAAACCTAAACCCTAAACCCTAAACCCTAAACCCTAAACCCTAAACCCTAAACCCTAAACCCTAAACCCTAAACCCTAAACCCTAAACCCTAAACCCTAAACCCTAAACCCTAAACCCTAAACCCTAAACCCTAAACCCTAAACCCTAAACCCTAAACCCTAAACCCTAAACCCTAAACCCTAAACCCTAAACCCTAAACCCTAAACCCTAAACCCTAAACCCTAAACCCTAAACCCTAAACCCTAAACCCTAAACCCTAAACCCTAAACCCTAAACCCTAAACCCTAAACCCTAAACCCTAAACCCTAAACCCTAAACCCTAAACCCTAAACCCTAAACCCTAAACCCTAAACCCTAAACCCTAAACCCTAAACCCTAAACCCTAAACCCTAAACCCTAAACCCTAAACCCTAAACCCTAAACCCTAAACCCTAAACCCTAAACCCTAAACCCTAAACCCTAAACCCTAAACCCTAAACCCTAAACCAACTATTTGATATGAACATTGTGTGACTAAAAAAAAGCTTACCACATAACAAGTAATCGAACCAACAAAAAATTTAGAATTCTCATCCGTAAAATTTTGCAATTTGATCCGTTCCTCAAATGTATGAATCAAATTACATTTATGTATTATGCAAAAGTAAAATAAAGTACTACATAATATTTACTTGTACGCAAAAACACTAGTGGACCAATGAATTTGATAGAAATAGAATCTTAAATTCTAGTGTTATTCAATTAAACATTTTACAAACTCCTTAAGTCTTGTGTTATTCGATTAAGTATTGTCATTCTTTCAAAATACTTTAAATTCTAGAGTTATTTAATTTTTTCCTTTCTTAAATCTTTTAAATGGAAGTGTTATTCAGTTTTACATAGTTTCTTGTATGACATCGTGATTTGCCTAGAATTTAAAAGAAAAACTTATGTAAAATATGATGAAAAAAATTCAAAGGTTTTGAGTTGAGATTTGGATAGAAAACATAGAAAAGTCCAGACTCCCAACAATTTATTATCTTTTACTTTATAGTTTAACTTAATCAACAGCCTTTTATCAACAATTAGCGACTTTAGAAAATAGGAAAATTCCAATTAAAAAGATATCAAATATTGCACTCAATATCTTTTTAGTTCTAGTATAAAAATATATTGCACAATATCCATATATTACAAAATAAATTGTTAGCATTTGTAAAGAAGATTTGCAAGTCTTTTGCAATACGTAAAAATCTATAATCAAGTCTTTAATTTAATTATATTATATTATGTCAAATTCTTTCAGCGAAACCCTCCCCTAAAAGCAATTTTTGTTTGGGTTTTATATTAGAGGAATAAATGTTGAAAAATAAACAATATATATGACAATAGTTTTTATAATTAGTTCTCTATTATCTTTTTTTTAATGACGAGAGTAATCTTGCTATACTTTCAAGAGTATTTATCACATAAAAATAGATTATTATATATAACTACATTTTTCTGTTAACAAAAATATACATTTACGATGTATATTATCCAATATTATATGTCAAAAATTGTTTATTTCAACTCCGACAATACTGTTCAAATTTAACACCAAAAAAAAATAAACAATGATTTGTGTGAATATCTATTTGATTAATAATATTATATCAAGATAAGTTATAAATTATGTGATAAACCTTATTTATTACTTCATATAAAGAAAGAACGAATTATATATAATCTAATATTTATGAGGATAATTGACTATATCATTGACATATTAACCAGTATATTATCATCATAGATTCCTATGTATGGGTTATATACTTATATGCATAGGTATCATGTTATATTAGTTCTCACATTTATGCATAATTATGATAAGATACATATTTATGCATAGTCACTATGATTAGTTTGGGGGAAAAAATATAATGGAAATATATAATTATGAAAGATAATAGTTATAATAAATATAATGGGAATATATAAAGATAAATTTAAACATTTTTGCTGGCTTTTTTTATAAACTTTGAAAATTGGTATTTTTGAAAAATAGTATTTGAAAAGATATATTTTTGAAATTTCTCCTTATATAAAATATTTGTATTATAAAAATAGTTAAACAAAATTAGTTATTTGAATATTTTTTGGTCAATACCCGTTAGTATCGAACAATGGTGGTCAAAGTCGGATCCGAAAAACGATGTATCAGAACTAAATGAATATGATGTTAACCACATGTCGATATATAATTTATAATATGTGGACATGCAATATATATAGTTTGTGTAGTTAGTAGCTATATATTTCTATAGTTGAGATGTATATGTATTATGTATTATATTATACCTTTGGCGTTAGACGATTTTATTTTCATATTATTATCCATTCGACGTAGTTATCAATTATCCAATAATGAAATAAGTAAGTGCAAAAAGGGGAAAAGGAAAAAAATGATGATTTCTTTTGCTTCCACGCTTCTAATTGTGTAAAGGAGCCAAATTTATGTGTTTGACACAAAAATAATCGTTAGTATAGGTCTATCTACCGTCCGCCGTTCCAATCTGACGGCTATGGTACAAGCCGTACAACTTAGACTCGAAAGATCATAAATCCCTCGAATCTAACAGTTTATTACCTCAAGTTTTTTTTTTTTTTTTTTTCTAATAATTGGTGGAGAAGAAGAAGAAGAAGAAGAAAGAAATGGCAACCGCAGCTCTCTCCGCCGCCCGACCCAACCGCCTTAACTCAGCCTCCTCCGATGTTCCTCTACATCCGCTGTATCTCCCTACCAAGCTCCAATTTCCTTCCGGTAAGACTCAGCTGTGGCGCTCCACTGCGATTCTCCTACCTACACGGCGACGATGCGCCGCGCCTAGAGCTAGTTCTCGCGCCGACGATTCTCCGCCGTTCGATATGTCTCTAGAGACGGCGCTTAAGGTTCTCGGTGTCTCTGAAGGAGCTTCCTTCGACGAAATACTTCGCGCCAAGAAATCGATCCTTGCTTCCCGTAAGGACGACCCCAACGCCATCTCTCAGGTGACTGTTTTCTAGGTTTCATCCTCTAATGGATTTCTCAATTTCAGCTTTTAGTGTCAACCAATTCGCTAATTTGGTTAGGTTTCTTCATTACTATAATGGGGAGTTTTAGCTTCCAAATCAAAATGAATCTCTCTCTCTCTCTCTCTAATTCTAGCTTTGCGGGGGAACCATCACTTGAATAAACTCCATCAGTCATGGAAATATTTACTTTCTTGTTCTTGTGCCTCACTGTAATCTTGCCTCTCTTTTTTCTCAGGCTGAGGCTGCATATGATATGCTGCTGATGCAGAGCCTTAACCAACGCCGAGCAGGAAAAGTTGTGAGCAACAACATACGCTACGCTGATGTTAAATCCAGTAACCCTCTGGGAACAAGTTCCGTTTCTCAGTGGATGAAGAATCCACCTGTCTCTGTTGATATACCATCCACTAGCGATCTCGGTATACAAGCTGGTGTCTATGGAGCTATGATGGTTTTGACTTACGTTAATGGGAGTTCCTTAGAGTCTTCTGGGATGCCTTACGCCGGTGCTGATGTTCCCGGACTGATACTGGCCAGTAGCTTTGGAGCCTCTCTATACTTCATGACTAAAAAAAACGTCAAGCTAGGTAATGTTAACTTCCATCTTCTTCTGTGCTCACCACAGGCAAGAGCACCTCTGATGTTGTTATCTGTCTTGGTGCAGGGAAAGCAGCTGCGTTAACAGCGGGGGGATTAGTGGCAGGTGCAGTGGTGGGATCAGCCGTAGAGACCTGGCTGCACGTTGATGTGGTCCCGTTTCTTGGTCTCCATTCCCCAGCTGCAGTCGTGAGTGAATTCATAGTCTTCTCTCAGTTCTTGGTTTCTCTATGTTTAAGGTAGAACTTTGTATATTGGCTTCTTCTACAAAATTGGCTCAACCTGTCACGCTTTGTGTATGTACTCCGTTTATATGCATTTTGTACAGAACACTCAAAGTAAACAAATCCTAGACATCACTCTTCATGCTCATATTCACATGGTTTGGACTTTGAAGTTTCTGTTGCGTAAACCTAAACCAAACCAAAGAGTTTCAGCGACAGATTAACAGTAATTACTCTTCATCATTCTTTTTCCAGTTGACGCCTACTAACACACTTAGCAAACGAAACTAGCATTTGCAGCTCACACAGTTAATCAATACAGCTATGTCTATAGACTAGTTACGGAATTTGGAATGAATATGGACTTGGGAATATTGAATCTGGAGCCAAGGGTAGTTTCTGTTGGCATAGTGCAAGACCAAAAGGCCCTCTGACTCAGCTCTTGGAAATGGTGGCAGACCCCTTGGCCAATCTACTTAAGATCAGAGCATCTCATCTCTCCCTTCTTTGCTGCTTCTTGTATCACAGTTTTCACCAGCAGCTTTACGATTCCCTGAATTCCATTCAATACCCAGGTTGTGTATACGCATTCTCTTCTTGTGTCCTCTCGCTCTCTCACTCTACACATGGTAACAAAGTGATTTTTTTCCTTGCGTCTTCTCTCTCCCAAGACATTCATACCAGACCATACCCGCAAAAAAACATCTATGGAGAAGTCAAACCCAGTAATAGCAATTATAATCTGCCAACAAATTAAGAAATTAACAGCAGTACTTTCCTGCATTTTGTATCCGGACACTGAGCATCATCATCAAGTTGTTGCATTTTCGCACCATATATGGTATCATTAGTTTATGATAAGAAAACGTGGTGATTCGATTGGCGTTGGAAACTAACTAATTATTCGGTAAGTGCATCCGCTCAGGCGATGGGAAAGCGTCCTGTTTACCACTCCAAGAACGAAATTCGAAACAAGTTGAGAGGAACTCGTCGAGTAACAAGGTAACATGTGAGCCAAAAAGTCATCTTACAGCAATTTCAGTGTGGATATTAACAACGTATGATGATAAAGAAATGAGACTTCCTCAATGCTCCGTAAAACACAAGTTTGAGGTACAAAATGCAACTGATAAGAGGGTCAGTTTAAACCGTATGATCCAACGATGTTGCTTACAGTTTGTGCAAAGGTTCTTGAGGTTATCTTTTTGCCAGGGACATGAAATGGGTTCGACACTGCATCCACGTAGGCAGCATGAAACTTCCTGAAGAACTGTGAAAAGAAAAACACAGAATGAAACACTTGTTAATATCTAGGGGAAGAGAAGAACGAACAACACAAGTCGAAGAACCAACGGTAACTTTCAGGGTTTCGGCTTTGCTAAGGAACATTGGAACTAGTAAGTGATAGAGAACAAGCATGGAATGTGATGGAAAGACCTCTGTTTTAATGCCAAATAAAGTAGGATATGAGCAGATGAGAGATACTTACACTTCTCACATCGGTGTCTCTAACATCCAAATCAGTAGTGACCAATATAAATTTAACTTTGGTATTAGTCAAGTAACCATAGCTGCAGGAGAAGAAGAACCCATGAAAGGAGTATTCTACACAAGAAAAAATCATCAGAGAGAGTGAGAATGTGCTTACACTTTGTAGTTCACAGTAGGATAGAGCAGGCCAAGAAAAGCCTCGTTCAGAGTCGTACCAGACCTTTTGGGATTGTTCACTGAAGAAACAACAAATAAAACTACATTACACTCTTTATATACCCAGGTTGTGTAATCAGAGCAAAAACTCCGAAAACCTCAGAATTTGAACCAAAAAAAAAAAAAAAAAGAGAGATTGGATTGGATAAAGGACCTCGCTCTTCGATGACATCGAGGGAGCAATGAACGATGTGGTGGAGCTTGAGGGCATCGTCAGCATCCGTGAAGCTCTGTATGTAAAGCGGATTGTTCTGTTGTTTGGATCCAAGTCAGAAAACAGAAGATCCAGATGAATATCAGATCAAATCAGAAATCGGAATGTAAAAAGTCACCTGGTGACCGACGACGGCGACGCAAACGATCATCTTCTCCTTTGCAGATCTCCTCCGAATCTCGAAACTGAGAAAAACAAAAAAGTTCCGACGATCACTTCAGATTCCGAAAGAGTCAATTTTTTTATGGGCCAGGCTTTAAAATCCGAACTATTGGGCTTTTTAAGTCAGTCATCACGTACTACTAACTTTGATATTTTCTTAACTGATCCCCGAATTCCTTATTTCTTTCTAAGACATCCACTAATCTCCCAATTTATCAGATGTCCCCAGCAAGACAAATGTCTTTTTATATTTTAATTTTGGTATCACAATCATCATGTCAAAAACTCATCTCTCTCCATTCATGAGAACCTCGAAATGTAAAAAAACTTTGGCAATCTTAGCACTTTCTATATATTATTCTACTCTATATGTTTGTTCGTATCTGCAAAATCCCAAAACAGAGACATGTTGAGAAGAAGGATCATGGAGGAGGATGATGATTAATAATGTGAATAGCCCATTTCAATATTGGCAATCATGGATTCAAACCTTTATATCAAGAGATGATCAACACTAAAAATATCTCTACCAACAAATTTCTCATTCTCTTCCCTATTAGAAGGATCATATCATTAGATTCCAAATTTTTTCAAACAAACAAACAAAACGCATGGAACCGATACAGATGGTGAGAAAACATAGACAGACCCCCAAATGTGAAAATCCAGAGAGGTAGGGAGAGAGTCATTGGCCAGTCTTGAGGATCTTCCTCTGCCTGAAGAATCTAGCGATCGGCGGAGTCAACGCCATCGTGATCGGAACTCTGATCGGAAACAGCGCCTTATTGCACAAAACGGCCAGCGCTAGGGCTCCGCCGGCAGATTTGGCAAGCTGTTTCGTCTTGTTGTCGGTCGTGCCCGAACCATCCTCTTCCAGCTTCAAATCGAGGCTATGGTTAGGGTTTTCCTTGTTGGAGAACCAAGGGATTTGGTACTTGTCCAAGAGCGATTCCACATCGACGTTGTTCTTGATCGCGATGTAAAATCCACTAATCGAGACGCCGGAGACCGAGAAATGGACTCCTAGCGCCACTTTTCCGTACTTCTTCACAAACTCCTTGAGCCGAGTCGCCATCGAGATCGGAGATTTTTCAGAATCTTCCAGAAACGAAGCCGACGCACACCAGATCACCAGAAAAAACTTAGGGTTTATCTCTTTCATTTAAACCCATCTTGGGCCTATTTTGGTCTGGCCCATTTGAAAAGCCTTTTAATAAACAATTTTTTTTTTTCTATTTTTTGTATTCATTTGACCTGAGTTTCAGGTTTATAATCTTGAACATGAGATCACTTTTAGCGCTCTTTGTTCTCCATAACATCATTCCAATTCTTCGCTTTATTGATGAGATGTCATGTCAAGGTTAAAATGACTATTGCTTGAAAGTTTTTATTGTCTCAATCTATCTTATTATCTACTGTTTTGTGTCAATCGCTTAGCTTTTGTAGCAACGACCTTGTTTGTCTCTTTGGCTTTGACCGTTCATTGTTTGTAATGGTTTCTATTTTGATGGAGGGTAGCTTTATCAAAATATGGTGTAAGTGTATGTAGTAAGTAGTAGAAACTTCTACATGTGTGTAGTGTGTAGTGTGTAGTGTGTAGTAAGAAAAGTATCCATTTTTTTTTGGACAAAATAAGAAAAAAAAAAAAAAAGTATCCATAAATGTTAGATTTGTCTCTTCTTATTTGTCTTTGTGTTTATAACAACGACCAAAATAAACACAAGAGAAAAAGTGAGAGAACAAACCTTAAGAGTGAAACAGAGGTGAGAATATCAACAACACACATGAATCACAGAGCTTCAGTCTCGTAGAGATCTCTCATATGAGAGGAATAATTACCAAGAATGAAACAAGAGACAAGATGCAGTCCATTATGTCTGAGTCTTACGTTTCTGTGGGAGATTACAAGGTGTCAGAGTGGCCCCTCTGCAGCTCATCCTTCAGAAGCACATAACATTGCGTCCGCTTCCAAACTATAATCACGTTCCTACTACTTTCACATGCTTGCCTTGGTGGTTTTTGAACTCCAAACAACTCCACTCTAAAGCATCTCAAGGAAAGTCGCATGGAGGAATGGCATTGATGGTCAAAGTCCATGAAAATCAAAGCAGTTTCGAGCTCGTCTACTCGAAAGCTTCACATTTCTGAGCTCCAAGGTCAAAAAGTTTCAAGGAATACCCCTTCTTCAAGGCATCTTATGACCAGCCAATTATTTTGAATATCTTTTGTTCATATATTTTATACCCATAAACGTAGCAAGAACTAAGTATCTAGAAGATGATGAAGATGAATCTTGTTGAAGGAAAAGAGATGAGACTAAAAAAAATGTATTGTTTTAAATAGAGCGTTTGTTCCTCTTGCTACTAGTCATCTTCCCCACATACCTATTAGATTTCATTATCCATATATCATCCATATCATTCTCCCCCACTTCCTCTTTTCGCAATACCCTTCTTCTTATTTTTCCCTAGCCTCTCTTCATTTGGGCCATCTCTAAGTATATCTCTTCTCAATTGTATTGGGGAAAAACAAGAACCTAATTAACTTGACATTATGTTGATCTGTTTTACAAGGGAAGTGGAGGAATCTTGCTGTTTATATTGGACCGCTCTACATTTTACTTAGCCTTTGAATATTATAAACTATTATAAACCTCCTCATGAAGGTAAAGCTCAGAGGTTTGCTGCCATATCACAAAAGGTACAAATTAAACAACTGTTGTTGCAACAGAGGTTCGGTGTACATTATTCAAGTTAGAAAGCTAAAATACTTTATACATAACCAACTATTGTTTCACCAATCCTAGCAATTTCTATCCACATGTTTTTCCAATCTCCTTGATAGACATGAGCAGAATATCATGCTACCCAAATATATAATGCAAGTTTAAGAATATGCAGACTCCCCAAAAAAAAAAAAGGCAAATGACCAAGTAAATACAAGACTGAATGGAGCTAGTGTAGAGGATACTTTCTTAACAAAATTCATATGCAGTCCAAGATGTTACCTGAAAACAGGCTTACAAGCCATCATCAACACCAATAATTGAAAATTCATCTGCACTACCTTGAAATATGCCACCATCCTCCCAGTTTTCAAATCAAAGTGCTTTATCTCTAATGTCTGAAGAAGACTTAATATGGATCCCCATGCAGCTGCAGCCTCTTTGACTTCTATCCAACTAAGTAGGGAAAGGAAAGTTGAACCATATAGTATGTCGATAATGTAGAATACAGGTGGAGGTATCATCACCATCCCAAACAGCTTCCCCTTGCTTGTGAATTGTCCTTAGGTATTTTACCTAAAGGAGACCCTGCACATAGCTGTATGTCCAATACTACATAGGAATAGAGTTAATTAATAGAGATGATGGTATCATTAAATATCACAATCAATACTCTGTTATATATGATATATACATGAAGATGTAAGTAACTTACAAGACGATTGACAAACACAAATTTTTATCAATGAGATTTAGTTAAGCCATCAGGCTACTTACTCACATGCAAAGTTGTGCTTACCACTTTGTCCTTGCGAACTGAGCAATTGAAGAGGCCGAAAACAGTTCCTGCTTTCTCTGACTCATTCTTTTTGTAAGCATCACCAAACAAGAACAAGGAGACAGTGCTTTCATTTAAGCTGCCGATTTTCCATATGCCATAAGGCTGACCTATTGAGCTTTTTTTGGGTTGTCCTTTCTCTGTTAGCACTCCAATTGTCGCCCAGCAGCCAGAGAGTTTGTCACCCATTAGTAAGTTCCTAGACAGAAACTTGTTTCAGTTAAAAGTCCTGTGCTATCCAAAATTTAGTAATGTCCATTCAATCAAGAAAGTGAACTTACTTTATAGTCGGCAATCGAACGAAACGAATATCTGAAAAGTGATCACTAATCTCAGCAGGGCTAAGTAGTTGATTCCTGCAAAATATCAAAAGATTGGCTAATTCAACAATGGACTGAGATGGAGAAAAAAAAACAGAAACAAAACAATCTGCGACTATATACATTTGGTCAGAAACAAACAAAAAGGTTTGAGTTTAAACCTAATGCGCAAGCCAGAAAACTTGTCAATGTCGTTGGCACTAGAGTTGTTAGAGCCTTTGGGTTTAGTAATTTTTGCGACTGGTTTAGGATCGTAATCAATGCAATCTTGAACAACACTTTTGAAGTCAGACAAGTCAGAGTGACCCCTACGTTTCGGGGATTCATCATCCGTGAGGTACCCTGCACAAACATGCCATTGCATTTTTTAAGGACAACAACAATTAGAAGAGAAAGAAAAAAAAAAGCATCAAACTTTACACATGTGAGAGCGAATTGAGTGGAAACAAGACGCACCCAGAAGAAAATTTCCAATCTTAGATCTAATCATGTAAGTAATTGATCGAAACAGAAATACAAATCGGAATCTTCGAAAGCGAAACCCTAAAATGTGAAATGAGGGAGAGAAGAGCTCACCGGGTGTAGCAGAAGGAGAACCTGGAGGTGTTTCGAGAACTCTTTCGTCAAGAGACAGAAGCAAATCAAGATCCTCTTGGTCGCTCCCCATTATTTTTCCTCAATTTCTCGATTCAATCGCGAAGCAAAGACACACAAAACAAAACATTCAACATCTCTCTTCACTTGTGAGCGGGAGACTGATTCCGTTGCCCGCCGAAACTCTAAACCGACGGTTTGTGCGGTTCGCAGTAAACCGAACAATTTTTGCGTGACGATTGTGTCGGCACGGCATTTTTTTGTCTCGTATGTATGTAATAAAATACAACTCAGCGTGGTCCATCAACAAACCCACAAGGCCCTATAATTGCTACTAACATCCACTAATGGTTTGCCACGTGTCATTATCAATGGGCTCTTCCAAACGATAGACATGTTGATGGGCCCCCAATATAAGAATTCTTTAGTACACCCAAGAGATATTTGAAGTATAATTAATTGATAAATATATGTATGAGTGATGGCTATGTGATCAAAATTCAAAAACTTGCTTAATGTAGAAAATTTATGAGAATTTCTTATAGTATTATCATCACTTAAGAAACGCATAATGAAAAAGATTGGTTTCCCAAAGTGATGCTATTATTATTATTCGAAGAGATAAATAAATAATTTAATTAGTCTATTTAAAAAAAACAAAAATGAAAAAGAGAGAATATGGTATTATTATAAAGCGAGCCGTGTCTTTAGCAGCGCACACACTTTGCTTGCCTGCTGGGCTTCACGATTCTCACGACATCTGTTTATCTTCTCCGATTACCACGTCCATGGATCTCAGTCAATGCTCTTTCATCTCTATGGATTAGTCAAATTCCCTCTTCACTTTAATCTCTGACCTTCTTCCACCTCTGATCGGTTCCGACGGCGGAGAACTGTTTAGTGCCTTCTGCTCCTCCGTCTCCTGCGTTTCTTCTCTAAACCGACCAAAGGGGTTTTCCAGTTCTGTGATTCCTGCCCGATTCTTGATCTGTGTTTACGATAAAGCTTTCTCCTTTTTCCTTTTTTTTGGGTTCGCCGTGAAGAAATTGTTGGATCTGAAACGACGGAAATCAAGATGGGTTTTTTCAGTACGATACTAGGGTTTTGTGGATTTGGAGTTGGGATTTCGTTGGGACTTGTCATTGGCTACGTTATGTTCGTCTACTTGCAGCCCAACGACGTCAAGGTTCGTTTTTTTCTTTTTCTCTTTCGGCGATTTGACTATTTGTCATTCGTTATCCACCAGATATGCGTTTTTCTAAGTTCCAAGTTCGATTGTCTATGAGCTTACATCCGGATTAGTTTATGGAATCAACTTGTTGCCCTCTACGATTTACATTTTTATAAGATTGAACGCCTTACCGAGTCTTCTTAGCTGTTTTGTTTCCACTGTTATGATTTTGCCGTTGGGGTAGACTTGTATTGTATGTGTCCAAGTTGGTTTTTCTTCCGAGAATAGGAAGTTTCCAAACACTGTTTCCTGGTGATACATACAGCCAGCTTGTGATGGAAGGTATGCCTGAATTTGCTTTTACCCTTTTGCACTTATAGGATCCTGAAATTCGTTCCATAGCTGACCAAGACCCCAAAGATATGCAACGGATGCTTCCAGAGATACCACTATGGGTGAAAAATCCGGATTTTGATCGCGTATGTGATCTTCTTCTTCCTTTTGACATCACGACTTTTATCTTTTTGTCTCAGGTTCTGATGTTTGTTTCTTCTATCTTCTTATGAATTAGGTTGACTGGATAAACAGATTTATCGAGTACATGTGGCCTTATCTCGACAAGGTTACAATTACCTGCACTTTCTCATATTTATCTTCTCGTGATACTTCAGTTTCTTAACTTCATTTTTTAAAGTTTGCATTTTGTTTCTCCAATTGTATCTATGTAGGCCATATGTAAGACTGCAAAGAATATAGCAAAGCCGATCATCGAGGAGCAGATACCTAAGTACAAGATTGACTCTGTTGAGTTTGAAACTCTTACACTAGGCTCATTACCCCCTACATTCCAAGGTGTGTTAATCGTTTCTTCTCTTCCTCAATCTCTCCTTTAGTGTCATGTTCTCATGTCGGAACTAAGAGCTGGAGGGGAGTTGGTGGTGACAAAAAAAGGTTCACATGCCAAAGATGATTATGAATCTATTCCAAGACTACTGAGTTTTATTTTTCTTTTCTCTTTTCTCAGGTATGAAAGTTTATCTCACAGACGAGAAAGAGTTGATTATGGAACCATGTTTGAAATGGGCCGCAAATCCCAATATCTTGGTTGCCATCAAAGCATTTGGGTTGAAGGCAACAGTTCAGGTAATAAGATATCCCTCTAACTGCAAATCAAACTTAAAAGAAGAAACAGCCTACTTAATAGCAATCATGACTGTCCCTCAGTAACCGATGAAATTTTCTCAGGTGGTCGATTTGCAAGTTTTTGCTGAGCCTCGTATCACTCTCAAGCCACTAGTCCCAAGTTTTCCTTGTTTTGCCAACATCTATGTGTCTCTAATGGAGAAGGTCTGTATTACAATCATTTTTTGATAAGGTCATTTTTGGTGTACCAGTCAGCCTCTTTATCAGATCTTTTGGTATATTTTTTGCGTTGTTGACTGTTTCTTGCTACTGTGGCAGCCACACGTTGATTTTGGACTGAAGCTTGGTGGAGCCGATCTTATGTCAATCCCTGGCCTCTACAGATTTGTTCAGGTTGATATATTTCTCTTACATCATTCAGATCCCTGTCTTGTATGACTTAGAAATTGACATTTTCGGCAGCGCTATGTTTAGTCAGTTTAGGGGGCAACACACTCTATTTAGTCTTCCAGTTTTGTGAAGAGGGTTTGTTTCGATCTTGTAAGACAGAATGGGCTGATGACACTGTGACATCCTTTGTGATCGGCATATATATTTGTATATTCAATCTCTTATTTGGTGGAATTGGTTTGGTCTTTTAGAATTTTACGTTTCTGCTGGAACAGATATTCATTTCTAGTTACACTGCTGCATTGATTATTTCAGGAACAAATAAAGGATCAAGTTGCGAACATGTATCTCTGGCCTAAGACCCTTGTAGTTCCAATCCTTGACCCTGCGAAGTATCCCATTCCACCTTTTTTTGGAACAATCAATCCATACCTTAAACCTTCACCTTTGCTGAGCAAAATTTAATTTATAATCTGCAGAGCGTTCAGAAGGCCTGTTGGAATCGTCCATGTGAAAGTTGTAAAGGCTGTTGGGCTGAGGAAAAAAGATCTGATGGGTGGGGCAGATCCATACGTGAAAATCAAGCTCTCTGAAGATAAGATTCCTTCTAAGAAGACAACTGTCAAGCACAAGAATTTGAATCCTGAATGGAATGAAGAGTTCAAATTCTCGGTCAGAGATCCCCAGACTCAGATTCTAGAGTTCAATGTGTACGACTGGGAACAGGTGATAAGCTATCCAAAGGGTGACATGTGGCATGGAGCAGAATATATGTATAAGTTTTATTTTTGCAATGCAGGTTGGGAAGCACGATAAGATGGGTATGAATGTATTAGCTCTGAAAGAAATGGTGCCTGACGAACATAAAGCCTTTACCTTGGAACTGCGTAAGACTTTGGATGGCGGTGAAGATGGGCAACCTGACAAGTATAGGGGGAAGCTGGAGGTTGAACTCTTGTATAAGCCATTCACGGAGGAAGAAATGCCCAAAGGCTTTGAAGAAACGCAATCTGTGCAAAAAGCTCCAGAAGGCACACCAGCTGCTGGAGGAATGCTTGTGGTGATAGTGCATTCGGCTGAGGATGTTGAAGGAAAGCACCATACGAATCCTTACGTACGCATCTATTTCAAAGGGGAGGAGAGGAAAACAAAGCACGTGAAGAAGAACAGAGACCCAAGGTGGAATGAGGAGTTCTCCTTCATGCTCGAAGAGCCTCCCATCCGTGAGAAGCTGCACGTGGAAGTGCTGAGCACCTCATCCAGGATAGGTCTTTTGCATCCCAAGGTAGTACACTCGTTTTACTCGCACAGTAACACTAACAATTGTTGTGTACTGGTCTAATCTAAAAGTGGTTGTTGATGGGCAGGAAACATTGGGGTATGTGGATATTCCGGTGGTGGACGTGGTGAACAACAAGAGGATGAATCAGAAGTTTCACCTTATCGACTCAAAGAACGGAAAGATCCAAATCGAGCTGGAGTGGCGAACTGCCTCCTGATTTCTTATTTGATTCATGAACAAAGAAAGAGATAAATTGGTTTGATGTTGTTAAAAACTATGTGTTGTTGTACAAAATTGGCTTTAACTCTTTAAAACCAACGGCAGATTTGCAGAGCCTTCTTTTATTTTGATTTGTGTATCTTCGAGTTCTCTCTGATATTCGGTAGTGTGACTCCCTGTTTCCACTGCTCATTTTGTAGAGAAAAGATATGTGTCTCAAGATTAATTTGCATTGAACCAGACTGACCAGCACCATAAATGATCAAAAGATCAATGCAAGTTCGAAACTGAATACAGTCTGTCTTGCTTCCATTGTTCTGTTTTTAAAAGGAAACAAAATTACCACACAAGTGTTCGGCTAGTTGTTGACATTGTCTCCTTGCTTAAGCCAAAACATGCTCTTCACATTTAACAGTTTTGTAGTTGTGGTCAACTAATGCTATGTAATGATTAACAATTGTGTATGTCTAATAAACACTTAGTTGAGATTTTCAAAACCAACTCTCTTTAGCTTCAAGTTTCCCGATCAATACGTGATAAAATAATAGTTGGTCAACTTACATGTTACATTTTATACAAATATCAACTTGATTAAATTAATATATATGATCAAGTTGAACAGTTTTATGTATACATATCCTCTCTTCAACCTTTTGTCATAGCAGAAGACGAACGAGGAAATAAGATCAAACCGATCAAAGGCTTTCTCATGGAGGAAACAAAAACAAAGACGTGAGTAACATAATACATAAACAGTTTTATTGCTCGAGTATTGATTTTTTTGAACAAATCCGTATGTAAATGTTCAAGCAAGTAAATTAGGTTTCTTTTCTCTGATTTGTTATTTTACAGAGTTGAAAATGTTGAGACCGTCGATGTTTACACGGCAAAAGGTTTGCTTAGTACTGGTCATCGATATCTCGATGTAAGGTAAATAAGGAAAATTATCATTTCGTTTAAACTCTTCTTGTTGATTGATGAGTAGGCTATTTAATCTTATTGACATTTTTCGGTAATTGTAGGACAAATGAAGAATTCGCCAAGAGTCACTTTGAGGAGGCCTTGAACATTCCTTATATGTTCAAAACTGATGAAGGTGATCTAAACATTTTGCAAGAGTTTAATTTCTTATATTTTTTTAACAAAGTTGAGATCACAAGTGAAACTTGGAACGATTGTGAATGGTGGTGTGTAGGTAGGGTTATAAATCCTGATTTCCTTCCTCAAGTGGCATCGGTTTGCAAGAAAGATGAACATTTGATCGTGGTTAGTATCAAATATATCCCTTAATCATGATTGAAGAAATGTTTCACATCTTAGATTTACATCTTAATTAGACCGTTTCCTAATGTGTAACTAATTATTCGGTGAAGGCTTGTAACTCTGGAGGAAGAGCAAGTCGTGCTTGTGCTGACCTTCTCAATGCGGTGAGTCTATCTATACATATACATTTCATTATAAGTATATTGTATACCATACTTATGTGTATATACATCATACATATGTCGTGGGCAGGGGTACGAGCATGTGGCTAACATGGGGGGAGGCTACTCGGCTTGGGTTGACGCTGGATTCGCGGGCGAAAAAACCCCGGAGGACCTCAAGATAGCTTGCAAGTTCCGCCCCAATGATAACTAAACTGTCCTGCCGGTTTGTATTGACGCAAAAAGAAAACACTTCGAAACTTGTGATGTTGTATGTTTTGTTTGTCCTTGTGTAAGTATAAGAAGGCTCAGAACAGCCGAGTTTTAACTCTTGGGCCGTTAATTATGTATATTCTTGGGGATGACTCAAACATTGTATTGTATCAGTCTTGCTTTTTGAAGATACTATTTGTGGGCTTGGGGGCAGTTTTAAACTTTCTTTTTCAAAAAAAATAAAATAATGAGTTGTTCCGATCAGACTCAGTTGAAACAAAACTACATTATTATTTCGATGCTTATAGATTAATCTTGTCTGAAAAGAATGTCTGGTAAAACAGAGGACACAAGGGAAACTGAAAATGATTGTGGGCTGATGATGACAAACAATGGGAATCTAAATTATGATGGAAACGAACATATGTGTATGTGAATATGTTCTCTGTCTTTATGGGTAAGTAGTGGTAAAAGGCGTGGCTCAGTAGGCAACAAACAGTATTAACGTTTTCTTTTTCAAAAGATTTGATTTAAAAAGGAGCTTTTGGTTTTGACCAGGCCTAATCAGTTTCAGACCAAAGACACAACAACAAACTCATAAAGTCTTTCGTATTTACTGCTAAGTCTTTTCCTTTGTTTTGTTAATACACTCATCTTCTTCTTTTTTTCAGGTCCAAATACTCAGCTTCATTGATAGGGATTTTTGCAATAAATAAATATTGGTAAGAGAATATTAAATGTCGTTATCATGATGAAGGAGACAAAGAGAGCAGTAAAAAAATAAAATAAGAGTGTTAATTTGAAATTTATCTCTCTGAATCGAGGAGAAAGCGTGCCTTAGCCATTTCCACTTACACTCAATGCATAGCCTCGTTTTACTTAGCTATCCACATTATATTACTTGTTGTAATTATATAGCCATGTTTAAGAATATTTTTATGTGAAGAAACAAATGATTCCAATGCTCTGAAAATATGAATTATGTATACAAAGTAATCTAAATATATTTCGATATTAGTTACTCTTGTAAATTTTTGATATTAGCTATTCTTGACTGAATAGAAGAAGATTTGTCAGGAAATGTCTTTTTCATTTTTCTTGATATTTTCAAAGAATTATGATAATAATAATTAACAACATAATAAGATATTAGAGGGACTCATGCATGCTCTTTTGTCATTATTTCTAACAATGGTATTTTTTGTTTTATATAATTATAATTATTGAAAAGACAACCCCATTATGAGATATGATGATAGGGTCGTAAATCATAAATATGTCTATATGTATATATATGAAAAGATGCAACAACTGACTCCTAAAATTCAACTATTTTCCTTATAATATGATGATTGCAGAGCATTATAAATTCACCATCACGATTATTTATTAAAAACTTAGTATCCCACATAATATTAGCATCAGAAAAGCACCTCAATGAGGTCACGAAGAGGTTCTTGATTAGGCTTAATTATTAATAATCAGGCTCATTGAGGAGAAAATCTAAAGAAAGAAACAACGTTCACTTGGAAAAAGACAGTAAACTTGAAACTAAAATGAGTTGTATAAATGTTTTTGTTTTGAGTCAATGCATTTGAATGAGAACACTAATATTATATGCATTATCAAACAAAAGATGTCTGTTTTTGAGACCACATGATCTAATAAATAAAAAGATTAATACTTGGTTTTGTTTTGTGGTTGTCTACTTGTTTGTATTGGTTTGCCTTCAGCATTTTTACTTATATGCTAATGTCGTCCTTATATAATACATACATAGTAGGGACCTTCACATATTCACAACATGCATGCATCTTTGAGGAAAAATCCAATTCAAAATATTTTTTTGGCTTTTGAAAGTTAATTTCTTTCATAATAAGTAGCACATACTGTGCCTGGATTTTATTTTATTTCAGTTGATCTATTGTATGAAATTTATTTATTTTGACTGGCAGAACTATATAACTATAAATGTGAAAGACTAATAAAATATAATATAAACTACTAAACAAAAATGAAAACCTGATCTTAAATAATGATAATATTTTTTTTAACATAGATGCAAAACAAAACAAAAAAAAATAACAAAGTAACTTTAGTATAACGATCAAACATAAAATAACATTACGTGAAATAAATGTATGCATAATATTCTAAAACACGCACAAATTGCTTTAAATAATTTTTAAAATAACAAACTAACATAATATCTACTGATCAAATATAAATAAATTATGCGGGAAAAAATTATGAATAATATTCTAAATCGGCACATTTTATTCACAAAATAACCAAATAACCAAATTGGAAGTGTCTATTATCATCAGTGCACTTCATAATCACCATATCCCAAAAGTTAGCACAAACAACCAATATGTTCACCTAATTTGTGTGCACCAAAGATGAATGAAAGAACTAAATACTAACATTTATAAGATCTATGTCATGTACTAAAAAAAGAGTGTAATAAATTTGAGAATAATAAGAAACAGAAGCACAAATTTCAGAGAGAGATAGAGAGAGGGGCATGTGATAAAAGCAAGAGAGAGCTTCCCCATCTCTTATTATATAAAAGCGACCACGCTTGTTTTCTTGCAATGATTCGGTCTACTTTCTTATTATTATTCTCTCTTTTTCGTATTTTTTTTATCATATCTTTTAGTAGAAATTAAAATACATTTCACATTATCTATGCTTCTTGGCCTTTTCCCCTCCTACATAAGTAAGTTTACATATGTATCAATTTTTTTTTACATATGTTTTATTTTATTTTCCATGACATAAATCATCGACCAAAAATGTGAAATGTCAGTGAAAAAATTATCTAATATGGTAAACTGTGTATTAAGAATTAAATTTTTTAAAAATTACCAGTGAAAAAATTATCTAAAATGGTAAACTGTTGAGGTATGAGATTAAGTGCACATTTTTACTGATTTTTGTTTCACAAAATATTATTTTTGTTTAAGTTTTGTTTCATATTTCTATAGACTAGATTATAAGAATGATTATAAGATATAATTTTGCTAACATGTTTTCATCTCCTACTTTAGCAGATTCACTGACTGTTAAATATGCAAATTAGGCATATCTATTTACAGTCCCACTAGCATGTTAATCTTTTCTGGCCTTCATTATTTGGTAATCAATTTTGTATTCCATGTATCTCATTTTATATTTTCTTAAAAATGATTTACCTCAAATGTGTAAGATCATATACAAGATTTATCTATCTTAGTATGGTAAACAGTGTTTACTAGACACACTTCTATCATTTTTGTTTTAGTTCTTTAAAATTGCAACTTAACTATTGTCATCTACTACAATGTTTAATTCATTTTGAAATATCAAACTCATATTTGTAACCGATAATAGATAGAGGAAAAAAAAAAGAGTAAAGTTTTTGTGTGTTTTGCATTGAATTTGAAAGACAATTTTTCTTGTTTTATCTTTTGACTAACAAATATTTACAGCTGTGCAAGTAAATACTATGGCAGTATCCCTATTAAATTCAACAAAAGGTAGAAGAAAAGAAATCTAGATCAATAAATACAAGGAGTACTTGTATAAGCAACATCGAGATTTACAAATGTTTTGTTCGAATCATGGGAGAATATTAATGTACTACTATATTTATCAGATTTTTCATTCAAAAGTTTTGTCTTGTTATCAAATCAATTATTTTTATTTTCTTTTTCCAAAAAGTTCTTTTCGTATCATTGAGAGACCACAAGAGAGTTATGAGATCATTTATACATTACACTTTAATATCGTACATAGTATAGTTTGTTCAACTTATATTCAAGTGACTGAATGTTTTGTTTAAGAAATACTATCAAGTAATTAAACGACGAGCTTTAGAATAATTTACTCGAGAAACGAAAGCCCACTCGTGCGAGCAAAACGTGGCTCGCCGCTAATTTATCTGTGTTTTTTAGTTAACTTGCTGTTAAAAACAACAAAACAGTACTTAGACTGACATTGGAAAAAACAACAACTCAGTACTTAAATATATTATAGACTTTAATATTACAAATATATATTAGCCGGCGAATAACACAGTTATAAACTTAACACTTCCGTCCTTAACAAAGTTGTATACACTTTACATGTATTAAAAGATGACCAAATAAATAAAAGAGTAAGGGTGGGTAATGGTAAAACTTGTTTTCTTTGTTAGGTTTGGTAATAAATTGTTAGAATACAGGCTATAATAAATATAGTTTAATGGGTACAGTAGTAATAGTAGTAGTATGTATGTATGTATATGAATTGATTCGATGTTGTTGTCACTCCCGAAACATAAACTCTCACAAGTAGCTATCAAGAAAACAAAGAGAGTTAAGCTTCTCATCATCCTGCCTTGAAAAACTACTTCCGTGTCTCCCTCTCTGTTTACACACTCTTCTCCTCTCTTTCTATTTTCTTTCTCTCTATATATATTCTTATTATCTTCTCCTTTCACTCTTACTTTGATTCATCACAAAGAGAGAGAGAGAGAGAGAGAGAGAGAGAGATATGGAGAACGGTGAGAAAGCAGCTGAGACTGTTGTTGTTGGGAACTATGTTGAGATGGAGAGGGAAGGGAAAGCTTCAGACATCAAATCTAAGTTGTCTGACATGTTTTGGCATGGTGGTTCTGCCTACGATGCTTGGTTCAGCTGCGCTTCTAACCAGGTAACGGTTTCTTTTCTTCATTTCTTCCCATGAAAATGAATTAAGTTTTGGTTTATGCTTTTAGTCTGATGAATGTGTTGTATATAGGTGGCGCAAGTGCTGTTGACACTACCATACTCGTTCTCACAGCTGGGGATGCTCTCAGGGATCCTGTTTCAGCTCTTCTATGGCATCTTGGGGAGCTGGACTGCTTACCTCATAAGCATTCTCTATGTTGAATACAGAACCAGAAAGGAGAGAGAGAAAGTTAACTTCAGAAACCATGTCATTCAGGTTTCTTTCAAATATATATTTACTCTTATCTATCCAAAGTTTTGATGAGTACCCTATGTTGTTGACATGGTTGGTTTTGTTTCAAGTGGTTTGAGGTTCTTGATGGATTGCTTGGGAAGCACTGGAGGAATGTTGGGTTAGCATTTAACTGCACCTTCCTTCTCTTTGGATCTGTCATTCAACTCATAGCCTGTGCAAGGTACTATTACATATATAACAACTCTTTCTTGGTTAAGATTAGGATAAGCACAAACGGAGACTGATGGTGTGGGTTTAATGTTTAATGAATGTTGCAGTAACATATACTACATAAATGATAACCTGGACAAGAGGACATGGACATACATATTTGGAGCATGTTGTGCAACCACAGTCTTCATTCCTTCCTTCCACAACTACAGGATCTGGTCTTTCCTTGGACTCTTGATGACCACTTACACTGCTTGGTACCTCACCATTGCCTCCATCCTCCATGGACAGGTAAGAAAATATAACTAATCCTTACTGTTTTACTAATTTAAGATTAGAATAGCTGGTGATGTTGTGGCTTAAGGGAACTCAAAAACACCAACAAAGTTGTCTTCTTTCGTATGTCTTTTTTGGCACTTCTGTTTCAAGCAACATGTGGTTGGGACCACTACTTTACCCAAACCTATAACATTGGTGTCAGACATAGTTTTAATGCATAAACGATACTTGTAGAGTTGTAGATACCTGAATTTTTTTCTTACAGAATAATAATAATAGTAGTGTAAATGTTGGAACTCATAATAAAAAAAATGTAGGTAGAAGGAGTGAAGCACTCAGGACCAAGCAAGCTGGTCTTATACTTCACAGGGGCCACAAACATTCTTTACACATTCGGTGGACATGCTGTTACTGTGTATGTTAATGTTCCTTTGTCTCTTCTTCCATCACAATGTCACATATCCTAAATAAGGGTATAACTGGAATCGCAGATTAAAATGAAAATGACCACACTCACTTTTATTGTTTGTGTGTTTGGCAGAGAGATAATGCATGCGATGTGGAAGCCTCAGAAGTTCAAGTCGATATACCTCTTTGCAACACTCTACGTGTTGACGCTGACGCTGCCTTCTGCTTCTGCAGTTTATTGGGCGTTTGGTGATTTGCTTCTAAACCATTCCAACGCATTTGCTCTCCTCCCAAAGAATCTTTACCGCGACTTTGCAGTTGTGCTTATGCTCATCCATCAGTTCATCACATTTGGGTTTGCTTGCACGCCACTCTACTTCGTGTGGGAGAAGCTTATAGGGATGCATGAGTGCAGGAGCATGTGTAAACGAGCCGCCGCTAGGCTTCCCGTTGTTATACCCATTTGGTTCCTTGCCATCATATTCCCTTTCTTTGGTCCTATTAACTCAACCGTTGGATCTCTTCTCGTCAGCTTCACTGTCTACATCATCCCTGCACTAGCTCACATCTTCACTTTCCGCTCCTCCGCTGCACGTGAGAACGCCGTGGAGCAGCCGCCGAGGTTTCTAGGACGTTGGACTGGGGCTTTCACCATCAATGCCTTCATAGTTGTTTGGGTTTTAATTGTTGGATTCGGGTTTGGTGGTTGGGCCAGTATGATTAATTTCGTTCACCAGATTGACACGTTTGGCCTCTTCACTAAATGTTACCAATGCCCTGCACCGGTTACTGCCGCGCCTCCACCGATCAGCCATCCTCACTTCAATCACACTCGTGGCCTTTGAACTTAGAAGCATGAATAACTTAGAACCGACCCCAAGAGTGTTCTCAGCTGCCACGAAAGGTGGCGTTTTCCCACGGATCAGAGATTCGGGTTTCGTTTAGATGAAACCAAATTGGCCGTAGTGTTTTGTGTTCGAATTTGCTTCTAAAGTTTGTTTAATTTTTATTCTCTTTATCTTTGGAAAGAAAACAAACTTTAGGAATATTATATGCCAAGTCTTTCATCAATTAAACATTAGCAATATGAACATCCAAAAACCACAGCCATATAAATTAAATTTCAAAGGATCAAGGGATTAAAAGAAGCAAACTTAAACTGGACTTGGGAATAGAGCAAGAACTTGTTAAGATAGATACATGCAATACAAACCAATCCAGCTTCTTACTCAATCACAAGCAAAGCATCATTCATAAGCATAACCACAAGTCCCTAATTTTTTTTTGATAAAATCCGAAAAGATAAAAGAGTTGATAACAAAAGAGATAGAGAAAATATTTTTGATAGAAGTCAGGGAGAAGAGGTATCGTTTTCTCATGTGTTAGATGACTGATTTACCCTTCTTCACCGTCTTGTTTGCTTCAACGGCCACCACCGCCGCTAGTGCAATCTCTAGCAAAATGTCCCGACTCTCCACAGCTGTAGCAGCTTCCGCCACCACCACCTCCCCCGCCAGAGCCGTACCTTCCGCCGCCGCCACCTCCTCCGTAGCCACCGCCACCGCCACCTTGAGAACAGTCTCTCGCCATGTGACCTGGTTCACCACACTTAAAGCAAGTACCATCGCCACCACCTCCTCCGCGGCCACCGCCACCTCTACCTCCATAACCGCCTCCGTAGCTTCCAGCACCACGTCCCCCACCTCTACCACCGCCAAAACCACCGCGTCCACCGCCAGATGAACCGCCACTGTTTCCCTGAACGGGAGCACCGTCGGGTCCAGACACTTCGACAGCCTTGGGACGGCCGGTGTTGTCAACCTCAACCTCAAACTCAACAGATTCATCAGCGGCGAGGCTACGAAACCCTTCAGATCTGATGGAAGACTGATGAACGAAGAGATCGTCACCACCGTCGTCTGGTGTGATGAAACCAAACCCCTTCTGTGTGTCAAACCACTTCACCGATCCCTTACGTCTCTCTCCACCACTCATGTTCTCGTCGCCGCCACCGCTCATTCTGATCCAAGAAAACTCCGATGAACCAACCCAAACAAAAAAAAAAATCACCGATCAGATCTTTCCCCTCTCTCACCTTTGGCGTGAGGGAGACGCTGTTTATATCTGCGAGAGATGTGTGCAAAGGCTATCACTGCCACGTCAATATTTCTTATTATTCCTTTTTCACCTTTTCTTTTTTTTCATAATTCCCATTTTAACATACGTATTTTTTCCATTCTAAATTCTAAATTTCTATTTCTTCTGCATTATTTCTTGACTTTTTCCAATAGAAAGAAATACTAACAATTTTTTTTTTAAATAGTAAAATTGTCAATTATTTTGTTTTAAATATAAATTTTATCATAAAAACTGGGCCATGTTAAAATGTTAATGTTCGAGATTTGTATTATTATTTTTCCTTTTCGGGAAACTAAAGGAAGGGATGGGTCAGCTTTGATCTGGACGGTTGGGGATGCTTTGCAGGAGGCTTTCTCAGCCGTTTGATTTTAAATCTAATAGTTGAAGTTTTAGGGAATATAATGTATTTTAAAATTAAATATTACAAACAAAAAAAAGAAATTTAAAAATGGTACAAAGCTTATCTTCTTCTTCTTCTCCTCCCGAAAAGATCTAAACAGAGTAAAGGGTATAATGGGAAAAAGACATATCCTTTATTAATGTATTATTATTTTTTGTTTGCTGGGTACAGTCAACATTAAAGTTGACGGACGTAAGCAGATATTTTGACTAGTCCCACAATTTTGGGAACGTAAACTGCGTGCCGTTTGTTTTCTATTCTATTTACTCTCTCGTGACCAATAAAATAATGTATTTACAAAGTGACCCCAAAGTTTTATTGTTTTTGTATTATTCAGTCAAAACTTTTAAAGAGTGGTCAAAAGAGTAACGGGCATAATCCGAAGAATGACATGACGATGGGACTTGTCAATGCGCACTCACAATTTGCCCAAACTAAAAATACTTAACTCCATTTTGCAAAATTTTCAGTTTTACGTCAATATAATTCAATGAAAAGATAAGTTTGTTCATTTATCGGCTTACGAGTATTTGTAGCACAAATGAATTCATTTGTATGTATCTGTTTTGGATATAAAACTTTGATTATCTCCGCTCGACTGTATTTTGTTATTTTTTCTTCTAAAATAAGAAAACTGTATAATAGAGTAAATTTTACTCTAATGTACTCATTTATAATAGAAAATTTTATTTTTTCTTCTATATATAGAGAAACTGTATTTTTTTCTTTTATAAATAGAGATAAATATAACAATCTTTACTTTAGAGATAAGAATAGGGATGGACTATACTCTATTATAGAATCAAATATAGAGTTAATATAGAGATGTTCTTAGTCCGGAGAGTTATTTTTTTAAATGCTAAAATTTAATTACAGTTAACTCTCATGCAGCTCAAGTTCTTATATTTTAATGTCACATACTTGATCTTTATGAATTAAGCTGTATGGCCTTAGTCTTTCTTTACCTCGGACAAAAAGCTTATTCAAATTTACTCCAAAAATCAGATTTTTTTGTGAAAAAGTTTCAATTTTCATTTCTAAATCGAGTAAGAACAAAACATAACTACAAAGTTGATTTTGATATTAAATAAAAATTTTGGATAATTATAAATGAAGGATTTTTAACTTTTAGAAATGGGTGGTAGGGATTAAGACGATTAATTGGAGTAGGATCGGCAGTTGGAAAACTAACAAAAACTTGTTTGGATTTTGGAAGATGTTAAATGTGTTAATATTTGATTTCGGAACGAAACAAACACGACTTACTCAGTAACTCACCTCAAACGGTGGCGTTTAGTAACATCAACATAATCTTTAGAAGCTTTAACGTCAATCTCTCACCCACTTTTCTGGAGGCTATAAGACCAACATTATCAAGAGGGCTCTTGATAATGTTGCCCTAAGTAGTTTCCGATGCGGAACGGGAAGAAGAGAGCTCGGTCAGAACCTGGATCCACTAAGCAACCCCAAAGCAAATACTCTGATTTTGCCAACTTGGCGTCTCTTTATCCTTCTTTCAAGCCCTTTGTTTTCTTCTCCGGTGGACAGTGCCACCAGAGAGCTCACTCGTACCCTCCTTGTACATGATCATGGCGTCAACTATACAAAGTAATTTGCTCTCAACGACTGCGTGTGTTGTATTATTTACAAAAGTCCTTATATTTAGGACGGACAGCTTTGCCCTACTGTTCCTAATAGATCCAATTTACATTCATTGGATCAATGATCTTTTGTCCTCTGAGATCATTCAGAAGAGTTTGGGTGGTGATGGAAGCAAAGTTAAAGGGCTTTGACATTGGTACAGGTGCCCATTGCATTACATGTATTGTCTTGTCTTGCCATCTAATCTTGTTTCTACAATATCTCAAGCTCAACAGAGTTCCCTTGTATTGTTGTGTAGATTGTTGCATCTAATGACCAGTGCAATATAATCTTGAAGAATGTTACTACAGATGTGGATAGTGCGAGAAGCCACATATATGAAAAACAGTCACTGGTTGGCTCCAGTTTGCAAGGATAACCTATCTTTTCGCATCTTGGTTTGTTTGGGTTTGATTTAAGATATCCCTTACGATTGCATCTACCATTTTAAATTGGCGTATGATGCAGAAATTTCTGTTACAGGTGTTGCAACAGATGCGTGAACGTTGCTTATTAAAGGATCATTACATTACAGCAGAAACATATCCCCCTATCAGGTTAGTCATTTTGCTCGGTTACCCCAAATTTTGCTTTAATGTATTACTTCTTTGTACCAAAACTTTGCTGTAAGTTATCAACGTGAAAGAAAACTGAATTGTCCATTTAAATATGCATATGCAGGATTGTTCTCTATAGTTTTTGGTTCGTTGGAAGAAAATATGAAGTCCAAATTTTGTCGATAACCACTCCCAGGGCACTGTTCTGACTTGAAGAATGGCATCTGGCCGAAGTTGGATGAAAAAAATATAAAGCACATGTTCTTACACACAAAACACAAGCCGTGTTTCAATTCCTGCATAAACTGATACAATTCCTCCTAACAGAGGCAAGCAGAAATTTATTAGCGACTTCATGTTGTGGATGAAAGTGTTGCATAGCAGACCCGCTCGTGTCTTTCAAGTTTCAACCGCATAGATTTACTTGAATGATGACTTGAAAAGGCTTACCTTGCGGGGAAAGATACACACGGCCAAGTAGGAGTACCCAAAAGTAGTAGAGGAGGAGAGAGAGAGAGGACTCTTTACTTCACGGGATAAAGCAAAGCTACTTTTGCTTTTCTCTCCAGTTTCTCCTTTTTGATCAATCATAGCTTGTGATGAAAAAATGTAAGACCTCTACCAAATACCTATATACATCTTGCAGTGCATGTGGGTGTAGTTATTTTGAATTGTCACTTTCTCTTTTCGCTGGACTTCCTATATATAACTTAGGTGATACCGCAACCCTTTGATTCATCTGGATAGAAATGAATCCTTGCGATGATGGATACTTTCTTGATCACATGCCCATCCACTCTAACACACCCTTGCAACCTTCAAAATCCTTGCGTTCTGATGATTTGCGCAACTTTCGTTTTCTCCTTAAATGGTACGCTTTGGATCACTCCTCCCCTTCTGGTAAAGCTATGTCCTATATGATGTTTGTAGTCTTCACTTTCCTCTCATAAGTTGTCTGTTCATCAAAACTCCTAGAACACGGCCTTCATCAGTTATGGACGCCAACTCATTCAATGTGCTCGTCCAATTTCCAGAATCTGGGCTTGCCGTCATTGGTTTCTTGACTCTAATATGTTTCTTCAGAATTTATAATCTCACGCAGCTTCTGTTTCTTGATGATTCAACCTTGGTGAGGCTTGGATATTCGGGCGAACTTGACAGGGCCTTACATTACCTAGCCTTCATACTTGTACCTTCATTCCTTGTGGAACTTGTGCACAAGAGCATATTTTTCTCCTCCGCTGAAGTATCATTTCCTTTCATAAAGTCATCTTGTGTTGCATTGAACTTTGTGATGTTCTTGCTTGTCTTATTTTCATGGGTTTACCGGACAGGAGTGTTCTTGCTTGTTTGTGTCCTTTTCCGGTTAACCTGTGAGCTGCAGATACTAAGGTTTCGAGGGCTTCACAAGATGTTCGATAGATGTGAACCAGACACCATAGAAGATGTATGTAGGGAACATGTCCAGATCAAGAAACAGTTGTCGGCTACAAGTCACAGGTACAGGTTCTTCATTATCGCGGCCTTTGTTGTGATAAGTACCAGTCAGTTTGTGGCCTTACTGTTGGTTCTTGCCTCAAAGTCTGACACGAGTTTCCTCAGCTCCTGTAATTTGGTGGTAATTCTCTAAAGCGTTGTTGTAATAATTCTTTTAGTTTCAGTACTCTGAGTTTAATGAAGCATACATATTCTTCTATCTCAAGGTATGTTCTGCTGTACAGCTAAGCGGATTCTTCTTGTGCTTGTTGGGTGCTGCAAGAATCACACACAGAGCTCAAGGAGTAGTGTGTATTGCAACGAGGTGGCACATGGCTTTGACATGCGCTTCTGAAGCCGTATCACCCGAGAGTGACACTGACTCATCCGACAACATATACATCAATGTCTCATCGTCACTGGATCTATCTTCCTTCTTTCAGGCTAGACAAGCTCTAGGTGCATTACATTGAGATTGCAAGCTCTTTTTTTTTATTTTTTCTCTATACTTTTCAAAATAACTTGCAAACAATTGATGGGAAAATTACATTGCAGTGGAATACCTGCGACATAACAACAAGGGAATTACGCTATATGGATATGCACTCGATAGGGGATTGCTCCATACGCTCTTTGCATTTGAGTTCTCGCTGGTGATGTGGATCTTGAGCAAGGTCGTGGTTCTATCTTAGAACTCAGTAAGGTAATGAGACAAAAACAAAAACGCTGCAAAAGCTTCAATCAAGGCTTTTCTTGAAGCCTGATTTTTCCAACGATGGATGCAAGAGAGAGTTCAACTGGATTGTTAATCTACAACTCTGATTGATGCACAACACTTGGCCACAGGTGCTTGACCAAAATAAAATAAAAAATTTGGTCACCTGTTTTATGGATAGAACCAGGTTAATGTCCTGTGGCATTGTTGAGTTTGAATGTTTGATAGACATACATAAATATTGGTTGCTCCAACTGTATCGCTTTTTCTTGAATTTGTATGTCCCTTTCTCCACCTGCCATCTCCATCGTTTTCTAATTACTAATAATAGCGTAGCCAATACGAAACAAACCAGAAAAAAATCCTTCTCTTATCTGAAAATTAGTTTGATTTTGCTTCTTTATTAACCAATAAATCTGGAAGAAGAAAAGACAAATAATTTGAAGACTGTAGTTTTAGCTCTGTTACATTGACAAAACTTCTAAAGCTAAATCAAGTTCCTCACAGCACGTATAAAACCCCTGCTTTTGCAGGCTTTAACAGTGTACAATCCTGGGAAAAAATTGCAGGTGTTTAATGATGCATCTCTTATATGAGGTCATGTTCTTGAAGCTTCTTCTTCCATGAGTGCAACCAGATTATGCAGAATGAAGTAGATCTCTTCTTTTCGAGCATGAGCATGCGACCCGTCTGAGACAGTGAAAGCTTCAACTTTCTTCTCGATTTCAATCCAACTAACAGCTTTTTCTTTATTCACCCTTTTCTTTTTCATAATCCCTCTCAGCTTCTCCACTGATTCCCACTTCCCATGATCTGCATAAATGCCGGACAGCAATATGTATGGTGCAGACGACTCAGGGTCCAGTTTGAGCAGCTCTTCAGCCGCTTTCTTTCCCAGTTCTACATTTCCATGGATTCTGGATACTCCTAGGATTGCATTCCAGATTTGCTCATCGGGTTCAAAAGGCATTTCCTCAATCTTGGTCATCAGTTCTTTGAAACAACCGGCACGACCTAGGAGATCTATTAGACATGCGTAATGCTCTTGGTCAGGAACAATCTTGTGCTGAATAGTCATCGACTCAAACCACCTAACTCCTTCCTCTACCAGACCTGAATGACTGCAGGCATTAAGAATCACAACCAGAGTCGTTCGGTTTGGTTGGACTCTGAACTTGATCATTTCATCAAGCATCCACAAGGCCTTGTGGCCAAGCCCATGGTGTGCCAATGCAGATATCATCGTGTTCCACAAAACGCAGTCTTGCCTGTCATCGCAAAGACTGAAAACCTGCTCACTGGCTTGTAAACTCCCTGATTTGGAGTACATATCAATCAAAGAACTGATAACAATCGCATTGGGTCTAACATTGGTACGAATCATGTAGCCATGAATTTGCTTCCCGTGTCTAAGGGATGCAATGCTTGCAGAGGCACATAGACAGCTGCTGAAAGTAAATTGCTCTGGTTTAACCCTCAAAGCAATCATTTTTCTAAACAAGTCAAGCGCTTGGTCCCCCGAGCTTTGCCTAACATATCCAGCAATTAATGCGGTCCAAGAGACTGGATTTTTCTCTGGCATCTCACAGAATAACTTGTCAGCCGCTTCCATATCCCCGAGTTTGGCATATCCGGAGATAAGAGTAGTCCAAATATGAATATCCTTCACTGCCATCTCATCAAAACATCTTTTAGCACTCTCCATCTGACCACATTTAGCATAAGCATCGATGATAGAACACGAAAGCACCACATTTGACAGTAACCCAGCAATCAGAACCTGCCCGTGAGCTTGCCGATTGAGCTGGAGATGCCTCGATTTCACACATGCCGTCAAAAGCCCAGCGAAGCTGAAGTCGTTGTACTTGATTCCAGATCTCCTCAACTCTTTATAAAACCACAGAGCTTCGTGTATATTCCCGTCCTGAGCATACCCAATGACCATCGTGTTCCAGGACACAACATCCCTCTCAGGCATACTATCGAACACGACCCGTGCACGAACCAACATCCCCGATTTGACAAACCCAGAGACCATATTGTTCCACGAATACAAGTTCCTGAGCTGCATTTTATCAAACACTTTACACGCATCGATAGGTTTACCGCATTTCATGTACATTCCGATTAAATGATTGGACAAAAGCGTGTTGGGTCTCTTGAATCCAGTAATCTTCAAGTGACGATGAATCCATTTGCCTTGTTTCAAAGACTTGGTATCTCCACACTGCTGGAGCAATGACGCTAGGAGCTCAAAGGGTAAACGAATCCCTTGTTTCGTCAAGGACTCGAGACGGGAGACGGCCTGAGAGAGCTCTTCTTTGGTTGCGTGTCTACTGAGAAACGATCGGGCGACACAGATTGGCCGTTTCCTAGGGTTACTGATGGGCATTGGAGGGAGAAACCACCATGGGAGGAGACTTTAAGGATTTGCTGCGATTCGTTCCCGGCGGACACAAGTCTGAAAGGGTTTGCGCCGGCGAGATTCGCCGGTACGAAATCATATGCCGTCGGAATGGGTTTAGAAACCGGATCTGGTTTCGGCTTTGGTATGGATCATACAAAACAAAGACAATCCTTTTTCCAATTTTGGGCTTAGGCCTTTAGCCCACGGCCTTCTTGTTCTATCATAATGGATCTTCTTGTTACTTATGATTTGGGTGGATGACTAAGACCATCCTCAATGCTGATCTTTAAGCTGTTTTTAAGGTAATTTTGGTTCAAATTTAATACATAATTCAACAAATATCATAACGTACCTTATATAAGGTCAAAAATTAGAAGTAAGAGGCGTATACGTGGCACTCATTCATTGGGTGGTATGAAAAATATATAGAAGAAAAAAACAATTTCCCTTCATTTTTCTTTCTTTTTCTCTCTCTTTTCGCAAAACGACGAAGGCAAAGAAGATGACTTCGAATTGTCTGGAATCCGATGATGCAGCCGGAATCAATATCTCCGACCTTCGGTTCCGGTAGGTAATGAACACCACCGATTCCCTTTTTCCGTGGCGGCTTCAGTTCACCTAATCGTGGACGAAACCAAATTGAAATCGGGTTAAGTAGCACCAAATCGATTCGAAATCGGCTTCGGTTGTTCGAAATCGGAGTCTTGGGAATACCATTCGGCAGTAAAAGGTATGTATTTCTCTTATTGTGAAATGTGTTGTGTTGGATATTTCGCGTTAAGTTGATTTCGATAGGTTGAGAATCATGTTTCGTAAGCTGAATTGTGTGTGTTTTCTTCTTTTGTGTGTTCGATTTGTTGATGAGAGATTACAGTACCGATCAGAAATTCAGTATCTCCACTAACAGTATCTCCGGCGTTGTAAGTCCCCTGATTCACAATGTCTCTACGTTTTGTAATCTGAAATCGTCTTCTTCGTAGATAGTACTTAGTTTCGCATTTATGAATCTGTAGCTTATGTTTTGGCCAAGAAAGAATTGTTCTAATTCTTCTTGACATTCCTGCGGGACTTAACTCTTCTTGTTGGTTTGTACGATAGGTTTTAGTATTCGTTCACATGACTTCCATCTGAGTTCTAAATTTATCTATGCACTATCCTGCTGTTTTTGATGATTCAATGAGCAAATCGTTGAGACATTGTATAACCATTTCTGTGACTTGAGTCATTGGTATCTACTTCTGTCATCTGTTCTGGAGTTTAGCTAATGAGCTTCCTAAAAAACATGTTTTTGGAAATTTACATTTTGTAGCTTCAGAAGCACAAGGATATGTAGAATGGAAAATGGATTATGAGCTACATAACTTGCTTGTTTACTTTGCCTGGAAAGGCTCAAGTGGTTGGGATCTATTGACCCTTCTCTTTTGCTGTTTTATGATAGGCTCTTACTTCCACTGCTTTGAAGAATGGAGTACTACATGCTGCTAATATTGGACAGATCCTGACAACCATCACGTTCACTGAGATCCTCCCATCGACAAAAGCCATTGCCTCCTTCAAAGTGCCTGATTACAACTGTTGGTGGATTGTATGCGGTTGATCACTTGACTAATATGAAAGCTAAGCTGAACAGTAACGGTAAGCTTGGAGCTATGCAACATGAGGTCCTTCAGAAATCGTTAGTGACTATCTCAGGTGAGATCGACACCAAGACATTAGACAAGTACCCAAGGTTTGGTCTCTCGCTTGCCCTTAACCTTGAAGAGCCACACATACCAATAATTGTGGGTTTAACAATGGACACTACCCTTTTTTCTCTCGAATGCCATTTGTTGACACTTGAGTCTGTTGTCGTGTTTTGAATAATGAATCCCTCAAGTAATGGTACTACTGTCACATAATTGTTTTCGCAGCTGTTTTCGTTTTGGGCTCACGTTTAATGGAAACAGTTAGTTTTATTTTGCAATAATTATGAAGTTTCCAAAAATTAAAATTGTTAATTTTTTTTTTTAAAAAAATTTATCCTAAGATCCACTACTTAAGAATCCACCAATAATCTTGCATTAAAACATAACAACTTAATTACACTTCTTAACATCACTTTTTCAACTTAATTACTAAACAAATCATAAGATTCATTTTTAATAACCTAGCATTGAGGAATAATGTTATGTACCAGTACTAGTGCTCTAAAATAATCTAAGAGCATTTTCAATGCTAGGTTATTAATAATGTTATGTACCAGTACCAGTAATAATGTTATGTACCAGTACTAGTGCTCTAAAATAATCTGGATGGATTATGGATAATATGTATCTCGTAGATCACCAATACTTAATCTCCAATAGTGAAATATTACATGTAGGCATAGCTAAAATGTCGCAAACAAAGCCTTTTTTTTCTCTTTTTAGTGAACAACGGTAACGTTATAGCCAACGATGGCATCACCGCTCTTGGGATCGAACCAATTGGTGTGAGCAATAGCGTAGCCTCGAGCCATCCGGAACATTCCCGTGCCACCAACAATAGGCATTTCTCGGATCGGGTTCATGACCGAGTTCTTCCCGATCATGCTTATGGTGCTGTCCTTGTACGGACCGTCCTCAAAACAGAAGCTCATTGCCATTATTAGACCTACCTCTTCTTTACCTATCCCAACCAAAACCGTTTATTATTGATGTACTAAACCCGTGCTATATTTGAAGAAACAAAAACAATATAGTACGTACATGAAGAACCGTAAAGGCCTTGCGCCCGGCCAACGAGTTTGGATTTGGGATCAGCGGTCTCGGTGAGAGCATCGTCGACCATGAACACAGCCCCGAACAACGTCTGGGATTTTTCCGTGTCGGTGCCCTGAGCCACCTTAACGGCGGTCGGATTCTTGCCGCTCAAGGTGTCATGGAAATAGAACTGAAGGTTTGTTACCTTCTCCTTCCCTGTTTCCTCGAGACGGTTAGCCCAGCTGTACAGTCTCGATCCTTGAGCAGCCAGTGGCAATATTGTTATCAACAAAACTAGCATTCTTGATACATCTTCCGCCTTTGCCAGTTTCATTCTTTTTTCTTTCTAATGGGGTCTAAATATTGTAACAAAGTGTTTGTAATTGTGAAAGTAAAATGAGTTTCCCCATGCGATTGGTAAAATCTGTATTTATGGGGAACCAACATCCCACATGACTAACTACACTCAGTCTAAGTTAGCTCAACCAAACTAAAAAAAAGGATTTAAGAAAAAGTATGAAAACAAAATGTGACAAAGTCAGTATGTGGTGGCGTAATGGTTCACCTAATAATTTTAATTGTTTGGATTAACTTATTAATCAACTCTATGTTATTGAACTGATGAAACGGTGATGCTGGTGACTTGTGTGTTAATTTTATGGCAGAAAAATGTGTCATATAGTATTTAATTATTTTAAAGTGAAAAAAAAAATATTTAAAATAATTATAGTAGAATGGGAAATTCATATATGTAAAACCTGGAAATACGGTAAACTGATCAAGATTAGCTTTGCTCTGTTATTATAGATGTTGAATTGAATCTGCATGCATAAGAAAAATTAGAAAGAAAATTAGGGATGATGTAAAAGAAAAATACAATTAAAGTAACGGTTTTTTATTTTAGTTTGGTTTAATTCGAATTTTCTTCTTCTTATCATCATCCCTATCATAGTCATCAACAACACAACATAATTCTTCAATTTGCGCTGAAGCTTAATTCGTCAAAAGCATGATTCAACAATCATGTAGAGACTATGATTCTGCTATTTGCCATCTTTAAAGGAATCTTTAATTTTTCCGCCAAACAGCTTGAACCTATAATTCTTCCGTCGAAAACATGATTCATCCATTTTTCTTGAAAAACAAGAACCAAAACTCACATATAATTCTTTTGTCGCAAACATGATTCGTCATTTTTTTTGGCTAAATCTAACTAGGATCACTCAGAAAACTCGGTTCATATTAATTCATGTGTAGTAATCTAAAGGATGTCTCGTGGATTGTAGTGACTTTTCCGAATACTTTTTTCTTGTTCCATTACCTCACTTAGAAATGAATCATTTCCGCTTCAAGTTCAAGTCCCCTAGCTTCCTATGTAACCTGATGTAAATAACTCAAGCTATCCAGAAGTAAACTAGCCAATAGATCTTGAAAAGAACATCCAAATTTGACGAGGGGCGAAACTTCGTTGGAAGAGCTTGATCTTTAATTTTATACAACCCTCTTTTGTTGGTTGCATAATTTTATTTGGAAAAGGAAATTCCACAATTTTCAACTAAAAATATGAATTCCTTGAGATTTATGTCAAAAATATGATTCTTTTTAATATATTTTTTTAAAACAGACACGAAAATCAGTTTTTTTTGTTTACCAAAATTTGATTTCACTATAAGGTCAGAGATTAAAATGATAGAAGTTTGTTCAGAGGTAGCAAAAGACAAAAGTTTCAGCCTACAACCGAACAACATCTATCACTTTAGGGAATGTTATTGGCTCACTAATTTGTAAATCCAATTTTTTTTTTGTGCAAACGCCAATATATTAAAATGAAGCAGACCAAAGGTAGTTCTTCTCCACAAGAGGAAAAGATTGGTATAGACGACAAGGAATAGAGAGCAACCTTAGCAAGAGAGTCATCCTCTGTATCGTTTAAACGAGGAATGAAAACAAAGGAGACAAAGGAGAAGGAGTCCTTGAGTCTAGAAATATCATTGAGGATTCTCGTAATCGCCTTATAGCTCTCAGTCGTCTTGATCAGCGTGATGAGCACTTGAGAATCGGAATAGGCCTTTAGAGATCGGATTGAAGTTAGATGAGCGAAGAAAATGATGTGCAACATTGCATTTCGCATCGCAAACGCCTCTATAGCAAGTATAGAAGGCACAATTCTTTATTGATTATGAAAATCAACCACATGGATTTTGAAATGTGGATTTTGAGATTATTGTTAACTCTCTCAAGTAGTCAATTCTGATCGAAGTTTTACCTTATTTTATTTTCCAGTGAATCGAGTACAATTAAGGAATATTTCATCCTAGAAAAATGAAGATACATATAAAATATATAACAGTAAATTGGGACAAAAGCCCAGATAAGAAAAAGAAGACCTGTACTGTACTAAGAAAATACACAGCGATCAAAACTAAAGAATGTGAAGTGTTGTAACTAGACAAACTTTTGTCTGTACAGAGACCACAAACAACACAAAAACGAATCCGACATCACTCTTCTCAGATATGCTGATTGATCAGTTATAAGATCCCTGAGGCTTGTCTTTGGGAAATTTCATTCAGTCTATTGGGAGTCTAGAGATGGCACCTTCTTCTTCCTAGTATTCAGGGCTGTACAGACTTATCAGATGTTCTTCGTTCATGCTCTTTCTTGACTCGTGCCATCTTACTTGTTCTGAAGACCCAAAGATGAAACTAGCATTAATAATGGCAACACAAGATGCAAATATGATCGAAGATGGAAAAGGCAGGTATTTTTTCTCACCTGAAGAAGCTTGTTGTTCCTCTTCTCTTGTGCCATGTAGTATCATTGTGCCTGTGAGCACAGTTATGAATCCACATAATTCAGAAGCTACGCTGGCTGCGTCTTGCCCAGACCAATCCTGTGAAAACCGAGTTTCAATGTCAAGTGTTCCCTTTAACTGATCTTTTGGGAATCTCAACGTTATCTAGTTGAACCTACCTTGAACATTATTGCACTAGCAACAATTGTGAGAGTTGTAAACATTACATAGTATACTGGAGAAACAATTGCTGCATTGAATGTGTCCAAAGCCTGCAAAATAAATCATAACAGTAATAATCTTAGGACTCAAGTCGAGACGGGAATGGTATGCCAAATAGAAACACGTAAAAGTATCAGTAAGTCCAAGTGAAATTTTAGAGTTCCTATGTTTGCTGGAAAAAGAGACATGCAATGCTACAGATGCAGCTATTCAGACCCTGGAATTAAGTTGAGGAATGATCTACTGATTAAATTTTCGTTTAACAATATAACTGTTCTACTTTCACTTGCATACTAACTTATTGACTCCAGAGTATATATAGCCTTTCCAAAAAGTATCTGGTGTAAAGAGCTTACCTTGTTTAGGTAAATCAATTGTGTAACTACACAGGTTGCTGCAACCATGACAAAAAGCCACGTCTGTGGATACCCGATCTGGCTTACTCCCTCCATTGTTAATTTTATGGCAATTCCAATAGCTTTTATGCTCATAACCTGTTTAAAGACACAAACAAGAAATAACTAGAGCAATAAGTGCACAAGAACATAGAAATGGAGTTCGAAAAGTAAATCCAAGATGCTCAGATGAACCAACTTACAGTGAGAGCACCCATTAAAGAACATATTCCGATATAAACCAGAATGTTTGTTTGGCCGCACAGGGGTTCAAAATGCAGAATTAAAGCGAGGACAATTGACATGGTTATTGCTACGTAGATAAGAAAAGCTGTTTCATAGATAAGAAAGGAAAATTGTGTTTCTCTCAGATAAACAACTGCACAGAAGGCAGGATACTGACTACTGAGAAAGAGAGAGAGAGCTACCTGGCTGAGTAGCCAGATTCCATATTTCTTCAACAGAATTTGGAGTCTGCTCCTTTGGTGCGTGTATAACAATAACAACGGAGCCGACAATGCAAGAAACACATCCGAGAACACCCATTTTCTTAAGTTTTTCTTTTAATAAGAAATGTGCCAAAACAGCACTAGTAAATGAGTGAAAAAGAGAGGTTAGTCAGAGAATAAATATCACACAGAAACAGAAGTGAGTAACTGAGCAATGTGATCACATACATACATACCTGATGATTATACTTAAAGCACCAAGAGGGGTAACGAGTACAGCCGGTGCATAAATATAAGCCACAAAGTTTGCAGCTTCTCCAACAATCACTAGACAATTATAAAGAAAACATAAATCTTTGTTTAGAACAGTCCAATAAGAGAGAGTAAAAACACTAACTTGTGATCATGCCCGCCCACCAAAGAGGCTCTAATAAGTATGTATAGCCTCCATACCCTGCACCATCAAGTTGAATCACACAATACCGTGTAAGATATCCATAGTGGTTTGTTGTTCCAGATGATTAAAGCTATAAAACTAATTTGATAACTGTTAAAGAATCCATTAAAGCTAGACACAGTACTAGACGGACGTTACATATCTGAACAATAACGTGAATTGGTAAGAAGTAGCAAAAGAGTGATAAAAAGGGCAATAATGAGAAAGGGGTAGAAGAAGAAGGAGGAGGAGGAGACCTGCTCGGGTGCCAATAGCACCAGCTCGTTTGAGACCTTTCTTCTTAAGAATGAAGCTAGAACCAATGAAAACACTTGAGGCTACAGCTAGTATCAACCCCTTCCCATTGTCCGACTCCATACCCCTTGTAGAAGCCAAAACAAAAATAACCCTAAAATATTCTGAAATCGGAAGCTAAATTGAAGTCAAATCTATGGTCTAACAAAACAGCGCTCTCTTCTCGTGTAATCCTATCTCCTCCTTGTTGATTTCTCCGGGATGTATTATATAATCCGATCAGAAGCAATCGAATCCGGCGGTAATAGCAGGAAATGAAGAAATTTGAAAGGAGCTGGTAAAAGAGAGAGCGAGACGATGGAAGATGGATGACGAAAGAGAAGCGAACAAGTGGTCCGATGCAACGCGGCCGTCTGAGACGACTTGTGCGATTTTGGCTTGCTGCTGAATATTCAAATCTCAAATGAGAGAAAGAGAGAAGAGAGAGGAGAGAGAGAGAGAGAGATCTGGTTCGATTACAAAGCTCTCTCTCTCTCTCTGTGTTTACCTCTGGCGAGACGACAGCTCAGGAAAATTCGTGGGTCTTGCCGAGTCTAAACCGGGTCCGGTACGCGTTTCGGTTTAATTAATAATAATTCACAATTGTCTTACTAGGCTGCTATAGTACATTTGTTTCCTTACATTACATCACCATCACTACTGTATCGTGTAGCCATCGGCAACATTCAGCAGCCAGCGTCGGCTCAATTTCTTCTTCTTTTGGAATTTTCAATTCGTTTGTATAATTCATTCTCTCATTGGATTTGGTAACCACAGTAACCATTTCTCACCTACTTAATTATTTCACTTTATACTTTTAAACGGTTCATTCGTATATAAAACAAAAAGAAGGAGAGTATCTGAGGTACGATCTAGTTTCACACGTTGGACTCTCTATATTGTTTTTGCGTGAGGAAACAAATACAAAACTAAGCAAAGCACATGGTGCGTTTCATCAACCATTACACGGATTTATTATCATCATGTTGTATGTTACTACTGATATATTTAATTAGCCACCAAAACAATATATGAAATTTTCTTTTGTCAAATTTGATCTACTATGAATTTGTCGTACATACTCATTTTTATTTAAACCACAGTTGGCCATGATGATGATTATAAGAAATTAAGAATTACTTGGAACAGCACTACTCAAACTCTCTTTGGACCAGCCTTCCTAATTGACTTGATTTCATTGTGGACGAGTAATATGCTCACTTTTTATTGGGCCTTTTACAAAAGGGCCCAATCGTATGCCTGCTCTTATTAAGCCTTGTACGAAAGGCCCAATCGTATATGCCAGGTAACGGATCAACCATTTAAATCTCTTATCGCTTTTGTCTTATTTGCTTACTTGTTAGAAAATATCCATTTTCGTCCAAAAAAAAAGAAAATATCCATTTTTCTAATTGGTTTGTTTTTATTAGGGAATATTATCTGGTTTACCAAAAAGAATTGGAACTGCCATTTTGTTTTAGGCATTTTATGTAGTGCCACAAACAGTGAAAATGGATGAAACAAGAAGACGAAACTACCCTCAGCAGGAGGAGAAGTTTTGCGCTGATTTGACAGGATTTTTGACAAGGTACAATGAGCATTAATGGGTGATAAAGTAAAGCTATTATCCATAGGATAATTGAATTGTTTAATAAGTAAATCTAAAACGAAAAAGTAGATCTCAATAGTTATTACTGAAGGACAAATGAGAGATACGTGGGACAACTCTACTATTATGATGGACATAAAGTAGATCTAGTTCATCGAAATCTTATTTATGTCCATCGAAATCTTATTTGACAGATTTCAAGAGACAACTTTGCTGCATGTCCCCTGACGTGTGGACAACTCTGCTATTTAAATTGTTTGGATATTGAGACTAGGAATTTGGTCCTCTAAAGTTTTATATGATGGACAAATGAAGAAGATCTAGTCCATCGAAAGCTTACTTTGACGGTTCCAAGAGACTTCTCCACTACGTGTCCTCTGAAGCGGGGTGAGTTGGTTATTATACTTCTACAAAAATTGTATAAGTTTTCTTAAACTTGTGAATGACAAACACAAATAGATAAGTAGTAAAACATATGGACAACTGTGTTGATGGACATCTTAGGTGCAGTAGATCTGGTCCATTGAAATTTACATTGAAGAACTCTAAAAACAATTTTTGTGGAATATTCCATCATGTACAATAAGTAAAAATATATATAAAGTTAAATATTCCATTAGAAGTGGACATTGATGAAATTAGTCCATTAATTACCTTGTTATTACATCTTAATCGATTTCTACTCGATGGACAACGAAATCAGATGATATAATTTCGATAGACAAAGTAAATTAATGTTCATTACTGGATTTAGTCCATCGCAAATATCTTTGTAGGACTTTTGTTGTTTTATGAAAAATTAGGTCGTGGTTGAGATATATTTTTGAAAAATAACTTGTCTATTAGATAAAATTGGAGAAAGAAGTTTGAGAATATGAAAAAAATGGAAGCTTGAGGAAAGAGTAGAGGAGAGAGTATATGTGAGAGAGTATATTTTAATTGATTATTTTATTTATTATTTGGTTCTATTAAGAAGAGGGTAAAAAGGTTTTCATACATTAGTTTTATGGCATCCGGGAAAAGATGTAGAAGAAAATGGCATTCTTTACAAATTTATACACTGTTTATGGCAAAATATATAATTTTCTCTTTTTATTATGCTCTATGTTATTGGACAAAAATGCTATGAAAAAGCGTTATTTACTTTATTTAGCAGAATCAGAAAAGCCACATTAAAAACCTTTTTTATTATTAATTAATTATTAGGAAAATATCAATGCCTAGAGATGATATCACAGTCCATAGCTAAGAAACTTGTAGAAACCACCGCTAAAACCCTAGATCGGAATCTAAGAAGAGATCTCACCACAATCGGCGATCAGAACAGGCTTCGCCGGCTTTCCAGACAAAGAGCCGATCTTCTCAATAGCCTTAACAACGTCCAAGCCTTCAATCACCTGACCAAACACCACATGCTTGCCATCGAGCCACCCAGTCTTCACGGTGCAGATGAAGAACTGAGATCCGTTAGTGTTGGCACCAGCGTTCGCCATCGACAAAATCCCAGGTCCTGTGTGCTTCCTCTCGAAATTCTCGTCCTCAAACTTGGCTCCGTAGATCGATTCGCCTCCCGTGCCGTTCCCGGCGGTGAAATCTCCTCCTTGGCACATGAAGTCAGGGATCACTCGGTGGAACGAGGAGCCTTTGAAGTGTAGTGGCTTCCCGCTACGTCCCACGCCTTTCTCTCCCGTGCACAGAGCTCTGAAATTCTCAGCCGTCTTCGGGGTTTTGTCGGTGTAAAGCTCCATCACGATCTTTCCCGCCGCTTCACCGCCGATGGTCATGTCGAAGAAAACTTTGGGATGCGACGCCATTGTTGTTCGATTGATTTGGGCTGAAGGATTTAGAAAAAGAGTGTGTGTTTGTGTGTGTGACCTTTGTGAAAGAAGCTGTAGATGACGAAGAGGAGATATTTATTTATAGAGAGAGAGGGGGCATGAGAGCAAGAAAAATAGAAATATCTTGGTGAAAAGAAAATATTATTATTGGCCGTTAGATTTAGACACGTGTTTGGATCTCCTTTGATTTTTTAACCATGGTTGGGTTGGGTTTTTTGACCACGGTAAATGCTCTTTCATTATCCAATACAAAATTGACACGTGAAATTCTTCTTTTGTGTTCAACTCTCTATTTACTGTTTCATTTAATGGAAATATTGTATTTTTCTTGACTTTGAATGTATCTAACTAAAAAAAAAAATTACGGAAATATTGCGTTGAAATTAACAAATATACAAAAGAAGATACCGTTACTACAAAAAGGATATATACTAGAGAATAAGGGTATTTTACTATTTCGTGATGTATTTTTAATAATGAAAAGAAAAACAGAAAATATTGTATCCCAAACAATTAGGAAAAAAAAAAGAAATCTTCACTAAAAATAAGTTACAAAAAAGAAAGAAAGTGTACCAACAATAACAAAAAAATAGAAGAACCCAAAATATTATATATTCTTAAGTTTTGAATATCCAATGATAATTAAGGAAAAAACGGAAATCAGTAATTAAAAACAGGAAAAAAATAGTGTTGTATGAATATCCTATAATCCTATATTATAGTTTTATTTCATATAAATACAATGCATTATCCAATAAGGATCACTAGTTCTGTGAATAATGCTTTTCTGATATTGGGCCTAACTAATACCCATTACTCTCGTATGCACGATCCAATAAGGATCATTGGTGCTACTGCTTCAGATTGACTTAAACTGAGGTTAATTTCACATGTTTCCAAATTTTACTGTGGTTAAGGATATTTAAGAGGAATTGATTATGTTTGACCGAAGGAAAGAAAAAGGAATTGATTACTTGGAATTCACGTACAAGAGAAACAGAGTTTATTTAACAAGAGAAACAAAAATTACAAAATGTTATTGGCTGGGATTTAATGTAAAGATATATATATATAGAAACATCAAACATCTACATAGAACTCAACAAAGCAACAAAGGAATATTATTATTTGGCATCACTCACTTTTTCTTGAATAAAATTAAGAAAGACAGAGAATTATGTATCTCAATCAAGGATGAGAAGGGAAAGGAGGCCATTTCCCGAACTTAGGGTGTGGAATGTATTTAGGTGGGAAAGACGGGAACTTGGGAAGTGGTGGACATGGCTTCTTTGGGATCACCACTACTGGTGGCTTGTATATCGGCTTGTAGATGGGGACCGGTGGCTTGTAGATAGGCACAGAGGGCTTGTGGATTGGTGGTGGACATGGCTTCTTTGGCTTGTAAATAGGCACTGGTGGCTTGTAGATGGGCTTATGTGCTATCTTTGGTGGACAAGGCTTCTTGGGGATCACAACTGGTGGCTTGTGAATAGGCACCGGAGCCTTGTAGATAGGCACTGGAGCCTTGTAGATGGGCTTATGTGAAATCTTTGGTGGACACGGCTTCTTGGGGATCACCACTGGTGGCTTGTAGATTGGAGGACAAGGCTTCTTGATCTTTGGAAACGTTAAATCGGGGACATGGAACTTAGGCATATGCCAAAAGAACTTTGAGATGCAAACTTCTGGTGAGAACTTAAGACTTTGTTTGAGACCAAAAACATGGTTTTCGCCGGATTTCGATAGGAAAACGATCTTGGAGGCCTCGAGGCCGTTGTGGGTCGGGCAAGGGGTGCCGGAGGTGCTGTATAGATGAGCATAGCAAGCTTCTTTAAGGGCTCCATCGTCTCCAACAATGTCATTAGGCATATTGAGATGAAACTTTCCGGTTTCGCCAATTTCCCCGCTTCCTTTAGTAACAAAAGGGGCTTTTGAATCGGCAGCCTTGCATTCTATCGTCACTCGGAGTCCTATTTTTAAACATAAGCGTTAGTTTGAAAGCCACAACTAAACAAAACAAACAAAAAGTGTTTTGTTTCATATACATAATCAGTCAACTTATATTTTGGAGGGAGAAGGGACAGTACTTATCGACCGGAACACTATATATGACTTGATCGAGTATAAGATTAAAAAGCATATATCATTGCAATATGCATTAAACCTGAGAATGCATTGGGGATCTTGATTTTGCTGCTTTCTGCATTGTCGTAGCCAACTACTTCGACATCGCCAATGACCTTAACGTCACGGATAAGGGAATGAGCCACAGAACAGAGAGCAAACACAAAGAGGAGGCAGTAAGCACCTCCGTTTCTCGGCAATATCCTCATCAGATTCTCTTTGTGCTGAAGACTAATGTAACTCTTAGAGGAGAAAGAAGATATGGTTCTACTGAGATCGCCTCTCGTGTATATTTATAGGTCGCTTACGGCCATTATTTTGATAAATTCATTACTTTTGTTTTATTATAAAGTTTCGGTTACAAAACTTCAAATACTTGGTGGTACTGTAGCCACGTGAATATAAGAGTGTTACTTTCATCTTCTTTAATTATTTTAGTCTTCTACTTATCGTTCGATACATATATGCTCAATCATGGGTTCAGTTTTTTTTTTCAATTTAAAAGAATGAGAACAACAAAATTAACTGAAGTTTATATGGATCATATGGATTTGATACGATGTATATAATGTATCAATTTGGTGTTACTCGAGTTTCGAACATTTTTTTGCTAATCTGTCTCAAATTTCAGTTGTTTAAGTTGTTCTAATTGATTAAATATAACAACGTTAACGTACGTAGATGAATATATAAATGAGATCGTATAACAATATAATAGTGTCTACGTACCACCGACCCCAAAATTAAATCGTCTCACATGAGAGCCTTTTAGAGTATAAATAAACTTCTTTAGTATATTTGCCCCCAAAAACAGATATAAGGAGGGTTCACGTTTATCATAATCACCTAAATATGTGGAGTAATATAGACAATATAATCTTATATCGTCTTAATTAGATAAACCAAGTCATAAGTTTGAGCACTACGAAGTACAACTCACTAGCTAGTAGCTACGTACGTCCATATATAATTTGTTGATTAGATCCACAGAGAAAACATATATATAGCTACATTAGTTTCGAGTGGCTATATTATAGCTAGGGAGAGTCACGTACTCACGTACATTCTGTGAATATGTGAATGGTTAAAAATGAAAATGTGTGTATTTAGTCGGTGACCAAATTCGACCACATTAATATACGACACACAATGATAAAGCTAACATCATCACAAGGCTATAAACAGTAATAGAAATGGAGAATAACGTAGTTGGTGATACGTCCACATCTCAAATCCTTGAATTAACAGAGTCATGTATTTTACCACTATGGCTAAAAGTACGGCATGCATACATGCAAGGCGCATGACCATCTCTCTAAGTAACAAAAGGTAACAAGTTATATAGGTTTTAATAAAAGTATTATACAATATATTGTTGATGAAATTGGTTAGTGGGGGAATTTGTGATAAGTTAATTAATATATATGGTTATTGGTTAGAAAGCAGAAATCGAACTACTAAGTTTTATGACATTATTATAAATCTTTTTGAAGCTGGCAAAGGCCCCTCAGCCACAATTTCTGACTATCATAGAAAAGAAAAAACATCCAGCTCAAACACACTGTCTGTTTTATTCTTCTCTCAACTACTTTATACATTCATATATATTCACAAATATTATACAATGCATGTGTATATATATAAACTGTTAACTGTATATACATTATCTGATATGTTGTATAACCATATATTCTCGAAATCTGAATGATCATCAGGCTCTATAATGTGGATTAAATCGCGATTTGATAACAAACATGTAGTAATGTAATCAACCCTTAACAAATATAAAATATAACGTTTCAAACTGTAAAATATGTAATCAACCCTTACATATATTTTTCAAACCGTAAACTGTAAAAAATGTTTCCCGACGATCCTTAACTTCAAGCCTTCAAGGCTTCAACAGAGCGAGCGACTACATTTCGAAGTAACATTAAGAAAGTGGTCTTTAGACTGTTTGTATGCATTGATCCCATTTATAAACTAATTGTTAAGATCTACATAGAAACATATAATTCATACAACATGCATAAATATAGATATAGATATATAATCAATAGCATAATTTTGTAGGTGGTATGTCTAAATCATCCGTCTCCTATATAGGTTATACCGACCATGACTTATATATATATATTGTTCATTACTTTATAGAGACCCAATATACGTATAGATCATTCATTAAATAGATAGGTTTGCATTTTGTGAGTTTGCATTTAGTTGTGACATAGAAAGGAGATTGTGACATTCTTATATAGTCAAAACTTTTTTGTGTATTGTGGTCGTCAAAGAAGCCAATCAATCCCCTCTTCACTAGTGTTAGTATGCTCAAGAGAAATGTTTTTGCTTTCCAATAAGATTGTTTACAAAATTGAAGACGATGAAACTCGCATATAATGTTCCTCTTGGGAATAGACTCAAAGTCACTTCTCAGACTCAACAAGGTCGCATATATAAGACCATCATTATAGGTGGGATCTTAGAGGCTAAGATCCCACCTATAATGATGCCCTAATGTTCTTTGGGAGTAGACTTAAGGTCACTTCTCAGACTCAAGCTCGCATATAATGTTCCTTGGGAGTAGACTCCGCGACCTGTGGACCACGTTCATTAGTGAAAGACATCTACTGAAAACACAAAGGCACTAAAAGGAACGACACTCCTACGAGTTATCATCACCTTACCTTTTTTTTTGGTAAGAAGACGGGAGATAGTGCCCTCTCTATGTTTTATTAAATCTTTTTAAAAAATTATACATAAACGTTTCGTGGCCGAGGTAAACCAACAACATCCTCGCTTAAAATCAACGCCACATCCGGCGGAACAACATTAAAACCATAAAAAAAACCTAAAGATAAAGAAAACACATAGTTCGCTAACCCATGTACAAGAGGGTTAGCTTCCCTATACACCTGCGAAATACGAACTTCCCAGTCCCTCGAGAGTAAGCCATGGCACAGACGTACCAGGAAAGACAGCGGATGCGACTCACTGATCCCTGTCCTTAGAAAACCAACAACCATTTCTGAATCCACTTCCAATTCCAACCTCGTTACCCGTCTCTCCCAAGCAATATATAAACCATAATACACTCCCCAAAGCTCCGCTAACGGGCTGAACAAATACCAATATTTAACGCGAAACCTCTCAACCACGTCCCCTCTCATCACCTTACCTTTGAGATGTTTTTGTTTGTTTGAGATAGGCCCAGTTTGAGCCCGATAATAATACTATTCATAGGCCCATAAGAAAACATTTAAAGCCCATAATGAGCACATGCGTATACTGCATAAAAGAGCTCTCTTTCACAACAATGGCGGTCGGAAGAATCTTGTGAATTCGATTCCGATTTTGAGCGAAAGGAAAGATGTCGGGTATGGGTGACGGCTACGTTGGTACGGCTCAAGATGCGGTGAGGATACGACGGCTTCAGAAGCAAAGAGAAGCCGAACGCAAAAAAATCCAAGAGCTTAAGAGCAAGACTGCCTCAGGCAAAGACCAATCTGGTCTTCTCCAATTCGGCACCAGCTCTTGCGAGGTTCGACCAATCAAGATCCCATCTGATCACCAACTATATCGATTTCTTTCTAATTTCTAGGTTTCGAGAGTTTATATGGTGGCTTGTTGTTTGAATATTAGATTTAGAACTTGTTCTTGCTCTGAATTAGGAGTTCTCCGCAATACTTAGGGTTTTAGAATGATTACAAGTGATGATTCCGAACAACTTTGAAGTATCACAGAACATAATTAGATTATCACTACTTGAGAATTTTGCTATTTTGGTGTCTGAAGTATTGACAAAATCCCAAATGTTTTCGTAATGTGATGTTTGTGTGACTACTTGCTTGGTTAACCTATTTGCTTCTTCTTTTTTGTTGTTTATAGATTCTTGACACTGCTTTCAAGAAAGAAACAGTCGGTTTAGTTACAAGAGAGGAATATGTGGAGAAGGTAACTGGAGTCATGGACTTTATCCTTCACTTTTTATAGTTTTTTAGATGATGGTGTTAATTATGTCTGTGATATCTGTAGAGGGTTAATATTCGTAATAAGTTCGAGGAAGAAGAGAAAGAGAAACTGCAGAAGCTACAGCAAGAGTGAGTTTTGTTTTTAAGTCCATTCGTCATAGTTATTGATGTTGTTGTATTTTGGTTTAAAGCTTGATCGAATTTGTTTCTAAACTACAGGGAAGAGGAGTTGCAGCTAGAGAAGCGTAACAAGAAGAGAAAGATTAAGGGATCTTCCCTCTTATCTTTTGCTGAAGATCTGGACAATGGCAGTGATGAAGATGACGGAGAAAACAGTAAGTGGATTGATTCATCAAATCTCGTAGATTGCAATTAGTTACCTGGACCATACTTATTAGACTTTGTTAAATATTACATTGATTCCTGAATATGCTGTTGTTAGATCAGTGGTGAATTGTGGTAAAGTTATTCATGTGTCATTCATTTAAACCACTGAAAAAAGTATTCCTTATTGTATAAAAGTATTAAAGTATAATCTCTCTTTTCCAGAAATAATGAATCTCTATTTATGTGTGGAAGTTAAAAAAGTAGAATCTTGCTTGGTTGTTGAAGCTTTTAAGATGCAAATAGCTTTCTAACATAGAAATTCAAAATATCATCTAGTGTTGTCCTCTTTGTAACTTCTATCATGTACACTATGCATGCAGAGATTTCTGGGACAATGAACTTACGCTGCGGAAAACTTGGCAAGGACCCGTCAGTGGAAACTAATTTCCTACCTGACAGGTGATCTCTTGCTCTCTTGTTTCCTATTATCTTCCCTGTCTGTTTTTGCAGTAAATCTCAACTTTAGCTGTGGTGTTTTGAGGTTGCTGTTTCAGTGAGCGGGAGGCGGAAGAACAAGCTGAACGTGAAAGGCTAAAGAAGCAGTGGCTTCGAGAACAAGAGCAGATTAAAAGTTTGTCCACTTTCCAGTTGCTTCTAATTTCATTACTAACACTTGAGTTAAGGAAGATTGTCTAACTAGTTTTGTGCTTTTTCAGACGAGCCTCTTCAGATTACTTACAGTTACTGGGATGGGACGGGCCATAGACGAGTTATCCAGGCAAGCACAAGCTACATCTTTTGTAGTGCTGTTTTGAGCTTAAGTCTGATCATATACCCACCTGTATGATTTACAATTTTTACAGGTCCGAAAGGGTGATCCAATTGGGAATTTTCTGCGGGCTGTTCAACAGCAGCTTGCCCCTGACTTCCGGGAGATTCGGACGACATCAGTTGAGAATTTGCTATATGTGAAGGAAGATCTGATTATCCCGCATGTAAGAACCCATTAGACTTATCAAGTTATTCTCCCCTCACACTATCTAGAACTTAACCATAACATGAGGATGTTTATTGCAAATGCAGCAACACAGTTTCTATGAGCTGATCATTAACAAAGCTAGAGGGAAGAGTGGCCCGGTATGCCTTGTCAAAAATTTCTGAATCCAGTTCATATAGAAATCGTAACTGAGACTCACCCACTGCTGCACTGTTCTTGTTAACAGCTGTTTCACTTTGATGTTCATGAAGATGTGAGAACAATAGCAGATGCAACAATAGAGAAAGACGAGGTATGTTTTTCCCTGACCCGGTTGCATCAGAAAACATAGTAGTTTGATGTTGAGAAGAAGTTGTTTCTAAAGCTCTGTAAAATGTGGTGTTATTGAAGTCTCATGCGGGTAAAGTTGTGGAGAGGCATTGGTACGAGAAGAACAAGCATATATTCCCTGCTTCCAGATGGGAGGTAACTCCCAAATCACTCTTTCTCTGAACCTTTTCATTCTCTGCTAATCTATATAACTTTAGGCATTAAAGTTACGGCCCTTACCTTTGTGCAGATTTACGACCCGACAAAGAAGTGGGAGCGGTACACAGTCCATGGGGATTGATTATGGTTTTGTCACATGGAATCTAGTTGACATGATTGATCAGATTTGGTGCACTAGTAGTGGAATGTTCATGGAGTTTTTTATTAATGTTTATTCTTCTCATTATCAGTGCCTCAATGTACCATTACACTCTCGTTTTTTTAATTACTTGGAATCATGGAAATATTTCTTTTAGTTTTTCCCTGTTATTTAGTGAAATTCCATATGAAAATTAAGTATGAGATCTTCTGATTATAATAATGAGGACACATAATTAAGAATGTTGAAGAGAGTAAGTAATTTGTGAATCCTCGTGATGCATATAATAAAAGGTAACAAAATCAAATAAAAATCAAATGAGAGAGACCAGACAAAACGCTGTCGTTTTCCGAGTTCTGTATTCTGTAACTCGTGTTTGTTATCTCCTTTTTTGTTTTCATTCAGAAAAAATTAATATTTATTTTAGTGAAAGAGGAGGAAAGCATAAATAGCATCGAGCGAGAGACACTGTTCTTCTCATTCGCAAATTCGTTGACCAAATTTGATAGAAGCAGCAATAGCGATGATGAATCTTAGGGTTTTGTTCCTCGCTCTCCTTCTACTCGCATCTCCTCTGCTTCAAGGTTAGGTCTTTTCACAACCCTCTCTTCTTCTTCTTTTGTTTTTTTTTGTTTCTGGAATCTGCAGATCTAGATCCATTTGTTTCGTCGCGTGCGTTTTCCTAATTTATTGATTTCGTATTTGATCTCTGTATCCGATCTGGTTTTTTTGATATGATCTTGTCCTGTTTTGGAATAAAGTTACGTTTTTTATTCATCGATCCGAGTGAAATTGAGCTCGTTTTACAAATCATTTCCATTTGAACATTCTAGTTCTGTGTTGTGGTGTTTTGATGACAATCGTAGAGCAATGTGGTTTCAGAAAAAGGCAAACTTTCACATGTAGATCGAATACTACTACAAAGTAATAGATTCTTCAATCGTGTCCGCCTTGCATGTCTTTTGTTTTCTTACTCTCTGGAAGCTGCACTCGCCTGTTGGTCTTTGATTAGAGGATCATTTCCAAATTGTAACCTTTTTCAGAAGAAGGCGTTATGCTTTAACAGAGAAACATGTGATCTGATGGGTTCTTGTTCTTTTTGTCAGTTGCTAGATGTCAATCGGATGCCGAGGATCATTCCAGTCTTGTTGACGATATTATCGGAGAACACAGTGATGATTCCGTTGAGGAAGATGACCAGGATTTGGATATGAACTTAACCTCAGCTCCAGGAGTTGAGACAGTTTGTGTTTTCCCCAAAAACAGTGCCAAACGTTAGTGTTTGCTCCTTCTTCTTCTTCTTCCTCTTCACGTATTTATCTATCCGTTGTTATGATCATGAATGATCTTTGTTTCCTGCAGTGGTTCCAGCTGGAGAAGAGACTGAGCTTCTTGTTGGTTTGAAGAATGATGGTAGGCTAAACACCTCTTTTAGATATCTCTTTGGCTTGTGTTTTCTGTTGGTTGTTAGATCTATATATCTCACCAAATTGGCTGTGACTTAAACAGGCAAAACTAGCGTAGGTGTTATGGGAATTAGGGCCAGCGTTCATCTTCCTTATGACCATAAGTTGTTGGTTCAGAATCTAACCATGCTGGTAAGCATTTGACTAGGAAACTATTTCTCTAAATGTATGTTATGATTTTATTGTTTCTCATACTCCCTTTATATTACAGAGATTCAATAATGCATCTATCCCAACGTCTCTTCAAGCTACATTCCCATACATCTTTGCAGTCAGCCAGTACCTGCAGGTACACATATCCTACCATAAACAACATATCATTCTCATTCATTCTAAAAGTACAACGGGGTAATCAATAGAATCTGATCTTAATTGGTGTTGCTGTTTTCTTTCACAGCCTGGAGCATTTGATCTGGTGGGTTATGTCATTTACGACGTGGAAGGAAAGCCATACCAGAGTGTCTTCTACAATGGAACCATAGAGGTAGTTGAATCTGGAGGTCTCCTCAGTGGCGAATCTGTCTTCCTTATCACACTCGGAATTGGTCTCCTCCTCCTCCTCGGTCTATGGGCATACAGTCAAGTACAGCGTCTCACTAAGGTAAACAATTGGATTTCTTTTTTCTTTCCAGTGAATCATTTGTACAGTTAAATATTCATTTGATAATCTCCTTATAACAGAAAACCAAAAAGGTGTCCAAGGTTGAAGTAGGAACCAGGTCTACCGATGCATCACTTGACGAATGGCTCGAGGTTCGCTTCTCTCTCTTCCGTTAGGCTTCTTTCATCTTCTATTTGATTGAATCTGATTGAAACGTGTGTTATTATTACCTACAGGGAACTCCTCTGGCCAAGACATTGTCTGGGAAATCAAAGAACAAGAAGAACTAAATGAGCTTTTTGCTCTTTCTAGTTGTTATAGACTCGGCTTCAGCGTTTTGAAAGAGTTTCCAAGTTTAAGTTCAGTCTTGAGGATATTTAGGGTTTTAAACGTTACTTTTTTTTTTGTTCCAGCATTGTACTCTTTAGACAATCTTTACTTCTTGTCATAAATATTCTCCTCATGAAACAACTTAACTTATAATGGTTTAGATCTGCGTTTTTTGTTGTTAATCTTCTATATCAGGGCATGTCCATGGATGAGAAGTACATTAACACCTTTTTGAGTAGTACACTAACATCTTTATACTACTTTCGTCACTAATCTTTATACTACTTTCGTCACTAATCTTTATACTACTTTTGTTACATTAGTTCATCAAAACAATGAAAAACTATTATACTTTCCAAATAGTTGAGTTTGAAGATTTGATCAGAAAGAAAGGAGAGGAGGTTGAAGAGTAATGAGATTAAGTTGCTTAACAGATGGGGTACTAGAAGATGGACAAACAGGCTTGTGGATAAGTTGCTTCGGACAGGAGGGAGAGAGACGGTTCTAACACTGGGCATGAAATATTATGTATCGTAGTCTAATGCAGTCTATTAGCAATTCACACTTGAGTTGCAACTTATTCGAGCGATAAGACATCATTGCTCAGGTTTGGAGTGTGGTATATTTGAGAAAATGTGTTTTTCACGCTTGTTTCAATACTTTTGTTCCATCACAAATACCATATATTTTAAATTTTAAGTGTGGCCTCGAGAGTTGATTTAGATTGTCATATAGAAGAAACTCTTGAGTTAAGCTTACTCAAAGTGAAAAGAGAGAATCACAGCTTTAGTTACAAAGATCTTAATGAAAGACCCTTTATCTCTCTCTCTCCGCCAAACCAGAGCTCATGAATCATTTTTTTTTGTTTTTCATTATTAGTTCAAGAAGAAGTAAGAACACAACAACAACAAGTTCGCTAACCTCCCTTTTATTTCTGATCTCATCTGTTCCATGGAGACTAGCGATTTCCGTTACTGACAGTTCTTAATCAAGCAGCAACTTTCTTTGACGTGACTGAGTTCACAATGGTTGCAAACTCAGGACCCTAAATTCACATCAAAGGTGAATGTGAGCTTTTACTTCTTTTCATCAACAACATATCCACAAACGTCTAAAGTTTATTACCTTCAAGGAGGCACCACCAACAAGAAATCCATCAATGTCTTCTTCTTTGGCAAGCTCCGCACTGTTGCCTCCATTGACAGAACCTGGCAATTGGGTAGGAAATAATCAACATAAAGTCTAATTTTGCAGTGGACAACTATAATAACGCACCTCCGTATATGATTCTTGTTTTGGAAGCGACTTCCTCAGAGACATTCTTTTTGAGCCAACCGCGGACAGCTACATGGACTTCCTGTGCTTGCTGAGGAGATGCAACTTTACCAGTTCCAATTGCCCATACAGGTTCGTATGCAACAACTATATTGTCCCAGCTAGGTACAGCATCTGGAAATACAATTCACTGCAGTTAATTGAGTGCAGACATGATTTGGAAAATGAGATTGTAGTACAAGACTGTTACCAGCAAACGCCTTCAGCTGCTCGAAGCAAACATCAAATGTCTTGCCTGCTTCCCTCTCTTCTAGCTTTTCCCCAATACAAGCTATTACTCCAAGACCCTCACTCAATGCGTAAGCAGCTTTCTTCCCGATAAACTATGGTTGTGTTGGGAACAGAGTAAACATGTCTTCACAAAACTTTCTTAGCAGCTCACAAGTTCTTATTAAGTATTTTATTAACTGACCTCATCCTTTTCTCCAATGACATGTCTCCTTTCGGAGTGCCCAAGAATGACCCATTTGCAACCGAGGTCTTTGAGCTGTTCTACACTGTATGGTGAAAAGGGTGAATTTAAGTTCAGGCAAGGGATCATATATAACATTGAGAACATCTTTATGGGAGGATTAATTGCAAAGCTCAGATATTTTAGCGAATTTTCAAACATATAAACAGCTCGATAGTATGTGAATAAGAGATGTCATAACCTGATTTCACCAGTGAAGGCTCCACCTTTTCCAACCCAAGAGTTCTGACCCGATATTTCAATACGGTCTGTCAATGAAGATTTGACCTGGTCGATGTAGACAAATGGAGGTGACACAACAACATCTATACAGATCACACAAAAAAAGATCATCAAGAGCAAATGGTCAGCACGAGGTCCTTTGCATTCAAAACAAGTTTAGAATTTTGGTAAAAAAAATCTAAAATGGATGGAATCGAGTTGACAAAGACTTGCTTAGGTCCATTGTATAATACGGAACGGCACTAATGCCCCATATACAGAGATCAGAAACTCACCTACATCAGCTTCCAAGGTTGCACTGTTGAGATCAGAAATAAGCTTGGCGATGGAGTCCTTGGTCCCATTCTAAAACACATGCCGCATGAGATATTAGTTTGAGGAGGAGAGACAAGATACAGAAAAAAAAGAAGGGCATTGTACTTACACACTTCCAGTTTCCTCCAACGAAAAACTGCAGCAAGCAGAGAAAAGGCAAGTGTTTAGAGTTTAGACAACGATTCACAATATTGAAAAGACAGTCTAAATCCTAATCCATGAATCTAGCATTCAAAACAATCCAGAGGAAAGTTAAAGTATTGAATCAAATGGAGAGAATAGAGATTCTTGATCTCTTCTAAAAGGATTAACTTTGTTCCTCAATCCTAAACCCTGAATCTAGCATAAAACACAATTTGTGTGGAGTAGCAACCAGCAAGCAAACCAAGACCAAAGTTAAGCATTGAATCCAATGTTTGAGATTCTTTGTATTTCTTAAAACCAATTTAGAGAATCTGGATTGTAGAAATACCAATCATGCAACAAAAGAAAAGGAATAACTTTTTAATCAGTCAATCCTAAACAGTGAGAATCTAGCATTTGGATAGAGGTAAAGGTTAAAGTTGGAACCTTTCCGGATCCAGCCATGGCGACAACGCCTCTGGGAGAGCGGTGAGAAGAAGAAGAGGAAGAAACGAGACGGATAGAGGAATTGACACGGTGGACGAAGGATTGGTGGGAGGAGACGGCGGCGTCGAGCTTGGGAGAAATGCGGCGGAGACCGGAGAAAGAAGGGGCAGTGAGAGAGGTGGAGGTAGCTGCCATGTCGTCTCTCGGGTTTGGCGTGTAGTGAGTGGAAAAGGCAAAAGGAGATAGAGACGAGACTGTGACTCACACTCTCAGCTTAAGGTAGCAGAGGAGGAGATAGAGGCTCAACAAAGGGTTGGCTCTCTCTCTAACCCTCAAGGGTAATTTTGTCTTTCTACCTTAATCAAGAGTTCACGCGCCTAAGTCACGTCTGACTCTCACGCGCTTTGATGAATTTTTGGTTCCGGTCTTTTTGCAGAGGCCTAGTTATCAAATCTAAAGTGTATAGATCATATCATGTGGTGCCCAAAATGGTCGATGAGTCATTTGCATTTTTAATTTGAAGAGCTACACAACTCGAACTACTTTGATGGATTATTTGTTTATTTGTTCTTCAAGATTTACCAATGCGCACAAAAGGTGTTTTTTAATTCATTTTGGAGATGAACATATCTTACTCCATACTCCATGTAGCTCAATTTAATGCATTTTGAAAGCTACCACATCCTCTCTTTTTTTCTTTAATATTGTGCGACGTGTAGAGAAGAGAGAAGAAGAAGATACATGGGATATAACACAAGTCACACGATCCTCATCCTCGGAGTAAATGACCAAATTTTTGTATACATCATCGTGACACTAGACGACAACAACAAGTAACATGTGAAAGAGCCCTATCAATATCATCATTTAACCAAACCACCTCTCCAAGAAACTTGACTGATACTGAAGCAAAACTAGCAACAGAACTATCAACGCCGCCACTCCCCACGGCGAGCTTCCACCTTCATCTCCGGCACCGGGACTCACGTAAGTCGCCCTACCACCACGGCTGCTCGAAAACATGCCAAGAAGCGCGTCAGGGTTCTCCATGGAAGAGAGCCACCGTACCAATACTATGAGAAACAGAGGGATCAAGAGGAGAGCAAGATTCATGTGCTCTTCCGCGGATTCGGCTGCTTCTTCCAAGCTGAAGTACCATGACGTTAACAAGAAGACAGAAGCCACGGCTAGGATCAAAAGAACTGGATACGGTAGAGGCGAGAGCGAGAATGAATCCAAGATCGATGATCTTCTCTCTCCATAAGCCATAGTTTCCTTGCTTCCCTATAATACTAAACGATGAGAGAAGCTCTTCTTGGTTTTACTTTTATGTGATGAAGCACAAAAAATATATAAAACTTATAGAAACCGCCTTTAGGTTATAATATTCAATGTTTGACCGACATATTAACTATTTTATACTGTTTTATTTCAAATTCCATTAACTTTGAAACTAATTGAAATAATTAGTAGAGTGATCAAAGCTATCTATATTCTTAAATAGTCACTACTTTAACTCAAAAATTATATAAAAAAATATAAGAATTTGTAAGCAAATTTTTTCGTGTAACGTAAAACATGAGTGTATGTTACCTATAGGTTTCGTTGATAAGATTAACGTGTGTACATTGGCCATTTCCAAAATAAAATATAAATGTTATGTTGCTTTCTCTTTCGTATAATGGGGCACCTCACTTGTATACAATTTAACAATTCTAGGTGGAGCGTCATTATCAAATTTCCTAATTTTCCTTTAGCTTTAACTGTTGTCATTATACCTCCTCTTCGATAAACAACTCAAAATTCAAAGATGACGAAAACTATGATCTGACTTTTTACCCACTTTAATCTCTGCCTAATCACAGCATGACTCAATTAACTACTCTGTTGATAATTCACAGTTTTTCTTTTAAAATTACTACTAAATTATTATTCATAAAGTAACACTATATCTGATTGAAAACGAAAATATATGTATTCCAAAATTTCATATATCGATTTACCAACTTTACTACTAGAATCCTTAGATTTTAATTTGTGGAATAGAATTAAGAAAGTAGAACAAAAAAGATCAAGTTTTATGATCGCCGTATGCTTGAAGAAAGACATCGCAAGATCGATCTTACAAATGTAATAAAATTAAGGTTAAGGTTAAAGTTGAATATTGTTAACTAATCACGTTCGTCAATTCCACCAGAATCGGGTGCTTCACGTCACATATATATGGTATGCTTCACGTAAACATCAAAAGAGAATAAAAATACCTAGCACATTATTATTTACGAAATTATTGATTTGCATAAAACGCAAACGCAACAAAATACTAACCGCGATCAAGACAAAGACTTCAGTAGTAGCAAACGCATCTCCAGCGACCACATGGACAGTAGTAAGTAGATCGCCTCGACGTCTCAAGGCAAGAGAGACATCTCACGGCGAACAGTAGACCTAATGGTACCGCGGCGAGGAGGAGCCAGCTCAGCACATCCTCCCCTGATGACACAGCTACCTCGAATTTCACGACGGAGGAAAGGGCTAAGAGCACGAGGGCCACCGTGATCATCACTATTACCGGCAACGGAGACGTCGAGACTCTGCACCGTCCGCAGCAGCAGCCATGGTAATGCATCTCTAGCTTAGTCTCCCCCACTTGTTGCTTGTTTCTTTTGTGTAGTTGTTTTCTTTTTTGATGATTTTGTGAATTATGCTTTTTATTTATCACACGGAAGAATAATAGAACAAAAGTGAGATAAAGAGAAAGAGAGATAATGGTTTGTTAGGTAATACTATAAATGATATTATTATGGTCGATGATGATACCACTCACTGTTTTTGGAAAAATCATTAGTACTAGCTAGTGGTCATTTACATATCTAATTTTGTGGATTAGTCGGACCATAATTTGTCTAATGGATTTCGAGAGAATTATATATTCGTATTGATACTGAGCTTCTTTATGCATTTGTGTTCGCCATGTTTATCATTGGGTTTATATATATAGATCGTACTCCTTTGCTTGTAATGTTTTCTTAAGTCTGCCTAGTTTGCTTAGCTTTTCGTATCGTTCCATAAATAGTGTATATACATGGAGAGTTTTCAATTCCACAAAACGTATACAAATTTTGTGAAAAAATGATAGTTTAACAAATGATTAATGCAACCTTTAAAGATCGATATATGGGGCTATTAATTATATCGAGCTAAGTATGGTTAATCGTGAAAAATCAAAGATTATCCAAAAGACAGGCAGATCTTTAAAATTCTGATGGGATTTTGTGTGAGAGATATGAGTGATTGGTGGTTAGGACATGAGAACAAGGAGGAAGCTTATCTTAGTGGCCTACCATGAAAAAGACACTCACTTCACCTTGTTCCACTCACCTTGTTCTGCCTAATGTTATTGTACGTCGTTTCCAAGTATTCATATCAATATATCATTCACCTTTTTTCATACTATATATATGTTGAAAAAATGACAACAGTATTGATTTGATTCAGTTTAAGCAAGACACAGCACCAGAACACAACATAGGTATGAACATTTGATTGAAGATATAATCATATGTTATGATTTTAAAAAAAATATAAGATGTTTTTAATCCCAAAAAAGGAAAACAAAAACTTAAGAAATATATCATATTTTGGTACACTTGGTTGATAATTGATCAGCACTTATTTTGTTTTTAAAAAATCATGATAAAAACAACATGTAAAATTATAAATATTTTATTTCACAATAATAATAAAAACTGGATAATACTTTCTATAGGGCCTAAAATGGGTCTTATTGTGATCCGGCCCAATGAGTTTGAGTGTAATGAATTAATGTGTCACGTGTGAAAGGGTGATTTAGTCAATTTGACATTAATGGGGGATATCGTATATTTTACCTTTAAAGCTCTCTCTCGGTCGTCGTCTCTTTTACCGATAAAGCAAGACAAGAAGAAGAAGAAGGAATCGAAAATGAAGTTAACGACGGCTCCGATCCACGCGGTGTCGAGATGGGTGAGGAGGCAGCCGCCAAAGGTGAAAGCTTTCCTTGCCGTCGTATCGGGCATGGCGGCTCTTGTTCTTCTCAGATTCATCGTTCACGATCACGACAATCTCTTCGTTGCCGCCGAAGCTGTTCATTCAATTGGAATCTCTGTTCTTATCTATAAACTCATGAAGGAAAAGACTTGTGCTGGTAACAACCTCAATTTCCTCCTTTGACTTCGTTGTCTATACTATTACATCCAATTTAGGGATCTTATTAGGAAAGGCATTTGTTTTGCTATAACATGAGAATTTGGATCTATCTTAAGATATAAAAATGTAGACTTTATTCTACATTTTAGTACCCAAATCTCCTCCAAAAGGAGTTTCTTTCTAATTGGGTAATTTAGTTGGAATCAGCATATCCTCATTACAGATATCAGAATTATGGGATTAAGCCTAATCACAGATCTTATGTGTGTTTGTCAGGATTGTCACTGAAATCTCAGGAGCTTACGGCGATATTTCTAGCTGTTAGGCTCTATTGCAGTTTTGTAATGGAATATGATATACATACCATTCTGGACTTGGCTACTTTGGGAACAACTCTCTGGGTTATATTTATGATCCGTTTTAAGCTTAAAGCTAGTTACATGGAGGACAAAGACAACTTTGCTCTCTATTATGTGGTAAGTGAGTCATTCTCGGTATTGAGAAGGGTTTGATCTTTCTTTATGTAGATTATGTGCTTGCTAGTCATATTGGTTATATCAGCAGCAGCTAAAAGTCGTTTGTTTTTAGTTACGCTTACCTTAAGGTTAGATGAAAATGTTGCTTATAACTGTTGTTTATAAGTGGAGCGACAAAGCCTCTCATAACTAGATTTTTCCAAGTTATAAGTTATAATCAGCGCTCCTTCATAATTGTATTAGTATCAAATTTGGTTAATCTGCTCATTACATGTTATTCAGAACATGGTATGGTATTGGAAAATTAAAATATATACTGATTCTTCGTCCTTTTGATTTTTGCAGCTCGTGCCCTGTGTTGTGCTAGCTGTATTGATCCATCCATCAACTTCACACAATATATTGAATAGAATTTCCTGGGCACTCTGTGTTTACCTTGAAGCTGTGTCAGTTTTGCCACAGTTAAGAGTGATGCAGAACACAAAGGTATGTACTTTTATAAGGTCGCTTTTGGAAACTTTAGAACTATAAACAAGTCCGGTTCCTGATATGTTTGGTTCATTCAGATTGTCGAACCCTTCACTGCTCATTATGTTTTTGCACTTGGAGTAGCAAGGTTCCTTAGCTGTGCACACTGGGTCTTACAGGTATAGATTCTGATCTTCAGGAGAGAGTACAGATTTACTTGGTTAATTTGTTCTTTCCTTTTGTAAAAATCAATGGCTTATCAAACCTTCTATTCACTCAGCAAGTGATCAAATTCTACAGTAGTATCCTCATTAGATCTTCTCAAGACTCTGTGATATATTTTTAAACTGAACGCATAAATTTGTTTTGGTCTTCTGTGTCCAAACAGATTATGGACACCCGTGGACGCCTGCTTGTAGCGCTGGGTTACGGACTATGGCCATCAATGGTGATTATCTCAGAAATCGTCCAAACATTCATTTTGGCAGATTTCTGTTACTACTACGTTAAAAGGTACTTGCCTTTTCTCCATCCACAAGCTTCTTCAGTCTTTTCGCTTCACCTATTTGATTTGACCCATCGTTCTTGTCCAGTGTTTTCGGAGGCCAGCTTATTTTAAGGCTACCATCTGGGGTTGTGTAAGTTACCAAGAAAACGGAAGATAGATACTTGATGACATTTGTAACACGAAGATAGATCTAAGCATTATGTATTTGAGTACCCTCAGGTTGCTCTCAAGTTACTCCCTCAGGGAAAAGAATCCTAATTCTTTCAACTGTGTTGTATATTTTTGTGGGTCATCATAGACAAGTCCCTCCCTTGGATATTATCGACATGATTTTTCCACTTCACTTTTGTGGTTAGTCCTCCTTTATTCTCACGGTAAAGTTAACGCAAATTCTACAAAGCAGAGTAATACATCACACATCCAACATAAGGTGATAGATAAAATCTGAGAAACCAGTAGTGTTTTATATTTGGTTCGTTCCAAAAGTCTATGGACAACACATTGGATTTCATTTGTTCCTAGCAAAATTTGTGAGCTTGATAGACTGACCATGTCTACTTTAAGAATTCCACAGTATAGCCGTCAGGTCCAGGGACCTTAAACCTCTTGGTATGGAATACGATCGTTGCTAGTCTTAAGATTCTACCCGAATGTTTCATTGCTTTGTTATTGCTCTAGATCGATCTCGTATCATTTTTCTGCCTTTGAAGAGATTAACCTTGTACAAATATACTCATACAATGGTTTTAAATAGGCTAATAGCACACATACTGCAGAGCGCAGAGAGATAAATATTTACTCTCACTGACTTTTGAAGCACTTAACTAACGGGCTCATTATAGAATATATGTAAATGGGTCTATTAATTACAAATAAGCCCAGTGAGAATATATGTAAATGGATATATTAATTACGAATAAGCCCAGTGATCTCATCATAGAATATATGTAAATGGGCCTGTTAATTACGAATAAGCCCAGTGATCTCATCATAGAATATATGTAAATGGGCCTGTTAATTACGAATAAGCCCAGTGATTATATAGGCTTAACCGTTCATTGTCACTCTTTCCAATTTCTATCATCTATCGGTCGGAGGAAGAGATGGAACCACCGGCGACCGCCTCCAACCGCTCCTCCAGACGGCTTCTCTTCGACCGCCGCTACGGCTGGGTGTAAATTCTCTAACTTTATCAGTCAAATATTATTTTCTAATATATTGGAAGTATATATATATATATATATATGATTCTGTGCTGGCTTTTATAGGGTCGACGACTGGAAGGACCCATCGGAAGAAGCTCTCGCCGGCGGCCGAGGAATGTAAGTCCAACAAACCCTTTTTATATTGGAAAGGTTTCTTCTTGGAAAATTTATGGAACTTAATAGAAACTCAAGTATCCGTTGGAACAGGTTTTGTGTAGTTCCCTTGACGAATACTCTGTTTCAGACTGCTTCTCAATCAGTAAGCTTTTTACACTTCCCAATGGAAATGAATTAAAGGTCCGCACTTTAATCATCTTTTCCTGGGGTTTGATTCTACTTCTTCTTACAGATTAGCTCGGCTGTAAATTTTCTGGATATGAAGCTTCAGAAATTGTCAAATCCTATGCACAACCCAAAATCTAGTTCCGTAGAGACTGGTGGAGATTCATATTCAGAATGAGATGTATTGGATTGACAAGTACATGTGTTTATTCTTGGATTATACGGCTTGATCTCATCTATGTACGTTGTTGAAACTTTTGTTCAATACAACCAAGAAAGACATTGTGTGATTATATGAATTTTCCCTTGTGAAATCTATAGTTTTGTGTGTTATTATAGAAGCAGATATTATCTATGTTCTCATTAGTATGTGGTGTGAAAGGATGTGAGGCAAATACCAATATGGTGTTTCCTTTTAAAATTCTCTCCTTGGGAACAACTCCTTCAATAAGAAAAGAGGAAAAAGGTATGTATTGACATTGGTTTCTAGTTCTCGAGTTAAAAAAAAAAATAGGAAGTTCAAAATTGTATTCTCTGTTTGGTTCTACTACTATCTCAGCTGAGAAGCTATAGCGACGAAAGTATCTTCAGGACAAGGAATTGTCAAGCCACCCGTGGGATGATTATCCCAAACCCCTCTTACTCAACAGAGCTTGGAATGAAGGCTGTTTCAAGAACGAAATCAGCACCATATATCTCTTCTTCTGGCTCTCCCCTACATACACCGCTAGAAATCCTTTTGGTGTCGAAGCTGCTTTGCTTATTAGAATCTTCTTTGCAGCCAAAAAACCTCGCATCATTGTCATTTCTATCTCAAAGTTTCTGCAGCTGGATCAGAGAAATTGACCTTCTGTCCTAATTCTGACTTGTTGATTATGATTTGGTTTTGTATGAGATGAGAAACTAGTGCTCTCTTTGTATATATAAATCAATGAGAAGATTGTTCTGTGGCCTACAAGAGATGGACATCTATGGGCAGAGTTCACATGGTGGGACATTGCAGCAGCACAGGGGGAGAATTTGAAGTTGTTGAACAGGAAGAATCAAGAACTCACTGTCACACTGGGCTTAACATGGATTTGTCTGAGGGTAGAAACTGCAGCTGCTTCATTTGAATGGGAGGGTCCGCCTTGGTCTGCCAAATTCACAAACAATCAAGTCAAGAGAGGCAAAGCCATGTGCTATTAGATGAGTGCTATGGACACACCTTTCTGATTAGGAGTGTAGGTGGATCTAACTTGTGGTTGCTGATTTGTCACAATCAGCATTAATATACAGTCGACACAACCAAGAATGAGACAGCATGGATGGTGTGAGCCGAGGAAAAGCGGCATGTAGTCTACCAACTAAAAGCTAAAGAGTAGTGCTCTTTTGAACATGAAAAACAGGGTGACTGTCATGCCAGAAGAAACCGCAAGCTTTCTGATACTGTAAAAATTAAACAGCATGAGTTCCGAAACTGAAGACGCGGCAGGTCATTCAGCTCTCGGTGTGGGTTTTGCAGAGTATGTGTTTGATGACTTATGAATGCAACACTCCTTATCGAATCTCTATATCTGCAATATAGTTTCTTGTACCAAATGAGATAACTTGTGTAGAGAAATGCCTAGTTGCTCTGGCATTGGAGAGTGGTATACAAAGACCTCAAGCTATACTTTCACCACAGTGGTACTGTCAGAGATTAGATTTCTCCTGGAAAACTTCCACGGATGTGTAATGTGTATGTTGGTTTCTTCGTTTCCACCAAAATCTTTATGTGTTCAGATGGCAAACCTTGTAGTCACAGTAAGTGGAGATGTGCTAAATGATAACTCAAGTGTCAATATAAGGAATCTTGATTCTTGAGTTTGATTAATAACAACAACAACTCACTGAAATGTGAGGAATAAAACGAATGTTACATCAGTCAAAAAAAGACATCTAGCTCTGTTTCACTTTCAAGGGAGAGAGATTGTCTTGAAAGAAACGGCTGGAAAAAGGGTTAGATCTGCTATTTCACGTGAATCACGATAGGCGAGAGGCGAGATCGATGAAGATTTGTTCAGTGCAGGGAATAGTGAGGCCACCCATTGGGTGATCAAACCCAAACTCTTCTTCTGCTTTCCTTAGAAGTTTTTGAAAACAAGGGTGACTCAAGTACGTTACTGGAACCACAAATCTCCTCTTCTGCATCCTCTCTCCTACGTAAACCGCAAGGTACCCTTTTGGAACATCTACACTGTTTGAAGAGTGTGATAACGATTTCAGAAGTTGCTTTGATGATTGCAGCACACGAGAAATTCTGATAGCCATGGATTTTGACGTTCTGAATCAGAAAAGATTATTGCAAGTGAAAGTTTATTGCTTTTGAGTTTTGACTAAGGAAAGTGAGAACTTGGAGAGCTCAAGGGAGAGTGATGGGTATATATAGAAAAGAAGACTACTTGGAAATCTTGATTATCGATTATCTTGATTAAGCTCATAAGCATCAACAAGCACATGGCTTTGTCCAATGATAATCTCCATGATGATGATATGATAATACACAGACCACATATGACTCAATATTAGATAGGCTACCTTTTGCTGAGTTTAATTCTTGCCACATATATTTTAAATCGTACGGTATGATAACTAAGCTAAGTGGTCCTGTCTTTTGATATCACTGAGAAGACCACCTCGATCCTGTCTTTTCATATCAGTGAGAAGACCTACTTTACTTATGAGAAGGGACGCAGTGATCTTAGCTATAAATCCATGCTCATAGTCATAGACAAAGAACATGAGATATCCCTCAGCCTCAAGATCACAATCTCCTAATGTAGACATAAACTACATTTTCAATAAACCCCCGCCATTGGGTGGATTAATTGAACTTGGCTAAACATCTTCAGTACAAGACTATATTGTTTGTATGATCATCTTTATGTATCACATCAGCAAGAAGAAGAAGAAGATTCACAAGAAATAACGCAAGAAGATTCACAAGAAATAACGCTCTGTTCTTCGACTCGTGTAACTGTTATAACAGCTTTCTCTTGGGCCTTTGTGTCATGGGCCTGAGTGAATTAGCCTATCTGTACTTCAGCCTCAGTGAGCAGGAAAGACTACGCAGTTAAATCGAGGTTAAGCCGAACCCGAACTAACCACACTCACAGTTCTGTAGATGATTCACAATCGAACAGTGCGCTATATAGTAGCCATTCTTACGAAGATCCTATTACTCTATTTCCTGTTAGAAGTTTTGTTGGCAATCCATGTGACTATTATGTGACAACGGATCTGAGAGAGAGTGCACTTACTAACATTTGTGAGCAGCAGAGTCATTAGGTACATATGGTTTAAGTACTTAAGACATGTTACGTTTAGAGATACATTAGTTATTTTGTATACAATACATTATGGTATTTCAAACCGTGACTTACATGTATGATTCGATTTGGTGTAATAAGATCAATGAAATACCGACAAACGCGTTAAACATCAAACCATTGAACCTCCATATTTGAAGGGAAAATTGACCACCGATGGTTGAAAAAAACGAAAAAGCTTCTAGCTTTCTTTCCTAGTGCCGTCTCATTCTCTAGGTACCACTCTGGTTTTTTCCTTTTTTTGTTTGGGATTATGGTGATGGATGTTGTCATTTTCAGTTCACTATTAAACTATTGATCATCGTACATGTCCATGTTCATATTAGCTGATTTCATAACTTGCAATAGTATCTTACTCTTTGCAGTTTCTTAATTGTTGGGTCCACGTTTCTTTGCTAATATTTTTCCTGCAAACCCATGTGTATGAAAAGACTTTTACATTTATGTCAATGTGATTTTGCTAGACTGTAACCAGCTCTCTTTTCTTGACTAAGAAGAGTAATACGAGTTTTTGATATTGAAGACTTCGGAAAGCTATATACAAAAACTCATGAGTTTGCATCTATTTGAACAGAGATGCTCTGTTTTTTGAGATAAAACAGAGTTAAAATTATAAGAAGAAGACAGTTGAGAAATTGTCGATTACCTTTCATGAGGTTGAAAGAACATAAATCAGGGCTGAGATGAGATGTCTTGATCAAAGAGAAAATGGTCATTGAATGGATCTGCTCTGTTTTTCGTATAATCGATATGGGAATGAAAATAAAAACATAGTACAAAAAAAGAGGACAAGTCGAGAGGTTTTTATAGAGATACCTCTCTTTCACGTGGTTGAATTAAAAATAGAGAATTCCATAAAAAGAAACAGACATGGATTTTGGGAGGTGAGATGTCTGGGGGCAATACTAAAAACTAAAAAGTATGAGAAGGACTCTGTTTGTTTTAATATTGTTCCTTCTTTGTTTTTGAGAATAGCGGAAAGATTTGTAAGAGAGACAAGACAGCTCAAGGGATAGAGGCAGGACAAGAGTAACATGGAGTTCATGTGGTTTTACATATGAGACATGTCTTAATCTTTAGCTCTAGGCAAAATTATCCTAACGACTCTTTTTTTCTTTCTCATTTTCATTTTGTGTCATATGACCAAATCTCCTTCACAGAACATGCAGGCTTTTTTTTTTCCTCTTGACAATGACGACTTCTACAAGCAAACACACTCTCTCTCTCCTTCTCTCTATTGTATGTTGACGTAATCGTGAGTGAGATATAAATGATCCAAAGTTTTAAAAGGAGTCAAGACAAGATTTGAAGTGAAGTAAGGATGAAGAATAACAAAGAAGAGAGTTTGTTTTTTCTTGAGCAATAAGGTTTTATTACAAAACATTACCATGATCTAGGGTTTATTACAAGACATATTCATAACTATGATAGAACATGGTAACATAAAACATGGTTATTAAGGAGAATCTTTGCGTTTAGGTTTTGTTTTATTTGCTAGAATTAATGTGTTTTTTAGAGGGTTCTTTTTTGTTTTTGAATGGGATATTAATGGACCACAAAAGGTTTATATCATCATAAGCTAAAAGGTAATTAATGTAATAATTGCATGCTTTGGCGTCAACTCTTTAACTATGCACGTAACGAAAACATAGTAAGTACATATTACTTTGTACTTTGAGTACGTATACCTATATCCTTGGTTCATTATGAAGTTTAGTTAGCAAGTGATTATAGTATCATTTTTATATATTTCTAATATAAAATCTAGAATAGGAGAGAGTGAAGAGATGAGGGAGGACCAAAAGTAGTTGATGATATATCTGTATACACACAAAATTAAATATGGATCTTTATATTAAAAGTTTGAATGATATCATTAACTTTACTCTCAAATTATTGATGGGTTTGTTGAAAATTCATTGGAGTGGTAGATCATTCTTTATTAGGGTTTTAAAAGAGTCGTCTTAAACGGCAATATATTAATATTGCTTGAAAAGTAAAATTTGACCAATGTTTAGTGTATAGTTTTCGTAGGAGCGGATCTGATCATCTGACAACAAGTTTGTTAGTAAATCAAGAAAACACATAAGGTCTAAAACATAGTTTGCATCCATGAAAAGAAAAATTATAGAGTAGTTTGAGTTACCCTCTATGTAGTTTTATTTTTGTTGCCATCACTAGTGGACGAATCCATATAAATTGACCATTTTGTTTTTGTTTTTTTTATAATTTTAAAATTGACCAATATATATTTGATATTTTTTGAATAATGAAGAAATTGAAATATTGGTGTAAGCTAGCATCACATCCCCATCCTCATTCTCCGCCATAAATAACCCTTTCACCATCTCTCACTTCTCTCCGCCATCTACAACACCTTCTTCTTCTTCTTCTTTCAAGAAACAATAATAACTAAGCACAATGGCGATAAAGAGATCATCAAAGCTAGCACAAGCAGCAATGCTGAAGCAAATCCTCAAGAGATGCTCGAGCTTGGCCAAGAACCAATGCTATGACGAGGATGGCCTGCCTGTAGACGTACCAAAGGGTCATTTTGCGGTCTATGTGGGAGAAAAGAGGAGCCGTTACATCGTACCAATCTCCTTCTTGACTCATCCCAAGTTCAAGAGCTTGCTTCAACAGGCAGAGGAAGAGTTTGGGTTCAGTCATGACATGGGACTCACTATTCCTTGTGAAGAAGTTGTCTTCCGCTCTCTAACATCCATGATCAGATGAAAGAGTGGGAGACAAAGAAAGATCAAATTTTTTTGTTACCTTTGGATGAATAATATTGTGATTCCAAAGTGTTTTTTTTCCGAGCTATAAACCTATGATGATCTACCCTTTTGTGTGGTTGATGTCAAACCTGGGTTTTAGTTTGTTAATTCTTAAGTGTAGCACCCTATATATGTTTGTGTTTCACATTCAAGGGTTTGAGATGTAAACCTAATTTATTTTCCTCTGGCTATAATAAATTTGAGTGATATGACTTGGGATATATAAGAACTACCGACTCGTAGATTTATACTGTTAATATGTACTTCTTATATTTTCTTTTCCATTGGAACAAAATTTATCAATCAAATCTATTTAGTCTATTGATAGTTTGATACTAAATCAATGTAGTATTTCATTAGAGATTATCATTTAATTTCCGGGTTAATATCTAGGCTTTGAAAATCTTAGATTTTGCAGAAGTATATAATAAAGCATTTACTACAAAACTTGAAATGCTTCCCATTCTCTAAAGACTCTAAATAGATCGATGCATGATAACATATGGGACCATTTGAATTAATGAACAAAGAGTTTTATAAGTTTATTGTCTCTAGTGAGAAAAGCAAAGTATTAACAAGATCATAGGTGAAGCAAAGCATTGTCTCTAGTAATTACTAGCTACTTGGTGCATCACTCTCTACATAATCTTATCTACATATTTACTACTACTCCATATATCAAAAATAAATAAATAAATCAATGCACTTAATAAGCTACCCTCTTTGCCTTTCTCTACTAGCCACAAATGATATGTTTGTATACGATAGCAACTAGTCTGCTAGCTTAATTAACGCTCATATCTATATGATCTCTCTCAGAAAATTAATATTGGCTGATACTTGAAGAAAATGAATGAACATGGAACATGAATGGGCCAGAAGAAAAGCTGTAGAAGACAAAGATGGCTTAGATGTGAGAGTCAATTGGATGAGAGTTGCTTTACAAATTTGCAGAATCTATCGTTTTCGTCCCCTTCCGTACACGTTTTTTTATTTTTTTATTATTATTATTAGAAGGTGCAACCACCTACTCTAATCAATAATATTTGTATCTTAATTTAGTCGTGTGTACATGGGATTTGAATATAATCTATATTCAAATCTTGTTGGCTTTAGATTTGTGATAATTAAAAGCAGTTCTATTCACATGTAGGTACAGTAAAGTAAATTTTATCATGGTATACGTTTGAATCTAACATGTATTGTCATCAAGCATATTTGTTTGCGATTGGTATTCTTGGATGATGGTCAATTTGGTATGCTTTTACTGTTGAACCGTTGAGCTTGCTTCTTCTTCCTTAACCTCATTTGTTCTCACAGTTTGTATTTTCGACACTCTTTTCGATATTTCTTCTTTTGTGTTAAGCCATCACATCCCCTAGTATCCATCCATTTTGAAACTTTTTCTCAATCAAAGGATTAAAAGATCATGTTTCAAAGACAAAAGGAGGATTACATGTGAAGATGGTGGAGGGTGGTCTAAGCAGTTTCAGTTTCAGTTTCAGTTTCAAATATAAGATTTTTAACAGCAACAAAAATAAGATCGATCAAATATATAAGATTAGATTCAGTAAATATTTATAAACCCTTATTTTAAAGAACTGTCTCATAGAAAATCAAAATCCAAAATCCAAAGGGGAAAATAAAAAATCCTAACTGTGTATAAATATGACCAAAACAACAGAAGACCACTTACAGACTCTGCACATAAGTTTCTTATCATATATATAACTTGAAGCTGCAAATCCCAGTACTTACCCTATTCGTTTGAGGTGTGCTTCGCTTTCATGGTGCTATTCTGATTGGAATGCTGCATCTGCTGGTGTTGTAGCTGGCTGATGCTTAGCTGCTGAAACATCTCCGGGTTTAGCGATGTCTTTGATATGTTAATTCCGCTGCTGCTGATGCCACTTTGCCTGCGGCTCGGCTCCCCAATCACCAGTTTCAAGCGGTGGACTTCTTCAGTCAGTTTCTCAGACAGAGCTGCCAAATAAGGAAAATGGAATGTTACCTCTCTAGAATAACTGAACAAGGATCAATAAATGTAGTGCCTCGGTTCTCCTAAGAAAGATCAAAGCTTTTCATAGAGTGAATGAAACAAGACATTATCGAGCCTCTAGCTATGATAAATAAATTTTTGGGCATACATAGAAAATAACATTTATCCTACTTAGGGATGCATAAACTGGAAAACGAAAGTTTTCAATGTTGAAGAAAATCATTGGTGGAAAGTAAAACGAACAATTAGGTGAAGGACATGATACTAGCTTGATTCCATCGAGAGTTCGAATACAGAACAGCCCTAAAAGCAACTCAGCCACCCTAATATAGAGAATGAGGAATTTGATGATATAATGTGCCTACCATCGCGTAATTGTGCCTGCTGCTCCATAGCTTGAAGACGAAACTTCAGCTCACTGTTCTGGCTTGTCAATCCCATTGAATCTCTCTGAACGCCAAAGGAAACAAGATAAGACTACTAAATTATTCAAACAGGACAGTTTGAGTTGCCTTTAATTACCTGCAAATGGGTGAGCTGAGCCGATAAGGTAGTAGCTTCGGTCTGAAGAGTCTGCACCTTGTGTTCTAACTCTGCCATATACCGCGTCTTCCGCTCCTTTGAGCGTGCAGCAGATACACGATTCGCAAAGATCCTAATGAAATGGTTGAATCAAACACTCATGTCACAACAACAACAACGAGTCCAAAAAGTGTAACGAAACACCACTATCTATTACCTTTTTACACGCTTAGGGTCAGACATAACAATCTCAGCGAGCTTCTCATCGGCTGCAATCTTCTTCATTTCAGCTGCAGTAAACTCACCGTTAAGCTTTAGCAATGATTCATCACCAAAATTCAACTTCCCCATGAAAGAACTATCCATAGAAACACTGCGGAAATGTCTAGTATTCGGAGAATTGTCTCCGCCAGCTCTTCTCTTCACCCCTGAAGAGGAACTCACAGCAACTTTCACATTCCCACTCGCACTGCTTTCTCCTTCCGAATCACTACTACTTCCCCCATTCGTCTTCTTCGTCCCGCTACCTCTACTACTCTCCATCTCCTCCACATTCCCATTAGCATTCTTCCCATCTTCACCCCCAAAAGAATTCAAGACATCAATGTTATCAAGATTCATATAAGCCGTGAAAACATCATCCATAGCTGCTTCACCCTCTGATTTTCTTGCCTTGGCAAAGCCTTCTCTTGGCTCTTCCTTCACCAAATTAGACCAGTCTGAAACCTTCCCACCAGAGATGGATCTCTCCAAAGACCTCGAAGGGACCAAAGGAGGAGTCTTTTGATTCTGAGCCATCACTGAACCAAACCCAAAAGTAACATCACTATTCGAACGCCTATGAGACTTCTTCGGCGGTAGATTCTCTCCATCTCCGGCGTTCCTAGAGCTAGAAGAATGACACATGGTGAACGGCGACGGAGGCAGCGAAGGACTAAACCCGACACCGTTTTTATCCTCCACCGACACAGGAACCGGCTGGGGAGAAGGATTCAGCGGCGGCAACGAATCAAAAGAGAAGTAAGACGAGGGCTGAGACATAGACCGAGAATGTCTAAGTTGTAAAGTAGCCGGGATCTGAGAATAAGGAGAAACAGGTGGGATCGGCGGCGGAGGTCCGGTGAAAGGCTGTCGGAAGTGGTGGTTCTGAGAGCGGATAAGAGCAGGATTCAAGTGAAGATTAGAGCTTATCTGTTTAGGGATCAAAGAAGACGATGTACCGGAAGAAGAATTAACCCTCTGCATCATATTGGTATCTGTATCACCACCACCACCCATTTGCTGTATCTTCTTCGATTTCTGACCCCAAAGCCAAAAAAGTTGATGAAAGAATCAAAACCCTATTGAAAAGGTGGAACCTTTGTGAGCTCAGAGGACCTATAAAAATGGAGGCTTTGAAACCAAGATCAACGCACAATAAATGACTTTACCAAAATTTCGAAGAAAGAAAGAAAGAAAGGAATCGACCTGAAGGAGAAAGATATGGTTGGGACTTGGGAGCGTATCTATCTCTCTATCTCTCTGTGTATATCTTTCCTTCTATTCACCAAAATCAATGGCGCAAATAAGGAAGTAAATATGACTGACTCTTTTGAAACGTTGACCAAAGCAATCATCCACTGGTCGGAAAAAGGAACATCCGAGAAGACCACTCTCATCTATTTATGAAATTTAACCCCAAATAAAATAAAAATAAAAATAAAAAAAATAAAGGACACAGCTTTATTGAAGAAAACAGAGAACTGGATAAAACAAAACAGAAATTGACAAAGGTCACATTGTCTGAACTCTGAACCCCTCACACGGTTACAATCATATCTATTACTCTCTCTATATTGAGATTTGAGATAGATTTGTTAATCTTAACATGACCCTAAACGGAATAAACTAGAGATAATAGAACTGAAACAACTTTAATTAAAATAAAATAAAAACCAGAACTTTAAAAATCTCTGGTCAGATAATATTTTGTCATAGCCACTTCAACTTCTTTAGGTCTGTCCATCAAAATCAAAGTTTGGCTCCGACTGATTGAACTGGTTGAACTGATTAAACTGGTTGAACTGGTTGATGTTGAGTTGCTTGACCATGTTTGGGTCCGGTGGCTGCATGTTTGATCCTTCAGATTGGTCATCATGATCATTTGGCACCACCTGATTCACCTTAACTGCAGCCAACTTTAACCTCTCGACTTCTGCAGCCAACCGTTGGTTCAAGACTATTGCCTCCTTAAGCCGTTGAGCGTCTACGCTCTCTTGTCCACTCAAGGTTGATTCCCCCTTCAGCATTGAGATTTCTGCACACAATTCTTTATTCAGTTAAGGCTATTGTAACAACATAGGAATTAGTTTAAACTTATTGTATAGTTTTTAGTTGGAATGTACGATCACGAATTAGCTTCATTTCTTCCAAATATTGAATTCGAAGTTGCATTTGCTTGATCTCTTGCATCGTCATCGCTTTATTTTTCTGGAACATGCAACAACAACACAGACTTAACAAATCTCTTATACGTTTAGACATAGAACAAAATAGATGTGATATATGTCTCTACCTCCAAAACAGTGACGGTATGAGACAATGAAATGTACTCGGACTGGAGAGACATAATCCTGCGTTCCAAAGAAGCAACGTAGAATTCCTTCCTCTCTTTTGAACGTGCAGCTGACTCTCGGTTTGCAAGGAGTCTTAAAGAGCATCCAACATATTGAAAAAATGTCACAAAACTATACATATCATATGATTAAAACAAAAAACATTCATAGTTTAAGTCACGCAACCAGGGTGCCTTACCTTTTCTTTTTCTTATCCTCATGAGATTCAATCTCTCTGATGCTTTGCGCGTACGTCTTGGATTTTGAAGAAGAATATCCTCCGTTTCCATCAACCGGAAAATTCACTCCAGGAGAAAGAGATGTCTTCATCATGTCATTAAAACTATCCATTGGAACAATCTGGTAGTGTCTGGTTCGAGGATCAATCTCTGTGCCTGCTCTTCTCTTCACACCCGAAATAGTCGTCGGCCCAGTCTTAAACTTCCTCACCGGGACCAGAGGAGGCAAGGGAGAAGGGTTTTGGCTAAACCTCATGTTAGAGACTCTATTATCCACATGTGATGAAGGAGGAGTAGGGTACCTCGGCAACACTGAGGAGTGGACATGCGATGATGGTATGGATGAGGACACATGCCCTGGCTGAGTCCCTTGGGAACCTGAGTAGTCGACAGGGGACAATGTTAAGGACGTAGACGCATGGTCGGACTGGTTCATCAGCGAAAATGAGGAATTAGCAGGTGACGACAGTAAAGATGAGAACACCGGCTTGGACTGAGTCGTCGGCATATTAGAGGAGTAGATAGGCGACGATGGTGAGGAGGAGAACACAGTCGCCATATTACTCACCGACGGATAGGATGAATAGTACTCAGTCGACGATGGAAAGTTCGAGAGCACATGCGATGGGTGAGTCATTGACAAAACTGAGGAAGACATTGGCGACGACGGTACAGACGAGTAGACAGGTGCCGGCTGAGATACCGACATACTTGAGTAGTAGAGAGGTGATGGACATGGCGGCGAGGAGGAGATAACAGGCCTCAGCTGCGTTTCCAACTGTGGTTTGGGATTGGAATGAGGAAATGAACCACGACCGGACGGAGAAGGACACACCGGTGGACGGAACGGCGAGGGAGAAGGACACACCGGTGGACGGAACGGCGAGGGAGAAGGACACACCGGTGGACGGTACGACGAGGGAGAAGGGCGGTGCACATGTGCCAATGAAGTATGGAAGGACGTCGATGAAGGATTGGTCTGAGGGATGTAGGAGAAGGTAGGTGACGACTGAGTAAACCGTGGTCCAGGGCTGAAATGCGGCGACCCGGCTGGGTAACGAGACACTGGGGGGACCTGACGATACTTGGAAACATCGGTTCTCTTGCTACCATCATCGTTGCGAAAAGGATTCTGATACTGGATGCTTAAAGGAGTCATGTTGCCTTGTCCGTTCATCGTTAACAATGGGCTTTTTCTGCAACACATATCAAAAAGATACAAAGTCACTCACTTTTCTTACATATGATATCAAAAATTTAATCCATAAAATTAATGAGAAAAAAAAAATAAAATTGTTAACTACAATCCAAAACTATAGTTAAAATTATCAAACTCAAACAAGATTTTTCAAATTGGTGTTAACTTGAGGAGAAAAAATCAAGAAAAATTGAAACTTTGAGTAAGAGATAGAGCAGTAAAGAGTAGACCTCAGCTAGCTGCAACAATGGAGTGCAAGAGTTGACGAGAGGAACCTCTGAGAAAACTGATATTTGATGAACTACACAACAAGAGTTGACAAAAGAACTTTATGATGAAAAGATGATTTGTGGTGGATTACAAGACTTTCACAAAAGAACCTCTGAGAAAATGATTGGTGTTGTTTGCTTTGATTGACAGATGATTGCACAAAGCCTCCTTTTATACTGCTCTGAAGACACAACTCATATCTTCGGGTCTAATAATGGTTTGACGGTTTAGTGATTAATTTTTTTTTAACTCTTTTTGTCTTGTGTCCATACTTTTAATATTATTTTATAAGTAAGATAATATTTAACCTTTTTAGAAATAGAAAAATATTTGTCTTTTTGGGTACTAAAATGGGAATTTACAAATCTAAGGTTATGAGTTGTTTTGCCACATTTTATTTTCCTAATAAAACTGCTTTAGCACAAGTTTACATGATTATTTATTTTACTTTTTTAGTGTCATTGACTTTTAGTTGTTGTTGTGGTGAGATTTTTTTTCTCACATTAAGAAATATAAGATAATAGATATATATTTCTTTACTATAGGAGTCTTTATTTTAACTAATTTAGATTTGCATGGACAACATATGTCAAAACAGCAAAAGAAAGTAAACTAATTACAATTATTGTGTGATTTACTCATTATATTTTGTTACTCTAAATACAGTTAATCATTTATGTACATAATGCACACACACACACAGCTCACACTCACTCACTAAACTACCACACGTTTCTGTACAACTGAAATATACCAGATTTGGGCAAAAGTTATTAATTTTTGTGTAAATCACTTTAAAGAAAGTAAATTTACCTTACGACCAATGGCATAGCACCAAATATAGAGATTAGTTTAGGTGGAGTCGATTTAAAGTTATTTTACAACTTTTTTTTTTTGTTTCTTTAGTTTGTTGGGCTAATTTAAAACTGTGTTTGTGACCGAACACACTCTCTCATTTGGGCCATGAACACAAAGTAATGTAGCCATGATGTCCGGTAAAGGCCCACCATAGGTGTACGCAAGTGAAGTGAGAACTGTTGTGTCTTTGTGAACTATAGAAAGCTTAAAGCCCGGACTAGGAAGATAATACATGGGCGCTTTGAGAAAGAACTTTTCGATAATCTCGTTGAATCGTTATGACTTTGTCATATGAAAAAGATGTAATTCGATTTTTGCAGAAATCATTATCGTTGGATCAATGAAAAAAAGGACAAAATGCTGAAGAACAGCATATCATCACAAAGAGATGATTAGATTCTTGATTACTAGAACCATATCTAACTAGTTTTTGTTTTGTTAAAGAGGAGAGAAAGATGCAATTCAAAATTTTCGGAAATCATTATCGTTTGATCAATGAACAAAAAAAAGACAATGCTGAAGAACAACATATCATCACAAAGAGATTATTAGATTCTTGATCCACATCTACCTAGTTTTTGTTTTGTTAACGAGTACGACATGATCTTACTTTGCCATGCGACGGGAATGACACCGCCCGTTTTATCCTTGGCATCTTCTCGTCATCCGGAGCAACCACTACGGCTAAACTTCGGCAACTGTTTCTCTCCGTCTCTTCAGTTCGTTGATTCGTCTCGGTACACTGGTTCTGCACAACGCGAGGCTTTTTGCTTGAGGCTGTATCTACAATCTGAACATTTGAGCTACAGCTTGAAGAAGAGATGGCCATGAGGATAAGACCGATCAAGATGAGGAGAGGAAGACACATCAAGAAAAATGCATAGTAGAGGATCCACCCAAATCCGTTGTGGCTCTTTCCGTGACAGATCCATTCAAGGACCAAGGCAATTCCTGAGGTGAACGTAGTCAAGCTGCTTAGGACGAAAACTTTGACGATCGCCGGATTAGGAATTTGCAAGAAGGCTCTCGTGGCTGCGAGCCACTGCATCTTTGATGGCTTTTGCTGCGACTGGGTCTCCATCTGCGCCACTGTGACTTTCTCCGGCACTTTGTCCATGCTACGATTGTTTTTGTTTTTGTTCTTTCTCGGTTATAAAACAAAAAAGAAAATAATAGTGTGAATGACCAAATCACTGATGTGATTTTTCAACGTTAACTGCAGTTGAGATATTCTCTCGAGCTGTTAGGGGTAGAAGATTTAGTGATCTTAACAGTTTAAGATTTGAGTTTTGAAATTAAAACAGATTTTTCTAAATACCAAACCATTTATGCCCATTCAAAAGATAGTTAACATAATTTTCGTTTTACCATAAACAACAACGAACTATGGACAATACAGACAAAGACGGCACCTAACCTTAAAAAAAGAAAATAAGAGTAACATACTTGGACTATGTAGACCATAGAGGACTACTTGATAGTGATGTAACGGTTTGTCCCATGTCTAGCCCAATAGTCTTTAAGATCAACAGGACACGAGAGGTCATATCCTTCTGCTGCTAAACGGCTAAGTAATCTCGAGAAGACGTTTCCGCTCATTTTCCTACCGCCCATCCGAGAATGCCTCTTGTTTGGCATCTGCGGTAAGGGATACTGCGATAAGGTGGTTGTGCAGCAAGACGATTGCCAGCCACCATTTCCCCATTTGTAACACTGACGTGCAGAGCCTGTGCACGTGCACATTGGTACTGGCATTGTCGTTTCATCAAAGGTTACCAAATTTAAGCCGACATCTTGGCTGTCCCAATCTGTTCTAGATTTCTTTCCAGGAGCAGCAACTCGACGGTTCAGATCTTCACCCACTTTTTTCAGCTTTACTTGTCCTTGTTTGTTCTCCTTCTTCCTTTTGTTCACCTTCGTGTTGGTCACCTCGGGCGGAATAGTTGCTAGAGGGAAGACTGCAAGCTTGTGGGTTTCAGTACCGAAACAATCATCTCCATCAGCGCGTTTCCCACCAGACAAAGCAAAGTTGAGACTATTTTCATGGTGTTGAAGCGCAGCATAAGCATTGTCTCTCTCTATCAAGGCTTTATCTCTCTCAGAAAGAGCTTTGTCCCGTTGCTGAAGCGCTTCATCCCTAGCCGCTACTGCTTCCTTTTTCGCAGAGACAGCTTGGTTTCTTTCGTGTACAGCTGCATCCCTCTCAGCAAGGATAGACATGATCTTCTTATTCATCACCAACGCATTATGTTGTTCCTTAATCTGATGCTGAGGCATCATATTCCACTGTAACAAACATCCATCTCTTGTATTAGCTACAATCACACTAAAACAAAACATCAGAAGAAACCATAAACCATTTAAGGCTTACCATAGATTGTGCACCTTTCAAGTAATCTGGTTTGAACCGCCCATTATCATACTGACCACCATTCTCCATCCTCTGTATCTCTTCAAAAAGTGAAATAACTCAACAGAAAAAAAGAAAAAAAGAAGCTTTTCAAGATTCTCATAGACACTGAGCAATAGCGAAACCACATTTCAATAACATTTGTGATTCGATCGATCTCTGAACAAGGTCATCACTCCTTAACTCTTATAACCTCTCAAATCATCACAGCCATTAAGAATCTAAACAATTTTCAACGTCAAAGAGAAAAATTTCAGAATCTCGGATTCAAAATTAGTATAGTCTTCCCAATTAGGGTTCCGTAATCAGAATAATACCAAAATGAGTTAGGGTTCCGTAATCAGAATGATATCTCAAAATCAATCTAAACTCGTCAGATACAGAACTCAAAGATCAATTACGAAAAATATAAGAGCGCATATTACAAGGTCGAATCAATCTGAAGCTTACAAGAACAACAAAATAATTTCACCCAAAAAAAAACAAAAAAAAGGAACAAGAGACAGAATTGAAATTACAAAACCCTAGAGAAAGAACACTTTCAAAATTTGGAAACAGCACTTAGATTAACAACGAAATCTAACTGAAAAAATGGCGTGGAAGCTTACGAATTTGTGGAGCTTCTGAGGAAGAAACAATGGGATATTGATTGATCGATCCAGAAGAAAGATCTATACGAGAGAGAGAGAGAAAGCGAAAGAGAGAGAAAGCGAGAGAGATGGTGTCTGTCTGTAGGCGAAGCTCAAATGTACGCATTTACCAAAATACCCTCTTCGTAATGCTTTTCAACACGAACAAAGATCAAGGTCATTTTCGTCTTTCCATTCTCTCTTGCAGTTGTGCGTTTTAAATGTTTAGGATAAAAAAATTTAGTTTTCATCAAATATGTGATAATGGACTTAAAGAAATCATAATCTGTTTGACATGAGTTTATATAATAAGATAGGCTCACAAATATTTGAGAATGTTGCAGTAAAGCTTAATGGCTTCCTTCTTCTCTTGTTTATCATTTTAAGCTTCATTTATTCATATAGATAGGGCGAGAGATTGTGATCAAGCGTAGAGATCAATGCCCCAAAACTTGGCTGGTTGGTTTGTACGGTACTTCCTGTCCATGCTCTTGATCAATTCCATGTCCTCTTTAGAGAGTTCGAAATCGAAAACCTGGAAATTCTCATCCAGTCTCCCGGGCTTCGATGTCTTTGGTATCACCACTGTGTTTCTCTGGATTCCCCACCTCAGCACAACCTGTGCCACTGTCTTTTTGTACTTCTCGGCCACACCCTAAGGATTCAGGTGAAACCAGTCCAATTTAAGTAGCTGTCAAAGGTCCACTCTTTAACTGTTTCAATCCAAATTTTTAAGGTTTGGAGGATGGGACTTACTTTGAGAACTGGGTCATCCAGACATGACACAGTGCCAAACCACTCAGCATTGGCTGTGGCACCTCCAAGAGGAGTATGAGCGGTGACACAAATCCCGTGCTTCTGGCAGAATTTGACAAGGGAATCACGTTGGAAGTAAGGATGTGTCTCGATCTGATTCACTGCAGGCTTGATCTTGGAGTAAGCTAAGCAATCTCTCGTTAGAAAGACATCATAGTTACTGCAAACAAACAAATGGTCAAAAAGTCAGAAATCAGCCAGTAAAATAAAAGGACTTGTTAAGATAGTGAGAAATGTTGAACCTGATTCCAATGCTGCGGACCAAACCCATAGAAACAAGCTTTTCCATGTCATGCCATGTAGTTTCCAGCGAGATTGTTGTATCGATGTCCAATACCCCATCATCACCCAAAGCACTATCGGTTGTTCCAACTCCTGCAAGCACATATAGCGAGGGGGAAGGTTTACATCAGTAACATGTTACAGCTTATATTATTTGTACCAATTGCCAAAGACTTCAGGAAACTTGATTTCAGCCGGTGAAAAAGTGAGATTTGTAATAAAAACAAAATGCAATGGTCTCTACTCAAGACTAATTTACACGTGAATAACGCAGAGGTCTCACCAGTGTGTTTTGTTGCTACGGGGAAATGAACGAGGAAAAGGTCGAGATAATCAAGTTGAAGTTTCTTGAGACTGTCTTTGCACGCCTCAATAACATGGCCATGGTCTGAATTCCATAGCTGCAAAACCAAGAAAGATTCAGAACTCAGAGCTTTCTCACTAGTTTATTATCCGAACTGAAAAAGATATATATGGTTTCGTTTGACCTTGGTTGTAATGAAGAGCTCCTCCCTCTTGACCATACCAGTCTTGAATGCTTCTGTAAGAGCCTCACCAACTTCAGCCTCGTTCCTATAATCAGCTGCAGCATGGAGTGGAACACGAACACGCCAAAAGATGTGAGCATAAACAAAAGATGCAAAAGACTCATAAAGCTCCCAAAATAAAGACATAGAACCTACCAAGCAAATCACATACAAAAATAATAATCAAAAGTAGAAATTAACTATGTCTATTAACTAAAAAGCTATATAGAATACTCATCTACACTGCAACAACTTTAGATCCTTCTATGATTCCAAATACTGAAGCATCAAGCATCAGATGCAAATAAAGATCTACATAGAGTATTTCACTTCAGATAACAAGTCTTCAGACTATAGAAAACCCAAATATTAGAACTTTTCTTATCAAAAATTTAAGCTTTAGACAAGTAAAAGCAAACCCAATACTTCACATCTTGTAATGAAAACAAAAATTAGAAACAAAAGGTCTAGGTCTGAGAGAGTACCAGCACAGTCGAGATGGCGATAGCCGATCTTGATAGCATTGATGATAAGGTCTCGAATCCCTTCTTTCTCCATTCTCCATACTCCTAAGCCGACGATCGGCATCTTGAAGCCACTGTTCAGTGTTATCTCCATTTCTTTCTTCTTCTTCTTCTGCTCTTGCTTCTCTCCTGAATCCTGATTGGGTAAATATCTCCTCAGATTGAGTGTTTCTCACTGTGCGTTTTTGGTAGCGCACACGTTAATTTTGAAGCCATTCATGACTCCTCAAAGGTGCTCTAGGCCCGATAAGAGAGCTATATGGGCCAACAAGCAGCTCAGAACTATGGGTTATATGGCCCAACAAGTAGCTCAGAACTAATGGGCTTTTTGGGCCAACAAGTAACTCAGAACTAATGGACTATATGGGCCATCAAGTAACTCAGAACGAATGGGCTATGTTATTTATTGAGCCCAATATTGTTTATTTAGATATAGACACAATACGCACCGTATGGTATATATACGAGTACAACAAGGAGAAGAAACGTTATTGCAGAGTCACCAAGTTTCTTTACTTGTTTGTTGTGTCCGGAATCGAACAATTTCCTCGCAGGTAATTTCAATGGTCGGGTAGCTCAATCGGTAGTCTTTGAGGTCTTCTATATCTCTCTGATAATCTCAAGGAGAGCTTTCAATGTTTCAAAAGTTTTTAGCTTTGGTTTTGTTTGTATCGATCTCACTCTTGATTCGATAAATATCAGAATTTGTGATCGGATTTTTCTTTTAAGGTGAGTTGTATAGGAGTAGGTTTCCGAGGATCTTACTGGGTTTTGTGTCAAAAGGTTTGATTTTTCGAGTTGTAGAGATGGTTCTTCGAATTTTTAGGTTTCTTCTCTGCTGCTGAGATTCGAAATTGAAGTCTTAGGTTTTTGATATAAGTCTGTCAAAGCCACCGAATTTGATGTTCCTGCTGCTCAGAATTGTTGCCCATAATTTGATTATTGAAACCCTAAAATTGAATAGTGCGTTTATACCTTTTCTGATTTGGATCTCTTCCTATTGACTTGTGTGACGTTTCTTTTTTGGTAGGTCTACAGGTGATTGCCTTAGTTAACTTATTCTATTTGTCTACCTCCAAAAAACTATGGTAAGTGTGTCTTCAAAGGTTTCAGTTTTTAACCGTCTTTAAAGGTTTAAGTTTTTAACCGTTAATTCTAGTTTAGTATTCACTTACATGTTGGTTTGTCTAAACCTTTGAAACTTGTGCAGTTTTTCGATGGATACCATTATCATGGAACCACCTTTGAGCAGAGTTATCGCTGCTATCCGGCATCTTTTATTGACAAGGTTTAGTTTCTTCTCTCTAAGTTTAGTTAATGCCCTGATAGGTGAATCTAGCAGTGCTATAGTGTAACGTTACATGTTCTGCAACAATTTTTCAGATTCAAAATCAGAATTCTGTATACCTGATTTCTATTTTTTTGTTTCTAATTTCTATATCCTTTTCTCGTCCTGCAGCCACAGATTGAAAGTGGTGACAAGAGTAAGTCTTTCTATCTAGACACCATTGTTTGTTTTCATCTATGTTGTTTAAGCCTGAAGTTTTATTTATGTTAATTCTATTTCAGTTATAATGCCACCATCAGCCCTTGATCGTTTAGGTATGCTCCCACTGTTTTCATCTTTTGGATTTGGTTTAATATGTTAAACTTAGAAAAAATATTATAGCACTACTAATATTGAGGAAACTTTACAGCTTCTTTGCATATTGACTATCCAATGCTGTTTGAGCTTCGTAATGCTGGAATTGAACGTGTTTCTCACTGTGGAGTCCTTGAGTTCATTGCAGAAGAAGGCATGATCTACATGCCATACTGGGTTCGTATCAGTTTCCTTTTTGATTGTCAATTGAGATTCTCGGGATCATGCAGCATTACCAAACTAATTATTTGCTTTTTCGATCTAATACAGATGATGCAGAATCTACTGCTGCAAGAAGGAGACATTGTGAGAGTTAGAAATGTCACTCTTCCAAAAGGAACTTATGTTAAACTACAGCCTCACACGAAAGACTTCCTGGATATATCAAACCCGAAAGCCATGTGAGTCCAACTTATTTCTATCGTATTAGCCCTCATTTAGTTATCTTTCAACCATATCATGTTGATTATTGCTTAGAGAATCTATTATATTGAAGTTCTTATTGTATTCTGTCTCATGGTTATTTGTTGTCATTTGTTTCTGTTTGCTCGCGATATGTCTTGCTGATGAATGAGTGAACCTTGCAGCTTGGAGACTGCTTTGAGGAATTACTCATGCCTAACCACTGGGGATAGCATTATGGTTCCATACAACAACAAGAAATATTTTATAGATATAGTTGAAACAAAGCCTGCTAACGGAATCAGCATCATAGAAACAGACTGTGAGGTTGATTTCGCACCTCCCCTTGACTACAAGGAGCCTGAACGTCCCACAGCACCTGCTGCAGCCAAAGGTCCGGCAAAAGGTATTTATTCATGGACATGGGATCATTAGATGGATTTCCTTTTAGTCTCATGTGGATTTTCATGTGTGTTTTTTTGTTTCAAATTTTTTTGCAGCTGAGGAGGTTGTGGCTGAACCTGAACCAAAGTTCAACCCTTTCACGGGGTCTGGAAGACGGTTAGATGGGCGACCTCTTGCCTATCAGCCACCACCTGCCTCTACCTCAAAAGACAAACAGCCTGTTGTTGCTAATGGTAATGGACAGTCATCTGTAGCAAGTAGCTCAGAGAAAGCTGCACGACAGGCTCAAGGAAAACTTGTGTTTGGGTCCAACTCAAACCGTGCTCCAAAAGAGGCGGCTCCTAAGGTACTTATAAAAACTTCTTCATTAATGGTAAAACAGATATTGCAGTGTAACTGAGAGACATATGCCTATGATTGCTCCTCTCTTAATTAACCTTTTCAGGTCGAAGCTGGAAAAGAGACAAAACAAGAAGAACAAGAAAAGAAAGATGAGCCTAAGTTTCAAGCTTTCAGTGGGAAGAAGTATTCATTGAGGGGTTGATCAACTCACACAATGAGTCTGCTCAATCTATTTATGTCCCCCTCATGTTGTGTATTATAAAGACTAGTGCCTCGAATTAAAAGGAAAACGGATAAGTTAATAAATCTCTGGCTTTGTCTTGACTAGGTTTGTTTTCTTTATCAGATTCAGTGCCATTTTAAACAGTTCTCTGCTCTTATAAATTCTTGCTGCATGACATAAGACTGAGCACCTCATTTACATAACTGGTTCCTGAATATTGAAGGGTTGGCGCTGAACAGGTGAAGTCATTGGCTGAAGAAGAGTACCTGTGAATTGGTTATCAACATGTGATTTGGCAAAATAACCTATGAATCGATAACAATATATTAGAAAATTCTTATGTCTGAGTTATAGTATCCTCAACACATCTGAGATCTCTAAATTCTAAGATATCACTGAAAACATTTTGGACCATACATACATCCCTCGGGAGTTTTACTCAAGAAAAGAAAAGAATCTCCTTTGTTTCTCTGTGACCAAATCCAAGGCTACAATGGTGTGGTAGCCGGTATGTGTCACCTTATTGCATAATCGCCTTGAGTGCATCTTTCACATATTTGTACTTGAATTCAAAGCCAAGCTGTTTGGCTCTTACAGGTAAGACCACAGTGGCACCTTCTCCGAGCAAAGCTTTGAGTGCAAAGTCAGGAACTGGTAACCACGATGGTCGGCTAAGAACGCTGCCTAGCTGCTGGCACATTTCCCCAAGCCTAACAGGATTCGGTGCAGTTCCATTAATTACTCCTGCCAACAACCAGCACCATTAGCATTATGCTTTAGCCCATAACCTATTCTTAAGGGGTAACATAATGGACATGTATGTTGTAACCTTGGTAGGATGGATTACTGAGGGCCTCGTAAATTAAGTTCACCAAGTCATCAACGTGAATCCAAGAGAACCTACACAACGAATTATGAAAGAATGATCATCAACATCGCAGAGAAAATCGCAGAGAGCCTTCAAGAGATAACTAGAAAAGTATCAAACTTTTACCATTGTTGTCCTGAACCAAGAGGTCCTCCAGCAAACATTTGGAAAAAGGGTATCATCATGGCTACAAAGCACAAAAAATACTTTGCATGATCAGCACGAGTATCTTAGTCCACAAACAAATTTCATTAGCGTGTAAGAGCGAGAGAGAATACGCACCCAAAGCTCCACCATCTTTGCCAAGAACAACACCAATGCGGATAAGTGCCACTCTAACATCCTTATTTGCTTTCAATGCAGTTCCTTCCCATTCTCTGCAAACCTAAGTTCACAAATACATGTTTCATTTAAGAAGCAAATTCGTTGAACATGGAGTTAGATCGATATCTAACACCACTAACAAGTACAGATTGTTCAGGATCTAAACTACAAAATGATTCAGAAATTACAAGGAAATGTATTCTAGGGCATTTACCTCTGCAAGATAATCCTTCCCCGATGGACTATTTTCGTCAAATACTCCTGTCTCACTAGTACCTGAAAGTTTAAAGAGCATTAGAATTCTTTGTGGCATGATTTACGAATGCAAACTTTGATGGCTCCGCATATAGGACTGTAACAAACCATAGTAACCAACAGCCGTGGCGCTAACTAGAACGGTAGGCCTGGCTTCTGCTGGTGAATTATTCATCAACTCAACAACCTTCATGTAGTTTTAAAAAATGAAACCATTTAATCAGGAAATCTCCTCAATATGTGAAGCTTTGAGCAACGATCCAATGACAAAAAGACAGTAATCACTAACTTTAGAGGTGACACGGATCCGGCTGTCCTTAATCTCTTTCTTGGTCTGAAAAGCAAGCAAAGATATCAGTGGAGAAAAAAACAAGCATCAAACTTTCGTGAAAGGTGTAAGAAGAAACTGACCTCGGGAGACCACCTTGTACTAATAGGCAGTCCTGCCAAGTTCACAACAGCAGTGGATCCATGTACGCAGTTTTTCCAGTCCGCTTCTTCTGCAATCACAATACCTGGGAAGTCCTTGGCTGAAAAGAACACGATGAATCAGATCAAAAGACTGGCAATACGATAAGCAATCACATATGACCCTCGTAAAATAGAAGCAGAATAGTCATTACCTTCTTACCAGGAAATATTTGCTCAGCTTTGGATTTAGAACGTGTTAAGACACGGATAGAGTGATTATCTGCAGAACAAACATTTGAAATATTGGTGTAAAGACTTAAAATGCCAGTAGAGCTCATAACTAAATCGAACTAGTGTTGAAAACGTCATCAGTATAACAAGTGTATCATCTTACCAGCACGAAGTCTCTGAACCAATCGTCTTCCTATGAATCCAGTTGCTCCAGTTACTGAAACTGTCATCTGATTTTCCTGGGAAATTAAAAGAACCCACATTTTTATAGCTCCATAGGTTCAAATGTATAATCAATGCAATGGGGTTATGGTAAAAGTGTAGAAATTTGAATGAAGTACCTTCTGGGCATTCTCGGAACAACACAGAACCATGAATCTCCTGGTCCCTGACACCTAAAAATCAAAAATTTGATCATAAGTGGGAAGCAAAAACACATTTTTCACACAATAGGAAGCTAAAAACCCAAACTGCGTACGGGGAAAGACGAAGAAGGAACGAGAAGAGCAGAAGAGAGAGCAAAGGAGGAGGACAGAGACGTTGGTGAGCAGAGAAGCTCCATCGTTTCGCTGAAACTGATCGTTAACTGTGAGTGGTGGAGACAGATATACGTATTGCAACAAGACAGCTTAAAAGGCTGTTAATGGGCTTTATGAATGGCCCATTTATCCTCATTCCTAGCCCATGAATGAACCCAATGTGTTTTAGAGTCTTTGATCGAAGTCTGAGAGACTGAGAGGAGAGTGAGTGAGAGAGAGAGAGATAGATGGCGGCGATGCAGTGGTGCGGCGCGATAACACGACGGATCATGATGACGCAGCGAACATCTGCAGCATTGACTTGCACGGCGAATTATTCTTCTTTATCTCCGGCGTATGCAGCTCCGGCGGCATCGGAAATGGATATGTGCGGGAGAGGAGATAAGAAGACGAAGAAAGGGAAAAGATTCAAAGGATCGTACGGGAATTCGAGAGGGAAGAAGCAGAAGATGATTGAGCGAATCAAAGACAAGCTCGAGGTTCCCAGGTCTACTCCTTGGCCTCTCCCTTTCAAGCTCATATGAATCTTTCTCTTGTTAGGGTTTTTTTCTTTTTCTTTCTTGTTTGTCAACAAAAATGTCGCCTTTAATGGTGTTTCTAAAAATTTAAAACTGTTTGTATACTTCTCAATCATGAATCAATGAGTATAAACTCGTCTCTGTTCATGATTTGTGTTTCTTTGTTTGTTTCAACTCCATTGTGAATTAGAGGCTTAAAATGTTTCCTCTTGTGGCTTCGTTTGAGATAAGAATCCATAGCTTTTTTGGTGCAGATTCCAAATTAGACGGAAATTAATAAGTTTTGGTTTTGCAAACACTACCTTATGCACCGTATTGTTGAGTGGTTTATGATTTATTCCAGCTTTTGTTCAAACTTGGGGAGTGTGTGAAATAGTATATGCTAAAGATATTAGTGTTGTGCTTGATTGGCTCTTCCTTCTCTCTGTTTAGAGAGATCTACTCAGAGCCTTAAACTTGTAGATTGTTGTCTTGGTTATATAGGAAGATGGATGATGCAACTGAACCACGTTTGATGCTTTGGTATGAATATGTGTGTGTGTATAGTATCGTGTTTTGTTCGGATAAATGGATGGCTGAATGTAGGTTAGCAAGATTTGGCTTAAAAGAATAGTAGATTTTGAGTAGTTGGACTCTGGATTCCATCTTCTGCACCCCTATAAAATCAACTTTTAGGTGGAATTTGGGTTTTTCAGTTTAACAGTAATTGTGTTTTATACCAATCCAGAAGTAATTCATGTTGTTTTACATTGTAGAAGCTAGAAAGCATAGCTGTTTTAAAAAGAAATAACACAAAGGGTTTATACAAAACGATAGTGTTTAGAATCTGAATATCATAGTGAAGAAAAAACATCAGAATGAGATAATGTCAGCTTACAAATCAAACACCCCATCAAACCAAAAATAAGGAAAAGAGAGATTCATCTTAAGCTGTAGAAACATCTAACAATCTCTTTCATCAAACACCAGCGCCTAGAAGATTTACACACAACTCTCAAAAACCATTATATGAACGTGTTTGTCTCTCTATTAGAATTAGAAAAGCGTGGCCATGCTTTTTCTCCAGTTAAGTGATCTCCGTGTTGTTGGAAGCGGAGGCGTGAAGCTCAGACCAAACATCTCCTTCATAGCTCTTCCTTGCTCCACGAACCTAACAAGCTTTGCTACAACGGCTGCGCTTTCAACCACATGGGTTATGTCATTGGGTTTACTCCAGAGCTGGTTCGCTAGCTGCAACCGCCGGCGTTTCGAGTTCACAGCGATCCCAAACTTCTGGTAAAGTCTCTTCATTTCCTCTCCAGTAAACCTCTTCCCAACAAGCTTGCTTAGCATCCGTCTCTCCCTATGAAGCGCCTTCAGACTACAGCAATACCGAACATTAGCTTTTTGCATCGGATACAAAGTCTAACGCTATAAGTACTAACCTTGAAGCTACTGTTAGTGTTTGTCCTCTTTCAAAGGCATGGTTTCCCTGAGAGAAGCTTTCTTTCATAAATGAAAGTCTTCTTAGCTCTACTCCAATGTATATTGAATCCGCTTGATCTCCTGTGAAGAGCAAGAAGAAGTATGTTCTATGCACCAGCGAGACATGACATGTTTGCCACAGACCTAGAATCTGTTCTCTCTGCCTCTCAAATTCTTCCGACCAGTTTGTCATTGTCCCAGACAACTCTTCCTCCATAGCGTCCACACCAATGTCCTTCCCCATTTTCCTTGAATTCTCAGGGTCAACCTGAAAAAAAAGCTCAACATAAGAAGTTGCATCTTTTGTAGAAAGAATATAGCGACAGCTATAATTCCACCCAAAAAACATAGCTTATATATATCGATAGAGTTATTAACGGTTATTACCATCTCCTTCAGTCCTTCAACAAATGACCGAATGCTGGTGATACCTCCATCTTCCCCCACCAACGGTGTTCCAACGCTGTGAGCCTCAGTGGAATCACTTCCACGAGAGGACATTGAATCGTCCCTCAACAATTTCCCACCAGAACCGAACTCCAAATCAGGGAACGCAATACCATCAACATCCGGTCTTCCAGGGTAGTCTATCTCCAGGGCATCAGGAGGAGTGCTTGTGCCGGGCATGGTATCTCCACGGCTCCAACTCTTTCTCCTCCTGACACTTCTAACACTTGACGGATTCCTGTTTTGAGCAAGACCTATTCCACCGTCTGCCTCTGTGTTGTGGCCCAAAAGTGTTTCTGCGTCTGTCGTTTCTTCACTGGTGTTGTTAATGTCTCTAGTTGGTTCATCATCCATCTCAATGCATTGTACTTCTTTGCAGTATTCTTCTGATTGGTCTCCTGAACGACCAGACGACAATTCCTCCTCCAGATCATCATCAGAGTGAGACCTAACCTGAGTTCTTGCAGTTGACAGAGGCGTTGATGTCCCATCTGATATGAAACTGGTCCTGTCTGGATCAACCACTCCCGATGTCTCTGACACTGAACCATCCTCCCACTTGTTGGTACGGTTACGATTATGCAGAGCCCCAGCCTTTGAAAGATTAAAAAAAAATACAAATGGATGAACTAGAATAATATCAAACTGTAAAAGATTAATGGTAAACTGTCGAGTGAACTGAGATACCTTTGAAGACTCATCGTGTTCCACCATCTTCATAAAGTCTTCAAGCCGAGATTGGGCTATATCCCGCTGTTTTGTCATTTCTGCAAGCAGCTTCTCCATCTGCACAATATTAAACCTTAATTAGAATAAACCAAAATTGTCCAAAAATCAACCGACCTCTAAAACATCTGTTAAAACAACTTCTGGATGTTCACAAAAGCACAAACCTTCTGTATCTGAAGATCTTTCTTTCTCAGCGAAACCCCACAATCGCAGCTTGAGGTGGCAGGGGCTGGGTTTCTCAGCTCGCTCTCGAGCCTGGCTAGCTCACGCTGTAGCTGCTTCACCAAAGCCTTGTCTGACATGACAACATTGATCTGTGCCTTTGTGGTGACTTCCTTGGCACAGCAGGCAAACAAGAGAGTGTTTCTAGTCTGCTCCACATGACTCCTCGCTGGACTCAGCGTGCAGACTATTGCGGTTCTGGCATTGCCCCCCAAGCATGGCTGAAGAATGCGTGTGAGCTTGGAGTCTCTATAGTTGATGTGTCCTTGTCTCCCATTGCTGCATCATGTGGAAAGTCTTTATAATTAAAGCAAGTTAAGTTTCAAAAAGATAGATGCTTGTAAAGTTTGAATTTTGTTTGACATATTGATCAATGGCACATGTTAAAAATAGTACGGTCATACAGTCAGCCAAAGTATCACTTCCACACCTGAGTTTGCGTATTACGGTTCCTAGAGTCAATAAACTCCTATTGATATGACAGCCCTCCTTAAGTCTTGCCCCAGCTGACATGGCCTGTGATGCGCGCTCACTCCCCGCCAAATCAATAAAATTCTGCACATAAGGAACAATGAGCACAAACAGGATGATCAGGAAAGCTTTGAACCTTGATTCTCAAAGATAGATAAAGTAGATGATACATACCACACTTGCTATGAGAGTGGCTGAGTTCTCTTTGCCTAAAAATTCACGAGCAGAGCTTTCAACTGTCTACAAAAAGATAACAATTTAGATTAGGCACTGATATAAATAAAAAAGGGACATCATTGTGCCTTAGATCCAGTGATAGAAAAGAGCTTTACTAGTTTGATAATTTGATGAGATCTTGAACTTCTCTCATTTAATGAGGTTTCACCAATCTTTCGCTGTGCTGCAATAAGAACATCAAGAAGTACAGAAACGCGATCAGAGTTATTTTTCAAACAACACTAACTACAGAACAACCTGAGTTGCAAATCCGGAGCAAACTTACATAACTATCAGTTTGTTAGTTGTAATGGAAAATAAAGGTGGACTATATGAGATTACTACCTTCACAAACAGAGATAAGATCCTTCAAATGGTTCCAGTCTCTCAGGGTTTCCTCTGTGGCTTTTTCAACGACGGCCCCTTTCTAAATGGAAGAAGAAGAAATACATGAGAAGAGAGTCACACAACATTATTAACAAAAAGAACTCGCAGTAAGGAGAAAACAGCAATCTTTCACCTCAGGGTCATCTCGTAGCCTCAGTGGTGTACTATCCGGGCTAAGAAGATCTCGGATGGCCTCATTGTAGATCTCTATAGCCGAAAACTTCACAACGAATGCCCTATCTTCATGCTGCAGCATCCAGTCCAATTAGTGAAAACGAGGACTACATATCAAAGTAGTGTGTGAGAAAAATCAGACTTAATTTTTGGCAGTACCTTAAATATATAATCAAATATATCAGCCACTGCAAACTCGGTAATACCAGACATAGTGTATGTCTTTCCACTGCTTGTCTGACCATACGCGAAAATACTCGCTGGGAAACAATAATTATCGAATCATTTAGCTTTCCATGCAATTGATGTCTACCCCATTACAACAATAAAGGAAGCTTACAGTTAATTCCTTTGACAACTGAGAGAGCAACTTCCTTGGGGCCATCTTCATAAACTTGTCTAGTTGGACATTCACCTCGGTACACTCTATCTGTCACCAAAATGTTTAAAGGCATCTAAATCAACTCATGCATGTGATATACAAGTGTGAAATTAACAGGGACAAGGTCAAGTAGAACAATATTTATAGAAGAGGTTGGAGCGGTTTACAGAAACCAAAAACTGAGGTTGATTCAAGTACATCGAAGATACTTGATCTCAAAACACCATGGCGATTCTTACCAAATGAGTATGCAGAAGGAAAAGTTGAGCCTTCACGCAATGTGTTTCTGTACAATACAGTAGTGTCGTTGATGCATTCCCAATCCGCAGCTTCATTAGCCAAGATCTCTTTCTCATTCAGAGGTCTCAGTCTCACCAGAACCAATATCTTCTCTTCCCGAGCAACATGCACCTGCGTCTTCTCCATTTTCTTCAGCTCTTCTCCAGCAATAGCTCCCATTGCTCACTGGTCAAATCAACAATAATGCACAATGAGCTTTTGAAACAGAGGAAGCTGGTAACTCTTGAAACGGAGGAAGCTGGTAACTTGTTTGAAATTTGATGCATATCATTCATGTTTTAACAAGTGCTGAAAGCTTTGAAGAACAAAATAGATCTAAGAAGAGACAAAAAAAGTCCTTATTTTCCAACTAACACAACAATAAAGAAATGATAACGCTCAGACATCTCATCTTACCAAACCAAGAACAAGAAGTTAACCAAAACAACATACCTCGAAAATCCCTTAGTGTTCACTAAAAAAAAGAAAAAGAGAAAACTTGGAACAGCTCAACAAAGCAAAAGCATAGTATCAGAGCAAGTCAATTACACTGCAACTAAAACACCAGAGTTCAACATTTCTGCAACACACTGCTTAAATAGAAAGAAAAAAAGAAAGAGAGATGACTTACTAGTTATTAATATGGAAGGATACTGTAATTAGAATTTTTTAAAAAGAGAGTTTACTTAGAAGGTGATCAACCTTTAACTGAAGAAGAACCCAAAAAAAAAAAAAGAGTACCGACTTTTATTGATTAGTAAGTGGTCACCCACTATGCTTGAAAACGAAGTAATGTATCATCGATCTAAAGTTTCTTTAATAGAAATATAAGTAAAGAAAAAAAGGCCCCACAGAAACAGAAGCACACCATCTCTGTTTTAAACGTATCTCTCTATATTATAATGGCAAAGAGAGGAACTTCAAAAAAGGAAAAGTTATCATCATATTCCAAGTAGTTTGATTGTAATCTTACACACGCAAAAGCAGACAGAACCAAAAGAAAAGAAATAAAGGGATAGAATTTAATAAATAAATCAGTTGAATTCACAAAGTCTTTTCCTCACCAGTGCACTTGAGTTTTCATAATAATGTAATGCAAGTAAAGGGAAACCAAAACAAAGTCTGAGTTAACATTAAACAATAGGTAGGACTACTAAGTAATTGAATATTAATATTTGATTTTTTGACTTGAATGCAAAATACCACCCCCACATCTTGAAACTAAACCCTAAATCTTCAATCTTTCATATACAAAACAATGTAAAAGAGAGAGCTAAACCCTAAATCTTCAATCTTTCATAAACAGAGGTAAAAGAGAGGGGCTTTATTACCTAGTGAGTTGTGTTGTCTTCTTCTTCTTCTCAAAAGTGATGCCGTTGTCTAATCTGAAACATCCACCACCACAGATTTCAGTATGAAAACACACAGACAGAAGCGATTCTGAGAGTGGAGAATTTAATAAACCCTAGCTCCTCTGAATCTATGAAGCGAATCTAATTAAATATACGCCGAATCGTTCTTCCACAAAAATTACCAAAAATAGCAATCTCGATCTAAAAAATAGGGGAAAACGAACACTTGATCCAATTAAATTCCTAATTTTTCACTCTTTTTTTTTTTTAAATCACAAGTAAAAGAAAAACTTCCCCTAAAAATCATAAATTGGAGGAGAAAATTGAGAAATCTAGGTAAGGATGAAATAGTGTAATTCGAAACTCAAAGAAGAACCCAAAGATCTCTCTCTCTCACTAGTCACTACAGAGAAACAACACACAGTACAGTTACCTTCTTCTTCTTCGTCTTCGTGGGCTTTACTCCATCTTCGTCGTCGTCCTCCTCCTCCTCCTCTCTTTAGAAATTGTCCATTGGCTCGGGACTCTCTATCTCTCTGTGTGTGTGTGAAGGAGGAGAGGGACCAATGAGCATTGATTTGGTCCCGCAAATCTCGTAGCTGAGGCGCCTCTCTCTCTCTCTCTCTCTCTCTCTCTTCTCTCTATTTGTTGAACCGAGAGAGTGCGGTGGAAGGAAGATGAAATAGAAATACCAATTTTACCCCTGGAACGTTGTCGGGAATCTGATAAAGCTATGCCACGTTGGCTTTTCGTAATTTTTAAAATTAAATGCGAGATATATATATTCTTAATTCTTTCGATCAGTTACCCCTACGACACGTGTCGATAGGACCGCTGCTTTATAGCCGTTGAGAGAGAGAGGTACGGAGCCCAACCCAAGGGTTTGTGTTCTTGAGACTCTCTCTCTGCCATTTAAGAGTCTCTCTTATTTTACCAACATTTTTATTTTATTTTTCTTCATACAACTTTTTAAAATACTAGTACTACTTTGCTCTGTCCTGACATACCAATTTACCTAACAACAAACGTGAAATTAGTTAACAGCGAAAATCACGGATCGCTTTTACATTTTTATTTTGTCGGTCCATTTATGATTTATCACAGAGAGAAAGAAAAAAAAGTATATTAGTATTTTTTTGCAGATAAGAAATGAAATAAACAAGATAAAATAATAAAGTCAAAAAATCCTTTAAAGATATTAAAACCAACATCATTGGTAACATCTTAAGAGGTATCTTAAGGATAAGATATTTTCTTGTCTTAAGAGTATCTTGCCTTAAGATACCCTTTAAGATGTTACCAATAATGATGCCCTAACACATCAGTCCATTTGCTGACCATAGTAACCTCTCTGTCTCTATATGTATATTTTTCCACAACGCCATAAACCCTAATTAACTGTAACTAATGCTCCATGTGATAAATTTACAAACAGAACATTAACTACTTTTAATTCTATCCTCAAAAGTCAAACCCAATCTATTGAGTAATGTTAGTACTAGTTGGTAACAAAATTTACATAAAATTTATCCCTTAAATTCAATGTATTAATTCATAGCCTAGTTAAATAAAACGTATACCTAAATCCAATGTATAATTTTGTAACACAATAATCTCTAGTCTTAAGTTGATTAAGCTAGACTACAAAGTGAGTTTTTGTTGTAATTATTTTTGAATATAGCCTTAATGCTGATGAAGATTAGATAAGCGATTCGAAACTTTATATACATATCTGGTTTTGCATATAGTGCCATCTCATCAAAAAAAGAAAAGAAAAACAAGTGTCGTCGACAGGGAACAAAAAAAGGTATCACGCTTAAAATCTTTAGTGGGCTTACACTTAAAGCCCAATGTTATGGGTATTCATTAGGCTAAGACCAAAAGATCCAAAACATAGATATCGAAAAAATGGGTTCAGTAACTTGTCTTATTGTCATGGGCTTAATGTCATATCCAACAACTCAATGGTTCTTGATAGTTTCGACCCTACCATTTCTGTCTTCATTTCCTTCGTGTGGCCCTTATAGTTTTCACTACTACTACTACTAAAACTAGCCTATCGTACTACACTCTGTTTTTGTCCAACAATATATGATCATTAAAAACTAACGTGGAATTGATTACGATATATTTACAAAAAACAATGCAGACGTAATTTCCATGGACGAGATTAAACGAACTGGAACATTCTACAAAAACTTGACAAAAAGGAAAGAAACAGCTCTTTACAAAGACGTCGTTTTGTCTAAAATGTAGTTTAGTTTGGGTCCCTTGACTCTTGACCCCAAGTTCGTTTCTAATCTATCATTTTCTTTCTGTCTATCGATTGACCTTTTCACTTATGAAAACATCTCTATATATGATTTGAATCATATGCATTTGATTTTCTTATGAACCACCGACTACATTGTTTGATAACCTTACGTACCTACGTTATTAACACCAACCAAATAAAATAAAAACCCTATCTGCATGATGTAATAATCGTACGTGCGTATAAACAGATTTTCACTGTTTTATTTCTTCTTTGTCTTTACAACGACTTTTCCTTTTTCACTATTGTAGTAATAAGAAACTATGAATCCAATTGGTGGCACAATACCATAAGAATTATTGTAAAAATTCTTTAGAGAAGAGAAAATGATATAATGGTCCTTTCTCAAAGCCAAAGAAATGTGTAATGTTATATGTCTAACACATGAACAAGTAACCAAAGAGATAAATTTTGTTTTGCCAACTTTCAAGTTCTTTTTCATTTGCGAATCAATGATGTTTAAATACACAATATACAACAAAGAAACTAACCACTAAATCTACAGTTAAGATACTTATAAAGTGGAGATGTAATCCCACTAATTTAAGATAGAAAAAATAACATGATCTTAAATCTATCTTCACATAGATGATGTTGGTTTAATTTACTCCGGTTAACCAGTTATGTTCTCATCAGAAAATGGTATAAAAAGTAAAATAAATATAATAAACTAATACATAATAAGATTAGAAAATGTTATCCAAAAAAAAAGATTAGAAAATTACAAATGACAACAACCATTCAAACTCTCTAATTTATTCCAAAAAATGAAAATATGGGTGACAAATAAGTTGACCAAAATAAGGTAACAAATAAAAAATAAATTGACCAAACAAAAACAACAGCTACCATTCAAACCCATAATTTCCCAATATAGTACATAACCCAAAAATGTGAAAATGTATTTTCAAATTTAAAAAAAAAAAAAAAAAATCATTTGCTTAGAAAAAAATCCCATTTATGTCGACAGGACAAAAGAAAGAAATAAAAATCCTATCTACGTTTGATTGGGCATCATCATCGTCATCATCAGAAGGGGTAATCAAATTAACGGGAGAGAGAGCGAGTATACATTTTTATATTAAGCTACTCTCAGCGTCTGTCATATTAATCACTCCCATCATATATTTTCTCTGCTGCTTGAGCTTGTTCCTTTTCTCTCTCTCTGCTTCCTTCTTCTCTACTTTGAGATAGTTTGATTCAAATATCTCAACTCAATCATCTTCTTTACCTTACTTCGATGTCCAAGTCTAATCCTTAAACCCTTTATATCTATGTCTCTTATGATTCGACAACTATGGGAATTTGGGTTTGGTGAAAGATGCTAACTTTGAAACTGAGATTAATCGTTTGAGAAGACAACATGCGAATTCTGTGTGATGCTTGTGAGAGTGCCGCCGCAATTGTTTTTTGCGCCGCCGACGAAGCTGCACTCTGTTGCTCCTGCGACGAAAAAGTAACCAACTTTATCTGAAAAACTCCACTTTTTTTTGGTTCATTCTCACTTTGTGATTCCAAGTCTCGACCAATGCAATCAAAGTTTGAATTTTTGAGGCAATTTATAGATTTTGAGGTTATTGTAACCTAGAAGTAGTCCCATATTCTTTCAAAATCAGGCGTGTCTTTTGATTGTTAGTGATCATGTATAGTCACAACACTAGATAGTCTAGATTGTAGTGATTTTAGCTTGTCAAGTTTTGAACTTTGCTTACAGCATTGTCTCTGGTGATACACTTCACAGTCACTATATTGCAGCTGTAAGAGTTCTGAGATATTATTTGAGGAGAATGGTCATAAGTATAGGAAGTGATGATATTTAAGAAAGAAACATTTTTGTTTGCGTGTTCAGGTTCATAAGTGCAACAAGCTAGCTAGTCGGCATTTACGTGTAGGCTTAGCTGATCCAAGCAACGCTCCAAGCTGTGACATATGCGAAAATGCACCTGGTATGATGATTCCTCTGTCTTTCTTTGGTGTTTGGAAAATAGGACATTTCGGTTTTTTTTGACATGTTTTGTTTTCCTCGTCGGTGTGAGCAGCATTCTTTTACTGTGAGATAGATGGTAGTTCCCTTTGTCTACAATGTGACATGCTAGTACATGTTGGTGGGAAGAGAACACACAGGCGGTTTCTATTGCTGAGACAGAGAATTGAGGTTTGAATCTTGAATTCAGTTCCTAGGATCCTGAAGCATTCTTGATTTGTGATACTGATTGTTGTTTACAATGTTGTGTCTTGTAGTTCCCGGGTGATAAGCCTAATCACGCCGACCAATTAGGATTACGGTGTCAAAAGGGTTCTTCTGGTGGCGGTCAAGAAGCAAATGGAAATGGTGATCATGATCATAATATGATTGATCTTAACTCCAACCCGCAAAGAGTACACCAAGTACGTGTATCTTATCTTAGATTAGATGAACTCTATATTGCCTCAATTTTTCTACAATGTCTCTAAAACTGTTTTGTTTGTTTCAAGGAGGAGGGTATTGATGTAAATAGCGCAAACAATCATGAGCCTCAAGAGTGATCATAGATACACAAGATCAAGTAAGAACCTATGCAAGAACACTATCTTTACCGGGAAATTTTCTCATTTTGTTTTGAAGATATCAGCTTAAATGGCTTAGAGGAAACAAATAAGTTGGTTTCTTGATTTCTTCTCTTTTCTTTTTTTTTTTGTGATGATCAATTAGATAGCAAAGCTTGGAAGTGATTGTGTATACCGTCGATTCTTCAGATTTAAATCTCAAATAAAAACTATGAAAAATATCTGAGCCTTCAGACAAAGCTTTAATAGAAAGTAGTAAAATCTTGATAATCTCTTCAGCAAGTGTAGCCATTAAGGGAGATGCCTGGCTCGGTTTAAGTGACCACTGTGAGCTCACTTCTTTGATATTGTTTTCTTCTTCTTCTCTCTGTGCTTAGTTTTGTTAACTCCAAGCTCACTCTGTTTTTGCATTTTTTTGTCTTATAAAGAAGAGTGTGTTGAGAGTCATGTGACCTTGAAATGTAATCACCCATTACTTAAGTCTCAATATGCTGTTTCGATGTTTCACCCTCCATTTTATCTTGGATTCTTGCATCATGAACATAAATGCTTGGTATTCTGTAAAGTGGCTAATGTCGTTTTCTTCTATCAGATTTTTTTTCTGCTCAGAGAGCATAAATTTACTATCATTGTTCCAGTTTCATAACTAGTGAGCCAGATTTTGTTTAATGTCTTTTATAGCAATGGTTAAAACAAACGTAACTCAGTAAGAGTAGAGATACAAAGATAGTAGAAGACGATCATATCAACCAAGAAGAAACAAAACTAGTCTCACATGATAACACACGAATTGACTTTTATACCGCTTATAATGAAGAAGAGTATAATAACTCAAAACACCAGAATCAAGCTCAAGTTTTTGAGTTTTGATCTATGGAACCATTATTACAAATAGCTTAGTAGGTGTAGCCTTTTACAAACATACCCTCCTTGGCTTCCTCGGACTCGCCTTCTCCTGTGTATTTCCCGAGCTGAGCCAACGAGTTGGCCTTGGCGCGGGCCAAGAGAACGTCCTGAGCTGCCTTCACGTTCTCTTCTTTGCCTCCCCAGGTCTTCAAGCAAGTGTTCTGCAAGGCACGTGCGTAGGAAAAGGACACATGCCATGGGTTCGGTGCCTGGTTCATGGCATTCAAGTTCAAGGTTGCCTCCAATTCGGACTGTCCACCAGATAGGAACTGCATACAGTAGATAACAACATCATATCTCTGTTTCAATTCTAAAGCATAGTTTCTTCTTCAGCTGCAAAAACTAGACAGTAAAAGAGAAAACTTGCCATAATTCCAGGGACAGCGGGAGGGATTCTGTTGCGTAGAAGCTTGAGAGTGTAGGAAGCAACCTGCTCGGGAGTGGCTCTGTCTTTGGCCTCAGCTCCTGGAGTAACCATGCTCGGCTTCAGGAGAATACCTTCATACATGACGTTGTTCTGAGCGAGGTAGAAGAAAACCTCAGCCCAGACCTTCTCTGCAACCTCGTATGTCCTGTCAATGCCGTGTTCTCCGTCCAACAGAATCTCTGGCTCCACAATTGGCACCAGACCGCTGTCCTGTAGAACACAAACTCAAACACATAAGTATATTCAGTACAGTATTAATGTATATGAGAAACCGCGGTGAGGTTAGAAAAAGATAGAACCTGAGAGATAGCAGCATAGCGGGCAAGTCCCCAAGCTGCTTCTTTAACAGCCAAAACAGAGGGTCCATTTGGAATGCTCACAACAGTACGCCTAATCACACATAGGGAGAGTTCAATCAAAACCACCATTTGACATACATATGACATTTTGGTTATCCAATGAGAGTACTGTACATATATTAGTAACATACCATTTGGCGAAACGAGCACCTTGCTGGTAGTAAGCAGCGGTGCGAGAGGCTAGCCCGTCGAGTCCTTGGCACCAAGACTCGTCGTTAGACCCAGTAAGTGGCACCAAACCCTGTTTATAAAGAAACAAACTCATTATCCACTTTCATAAAAACACATACACTCATAGCTTCCATTCAAACTGAACCGAATCTCAACCGGACTAAGCTCTCTAGAACTTCAAATTCGGATCAGACCTAAACCGAATCAAATCTTAAGGTCCAATGCACATGCATGCCTAAACTCTACATGTACATAAAGTTCAAAACTAAACCAGAATTTCAAATCGAAGAATATACCAAAACAAACCAAATTCTAACTCGGTTAGGATAAATCAGACCTAGCTAGGTTTAACTACATACCTTGTCGACTTTGATGCCAGGGACGATGTTCTGCTCGACGAGAACATCAACCATTTTCTTGCCATCAGTGGTGGATTGGTAAAGAGTCTCTTCGAAGAGGATTGCTCCGGAGATGTACTGTCCCAGTCCTGGAGCAGACACAAGCAACGTCCTGTAAGCTTGACGGTTAGCCTCAGTGTTCTCTAGCCCAATCGACGCCAAACGCTTCCCACAAGTCGCGTTTGACTCGTCCATCGCCATAATTCCATGTCCCGGAGACGCGATTGTTTTCTGCAACACCATTTTTTAAAAAATCATCAACAAATGAGCTGAAACAAAACATACAGATATAATATAAATTGTGTTTGGATATATAATGATTACAGCTGTTTTGACGAGCTCATCGGCGTAAGCAGAAGCGGCACGGACGGTGAGAGAGGAAGGTGTGAGGTTGTTACGAATAGCAGAGACGGAGGAAGGTTGACGGAGGAGGAGACTCTGTCCTTTAACCCAATCAGATTTGACTGGTGAGGCTTTGAGCATAGTCGCAGTGCTTGACGCCATTTTCCCTGCTTCTTGATTAATGGAAACAAACGCTTATAACGCTCTCAATACAACACACACAAGTAGAGCAATCGTGCGTTTCCAGTGGTTTAATATATAGAGAGTGAAGAGATATATAAACAAAAAGATTGGATTGTTGAGGTTCTCGTGAGCCGGCTGACGAGGATTTGCCACGTGGACGATAATATTTTCGAATGAGAATTTTTTTTTTTTGCCAAAAAGACTAAACCTATGATAGAAAAATCAATAATATTTGAACATTGATTCCTTAACATAAATATTTCTATGTTTTGTAGCTTAATCGAGACTACGGTCCACATGTTCACTAGAGAAATCGACAAATTCTAACAAGATTCACCTAGAGAACCGTAAATTACAATGATAGGTGAGAGATGATGAGTCTGTGAGAGGTGTTGATGAGTTCTTTGAGGTTTTTAAGGCTGAGGTTTTATCATCAGATATTGTCAAGTCTACATCTACGATCCATAGGCTGCCATCTCAGCTCCTACGTTCGTTTATCGTGCCACATGGCAACCAGCAGATTTACTTGTGGGCTTCTCAAACTTTGGGCCTGGACCAGACAATTTCTGAAACTGATAACTGAAGGATAGTGAATTGTGCATCAGGAAAGCCCATTTGTTCTTTAAAACAAGGCCCATAATATGTTTCTAGTCGAAAGTGAAATACATTACACTACAATACAAAACAGTTGATTGCAAATTGCGTACAGTTATAGACTTTTACAAAGTAGTAGGGTCATGACTTGTGAGTGAGTCGATGCATATTAAGATCTTCTTGTCCTCTGTCTCCAACATGAAAACAACACTTGGACGAACTTGTTTACAGTCACACATTTGCCTTATCAATCTCCCCCTCATAATTTTTGACGGTCCTCTTTGCTTTTGGGCCGTCAAATTTTGGTTCCCTTTCAGCTGTGGCAAAATTTCCAATTTGGTTAACCGGTAAAATTGGAGAAGTAAAGGTTAACCGGTTAATCGAATGCTTACAAAAAAAAATGATGACTTAGATGAGACGAGTCAGAGTCAGAGTTGAGTTGTGTTGTTTTCTATCAGTTTAATCAAACGCCGGGAAAGCTTTCAAGCCGCAACTTTTGTGTCCTTTGAATAAGTGCATCAAGAAACGATGCAAAGCCAATGCAAAACCCTAACTTTCACGGTTTCTTCGATTTCTTCTAACCCGAAGCTACCATTCCGATCTTCAATCACTTTACGGTCATGGAAGCAGCCATTCCCAAGTTTCAGGAGCTCCTCTGTTTCCGGAGCTAAGTCTTTGGAGTTGAACAGATTTATAAGAAACTGCGCAAGTCCGAATCAGGAGCTTGTTGTTGATGGAGAAAGCGGAAATGGGTCGGCGAATGAGCAAGTGATTGAGCTCCAAGGCGATGCAAATGGTTCGATTTCTCCGGTTGAAGTGGAAGTAGAAGAAGGGAAGGCAGATGACTTGGCGAATCAGAGTATTTTAGGACAGATGAAAGAGATCGTCATGTTTACCGGACCTGCCGCTGGACTGTGGCTATGTGGGCCGTTGATGAGTCTCATTGATACGGCGGTCATTGGTCAAGGAAGCTCACTCGAACTCGCTGCTTTAGGTATGACTATACATTACTCACCATATAATCCGAGGTTGCTTGACTGGATTTCATAAATTGTTGGTTCTTTGCTTTTTGATCCTCAACTTAAACTCTGGAAAAAAGTGATGAACTTTGAATTGAGTCTCTTTGCTTTTTGTTCCTCAACTTAACCACGCACAAAAAAAAGAACAAATTTTTTAGCCTTTTTCATGTTCAGATAATGTTAGTCTCTGTCTAACCCAGTGAAGAGCTTTCCTCTCTTTTCATCATCTGTGTGTAACCTTGAAATCTAAAGTGGGCCTGTATGTGTTTATCTCTTGTGATGTGCTGGAATAGCACTAATCTTTCTTTAATGAAGTTTTTAATACTGCTTGATTTTCGTTTGTTGAACTTACCAAAAGGTCCTGCTTTAGCCTTTCTCTTGTTTTCTGTCTGGTTAGAGTGAAACTACTGAGGAGAAAATAGGTTCTTTAGATTCCATAAAGCAAGGTAGCTCTCTTGTTTGATTGTCAATTTGGAAACAAAGATGACTGTAAGTTTCAGAGTTCAGCCATGATTACTCAAGACTTCTGAACATTTGATTTTGATTTATTTTAAACCTTGAATGTATTGCTCGTTGTTCTTCCCTTTGCTATGTTTCACGCTGGGGTTACTGGTTCAAGTAGCAGTAATTTCAATTTCACTATGAATGAAACAGGTCCTGCTACTGTAATCTGTGATTATTTGTGTTATACGTTCATGTTCCTCTCGGTTGCTACTTCAAATCTTGTTGCCACCTCTCTTGCTCGGCGGGTCAGTTTATTGTTCTTGAACTATGAATTTGGCGTATAATACCTTTTTTAGTCATTGATCATTAGCAATATCAAGGATTTCCAAATGCACATTATTACAACTCCTAATAGAACGGTGCTTTGCAGGATAAAGATGAAGTACAACATCAGATATCGATCTTGCTTTTCATCGGGCTGGCTTGTGGAGTCACAATGATGGTGTTTACAAGACTGTTTGGTTCTTGGGCATTAACTGGTAACAAGGGATATTTGTATCTGACCAGTAGCAAGTTTGTGACTAGTAGTAAATCAACACTCTGCTGACTGTTTAGTCTTCTTCCAGCTTTTACAGGGGTAAAGAATGCTGATATTGTCCCGGCGGCCAATACATATGTACAGGTTAATACTTTATCTCGGTGTACCCTTTTGTGATGTATATTTCAGATTTTATGTTTTGTGAGCTTTGGTGAGTGCGTTGGCTGTATGCGTACAGACATATATGCTTCTTCCATGTGGATCTTTCTGAAGAAGATGCACATGTTAGAATAAGTTCGATCCATGCTAATAGCCTTGAGTTTTGTTAATTCTTGGCGAAAATTTTCGTTTACGTTACATCCTCTTTCTTCCTTTGTTTTGACGATTTTTATTTTCCGTTTTCAGATTCGAGGTTTCGCATGGCCAGCTGTTCTCATTGGATGGGTTGCTCAAAGTGCAAGGTCCCTATATAACATATTTGCACTATTACATACCGCTATAATTGTATTCCCTGATTTTCTGGTATAATAGTCTTTTTTTATGTTTGTCTTAGTCTGGGTATGAAAGACTCATGGGGACCTCTAAAGGCATTGGCAGTTGCTAGTCTAATAAACGGTGTTGGTGATGTGGTCTTATGCACCTTTCTAGGATACGGTATAGCAGGTGCAGCGTGGGCAACTATGGTGTCACAAGTAAGCTTTAATCTATAAGATTCCAATCAAAGCTCTAATTTTGGAACTGAAATATTATTTTCTGGTCATATGATATGAGCTAGTTAACATTATAGTCTTAATGCCATATGTTTTAGGTTGTTGCAGCTTATATGATGATGGACGCATTAAACAAGAAAGGATACAGTGCGTTCTCATTCTGTGTTCCTTCTCCAAGTGAACTTTTGACGATCTTTGGGCTCGCTGCCCCAGTCTTTATAACTATGATGTCAAAGGTGCTACTTCTCTTGTATCTTATAGGGACCTCATTTGCCACAGGATCGCCTCTTGCTTATCTGAGATTTTTGTTTTGTCCCCTTAGGTTTTGTTCTATACACTCCTTGTGTACTTTGCTACATCAATGGGTACAAGTGTCATAGCTGCTCATCAGGTGATATGTCCTTTTATTTCTCATCATCAACAATGTTTCCTGATTTGAGGTTTCTCCATGAATTCTTTGGCTCTTTTGGTATCTAGGTTATGCTTCAGACATATACCATGAGCACGGTTTGGGGAGAGCCTCTCTCTCAAACTGCACAGTCCTTCACGCCTGAGTTATTATTTGGAATCAATCGCAATTTGCCTAAAGTAGGTGAAAAATCAAGAGTCGAAACCATTGTCAACTTTTACTGTTTCCTGAAGCAACTCTGGTTTTATTGTTGTCTGTATGTAGGCTAGAATGCTTCTGAAGTCCCTTGTTATTATTGGAGCTACGCTAGGAATAGTAGTCGGAACCATTGGCACAGCAGTTCCATGGCTGTTCCCTGGCATCTTCACACAAGACAAGGTTGTCACGCTCGAGGTATTCCGTTTCCGGTTTCTTTAGAATTTGTCTCGTATGTTCCCAGAGACTCATTTATAAGAATGACAAGTTTCAAAAACGTTTTTTGTTCTGTATTGGACAGATGCACAAGGTCATAATACCATATTTCCTTGCTTTATCCATCACTCCGAGTACTCACAGTCTTGAAGGCACCTTATTGGTAAAGCTTACATTTGTGTCTCAGTACATTTCTGGGTCTATTTCAGAATTTCCTGGAAAGAACTAAAATTGTTGTCTGTCACCTGAACCAAAGGAACTAAAATCATTTTCTGTAAAATGAAGGCTGGAAGAGATCTTAGATATATCAGTTTGTCAATGACTGGATGCTTAGCGGTTGCTGGGCTCCTGCTTATGGTACTCACCCTCTCTGTCCTTAATATCCATCGCTCTGCTGAATTGCAAAATAGGTTTCTGAACTCTCTCTTCGTCGCATTGTTTATAATTGACACATAGCTCCGGAGCAATGGAGGATTTGGCTTGAGAGGATGCTGGTACGCGCTTGTGGGATTCCAATGGGTAAAATCTGCTACACCTTTTCTAAGCCACATAAACCAAACTTCACATATCTTTTGCTCTTCTTGTATCTAACATGAATTATTTCAGGCTCGGTTTTCTTTATCTCTTTTCCGCCTTCTATCGCGAGACGGTGTACTTTACTCGGAAGATACAAGCCGATACGCTGAGAAAGTGAAAGCTGCGTAACTCAGTAAGTCACCATATACATCACAAGAAAAAGTGTAAGGAATAGAAAAGAGCTTCATTCAGCTGTAGATCAATGAATAACTCTGATTTCAAATTGTATTCTTGGAAAAACAGGAAATGTATTTGATTGAAATGGAAAAGTCTTGGCATAAAAGGCCCTGCTTCTAGTCTTGAGATTCTTCTGTATATAAAAGATGGTGCAATCAATCTGTTGCAACGCTTCTACCTCTTTGTTTTCTTTTCCTCAGCTTTCAATTTGGTGGGACTAGGACGATACAATATAACAGTTCGCGCAATTTGCCCGACTATTACCGAACCAGTGGCTTCCTCCAAATGCAGAATTATCTCATCTAGCTCTCCAGGGCATGTTCTGTGTATTTTCACCTATTCATGGAATCAATCAAGTCTTCAACCCATTTCATTCATCAAACAGTAACTCTTCCAAGCGGAAACTACAGTTTAATTACTCAATCCGAATGTTGGAGAGATTGTTTGATACATAGTAACAAAAAAGCTAATACCTTTAAGAGCTCGTTCTTCTCCAGCGTCTCTAAAAAGGAGAGGACGACCGAATCCGTAACGCCAGATTTGCCTACGAGTTGAGATTTGAGTTTGTGGCCCAAACTGTGAGCATAAGAAGCAAGCCTTTTCTTCTCCTTCACAGACAACGTCAATGACGAGATCTCAGTTATCATCTCTACAGAAATTTCAGAGGTTCCTTCACTTTCTTTCATGGAAACCATTGTACTGTCCGACCCACCTTCTTCTTCATCATCGTTATTCTCGCTAAAAGAGGCTACAGACACGTTGTCTTCATCTTGTTCTGATACGACAACAGAAGAGAATAATTTAGGTGCTATGAGAGTAGAGAAGGAGTGAGAGAGTGAGATATAAGGACATGGAAGCGGTAAAGAGGAGATTGACAGGAAGCGACCCTTGTCATTGTGATTGGATTTACGGGTTAACACAGACAAAGGAAAGGGTCTAAGGAACAGAGAAAGAGGAGATGTTGGTTTGGGATGTCGGAGAAGATGGTGGATCAAGTAAGTCAAAGTGGATGATTTTAGTTTTACAGTCGTCATTGCAGCCATCTCCGGTCTTCACCTCTGCTCTCTGAGATTGCTGGGGTTTATAATACTTTTTTTCAATTTAATATATGTGTTGCTAATAATGAACCAAATGGGTGTTTGGTCTAGTGGTATGATTCTCGCTTCGGGTGCGAGAGGTCCCGAGTTCGATTCTCGGAACACCCCTTGCTTTTTGTTAATTCGTTTTGTAATGTTTGACACAGCAACAATGCAGGTTAAGCTGTATTTTCAATAACACGAAATCTTACAACAAGGTTTGTACGCAAGAATACTAACAAGAAAACATGTTCAAAGTTCTATGTAACCGTTTTGTTCACATGCTCTGGTCTTGATAATATGTTCTGTTTCACAGATCCCTGTTCTGTTTTGCCCCCTTCAATGCAAGGAGAGAAGCTCCATAGGACGCTTCCGTCTGGATGGCTTTTTTCACAGGCAAACCTAGAACTCGTTGCCTTATTTTTATCCACTTGTTGTTCTTGGCTCCACCTCCTGCTGTGAATACTTCCTCTGCCTCCGTTGCTCCCAACTCTTTTAACAAGTTGTAGCCTTTCCCCTGATAGTGTTAACATCCAACACCATAGTGAGACACTGTAAACCAAACTTGCTTGATGGTAACTGAAAACTATTTAAAGCCTGAAACTCTTGATTCTGGAAGAGCATGAACTTAGACATATGAGGTGTAGATGTCTTGCTCAGATTTGGAGTTCAAGAGAAAAACAATATTGCAGTAGTATCACAAGTATTTTGTTCTGATTGTTGCCATGAGTCATGTGGAAGTCAGTAGCAACCACATAGAAATGGTTTTTCGTACCTCAATACGTGCGATTGATTCCAATATACCATGCAAGTATTCAACATCGCTTTCTGGCCGTGGAAGTAATCTGCAATATGTCAACATGTTTTCTTAAGTGAATCTATACCGATGCTTTGAGGGAAGATCAATCTATAGCTTTCTTGTTACATATACGAAAACACTTGTGAGAACATTAGAAAGGGAGACAAACCTGGGAGCCAAGTTAGGATCAGCTATGGGAAATCTTTCACCACTGCTTTGAAGAGGATAGTAATCTAGAGAAGATGCGACCAGAGGATCAATATCTTGGCTCAGTCTTTCTAATTGTTCGTCACTAAAGAGCTGTCTGAGAACTGCTCCACCAGTGTTGGAAGCTCCTCCGACCAACCATTTGTCATCCAGGCGGTGGCTGTAGACTCCATACCTTGCATCATCAACTCTTTTGGTGCTGAGAAGTTTGATGGCTAAGGTCGAACCCAATGAAGTTACCTTTGGCAAAGATATAAAAAAGATATAATCATTTCATGGTACAAATATCAATATGTGGCACACAGTACAGTTGTCACATAGATATGTTAAGTGTGTAGCTGAGAGATAAATAATATTCAGAAAGTATTGCAGAGTTCTCACTGCTTTCCCAGGTTCAGTCGCACGTGCTGCAAGAAATGCAGCTATACTATCAGTTGTACCGGTGCACACAATGCAATCATCCGGAAATCCTGGTCAAGCCAAAAAGAAGATTGAAAATCTATGTTGCTTTTCTGTGATTTTTTTATTTGTTAGATTTAAGAAATTTTTTACCAAATTGCTTTCTAATGCTTTCTTGTAGAATGCCTATTGATGTTCCAGGAGCTTGCACCATAGGTAATAAATGAGAATAAGGCTGACTTAGCAACCATGATGGATATGATTCACTCTCAGGATCATAGCCCACCTGCATTCAAACCCAAAATAGGAAAACACTTTTGGGACTTGCATTTCTTCTTTATCAGCCGATTATTAATATACATTCTTGGCTTAAATGCAGGAAATACTTCACGGTGTTACCTTCAAGGCATTATTGTAATCTGACACTCCGAGTTTGCCGTGGAGTAACCACAACAACCAATCTGCCTGATGCAGCAATATTGCTGATTCTCTGTTCGGCACCTCAGTATTCCACCATGAGACGAGTTTGCACAATGTAGAAGTACCAGAGCAGACTGTGTGGTTTGCTGGAGCTATAGACTTAACCTCTGGCAGAGCATCAGGGCAGCTCTGGTTGTAGAGAAAAGGTTGACACAGAACTTCCCCATCTTCACTGATACACATAAGTGAATAAAGCAATGGTGATTTAAACAACAATTTAATAATTTCATTTAGCTATGATGACTGATGATGCTTAAGGATACTAGAGAAATTAGTAACAACGATGAGACTGAAAATCAAATCCTCTAATGTGGGTGGAATACAGAAAGAGAAAAGAGAGACTCCAAACAACAAAAAGGGATATGATGAACCACATGCCTGTTTAAGATGAGAGTTGTTGCAGAAGTTCCATCAAGAGAAATAGATGAGACGAGGGAGCGAACGGTAATGGGAATGTCCTCTAGCAGCGAAAAAAGAGTTGATTTCCATGAGCTTGCCCAATCCATGCTTTCTTCTTTCTATCTAGATAACAAAACAAATGTCTCAGTCCATAGCTTTTTCTTGATTTTGTTCATAGATTAGCTCAGTATTTGTAAATGATATACTTCGTTTTATGTGAATTAAAGATTCAAACTTAATAGGAAACCGAACCAAGAACTGATGATGACACAAGCAACCAGCAATTAGTTAGCTACGACAAAGACTAAACCAACACAAAGCACCAATCAAGTGAATCACTCCTAGGTAGCTATAGTATAATGGGAAATTAAATTTAACCATGAAAGGAGGATATTCTCTTTTCCCTTCAGCTCTAATCCCTCCTTCCTCATCAATAACTGTAAATCGAGCTCCAGAAGTACCAAAATCCATACCAAGATAAAGTTTTTCAAAGTTGGTTCCTTTATTACCACTCATGTCCGCCATAGCTCTGAAATCAGAGCTCCTTCCTAAATTAAAGTAAAATCGAGTTCTGGGTAGAGTAACACTCCTTGAACTAGAACACCCTGGAAATTTAAAATCACCATCCGAGGTTAGTTTAAAACCCTCCCAAAACAACGTCAAATCGAAGAATCTTCATGTTTATTAATTTACCTGATTGTTTTGGACACGTGAAGAGCTCAAACGAAGAAATCTGAAACTGACGAAGCATCAGCATCTCTATCTCTCTTCTCCTCGTCCTTTTGTTTCTGAGGCTGTTTCTTTTTTCTTCCAAACTCCATAGATAAGGGAGCTTGCAAGTTCGTGACCGTTGGATTGCTCGATTCGAAAACGATTATATTTTTCTCTTCATCTTGTAAGAATTTACCATTTTAGCCTTCGTTGTTATTTAATTTACACTCCACTCAACCAAAGTAGTTGGTTGGGCTGCACGTTCTCTTGTCATCGAAACAGTTCAAGATTGTTATTATTATGCGTGCGGTTTTCGTTTGGCATATTCAGAAACGGACTCTTGTAGGCCCAATTTTGCTTCGGCCCACGACTAATAATGATGACATCTTCGTTATAGTAGTGTAGTACCAAAATTTTATACACAAACAAATATTAAAATGTACATGCAAATGCTATGCAATACTTGTCTACATTACATATACATAGGAAATTTTCCACACTACCAATTTGAAACTTTGCAGAAAAATGTAATATTTTAAGAGATGATCATCATCATATCATAGCACTAGGATACAAAAACATAACACAACATGAGACACGACACGTGAGATAGAAAAAGCATGCACGTGCGAGACAGATGTGCGGTGGAGTGGAGCTCAAGAAGTGGGAGAGAGAGATACATATACTTGGCGCTTCCATAAGCAAACTCTCGAGTCTCCTCTATATTAAGGACCTACGAATTCAATAGTAGATGTGTAAGTTAATTTATTATAGAGAGAAATGAGATATACGTGCTCGTAATAACTCCATTTTCTTTGATTTCTTTTTTTTAAGTATACGTAAAATATTTTGTCTTTTGTAAATTTGCAGGATTTAATGGTACACCATCTATTTAAGGATAATGTTTCCTTTCATTTAGCCTTTATTAAATTAGGTACTGAATCTATTCGACATGTTGCATAACTTGCACTTAATGTCTCAAATAATGTTCCATTGTAGTATTGGAAATTGAAGAAGAAACTATTCGAAAAAGAATCCAAAAATACTTATCTCGACAATTTTTAATCTGTTTATTTGTGTTTAGGTTTGGAATGATTCGGTTAAAATTGAAATCTATTTCACTTCATTTGCATTTTGGTTAAAGAGTGAACCGGAACGAATTAAAGGGCAAAAAGGAGAAATCACTATTTTTTACTGAACCCATCGTCTTCCTCCCGCCCGTTCGGTTTCTTTAAATTTTCGAAAACCTTTTTGATTTCCGGTCCGCGGTTATTTTTTAAAAATCCTCAACCACGTTCAAACCTCAAAATAAATAACCTTTATGCAAGCCACGTCATCACACAGTAAAAAATAAAATATAATTTGTTTAATCATAAAAATTCAAAATCTGAAAGACAAAAAAAAAAAAGACGCTTTCACCCAAAAAAAGAAATATCTCCCAATCGATCTCTCTTTCTCTCTCTCTCTCTCTCTCTCTCTCTCTCTCTCTCTCTTCACCACCGTCGCATGAAGAAGACGAAACAATCGCTCTCTCCTTGTGGTCTCACTCTCTTTTTCTCACCATCGCGTCGCTTAACCATGGAAAAGTAGAGAAAGAGAAGAGAAGAGAAGAGTAGAGAGAGAAAAGACGAAGAAGATGAAGATGACGATGAAGAGCATATTTGCTTTTTCTGTCCCCAGCCATGTGAGCTTCCACTGACACATTCTCTGCCTCTTCACATTTGGTGGTTTTTGCTTGATTCCTTCTTCTTTCTTCTTTCACCGATTCGAAATACCGAGTCACCGAGTTTAAACGAGTTAATTCCTCCTCGAAGTAGTGGATGGCTTCATCGTCATCTAGAACTAGGAGTCGTTCTCCTTTCTCGCACCGTAGACCTCCGAGTCCTTACTCTTCGGCTTCGTCTACTTCTTCGTCTCATTTAAACAATCGTATATTACCTCGCTCTTCTTCTACGCCTACTTCTTCCGTTTACAATTCCGGCGCTGTGAGCGGGTCCGGATCTATGTCGATTACTCGTACCATTTCCGATTCCGGTCCAATCGGCGTCTCCGGGACTTATGGAGCCCAATCCCCTGTCTCTTACCCATCGGAAATTGGCGAGCCTGTGCAGACCATCACCTCCGAGCGAGATAGCATCTCCGTCACCGTTCGATTTCGTCCGATGAGGTACGATAGATCTGGGGAGCGGATTAGCAGATCTATTTGACACGATTTCATGATTGTTCTGCTTTACAAGTTTGGGATTAGTGAAATGTGAATTGATACTCAGTCAATTTTCAAAATCTCTGGTTTGATTGCAGTGAGAGGGAGTATCAAAAGGGAGATGAGATTGTTTGGTATCCTGACGCCGATAAGATGGTCAGGAATGAATACAATCCGCTCACAGCTTACGCATTTGGTATGTGAATTTATTGCGGACATCATTTCAATTTGATGTTCATTGATTATTGTCTTCGTATCCTCGTTTTGTTCAATGAATGTTCTTCCATAATTCTTGATGCCAGATAAAGTTTTTGGATCACAAGCAACAACTACAGAGGTATATGATGTAGCTGCTAAACCTGTAGTCAAGGCAGCAATGGAAGGTGTTAATGGTAAGGAATATCGCCGGGTGATCAATTAAACTAGATTTGTATTTGTCTTTGAGATACCTTTAGCCAACTCATTTTTGCTAGTAGCATTTCGTGCAGAGAAGTATTCTGACAGTGTATTGGCAATTTGACAGGAACCGTTTTTGCCTATGGTGTTACAAGCAGTGGAAAGACACATACAATGCATGTAAGTGTTTTCGTTATACACCGCTTTGTTACACTGGCTTCATACAACATTTACTGGGTTGTGAAATATATGCATATGAGATATCATACAAAAACTGAGTGATTATAGTTTCTCATAACTGTTTGATTGACATGCTTGTGTTAATAATAAGTAGAGAAGATCCTGATTAAGATTGACTAAAATGTTGTCCTGTTATATCTTCACCTGATCATGCGCATTTTATAGTTGACCTTTGCTTCATTTGCAATATGCACAGGGTGATCAAGATTTTCCTGGAATCATACCATTAGCTATAAAAGACGTGTTCAGTATCATCCAGGAAGTAAGGAATCTTCTTCTACCTATAAACCTATGCGGTTCTTTATTGATTTACATTTCTTCATGCACCTATTACAGTGACATATCTGCTAATTTCTTACATCATTTTAAATTTCAGACCACCGGAAGAGAGTTCCTGCTCCGTGTTTCATATCTTGAAATATACAATGAGGTATGTGAAATTTTTCATTCATGATATAATAGCATTTTCTGACACTGTAAACAAACCCTAAAGTTAAGGCTTTAGCAGCTGATACAGTTTCCTATTCTCCTCACTGTGAAGAATATCTCTCCTTGTTTGGTAACATGTGTAATAACTCATCATTGTCTTTTGTTTATATACGAGTGCTTACTTTTGTACTTGTATCAGGTGATAAATGATTTACTGGATCCAACAGGGCAAAATTTACGTGTTAGAGAGGATTCCCAGGTTTCCACCTTGTTCTCTTTCTCGCACACATATGAATTTATTGACCATGAGCATTCGCTTGATGTCTGATTACATTAGTTTTTCTTTGAAAAAGCTGTGGATGATGAATTATTTATGTTGATCCATTCTCCTTTTTTTATATATAAGTTACCTTGTTTGATCTAGAGTGGATATTGTTTCTAGGGCACTTACGTTGAGGGTATTAAGGAAGAGGTTGTTTTATCTCCAGGCCATGCATTATCTTTCATTGCAGCTGGGGAAGGTAATTGAAGAATTACTGCTGACACATGTTTTCAAATATTCATAGTCCCCCTCCTTAATACTGTTTTGATCTTCAATTGTAGAACATCGTCATGTTGGTTCAAATAATTTCAACTTGATGAGCAGTAGAAGTCACACAATATTTACACTGGTACATCTTCAATCTTGTGAACATCCCATTAATTATTCCTGATCCTTTCAATGTCCTTTAGATACTTTAGCTCTTACAAATTTCCTTGCTATGCATTTTAAGTTTCAATTTCAACTTTTGTTTGTTTGCAGATGATTGAAAGTAGTGCTCACGGAGACCAATATGATGGAGTTATTTTTTCTCAGCTAGTAAGGGCTTCTTTCTTCTTTCATTGCATAAGATCGCTCCTCTTATAAAAAACTCTCTTACAGTGTCTCTTTCTTGCTTAGAATTTGATTGATTTAGCTGGATCTGAGAGTTCCAAAACTGAGACAACTGGATTGAGGAGGAAAGAGGGTGCATACATCAACAAGAGTCTTCTGACTCTTGGAACTGTAGGTGTCTCTCTTTCTATTTGAGCTTTCTTTTAGTTTGTCAGATATTTCCTTTTCAGTAATTATATGACGTACATTGGACTTTCTTTGATAGTATAATGAAAAACTGACTTAGAAGAACGATTTGGTTTGCTACCACATCTGATTTGGTGGCACTAGATGCTCAAAGAGGCTCAGAAAGGGATTTTCAGTTGCTTTGATTAATTTATCCTTCAGCACTGATCTAGTAGTCCTAGTGTATCTTTATGATCAATGCCTTAATATTCTGAGAAGTGTGTTCCCTTTTTGTGTTCTTATGTCAAGGATAACAGCTCTAGTCACCTTACCTTTCAAATGGATTTTTAGGATGTTTTGATTATAAGTATTTCGTATGGTTTCAATATGTAGGTGATTGGAAAATTAACTGAGGGCAAGACAACTCATGTCCCATTTCGGGACTCTAAGCTAACTCGCCTTCTGCAATCTTCACTGAGTGGGCATGGCCATGTATCGGTACGACTCTTCTATATCTGGTGAATATTTCCCATTTCACTGTAGTGGTTTCCCACGGCTGATTGTCTCAGATTGTTTAATTTTGATGTCTCCATCTGCATATTTTAAAGCAATGTTGGTTTGTTTATATTGGCTATCTATTATATGCTGCATGCTGATGTTAATCTTCGATTGCAATGCTCAGAAGCTAATTAAATTTTTATTTTCTTAAACTTGTATAGCTCATATGTACAGTTACCCCTGCGTCAAGCAGTACTGAGGAAACTCATAATACATTGAAGTTTGCCAGCAGGGCAAAGAGAATAGAAATTAATGCCTCATGCAATAAGGTGATGTCTTAGGCTTCTGTTCATGAAGTACTTAGGTTCTATATAAGGCATAACCTAAACCACGGTTAAATTTGTTTTTTGTTTGTTTTTTCATATCTTGAAACAGATCATAGATGAGAAGTCCTTGATTAAGAAATATCAGAAAGAAATTTCGACTCTCAGAGTCGAACTTGATCAGCTAAGAAGGGGTGTGCTTGTCGGTGTCAGTCACGAAGAGTTATTGAGCCTAAAGCAGCAGGTTCTAACCTCCCCAGACCTTGTTATTTCATGAATGTTTGAGTTTAATTCTATTTGGTTAATAAATAGAACTATCACTTTAATAACAGCTACAAGAAGGTCAAGTGAAGATGCAATCAAGATTGGAGGAAGAAGAAGAAGCTAAAGCAGCTCTAATGAGTAGAATCCAAAAGCTTACAAAGCTCATACTAGTCTCTACCAAGAATTCTGTTCCTGGATATTTAGGTGATACACCAGCTCATCAGCGCAGCATTTCTGCTGGTAAAGATGATGTAAGTTTGCAATTCAGATCTGATTATCATTGTGTACCTAGATTCCTTTTTTTTACTGTTGCATGGTTGTACCTCACTGCTCAGGACATTTGATACCAGATTGACTCATTCTGTTTTCTTTGCTCTTCAGAAGTTGGACTCTCTGCTCTTAGATAGTGATAATCTGGCATCTCCATCTTCGACTCTCTCTCTTGCATCAGATGCACGGCGGTCTTCCAGCAAGTTTAAGGATGAAAACTCTCCAGTTGGTTTGGGTTCAGAATTAACTCAAGTGAGTAATAGGATTCTTAGCGTATATTGTTTTACATTGAATTTCGTTTATTCATTTGATACCTTTCTTAACCCATGAGTATAAATTTTTCACTGTATTTTTTGTCAGAATATGACATTTGATACTTATGGCTATTGTAGGGAATTATGACTCCGGATGAAATGGATCTCCTCGTTGAACAAGTTAAGATGCTTGCTGGTGAGATAGCCTTCAGCAGAAGCACACTAAAGCGTTTGGTGGATCAGTCCATAAATGATCCTGAAAAATCAAAAACCCAAGTAAAGATTCTTATTTATTAGTCCATATATACCAGTCTGACTGTGATCTACCTAATTTCAAGTTTTAACCCTGAAAATTGGAAAATGCATCTCCAGACCATTTGCTGAACTTGATTAGCATTCCATTTTAAGCCATTCTTTACCTATAAGCATAACTATGGAACTTATCATATTCTGGCATGCAGATCCAGAATCTAGAAAGAGAGATTCAAGAAAAGCAAAGACAAATGAGATCCTTGGAACAGCGTATAACTGAGAGTGGTGAAGCTTCAATTGCTAATGCATCATCGATTGAGATGCAACAGGTAATCTAATCTATACATCTTATTATCATAACCCTTTACCCTGTTAAGGTCATTTAGTTATGCACACAAAATGGACCAGCTAAAGGCATTACAATTATTTTGTTGTTTTCAGAAAGTTATGAGATTGATGACACAGTGCAATGAGAAGAGCTTTGAGCTGGAGGTAAACTGTTTCTCTAGAATCAAATGCTTTTTTCTATAGCGAAAATAGAAGATATAATTGTGTTCTATCTATGGATCAGATCATATCAGCAGATAACCGTATTCTCCAAGAACAACTACAGAAAAAGGTTACTTCTAAGTCAAACTTCTTTTTTCTTTTTCATTCTTCATATATAGCATTTTTTCTTTTGGCTACTCATTCTTACTTCTATAAACATGCTCTAACAACTGCAGTGTACCGAGAACAATGAGTTACACGAGAAGTTGCATCTTCTAGAGAAACGGTTATCGAGTCAGAAGTCCACACTGTCTTGTTCTGATGCTGTGACTGAAGAGTATGTTGATGAGCTGAAAAAGAAAGTACAATCACAGGTAATTTATCAAAATCTCAACCCTTTGTGTCAAATTTGCAATCACGCATTCTCACAAGTATGCCTGATAAACTTCTGCACTGGTTACGAGGAGACTGTGAAAAACACACAAAACAATATATATGTTTACTGGACCTCTGATTATATTTACATGAGCGTTGATCTTTTTAACTTCAGGAGATTGAGAACGAAAAGTTGAAGCTAGAGCATGTGCACATTGTGGAGGAGAATAGTGGATTACAAGTGCAAAATCAAAAATTAGCGGAAGAAGCTTCATACGCAAAAGAATTGGCCTCTGCAGCTGCTATTGAGCTGAAGAATCTAGCTGATGAAGTTACAAAGCTCTCGCTTCAAATTGCAAAGCTAGAAAAAGAATTAGTAGCTGCAAGAGACTTGGCAGCAGCAGCTCAGAAGCGTAACAATAATAACTCCATGAACAGTGTGGCAAACCGCAATGGAACAAGGCCAGGGAGAAAGGCAAGGATCTCAGATTCGTGGAACCTCAACCAAGAAAATCTCACAATGGAATTGCACGCAAGGAAAGAGCGAGAAGCAGTTCTCGAGGCTGCCTTAGCTGAGAAACAATACATAGAAGAAGAGTATAGGAAAAAAGCAGAAGAGGCAAAGAGAAGAGAAGAGGCCCTTGAAAATGATTTAGCCAACATGTGGGTTCTTGTTGCCAAGTTGAAGAAAGCCAGTAGTGGGGCCTTGTCTATACCAAACAGAGACGAAATCGAGCCTGCAAAGGAAGATGAAGCGACAGAATTTGATAATAAGAGTCCACAAAATGTGATTTTGAAAGAAATACAAGTTGTTAATGGGCATAAAGACGTAATAGTTGCTAAGGCTGAAGAGATGCCAAAGGAGGAACCCCTTGTTGCTCGTCTTAAGGTAAAGTTTTTTCAATTCTGCCTTTTATTTTCTTTCAGCATTCTTAGCTGTCTATAAATTTCTACACAGTCTAGCGGTAGGCAAAACACCCAAAACACCCGTTCCTTCCTTATCTGTTTATGCTATGAACAGATATTAAGACCTTCAAAACACCCAAAAATATATGGTTCAAAATATGTAAATAGCTTTACCTGATCCAATATTTTCAAATATCATGTCCTAAAATCTATAATACAAGTGATTTTTTACGGACAAAGACAAGTTACTTTGGGGGGTGACCAAAATAAAATAAAATAAAGAAGACAAGTTACTTTGGGGATATGAACAGTTTTACCGTGTGTGATCTTCTACATTTTTTACGGGTATTGAAAACCATAATTCATCACACACATTCAAACAATATAAGCTCTAATAAAAAACTCAAATTGTTTTTTTTTGTCCACATTTGATGATTTGTTTACATAATAGGCAAGGATGCAAGAGATGAAGGAGAAAGAGATGAAATCGCAGGCGGCTGCAGCGGCCAATGCTGATGCAAACTCACATGTATGTAAAGTCTGTTTTGAATCGCCGACCGCCACAATTCTCCTCCCTTGCCGTCATTTCTGCCGTAAGTCTTACTCACTTCCCTGAGGATCCTTCACTAAGTACTAAGTAAACCTAACATGATCACAATTTTTTTTATGCAGTTTGTAAATCTTGTTCACTTGCCTGCTCGGAGTGCCCAATCTGCCGAACCAAGATCAATGATCGCCTGTTCGCTTTCCCGTCTTGACCCGCGGCAAGTCTAGCCACTCTCCTGCACACAGTATAAGGTAATTCCCACGATCACAAGATCTTTTAAATCAAGATGCTTTAGTTCCAAAACATTAGGCAATCTGTTATTGAAAGAAGATTGTATGTGATTTTGTAGGTATCAAGAAGTATATGGAAGTCTGTTTGTTTGCTATTTCTCGGAACGGCAGGCTTGAATTCTTTTATTACGTGTTGGTTTTCTTTTCTTGTATGTAATGTCTTTGTTTTATCTTTCTATTCAAAAAGGTGGTAAAGAAAAAGGAAACATAACATGCTAACAGCAAACAAAAAAAAGAGAGGAGAGAAACATATCATAATGCGTCTGTGCACGAAGGGTAAAGTATATAGACTGACTTCTATGTATTACTTCGTTTTATAGCATATAAAAAGAATGAGTTAATCTGTTCATTCTTCTCCACTGACCTCTGTAATATAATCAGCAGAAATTCTTTTACGGCTAATTAAAATAGTTCCATAGCTCAAAAATTCTTTTACAGATTATAAAAATAGTTCCATAGCTCAATTACTGCTGGTATTTGCATTGACAATAGTGTACAGATGCAACAATTATACACAAGAACTTATATAAGCTACGACAATAATCACCAATGAATAACAATAAGACACCTTAGCTTAAGCGCACCCGTCTTGATTGAAAGGTCGACCCACTCTTACCTGCTTTAAGGAATGAGACTGAACTAATCTCATATCTTCATGAGATTCAATAGCTGATACAAAAAGGAACAACGATGTCTACTGTATTCAGGTGAAAACACACTGAATAAAGCAAGCAACAAAACAATAATCTACAACACAGAATCACTTTGATGATATTCCCCACAATTTAAGCCTTGTCGCTAGTTAAAGATTCATCAAACAGTAGAGGCAAGGGCATAAACGAATTGATAACTGTGAGGGGGCGAAACTGTAAGAACGACACCAGACCACTCAAAATGACCCCAAATCTCTTCACTATTGCGTCTTTCAAGCGCAATCACGGCACAAAAAATCTCTCCATCTCTACAGGGAGACGGAGGACTCATTTCATAGCACAGCAAATCATCCCACAAAACCACCATCTTTCCACCATAATCTACAAATCTAAAACAGCCCAAACCATAATACGAGGGCAGACCATGGATACCTTTCACGTATTTCCAGTATTCTCCCTTAGAATCGTACCATTGGATTCCAAGTGATTCACAATCTCTGTACAACACATTATCTATCACGACATAAGAATTCCTCTCCTGTTGTAGATTCAAATAATGCAGCAGTCCTGTAGCTTCGATCCTATCTTGTTTGGCGTTGTAAGCCGCACCATTCTGCCCGAACACATAGCTTTTTCCTTCAATCATTGCCCTCTTGGATATGTAATAATCAAAAGGGTACAAAACATGCTCCCAAGTTTGGATTATTGGATCGGTAACCAGAGTCCAATCGGAAGAACTGTAGACTCTTATTACATAAATACCTTCATAGCAAACAATGGCGGCTGGGTAATACGACTCCAAACACACGCTCGGAGCCTCACGCCACGTATTAGACGTGCAGTCCAAGATGGACACTGCCGCTTCTTCTTCTTCGCCACTGGACTTCTTCTCTTTCTTGTCGCTACCAATGCTGTAGATATCAGAACCAACTGCAACGACAGCTAGACAATGAGGAACTTGAGGAGAACGTGGAGGTGAGATCGCTATCGGGACCAAATGATATCTGTTATTTGGCTTCCGGCAGAGAGTGAACCAGCATGGGTTAGAGTTAGGATGTCGTCGTAAACACACATAGAGACAGCTCTCGGTGAGGCCTAAGAGTGACCGAGTCACGTAAAGCTTCGGTGAAGAAATGAGAGATCGGAAGCTCTTGGAGACTAAGGAGAGAACAGGATGGTACAACCTTGAGACTCTTGCCAAGCAGTTTAGAACCAAATCTTCCGGGAGTGACAAAATCGGGAATGGTTCCGGCGACGGTCTCTTCTTCGCCTTCCTCTTCCTCTTCATTGGGTGGCGGAGATAATTTAGGGTTTCTCGACTGTGTCTGTGTGCGACGACGGCGTCATCGTGCGCGATTACGGGCTTTATAAAAGGGATCCTTTTACGTCAATGGACCGAAGAGTAACTGTTACGGCCCAATAAGGGATCCTTTTACGTTAATAGACCGAAGAGTAACTGTTACGGCCCAATAAGGGATTCTTTTCCGTTAATGGATCAAAGAGTAACTGTTACGGCCCAATAAGGGATTCTTTTCCGTTAATGGACCGAAGAGTAATTGTTACGGCTCAATAAGGGATCCTTTTCCGTTAATGGACCAAAGTAGAGTAATTGATACAGCCCAATTTGGGATCTAGTGAGCTAAAATGATGTGACCATAAGAGTTGTTTTTTTTCCTTTTTTTTTTTGGCCGGACGAGGATTTGGTTACCGAGAGTGTTTGAACGGTCGTCAGTGTAGTAGCTTTCTCTGTGCCTTTACTCTAATGGCGGCAATTTCCTCTGTTCAATGTTTATTCTCTTGCAATTCTCATCATCATCTTCAACGCGAGCAGGTGAAATTTCTAATCTCTCTCTGTTCTAGCTTCTTCAGCATTAGCGAAAACTATGTTGTTTTTGACTTTACTCCTCCGTTATTTATAAACAGAATGGTTCGCTTTGGAGAATGAATTCTAGGGTTTTTGTGTCTTCGAGTCTGTGGAAGCTTTCTCTTTTTTCTGGAGCCGATTTGAAGCGAAGGTGATTTTGTCCTGGTCTACGATTTGTTAATTTTGATTCGTGTAACTTGGAAAACAAATTCTCAACATAGTCCTTGAAGCTATGGTTTTTGTGTAATGTACTTAGAGATGAGATAATGATTGCATCTTTTGGGTCTAATAAAACAGGAGAACTTTGATCTGTGCAGTCAAGGGAGATCCAGAAGAGGCGTTTAAGAAGACTGTCGAACTCGATAGGATGATTGATGCTCTTAGAGATGCAAACCCTAGAGAAGTTAGTCTGCTAGTGCCTTTAGCTTGAATCCTTAATCTCAATGTTGTGTGTTTGTTATGTTTTTCTTGTGTAATTTAGTTTTTTTGTATGTTTGTCTGCTGTTGCTGCCATGTGAATTGAACAGGTTGAGAAGCTTGTTGTTGAAAATATCCTTGCTTTTGATGAGGTTTTTTGGATAAGACTTGCGGCTAGGTCTGATACATGCAAATCAGATGATGACAAGGTACCCTTATACATTGTTTATGTCAATGATAGAAGCATACTTTCGAGCTCTTTTTTTTTGCTTTCCGCTAATGCTTTTGGGATTGTTTGTTTCTTGCAGAAGGACTATGAGGAGTTAGCTACAACTGTGATGACTATAGTTGACTGCGTCGTGAATAAGACTCGGGTAGTTCCTTCTTCTCTTCTTTTTTTTTGTTCCATGTATCTTCGTCTTCAGTGTTTCCTTTACAAGATAACTGAGAGTTCAATATATTACTGTAGGAAAAGATAGAAACCTCTACTGATATTCTGAAAGGGATTTTAAGACCTGCTATAGATGGAGTGGAAGAGATTTCATGGCCTCCAAAAGATCCTGAAGCCATCAATCTGATGCAAAAGGTATATACTAGTTCTTCTTCACTTGCTTTTGAACTAGACATCTACTCTTTTGTTATGCTTACAACCTTCTGCCTTAAATATCTAGAAGGGTTATATAGTTTTTGGATTTCTTGATATGATGTAGTCATGGTTGCTGATATCAGCGTGTTAACAGGAAATAATACAAAGGGAAAAAGAAGGGCAATTAGATGAAGGGTTTCTTTCAGAAGTTAGTGCTCAGCTCCGGCAGGTAAGTGTACAATTTTTTGTTTTTCTACTTGTAAGATCGCGTTTACAAATATGATTCATAGGAATTGACTTTTATGTAACACTGAGTTCCGGGTTAAAAATGGGTCTTTCCTTGACAGTGTTCAGATGTATTTTTTTGAATGTTTGAGGCTGAAGGTTGTTTTCAGGCAAAAGAAGATAAAGACAAACCAGGGCTATTAGCTATGCTACAAAAAGTTCTCCAACTCTATTCTGGCACGATTCTCTCCAAGCGAAGCTACGCGAAGAAAGGTGATTTGCTCAATTTTGAAAACTTTGCAAAGTTACTTTAAGGCTTCCATTTTCCACATATAGAATATAATGATAGTCTTATCTCTAAACTCCGACAAACTTATCAATTGGAGCTTCTGGTTGTTGACTTGTCACAGGGAACGAAGTTGTAAAAGCCGAGTATTTTCTCGAAACTCTGATCAAAGGTATCTTCTGCAACCTCATTTCAATGTACAAGACCCCATACTTCACATTGGTTAATTATGTATGTTTCAGCTCCTGAGGAACAATGGAACAAGCTTTTCGTAGACGGGTTAACAATCGGAAAAGGAGATATCACGCCTGATGAGCTATCTGCTGTTATCAAGAAACGAATCGAGCGCACACTGATTCGAACTGTAAGTAACAAAAACTCTCTAAACAAAGCAACATTACAGAACAAACACCTTCAAAGTTGAAACATTCTTTCCTTCCCCTCCTCTTGTCTGTTGTCTTTTAAAAGTGGATGGGAGGCTAACCGGCTTTGATTTGGATTTAAACCAGATACAGTAGTTACCATATAGATTTAGAAAGATTCAGATTCATTTTAAAAGAATTCCTCATTTTAAGCCGCAGAGAGCTCACCATGAAACATTTGTTTGCACTATTGTCTCTTCTAAGTAAATGTGAGGCCAACCGGGTTTTGGTTTGGATCAAAACCAAACGGTACCAATACGGTTTTCCAAAATTTATCATTCTAACCGATGAATTATGTTGATTACACCAGGAAGGAGGTTCATACCAGCAGCGAATCTTGACTGAATATCTCAAAGGAATCGAGTCAAGGGCATTTGAGATTATGAAATTACTTCAGGGTTAACTCCGTAAATATATGTATTTATAGATATACATATCCAATTTATGTTATAATAATAAAAACTCCAATTTTTATTTTTTTTCCCTCACAAAAATAATTTTGATTGTGCATTTAACGTGTTGTTATTCTGATTTTAAAATTACTGTAAGAAACTCTAGTCAAAAAATATTAAAGATTTTAATTATCTTGTAGTAATAAAAAGGAAAAAGAAAAGTAAAAGTTAATGCTTCAAAATAAAATTAAAATATAAAAACTTTAAAAAAATGATTAATTCATGCCAATTAAATTAGGAGTGGAGACGCGAATTGGAGACAGAGATAACTGAGCGGAGGGATTCAGATCTATACTTCTTCTTCTTCTTCACGACGATCTTTGTGTTTCTCTTGCTCTCGCATCCACGTTTCTCTGGTAATGCTACTGATCGTCACCGTGAAGCTGTGCTTGATCGCTTCCCCTTGTGAACTGATCTGATCTGAGGTGAATCTCTATTTCTTCTCCTTCTTCATTGTTCAATATCTCGATTTCGCGGATCTTACTGCTTCTTGTTCGTTAGATCTGTTTGCAATCTCGATTTCGGTTTTTCGCATTTCACGTGGACTCATCTTTCCCATGATTTTCATTCTCTGTGATCTGCTTTTATGTAGTCTGTTTCGAAATCTGTGAATATGCTGACGAAGTTCGAGACCAAGAGTAACCGAGTCAAGGGTCTGAGTTTCCACCCTAAACGACCATGGATTCTCGCGAGTTTGCACAGTGGTGTGATCCAGCTCTGGGATTATCGTATGGGTACTTTGATCGATCGATTTGATGAGCACGAAGGACCTGTTCGTGGTGTTCATTTCCACAGTTCTCAGCCTTTATTCGTCTCTGGAGGTATGCTTTGATTTGAACGTTAGTTTTTTTTTCCAGTACAAGTCCTGTTTATTACATTTTCATGATCTATAAATCCTGATCTGATTTAAGTATTAACTCTTAGCGTCCTCGGTTTCTAGATCTAGCTTGGTGTCTTTGCAGTGTATAGTTTGGTTGATTTGTAACCAACTTCGGTTTAATGGATGACTTAAGCTCTTATAGTCCATGCTGGAGTTATAATTCGTGTTTAAGATACTTATTGGATAATTAGGCCTATCCCGCTGAAATCAGATCTTATGGTACATGTTGCATTGTATTGTCTCGTTGGACATAAGCAAGTACTATAAAACTGTAAATGTAAATGCTTGGATTCTTCTTCATTATAGTTATCCTCTTTTAAAACATTACTCACATGTAGTTGATGGCATTAATAACATTGGGTGTTGCAGGGGATGATTACAAGATTAAAGTTTGGAACTACAAAACACACAGGTGTCTTTTCACTCTTCTCGGGCATCTTGATTATATCCGAACTGTCCAATTTCACCACGAAAACCCATGGATTGTGAGTGCTAGTGACGATCAGACTATCCGCTTATGGAACTGGCAGTCACGGACTTGTATATCCGTGTTGACTGGTCACAATCATTATGTTATGTGTGCTTCTTTCCATCCAAAGGAAGACCTTGTTGTATCAGCATCACTGGATCAAACTGTTCGTGTTTGGGACATTGGCGCTCTTAAGAAGAAGTCAGCATCTCCTGCTGACGATCTCATGCGGTTTAGTCAGATGAATTCTGATCTTTTTGGTGGGGTTGATGCTATAGTAAAGTACGTCCTTGAAGGCCATGATAGAGGAGTAAATTGGGCTTCTTTTCATCCCACCCTTCCTCTCATTGTCTCTGGTGCCGATGACCGCCAAGTAAAGCTGTGGCGTATGAATGGTATGTCTTATGAAATCCGTCTTCTTTTTCATATAATATTAAGTTTATGAAACATTGAGGTACCGATGCGTTTCAATTTTATTGCAGAAACTAAAGCTTGGGAGGTGGATACATTGCGAGGTCATATGAATAACGTTTCATCTGTTATGTTCCATGCAAAACAGGACATAATTGTATCAAACTCTGAGGATAAAAGTATCCGTGTCTGGGATGCTACCAAGCGAACTGGAATTCAGACCTTCCGCCGTGAGCATGATCGATTCTGGATTCTTGCAGTTCACCCTGAGATTAATTTACTGGCAGCAGGACATGACAATGGTATGATTGTCTTCAAACTTGAGAGAGAACGTCCTGCATTTGCTTTGAGTGGTGATTCATTATTCTATGCCAAGGATAGATTTTTGCGGTACTATGAATATTCAACTCAAAAGGATTCCCAAGTGATTCCTATAAGGCGTCCTGGTACCCCAAGCTTGAATCAAAGTCCTAGGACCTTATCATACAGTCCAACCGAAAATGCAGTCCTGATATGCTCAGATTTGGATGGTGGTTCTTACGAGTTGTACATCATACCAAAGGATAGCGTTGGCAGGAGTGATGTTGTGCAAGATGCAAAGAGGGGAACAGGGGGTTCTGCAGTATTCATTGCTCGAAATCGGTTTGCAGTTCTCGAGAAAAGCACTGGCCAGGTGTTAGTGAAGAATCTAAAGAACGAGGTGGTTAAGAAGAGTTCTCTGCCTATTCCCACAGATGCCATCTTTTATGCTGGGACTGGAAATTTGCTTTGTAGATCAGAGGATAAAGTGGTTATATTTGACCTTCAGCAAAGGCTTGTTCTTGGTGAGCTTCAGACACCATTTGTTAGGTATGTTGTGTGGTCTAACGATATGGAGAGTGTTGCTTTGCTCAGCAAACATACTATCATTATTGCAAGCAAAAAACTTGTCCTTCAGTGCACGCTTCATGAGACAATACGTGTGAAAAGTGGAGCATGGGACGATAATGGTGTCTTCATTTACACAACTCTGAACCACATCAAGTACTGTCTTCCAAATGGGGATAGTGGAATCATCCGAACCCTGGATGTCCCAATCTATATCACCAAGGTTTCGGGAAATACAATCTTCTGCTTGGACCGGGATGGGAAGAACAGGGCTATCACCATTAATGCAACTGAATACATTTTCAAGCTTGCACTGCTGAGAAAGAAATATGATCACGTCATGAGCATGATAAAGAACTCCCAGCTATGTGGACAGGCTATGATTGCTTATCTTCAGCAGAAAGGATTTCCTGAAGTTGCCCTCCACTTTGTTGAAGACGAGAGGATCCGATTCAATTTGGCTCTTGAAAGTGGCAACATCAGTGTAGCTGTTGCATCCGCTACAGAGATTAATGAGAAAGACCACTGGTACAGACTTGGAGTGGAGGCTCTTCGTCAAGGAAATTCTAGAATTGTTGAGTTTGCGTACCAGCAAACAAAGAACTTTGAGAGGTTATCTTTTCTTTATCTCATTACTGGCAACTTAGACAAGCTATCAAAGCTGATGAAGATTGCAGAGGTGAAGAACAATGTAATGGGTCAGTTTCACAATGCTCTCTACCTAGGAGATGTGAAAGAGCGTGTTAAGATACTAGAGAATGCAGGTCATTTGCCTCTAGCTTATATCACAGCTTCGGTTCATGGTTTAGATGACATTGCTGAGCGACTGGCAACTGAGCTAGGAGACAACGTGCCCTCATTGCCTGAAGGAAAAACGCCATCGCTTCTAATGCCACCGACTCCCATAATGTGTGGTGATGATTGGCCTCTTCTGAGGGTGATGAAAGGAATATTTGAAGGAGGGCTTGAGAGTGCAAACAGAGGAGGGGCTGTTGATGAAGAAGAAGAAGATGTTGAAGGAGATTGGGGTGAGGGACTTGACATGGTCAATGCTGATGGTTTGGAGAACAGAGACATCGAAGCCATATTGGATGGTGCAGAAGTAGGTGAAGAAGACGACGAGGTAGGTGGATGGGGGGGACTTGAAGACTTGGAGCTCCCACCTGAGCTTGACACTCCTAAAGCCTCTGCGAACGCACGATCATCGGTATTTGTGACACCTACTCAAGGTATGCCCGTAAGTCAGATTTGGAGCCAGAAATCTTCCCTTGCGGCTGAGCAGGCTGCAGCAGGAAGCTTCGACACTGCAATGCGTTTGCTCCACAGACAGCTTGGCATTAAGAATTTTGCGCCTTTAAAATCGATGTTTCTTGATCTTTTCAGTGGAAGCCACAGCTATCTCCGTGCCTTTTCTTCATCTCCTGTGGTTCCTCTTGCCATTGAGCGTGGATGGAGCGAGTCTTCCAGTCCTAATGTCCGTGGCCCACCAGCTCTTGTTTTTGAATTCTCTCAGCTAGAAGAGAAGCTCAAATCTGGCTACAAAGCCACAACAGCTGGGAAATTAACTGAGGCTCTCCGTGTCATCCTCTCTATCCTCCAAACCATCCCATTGGTGGTAGTCGAGACGAGAAGAGAAGTCGACGAAGTTAAGGAACTGGTCATCATTGTAAAAGAATATGTACTTGGTCTTCAAATGGAGCTCAAGAGGAGAGAGATGAAAGATGATCCGGTGAGGCAGCAAGAGCTCGCTGCTTACTTCACCCACTGTAAACTCCAAACGCCTCATCTACGGCTCGCGTACTTTAGTGCAATGACAGTTTGCTACAAGGCAAAGAACTTGGCTACTGCTGCTCACTTTGCCAGAGGATTGTTGGATACAAACCCAACTATTGAGAGCCAGGCAAGGACGGCTAGACAAGTATTGCAAGCTGCTGAACGCAACATGACAGATTCAACCACGCTTAATTACGACTATAGAAACCCGTTTGTGATATGCGGGTCGACTTATGTGCCAATCTACAGAGGACAGAAAGACGTTTCGTGTCCTTACTGCACTGCCCGGTTTGTACCAAGCCAGGAAGGTAACATCTGCACGGTCTGTGATCTAGCAGTCATTGGTGCAGACGCATCTGGTTTGCTATGCTCGGCGTCTCAAGTCCGGTGAATAAGTCAGGTTGATTGATTATCCGTGAGGTAAGTACGAGATGCTCTTTTGATGGAAGAAGAGTGTTTGTGATGATGTCTACTTAAAACATAAAAAATCAGGTTTGTGAATTTTTTCCGCTGCGCCTTCTATCATTACTCTCCTTTTTTCTAAGTCTTTTAAGTTTGTTTCTTATATTAGTAACGACGACAACATGAAAACTTTTTTTTTTATCTTCTTGCGTTATATTTCTTTTTGTTTGATTTTATATTTTACATTCTCAGGACATTTCATTTAGGCCTATCGGATTCTAAACTCGATCACTATGATGAGAAATATAGACGTAATCTTTTATAATTGTTTGTTTGTTTCCATTTTCTTTTGGTAAATTTCGTTCCAGTTGATGCCTAATTCACTTTCAAAGTACTCTGCCATTAGTAGTAGATGCTGTTAAGTAAGAGGCTACTATATAAAATACAACATAATTTGTTCGCCAACGTTTTATAACTACAGTAGTTGTTTCTTGTTTCTGATGTAATAATTTACTTATAGGATTTTTTGCTGTCCATATTACATTTACAAGGACAATATTTCTGTCTTTTATATTCTTCTGCAATATCTCTCAAATCTTTTTCTTATGTTATTCTATACAATATGGATGGGATATATATTTAAGAACATGATTCTACACATAAAAATATTTTTGTAACTGTCGAATTGAAAAAAAAAATGTGAAACAACAATCGTCATTATACTCTGCAATTCACAAGGAATATGAATAAAAATTACGGCCGACAATAGTACAAAGCATCCTTCACTAATATAGATCATAAGATAAATTAAAGTACATACCATAAGTTTCCCACTCATGATTATAATTAAGATATATGAGACATTAGATACATGAGTATAATTATATCTTTATGTAACTATGTCAATAGAATTATGCCATTGTTGTCTAGCAGTATAGGTCGAGAAAAATTAACCCATCAAGCTTTTGCAACTAAACAAATCATTACAAGCGTTGTAAATTAATTACTAGATGGTTTTTTTCTATATCTATTTGCATTTTCTGTTGTGTTTTAATATTTTTCTGTTTTGTTGTTTCGATGCACAAAACTTAAGAGTGCTCAAAGCCTAAAACTTTAGTTACAAATGGAATCCACTAATTAAAACTACAATAAATCAACAACTTCACCCAAATAAAAAAGCTTTAAATAATTCTTCCGATTCTCCTTTTGTACATACAGGGGAAAGCAAACAAAGAGAGTAAGGCCTCTATTTATATATATGGTGTAAGAAGGAAGATGTGATGATGATGATAATGGGGAGAAGGTGTGAAGACTGTGGGAATCAAGCCAAGAAAGAGTGTGTCTACATGAGATGCAGAACTTGCTGCAAATCCAAAGCCTTTCATTGCCAAACTCACATCAAAAGCACTTGGGTTCCTGCCTATAGAAGATCTCATCAGCAACCACAACAACAACCGCAACCGCTCTTTAATACTAGTAGTAACATTAAACGTTTGAGAGAACTACCACGACTTTCAGATTCTTCTCCTTCATCATCATCAGGTTCTTATGACCTTCTTTTCTCTCCTACTCCTTAATATGCTCTTGTATAAGTGCATGTGTGTGTTTTTATATATATACTCACTAGACCACATCTTGATTTTTGGCATTTTTGAATGTCTGTTGACTTTTTGAGTTAATTAAGATTCATGAACCTAAAACTAAGTACACTACATATTGATTACTCATGTACATGTGATGAAGTTTATTGACTTGAAGAGTTGCAAAAAAAAAATGAAGAAGAAAACAAAAAGTAAGAATCATAAGCATACAGCTTGTGATTATTTTTGATGTTACTATTTGATGTAAGAAGAAAGAACTAAACTCATCATGGATCTTCTTCACAACTCTCGATGTTACTATTTGATGTAAAAATAATCACAAGCTGTTTGCTTATGATTCTTGATTTTTGTTTTCTTCTTCTTTTTTTTTTTTGTGTGTGTTCTTGATTTTTTGAAGTAGATTAATTAGTAAATATAAATCACCCTAATATAGTCTCTAATTACAATATCTAGAAATGTATAGCAATCTTGTGTTTGTCACTAGTTCTTTCCAATAGCTTACTAAGTTAAGCAAATTTATTAAACAATACTTATGATCACAAACACATGCATGTGGTACTGAAACATTATTTTCGATATCAGGTGTACAAATCCGCACTATTCAAAGACATTTTCCGGCAAAGGTGAATTTTCCGGCAGCAGATTTCCGCTGCGTAAAAGTGAGTTCAATCCATGACGGGAAAGAGCAATACGCTTATCAGACGACAGTGAACATCGGAGGACACATTTTCAGAGGGATTCTTCACGATCAAGGACTCGACAAAGTGATGGTAGATCATCAAAATAATACAAGTAGAAGTCATCGTCAAGAAACGTTGCCTCCACCTTCAACTTCTTCATGTCCCTTGATGATCACTAGTCCTCTTACCAACTTCATGTCCGACACAGTTCTAAGAAGATAGAAAACTTTCGTTTGTACGTATACCTTATTAACTTATTGTAATCTAGTTAATGGAATATAATGATACTACGTACTTCAAGATAGATAGGATTCATCACATATAACTATAAGTCTTGCTCCCTTATATATATTTAATATTTCGTTAAATTATTTGCAATCATATATGATACCACATTTCCTTGCTAAAGCATGTCATACATATAATACCTTCATTGTTATATGCATTAAACCATTGTGTTTTTAATGAACATATATATATACAACAATCTAACACTTTAACGATAAGAAAATAAAAGTTGAACCTATATAAATATATAGAGAGAGAGAGCATGATCCTAGCTCGAACCTGTTAAACTTATCTAGCTAATCATGAAAAGAAAATCAAAACCTATATAGGATATAGCTGTTCCAAAAATATAGAAGATGTACATGAATGATAAAATATACTTAGTATAAGGGATTAAGGAGTAAAATACATATGATCGATGATAAGTTTAGAGCTAGCTAGCATCTCCCAAATGATTTGTATCCACAATAAGTATGTTTTAACAGGTGGCCGTTGAGAGAGGGATTAACTTCAATTATTACTATCTTTGTCCTATTTAATGCACACATACTTTAAGTGTTTACGTTTTTTAATTGTTAACTACATCCATAATCAAACTTATCAACATGTTCATAATCTAACTAAGACATATCAGCACCAATAACTAAGACATATCCACAATAATAATAAATACTAAAATCATATTTTCTATCATACATGACCACCCACGTATTGTGAAGGATCATAAATTTTGAGCTTCAAGTTAATTAGTTATGAGTAAATTAGTTAATTAAATACAATTCATCATATATTATCTTATGTCAATTTTTGCAAGCATGACTCGATCGATAACAATTTTTATTAGAGTCTCACATCAGTTGGGATTGTATTTTTTTGAGAATAATACGATCGAGTGCATGTGTACCAATTATCTACTTTTCAGCTAGCTTTTTGGATTACATAGAAAACACTATACGCTCCTAATAATTTTCATCGGCCTATGTTTCTTTCTTTCTTTTTTAAAAATTATCTCATAAAAACTGTAGAGAAGAATTTAGTTATTTGGCGATGAGAACAATGAAGAGCTTGCCTATAAATAAAGAAGGCTACGTACGTACGTATCTACGTGTTTTACAAGTAAATTAGTTAGGTTTAGTGCACACAGTGTGTGTGTGTGTCGTCTTTTACTTAGATGCATATGTTCTTTTTGGTCGATTAGTGTGACAGTGTTACAATTATTCGAATATATATACATATATGTGTGTGTTATAGTTTATTATAATCGTGAATCATTATTTGCTTTGTATATCTTAACTAAAGTTTCCTTAAACAGGTGTCGAGATCGTACATTTTATGCATGATGAAGCGATTCCCTTTTTAGCATTATTATAGCTTTTTTTTTGGAATTATTCGCTCCCTCCCCTTAAAACTAAAAAGTTAAACTACACATTATTTGTACTAAACTTATTTAATGTTTTAAATACAGTTAATGGGGAATCACAACACTCTATATATAATCTATATGGTGTATGTAGCTTATATATGCATGTGAACTAAGCTACTTAACCCACAACAAGTTGAATGAATATATTATTTTTTGAAAAATTCTTAAAAAAAATCAGTAAAATGAGTTTTTCTTTCAAAAAATACTATTAAAATCTAATTAAAATTTTTGAATATTATTGTGGATGTTAAAGTAAACTTTGTGTAGAAAACCATGACATACAACCAAATTATAATTCATCACTTTGGGTTTCCTCAAAGTTTAATTTTTTTTTAATTTCAAATTTCTTTCATCAAATTAACATTTAATCGGAATTACGAAATTTAAATAAATTAATGGTTGTTTACTTTGCTAGATGCTAATCACAATGTTTATCGGGCTAGAACCGTTTGGAAAAGCCCTAATTCAATATGGGCCGTCACTTAGGGAGCCCATACTTAAAAGATCTATAAAGCGAGGACACAAATGTAATTACAGACAACTGGTAATGTCATGAATCATATGGGTCAAATTCAAAAGCGGTCGTAAGGAAGAAGATCTCATCTCTCTCTCTCTTTGACTCTGAGAGACAACATTTATAATAATAATTCAACAAAAATACAAAAAAATACCAAAATACGTGGCAGTAACAAACTACACGAGACGACAACAAATTCACCTCTCTCTCTCTCGCTCAAAATTGTCCCCCTCAGCTCATCGATCCACTGAGACAGAGAGATCACGAATCCGAGATCTTCCTCCTCCTCCTCCGTGAGATTCGGAATTGTATCGAAGAAGATATGGCGGAGAGTCACGGTGGTGGTGGTGGTTGCTGTCCGCCGATGGATCTGATGCGTTCTGAGCCTATGCAACTCGTTCAACTCATTGTTCCCATGGAATCTGCTCATCTTACCGTCTCTTATCTTGGCGATCTCGGTCTCGTCCAGTTCAAAGACGTACGTTTACACTTTTACACTACACTCTCACTCTATGATCATCTCTACCTTGATGATTTAGTAGGCGTGTTCGATCATCCATTGCTATCGGTGCTGATCTGTGTCTTTGAACCGTGGCGCCTTGGATTGTACTATTAGAGTTCATTTGTCAATGTTTGTGAAGTAGTAGTAAGTTGTTTTTTTTCTTCTTATATGGCTATTTTGATGTTGATTACAGCTTAATTCTGACAAGAGCCCATTTCAACGGACTTATGCTGCTCAGGTAAGTTCTCGTTTATACCTTTTTTTTGTGTGTGTAGAAATGAAAGAAAGCATTGATTGTATAATGGTGGATTGGTTTCTTCTCGTTGTTGATGGATGAAGATTAAAAGATGTGGAGAGATGGCACGCAAGATACGTTTCTTCAAGGACCAAATGTCAAAGGCAGGAGTTATTCCCAAAGATGTCCTAGACAAAGAAGTTGATATTGATTTGGATGATGTAGAGGTGAACAGAGATTTGATTTTGGGACATTATGCTTCCCAGTTCTTTGTGGCTTATACCTTTTCTTCTTCCTCCTTATTCAGGTAAAGCTTGAAGAGCTAGAAGCTGAACTTGTTGAAATCAATGCTAATAATGACAAGTTGCAGCGGTCTTATAATGAACTTGTGGAGTACAAGCTCGTTCTTGAGAAGGTAATGTCATTTCATTTCACTTAAATCACAGTATTAGTAGATGCTGCATTGCCTTACATCTAGAGTCCTAAACTTGGATTTGAACTCGTTTGACAGTTTTCTGGTTAGGTATATATATTTACCTTAGGAGAAAAATTAGATACTAATGCTACCATATTATATATATAATCTTTGTTACACAGTGTTCTAGTGAGTGTCGAGGCTGTTCTATAGTACAAAATGCATATTTACACTGTCATGGTTAAAGCGGTGGATGTGCATCTCGTGCTATATTCATGTGGATGTTATGCTTTTTAGGCTGGTGAGTTTTTTGCTTCAGCCCATAGAAGTGCTGCCGCCCAACAGAGTGAGATAGAAACACAACAAGCTGATGATGACCTCCTGGAGGCTCCTTTGTTGCAGGAAGTAAGAAAGCTGTGGCTGTTTTTCTTCTTCGAGTTTTGTTTTCTTAAAACAGTCTTACAAACTTTCACTTTCAACAGGAAAAGTCTGTTGATCCAACAAAGCAAGTAAAGCTTGGATTCCTCACTGGGCTAGTGCCTCGTGAGAAGTCTATGGTTTTCGAGAGGATCCTATTTCGTGCAACTAGGGGAAACATCTTCATACGACAGTCTGTCATTGAGGAGTCCGTTGTTGATCCCAACTCTGGGGAGAAGGTTAGCTGCTTATGTTCTGCTCGTAAATTCTCCTAGACATAGAGAGTGTGGCCTTTCTACTGCAGGAGTTTAGTTGCTTTCTTATTGTTTATTATTTTATATTTCCTCATCGGCGCATGGAAATTAAAGTTCTAAATTCCTTATGTAATTTCTACGTTCTCATATGCACATGCTATTATACGTCATTGGAACTGCCTCTATGGTTTTATCTCTGTTTTTCCGATCTACATAGACAAGATGTTGTTCTACATGGAATCCTGGTCTTGTCAGAAAAACTTTACTCATTCTGTTTGCCTCTGCTAGGAATTGACTTTGATCTAAAATAATGTTACAGGCTGAGAAAAATGTATTTGTTGTCTTCTATTCTGGGGAAAGAGCAAAAAGCAAAATTCTTAAGATATGTGAAGCTTTTGGGGCCAATCGCTATCCTTTCAGCGAAGACCTGGGCAGACAAGCTCAAATGATGACTGAGGTATGTATATTCTTCTGACATATGAGGGATTTCGCTCTTTTTCTTCTATCTAATAGTCATATATATCTATGCATGAGTTACAGATGATAACCATATGGAGCTGTAGTCAATTGTTTTGATTAATAACATTCAGTTAACGTTGCATTTACTAGTTTAAGTTTCTAGTCCCTATCAAGGAGGAGAAAAGCATGATAGGGACCTTCCTTGTACCTTTTTTATGGTCCATGTTAATTTTGGAGCTTTCTTTGGGTGGAATATGTTTGTGCACCCATGGTTAGCATCCACGGGAGAGTACATCTTAGTCCAGCGGTTTCACGTGTCACTATATTGATGATAGTATATCCTCAGAAACTATTAACCTTGTTTAGTTTTCTCATAATGTTTCAGGTTTCAGGTCGGTTATCAGAACTTAAAACTACCATAGGTGCTGGGTTGGATCAACGCAACATTCTTTTGGAGACCATTGGAGATAAATTTGAGCAATGGAACCTGAAGGTACTATCCTATTTGGAGCTTTGTTTTCTCTAGTAGAGTGGCTCACTGATGCTCATTATCAGTGTTAGGTAAGATCAGTTATCATCATAAATCTTTACCTATGCAGGTTCGCAAAGAAAAAGCCATCTATCACACCTTGAACATGCTTAGTCTTGATGTGACTAAAAAGTGCCTTGTCGGTGAAGGCTGGAGTCCTGTCTTTGCTGCAACAGAAGTGAGTTACTTTACTTGCATCTATTTAAAACTATTGCATATATTACTAGTGCCTCAGTGAGTTTAAAATTTTGCACCTGCAGCTTCAAGATGCGTTGCAGCGTGCTGCTATTGACTCTAATTCTCAAGTTGGATCAATTTTCCAAATCCTGAGGACCAAAGAGATGCCTCCAACTTATTTCCGCACAAACAAATTTACTACTGCTTTCCAGGAAATTGTTGATGCATACGGGTAAGCAACTTTTCTGGAGCTTCATCAGCTGTTTAGGAAATTGGTAATCAGAAATAGGATTTTGATAATAAGTAATCTTTCTTAGGATTAGCGGATACTTGATAATATGATTTTGCCTCCTACACTTGTTAAGATATAGATTTATGTTTTGGTCTCAACTATTTCTTAGTTTGTATTAGCTTCTGTTTTCTTACTCAATATGGAATACCCCTGAATATTCTATAAGCTGTGTTTTCGATTATCAATTCAATTGGTAGAAACAACCTTTCTTGTTTCTTTATTTTGTTTTTCAAGAAAAGTCCATGGATTTTCTCATGTCTTTGTCTCTTGGATTTCATGGATTTTTATTGATCACTACATTGCAGTGTGGCCAAATATCAAGAGGCCAATCCTAGTGTCTTCACAATTGTTACATTCCCTTTCCTGTTTGCTGTTATGTTTGGTGACTGGGGTCATGGAATTTGCCTGCTTCTTGCAACTATGTATCTAATATTGAGAGAAAAGAAACTTTCCAGCCAGGTAATATCCCTAACTGACAGCATCCATTTTCCGGCTAAGCTTAATATAAGATTGGTTTCTGTTCAGCAAGACTCGCAGATTGTTTTTGTTGTATGTTTCTGTAGTAAGACTTGTGTGCAAATATAAGTTAAAAAAAAAATCACTTGAGAGTTGTTACTTTAATTGGCCGTCAAAGTTTGTCTTTCTTGCAAGTTCTAGATGCTAACCCATCAATACTTGCTTCCTGACAACAGAAACTTGGGGATATTATGGAAATGGCTTTTGGTGGCCGTTACGTTATTTTTATGATGTCACTCTTCTCAATATACACTGGTTTAATCTACAACGAGTTCTTCTCTATACCATATCCACTGTTTGCCAGCTCAGCATACGAATGCCGTGATGTTTCTTGCAGGTATGTCAACTTGTTCTCTAACCCCTTTTGCATTAGAGAAATATCTATAAGATTCTGAGTTTCTGTCTTCTGCTCTCTTGTGCAGTGAGGCTACTACAATTGGTCTTATCAAAACCCGAGACACTTATCCTTTTGGTGTGGATCCTGTGTGGCATGGTACCCGCAGTGAGCTACCATTCCTGAATTCGCTTAAGATGAAAATGTCAATTCTTCTTGGAGTTGCACAAATGAACCTGGGAATCATAATGAGCTTCTTTAATGCAAAATTCTTCAAAAGTGCTGTAAATGTATGGTGAGTCTTCAATTGTCTTCCCTGATCATTTGGTACTCCTCTGAGTTACGTTGATTCTCTCCCTACTAAATAAAATGGTCTTAACTGTAGTTAAGTCTTTGATCTTACATGGTTTCAGGTTCCAGTTCGTTCCCCAGATGATATTCTTGAACTGCTTGTTTGGATATCTTTCGGTCCTCATCATCATAAAGTGGTGCACTGGGTCTCAGGCAGATTTATATCACGTAATGATCTACATGTTTTTGAGCCCTATGGATGATTTAGGAGAGAATCAGCTTTTCCCTAACCAGAAAATAGTACAGGTTCGCATTGATACCTAACTCTGCACTCTCTCTGTATCAAAAATGAGATGATTTAGTCTCATCTGGTTCCTTTCCTATTCCAGCTCACATTCCTCTTTCTGGCTCTGGTTTCTGTTCCATGGATGTTGCTGCCAAAGCCGTTCATCCTGAAGAAACAACATGAAGCTGTGAGTCCCTTTCCTTGTTGATTAACTTAAAAGCTTCTTTACTGAAATTTGTACTGGCCATTACTGAAAGGTGATTCTTTCTCTTTCCAGAGACATCAAGGTCTGTCATACGCACAGCTTGATGAAACAGATGAGAGTCTTCAAGTAGAACCAAATGGGGGAGGACATGGACACGAAGAGTTTGAATTCAGCGAAATCTTTGTGCACCAACTCATTCACACGATTGAGTTTGTGCTTGGAGCAGTTTCTAACACTGCTTCTTATCTTCGTCTTTGGGCCCTCAGGTACAAATTACAACTTGCAAAACTAGCACTTGTCACAATCATCTTGTAGTACAGTTCTGTTGAGTTCATTGGTTCTTTGATGGTTTAATGTTGAAAGAATTAGTCTCTGATTTCTTGCATATGTCATGGCTAATCTCTATGCTTTGCTGGAATTCTTATTCAGTCTCGCCCACTCGGAGTTGTCATCAGTTTTCTATGAGAAGGTCCTCCTTCTGGCTTGGGGGTAAGCAAATGCATTAAAAATCTTTCAACCTCTCTCTCTCTCTCTCTCTCTCTCTCTCTCTCTCTCTCTCTCTCTCTCTCTCTCTCTCTCTCTCTCTCTCTCTGAACTATTACGCTGTAGAAAGTTGTTGATAACAATCTCTCTCTCATTTTCAACAGTTTCAACAATATCGCGATCCTAATTGTTGGAATCCTCATCTTCATCTTTGCAACCGTGGGAGTGCTTCTTGTGATGGAGACGTTGAGTGCGTTCCTACACGCGCTGCGTCTTCACTGGGTGGAGTACCAGAACAAGTTCTACGAAGGTGATGGTTACAAGTTCGATCCTTTCACTTTCACTCTCATCGGAAACGAAGAGGAGTGATTTTGATGGTTCTTCTGAATCACTGGAAATGCCTTCTTCTGCGTGTGCATATATAAAGGTATGGGAAGGATTCTGAGTTCCTTCTCTAATCAGAATTCATTTTTCTTCTTCTTAATTTAAGTAAGAAATTTGGATGTTGTTTTCGTCTCTCTATTCCCCTTTCTTTCCTTGTTAGAAGGTTATATTGAATTTGTTGGGGAAAATAACTGGTGAAAATAATTTATAAAAAAGAAATGGGAGGGGAAGAATGGGATTGTGTTTTAAGTGCCCATTTGTTGTTGTGAATTTTGTTTGTGGAAGAAATAAGCTGGTGCTACTGCTGTGTGTGTGGTCGACCTTCATTGATGTAGTAAAGAACATTTTTTGAATTAGTACATCAAAAATAACATTTTTTTGCAATCTTGATAATGAAAGCCCACGGTTATATCATATATGAATCTCTGATTACAAAAGCTCTGGTATGTTGAGTCAGTCGCATGGGTTTTTTTTTTGTCTTTACTCTCTCTCTAATGTTAAAAAGAAATGAGATTTGACAACAAACTCAAAAACTAAAGTAAATCAAAATAATAACAAATAAATAAAACACTTCAAATCTTTCTCACATCGTTTTATATTTATTTTTGTCAAAACAACTGTGTAATACAAATAATCTATTGTATTAAAATAAAGTTTTCATTGTAATATTAAGATAAGAAATTAACTTTGTTTCCACTAAATAACAAAATTTCTAACTAAATCAAAATTTTAAGTTTCTTATACATTAAAACTTGATTATAAACACACATTTTATTGTGATTAACAATTTTCTATAACTTTTAAATCAGCTAAAAGCATACGCGATAATGAATTTAACATCGTCAATTACAAGTTTGTCCATGGTGTAAATCTCCACAAAAAGCAAGCAGTTTTTTCCTGCATCGATACCATCACAAACATGCAAAACCGCAATTTTCCGTCAAAAATATAAATCAATATATTTTTTTATCAAAAATGTGAATCTATATTTTTTTCACCAAATAAAATAAATCCAAAATTACCACCAAAATGTGAATCTGCAATTTTTGACCAAATTTATAAATCCGTAATTTTCCACAAACACGTGTATCCACAAATTTCCTGCCAATAAATTTTCCTGTGTGAAGTGTCCTTAGTCTAGTGGCAAATGATAAGTCCACTGATGGACAGACACCATCACACTAGGGATCGAGTCCCGCTTCCTACATATTTGTAGGGATTTGGCTAATGTACCGGCCAGTTGTGGTCCAATGTTGACAAAAAAAAATCCCGTAGAAAAACGTGATGATGATGATGATGATGATGATGATGATGATGATGATGATGATGATGATGATGATGATGATGATGATTAATTATAATTTTTTATGTTAATTATTAATTTATTAATATTGTAATGGGTTGACTTAACTAATCATTTAACCCATAAAATAAAAAGGTTCATGGATTGATCCAATTTAATTGTTAAATGAGTTTTGATAACTCATGAACCCATTTAACTTTAAACTCATTACAATTGAGTTGGGTTATCAATTTTGACACCTTTAATAACAACACTACTTAAAATTTACACATCTAATTCTAACAATTCAAACTATGTCGAAAGCAGACTAAACTTACATCTTGTACAAATTCAGAGTTGAGATTCTCATTTTAATATAGAATTATATGTTACCAAGCAATGTAAATGAGTGCTATTAATATTGTTAAGAAAAAATGAACAAAGAAAAAACTAAACTTGTGCACATCACCAATATGATTCTCTTTTTCAAGACCAAATTGGTCATTTCCTAATATACATGTGTCATGTTTTTAATTTTCTCATTATGATGCTATATATTTAATAACTTTATTTCAAAAATGAGTATAGTTTTGTAGAAGACCCTTAAAAAAACTTCCTACCACATCCAAACTTTTAAAAAAATTAACCTTGATTTTTGTTTAGTTTGGCTTTAAAACGGATAAATGATGATTTATAAGACAAACGATAAGTTAAATAGTTCGCTTTTTAAGACTAAAACTTATTAATGTTTTAAAAGTTAATATGATAGAAACAAATCCAGTCAAATTATACATTAATAGTCAATCCAATCAACACCTCAACTTAAACTTTCCAGTTTCATAAAAGACGGTTACGAGACTAAAATAAAGTTTCTTTATGATTTGGCAAGTAGCTCTTGCTCCCACACTCTCTTCCTCTATATATAGAGTAAGACCTTTAGGAGAAACTCCCATGACTAAACAATCATGGAAAGACCAGATTTAGGTTCTTCAATTTCTAAGAAACGACGGATAGATTCTACGATATCCGCAGAAATCCCAAACCTTAAGGGGGAGGGTTTTTCTGAGGTTGTCGAATCCATCTCTATGTCAAGAAAAATTGCAGACGGTATAGTTTACCGACTATACTTCAAGGGTTTGGTGAGCGATGAAACGATGACAAATAATTCAAAGATGGTAAAGGCTGGTTTGGGAGTTGCGATCTGCGACGAGGCGGATAATTTGGTGTATGAGAAGAAGGAACCAGTGACCACCACCAAGAATATTAACAAGGTGGAGATTCTAGCGGTGATGTGTGGGTTAAATGACTCCATTCAACTGGGGATAAGAAATGTCTTGATTTGTTGTGATGACAATCAAATTTACCAATTGGTAAGTGTTTCTCTTTTTTTTTGTTATTTTTATTGGTTAGTTTAAGGAATTAATGGGCCTAAAATTTTGTGAATGGTTTGCTATTGGTTTGCCTTTTTTATTCTTGCTTTAGAGATATATAGTGTTTGAATAAATTGTTTGAATGGATCTGGCTTGTTACAATACTTCTGATTTGATAGGAAGGGCAGAGGTACCCTATTATTACAATATCATATGACCTTTGTTGTTATCTCTTATATACCATATTCTCTTTTACCATTGTTTGAGAGTCATATATTCTTATATATATGGTTATTGCATTTGGACAAAGATTAGTAGTGTTTGATTGATTGTAAATGGGTTATTAATAAACTAATTGTTTGGATTATTATATTTTTTTTTTTTTGTTGTTGATTGAAGATAAATGGTAGAGGGGAGAATCTTTCGGGAACGATGGTCTATCTGTTGGACGAATTAAACAGCCTTAGAGAGAAAATGGCTTCAAGTGAGATTGTCTTGGTTTCCCAAAATGATGTGAAGTTTGCTTACACACTTGCAAGAGATGCAATAGTTTCTCAAAGCAACATCGGCGTTGATGTGGTGGAGGCAGAACCACAGGGACAGGGAGAGACTTGTGTCATTTGTCATGACGATACTGACCGCAGGTTCTTTACTAATGACGCATGCCTTCACCGTCATTGCTTTACTTGCGTGAAAAGCTTTGTGGAAGTGAAGCTCCTTAACGGAGATTTGCCCACATGCCTTGAAAACGGATGCATGTCTCAGATCAGTCCTGAGAGCTGTATCCAAGTTGTGACACCAAATCTGATTGGTATGTGGAAACGAAGGATCAAAGAGGACTTGATCCCTGCTGCTGAGAGGATCTACTGCCCGTATCCAAGGTGCTCAAGGCTGATGTCCATAACAGAGCTTTTCATTGAAGGCTACCAATCCAATGTCAGGGCATGTGTCAAATGCCGTGGACTCTTCTGCATTGAATGCAAAGTACCATGGCATCCTGATTTGTCCTGTGCTGATTACAAGAAACTTTTCCCTGAAACTCTTGATGACTTGAAGGTTAAGTCTATGGCAAACGAGTATAAGTGGCGTCAGTGTGTCCGGTGTGGGTTCATCATTGAACGCGTTGAGGGTTGCATCCACATGACCTGCAAGTATAGCCTCCGTTTATTAAGCTACTTGATCATATGAATAGTTTTTATTTTCACAGTCACTTATTTGGTTTTGTGTTTTTGCAGATGTAAATTTGAGTTTTGCTACATATGTGGGCTCGAATGGAAGAACCAATGCCCTTCTGGTTGCTTTCGCCTTTTCTATGATGATGAATACTCTGACTCTGAAATGGACTCAGACTCTGATGAGGACTTAGACTCTGATGAGGACTACGCAGACTCTGATGAGGAGGACTCAGACTCTGATGAAGACGGTGACGTCGATGATGGGATCAACTGAATAATGGTCTTTTGTTATTGCTTTATGTTTTTGCTTTTGCTTTTGGAATTTAAGATAATGTTATAAACATATTTAAGGGAATTGTAAGCTCAAGAAGACTCCATCTGAGTTTAAGCATTTTCGAATTCACTGTCTTTATTGTTAGCTTTATTTACAGAATTTTAAAATAGCATTTGCAGTTAAGAGGAGAGCTCGTTATAACGAGAAAGCTTCATCAAGTGGCAGCAGTGACGGTGGAGACCAAACTATCAACACCGCAAATGTTACGACCTTTACATATCTTATAGAAACCATTCTCACCCCCACGAGTTCTTGATGATCCAATACGGTTTTTCTTTCAACCTTGCCTGAGCAAACCCAGCCGAGCCATATCCCACCAGCAGCACACCGTGGTTGAGCCACTTCGAGCATATGTAAGGGCAGGACACTCCTCCAATGTAGGTTTGCATGTAAGCTGCGTTGATCGCCACAGCTAGAGGACCGTTTTTGACAAGGTTTGCAGCTATTTGATCTTCGTTCATAGAGACAACACTGAAGTTTGAGACAGAGGCAACGATCTTAGACCTGTCTAATTGACATCTCCCTCCATCAGTGCCAGTGTAGGGATAGTCTTCCTCTCGCATAAGCCCTCCGGTTTTGAGCGTGTACTCAAAGGCACTTGTTCATTAACCCACCGTTACAACCAGAGCCACATGAACCTGCCACTTCTGGATCACACTGCAAACAACAAACAATCATGAATTCATAAGACAAATTGTTGCATAACCTAAAACCATAGCGTAATAGCCTTCGTCAAGATTCACATTCAAGAAATCAAAACCATGAGCAAGAGTAGAGGAAGAAGGATCCATAGTCAGTTCATACCTCGTGATCACAGTCTACGAGCTGTTGTTCACTGAGACTAACGAGTTTGCCAGTAGCGAGGAAATGAGCACCTTCAAGGGCACCTGTAGTGCTAAAACTCCAGCAAGATCCACAAGATCCCTAACAAACAGTAATCAGATTCATATATATTGTCTAATTCCATTGAGAAACCCAAAAATACCTGATTTTTCACGGGGGTAACGGCGCCGCGATCTCTCCAATAAAACTCCTCGGGAAGATTCTGAGTAGGAAGAATGGGAGCTTCATTAGCGTGACTAGGAAGCTTAAACCAACCTTTAACCCCTAAATGCTTCTTCCGAAACTCGGAACTAGTCAGATCCGAAAACTGCGTAACTCCGTGACGAGCATCAGGATCCATCTTCTGGTGACCCATCGCTCGCCTTAAATTAGCTTTGAAAACAGAGAATCTGTAATGATGCTCCTCGTGTGAACCGTACACCTTACCAAATTTCTTCTTGAAGAGAGCAAAATGATCCTCCGATGACAATACCTTCGGCTCCTCCGTTTCATCGACCACTTGCCGGATCAACACGTCTTCGTCCCCGCAGATCGCAACAGAGACCAACGCAAAGAGAAGAGACACAGAGCACAAAACCCTAACATGATCCATCATTCAAATTATGGTGAACAGAGAGGGTGTTGAGGGAGGGGTTATAACAACACGACTTAGGATTTTAGATAAATGTAACAGACCAATGACTTATGGACACGTGGAAATGTATGACTTGTAGGTTCAGGACGTTACACACCTACGAAATATTCGGGGAGTTAGGTAATTAACCTTTCGTTACTCGGCTATATTTTGACGTCCTAGAACTAAACCGGTCCGGTTCAACAATTATTTCTTAAGATTGTTTTCCGGTCTATATAGTTTGTTAGGATACGAATACAAAACAAAAGACGTGTTTCGAGATTTTTTTCAGACAGAATATAAAAGACAATACAGATGTATTAAACTTAAAAAAAGATCAAAACTGACTGACATTTGATTCAAGATTGGAACCATCTCCTGACTTGTTTCTGAGGGCCGGTTTTGGCTGAGCTCTGTGAGAACTTTGACTTGTATTGCTCTATCAACATATCAAGTTTGTCCACTACCTCTGCACCACCTTGACCTTGGCCTTGCTTCTTCGTCCTCTTCCTCTGCCCATTTATACTCTCTTCGCCTCTGACTTCCCCAAGCTTCCTCTTTCTTGGTCCATCATTGCTCAAATCTTTGGAGTTCTTCGGATTTGATATCTCATTTGCCTCTTTCTGTCTCATCATCCTTTGGCCTTTCTGGTTTGAAGACGGTTTTTCCTGTGCGCGTATAGGTCTCTTCTTTTCTGATGCATCATCTTTTACTGCTATATTGGCTTTTCCTTCTTCTTTACTCTCTTCACGTGGGCGCATAGGTCCCTTCTTAAACCTGCCTGCATTCTCATTTCTTGGACCAGTGTTATCCCCTTCCCTCGTTTTTCTTTTGTATCTATTGTCAGGTTCCTGTGCTTCACCATTCGACTGCTGCTGCTCAGATTTGTTGTGTATCTCGCGTTGCTGAAACTGCTGCTGCTTAGCTTCTCGTATCTTCAGCTTCTGGACATTATCAACAGCAAATTCTATAACTGGGCGGTGTTGAGGACCAAATGTCTCTGCAGAAATAACCAAAACGATTGACATAAAAAGTTATGATTCTTGGACTTCACTGCATCCTAAAACGCTAATATGATATTTGTCTCATCTTCCTCCGATTGGTGAGATAACCATAAAATCATTAAAACTGCAAACGGTTCGGAAAAATACTTGAATTTCTATGGGAAGTTGGCTTCCACCAAGATCAATTACCAGGATTGTTGTTCAGTACTCTCAGGGCTACAAGAGCATGTTCATGCTCCGTGAACTCGACAAAGGCAACTCCACGGGAGTAGTTCTTAGTATCAACTTTACCCTTCTTCTCATTTTGTAAGAATTTGATCTGCGTAGAAAACAAAGAAACTAGCTTCAGATAATAGGACTATGTTTGAATTGTAGCACAAAAACAAATTGCTGACCTGTCGAATAGTTGGCTTCTGCTTTGTAGCTCGTGAGGTAACAGCATCAACTAAAAGCTTGTTTAGTTGCTTTGGATTCATGGACTTGGGCAAATTATAGATCACAAGCCTTGTTCGAGATACATGGAAGTTAGGAGACTGTAGCTTTTTCATCTTGTTTTCATGCAATCTGCGAGGATAATTACATGCTCACTCTTCTCTCATCCCAAATCACTGAAGAGTAACATGCATATATGATAAAGTAAAAAAAAAAATACCTTCGTCGCCTGTCCATATCTTCCGCAGAAACACCTTCAGCAGCAGGTGTACCATCAAGGATCTGACCTTCCTGTGGATTTTTAAGCCAAATGATATCAGTGCATGTTTGAAAAGAATGAAGAGTTTACGATTTCCAGAGATTTTTTTTGAGGACTGAGAGAAGCGTGTACAGTATACCTTAGCAAGATAAAGATTCCTATGGTCAAGATTCTTCTCCTCGGTCTTTTTGAGTTCAATGTCCTGTGCAGCTTTCTTACCCACAGCTCTCATAACGTTCAGTTGCCTGCCTTTAAGAAGGACACCTACACCTGAGGCAGTATCGGCAGCTGAAATGGCTGCAACTGATGCATCTGCTGTTTTGAACTTGAGAAAAGCAGTCCCTTCTGGCCGCCTGAGAAATAAACCCAAACAGAAAAAATGTGAGGCTTTGGGTTTATGGAGATACCAGAGCTTGAATTTTTTTTTAATGATATAATGAATTTCAAAGCATATCAGGATACATACTTTGTGACCTTGTGGAGAACCAGGAATAAAGACTCAACTTCCCCAAATACAGCAAACCTCTGTCTGACTTCTTCCTTAGTAACATCAAACGGGAGGTTTCTTATAAATAACGTTCTTTCAAAATCATCATTATCCTGCGTTTCTTTAGGAGCCACCTCTTTAATTTTACCGGATTTCAAAGGTTCAGAGACACCAGAAGAGTCAGCGATTGGTTTAGTTGCTGGATTCTGAAGTTTGCTTTTATCTGACTCTTCTGTATCTCCATCAGGAGAAGCAATAGAACCTTTTGAAGACGCAAGCAAGTTCTTAAGAACCTTTCTCGCAACATCTGCTTCCTCTTCAAAATTCACATCTGTCCCAACATCTTTCTCCAGTGCATCTGATTTACTCAGTTTGCTACAGCTGTCATCATCAGCATCATCTCCTGAAGGTGGGTGGCTTTCTACAGCATCATCAACCTCCTCCAAAACAACACTAGTGTTATCACTGTCCTCATCACTTCCTTCTTTGTCACCTGCCAAGGTTGAGTGAAAAAGCATGACTCTTTGCTAAGAGGAGATAAAACAGCCACCAACTTATCTGTTTCCCTCATATACAAATTGAGTACAATTTTTTTTTAATAATTGATAAGTTACTAGCACTGCCAGCGATATTATAAAAATAAAAAACAATACCGTAACATACCATCTGCTGAAGCAGTAGGGGCATCAGCAGCACCATTGTAAATATTTTTAGGTACAGCCCAGTCTACAGCTATAGGCCTTTTACTAAACATGTACCCATTGAACTTTTGAATTGCCTGAAGATGCAAAGATAATTAAGATAAGTCATCCGAATGGATGATAACCAAATCAAGATACCCATGTTTCTAGATCTTACATTTTCTGCATCTTTCTTACACGTGAATTTGACAAATGCAAAGCCCTTAGGTAGCCTGCCAAAATAGGATACCAAATGAGAGTAATATAAATTGATTTATTCATAATCAAGAAAATCACTCAGACAAATTATAACATACCCAGTTTCAAAATTTTTGGGAATAAAAGCATCCCAGACAAACCCTTCTGCTGAAAAGACCTCTTTAATATCTCTGGGTGTAGCCTGCAAAATTCAGAAACTCCATGATAAAAGAAACAAATTTGTATATGAAATTGTAGGTAATAAAAAAATCTGGGTTGTAAGAACCTTGAAAGGGAGATTTCGGATAATTAGTTTCCACTTCTGAGCCTTTGAACCCTGCATCCAAAGAATACCAATAAATTATGAACTGTTTCACATGCTAATCAGTTAACTACTCGACAGAAATACATTGGTGAAAAGCAAATGATGTTCACCTCACCACCAAGCTGACGAGCCCAAATGAGATTTCCCTTCATCTCTGTTTGATGTAATTTTGCAACAGCAGCACAAGCAGATTTGACACTCGTAAAGAGAACAGCTGATGCTTCTGCCCTGCATCCGTCTTGGGTAAGACCTGAAAAATTTATAGTTCTGATGCTTAGTAAATGTATCATGAGCACAAAGTCTGGCATGTTATTATAAGAAACCAAAGAAGGTTATTATTATATACCCACAGTAGTAATTATTAAAATGTGAATAGAACAGCTTGCAAACTTAGTTCAGATTCTAGAAAGGCTATGCGCACACAGGCTTTATTATATGTAGATATGTATCAAATATATGTTGTTAGGTAAAAATATTAAGTAACAACCCAGAATTCAGCCTCAAGATAAAGAGAAGTGAGGCAACCAACACAAAATGGAAACTTAATAATGGAACCATGAGCAAGATATGCATTTCAACAACAATATTTCAAAAGTAACCCTATAAATCTGGAGTATCGAAAAAAGCAGTTTATACTTCATATGTACTCTCTATAGGAATCTTACGAAACTTGACATAGCTAATTTAATCGACAGAAATTCATGTCCCAATAGTGCGTCGTCTCGAATAACAATATCTTTCTCTGCTACAGAGATGCATAGATCAAGCAGCTCTAAAGGATAACTTGGCACTTCACTTAGATATTAACATCATTTACTAAATAAAAACCTTTAACTAATAGATATAACTAAAAAATTGGTTGGGGTATGCAAGCAGGCATGTCTCCATTTTCTTTACAAAATTCTTACCATTTTGTTGAAGCTCTTCTCTTGGAAGTGGGTATCTAACAGAGCACACAGTGCCAATCTCTTTGCAACGTTTATGGACTACCTCTGCCATCTCAGGATTAACAAGGCCACCAAAGATTACAGTTCTTGCAACTCTTCACCAAATAATAAAATAGAGAACATATATAAGTAAGAAAAACAAGAGATGCAGTTTTGATTATGCATATAGAATATTAGGTTTACAAATCTTTCTAATCACATGCTTAATCTCAACGAGATAGTCTTCCATACACAGGCTACTAGAAATCCATTCAGAATATATATCTATACAAAAATCAGCACATTATTATAAAATCATACCTTTGCTTGTCTGAACATGTTTCTTTATCAGGTAAATCAACATGAAGCTTTGTTGGTCTTTTGCGCTCAATGGGCTTCTCTACTTTTTTGCACTCAATTGGCTTCTCTACTTTTTTCCGCTCAATTGGCTTCTCTACTTTTTTGTCCTCAATTGGCTTCTCTAATTTTTTGCCATCAATTGGCTTCTCTACTTTTTTCCGCTCAATTGGCTTCTCTACTTTTTTGCCCTCAATTGGCTTCTCTTCTTTTTCTTCGGTTGGAAGAACTGATGCAAATATAAATTTCGTGATAAACGAGAACACCAAGCCAACTTACTTAGACTGCAAAAACAAATATAGGCAAAGCTTATACCTTTCTTGTCTGTCTCGGGGATCAAAGTACTCTTGTCACTCTGTGCCTTAGAATTATCAGGTAAAGAGATACCTAATATGGAAAAGAAGAATACAAGAAATTTAGAATAAGAAAAGTGGTGTCAATGAATAGGTGACTGCTGAGATAACAATAAAATCGAGCTCTTAAATTCCAGACACCAACCTTCAGCTGCTTTTGTACGACGCTCTTGAAGAGAAGGCCGATGTGTGGCCTGTTTAACTGTAATCCTACGACCCCCAACAGTGGAACCGTTCTTCAACTCAATGGCACGCTTAACATCCTCTGGTAAAGCACTGTAAAGGAAGAAACTTGGGATTGTAAGAACCAATATCACTTTTTCCAGTAAGAAAAATAGTTTCAACAAGTGGGATTAAGCTTACAATATAACAAAGGCAAAGCCACGATGTTCATTTGATCCTGTGAATAGAAACGATCATGTTAGCTCTTGATAGGCCATGATAACTTAAATTTCAATCGTGACCCCATATTCAATCACCTTTGTTTGTCACCAGAAAGCAACGCCTGACGGGACCAACTTCACTGAAGGCTTCTTCAAGCTGAAACAATTTGAAGATAACAGTAACGCTACTGAGAATTTCGAAGAAATACATATGTTTCTGAGAATTGATTCAGGAGCTCAACAACATTCAGAAAATCATCATCCATACACAACTCTCCAGGCCAAACTCGAATCAACAAACAGTAACCTAAACCCAAGGCAATGAATATATATAGATAGAGAGCGAGGAAGAAGGTACCTGAGCATTGGTGATGGAATAAGGCAAACCAGAAACGCAAACAGTGGCGGCAGAGTGTGGAGATTTTTCTTCTCCATCTTTCCTCTCTTTCTTGTTTTTACCCATTGACGATACCTTAATACTCTCGAGAGGTTTCAGATTAGGGTTCTTCACAATTTTTTTGAGTTTTGCAGAGCTCAAAGAGAAAGAGATTGAAGAAGAGGGCCGAGGATGTTGAAGGTGAAGAAGAAATCTAGGGTTTATTTACCAAACCACTAAACCCAAGTTAGCCGACTAACCCAGATAAAATTACGCCGAACCGTGTGGTATGATTTCGATTGGGTCGATTTAATTCTTCGGTTATGATGTTTTAGCCGCACAATTCAAAAATATTGTTACTAAAGTAATAAAAGGTCACAACTATAAGACGAGAGATACGGTTTGAGTTCGGTTCATCCTTAAATTAAAATGTTTAGAAAATATAAAAATATGCAAATAGTATTATTGTATCCGATCCGATTGACCAAACGATCAATAACCGGTTAGAATCGGTTATTAAATCAGTTTACCTTGGTGTATAAACACTTGATATCTTGCTTCAACTTGGTCGTCTCAAGAAACGCATCCCCCGACTGATCAACATCAGTGGCTTCACTACACCCAAAATCATCTCTTCCTGGTCCAACATTCCACTCGAACCACATCTTCGACATCATCTCTTTGCGCATACACGTTTCGTAGTTGTCTTCCTCTGGTGAATCCGCAGCTACGAGCTTGTACGCATACACTTTCCTCTTCTGTCCTGGCCTGTAAGCTCGAGCCACTGCTTGCTGAGTCACTGATGGGTTCAGATGAACATCAAGTATCAGAACCCTTGATGCACCCACCAGTGATATTCCTTCCCCACAAGCTCTTATCGATCCGAAAAACACTTTAGCCTCTGGAGAATCGTTGAATCGCTTCATTGACTCTTCTCTCTCTTCATTGCTCGAATCTCCAGTGATTGTGAACATCTCTTTCCCTATACTCCAACCTTTCATTGAGCTCATGAGTTTCTCAAGAGTCTTTATTGGAACTATGTATTGGCTGAACACCAAGAGCTTCTCTCCTGTTGATTCACACAGAGCTAAGAGGTTGAGGAAGAACTTCATCTTCACACCGTCTCTGATGTTGATCTTCTTCAGCATCTCATCTAGTTTCCTATCTATGTTCTTGTTATTAGCAAGACTCTTTTCACTGTTCGACGGGTTTTCCTCCAAGAAAGATTTCAGCTTTGGGTGGATATACAAAGCAGCACCAAGAGAGATCTGCTTGAACAAATCCATTTTCCTCAGACCCTTGACTTCATCTCTCTGGATCGAGCTCAGGTTGAGCATGACAGTGAACTCACTAATCCCGGGGAGCAAGCCTCTGAAATCTGCTTTGTAATAATGCAAGATATTACAGGTCATTTCGCGTAGATCCTTTATCAAGCTGGCTTTGGCTGAAGATTCAGTACCCTTCTGTAATGTAAACTCTACTGCAGCGAAGAAAGCTCCCTCCATACTACTCTGATTCACCTGTTTGCCACTTGGTATCCCTGCCTTGCTCATGATACGGGTAACAATCTCCCGAGTTCCAGGACGCTTCAAGAACTTGGGACGAACAAGATCCAAAATGTTAAACACTTCCTCAACATTGTTTTGGAACAAAGTACCTGTGAGAACAACCTTACGAGGAGTCCTGACACGAGCAAGCGAAATAAGCATGTTTGTCTCCTTATTCCTTGATGTATGACCTTCATCAAGTATAAGCAACGTTGGCTTCTCAAGCAATATCAGTTTACAATCTTCTGAAGCTGCTTCAAAGTTCTGATCATCGCAGATGATCTTTGCAAACTGTTGGTACCCAAGAAACAGAATGCTTCTCTGTTCGACCCACTTCTCCAAAACCTTCAGTTGTTGTTTCCGTGATTCGGCTTTCACGCTGTAGAAATCAAGCAGGGGAATGTTCTCAACTGCCCACGAAGTAAACTCTCGCTTCCATGAATCTATGATCCCCTTTGGTAGCACAATCAATGGTCTAGCCTGCGGATCCATAGCCATGAAGCTCTGAAGAAAGCTGATGAGAAGAAATGTCTTGCCTGATCCCGGTGCATGAGCTAATATGCATCCACCTGGCTTATCTGCTGCAAGGTTGTTGCATAAAAAACTGAATCCTTCGATCTGGTGAGGCTTCATGTCCTGAGCATGTTTTGGGTGAATGAACATCTTTTCTCCCAAAATGTTTGTCTGAGAAAACTGGCTTACTGAGAATGCCCTGCTCGTTTCCCCATTTTCTTTTTCACGCATATAAGTTCGTCTCATTTTCTTCGGCTACATCAGGAATGAACATAACGTGAAGTTCTAAATTTATCTAACAAAGTCAAAATCTACCACACACAATTATCAGTGATCACTCACCTTGTTGAACACAACCTCGATCATTCTTTCAATTGGTGTCTTGATGAGTCCACAAACACGACACACTTCTCCAATATCGTCCTTGCAGATGAAGGAATGGTCACAGTCTTCAACTTGTTTGAGATCATTACTTTGTGAATGCTCCACCGTTTCCTAACCAAGAAAGGCAAAATCAGCTGAAAACACTAAAAATGCCCAGAGAAGCAGATATCTGGATCAGAAGTAGTATCTATATAATTAAATGAAAATGTACAGGAAAGTAACCTTATCTGATTCCTGAGCAAATGCCATCTGCCTCCAAAGCTCTTCTTCTTCCTCCGCAGCTACATGTAGAGGATTTTGATTGTCAATATCAGTAGAATTCCCTGATGAATCCTCCTCTTCATAATCTTGAAGACTTGTGTCAGATCCTGAGCTAGTCCCACTATTCCCATCATCATTAGAACTGTTTCGCAGAGCATTGCTAGTAGAAGCCGAGCCACGAGTCAACTTATCTGTAGTAGCATCATCATCTATAACAATCACTTCCTTGAGCTTCTTCAGCCTTTCATGGAGAGGCTGAGAAATGCAAAACGAGATCATAAAGATTTAAACTTGGCGACAAAAGATGAAGTCAGATTATAACAAACATTCAATAAATTTCTGCTTACACTAACTGATGCTTGAGGCAGCTCATTATGGGAATCAATGTTACGAATCTTAGTAGACTTGGCTTGCTTTTTCTCTTCTCTAGCTTCGATATCTTCCAATGAGATAGAACCATTCGAATAGTCCTGTTTCAGCTTACAAAGTCTCTTTACATCATCAGCAAGCCATGCGTATTTACCCTCTTCAAGCTCATCAAGGATAAATGGTAGAAAGAATGGGTCAGGACGCTTGGCAAGTTCTTCTTGAGTAATGCTCTTGTTACGTGACCTCAAAGTCCAAGCTGTTCATCATCATTCACCAGTAAAAAATTAGACGCATATCAACAAAAGTAATCAAAAATCTGCACCAAAAGGGTTTCGATTTCTTCAAACAAACCCAAAAAAGGAACGATTTTTAGGTCAAAAACTCATCCAGCAAGAAAGATACAGACATAAATGAACTCATGGAAACAAAAGTAACAAAACCCATGTTTGGGTTTTAGAAATCAAAAACACAATCAACAGATTCGGGTCAGCTCTAGAAATCAAGCGAGTGGCTTTTTAGATTTCACATTCAGATTCTGAATCTTTGAACTTCCATAGACAGAGACTACTCTTCTTCTCCTTCTTCGTCACACTTTTGCTTTCAGCAAAGAGGAGCAACAAAGAGAGGTTTACAAAAGAAAAGGAAACCAAAGTGCAAGTATAATAAACGTACGCGTCTCCCTCGGCTTCGAAAACGGAAAGCGACCAGTGCCCACCATGTCTGATAGCTAAACAGAGCTCCTTTAGATCAAAACTACGACTACAAGCATGTAAAAGACCTTAAAGACTGAAGCTTTATGCATAAATCAGAGAGGGTTTCGAGCAACGAAGACAAATAGATCTACTTTTCTTCTGGAAAAATGAAGCTTTTTTTTGGTTTCCCATAATGGAAGTAAGTCATGCTGGCAAAGTGGCAAAGGAAAGATACAAGAACACGGACGGTTTCGGAATGTCAATAAGACAAAACAATACATACACATCTATATATATATATATATATATCTAATGTTATGTTGTCTACAATACCATTGGCTTTTCCAAAATGTTAAAACATTTCAAACGGATTATAAAATATGGTCAGTGTACTAAGTATTTTGGTGGACTCATGGTTATGTGACTTTCTATCTCTCTTACAAATATGTTGATGTAGAAATATAACCATGTTAATATAATAAAAAAATGGTATTTGATGATTAAAGTGTCCTTTGGGGACATTTGAGTAGAAATAAATAAATAAATAAAACAATGTCAATACTATCATTGGTATTTTAGGGATTTCATAGATGAAAAAAAAAGGGATTTCATAAGTTAGAAGGTTTTAAGTTTTGGCGGTGAAAGAAAAACTAATTAACCGTTTCGGTTTTGTTTTCTAGTTTAAACAAAATTTTAAATTAAAAATCTATTCTTTTCGCGGGAATATTTGAAATACCGTTATGTTTATATATTACCTTAATCTATCAATTATTTGTGTTGGATTTATAACAATAAAAATGGATCTTACATTCAATACTTAATTTTTAATGAACATGTATGGCCTCATGTTTATGGTTAACTTCAGAATATCTTCACATAACTCGATGAATAACTTCACATATAACTATTAAGATCATTGTTTTGCTTCTTATTCAGATCAATCTCTTAGATTAATAAGAAAATATCTTTCTAATACTATTGGAAATTCAATCATAAGAAAGAGGGGCATTCTTTTTAAAGAATCGAAAATATTGTAATCATCTATATATATAAAGTTAACTTTGTTCTCTTCTCCTTCAGCCACATCATCTGCCACGTCATCCACCACATCATCATTTATCTTTTTTTTTTCTTAGCTATAATATAAATATAATTAAAATTAAAATTAAGATTTTACAAAAAAAAAAACCTACAAGAAACAAAAAAAAGCTACTGTATAATTAAGCAAGATTTGGGTTAACGAATCTATAAAAGCATGAGCTTGTGCTAATGTTTCCTTAGTGTCCTTGACGATATGATATTGCGAATTTCGCGATCGATCAATTTGAAAAAAGACAAACGCTCGAAGTTATACAAGACGTTGTTGCGTTGCCGTCAAATGATGTAGACTTTCTTTTGAGATGTTAGCTTCTGGAGGAGAGCAAGGACTATTGAAGAAGAGAGTCGAGTCCAAGAGAGTAATTTTGACGACGAGGCGAGAAGTCATTGTCAACGACAGAGCCTAGAAAAGACCAACATACAAAGCTCGACAGAAAAATCAGAAAAAAGGAAGAGATAGTACCAAGATTCCGAAACAAACAACGATAGACAACACTCTAAAGACTGAATCTATCCCAAGGAAACAAGTCTTTGCCACGTGAGCCATCTATCAAGGTGACTTACCCACATATGGAAAGTTATATTTGAGACAACCCCTTTGAACCAAACATAATATGTCCAATCCTTTTCTGCTTCCCGAAGTCTTGGCTGAGGAAATCCCATGACACCATTCATCACATGCACACCGTAAGGACAAATCATTAACCAAAATGAAAAAATAGAATAACAAAAAAAATGACAACAATAAAGAGAATAAAACAAACATTGCAAAACAAAAATATATATATATATATATATAAAATCAAAATATAAATAAAAAGTATAATAAAAAATAAATAAGTAAAATTGCAAACTTCCCGCGCGTAGCGCGGGTCAACAACTAGTACAATATATATGTAAACTAAACACACAAAATTGGATGTAAATTTTGCATCACACATTATATATATATATATGGTGTGTATGTATGTGTATGAAAAATTCAAATACTATCCCTATCATATAGGCACATAACAATGATTCATATAAATATTCATACCTTTCTTTTGTGAACTATTTTGATTTGCATCCATTGTAATAAAACAGCAAATTCAGAGTAATAATTCTTATGTTTTTTGGAATTAATTTGTTTGCTAGAGAAAGTAAGAAACTGAACTGATTGATATATATATATATATATATATATATATATACAAAAATTGCAGGTTGAATACAAAATATATTCAAAACTATACAAGTAAATTACTTGTAAACTATTTTCGACTCTTCACATCATCATAACTACAACTTGTTCGAAGAACATTTTACTAGTAGAAGCCGAGCCATTATAAGTAGCTGAGAAACGACTATCCAATATGAATATTATCATACCATCTACAACGATCACTTCCATGAGCTTAGCTTGTTCGACCAATTTATATGAAGAGGCTGAAAATGCAAAACTACATCATAAAGATTTAATTAAACTTGGCAACAAATTAAAGATGAAACGGGTTTATCAAAAATGCCAATGAACCTTACCTTAACAACTTCTATATATTATTAAAAAGCTTACATTAACTGTTTCTTGAAGCAAGTCATCATCTGAATAGATGGATAATTAAGAGTATACATAGAGTAGACTTGGCTGTTATTTTTTCTCATCGCTAGCTTTGATATCTTCCAATGAGATAGAACCATTCAAATAGTTATGTTTCTTTTATATCAAAGTCTCTTTACATCAACATGATCAAGGCCATCCGTATTTACTATCTTTAGGTAGAAAGAATGGGTCATGACGCTTGGCAAGTTCATGCTCTTGCTACGTGACCTTAAAAGTCCAAGATGTACATCATCAAGCACCAGTAAAATTAGAAAGCAGAATCATAAGGAAACAAACATTAATATGCACCAAGATGGGTTTACTTTCTTCAAACCAACCCCAAAAAACAAAGAAACGATTGTATAGGTAAAAATCTCATCCAACAACAATATGCTTAGTGTATCACTCATATCTTCTTTGGTGAACTCATGGTTATGTAAGAAGAGATAGATATAACCAACATTTGTACACTAACCCACCTATGAATGAAGAGATGTTCTTATTCATCTATGTGGTTGATATAAAGAAGAACCAGAACTATGACCTTATTGACCATAAACATGATGCAATTCATTGTTCATTACAAATTAATTATGCAATGTATTATAAATTTATATTATTATCATAAATAATTGATATACTATTATGTAATATACAAACATAACATTATTTTAAACATTCTCCCGAAAAAACCTAGATTTTTAATTTAAAAATTGTTTAGACTGTAAAGCAGAATTTGAAACGGTTAGTTAGTTTTTTCTTCACCGCCAAAACTTATTTTTTTCTAACTTTTGGAATTCTTGATATACCAATAAAAATACTAACATTTTTTTTCTCCAAATCCAATTTTCTTGAAAGGATGACACTTAATAATGTTGACATGTATGACAATTATTTCTCTCTAGATTATTTTGTTGTCACTAAATTACCCAGCGTACATTTTAACTAACGCGAGGTTCAACTGTTTTTCGGTACTTTGATTGTTGGTTTTAAATTTAACAAAATATATATTTATTGTTTGGGAAAATTGGAAAAAGAGACATATTTTCAAACCTTTGTCCATATATACCTTTTTTGGAAATTGTCAATTTTGACTACACTACCCCCACTAACATATAAATCAAATTTTAATGATTTTTAAAGTTGAAAATTATCCAATAATGTAAATAAGTCATTATAAATTATATTTGAAGAAAATACTTTTGAATTTTTTTGAAAAAATAATAGTTTTTCACATAGATGATTTAGTCACTTAGACGATGTAATGTAATGTTTATAACTGTGAAAATCTAATGTTTAAAGATGGTTTACTCAAGCAATTGGGATAAAATGTAACGTTTAACTGTTAAATCTAATGTAAAGTGATAGTTCACTTCAATCAAACTACTAGCTGCTACTCAAGAAGGTGTAAGGACATTTACAGGACATGAAAAAAAACTTCAAATTAATTAGTTTAGTAATCATTAAAAAATGGAATCCTTTTTTTTTTTTTTTTTTTGGTCATCAATGGAATCCAAATCATACGGTAATATATAAAGTCAACAACTTAAACTAAAAATACTCCAAAGAGTCCTTTAATTTAATTAATAAAACACACACAAAATAAAATAAAAAGACGCCCACGTGACTCTTTTTTGTGTGTGTGTTACTAACGAAGAGCCGTCTCTTTCCTTTTCTCTTCTTCTTCGAAAATTTCCCCAAATCCCTCCACTCAACATAAACCCTAGAATATCAATTTCTCTCTATTTACTAGTACTCTAATTCGTTTCGATTCTAAATCACTTACCCTAGAATAAAGCTTTCATTTTTCTAATCCACCAGTTCTCCTTCCTTCTTCTGCACTGAACCGTCGCTTATAGTATTGCTCCTTCTTCTCACTTTCTCCCCCCATGGCTGCGCTACAACAACAATCCGCCATTAAAGTAAGCTCTCAAAGTACCCTTAAGCTTCTTTCTCTTTCGGGTGTTTTTCAAATTGAATTTCCCCTTGTTGGGTTTTTCAGGGCGCCAAAGTGCTTATGGTTGGAGCTGGTGGGATTGGTTGCGAGTTACTCAAGACTCTTGCTCTTTCTGGATTCGAAGACATTCATATTGTTAGTTTTCTCCTTTCGTGACTTTTAGTATTCATAAGCTGTGATTTCTTCTTCTTCTTCTTCCTCTTTTGAGATTCTGGGTCACTGACGGAAGTTCAAGCATTTCAAATCCCCTATTAGGTTACAGGATTTGATTTAAAGTTTTGGGTTTTTAATGTTATTGATGATTTTAGTAGTTTCTACATCTTTCAGCTTTTTGATTTGCATGTTCATGAGATCACATCGGGATTCTACTGGACAACAGTATGGTTTAAGTTTGACTTGTTGAAGATGGGCTCTGTGTTTAGCTGTCTTTGCCATTAGGCGTAGTGTAATTCGAAGACTCTGGTTAGACATTGTATAGTTTGGTTTACATGAACTACCTCTCTTTAAATTTTGGGATTTTGTAGATTCATGATTAAACGTTTTGTATCAGAAACCATCGGATTTTACTTGTGGTCCTTCTCGAATTCTGGATTCAGGAATTGAATAGAGCAGTGACTTATAATTTTAGTTTGTTCCGTGGTTAAGTTACTGGTTCTCTTGTGTTGCAGATCGACATGGACACTATTGAAGTCAGTAACCTGAATAGGCAATTTCTCTTCCGTCGTTCTCATGTTGGGCAGTCCAAGGCTAAGGTAATTTTGCTTGAGCTAAGTCCAAGTAATTTTAGTTCATAAGAGATAATTTGTGTTTACCATATCACCAGGTTGCCAGAGATGCTGTCTTGAGATTTAGGCCGAACATTAATATAAGATCGTACCATGCAAATGTGAAGAATCCCGAGTTTGATGTTGATTTTTTCAAGCAATTTGATGTTGTTCTGAATGGACTGGACAACTTAGATGCAAGGCGTCATGTGAATCGTCTCTGTCTTGCAGCTGAAGTTCCTCTTGTAGAAAGCGGGACAACAGGCTTCCTAGGACAGGTTATTCCACTTTCCCTTTGGTCATGCAATTCGATATTCTAACCAAAATCTATTAGTTAGATATTCTAAAATGCTAGGCTTGAATGGTATAGTTGTTATCATTTCTCTCTTATCTGACTTTGCAATTCTTGGTTGCGTGTACAAATTAGGTAACTGTGCATATAAAGGGAAAAACAGAATGTTATGAGTGCCAAACCAAACCTGCTCCAAAGACCTATCCTGTGTGTACAATAACCAGTACTCCAACTAAGGTATAACACTGTCTGTTTTTGTTACAATTTTTTGTGAATCTTGGGGAACTTATATTTTATCTTGGCTGGTATAGTCTTATCCTAAGCATATTGCTTGGTTTTGATGTAAATATGAATTTTGATTTGATTTATAGTTTGTGCACTGTATCGTGTGGGCAAAAGACCTGCTCTTTGCAAAGTTGTTTGGCGACAAGAATCAAGATAATGATCTTAATGTGCGATCCAACAATTCTGCAAGCTCATCCAAAGAAACAGAAGATGTATTTGAACGTTCAGAAGATGAAGATATTGAGCAGTATGGTAGGAAGATATATGATCATGTGTTTGGTTCTAACATTGAAGCGGCTTTGTCCAATGAAGAGACATGGAAAAATCGCAAACGACCTAGGCCTATATACAGTAAGGATGTCTTGCCTGAAAGTCTTGATCAACAAAATGGAAGCACTCAGAATTGTTCTGTTACTGATGGTGATCCGGTAGTCTCTGCCATGCCGTCGCTTGGCCTGAAGAATCCACAGGAATTGTGGGGTCTAACGCAGAATTCTCTAGTGTTCATAGAAGCACTGAAGTTGTTTTTCGCCAAGAGAAAGAAGGTCTGAATAGTCCTTTCTGTAAACTCTTCTAGTCTGTATATAAGTTTTGGTGTACTGAGAAAATCTTGTTTTTTTCTATATGTTTTCACAGGAAATAGGACACCTTACTTTTGACAAAGATGATCAGTTAGCTGTAGAATTTGTCACTGCTGCTGCAAATATCCGTGCTGAGTCTTTCGAAATTCCTTTGCACAGCCTTTTTGAAGCGAAAGGTATTGCTGGAAACATTGTTCATGCCGTTGCTACTACCAATGCCATTATTGCTGGGTTGATTGTTATTGAAGCAATCAAAGTGCTGAAAAAGGACGAGGACAAGTACAGGTTTGTACTTTGAATTGTATTTTATAAGATTTTACCATCCTTAATACCTATTTAAAATAATTTTTGTTCTCAATGTCTCTCTAGAATGACATATTGCTTAGAACACCCAAGCAGAAAGATGCTGCTTATGCCAATTGAGCCATATGAACCTAATCCTGCTTGCTATGTCTGTTCCGAGGTATAAACATTATTGTTGTGTGGCCTTCTTTCCTAATCGTTCTTGTATTACCAGTCATTGGATGTTCTTTTTTTATTCAACAGACCCCTTTAGGACTTGAGATCAATACTCGGAAATCAAAGCTAAGGGATCTAGTTGATAGAATTGTCAAAGCGAAGCTTGCAATGAACCTACCATTGATTATGCATGGGGCATCGCTTCTTTATGAAGTTGGTGATGATCTTGATGATATTATGGTTGCAAACTACAACGCTAATCTTGAGAAGGTTTGATCTTGATTGTTCTACCATTTGCACTTTAAGTACATGTTTAAATACAGTAATTTCTCACATGCTCCTGTTTCTTTATCAGGTTTTATCGGAACTTCCTTCTCCCATTGTCAACGGAAGCATTCTCACAGTCGAAGATCTTCAACAAGAGCTATCTTGCAAGATAAATGTCAAGCACAGGTTTTGTTTCTTACATTTTGGATCTGTTTCAAATACAGTTTGGTTTTTGATAATCTTACCATCGACTTTCCCTTAACTTTTTTCCATTTCATCAAATTACAAAAGCTTTCTTCTATCATCAGACATCATCCTAGGATTCTCGTATAGCCTGGAAACGTTAGATAGTTACTTCCATTGTGGAAAGTGGCAGATGATTTATCCATCCTTAGCTTTTTTTTGGGGCAAAATCCATCCTTTGCTTATTCTGTTTCTTTCACAGGGAAGAATTTGACGAGGAAAAAGAACCTGAAGGAATGGTACTCTCTGGATGGACACCATCTCCAGCTACCAATGGCGAGAGTGCATCAACATCAAACAATGAGAATCCCGTTGAAGTCACAGAGAGTTCCTCAGGATCCGAGACTGCTTCTAAGAAGAGAAGACTCTCCGAGATCGAGCCTTGTAATCACAAGAAAGAAACAGAGAACGTTGAGAGTGAAGATGATGATATCATGGAGATTGAAAATCCCATGATAGTGAGCAAGAAGATAAGAGTTGAATAGCCCTTTTTTCTTAAGCGCTGATCCCTAAATCCTTGCTTTTAAAATTTTCTTTTTGGTTTCGATCTAACTTTCAACTTTCTTAATTTATGTCACAAGAATATTACAAGTATGATTTAGGGATTCTTTGATGAAGAAGAAACTACTCAGATTGTTAAATATTTACTAGGGCAGGACAGTATCCTTTGGAGGAGGAGCTCAAAACGAAGCAATCTTTGCTTTCAGAGATTCTGTAATGTTTTCACTAACTGTAAGAGCTCCCTTGTATCTTAACTCTGTTTACCAAATTTTCTGGTTTTTTTTTTTTTTTTTTTGAAGAAATCTCAAACTACTTTCAATTCATATATTTACCTCTAACAATAAGCTCTTAAGAATAAGAAAGTGCATACAGTTTTATAAAAGTTTGTGTATTGTAACCTAAGTATCAACAACCTAATAACATGGGAGGATGAGTGGATACATGCATTGTCCACCATCGTAAATTACATCAACAATAAAAATACCACACAAATTACACAACAAATCCAATTACCTTGAGAAGACCAATTTCTTCTCTTTGTCTAACTTTTCACACCGTTTGGTGCAAATTCTTAATCTGTTTATCTTCCGTTGAGGCTAGCAAACTGAGTAAACATGGCTGTTCCAGAGTGTTGGTCCACTGTTGTGTCATCCTTCTCTTCAGTCTGTGAAACCGGACGTTCACTTGCTGTTGCTGCAGCGGTTGTGGCAGCTGGTGAAGGCGGGGCAGCCGCAGCCACGGGCTTAGCGGTCTCAACTTCCTCAGCCTCAGCTTTTCCCTGAGAAAAAGCCTCTTGAAGCTGAAGCGCATACTCTAAGTTCCACAACACATCTCCCATTGTTGGTCTATCAACACCATAATCTGCTAAACACTTCTCTGCAGCTTCTGCAAACTTTTTCATAGATTCAGGATTCACAGTTCCAACGAGATGAGGGTCTATGATCTTTTCAAGCAACCCTTTCTGTTTCCATTGCATAGCCCATTCAGCTAAGTTGACCTGTTCCCTTGGAAGCTGAGGGTTAATGGCTGGTCTTGCACATAGAGCTTCGAGAAGAACAACACCAAAGGAATAAACATCGGACTTGTCTGTGAGCTGTTGTCTCCTGAAGTATTCCGGGTCTAAATATCCAAAACTACCTTTCACGGCCGTACTGACATGGTTTTGTCCAAAGGCAACGTCTTTGGAGAGACCAAAGTCAGCTACTTTAGCAACTAACGCTTCATCAAGAAGAATGTTTGTGGATTTGACGTCACGATGGATAATGCCTTGAGCTGTTCCTGTGTGCAAATAGTGAAGCCCTCGAGCAGCTCCTATGTAGATCTCTAGTCGTTGTTTCCATGTCAAAGGAGAAAGGTTTTTTCCATAGAGATGATCTCTGAAAGGACCATTGGACATGTATTCGTAGACGAGGATCATCTCTGAGTTCTCGTCACAGTATCCAATCAAGGAAACTAAGTGTCTATGTCTGAGCTTAGACAGCATCTGAATCTCTGTGTGAAACTCTGTGATCCCTTGCTCTGACTGCGGATTGCCTCTTTTGATGGCGACTTGAGTTCCATCATCGATGGTACCAATGTAAACGTTTCCAAATCCACCAACACCAATGATCTCTGATGCATCGAAGTTCTTTGTGACTTCTTGAAGCTCTGAGAGAGAGAAATTGCGTCCGAGGCCTAGTGCGGAATTGTACAAGTTGGATTTATGTGAACCGGTTTTGCTTGACATGAAGGTACTGTCACCGGCGTGTATTGGTAGTAACCAAGAAGAGAAACTGTTTCTCTTCTGCCAATCTTGTGGCCTCTTCTTCCACTTGTAAACCATTGCTCCAAGACCGACGAAAGCTCCAAACATCATCACAAACCCCGCAGTTGCAACCATCCCATGCTTTCCCATATTAGCTTTCTTACCATCAACTCCAAATTCTCCATCAAGACTGTTCACGGAGTTGCTCATCTTCAGGACCTCGAATCCATTCAAGATTGCGTTCTTTTTCCCAGTGTCTTCCCCCATGGGACCAATCTGGACCTGAAGCTCAGATTTCATAAGAGTCGAGTTCACCACAATGTCTTTGTAGTAAGGAGCAGAGAGATCGCCAGCTACAGTGGACAAATCAAGACCGGAAATGGCAGTCTTGCCATTGATGTAAACGTTGAAGTAGAAGTCATTAAGTGACTTGCTGATGATGTCACAGAAATGAAGACGAATGAAATAGTGAAAAGATGGGTTTGATGGGAAGTTCCATGTGACATTGAAATTAGGATCCATGGTTTGAGAATCAGCCATCTCTGCAGCTGTTGCGTAAACCGTCTGTGGCGCAATCAGCGGTGTCACTTCAGGAGGATACTTGATCGCTGTAGGGGTTGTTTTGACATCATTAGCTAGGTTCGGATCTTTCAAGTATTCTTTGTCAGGTGTCCAGGTTCTTCCTAGTGTGTCATTCTGAGGTGTAATCAAAGGACCACCAACATTAACTCTGTAAACAGACTGGTATGCGTATTCAGACAGACCAGAAAAACCTTTGACAGGGAATAGAGAAGTGCCTGAATCAGATATAAGTTCGTCCGGAGCTGACACAAGTTCGATACCGTTGATGAAAGCGGCAGAACCTTTCATAGGTTTGAACCTAAGGGCGAACTGAGCATCCGTCATGTTGATGAGGTACTCCTTCTGAACAATGGCTTGGCTATCTTTGTTGTTGTTGTTGTTGTTGTTGCTGAGTTTAAAGTTGTGAAGCAATACGTACTTCTCTGACAAAACAGAGAAAGTTGCTTGCTGGAGATCAAACTTGTCATTGGGAAAGGCAAAGAAATGGAGACGAACCCAATGCCAACCAGGTCTGGTCAAATGGAACTTGTAGATGGCTTCTTCTCGGAAGATCCTCGCGGTAAGGTAGATAGGAGAAGTGAGTTTATCTGAAGGCGGGGCAGAGACTTGTATATCATCTTTGGCTTCTATATACTGAACCGTCTCTGAGTCACTCTTAAAGACTCTACCTTCAGGGGTTTTGGTTGAAGACTTGCTCCCACAATCAATGAGAATGTCATCAGCCGGTTTAAAACCTGCACCGATGGCAAGCGCTGAAGCTAGGCCGGTTAAGAAGAGGAAGATGGTGAACAGGAGAGTCATGAAGGGCCTGGAAGAAGAATCTAAGACAATACACATTGGTATATTTGGTTTCTTTGTTTTGATCTCCATCCCTCCATAGTGAGGGGGAGAGAGAAGAGCAAAGAGAAGAATGAGGACTAAAATGAAAAGACGAAACGATACGAGATTGTTGGGATGCTTGTCGTTGAAGAAAGAGCGAGAGAGAAAAAAGTATGTGTTGTTGTTGTATGTGTGGCTAGTTTTCTTAATAGTGTTTTGGTTATAATTAGTGAATGTTTTATTATTAGTAAAACTGTTAGATTGGCTTTATGACGATTGATCTTGGCATATATAGCCAATACAAAATAACTATAATTTTAAAAGAGGATTGCCAAGTCCTTGTACATGTTATCTTAACGTATCATCTTTTGATCATGGCCATCAGCAAACTCAAGCCAAGATATGAATCATAAATATATGGGATTGCACATGTAATAGCTGAAAAGGGACCTGCCTGTTCAAATTCCTTGGATGGATTAGTAGATTGGTATCTATAAGGCTGCACGCGGTGTAACCTACTGTTGTCAATTGGGAAAAATGCTAGCAAAATACACTTCATTTTTATAAAAATAAAACAGAGAACATAACCATACGATTGTCACATTCACAAACTGCGAAGACATTTAAAACTAAAATTCAGTAAACTTCATTAGACAGACATATATATAGAGATTTATATATGAACGACCATAAGCCCTTTTATTTATGAAATGATGAAAAGGTCGTGTTCATGGGTGGTTGTGGTTGTGGTGGCCGGGAAGTTTGTCCTTGATCTTCTCAAGAATGCCCTTCTTCTCGTGGTGTTGGTCGGCAGAGGTGGTAGTAGGTCCTGTGGTCGTTGCTGTGGCCGGTGTTTGTTCGTCCTTATGCTTACCGCTACTAAATTTCTCTTTAATCTTCTCCTTTATGCTCTTCTTCCTCCTCCCTCCTTGCCCGTCGTCCTCCTATTCCACCATCATATGTACTCGTTAACGATTTACTTACGTATCGATCCAAAAACATGGATGAAACGTCTTCTAGAAAAGCCTTTTACTCATAGTGTTTTAAAAAAATTTGTTGACGTTTTCGGAAAGCAAAACTAAAAACCTCATGCATGTTTTTGAGAGTATGTAAATAGTTAATCTTATATATGCATGAGATTCTCACCGAGCTAGAGCTAGATGAACTTCCAGACCGACGAAGATGCTCTTCAAGCGAGCCATGGTGTTGCTGCCCTGTGGTGGTTGCCCCGGCACCTGCGGCTACTCCTGCCACGGTGGCAGCGGCTGTAGGAGCAACTGCTGAATGTGTTCCTGTAGCGACCGGTTTTGTTTCAGTAGCGACCGGGTGTGTTCCAGTAACAGTGCTAGTAGGGTGCTCCTCAATGTCGCCGATGGTACTCTTCCTACACACTTGAGCGGAGGTGGCAACACCGGTTAGGTGCATAGGGTTACCGAACTCATCAGTGAGCTGGACAGGGTTACCATGGTCGTCGGTAAGATGGATTGGGTTCCCTCTTTCGTCCTTTATATCAGCCATCGTCAACAAGTTCTTTGTTTTGCCGTAAGATTCTCAACAGTGATGCTTAGAAAACACTACTACCTTTGCGGTAGAACAAGTGCGTATGCGTTATAAAAAATGTTAAGACTGCATGATTATGAGACGTGGCGTATTTAATGTGAAACGTTTTGCCACGCACGTATAGAGAATGAGTAGCACGTGTCATGTGTGCACTTCGATATCAATACGTCACGAAATCCGACATAATAATAACGTTTTCTCTTTTTGATTTATTCCATAGAGACTAGAGACTGAGGAACAACATTATCTTCTACCTGCGGTACGTGTTTTCTACGTTGGACAGATGTATTTGGATTTGGTCACGGGCTTTGAACTGCTAAACAAGGTCGGTGTACGAGCTAGCTTATTGGCCATACTTAAAAGACACTAACTAATCGCCTTACCAAATACCAAATAAAGAATAGCATTGTTTTTAAATTGTTGTATAATACAATACAATATGAATCCCTTTGAACCAATGAACCCAGAGTCAGATAATTTTTTACCTTATCCTATGATAGTTATTATAATTACAAGTGTAAGACTTTGGGAATGTTACCAAAAACAAATGGGAGAAGAAACATTTTGAGACTTGGGAGAGGAATTCTATAAAATGCACACATACAAGTGTGTGTACCGTTTGATAAAGTATCCGTAACGTTGACGGCCCTAGCTTACGAAGAGAAACACCACACCAAGAATCTGCAACAAGATTCAACAAACATCAAGGTTTAACTTGTGCTACTCCTTGGTTTGAGCCATGAGCTTCAGATTCATAAGTGATGCTTACAGTTTGATTCAATGTTTGCTAGATTTGGTCCAGAAAAAGCCTTTCTTTATCAGAGATTGATTCTCTTTTGGGGATTTAACACTGTTACTTCTCGACCCGAAAGAAAAGTGTCTTGCAAGGAAAGGCTTTGGAGAATAGTTTCTTAAGCTTGAACTCGATACTAGCTTCGGGGATTTACCTTTGTATCCCGCCACCACCGCCTTGTGGTTGTGATCAAACATGACAAAGTCATCGCTGTCCACAACGCGGTTTCTTAGTCTTTTGTTTTGTCTAGCTTTCATATCCAAATCTGCCTTTAATGCTTTCTCCGACAATTTGAATGTTTTCTTCTCCCCCAGTGTGCAGATGGGGCAAGGAGGGTCGAATTTGTCGATTTCAGGTGTCATCTGCTCTAAACAATCTGAATGATATACGTGCCCACAAGCTAGAATTGCAGCTACAGAGAGCTCGTTAGTTGCAAACATCTTCTGGCTAGTCAACAAAGATTTCTCAGATAAGGATCTCGAGCAAGCACCACAGTTTTGCTGATCACTGGACTTTCTGTTTCGTAGATGGTCTATCTTGTCACGACGAAGCCCAAAGCTCTCGTTCTCATAAGAGCAAGACTCTCTGCGAGAATACGCCATCATTTCGGAAAAGGCCTGCATGGACCAACCATCAGATTGAGATTCATTCCCCAGCCTCTCTTCAGTTGCTGAGCTTCTACTCGGTGAGGTAAATTCAAAGATTTGACTATCTGAGATTTGTTTTGATAAATGAGGGCGCGGTGTCAGCTTTAATGTCGATGAACTAGCAGGTGGCATTGGCAGGTGGCTCTGGGATGACAGTGGTGACGCTGAAAGGGATGATGGTTGAGAAGCTAATGAAACAGACAGTTTTGCAGGAGATGGATAATAAGCAGGGTTGGTCGAATCATTTGTTTTCTGGGTGATCTACAACAGTAAAACAGGGGTGTCATATTCACAGTGTTACGTGACAGATATTTAGCTAGCAGTGAAACAAAGGTTGTTAATTTATACCTGTTCAGAGACAGTGTCAATGGATGCAATTCCTGAAAAAGATTGATCTGTCACAACAATAACGTCAATTATAACATGGAAAAGTCATAGTTTAACGATAGAAATGGATGGAACCAATCAAAGAAAGTCAAGAAGAAGCAAACAAGAGAACAGTTCATGTCAACAAACATATCAATGTCATGTTCGCTCATTGACAGTTTGTGTAAGAAATAATCCTAAATTCCAAAAGAAGGTGCCTACAATTTCCTATCAAGTCTACATCGTTTGACAAATAAAACACGTTTTGCCACGAAGAAAATTTACTGCAACAAGAAAAAAGGGGAGCAGGAGATTTACCTGAAGCAGGAGATTTCTGCCATGACTGCGCCTGAAAATTATGCAAAGGGGAGCCTTCTGATGAAACGAAAGCAGATTCAGATTTCACATCAGACATATCGTTACGACTAATCCCATCAGATAACCAACTGACAGAGGTCTCTTCACCTGCCACTCGTCCTCTATTATCCCATCGGAAGCTCCAATTAGGAGAATGCCTCAAAGTGTTTCTTTGCAAATTCTCGACTGCTGGTGTATTAGGCACCACCATCTTGTCTCGAGCAGCAACACAACAAGCGTTCCCCATAACTGAAGCGTACGATTGAAACGAAAACTGCTAAGCACCGCACAAAGACACTCCGGTTGGATGTTTTGGCACATAAAACCACCTCAAAACCTTCAAGAAAACAAAAATTCAAGAACTCAATCAGAATCAATTATGACTATAAATCCATCAAAACCTAAAACGTCTAACATCAAATAACTAGAAAAACCTAACATCTCTAACATCAAAGAGCTAGTAAAACAAAAAAAAACCAATCAAAGAGTCAATTCAACCTGATAATAGCTTCCCATTCATCCACAGAACAACTTAAAACTGGCCATAGCCAAGATAAATGAAGTTAGAAGTAGAAGCATCAAATGAAATACTTTGAGATGGAACCAAATCAAGAAACTCGTTGCTCACTAACTTGTAGGTTAAGTGAACTCACACGACTATCTTCACTAAGAAAAACCCAAAAAAATCCAATCTTTTTTTTACTCAAGACACCAAAAATAGCAATTGAATCGGGCAATATCAACAAAACTAAGTAAATAAAATTAAACAGATCCGAGATTAGAGCCAAGGAGCTTGCAAGACAAGTTGAGATTACCCCAAAATAGAAACAAAAACCCTAAAAAAACACAAAATCGAAAAGAAGAATAAACAAAAATTTCAGCATGTGAGACGAAAAGTGACGAACACCAAACCTGCTCTCAGAATATAACTTAGACGGCTTCACATAGCTAGAGCGAGAGAGCTTTGGTAATGAATTTTTAGAGTGAGAAAACTGAGCACTGCGAGCTTTATTTGCTTTCTTCTTCTTCTCTCTCTCTCCCCTCTTGAGAAGGAAAGAGACGATTCCAAGTCTTCTCTGACGTCTTTATTTTAACGCCGTTAGATTTCGGTTTAGACCCCATATATATAAACCGGACCAAATGACAAAAAAATAAATCGGGTATTTATCTACTTTTATGATAAATCTCTTTGTTTTTTTTTTTGTAATTGGACTGAAAATTTCATACATTATACAATTTTGGTATTTAATTTTGGTTTAGCAAAATGGAATAAATCGGTCCTCTTCTTCGGTTTGATAGAACCAAACCAACCAAACATCATTATGGTTTTGACTTATTGTTGCGAGTGAGACCGTTACTTTTAGCGGAGTTTAGTAAGCGACGTAAGGCGAACGATGCCACATCATTTTCAAAAGACTAAAAGGGGCGTCAACTTTAACGGAGCGGACGTCGGTAAAATTGGACGAATTATTTTAAAACCAAGTTGGGTTGCCAAATTGAAAACATTATATTTTATAAAGGACTCGAATAGAAATCTAAAGTTTTCTTACGGAATACGTTTGGAAGGTTGTGATGAGACCAACGCGTAAAGATGAAAGGGGAATAAAAAAAAGGCGACAACAACACGCCTTATAACTCTCTTTTTGTTGTCGGTCAAGCCTAACACAATCACACTATATACTTCAAAGTTCCAACGACAAATATATAAAAATTCAATATGTAGTTTTTGTATCTTTTTGCAGAAGTTGTTGAGGGTTTGATTGATGAGATTACCTAACAAACACTTAAAAGATCATTTCATCTCTAGGTTGGAATCTGACATATGAATGATGAAACTATATTGGAAATACTAAAGAGGCATCACTTTGGTTTAACGAGTATTGATGAGAATAACAAATGTATTCATCTACACAAACAAAAAAATTCAATCTCTACAAAACTTGTGCAAAGTAAAAAAAGGGGAATTGTGTAACTTCATCCAACTTCATCATATTCAATTGGGAGTTTTAAGACGTTGCCTTTGAAGAACCTCCGGTGTCTTGTTTCACAGCGGGTTCGCGACGCAAGCTGCTTCCTCTTGTGTATGGCTTCTTAGCACCCTTAAAAGAGAAACAGAGAGATTTCACAATCTCCTAATCTTAAGATTCAGTGTAAAACAAAATCTTGAATATAAAACCCGATGATCGTTTCTTTGTATGTTAAGTTACGAACCCTTTTGTCCTTGCTCACCTGGAAGATCGTTCCAAGTTTCTTCAATCCTATGGCACGAGCTCGAAGAACATTTTTAGAAACACTTGGATCTTTAAGCACCTTGTCACCAAGAGAGAGACAAATATGATCATTACTACAAAGAAATGGTCATATAATGTAGTATGATGAATCTTATTAGTATCTTACAGATTGGCAAACACGAGATAGAGTGGATTCGATGTCGAGAACATTGATTTGCCAAAGGGATTGAAGCAAAGCATCCATTTTAGCTTCAATTGCTTTCTGAATATGCTCCTCTTTGTTCTCTCCTTGGTGCTCATTCAACTTGTTCACTTCATCCTGCAACTGAAGTAACGAAACCGCACCTACAAGATTGAAACAATGTCATCCAAAGTAAGTAACGATTTAGTTCAGTTAGAAAACCAAGAGTGTTTGTTTTTTTTTTTATACCAGAAGCAGCCATCACTTGAGATTTCATATGGTGGCCTTTGTCACGCACCCATTCTGCTAAGAACGGTACTTTCATATATCGCTTGTCTTTACCGATTTCTTTAGCAGCTTTTCTTGTGTAAATGTAACCAATCGTATGCATCATTGCCTCTCCGAAACCTTAAATAGTCAAAGCAAGATTATGAAATCATTTTCAGTTTATGCAAAGTTAACACCTTTCTTGGTTTTAAAGAACCAAACGACTATCCTACACAGCTAAAATGCAAAAGGTTATTTTTTTTACCGGCAGGAGAAAGCCGCTTTGCCTCTTCGTTAGCCCATTCGATAAATTCATCTGTTCGTCCTTCCACAAACTGTTCAAGTTTGTTCTTCAATGCAGCGGCGAGCTTGTCTTCCCTCTCCTTTTGTAGAGCCTGCATACAATTGCCACATATAAACATGGAGAATAGTAACTAAACATCGCCAAGTTAAGTTTAAGTACAACGGTAAAAATGATGTACTTTGATCTTGTCTTGAAGCATTTGTTTTCTGATTTCAGGCTCATGTGATTCTAAGTCAGCTTCGATTGATGCCAAATAAGCAAGTGCAAGCTGGCCAACGTATTCTTCAAAGACTTCGCTTCCAAAAAGCATACCAAATACAGCTGCAGGATCAACCATTGCATCCCTGAAAAGCAAAAAAAAAGTTATCAAGCTACAAGCACAAAACCAAAACCATAGATGCAAAAGTAGTTGTAAACTGCAGAGAGGCCCAAAAACTTACTGCTGAACACCTTCTTTGCCATATTTGTCATAAGCTGCTCGCTTATCCGGATTGCTCAGAACCTGATATGCCTCACCTAAAACCTTTTCATTCATGAAAGCAACAAAAGACATGAAATAGTAGAGTCACCACCAGCAATTTTTGTTTGAAGATGTCCAGTAAACAATACATAAAGACCCTAAAAACAAACAGAACAGTAACCAATCTGACAAAACACCTTATAGTGTCTTGATTCACCTGAAAGTTTTTAGCAGCTTGAGGGTCTCCAGGGTTCTTGTCTGGATGAACTTTCCTTGCCTAAAGAGCAAAAGTACACCAAAATATCCAAACAAATCAAAATTTAACATTATCATAATCAAAAACACAAACAAACACTAAAAGCAGAGTTTTTTACTTTTTTAACACACACACACACAAAAAGGGACATACTTTTAAGTAGTAAGCCTTTTTAATCTCAGCATCTGAAGCATTAGTTTCGACGCCTAAGATCTCATAGTACTCGGTCTCTTTCACCATACCTTTTGCTCTGAACAAATGTGAACAAAAAAAACACAAATCAAGACCAAGTTTTTAAAAATTTTGATCACAATATCAATGTATGCGGAAACGTTATTCACGATTTATTCCCCCATTTATTCTCGTGATCATTCCAAAAGAGAGAAATTTCGATTTCCAAATCTTTTAAAAAAAAAAACCCAGATTTTTGGGGATGAAGAACACAATTTTGGAGTGGCGAGATCTCATATGAATCTTTAAACAAAAGAAAAACAAAGAGAGAAAAGAATCTTACTGATCGTGCAGAAATGTAAATGGGGGGCACAATAATATCTCGATTCTAGTTGCGGAAATTGTGAAAAGGTTTGGTCTTTTATACGAGGAAGAGACGAGTAAGCAAAGCAAATACACAACGATGCGCCTTTGTGCTGTTTCCTTGTAAATGAAAGGACCAGAGTTGTTTACTTACGGTTTCGGGTTTTGATATTCGAAACGTGTGACCGTGTCCGTGACTAATGCACACGTGTCCGAGAATCTTCCGACCAAACCGGGATCAGGATCAAAATTCAAAACCACTACGCTGTGAGCCAATTACAAAAAGACGTATTTTTGCAAATTAAATATATATGTTTCGTTTACATATCTGAACTCTTGGATCGCTGGAACCCTAGTTTCTGCAAGCGTAAACCTTTAAGGCTAAGAATCGAGATTCACTGAACTGTTTTTGTGATTTCCAGGTGATGTAAGTTTCATATTCTCTTCCTCACCGAAAAAGATTTGAACTTTTTTGTTGTGTGGATTAGGATTATTTTGCTTAATATACATGTACGAGAAACCTCAAGCGTCCATGTGGTAAAAATAAAAAAAATGTTTACTTTGCTTAATATACATGTACATGGTTTCTTTGATGTGTTATCACGAGTATTTCCATGGAAATGTGATTACAAGGACAGAACAAACATGGTGTGCGGAACAGAGTAAATCTCCTACTAATAACACAGACACAGTTGTGGGAGAAGACAGTTGTTTTAGTAATACTGTGAGAGGAACAATCTGGAAGAGATAAAAATGTGCGGAGGTCAAAGAGAGCTACATCAGAGAAAATTAGACCTTTTGTGTTTACTCCTAGCTCGACAGAAGAGATCATGTACACTGCAATTAACGTCTTACTATATTATGCTGTAACGACAATTTCTTGATCTATATCTGTTGTGTTTCTTGATCTCTTTCGTCGGGGTACTAGTAGAAAAAGAATTACTTGAAGTCCCTGTAACCTGCATTATTCTCAAGATGACATAGAGAAGTTCGATTCAGATGAAACCAAGAAAGTAGCAGAGTTAAACCAGATTCGCCGGTTAGCTATCAGACCTAGTCACACAAGACTGCCGGATCACGTTGGTCAAAACAAGACCTTGAATTGTTTACGAGCTAGGTACATTGTTGAACCTTAAGCCTTGATGTTTTGTAAGAGTTTTGAAAAGCCAGCAGTTATTTTTATGTGAAGAAGATTCCTCAGTTTCCGGCTTCTTTCTCCTCAGCAGATCATACTCGTTACCAGAACGTAATTAACAAGTTTCAAAAAGAGGCTGTTGAAGAACATGACAAGACAAAGCTGAAACTGAATGTGATCATTGGGCTTCCCCGATGATGAAGTTGAATTGGGCTTTCACGATGATGAGGTTGAATGTGATCATTGGGCTTCTTGTAAGAGTGATAACATAGGATTTAGCAAGACAAATTTCCATTTCTATTTGACTTTGAAATTTGCATGTAAAATGTGTATATCTATCTCCTTCACGGCAAAGTCATTTTGAATAATAATAAAAAAAAGAATAATAATACAGTGTTGTGTTGTTGAAATGATATAATAGCAATGATTGGTTAAGAAATAAAATATCAACCAGAACGTACTAAACCAATCATATAACTCACTGATCATTGGATCGGCGAAGGTCGTCTGGTCCGAAAGTCAATATTTCTTGCTGTTAGATTCACATTTAATGAACCGTCTCTAATTTCTTTATTTTGTTTTATGTTGAATTGTTGATGATGGTTTTATACGTATAAAAATGTTTATATTTTGTCAAAGTAAACAATATTATAAATATTCTCAACTAGAATTGGGAATTCCTAACGACCGTTGACCCTGTCCTTTAATTGCTCCGTATTTCTTTGAGAACACAAAATTATTTGTATTTTTTTTCTTCTAATCTGTAAATCAATCCTCTGCTATCCGCCACGTGTTGCGTAGGTCTACAGTACGGGCACTGATTTAAAATTTTCTTTGGCCCCTTATTTATCGGACATTTTACCCAACTCATTCTATTTGTCAAATCTAACCCATGACTCATTTTATAAAAAAAAAGGTGTATAAAATATTAAAAAATCTCGCCCAGGTTTTTTATCAAATCCAAAAATATGGTTATTTACATTCTAGTTTGATATCTAACCTTTTACAAATATGGTTTGTTTGAATCCAGCTTAAACATTTGGATAAAAATTTTAGAAACAATATTTACGCAAATGTTGGATAAAAAAACAAAAAGAAAAACTTTGGAATATATATAAATGATCCAAATTAAGTGGGGTCATAATGTAAAGAATAATATTCTTTTCTCCACCTTCTCTTTTGTCGTCTCTTTTATTTTTATTTGGTCCAACAAAAAAAAATAATTAAATACTAGTTGTCGTTTAGTTGGCAGAATTCTCCTTTTTTTTTTTTTTTTGTCGACAAAAGTTTCATTAATTAAGCCCAACAAGGACAGATTACAAGGGATACAAGTGAATTCACGGAGCCCAATAGTCTAAAATGAAAGTCCAAACATAAACCCATACAAGTGATATACAGTAAAGCAAGAACGTAGGTTTACAATAGGACACGTTTTAGACACGTGTTTTTACTCAAGGGTGCAGTGGAAAACAACCGATTCATCGCCGTCTTTCCACCGGAGTTGAGCCATCGATCATAACCGAAAACTTTCCGGCAAATAAAATCATCTTTTTCACTTCATGATTTCAATGGATTTCAACTCTTACTCCGAAATTCACCTAAAACCTTTTGCAGTTTTATCTGAGAATGAGAAAAACAGAGGCACTTGAATCTTCAGATCTATCTAACCCCAGAAAACGCAGAAGATGAGATATCAAATTAGTCGCAAAACTTCGCTCTCCTAATTTGTTCTTCACCAGCCACGAATTCCTCTCATCACGATTCACAAGCCCAAGAAGAAACCATCATCCAAAGCCGATTATACGGCCACTTTTATAGGGTATGAGGATTTACTCTTCTCGTGAATGGAACCGAGCAATTAAAGATTCAGAGTCTCTGAATCAAACCCTCAGCTTTTGCCTCTTCCTAGTTTCTAAAGAGGTTTAACAGATTCTGCAAAAGGAGAAAACAAAGAAAACTAAGAAATTAAAAATAGCCACAAAGACTTAGAGAAACTCGCACTTAGGCGAGAAAGACAAACCGGACTTGGCCGGAAACAAAAAACCGACGACAAATTTCGCCGGAAGAGATAAACTATTAGCTTTCTCTCTCTGAAAGATTTGAGAGAGAGAAGAGAGAGAAAGCTCCTTATTTAGGAATTCCTTTAGTTGGCAGAATTCTCAGTTTGGTTTTTTAATTAATTTTGTATTTATATTTTGATAGGTTTTTACAGGTCTATTTGTCGATAGACCCGTTAAAGTTTATTTACCTACGGGCCATTAATGAGCGTCGGATCATACTCGGTTGATGATGACTACTAGACCAAACTATTTATCCACTTTATCGAATTCTCCCTATTTAATTTATTTAATTACTTTCATATAATCTAAAATACACCCCAACATTATGTTAACTATTTTTTTTAATTATTAATCTATTTTTTCTGATAAAATAATCAAAGTATCAGAAAAAATTTAATTTAATTTTTCAAAAAATGAACCAAATTTTATTAAAATTTAACAATTTTCTAATATTTTGGATAGTCAAAAAAGAACTCAACCCGAATGGAATTGAAACCCAAATTTAAAATATCTGAATAAAATCTAAAATCTTCTGATTTATATATGTAATTTGGGTAATTAAACTATATCAAATCTACATCTACATATAATCAATATTTTTGGTATTTCGTATATTCATTTGACCTTGGTTTGGTTTAGTCTAACAACTTCAAGTATACAATTCTAGAATCTGTTTAGGAGAGCACAAATTTCAGTTTTTTCTCTAGTTGGTTTTTATTCGATTATTAGGCTTCTAATATTTTGGAGCAGATGCAATATATATATATATATATAACATTATTAATTATATAGTTTATAAAATAGTAATACGATAAAAATTTTGTTCAGTTCGATGATATAATTTGGAAATATCCCGTGATTTAATTTATAGTTTTAAAAAACATTAAAATCATGTCACAAAAATACAACCACCGTCAATTTCTGGGTTAGATTGAAAGACAAAAAAAGTGTAGTCGCATATAAAAACGAATGTAACAGTTGGGGTTTCATTAAATACAATTTCTTCTTCTTCTTCTATAAAACAAACACAAATATTAATAAATAAAAAACAATCCACAATTAGAGAGAGAGAGAGGCCATTATTGGTAAGAAGAAGCTGAGAAAGTACCTTAGTGTTCGGTCCGAATTCAACTCCACTTTTGTCTCTCAATTTGTTCTCTCTCCCTCTCTCTCTCTCCTTCGATTTTTTTTGTTCGGCGATTTTTCTGGGTTTCTTGTAAATGTGAGCAATAGATAGATTCTCAATTAAAAGAAAAGTTTTTTTTTTTCTTCTTTGCTGGTGCATTGATTCGTGGATCAGCCATCTTCTCAGAAAGATTTGGGGGAAAAGAATCAAAGGAATCACTCTATGTCAGGTCCACTTGATCGATTTGCAAGACCATGTAAGAGATCTGATCTTCTTTTTATTGTTTGAAATCCTTTTTACTTCTTTCTCTGTAATTTTGTGTTTCTGGGTTAGCTCTTTTTTATTTCCTAGGGTTCACTGTAGCTTAAACGAATGAACTCTGAGCTCTAATCTAATAATGAGAATCGAAAAAATTGTGTCTTTCAGCTCTTTTTCTAGGGTTTACTGTAGCTTGAACTTCGAAATTATTGAACTTTGAGCTCTTTTGTAATAATGAGAATCGAAAAATTGTGTCTTTTGGCTTTTTCGTGTGTTCAATTTAGGTTCTTGAGCTGGAATTTTTTTGGACCTGTGGAAATTCACCTGTTTGCTTTAGATTCTTGAGTATGGTTTTGTTGAGCTAGATGAAATAGTTCTATAGATTACTTTTATGGGTCTCATGAAATCCAAACAGCTTTCACTACAGGTTTTGAGGGAATCTTGAGCAGTGATGAGAAAAAGGAAAGAAAGTCAGATTTTGAGAATTCTGAAGATGAGAGGAGAACTAGGATTGGTTCTTTGAAAAAGAAAGCCATTAATGCGTCTACCAAGTTCAAGCATTCTCTCAAGAAAAAGAGCGGAAGAAGAAAGAGTGATGGTCGAGTGAGTTCTGTCTCCATTGAAGATGTGAGGGACGTCGAGGAGCTACAAGCTGTTGATGCGTTTCGACAAGCGTTGTTAATGGACGAGTTGCTTCCCGATAGACACGATGACTATCATATGATGTTGAGGTTCTTGAAAGCCAGGAAATTCGATGTTGAGAAAGCAAAGCAAATGTGGGCTGATATGATTCAGTGGAGGAAGGAGTTTGGTACTGAGACTATTATTCAGGTTTGTCAAGCTTTTAACTTCAAGATAGTGTTGCTGTTAAACCCTTGTTTTCGATTATGTTTTCTTAACGAGTTTCTTTGTCTCAACAGGATTTTGATTTCGAAGAGATTAATGAAGTTTTGAGACATTACCCACACGGCTATCACGGTGTTGACAAGGAAGGCAGGCCTATTTACATTGAAAGACTGGGAAAGGTTGATCCTAACAGACTTATGCAAGTTACAAGCATGGATCGTTATGTAAGATATCATGTAAAGGAGTTTGAGAGGTGCTTTATGATCAAGTTTCCTTCCTGTACAATTGCTGCAAAGAGGCATATTGACTCGAGTACAACTATTCTAGATGTTCAGGGAGTGGTAAGTATTTACTATAATTCATGATATTGTTATTCTCTTACTCCAGGATGTTGTGCAGTGAGTTCTTTCCATATACTTATACATTTTAATATTCAGGGATTGAAAAACTTTACCAAGTCTGCTCGAGAGCTTATCACACGATTGCAAAAGATCGATGGGGACAATTATCCTGAGGTACTTGTTATTTGGAGATTTTAATTCTTGATCTCCTCTGTGTTTCTGGGACGTCAGGTATCAAATGCTAATCTTGGCTTTGTGCTATTTCATGCAGACTCTCCACCAAATGTTTATTATCAATGCAGGGCCTGGATTTAGGCTGCTCTGGAACACTGTGAAGAGCTTCCTAGACCCAAAAACATCTGCTAAAATTCATGTATGTGAGATCTAAGTTATCTGGTTATATCTCTATGAAGAGACTTGTCTTCAGTTATATGAACTATTTTATTGCTATGTAGGTCCTCGGATACAAGTATCTACCGAAGTTGCTTGAAGTCATTGATGTCAAGTATGTGAACCTTGACTTTCTGATCCTTTTGTCCTTCTCTGGATTTTTGTTTGATATTTATTTTATCGAAAGCTGCACGGTTTGTTAGCTTATGTACAAATTGGTCTGCACATTTTTACAGTGAGTTGCCTGAGTTCTTGGGAGGTACATGTACTTGCGCAGACCAAGGTGGTTGCATGCTTTCTGATAAGGGACCTTGGAAAAACCCTGAAATTGTTAAGGTCATTTAATGGACTCATCTCTTCTTCTTTTTAAGGATTTTGTATAAAATACTCATACCAGGTTGGAATCTGAGACATTTGGTTATCTTTACATTATTTCAGATGGTGCTACATGGGGGAGCACATCGAGCAAGGCAGGTGGTGAAAGTTTTGAACAGCGAGGGGAAAGTCATAGCTTATGCAAAACCGTCATATCCATGGGTATGTAGTTATTAAATCCTATTACTTACTCAACCTTTAACTTTTTAGCTAGCCATATTTTGCCTAAACTCTGGCTGTATCATGAACACAGATAAAGGGAAGTGACACTTCTACTGCAGAGTCAGGATCTGACGCCGAAGATATCGGGTCTCCAAAGGCTATTAAAAGTTTCTCTCATCTCCGCTTGACACCTGTTCGCGAGGAGGTAATCTTTTTCCTCTATCTTCTAATTACCTGTCAGATTCTGGATTATGCAGATGTTTTGTAAGTTACAAATTCTATTTGGGGTTGGCATGTAAAACAATGTTTTTGTTTATCGGTTTTACTCTTGGGATTTTGCAGGCAAAGTTGGCTGGTGAAACAAGCTTGGCTGGTAGTTTTCCGGGCTATGATGAGTATGTACCAATGGTTGACAAAGCTGTCGACGCAACCTGGAAAGTGAAACCTGCTATCCAGAGAGTGGCCTCGAAAGGTTCGTCAGCTGTTATCTTCTTTATGTTAGGCTCCGGTTTAAAACCAAATACTGAAGGGAAAAGATGAAACTTTGTGAAAAACCAAATCTTATAATAGTTTGCATAGATTATATAAACAAAGTTTTTTTCCGATTTCTTAGTTGGTGATCTTAATTCTATCAATCTGTCTCCTTCAGGAGCTTTAATGTCTCCCACCCTTCCAAACGATCCTGAAGGCATCCGAGCTAAAGTGCTAGTAATGTTCATGGCATTCTTGATGGCGGTTTTCGCATTCTTCCGCACTATATCTTACCGAGTTACCAATAAACTTCCAGCGATTACTATTTCCCCACCAGAAACCCAAGGAAACGCAATAGAACTTGGTTCTAATGGTGAAGAAGTAAAAGAGGAGTGTCGCCCTCCTTCTCCTGTACCAGACCTCACGGAAGCTGACCTCCTAAATTCTGTGACAAAGAAACTAACAGAGCTGGAAGGTAAAATCGGAACTCTCCAATCAAAGCCGAATGAGATGCCATACGAGAAAGAAGAACTGTTAAACGCAGCAGTCTGCAGAGTAGACGCACTAGAAGCAGAGCTCATAGCTACCAAAAAGGCTCTTTACGAAGCATTGATGAGACAAGAAGAGTTACTTGCGTACATTGATCGTCAAGAAGAAGCTCAATTCCAAAAAATGAAGAAGAAGAAGAAACATCTCTTTTGCTTTTAAAGCACCAGGCATCCCTCAAAATATCTCTCCTTCACACCAAGTGTTTATTTTGCTCTTCTTTAAAGGTTAAACAAAAACAATGCAAAACAAAGAGACTCTTCTATCTTATTCTGATGTTAAAAAGCTACTAATATACAGAGAGCTCTGTTTCCTTCTGTGATTATGAGCCTTCCATTATAATATCAATATGAAAACTTTATTTATATTTATAGTCCATCTAGTAAAATCTGTAACATTAATCTTGTTAATGCAAAACATAAAAAGTATCGAAATTATCATTAGTCAGGATTTGGATTTTTTTTAATCCAGATACATGATATTGTGGCCACATATCCATATTCTCTGATTATCTAAAAAGTTTTTGTCCATTGAACCTTTCAAATATTTGTTGCTGTTCTAAGATCAATCAATTCCTCAAAACTTTTTTATGAAGAAAATATGGAGATAACAATATCCCAATTGTGCTCTCGAGTTAAGTTCTCATCATCATCATCATCACTGTTCTGTTTAAATGGAAACACTAAGAGGAATCAAAATGGAGCTGTTTCAGTAAATTGCTTGAAAGAGATTAAGCAGATCAGTAATGTTAGCTTCATCGCAAAGAAACCGAGAAGTCACGCGCCGGTGGTGAGTACAACACGCGCCTCCTCGGATGAGAATCAATCCCCAACTTCCGGAGGAGAACGGTGGCTTCTCCAACCAGTTGGTCAGAAGCTTCTTTGGTTTCTTTCTTTAGTGTTTTGTTATATAAATCTTTTATGAGTCTTGAAAAGTCTTTAGTTCTGACAACTTATAGGGGATGGAGACACAAGACACATTGGTTACAAAGTGGCAATGCCTGCTCCTTTTGAGATCTCTTCTGTAAGAAAACTAAACTAAACCAAATCTTTTGATGAATTTTTCAAGAGCTCACTAAAATGGGGGGTTTTGAGCAGGGCCAAGTTACCATTGGACGTCTACCAGAAAAGGCTGACGTTGTGATTCCTGTGGCCACCGGTATGAATCAGCTTTGTATAGTTTTGGTTTCAGTTAAACACTTAATAGTTTTACATATATATACCTAAAGTTTGGTTTCTTATGTTGAGTTTTTTCATTTATTTGGTCTGCTAAGTCCTTCATAAACAAACACTCATATAATTTTTACTGCAGTGTCAGGAGTCCATGCGACAATCAATACAAATGAAGACAACCTTCTTGTGACGGATATGAACAGCACAAACGGTACATTCATCGAAGACAGACGTCTGATCCCTGGTGTTGCTGCTCCTGCCTTTCCCGGAACCCGAATCACCTTTGGTACACCAATCATTTCTTATAAATTTCATCTCTATGCGATGTATTGATCAATGAGATTCACTCTTTCGGGTTTGTAGGTGATACAAATCTAGCGATTTTCCGCGTTTTCAAGCTCCAAGATAGCGAAGAATCCACAGAGAAACCAACCACAGAGTAACATACAAAACCTGAAATTTGCTTCTGTTTGCTTTCCAATTTGACCGGAATTTGTAGAAAATTCTAAGTTGTTCTTACAACATTGTTGAATTGTGGGTATATATATGAATAATAACTTTATATATAATTTTTATAACATATATATTTTTGTTTTTAAGTACGTTACAAATTAGGTGTGAAAGAATGGTGAGTGGTAAGCATAAGCTTTCAGATATTTCCAGAGACAAACAAGTAACAAAACAACATTTACAGAAAGCATATCTCTCCACATTTTTTTATATCTTTAAATACTCTTCACGGTATGATATATTTATCTTTATATATAGCAAACATGGATTTTTATATTTCCAAGTTTCTTCAAAGTCTTGAGGCATCATCAAGTCTTTCAGAATCCAAAGAACTGCAAACAAAACCAATCGTAAACTCAAACTTAAATAATCTTTGAAGAAGAGTGTTGTAAATGTGTAGTTTAGTTTGTTACCTTCTTCTTCTTTTTCTTCTTCTCGATATAAGCCATTATCTCAAGCTGCGTAGCCATGGCTTCGTCCAGTGTCTGATAGTTTTAACCAAACAAGTTGATTTATAGTCGAATTATGAAAGTAGTCTGAATAAGAAGATAGTTATGGAAGCTCTTCAATCGTACCTTTTTGGTCTGAGCCAACTGAAGCTCAAGCTCGTCAACACGGCTGAGGGCTGCTGTGAGGATCTGTTCTTTCTCCGGAGAGAAGGACGCAGGCTGATTGTCCAAAGACCTACATTTCTCCTCCAGCTCTGCCATTCTCTTCACCATCGACATATACTCTTGGCTTGACACCATTGTAGTCTCTGCTTTCTCAGCTTCACCGCCGTAAATAGCCGCCTCAGTGAGCCTCCTTGGCATGTTCTTCGTTAGCCTCACCACGGTCATTAACCCCATCATCAACGACATCACCCCGCCGAACAAATATCCTTCTCCTCCCCTCCTCTGCGATGGCTTCACGGCAGAGTATATATCTGTTCCGGCAAAAACAAACATAAGTATTGAGTGGCATGTTTAGTTGAAGAATATAGCGGAATCACTTTTCAAAGACGTGATTTATGATGAATGTTTGGAATGGTAAAAGATAACAGAATCATGTTTTCAAAATATGTATACCAAAACACGGTTTAGTTAATAATCAATGTTTCTGTGTAGTGTACCTTCAGGTTCCGGAAAGTTCGACTTGGGGAGATTTGCAGGCCAAGTAGAAGCATTGACAGTTTTCTCAACCAATGGCATGAATTTCGGGTTCTCAGCATCCAATTTGTTCTTCTGCAAAAATATGGTTTTTCAATAAGTTAAACACAAAATCTAAAGAGAAAGAGAGAGAGCTAAAGAAGTAACCTTTATAGACAATGAGAGAAACTTACCGCAAAGGAATCAGTTTGCTTCGAATTGTTTCAAGCAAAAAAAATAAGAGAAAGGTTAGATTTTAACTACGATTTGGAATTATAAAGTTAAAATTTTATTGATTTTTGTTTGTACCTTTGTTGTGTTCTCGTCCACTGAGATTGTCTTCTCTTCAATGTTTGACAATGTCTTCCTTGGGCACTTCCCTTCTCCGTTCTGAACCATCTGTATATAGTTTAAAATTCAGCTTCTCAGTTCTTTAAATTGTTTTCGAAGGTTCTCTATTACTTTGTAACTTTGTAAGGTACCTTGAAGATGTCAGGATCGTTCCATGGACCTTTGTCTGAACGCATGCAGCCACCCTTGTCTGCGCAAGTGCAGTTACCTCCCAAGAACTCCGGAAGTTCACTATAAACAAAAAGATAACAGGTAATCTTCAGAATATGAATTTGCGGATAAAATGCAGAGTTATGGAGCTCTGTTTCTATCTTACTTGGAGTCGATAATCTCAAGCAGCTTGCTTTGGTATTTGTTGCCAAGAACCTGTACATGAAAACATGAGATTTCTGGACAATGATAGACCTTAAAGTTTGGAGCTTTACAGGGACACAAAATGAAAAAAGCTTACGTGAATCTTCGCGGTGGTCTTTGGGTCAAGGAAAGATTTCACAGTGCTCCACAGAAGCCTGAATCCAGAACCAGCGTTGATAATGAACATACGGTTCAATGTCTATATGATCCATAAACACACAAAAATTTAGTACTGTCTTGAGTTGATAGTGATAACAAACAACGTCAAAATCATTAAGAAACATCATAGTACCTCAGGATAGTTGTCGCTATCGATCTTCTGGATACGCTGAAGAAGATCCCGTGCGGCCTTACTGAAGCTCTTCAACCCCTAAAAATCCAGAAAAAAAACAACAAAATCATTCACTCACTCTCTCTCTTTCATTGATTTGAAAACCAAAAACAAATGTGGCGAGAGACTAGAGACCATACCACGCCTTGCACATCCAAGATTGTAGTGCTCTGATCAATATGCTTCTTGGCAGCAATGGAACAAGCTGGTAATTTGATATTGAATGTCTTCTCAAACTCTCTCACATGGTACTGCACATACCTATCGATCGTAGTGACTTGCATCAGTTTTGTGGCATCAACTTGGCCTAGCCTCTCAATGTAAACAGGCCTTCCCTCTTTGTCAACACCATGGTAACCTTGTGGATAGTACTTGAGGACTTCGTGAATTTCCTTGAAATCAAAGTCCTTTGAAAGAAGAAGAAAGAAAGAGTCAGACTTTCCATTAAAGGAGAAGGCAAAGAAAGAAAATGATCCTAAAATGTTTGATCTTTTTCACCTCCATGATTGTGTCAGCACCAAAATCTTTCCTCCAGTGAATCATATCAGTCCACATTTGCTTTGCTTTCTCGATATCAAACTTCCTTGCCCTCAGAAACCTAAGCATCATGTGATGATCATCGTGTTTGGAAGGAAGAATCTCGTCTAAGATAAGAGCCTGACGGAAAGCGTCAACAGCTTGAAGCTCTTCAAGATCAATGTCGTCAACGATAGAGACAGACATGACGCGGCTGTTCCTTCGAGTTCTCTTGGTGAAAGAGTGTTTGAATTTGTTGGAAGCATTGATTGCTTTCTTCTTAAGGGAACAAAGCTTCGTCTTCTTTTCATCCTCTGAGCCATCACAATCTGCGAAACAAAAACCTCAAAATTTCAGAACCTTTGCTAAAAGATCTACCCTCCATTTTGCAAAAAAACATCATGAAGAAATTAGTGTTAAAACAAACAAAGTTTCCTCCTTACCTAGCTTATTATGCCGATCCATATGAGCAGATAAGGTATCCGTCATGATTGTAGTCTGGATTTAAAGCTTTTCTGCTGTCACATACACAAACATAAATGAAACGTTAAGAAATCCACAGAATCCAATATGTGATTATGTTTGTTCCTTGGGAAACAATCAATCAATCAAAAGAAAAGAAGAACTCTTTTAGACATATGATCAAACAGGTGTAGTGCATGATAATCATCTGAAACAATCATCATGGAAAAGAAGAAGAGAACCAAAACCCACATTTTTTTAAATTGAATTGGGTATAAGAAACAGATGATAAAATCAATCAAGGAGGTTGGAAACAATCGGAAAAATCAAACATTTAACGAATGGTAGAAACAAATGAGAAAGAAAGGGTTCTTCTTGATTTTGTTTCTTTACCTATTAAGGGGATCCAAAAAAGGTAAGGAAGAAGAGAGAAAGAAAGGTGTATATAATATCTTGATCTCTATCTCAATCTCTTACCCCCCAAGAAAAGGACGGCTCCAGATTTAGAATGTGAGAAATCTCAGAGACCAAATCTAAGAAGAGAGAGAGAGAGAGAGAGAGAGAGAGAGAGAGAGAGAGAGAGAGAGAGAGAGATTTAGCTTAATCCATTAAAAGGGTTATTGAAAAAGGTTTAACCTTTTTTATATAATGATGGAAGGAGTAACATTGTGGTGATTTGTAAGAGACAGAGAACAAAGAAAGAAAGAGAGAGAGAGAGAGCAAAGAAGAAGCCATTTTTATAGCGGAGAAGAAAGGCGCGTGCTTTTGCCGTTTTTCTGGTGAGATTTTTTTTTGTATTTTCAAGAGTTTTTTTTGCCACTTTACAACAGGAAAATACAAATATTATTTGGGAAAAAAATTTTAAAATACCTCATCTATTTTTTATTTGGATATTTTATATCTGATTTTTTTAGTTTGGAAAGATAATACTCATAATAATAAAAACGTGCAATTTAATACCTAAAATATTAAATATTGTCATTTCCCTACCTACAATCTATTTTTTGGGTCAGAGTTATAAATTAACTATGAACTAATACTCCTTTTTCTACATCTAACTATAAACACTACAATCAATATTTATCCCGTTTAAAATTAATAAATGTATACATAAAAATTTAAAGTTAATTAGTATTAGAGTATGTATATACATAAAGGAAAATTACAGAAAACAATATTTTTATTTTAAAGTTTTGATTTATTATTTATTGCAATTTTTTTAAAAAAAAACTGTTAGAAAGACGGTTTTACTACGGATATATTTATTAGAAATTTAACTTAATAATACCTTTATACATCTGTGTATGGGATTTAAAAACAATGTTATACGAAATATAATCATGCTATTTTTTTTTTCTTTCTAGCTATAGAAAATAAAAGTAATCATAAGGAAGAGCTGGTTTGCCATACTTTGAAATTAAACAAAAAAAATTATAATTTCCGACAATGTAATTATGAACGGCATGGCTGATGGCTTTTTCCCCAAAATAAATTTAAGCGAAATTGATCACATTAAACAGTTATCATTAATTAAACAAAAAATATTTAAATATGTCAACAAACAAGTTATCATTTATTTCATCCAGCGAAAAACAATAAAACGTATTTATAAATTTGTTTGATATATGGACCGACCGACCATCATCATCATGAAGAAGCCCAAGCTTCCAGCTCCCATATTAATTGACTTTATATTATTCACTTTAATGATAATACCATTTATTTTTATTGTTTTAAATGTTTGTTTTGTTTAATTAAAGCGAACATTATTGTCTAAGTGATTGACCAAAGGTTAAGTAATATTTCTACACCAAAAAATTAGATATTCAAATATTAGATATCACGATTTATTAATAATTCTGCAGATTAGTGGAAACAAATTTACTGAATATTTCTAGTGATGCGCATTAATGATCATTACAGTTCTAGTATTTACAAACTACAATATCTTTGTGATCCACACTAAATCAAAAGTTAAATAACTTTACCTTACGTTATTAAATATAGTATTTAATACAATTTGGGCGTAATGTTTCTATACCAAAAGATGGGAGGTTCTAATATTAAATAGCACGATCTATTAATAATTTTGCAGATTAGTAGAGGTAGATTTACTAAATGTCTCCAATGCTTGCACATTGATGATCATCATAGTTTTCATATTTACAAATTACAATATGTTTGTGATCCACACTAAATCAAAGTTAAATAACTTTACCTTAAGTTATTAAATGTAGTATTTAATACAATTTGGGCCCGTTGTCAAAAGAAAAAAATATATACTATTTGGGCCTAAAATGGGACCGATTATATTGGGCCCATATTCATTAAGTATATTAACATTAATGGGTTTTAAGTAGATCCATATAAGTTTTTCGCCGCGTTTTTCATTTATAATGGCTATTCTACTATCACGGCGACCCAATGGCTACGGCGGCGGCCAAGCTAGTTCGCCGACATCGTCTACTAGTAGTTTTAGGCAATAGACAAGCTTGTTTATAAACGATGTGTGGTGTTTTTGGATTTTACCGGGAAAATAAGTCAACACCATATTCAATAATAGAAGAAATATCACATGTGTATATGTATGTTGACTCAATAAAAAAATATCCCATGTAATCAACTTGAGTTGGATCCACTTGTTTTGAAGACTCCATAAAATAATTGCAAAAGATAAATTACTTCTTACACGACCCATTCCTACATAAACTCAATTCTTTAATCTTGTTCTAGATGGAATTATTTTTTATCATCAATTTTATTATGAAATTCTTTCTTCGAGGAAGGTCCATGTTATGTTAGTTGTTCAGAGATTCAGAGAATGTTGCTTCTTATTCAAGTCGTCGTTGGTCTGTTTGTTGGATAATTCCAGTGACTTGAGAAACAAGTTAAGGAGATCACAAACAAGATTTAGATAAGGGGTAACTTATTTAGATAAGGCTTTGTGTGTTGTTATCCTAATCCTAATAGAACAAGGAGTTGTCTTGTTTCTATATAAATACAAGGGCCTATGAAGAGATATTTCATAGAGCTTGAGAAAGAGATTTAGTTTTTGAGAAGTTTTCTAAGTCTAATAATAAGAGAGGTGTTCTTATATTCAAGTTCTTTTAAACTTTGAATTGGTATCAGAGCTTAGGTTAAAGCTTTTGTTAAAGAGTAGTGTGCGAAGAAGATGGCGGATGAGCAGAATCCTCCACCGAGAACAAAGGACCTTGGATCTCCATCGATTCATTGTCCTATGTTGACATCGACAAACTATACGGTTTGGGCGATGAGGATGAAGGTCACCCTTCGAGTAAGCGAAGTGTGGGAGACAATAGAACCGGGATCCACCGACGTGAAGAAGAACGATGTCGCAACGGCGCTCTTGTTCCAGTCCATTCCCGAGGCTTTGATTTTGCAAGTTGGAGAGCAAAACTCAGCAAAAGGCATATGGGATGCCATCAAATCTCGACACCAAGGTGCTGATCGTGTGAAGGCAGCGAGACTACAAACGATCAAGGCGGAACTAGATAGACTGAAGATGAGCGAAACCGACTCGGTTGATGACTTTGTGGGAAAGATATCGGGTTTTGCAGCTCAATCCGCAGCACTTGGAGAGACTATGGAAGAAGCAAAATTGGTGACAAAGTTTTTAACGGCACTTCCAAGGAGCAAGTTCATTCATATAGTAGCTTCCCTTGAACAAGTTCTTGACCTAGAAACAACCGGGTTTGAAGACATAGTTGGGAGGATAAAGGCATTTGAAGAACGTGTTAAGGAAGAGACCCAAAGTGAAGACCAAGGAAAACTCATGTTTTCTAATTCAAGTAACCGTGGAGGACATGGTAGTAATCAAGGAGGAAACAGAGGAGGTTATGGCCGTGGAGGGTCTAACCGAGGTGGCTCTGGTCGTGGTGGTAGAGGTCGAGGCCGAGGAAGGTCTAATGGACAGAAACGTGGAGAAGAAGCCACCGATCAAAACCAAAAACCAAAGAAAGACATGACCAAAGTCATATGTTGGCGATGTGACAAGCCGGGTCACTACGCATCATCATGTCCCGACAAACCAATACAACACCAAGAGACGAACTTAAACGAGACACATGAGGATGATGCTCTTTATGTTCATGAGGTGGTGTTCTTGAATGAAGAAAAGGTGTTCCCAAAGTTGTATGATACAAACAACAAGAGTATTTGGTATCTAGACAATGGTGCGAGCAATCACATGACGGGCAACAAGGAGTTCTTCACGAGCATTGATGAAACCATCACGGGGAGAGTCAAGTTTGGTGATGGTTCGTTTGTTAACATTGTGGGGAAAGGTTCTATAATTTTTGTAGGTAAAACGGGTGAGAGGAGATCACTTAAGGAGATTTACTACATACCCGACCTCATGCATAATATCATAAGTCTTGGACAAGCAACCGAGAATGGTGTGAAGTAAACATGAAAGGTGATATTTTGACACTAAAAGATCAAGTTGGAAGGTTGCTTGTACAAGTCACAAGATCTGCAAACCGACTTTACAAAGCTCCAATGGAGATTGGATATCCTAAGTGTTTACTTTCACAAGATGATGACATCACGGAAACTTGGCATGCAAGATTGGGGCATGTTAGTGTTGGTGTTATGAACAACATGGTGAAGAAGGAGATGGTTGTTGGGATGCCACAAACAACACATGAGAAGAGTGTGTGCAGCGCTTGCTTGGCCGGGAAGCAAACTCGAAATTCTTTCCCGACTAAAGCAACTTACCGTGCGGCTCAAGCTTTGGAGTTAGTACACGGCGATTTGTGTGGACCAATTTCACCACCTACACCATCAAGTAATCGGTATGTATTTGTCTTGATTGATGACTTTTCAAGGTATATGTGGACGAGGTTATTAAGGGAGAAGAGCGAGGCTTTCGATCGGTTCAAAAGTTTTAAGGAGATGGTAGAGAAGAGAACCGGACTGAAGCTTAAAACCTTTCGCACCGATAGAGGGGAGAGGAGAAACCGCACACTTATGGAGATGACAAGAAGCTTGCTTAAAGCAATGAAGATTCCGAATGATATGTGGGGAGAAGCCGTACGTCATTCAACATATCTCATAAATGGAGTTCAAGCGATCAAGTCCCCCGGAGTTCAAGTTGGAATTAAGGGGGTGAATGTTGGATAATTCCAGTGACTTGAGGAACAAGTTAAGGAGATCACAAACAAGATTTAGATAAGGGGTAGCTTATTTAGATAAAGCTTTGTGTGTTGTTATCCTAATCCTAATAGAACAAGGAGTTGTCTTGTTTCTATATAAATACAAGGGCCTATGAAGAGATGTTTCATAGAGCTTGAGAAAGAGATTTAGTTTTTGAGAAGTTTTCTAAGTCTAATAATAAGAGAGGTGTTCTTATATTCAAGTTCTTTTAAACTTTGACTGTTTAATTATATATAAACACATCCTTCACGATTTGTTTAAAGCTTAACTTAACATTCATTTTTGTTTTCTTCTTCCTCCTATGCGTTGACTATTTTAGTTTCTTCCCTTGATTCCCAGATTTTGATCCTTTCAAGATTCATAATCTTTCTTAGATTTTGATCTCACCTTTGCTACATTCCAAGAAAGTCTCATTCCATTTTATAAGTTTAAGTCTCATTCCATTTTATAAGTTTCAGCTTTATGGCTACGGGTGAAGCACTGTGTAACAATGTCCAAAGCACAGTTTCAGTTACTAGAAGAAGCTACCAAGTAGTTATAGCAGCGACAAGAGACATGGGTCTTGGTATGGACATGAAACTTCCTTGGGATTTACCAATGGAATACGAATTTTTCCAAGGTGTTACAACTAAGACATCTGATCCCAAGAAGAGGAATGCGACTATAATGGGAAGAAAAACATGGGAATCTACTCCTCTAGAGTTTCGTCCCCTTCCTGGTCGGCTCAACGTTGTTCTGACAAGTTCTAGCTGTCTCGACATTGGCGCCGATGAGAATGTATTGGTGTGTAGTACCATGGAATCGGCTCTTGAACTTCTAGCCACGGCACCATATTCCTTGTCTATTGAGACGGTCTTTGTCATAGGAGGTGGCGAGTTGTTAAGGTTTGGCTTCATCCTCTTTCCACATGGTTTTTGTTAAAATTTTGAGTTTAGAATAACTTGAGGTTTGATGTCTAGATGTGATTGAAAGTTCTTGTGGTGAGGCCTTCTTAATTAAGTTTGGTACTGTGAATGAGATGATGGTTGGACATTTGGTAACATATTGAACAAAAACATTGGTTTAGTCAAGATTTCAAATCTTTTTGCTGATATGTGTTGTGGTTTCTCTATAGGAACTATATGAATGCACCAGGCTGTGAAGCTATCCACCTAACAGAAATCGATATAAGCGTACCATGTGATGCATTTGCGCCGAGGGTGGATACTTCTCTATACCATCCATGGTACTCATCATTTCCAAGAATGGAAAATGGAACTCGGTATAGTTTCAACACTTATGTCCGAAGAAAAGATCATATCTTTGGTTCCGGTGAAAAGAAAAGTGTTGTTGGGTCAGATTTCAAGCAGTACTATTCGTTCTTGCCTAAGATGGTTTTCGAAAGGCATGAGGAGTTTGGTTACTTGAATCTTGTTCAAAACATTATATCTACTGGAGACATGAATGACAATAGTACTCTTTCTAAATTTGGCTGTCAGGTGAGCTTTTGTCCATCCATATGTTAGTGTCTTTCTCCTTTAATTGAGCTTACACGTTTTTGTAGTTGACCTATGATTATCTTGTATCCTATCTTGGTTAATATACAGATGCGGTTCAATCTGCGCAAGACTTTCCCGCTTCTCACAAGCAAGGCATGTCTTCTCATCATCTTCTTTAGTTTAGTCACAACTTTTATCAAGGAAGCCACCTTTACTGATTGATTTTTTCGATTCATTATTAATTTTTTTGTCTTGCAGAAAGTATTCTGGCTAGGAGTCGTTGAGGGAACCCTACAACTCATCAGTGGTTCAACCAATCCCAAGGTAAAACCAAAAGAGACCTTTGTGCTACTACACAACCAAAGACAATGAAAATGGTCAAAATCCTTGTTTATATTCTTGATAAAGAATCGAGAGTGAAGCATATATCATAATCTCATAATGTTCTTTCAGGAAAAGGGCACTAATCATATATGGGTCAGCGATGAGGCTAAAGAATATATTAACAGGCAAGCACATAATTGAGAATTATATAGTAGTTGTACTGGAACCAGACTCACACTGATGTTTGTGTTGCAGTTTCAGAGAGAATGTTACAGAAGAAGATGGAGACCACCCACTCCACTGGAGAAATTCTGATTCTAGGTTTGTGATGTCCTCTTCTTTGGATGATTTGATCATATGATTTGCATCTTTGACTGGTTGGTTTTACATTTTACATTTTCCAGCAAAGAGTTCAATCAGCTCTCTGATGTTATAAACAAGATAAAGAACAATCCTCATAACCAAAAGATCATGCTTTCAACTTATAATCTGAAGTTGTCGGTATCTCCTTGTCAGACAGTTGCACAGGTTAGCTTGAGTTTCATCTGTTTTGGTCTCATCTAAAAACTTTGTTACATTTCCATTGCAAAATCATTTCAAAGTATAAAGATATATAAAACTGAAAATGGTTTGGTTGTGTTTACACCAGTTCTATGTGGCAAATGGTGAGCTCTCCTGTCAAATCTACCAGAACTCAACCGAAGCAAGCCTCGGGATTCCTTTCAGTATCGCTGCATATTCGCTCTTGACATGCATCATCGCTCATGTTTGCGGTATGTATATCAAACCTTGAGTCCAGACTTAAAATACATGCACCATTTTGCTCATGATTCTTGTGTTAACAGACCTTGTAGCTGGTGACTTCATCCATGTGATTGGACAAGCCAATATTAACAAATCTCACGTCCAAAACATACAAAAACAGCTTCAAACCTCACCAATACCCTTCCCGGTCAGTACTATATTACCTTGTTTTGTTCATTTCAGGAACCAATTTAACTCAAATGTCTTAACAAATACAAACAGATTTTGAAGATCAACCCTGAGAAAAAGAAGATCGATATCTTTGAGGCTTCTGATTTGGAACTCCTGAAGATATGAACAATGGCACAACTTGTATCCCTCATAGTTGATTTCTACTTATTCATTCAATATTACAGAAAACTTATACTTGATATAATTTTAATAAGATAGAACAAAATTATACAAAGAAACCAAAAAAAGAAAAGCTAAAACAACATTTTATGCTAGGGCTTTGAAATATGTTTGCCCGTTATATATATACAAACACACACAACACATATGTGGATGCTTTGCATAAACTAAAGTTTTCCTTTTTTTTTTTCTTTTTTTTTCTTGTTTTTAATAGTATTTTTATAATTTTAGATAATACAAAACTCTTCATCCTTTTGGTTCCTTCTCTGTCTCGCAATGAAAGACTCGATCTTGTATCGTAGTTCATCATCGGATTCATATACATCAGCAGATCTATCCGTCTCCGATCTTTTCAGTTTCCCACAAGTACTCTTCTTTGATCCCTCGAGGTTCTCGGACTGACTCCTTTCGTAACTCTTCATGGGACTTTCTTGATTTTGAGGAATGATTTGTTTGTGTCTCCTCACAGTTATGTCCTTCGTCTCTGTCTCCTCCCCACTGTTCTGTTTTGAACTGTTCTCAGACCTTTTAAGTTTCTCTATATTATCGTCGGTGCTCTGTTTTTTCTTGTTCTCCAAAATGCTCTTTTTTGCTCTGCTCTGTCTCTTCTTATCTTCAATGCTCTGTTTTGCTCTGTTTTCTTCAATGCTCTGTTTTGCCACGACCTCTGCTCCACTATGTTTTTCTCTGCAGATCAGTTGGGTCTCTAAGTTTTGCACTCCTCTTGAGCTCTCCCGAACAAACTCGTCGTAAAAATCGTTGCTGTTTCTCCTTGCATCAGGTTCTTGATTCAGAAAGAAACCGCACTTGGCAACTATAGCGATGACTATCGCATTCCCCAAGACGAAAGCAAGGTGACGGTTGATGAGAAAACCCGAAAGAACAGAGCCCTCGAAGGTGATGACTAGCTGGTAACAAAGCTTGGCTACTGTAACCATGACTACAGTTATCTCGATCACCCGGTAGAACAAATCTAAGAGCTTTTGAGACCGAGACTTCTTCACAACAACCTTCATCTTTCTTGGTTTATTAGCCTTCTGATTACTTAGCGAATCCATTTGGCCTTTACCAAGATGTTGTAGATCGAACAAAAATGTTGTAGAGAAAGAAAAAAAACAGAGGAGAGTGTGAGTAATGTTTTACTCTTTGCGTCTTGTGTTTGTGTTAGCTTGAGAAAATGTAACATTACAATGTAGAGTATTTATAAAGGGTCACTTATTAGTGCATTTGCTTTCTTTTTTTCCAAGAACCATTTCTTTTCTTTTTCTCAATTGAATTAAAGTTATTTTGTTCTTATATGCAAAATAAAAAAAAGTTAATTGATCTTTCACTCTTATTGAAAACCAATAAAAATCATAGTCTTGTTGCCTTAAGATTGTATATATGAAATTATGATATTTATGTAAAGATCAAACCAGAATAGTTTCGCAAGTTTTTTGGCGAAAAAATTGTTGATATGAGTTCGTGAATGGAATTGAAAATTGCGTTTTCCAATTTCTTTTACAATTGTGATAGGAGTTTTATTTATATATAACTTGTAAAAAACAATCAGCACTATTAACAAATTTGATATATAAACTTAAAAATAATTTTTTTGGACAATAATTAAGATTAAAACATGAAGAGGCTCCTTCACTAATTAAAAAGTAACTTTATAAAATAGAAAAAAATAGATAATGAGAAGCTAATGAGTTTAAACCTGGAAAAAAAAAATACAAAAATAAATGTATGATTAATTATTTGTAGGTGATTCAAAATTTTGGTTCAGAGTGTTTATAGTATTCCAATCAAACAAGTAACATACTTACTTTCTTATAGTATTATACTCTTTGATCATAGAATTTAGAAAGTGTGCTGTTCCTAAAGGAGTTTGTTAGCTTTAAAAAGACATTATCACTTGTCAAACAATGCAACAACAGAAGCTATTTATATACCTCTAAGTTAAATGAAACTTTTCATCTAAATTAAGCAAATTCATAAATATTAACTCTAAGTGGTCATATTATGAACAAAATTTATACTACGTGTCAAACAAAAATGGTTACATATAACAATATGAATATTATATAATTGTGTATATATGTGTGATATTTCTCACTAAGTTATAATTAATTAGTAATGACATTTTTTGTTTCATTGGTAAATATAGTTTCATGCACTATCTTCATCCATTTGTATTTTATTTACTCGACTCACAAAGCAGCCCACCATTAGTTTTGTATGACCATTTATATATTTTCTTGATTTTAAAAACAACAATGAATTAATCTCTTTAAATAATACGTATCACTATATCTAAATAAACTTTGTTGCAAAAAGTTTTTAGGACTTGAATGATTAGCGTACAAAGTATGTATATAGTGCCAAATTATAATCGCATATTAATGAAATTTATTTTAAAAAAACTATCTAATCCAAATCACTCATATATTTTAATATATACAGAAGGAAACCATTACTTCTTCACTAAGAGATTGAGAAATGGCTAACAATAGTTCCACAACTTCTCTTTTGTTTATGTGTGTTCCTCCTTTATGTCTTGTCTCTTTCAAACCAAAAAGAAAAGTATGTATATGTGGTTTCATTTCAATTTCAAGTTCTGTTATTGGATACACTTTGAACAAAGTTTAAAAGACCCACTTCCTTTTTTTCTACTTCTTCAAAAGACATATGTTCATAATAATTGCTCATGAGTGTAAACGTGTCACTCGATGCTTCTTCAATCAACATTATGCAAATTAGTATCTACTACTACATGTCTACGTGTTCTTAGACACTTATCCATAAAAATGTTTACGACTTAGGTCATATAAGCAACCGATAGATCCTGATTAATTTGAGTTTATAGTCAACTAAATGTTTTTGAACCTGAAGTTTACAGTTAACTAAAACTTGAGTTTATAGCCAACTAAAGGTAGTTGCTCAAGGTTAAGTGTATCATATTTGGCGTCAAAGAAATAATGTGTTTTGCACAACGATCTTCAGAGAATTTAGCCCTCAACAAAATCTTCAAGACTATTGATCTACAAATTCGCAAAGCTATTTTGGTAAGGCGACATAGAATATGTTGGCGACCTCTAATGTTCCTCGGATTCGATAACACCAAAATTTGTGATCTTTTTACTTTGTATACTTGTTTTTACATTGTGCCAAAGTTACTCTATATCTAGGTAATGTTTTATGTAATACTTTAACTTCATTTCTAAATTTTAATGAGATTTACAAGTTTAGCAAAAAAAAAAAAATTACAGTTACTCACCTCATTTTTTTTTTGTGAAAACCGATAGATATTACAAAAGTATATACTGAATGAATTAGAAATTGTATATACTTTTTGAGTTATTTATAATTTAATACAAGTATTCTTTTGATATAGAACAATGATTGGACCTTATATATTAGGCACAAGAGGATACTTCTTTAATATACAAAATGTGACCTTTAAAATCTATGTACTGTTTTCTTTAAATCTACAATTAATTCGAACTAAGATTTATATATAGATTATGGAGCTTTACTGCACACCTAATATACACTTACTCATGAATATCTAGTTGATTAAATTCTTCTTCTATATATATATATAGATGTTATTTCGTAGAAAACAATGTACTGTATCCTTAGCCTAAAACAAGAAACTGTGTATTATATGTTAACTAGTGTGACCCCTTTTATGGTGGCAAATCTATATAAAGAACCAGAATCTGAGTTTCATAATTTTATTACATGCATGGCTTTTTGTATATCCTAATCTATGTATAATTAATTCTCAAGTTGATCGTAAAGATTAGTTTAAAATTTGTAGTGTACATCTTTTACATTCATTTTTATATTTATTTCATCCCTTCGTATGTGAGTGCATGCTGATTCCAGTGTCACTTTGCTCATCTTATTTATATAAAAAAACTAAAGTGTGTTTATATAAAAAAAGAAAAAAGAACTACCAAAAATAATTGACAAAAAATCTGACATTTTCCAAAACAAATATCCGACCTGCCGGAATCGAACCAGCGACCTAAAGATTACAGCAACTACTACAGTCTTCCGCTCTACCAACTGAGCTAAGATCGGATTGATTGTTATACGATGATTACAAAAGTATTAAAACTGAGCTAAGGTCGGATTGGCCTTAGCCCAATTCGGCTCGACTAAAAACTTATTGGGTTTATAAATATATAACATTAATGGGCTTTCTCGAGCCTTTTAACTCTGTGAGAGAGAACTCAGAAACCCTAATATATAAACAACGAAACCAAATCTTTCTCTCACTGTCGTCTCCTTTGGGCTTTCGTCTCTCTTTACTCTTACTCGCCGCCGATCGTTACTCCGTCTCCGTCGACACCACCATGGTTACTCTCCCTCCATCTCCATCTGTATATTCGTATCGCCTTATTTCTCTTTGCGAGAGTATCTGATCTGAAATGTTGTTTGTTTTCAGGCGCCAAAGAAGGATAAGGTTCCACCGCCGTCATCAAAGCCGGCTAAGTCCGGAGGTGGAAAGCAAAAGAAGAAGGTTCGTTTCCTTCGTTATTGCATTTTTATATGATACAATCAATGTAATTGTGTAGCTACTGTAAATGTTGATTTGAAAAGTAGCAAATTGCTCCAATTCTAAGTGTTTACGTCTAGGGTTGTTTAGAAATTGGTTTAGGTTTCATTTCCTGAGAGTTTGATTAATCTTATTCGGGTAAGTAGAGGTTAAGTATTTGTATTGGATGAAGATTGAGGTATATGTTTGCACTTGTTTCATACAAATCTAGAAACTTAGGTCTCTGTGATTCATTTCTCGATAGAGTATTGTGTAATTCAGCTTTGTTTGTGTAAACAATGTCATGCTTTGTGTTTGGTGTTGCGTTCTTGATAATCTTTGTGCTTAATTGTTGTTTTTCCTCTCTATGAATGGTTGTTTTAAAAAAACAGAAGTGGAGCAAGGGAAAGCAAAAGGAGAAGGTGAACAACATGGTCTTGTTTGACCAAGGTACTTACGACAAGCTTCTCACTGAAGCACCCAAGTTCAAGCTCATTACTCCATCGATTCTTTCTGACCGTATGAGGGTATGTTACTATATATTTAATGTCACTGTTGCATTCTTAGTAACGTATGGTTTGTGCTGTTTACTGTTGTTTCCATTTGATTCCAATGTTAGTTCCTGGTGACTGTAGTTTCCGCATGATTTGAAGATCAGTGTCTGACATTGTTATTCTCTAAATTGTTTGACAAAACAGATTAATGGGTCTCTAGCAAGGAGGGCAATAAGGGAGCTAATGGCCAAGGGTTTGATCAGGATGGTCTCTGCTCACTCAAGCCAGCAGATCTACACCCGTGCCACCAACACCTAAAGAGCTTGACTTTTCAATGGTTTGGTTCTCGAAGCTCCTCTTGAATATTGTCTTTTGATGTATACATTAATCATCAGAGCTCTTATAGTTCTTCTTTTTGGTAAACCTCTGCTCTTTGTACCTCTTTAGAATTGTGTTTTCAGATTATTTATGCCAAGTTAAAGTCGAAGTTGCTTTCTGATTTTTCCCGAGTCATTTAAATTTCATTGAGTTATCCATGTCGGTTTTGGTTTGATTTTTGCTGTCGTGTTTGTTGTAGAAATGTTGGTTTGGTAATACTTGTCACGATCATTTCATTATGCGAAATTCGTATCACCATTAGGATCAAGTTCATCTTTCTGAATCCATCAAAATCAAAATTCTCGGATGAACTTGTCCTCGGTGATAATGTTTCGATACAAAATCTTAAGATTAGACACTACCAAAAACAGTTGCCAATGAGCTGACATATACGGTTTATATTGTATCATTGTTTAAGTGAAATGGTTACTTATAATTAATTATCATGATATGAGAGTTTTGTTTTCTGAGTCAGAAAAAATGGTCTTTGTGACAAATGTGCGGCCGTGAAGTTTCTAGATTCCATCCAATAGAGAAGCATTACATTTGTAACTCATTGAGCATCATCAATCAAACTTCACTACTTTTGAGTCATACAAATGGTTACAAAAGAAACGTCCCTTTCTCACACATGAAAGATCTTTTAGATATTTTATTTTGTACCTTTCTGTAAAAAAAATCCCTAGCCGTCGAAAATCATCAATTTTATATCAATTTTTTTGTAAATCATAAGTCTAATTTTAATAGTTAGTAACTTAAGGTTAGTGTGTATTGTTTCTTTGTACCAAATCCTATCTATGTGTGACAGTGAACAACACAACGTGTGTAGGTAGAATAGAGATGAATATGAGGTTCAAGTTCTCAACGTGTCGTTGTAAGACTAGAGCGAACATATGGAACAAACCAGAGCCGTCCGTTTAATGTAACAGTCACCATGACTCACTCACTCACTCACATCAATTATGATTTGCTAAATCTTTTTTTTTCCCTCTTTTGCTTTGAATATTAATTTTTCTAAGTAGAAACTTAATCCCAATGTGCTAAAATCATTTACTCTTTACCAAACTAGTCAGAATCCAACTATGTACTACTAATAAAAAGTTCGGTTATAAAAGATTGGCCAAGAGGAGAAAATAAGTTTACTTTCTCGTGTGGGATCACAGGAGAAGTAACAGCTTCCTCCGTCAACCACGCACTTCACTGATTCAGTCAGACTTGTTCTCCTTCGATTTCAAACGAACTACCAAAACATATTAATCAAGATCAGACACAGAGTTTGATTATTGCTGGTGAGGTTTTATACTCTTATCTCGGTTTTTAAGTTTTGTATTCAAATATTAAAGATCTTCTTCTTTCTGGATCGTTGTTGTTAGCTTCTGACCATGAAAAAGTTTCTGTCTTTCGAGGTTTCGCATTCCCATTATCGATTTTGCTTTCTCTGTGTTTTGTTTTTACAGAAAAAAAAACCAACTTTAATGATGTTTTCTTTTGGTTTGATGATGCAAAAATTGAAACTTTATGCTACTTCATAGTTACTGTCTAGCTTCTATTAAATTAATGATCTTTTAAGCCTAATGGAGTGTGTGTATCTATTTGATTTGCAAACTCGTTCAGTATCAAAGTCATTTGAGGCTATGGATAACTTTTTCTTTGGATTAAGCTCTTTATGATCCAAACTTGTTCCTTTGTTGAGAATGTTTCTTTCCAGCTTAACAATGATTTTGAAAAACGATGTGTTGTCTGCATAATCTTGAAACTTCAAGAGTTTTGTATGTTTGAGAGTTTCAGAGATCTGTGTTTGTGAACTATTTGGGAAGTCCAATTTTTCTTTGTTTTGTATGTGCTTATTTTAGGAAATTCTCATCTGGGTTTGTGGAAAGTTCGTAGCTTTCGAGGATTTAACTAATAGGTTACTCTCAAGAACTGTTATTTTGACTTCTAATCTTGTTCAGAATTTTCTCTGGTCGGTTTCACTTTAACACTTTGCTTAAATTTGAACAATTGGTCTGGATTATTTTATTGCCATCTTGATTATATTAATATAAGCTGTAGAAACTGAAACACTTTGTGTGTTATTCACTTTACTTGAAGCTTTTATTATTCTTCTGAGCCAATCATATCTGCTATTAACTTTCCTAGGTTTCTGTTATTCATTTTTGTGTATCTTGCAGCTAAAAATAGATGGATTCTTCTTACTCCTTTGCCTTGGGGACAAGCAGTTCTATTTTGCCAAAACTCTGTTTCAAAAATGCAGAGAACAGGTTTTTGGGTGAGAAGATCAACAACAATGGTTTCTTTAAACGTTTTAGATCAGATGTTGTCTCCAAGAAGTTTGGAAATCCAAAGTTCAAACACGGTGTTGTTTACGCTGTTGCCACTTCTAATAATCCAAAAGAGGCTATGGTATGTTGATCAGTTTTACTCTTTTCTCTCTTGCTTATAAGGCATTCGGCTTGCTTTGTGTAGCTCAGATTTATCATACCATAGACATTCTTCTTAAGACTTGTCTCACACAGACTACCTTATCGGTTCCTGCAAAAGTCCGGAGTTCTTGATTCTGTTCGCTTTGTCTTTTCAGACAGTAAAGCCTTCAATGTTTGAGAGAAGAAAGGCAGACCCGCAAAACGTGGCTGCAATCATTCTAGGAGGAGGCAATGGTGCTAAACTCTTCCCTCTTACAAAGAGAGCCGCAACACCTGCTGTAAGTGTTTATCTTTTTTAGTTTTCTCGTTACGAGAAAGCAAAACAGTAAATAACATTCATATGATTAGGACGTCAGGGCTCTTATCTTTAAACCAATGTTTGTGTGATGATGATGATTCTAATGTCTTCAAATTATGCAGGTTCCTGTTGGCGGATGCTACAGACTGATTGATATCCCGATGAGTAACTGCATTAACAGCTGCATAAACAAGATCTTTGTGCTTACACAGTTCAACTCGGCTTCCCTCAATCGACATTTAGCACGCACTTATTTTGGGAATGGCATAAACTTTGGAGGTGGTTTTGTAGAGGTATAAACAGTACTAGAACAATAAACAATTTCTGGTTTCTTAATTTTTCGACAAATAAAGCAAACATAGAATATTTTTGAGTAGGTCCTTGCTGCTACGCAAACACCAGGGGAAGCAGGGAAGAAGTGGTTTCAAGGAACAGCAGATGCTGTCAGAAAATTTCTTTGGGTGTTTGAGGTTTGAACTTATGATCACTGTTAATGCTTTATCTGTATTCAAGTCGTTTCTTTGATATCTTTGAAGTGGTCTAAAAGCTATTGATCGCTTAAATAGGATGCCAAGAACAGGAACATTGAGAACATACTTATTTTGTCTGGGGATCATCTCTATAGAATGAACTACATGGACTTTGTTCAGGTATTTAGTTATCTTAATCTAAAGAGATCTTTTGTCATCTTGAAACCTCTTTATAGTTTTATTAACTTGATGTGTTGTGACAGTCTCATGTAGATAGTAACGCAGACGTTACTCTTTCGTGCGCACCAGTTAGTGGAAGGTTAGTTTCTTGATACTCTTTTACACCTTTTCTATGTGAAATATTGGTTCTGAAAACCGTCATTTTGTCAATTTGGTAGCCGTGCATCGAATTTTGGTCTAGTGAAGATTGATCGAGGAGGGCGTGTTATCCAATTCTCTGAGAAACCAACAGGAACTGATCTAAAATCAATGGTATAGTTTCTTTTTACGATTCTTAATACATATTAACTCAACAAAGTCACAAAGCATTTGAAAACTTTAAAAAATATTATGTTTTGTTTTGACAGCAAACGGACACAACGCTGCTTGGACTGTCTGATCAAGAAGCAACAGATACTCCATACATTGCATCAATGGGAGTTTATTGTTTCAAAACTGAAGCTTTGCTGAACCTTCTAACAAGACAGTATCCGAGTTCCAATGACTTTGGATCTGAAGTTATCCCTGCAGCCATAAGGGATCACAATGTTCAAGTAAGGTTTTAGAAAATCGCTTCCTCTTTCGTTTTTCTTATCCGTTGAACACAATGAGTGATCTAACAATGATTTATTGATTTCTGTCAGGGATACATTTTCCGGGATTACTGGGAGGATATTGGGACTATAAAGACATTCTATGAGGCTAACTTAGCTCTTGTTGAGGAGGTAGAAACATTCTCCCAGTCTTTCACCTTATTATGGTCTCTCATTTTCGTTCCAACCTTTCTGTTCTTGTTTTGCAGAGACCAAAATTTGAGTTTTATGATCCAGACACTCCATTCTACACATCTCCACGGTTCCTCCCACCAACCAAAACTGAGAAATGCCGTGTACGTATCAGCTTATCTGAAGAGAAATCTCTTTCCTTTGTGGTTAATGTTTCTTTATTTATGATTGTTGATCTGGTATGGTTCTTCTGTTTGATGATTTTGTACAGATGGTAGACTCCATAATCTCGCACGGATGTTTCTTGCGAGAATGCAGCGTTCAACGTTCCATCATTGGTGAACGGTCACGTCTAGACTATGGAGTTGAGCTTCAGGTGAATCTTCATTTTTGATCTGAAAACAATCGTAGGGACTTTTACGCTATGTAGCAATCAAACTGAGTTTTGTTTTCTTCTTTTCAAAGGATACATTGATGTTAGGTGCAGATTACTACCAAACTGAATCTGAGATTGCATCTCTATTAGCAGAAGGAAAGGTTCCAATTGGTATTGGTAAAGACACAAAGATCAGGTAAGTTTTGAAATATCCCACAAAAACCTCTTCTTCAAAATGGATTTGTATGAAACAAAAAAGTTTATTCTATAGGAAATGCATCATTGACAAGAATGCTAAGATCGGTAAAAACGTGATCATCATGAACAAAGGGGTAAGCTTTTCTTGAATTACTTCTCTTTCGTCGACTGTTAAAAGAAAGATCTGAAACTTTAAGACATTTAGTATTCTGATGTTTTCAGGATGTTCAAGAAGCGGATAGGCCAGAGGAAGGGTTCTACATTCGATCTGGAATCACTGTGATAGTCGAAAAGGCGACAATTCAAGACGGTACTGTCATATGAATGGAGCTTGAAAGTTGCGATCTTTTTTAGACCGCGGATCAACAATCTAGCCGGAGGCTTTTTTAGCCTGAGATCAAAAGAGAACGAATAGCTTTGGTCTTGTTTTTCCCGGCAGTGTATGTATATTTAAATGAGCTCAAGCTTCGTTAAACTTTATTATATAAGAGATATAGAAATGTAGAGAACAACACGAACACAGTGGAGGTCTGACCGGAGCTCCGGCGACGGAATATTGATCGGCCGATCTCTCTCTTTTCACCTTTTGTATTTAGAATCTTTGATGATTCTCTTTATATTATTCAACAAATAAGCTATTTATCTTATGTCCTAGTGTCACCATCCACATCCACATTCACATCTGCATAGTGCTACAAAATAGTAATCAAACTTTTGTTAAAATTGACTACAAATATCTTAGGTTGGATTTTCAAAGTTAGTCATTAACAAGATCGTGACACGTATTAATTGAATCGATAAGATGTTGACACGTGTCAAATAATTAGTGGTTAGAAAATATATAAATTAGTTTTCAAAAAAAGAATATTTTCAAAATAGAAAGAAGAAAATAAAAATTTAGGAAATTTAACAATTATGTAAAACTTGGTTTTCATAGTTATATGTCATATATTAACTCACGTGATTATGATATTAACTTACGTGATTATGATATATGTCAAGTAAAACATTAGATGGCGGAATGTGACACATCTATTTTTTTAAAAATTAGATAAAAATAGAAAATTACAAACAAAATTAAAATAGTGAGAACTTTTACTTATAATTAAATTACAAACTTGGTTTTATCAAAGAATTTAGGGTTTAATATTGACAATTAAAAAACTATTGTATGTCGATTTTAGTTTATAAATAAGGATTAAAGTTTAGTTTTTACAACTAAACATGTTATATGGTTGCCTGGATTTATAAATCAGGATTTTGATTTTGATTTTACAATTAAACAAGGGTTTATGTCGATTTAGGTTTATAAATAAGGAGTAGAGTTTCAATTACACAATTTATACTAGGTTATATATAAGTTTCAGTTTTTAAAAGAGAATTAAGATATAGCTGGTACAATTAAATGAGATTATGAGTTTAACAAAAAGAATGTATTTATTAAATATTTGTTAAATATTTTAAAATTATTTAATTTTAATTTATATTTAAATGTTGTTTAATTTTACTTTACATTTAAAGGTATAGAGTGCAATCTCATTGTAGTATAATGATAACAAAAGTCAATATATTTTGTCGTATAATGATTTCTAAACTATATTTTTTTTTCAAATGTGTAATTTTGTATACTTTCTCATATTAAAATTTTTTTTCTTAATACTTATCTCAACGTATCTATATTTGCCATCCAAAAGATTTTGTATGATGAAAATTTTTGGTTAGAAGTCAAAATAATTATAGAAACCCCTAAAACTTTAAGCTAGGGATGTCAAACCATTCCAACTCATGAAAATATGGGTATTAATATGTATTAATGAGTTTAATGAGTTGAAGTGTTAAAACTCATGATACGTGAATATATATTAAACTTATACACAAAACTATCGTGTATAATGAAAAATTTAGTTAAAAAATCAAAACAATTTACTTAAACTTTTTATCAAAAAAGACCTTAAACAAACAAGGGATTTTGAATGCCCTATCCTTTTTGTTTTCATCATATTATAATTTAACATTTATATTTAAAAAAAAAATTAAAAACATTTTGTATAATGATGTTGTTCTTAAAAATCAAAACTTACTTTAAAATATTCATTATAAAATAACCTTTAAACCTAAGCATTAAATTTAAAATACGTGAAAACACGTTGAACTTATACACCTCTAACGGACCACAAAGGGACTGGATGTTCGGCCCATTTTGTTTTCAACGTAATTAAATTTAACACTTAGATTTAAACAAAAAAAAAAAACCATTTTGATTTGTTCAAAATTAAAACTGTTTACTTGAAATTTGATTAAAAAAATCTTGATAGTTTAAAATCAGAAAAAGTAGGAATGGAATATATAAAATCTTTTTTTCTTTTATGCATATTTTAGAAGATATCAAAATCTATTATTCTTAATTAAAAATAAAAGTTAGAAGAGTTATAATATACCTTCAAGGCTGTGATATATCTCCCATATCTCAAGTATCCTGTGACGGCTCAGACAGTGGCCGTTCCCGAATTTTACACATAATACAAAACAAACACATCAGAGACTTCATAATTTGACACTAATTCAATCTTCTTATAATTAAAGACAAACTATTACGAACCTGCTAATACCTCTCTTCACTATATAGTATATAATTCTCTTTTAAATTTCCTCCTAGTCTCTCTGGTGAAAGAGTTTCAGTGGCTAGATTCAATATCCTGTGACATCGATCTTGACTGAAAGAAAACATAGGATCAATAAAAATCATCATTCAATCAATGAAACGATGATGTAATAATATGTATACTTTGTGCTCTGATCAATCTCTAAACTTACGGATGATGTAATATGTTGCAGAGATCATCATCATCATCATCGTAGGAATCGACATTCGTTTTCTAATCTTCTGGACCATCGAATCTTGAGTCTGCTTCCTGAAACAAAAGCATAACGCAAGACAGAACTTCATTATCTAACACTGAATACACAAAATCATATATAGGAAGTACAGAAGGGACATACAATGGAGACAGAGAACCACAAACTCTCAGTACAAAACAAAGAGAGTAATAATATAATACGTGAATCACAAGGCTAACATGATAGATAAACTAAAAGAGGTACACCTTTTGATGGTGCAGAAGATTACAGAACTTAAATGCTTACTAAATACTAACCTTGAGCTCGATTGACTTGGTCCATCTGTGCAGCTTCTGATTCCAAGATTACAGAACTTTTCTTACCATCAGCTCTGTTGATATGGGCTTGACGTTCTCCTGTTAAAGTTAGTATAGCAGATAATGAGGAACAAGTTGAGCAGGATTTATTGTGTTCTAATTGTAAATAAATTAAAAAGGAGAAATTGGTAGCTTTGATCAAGGAATTTGAACGAAATGTGCAGTAGCAGGCACATAGTTTCATTCCCAGAACATAAACTATTAAGGATACTTGCAGACTCGAGAATCTGGGCTCTCTTTCTACAGCTTCAGCTTGCATTTCCATAACAACTCTTACTCCATTAGGAGGCATGATATCCCCTGGATATACATGTATTAGATACAAGGCCAAAAGGGTATCCAGCAAACACCAACAAAGACTCAACAGAAAATTAACTCACTGATCTCATAACGAAGGCACTGAAGACCCCAGTCTTTTGCAGCAACATTGATGGCTTCCTACAAGAATGATTACATTTCAAAATGTAAAGATGCTTCCGGTAAATGCATTCCACAGCACATAAACTACAATAACCTTATCTAAGAGAACTAAACTCAAACTCATATAACCAGCTATAATGAAATGGACAACACAGCTAAACAATCAGTTTATTCAATTTGAAACGAAGCTCAAGTACACTAAAAACTGAACCAGAAACAAAGAGAGCATACCACAATGTTCTCATTGAGAGTGTGCACACTGTTACAAAACAAAGATAGGAATAATAATACGTGGTCACAAGGCTAACATGATTGATGAACTAAAAAGTAGACAAAATGGCTTGCGTTTGCATCAATCCAAAATCGTATATGCATATATGACATTGAGATTCAATTCTCTATGTTGCAGACATGTAATAATTCTATGTGGTCGAGAAGCAGCATGAGCTCAGTAGTAATTTATCAAAACAATGCAATGAAACTCACAAATCAAATCAGTAAAGCAGTATACCTCGGTTATTGAAAGAATACATATATCTCGGTTATAAATGGAGTAATGATCCTTGGAAAATTGTGAGGAAGTCCTCGATCAAATCTTCATGGTAATAGAGAACATCAATGACCTTGAAAGACAATATAACCAAAATCAAAAATCAAGAGAACAACAATAGACGATTTAATTCATTCAAAGGGACAAGGACAATGAGACAGATAAGTTTGATTACCTCGAGACCATGCATTTTTCAGCTTGATGAATATGAGCATGGGGAATTTATAAAATATGGGTAGTCTCACTTCTGTTACACCAGTCTCACTTTCGTTATACCATCAGGAACATAGTCACAATTAAACCAGCCTGATATAAAACGTTAAGTGCAAATTCAGAATCCAAACCAAATTGAAGCTAACATGTCCCAAATCAAAAGCATGAATTAAGCTTTTTAAGGAATGGTTAAAACTATTGGTAATGAGAATCACCTCATTAGCTCCAAACTCCACAGAAGAAGTCTTTGGGTTTGTAGAAAGTTCAAGCTAATAGGTCCACAAATTGGGCATATGCCTGCAGTTTTCACTAATGGAGATCTTTCCTTGAAAACCCAATTAACACGCAGCAGCAATTTTATTACCTATTGAATGAGCATATCCCATGTCATAAAATGGAGCAATCTCCAGAATCCAATACATGGTAAGTTTCAACCTCCCCACCAAGATACTGTAGCAAAGTCTACCCGCTTCAGAACAGTTCCTTGAGTTGGCCAAAACGTAGCTCAGAGGAATTCCCCTTTTCTGCCATATGTCTATAGTTGGAGTTACACATAGGCTCTACCTTGAATGATCCGTTGCTCTGATTTCAGGATCTGAAACTGCATCAAATAGAAGTCACATAAAGACACAAAGTCGACACACAGTGTAATCTAGCGTGAGTTAACAAAGAGGAAATGAGGATAAGCTTTAGAAGAAAAAAACGTGTACCTATCTTGTAGTCTGTAGAAGAAAAAACAGGTTCTTTGTTAACTCACGCTGAAAGCTTTAGTCCAATGGCGTTCTTGGAAGAATCGATATGTTTTATCCAATTAATAAAACCCTAAAATTGGATAAAAGGGTAACTAACGCTAAGACACCAGAGAGATCAATCAACAACAAGACCATAACCAGACAGAGGAAAATTCCAAGTCTAAGGAACAAGAAGAGATAGAGCGGTACCTTGAAGGGAAGAAGAAGAAGAAGAAGAAGAAGAAGAAGAAGAAGAAGAAGCAAGAGCACCGCCATGAGGAACCTGAAGAAGAGGACCCAAAAGCCTCCATCGCCACCACGTCACTAACTCAGCACCGTTTGATCGCCCTGTTACGTATCTCCCGATCATCCAAACCTAATCTCACAACAACAAATCGAGGAGAAGAAAGCTGAAGATAGAAGCTTTTTCAGCAACGATAAATCAAAGAATCCAAGGAGAAGATGGATCGGCTTCGACAAGAGAACGAACTAAGGAGATTGGTTTATTTTTGATTTAAGGGTTTAGAAGAAGAAGAAGAAGTGAGAAATAGAGAATTTTGATTTTCTCGATCAAAGAAGTAACGTTAAGTTGAGAGAGAGAGAGAGAGAGAGAATTTTAAAATAAAAACAAATTAATAATAAAGAGGTTTTACAAGAAAAGGAAATATGAATCACAACGGTCATATTGAAATTTGAGTTTTAAGGAAATCAATGAGAGATTTTGTGACTGTTATCACAACGGTTTCTAAACTGTCATCTTTTTCCGAAAACGAGATAACCCACTTCTTCTTCTTCTTAGTTAAAATTAAAAACAAGTGATTAGGAAATTAATTACGTTACTAACCCATCTTTAACCGGTTAAGGAGAAATATAACCGTCATCAATTTCCCGGTATATGTTTAAACCGACTCCGTGGTTATAAACGTTATGTTTAGACGCGTCTTGTACTAAGTATATACTAAACTAATATTTGTAAATTGAATTTTCTCTTCTTCTCTATATGATTCATTCTTTCTTTTTCCCTTTTTTAAAAGAAACCTTCCATTTGTTCTCTCTATCTGTTTGACCATTTCTTGCATTTAGTTATGGGAAATGACCTATACAAGAATCAACCATCGAGCTTATTATATGCACACTGTTTTAAATAAATTACACACGTTTAAATTACAAGCAATATGTATTGTATAAAGGATTTGTACAAGAAAAAAAAGGGAAGAAAATATAGTAACCAAATGATGGGATTATTGTTAATGAATTTAATTAATTTATTTAGAGTTTGGATTTAGGAGCATTTTTGAAGTGAGAAGGCGCAGGTCGGAGCCAGTCTTTGCCGCCGATAAAGTCTTTGCTCAAGAAGACAGTTGCTTCGTCGTCTGATAGTTGTTTCGACCATTTCACCCTTTGTCCCCTGTCTGCTCCAGGACCATAACATTTGTATTCACCATAATATACAGTACTGATCACATATTAATATTAGTACATTATTAATTAGTCAAAAATATTCATAAGAATGTAACCATAAAACCAAAAAGGTAAAAAATAATTAAGGTTACTTTTGTTTGGTTGAGTCTCCCCATTGGTTCCATCCTTGAGGTGCGACGACGTTGGAGAAGAAGGAATAAGCAAAGACAACCCTAGAATAAGCTCCCCATGGTCTTCCCAAATACGTCGAGCCTGATCCGGTTAACTTGCATCCCAAGAATATAAACCCTGATTTCTCTGTCGCCGACGTTCTCATTTGTGCTGTTATCGACCCATTATTAGGCGACAACGAGTGTAAATGACACTTCTACAAATTAAAATTCCACAAATAATATATTAAGGGTTATATCAAAACATGTCATGAATAGGTCATTCTATGTTAATTAAAAACATAATAAAGTTAAACTCTATTTAGCAAGTTTAAAAATATAGCCTAAAATTAATCTACATATTGCTTTTTACAACAACGAATTTAGATAACTCTAACGAATCAGATCCTTAATTTATCTTTAGAAAAGTAGAGAAAGTGATCATTAAAATTTGGGATATATATATTATTGTATCTTAATTATTATGTGCATGCATGGTGTATATTTGAATGAACATGAGTTAGTATAGTTAATTAAGTAGTACGTACTTCATAGAGAGAAGAAGCGCTTCCACAGATGAAATCGGTGGCTCCTTCAATATAGCAGTTGTTAAAGTAATGGTTTCCATTGTCGTCAAGGAGAGTGTCTTGGTACGAAGTTATCACACATCCGTAGAATGCTGCTCTATCCGCGGCCACACGCAGCGCAACTGCTCGTCCCGCCGTTCCAAACTTATTCTAAATATTACAACAAAACAAAATACGTCACAACTATGTCTCTTGTACGTACGTTGTTGTTATAGATAAATTACGTGTATATGTGAGCTGAAAGATTAACCTGAATAGTGAGAAATCGGCATACGAAATCGGACGCGAAGATAGTGAGAGTGGGTGATTCCAAAATGTCTTCACCATCGTTCCATATGAGAAAGGTGTTGGAAGCTCGTGTTCCACTCAATGTTATGTAGGGTTTATCCGCAGGAATCACCACTTTTTCTCTGTTTTCAATTCAATCGCCAAAATTTAGCATTATACACTTAAAACACCAAATCTAATACTTATATAGTTATATCATATATTTTCCAAAAATGAACTCACAAATATAATAGTAGGTCGAAGCCAAGTACTGGATTAGCTAGCTGATTAAACAAATAGTTTTTATGTAACAACTTCGGAAGAATTATTTGAAGAGCTTAGCTTTTTTGCATATAAATTAAGAGAATATATAGTTTTATAAAAAAATATATATAAGATTTTAACCCTAAAAAGTAAAAACTAGGGTTATAAACCTCTTAAAAGTTATGATTTAAAGATTTAAACGTTAACAGTAAATCTTAGACCCTAAACCCTTTAAACTTAAAAGTCTTAATTCTAACATTATAGTTTTTTATTTTAAAACGTACCGGTAAATTCCAGGCTTAACCCAAATGTAATAGAGTTGGGTGTTGTTTAGATTGGGAGGGATAGATTCAATTGCTTCTTGAATCTTAATGAAGTCTCCTTTGCCCGATTGATCAACCCTTATTAAAATCGCAGTCGAAAAATCAATGGAAGACAAAGAAGCCATGGATGAAGATGTGATTGAAGAGAGAATGAAGATATTGGTGATTATGATATGATAATTGTACTTAGCAAATGAACATTTGGAGTTTGTTTTATAAAGAAGACCCATCTTGGCATCATAACCCATGTGAGGTTTCACGTCTTGGCGATTGTGCATAGTACAAAAACAAATACAAAATAAGAAATCAAAGATTGAAAACTATTCAAATTAATTTGTGAAGCAAGAGTGCGTGTGAGAATTAGAAATTTAGAAAAGTTTGGTTTACACATAAAGAAGATTTATACATACAAACCAATGGGTTGACTAATTAAAAGTCTAGATGACGTACGTGGTGTGATTAGCCAGCAGCCGAATTCTTATGATCGAAGTTTAAAGATTGCATTTCATTGACACAAATTCTATACACACTACAAGACTTTTGTATATTATTTTGTATGAATTATGGTATATAAATTCTAAGTCGAAACCTAGGCTACATTTTCTTTTTACATCAAAGCCTTCATTTCATTAAGTTACGTGCAATGCAAGAGACTCTACTATCTCCGAAACTTCGTTTCATCAGTAGTAAGTCGATTTATCTACATACATATATTTTAAAACTGATAACTTAAACATGGGAATATAAGTAACGTCGTTGATATGTAATTGCTTACCCAATCTTGTAAAACTTAAGTAACTATATATAGTCTATAGTTGATATACTTTACGTGTTAGGTTGGCGGCTAATTGCATGCTTCCTGCATTAGTATTAGCAATCAAAAAGAGATATATCTAATCATGCGTACTTATGTATATATGTTAAAAACTTAAGATTCAAATGTAAGAAACAAAAGTGAGTAATCTATATATGTTTATCGTCAAAGGCCAAATATACATTGAAAATCGTAATAGATCGATAATAACCAAAACTAAAGTCCATTATATGTAAATACTTCACTACTTCTATAGAACCATTGTTAGATGCACTCAACACTCTTCTTCATTTACATATACCCCTAACAGTTTTTTTTTTTTATCAACAAATGCTCCTTAAATACATCTTCTGGTTATATAAACATAGACATGTTGATTTTACAACCAGAGATGACCATGACCACAGCTGGATATATAAAACATTCTCCTTGTTGATTTTACAAACCAGAGGCGACCAACCATGAGGTACATTCGCTTTGGCCCCCAAATATAAAGGAGTTAACTATACGTATAAAATTGTTCACAAACCGTAAATAAGAAAAGTCATATATATAGATCATGTTTGCAACTACTACAAGTTTACAACATTACAAAAGAAACAAGCTTAGCCATGTACTACTTTTAATTTTTTCAGCGCGTTACTGTAACACGAAGAAACCCAAAAATCTTATCTCTTGTCTTATAATTATACAAGCCAAGTAGAACACGACACGATTGGTAAACGAAAACATAGTCAAAAAGTCAACATATATTTTTGTTTGCTATTTGAATCATATGCTTTGATTGTATCTGTATAGGTTCTAGATCAGTTACCATTGTTCTTCTTGTATGCATATATGAATATACTCATAACATAGCAAACAATATCAAGAATAAAGTATATACAAAAGCTCATAACATAGCATACAATATCAAGAATAAAGGATCAAAAAGTAACAATCGAAATTATTTAGTCATATACTCATAACTCATAAACATAGCAAACAATATCAAAATAAATGATTCTAACATTAATCCAAATTAGGGATGTTGTCATGGGTTAAAATCCTTTTAAGTTTTAATTATATCTTGTAGATAATACACAAAGTGTCACTGTCAATTAATATAATTTCTTCTGGAAAGCCGCCGACATAAAATTGTGGGCTCACATGAAGAAAACAGTCACGATGCGTCAAAAAGCAACCAAACTTGAGAATTCCAAAGCCAAATAAGACTCTCGATCCTCGGAGACCCAGAAACCAAATTCGAAAACCCGACCAAACCCATTAATCGGAATCTCGAAACCCTTAGAAAGTTTAAGTCTTTTTTTTTGTTTTGTCGGAAATGGAAGCTTTGCCGGAGGATGAAGAGTACACTTACAGGGAAGTGGTGTTACCGTCGTTGATTCCGGTGGTTCCGGAACCTGAATTAGAAAGAGAGAGCGGGGAGAGGAGGAGAGGAAGAGATGTAATCGTAGCCGTTGATCATGGTCCCAATAGCAAACACGCCTTTGATTGGGCTCTTGTTCATTTCTGTCGTCTCGCCGATACTCTTCACCTTGTCCACGCCGTCTCAAGTTCGTTCTCTCCTTTAATTTCCATCTTTAGCACGATTCTTCAATTTGGGTCAATGTGATTCGTCCATAGTTCGATTTCAGATCTGAAAAAATCGGAGATTTTGATCTCAAGTCTTGTTTTTTTGTTAACCTCAATAGGTGTTAAGAACGATGTTGTGTATGAGACGAGCCAAGCGCTGCTGGAGAAACTCGCTGTTGAGGCGTTTCAAGTTACCATGGTTAGGGTCTCCTATTCCTTATGTTTCCTCTTGGTCTGCCTAATCATGTTTGGAGAAGAAACTGTTTCGTGATTGCTAAGTTAGGGTCTGAGAATTATGATTCAATGACTTAGGTGGCTATATAAACAATATGTTAAGTTGGAGCTTAGGATCGAAATTGTAGTTTACTTTGGTGAAGCTCGCTTAAAGACATTGTGGTATTTCATATGAGAAAAATCGGAGAAATGAATTAGATTGGCAATAGAAACAATGTATAAAATTGGAGCCGAGAATCTAAATAAGAAGGGATATACCAATGTGTAGTTAGTTTTATCTATTGAAACTCTCTTTCGAGTCTATTCATTGGCCGCATTTGCTATATCAACCGCGTGAATGCAATATCTCTGGTGCGGTTTGCACGAAGGCATTCTGATAATTGTGGTACACACGTTTTCCATGTAGTCTTTGAATTCAGTGACTTAGCTATATACTTGTTTGTTATGTTTAGGTGAAGAGTGTGGCTCGTGTTATTGAAGGCGATGCTGGTAAAGTAATCTGTAAGGAAGCAGAGAGACTGAAACCTGTGGCTGTAATCATGGGTACACGAGGCCGGAGCTTAGTAAGAAGGTTAGATATATAAGAACAAGTCTTAGCTATAACACTTATATGTTTTGATCTTTAAACTTTCTTGATTCCATATTTCTCTTTTATATTCTTCTGCAGCGTGCTACAAGGAAGCGTTAGCGAGTATTGTTTCCACAATTGCAAATCCGCTCCTGTCATTATTGTTCCCGGGACAGGTACATTAATCTCCATCATTGTAAAATCTAGGCTATTTTCGCAAATCGTTCGTATATAACTAGAACCTTTTGTTGTATAAAACAGAAGCTGGAGACGAGTCGATTGTAGACTGGAAACGATCAGATTCAAAACCATAAGAAGAAAAGATCAATTCGTCTACAAGTATTTCCCACGAAGACTGTTTGTTTTTCATCTTTCTCGCTATTGTTGCAGTCTTTGTTTCAGTGTATGTTGTTTTTGATACTTCTTCTTCTTTTGTGTGTGTGTGTGCGCGCTTCGATTTGGGTTTTGTAGTTTCATATTGTGTATACAACATTTGCTCAGCAATGAGATTATTGTATTTGTATGTAATGGTCTGATGTGTTTCAGTAAACTAAGCTTCTTATATTGTCTAGTAGAAATTATTATGTGTGAAACTTTCTTTGACGTATTTCATCGAACACTTGGTGTGCGTCTTTGTGTACATATATATAAATAACAGATTTGGTTTGTTACTAGAGATTGGTGAGTCAACCATGGCGGAGTTTGGAGAGCTCGAAGCTCAAGATGGTGTTCGAATGCCATGGAACATCATCCCCGTCGCAACGAAGAAGGAACAATCAATCGACTCTGAAGTTCCAGTTTCCGCCATTTACACACTCTTGAAACCTCTTCGATCTCACTCCCTTCTCCTACCTTACTCTCCTCTCCGTTGCCGGACTTGTCGCTCCGTTCTAAACCCTTACTCCGTCGTCGATTTCTCCGCCTGTATGTGGGGATGTCCTTTCTGCTTTAATCGGAATCCTTTCCCGCGAAATTACACTTCAATCGCCGATAACAACCTCCCGCCGGAGCTTTTTCCTGATGCCACAACTGTTGAGTATCTCTGCGATTCCTTCTCTGCTCCTTCCCCTCCTGTGTTCCTCTTCGTTGTTGATACTTGCTTGATCTCTGAAGAGCTCGATTTCCTCAAATCATCTCTCCTTCAAGCTCTGGATCTTCTTTCTGATACCTCCGTCGTCGGTCTCATTACCTTTGATTCATTAGTTCGTGTCTACGAGCTCGGATTCCCACACTGCACCAAATGTTACTTCTTCCAGGGAAACAAAGACTGTACCAAAGATCAGCTCTTGGATCAACTGAGTTTCTTTGTCAAGAACCCTAAACCTTCTTCCGGTGTTATCGCCGGTGCTCGAGATGGTCTCTCTTCCGAAGACATTGCACGGTTTCTGTTACCCGTCTCCGATTGCCAGTTTGCTCTTCACTCTGTTCGTAAATTCATTGCCTGAATTTATCTTCTCTTATAAATTCCACATTGTGTTCACTAGTTAACTCCAATTTTGTTTCCTGGTTTAGGTTATGGAGGAGCTGGGAAGCAACCCTTGGCCTGTTGCAGCTGATCACCGCCCTGGGAGGTGCACCGGTGTTGCCCTCCGAATCGCTGCTGGTCTCTTAGGAGCTTGCTTTCCTGGCTCTGCTGCTAGAATCATGGCTTTCATAGGAGGACCTTCCACTGGAGGCCCTGGAGCTGTAAGTCCTGTCTCTTATTATCATCCCCATCGGTGGAAACTCAGTTTTAACTCGATGATCTTATTAAGTCCTGCCTTTTTCTAGATTGTTTCTCGGGAGCTTTCTGACCCAATTCGTTCTCATAAAGACATTGATAAAGATTCTGCTCCGTATTACCACAAAGCGGTCGAGTTCTATGAGACACTTGCGAAACAACTTGTTCATCAGGGCCATGTTCTTGATGTTTTTGCGTGTTCTGTTGATCAGGTGATTTGATGGAGAAAATGGGTAGTAATATCTTTCTTGTTTCGAGCTACCATTTTATGTAATATGTGCATGTCTAGGTAGGCATTGCTGAGCTCAAAGTTGCAGTTGAGCAGACTGGTGGATTTGTCGTGCTTGCTGAAAGTTTTGGCCACTCAGTATTTAGGGATTCTCTCAAACGCGTGTTTCAGTCAGGTGAAAATGATCTATGCTTGTCCTCATGGTAATGGCTTACCTAACTTTCATGTATGTTTTCATTATCAAAATTTACCAATCTATTGTCTGTTATACTCATCTTCAGCGAGTTTATTCTGATGATATGTATCTCTCATACAGTGGTATATTTGAAATTAACTGTTCAAAGGATATCAAAGTTCAGGGAATTATTGGGCCATGCGCATCTCTTGAAAAGGTATCAAATAAAACTGTTAAGAGGTATCTATTGTTCCTTGAGCTTGTTGTGAATACTTTCTTGATGATTGTTTGCAGAAAGGACCATTGTGCTCTGACACTGCCATCGGTCAGGGACACACAAGTGCATGGAAGATGTGTGGCCTTGACAAAAACACTTCCATATGTTTGGTTTTTGAAATTGCTAAAAGGGAAACAGCTGATGTTGTTTTGCAGTCTCAAAGCAATCAGTTTTACTTTCAATTTTTAACATAGTAAGGATTTTTAAGTTTTCCATTTAAATTATTATTTCAAATTATGGATGTAATAACTTGACGCACTTTCTGCTTACAATACTCATGTTTCTGCAGCTACCAGCACTCAAATGGTCAAACAAGACTCCGGGTAACAACTCTTTCAAGAAGATGGGTGATGGGAACTGAAAGCTTACAGGCAAGTTTCAAATAGTATGTTGAGAATCTAGTCTTAAATAGCGAGTCAATTGGATGAATTGGGGAAAAAGATTCCAATCACGTATAGAGGAAAATATTTATATTCCTACTTCATATGATTAGCAGGTGTTAAAATATATATGGAAACGAGGTGCCACACTCGTGATATTGTAGAACTTTATGGTTTATTTCATCTTTTGTTCTTAGTAATCCATTCTAGTTAGTGAAACGAAGTCAAGCTTAAGATTTCTTCAGTGGTTTGGTACATGGCTATACTGATTCTGTTTCTCTCTTCATATAACTATGGTCTCTAATTATTTATCGGGAATTGCCGTCTGAAGTATAGGAATTGAGCAATGGTTTTGATCAAGAAGCAGCTGCTGTAGTCATGGCACGACTTATTTCCTTCAAAATGGAGACTCAGGTACTTGATGATGAGAGCTAGTTAGTTTTATTAAGCTAGTTAGATTTTTTTTCGAGATGATTTATGTTTGAGTTAATTTTTTGTTTTACAGGCTATATTTGATCCCCAAAGGTGGGTTGATAAAGCTTTGATAAATCTATGCACCTGGTTTGGAGACTACCAGAAAGGAAATCCTTCATCCTTTAGCTTGTCTTCTCAGTTATCAATTTTCCCGCAGTTTGTGTTTCACTTGCGCCGATCTCAGTTTGTCCAGGTACTCGTTTGCACTGCCCATATATGCATGATAGAGTGACATAGTTTTTAACACACAATTTATCTTTTGGGCTCATTTGGTTTTCCCTTTGTAGGTCTTTAACAACAGCCCAGACGAGACGGCATATTTCCGAATGATACTGTACCGAGAGAACGTTTCTAACTCAATCGTGATGATTCAACCTTCACTGGTTTCGTTCTCATTCTATTCACCGCCAGAACCAATTCTTCTAGATGTAACATCCATTGCAGCTGACAGAATCCTAGTGTTGGATTCATACTTCACCCTTGTAATATTTCACGGTTCTACCATCGCCCAATGGCGAAAAGCTGGATACCATAATCAACCTGAACACCAGGTATTGTCATATCTATCATCTTAGAGGAGAATATGATAAAATAGTTGTATTCTAAGAGTGTGATCTTCAAATAACTTGTCTTCTAGAGTGTGATCTTCAAAATACTTGTCTTCTTCGTGCCAGGCATTTGAGCAATTGTTGCAGTCACCTCATGACTACGCAGACACAATCATCAGTGAACGATTTCCCTCTCCCCGTCTTGTCATATGCGATCAGTATGGTTCACAGGTACCTCTCTTTCTTTACACATTCCTCCATTATATGTAGTAATGATCCATTCGTTGACATTGATTGCTTATTATTGTTGTTTTAGTTCTTAATCTTGCTGTGTATATCTTTTTGCAGGCTCGTTTCCTTCTAGCAAAACTGAATCCTTCTGATGGAGATGGTCCTTTTGCAGGCGAAAGTAATGTTTTCACAGATGATGTTAGCTTGTCTGTGTTTCTTGATCATCTTAGACGACTCATTGCTCACTGATAGTGATAATGATCCTGCCAAATAGCTTAACAGACATTGTGAATTCGAACTCTTAACAGATATATTGTTGTTTACGTGAGAAAGTGAGAAAACAAAATATAGGCAAGTTTCATTTTTTACATTTATCATAAGAAAGACTTAAACAGAAATGTAAAAGTATCTGGAAACCTCCTAAATCAGAAAAGGAAAAGCACCAAAACCTTAATCTTAATCTTAAAAAAGGAAAATCAACAAAACAACCTATTTTAAAAAAGGAAAAGCAACAAAACCCATACTTCCGTATCATTCATATCGAAAATATTTTTATAAGCAAAAATTATGAGATTCATGAAATTTAAAGGGCCAAAACTTAATTTTTTAGAATACAGACAACATACAACAAGGGGTATCTTGTGTACAATTAAAAACTTGTAGGCCAAATCTGAAGAAACGGCTTAAATTAAAAAATCAACAATTGTTTCTTAAAACGCAGCGTTTGGTTACTTGCGCTTCAAGGGCATCTTGCGTGTTCTACCCGCACCTGATTACAACCGAGAAAAGCTATATATATATCACGTCGCCTCTGTGCTTGCATAGAAAGCAAAAAAAACAAAAAAAGAAGAGAAAGAGCTTGCAGAGAAAGCAAAAAAAGAAGAAGAAGCAGAGAAAGAGAAGAAACACAAAAGATTCAGGTAAATTTCTAGTTTCGAATCTCTCTTCATTAACTTATCTGCTTCTATGATCGATAACGATTGTACTGAGTTCTGTTTACGAATTTACTGAATCCATCGCTCATCAAATTTTGAGCTAATCGTTAGTTTTGAATCTCTGTTAGGAATTTGATCGAACACTTGGTGGGTGTCTTTCTTTTTAGTAATCGTCGTTTATCTTGCTTCGATTTAGCATCACAGAGTGTTTCTTATGGATGATTGATCGATTACAATTCGAATGGTTTTGGTTAGGTGATTTTGGTATTGAGACTTTAGGGTTCTTGAGCTGAGACTTGGTTGGGTTAACATACGGGTTTTAGTAGATGTAAGGTTTGCTTTGACTCTACAGCTTTGATTTGATCATTCGTATTCATGAGATGTCTTCTTTGTGTGTTCTTTGTAACAGGAACTAATGACTTCCCAGGAAAATCAAACCGTGGAAACCCCGAAAATCGAAACCGAGAACCCGCCAAAGCCTCAAGTGCCATCATCATCATGCAGGAAGAGGGTGAACGATGATAATGCCACTTTCTTTGAGAACCTGAAGGATCACATGGGTGAATTCTTCCACGCCTCAATGGAGGAACACAAGACTTGTTTCAAAAACACCATGGACAAGGTTCTTTCTCTATTCCTCTGCAACGCTCTTGATGTTGATTTGGCATATCTTTGTTGTAGTCTTTGCAAGCAGTAGAAACCGACTCTGATGTGTTTGAAACACATTCAAGATGCTTATTCATGATTAGAATGCATGATTATCTCTGTCCAATCGTAATGTGTTGATGTGTCTGTTTGTTGAATGTGTTAGATATTCGGGAAGAGTGATGCAGTTGCAGAGAAGCAAGCTGTGGCTAAGGAAGCGGTCGAGATTCACGCTCCTCTACAGGTAGCAGCAGTGACTAAGTAGACAGAGAGAGATTCACAGCTAGCGAGGAGCTCAAAAGAATTTTCTCCACTGTGTTATCTTTTTTTCTTGTTTAACTCTACAAAGTTTTTAACTTTCTATGGCCTCTGCAAAAAGTACTCGTCTAAGTATTGTGGGGTGTTAATATGCTCTTAGAACCAGCTTCTATCTCTTTTTCAATCCATTCTAAATCATATATAACCTGTTTTCCATTAATCGTCTATACTAAATTTTCATTTACAATATGCAAGTCTTTTTATATCATGGGGTTTTTACATATTAATTTACACACATAGAAGCAGCAAACCAATGTATATTGCAAAACCAATTGCTTGCCATACATTGTATTTCCTATCCAAATCTGGTTAGAATGCTATTTTTTCAATGTTACACTATGAACACATTGAGAAAAGATTATTTTCCAGTTTGCTAATAAAATTCTCTATTTATCCAGAGGCCTTTGAATAGAAAATCCAATTCTTTCTCAATAGTTAAAATCCCAACTTCCCAAAAGTTTGCTTGAAAGTCAATACAAAGTCTCAATAGCACATAACGAAAGATAAAACTAATATAAAGAATCATTGTCGTTTGAAACTTGGCAAGAACCATCGGGAACGAGATAAGCAGGGAAAGGAAGAGCAAGCAGATCGGTGGAGTTGTTGAACCTTGTTTGAATCAAGGTTGAATATGAAGATTTCGTTTTTGTCGTAATGATCTTCAAAATAGGGAGTAGCATTAGAGAAGTAGATGGAATTGCTAATGGTTCCTGGCATGTCCTTGGCTAGAACGGTGATACCCAAATCCAAAAGAATGGCCTCGTCTCCCAAAGAAACAAGTTTCTCCCACTTGTTGTTCCCTCCTTCCATCATCTTGTAGATACCAAAGTTCCATATTTTGGACAAACTGGGACGAATGCACTTAACGATTAAGACATGTCCGGCAAGAGTGACAACCACATTAACCTTAAAGTGAGCCAACTGGTCCTTGCATGGAATCCCAGCTCGTCGTATCCCATAACCTCCAGGTAATGGTTTTAAGCACCCACTTACGTTAGTTTTGAAAACTCTGAGCGGAGTATCATCTCCAGAAAAATCCAAGATGTTGAGTTTACCATAGTTGAGACAGTAGAGCTTTTTGTCCTTGAAAACCATGCTGAAACACTCTTGCAAGGAGGTCGGGATTTGTTTCCACGACATGTCTCCTTTCTTGAAAGAAATGGCGTAGTCTTCATCACACATTCCGATAACAAGATAATGTTTGGTTTTCTCATCAATCCATAGAATGGGACAGGTGAGTCCATACCCTGATTCGAAAGCCGGTAGATCGATTCTCTCGCGGGTTAGAAGATCCAGAATATATAGGTTAAACTGATGATGATGGCCCTGCATGTATTTGTATTGAGGTTGCATCAAAAGCCAGCTTCGATAAGTCGCCACGCAAAAGCTCTTTGCGAAATCGTTGCCGAGATTTGGAGTTTTGTACATCTTCTTTTCTTCAGGATTGAACAAGAGACAGTAATCGTTGACGTTGCTTCCCTTGCAAGGGAATCGAATCATCCAAGGGATTTGATTATTTGGCTGAGAACTTCTGGAAACTGATAGCCAAGATGAACAAACGGATTTGGCTCGTTGGAATCCGGAAAAACCAAGGCGGTCAAATACCAATCGCAGGAGATCTGAAGGAAGCTTCGACCAGCAATGGCAATGGGGATCCCGTGGTAGCGGAGAGGCCATCATATCATATGACAGGAAATCTTAACAAAGCGAGAGAAACTTCAGAGACAAGACAACACTAGGGTGAATATATCTAATCAAAAACTAACTACAGTAGCGTGAAATATTGTATCTAGAGACAACAGAGGCTCTCAAAATATGTATTGGGCCTATAGCAGCTATCTTGTGGCCAATTCTGTATTTGGGCTAAAGCATCAATTCAGAACCTAAATTGAGCTATTTGGGCTAAACCAGCATCTTATGGCTCATTATGTATTTGTAAACCATGGCCCAATTATAAATATAGATATACGGTAAAAACTTCTATTAACTTTATTAATTTTATTGTGGTTTTAAAAATGTTATGGAAGTTGAAGCATCAAATTTCAGATGGCCTAGATAATTAGCATGTGTTTCTTATGCTAATTTTGCGGATTCCACGGCAGTTTTGTAGACCCACCGCTTTGGTGATGACCACAGTCATATTTAATAGTGTGATTAGAAGATACTAACCTTGAAAATTTGGGAATTATTAACCGGAGAAATATGAAAGATTGCATTTTATGAAAAATGGACTTAATGAAATTTTGTTATTAAAAGAGTAGAATTCAAAGTTCAACCACAGTTGATGTAATGAACAATTGAAAAAAAAAACTTGATACATCAAAACCTCTATAAATTAATAATCACTATAAAATATCATAATTCCAAATTGGGAAACATAATTTTAGATACAATTCGATAATATAATAAGATAATAACTTTTTAAAAAATATTTGTATATAAAATTATCAAACATATATGTGTATATATTATTAATTTTTGTCAGAGCTTATTTCTAATATTTTTACTATACCAAAAAGCTTTTAGTATTTTCTTGTCCTTGTAAGTTGTAACTGATTCAAGAAAATGTTAGTTATGCCAATTCAATCTTGTTAATTTTTATGTTTGAAAAACTTACTAAATTAAGATAATCTCTTTAAAATTAATAATAGATAATTTATCGATAAATTAAAACTTCTATAAATTAATATTTTTTTATGCTCTTCCCTCTATCCATTTATATTGCTTACAATTTAATTTTTAATTCTCTTATTATATATATAGGAGCAAAATTTTGTGGAGATAATATATTATAAGGGTGTCGTAAGGGGTGCTTTAGCCGAAGTTAATATTGAGTTTGGTGGTATCCTACTTGAGGGTCAGGATTTTGTAGAGGTGTTAGCTATATAGAATGATCAGTTGGTGGGACAATCATTTTTGGTGGATATAACCAAGAACACTTCAAAAAAGATCATACATACGTTCATGTGATAACGATACATTCGTTTAAAAATAATTAAAGTAAAAAAATATTTTTCTCTTTTTTCCAATTATTCTTTCATATTTTTCCTTGAATTAAGTTTATCTTCTACTCATCCTAAAATATATTTATATGATTGAGTAAATTTAATATGAACTTAAACTAAAGAGCTTTATTTGTGGCTGAAACAAAAATTAAAATGAAAGGTAATAACTATAAAACGAAAGAGTGTGCATCAAGATATTGTTAATATAAATTCGATTTAATAGCTTGAAGTAAAATAATCATATCGAGAAGACATAAATTGCATATAACACACATGTCAAATATTAGTTTCGAATAATGGAGAAAAAAAAATTGTTTTTCTTTCAAGTTTTGTAGAAATCTAATGTAAATATAAAATAATATTATATTAGTATAAAATTATATTATACATAATTAAATAATCTTATGATTTGATATAAATGAATTGGATTACTCTTTCTCACCAGATATAAATTAACGTATTATATAGTTATTGGTAGTAGAAATTCATATCATCAAAGACAAATAGTTCATAACAATATACTAATGACAGAAGATTCACCTATTTTTGACAATATAGTATGGATAAACATAACATTTATATAAAGGAAAATAATTGAAAGGGAAAAAACTGTACACTAATTTAATTATTTTCAGACAAAAAATAACAGAATCCAAATATATAAATGGGAATTTCTCTATATACATCATATATAACTTACCATTATAAACGTAATAACATATGACATTACAGATTGAAGTATCCTTTTTCCTTCAAACTTAGAAAATAACATAACAAACAAAAAACAAAACGCCATTAGTTATATTAAAAAAATGATGTCATAGGACTTACAAAATGGTGTTATAAGAAAATTAACATAAAGGTTCAAACTTTAGACAAATTTCACATTAAACAAAATATATATATATATATATAAATACCAAAAACATAACAAATCACAAAATGTAACGATTTCACAAATGATTTAATGTCAATTTATCTTGTAAAATAGAAACTATTGCTTCCTAGCTTGCCATATTATAAGAAATTAACATAATTATGAACAATGACTTGAATAATGAAAGTATCTTAGCTGCAATTTGCAAATATCTCTATCCAAATATGATTTTTGTCAAATATTATTGGAGAAAGTTTTTTCTTGTTTGTGAATAAAATTCTCAATTTATTAAGAAAAAACCACTTGATTATTGATAAAATTATACTAACTCGAGAATAAACTTTTCACTTGTTCCTCAACAGATCCTTTTTACTTTCCTCTCAACCTAAAGAATAACCTTTAATTTACTTGTCCATCACCAGATTTTTACTTTTCCCTCAAGTATAATTTGTTTTTTTCTTCATCTGAGTTGAACATTTTGAGTAAAGATACTAAACAAAAACAAAACAAAAAAAAGGATAAATTATAGACTTTTACTAACACCTTAATATGTATTTGTATACCGGTACATGCATGGACATAAAGTCCGTATCCGTAGAGTACATGCACGTACGTACGTATGTTTCCCAAAGCGATCAGAAAATTGCAGAATAATCGAGGCGAGTGAGTTCTTCGATTCTCTCTGGTCCCGTGACATGTTATCAACAGTATAGTGTGTCACCAATTATCTCATATCTCTCATTTGAATAATCTCAAATTGTTTTGAACATTTCGAAGAACCCTAATAACAGATTCGTTGATTCGTTTATTTCGAGACCTTTCTTCTTGTCTCATTCCTATCCTTTTGCATTATTGGATTGAATCTTCATTATAGTTTTAACTCCAATCTAATATTTTAAATTTTGACTTTGGATTTTTCTATTTCGAACCAAGCACCTTTGCTTTGATAGGTTCGTTGATTTCGAGGTTTTGTGTTTTACTGATCCGTGACCAAATGATTCGTTATAAGCATAATATATATAATGATAATATGATCAACATTTTAATTGATTCTTCAGACATTGGGTTTTTTCATTAAAGAAGAACCCTAAAATATAATACAGACTGCTTTACTTCCAAGCTTCGTGAAAATAACAATTAAAAACATTAATTGAAAAAACAAAGCATACACACATCTCTCTTTTATTTTATTACGTAGTAGTTTTAGGTTTTTTGGTTTGCTTCTTCTTCTTTCACTGAAGCTTCATGCTTCTCATCCTGCAACCAAAACAAAAACAAATATGTTAATTAAACAGACTAAATCTGGATTGTTTAATTTTGTTTAACTTTGCATGTCACACACAGTAAAATGATTCTATCATCATGATGAGGATTTTGTTTTTGGAAGTTTCTTGGGCGGCAAGATTTGGGAATCAGTTTTTTGTGTGTGTGTGCATGGAATGATTCTATTTTTAGGCATATGTTTTTGTGGGAGCTTTTAGTTTGGCTTTGATAAACTCTGAAGAACACTGAGAAGAGAACACTTGGCTTATCTAGAGCCTCTCATAACTTAATGTGATGGAGAGAAGTCAATAGAATCTTTGTAAAGTATAACAAGCTTTATGCTGAAATAGACATGCCCCTTTTTTTGTGTTATATTGTCATATAGCATAGGAATAGAACTTGTCTATAGAAGTATCTTATAGTGGGGATACTATTATAGATAAACTAAGCTGATTAGTTGTAATGATTAGTATAATACCTCTTTTCCTCATCACGCAGCCTGCCTCTGTTGGTAGCACCAGTAGTCTTGTAGTCAGGGAAAGGCACGTGACCGTTCTCGATGCTTTCGATGTCACGGACAAGAAGGTCATACTGTCTCTTAGCTTCTTCTGGTGTCTTGCCACCAACGGCTCTAGCAACATTGTACCAACGGTCAGGAGTGTCTTGGTCGTAGACTGCTAGAGCACGCTCAAAGGCTTTGTTCTGCTTAACAGTCCACGACCCTGATGAGCCATAAGAAGACATTGAGCCTGATGCCATTGTGTGTGAGTATTAAAGTTGTGTAAGAGATTCTGAGGAAATGATAGATGTGTAGTGTTGTGTTGCACAGATGTCGTGGAGTCCTTTGCTCTTTATAAAGAGATTGAGGTGGGAAGGGGTAGGGCCAGTTTTGTAAGTCTTTGTCTCTATAGCTAGAAAAGAATATATAAGAGCAAACACAATTTGTGGAGATGAGTATCAAAGATCCAAAAACTAATCACCCAAAGATTGCGTTTCTCCATCCACATTTGGCATATGATGCTCACTTTTCTATAAATGTTATAACTAATATGTTTACTTTTCTTTCCCAATTAGTGTGGTTCTTGACGTCATTCTCTAGATTAAGCTTGTTATCAAAAGAAACAGTTTTAGGTAATATACAAAATATAAAAAGTTAGGCCAATGGTTATTAAGTCATGCATGGAACAGTCTGGTCAGCTCTAATCACAGCACAAAGCTCACGTGCTCGCAAAATTATGTCTTTGGATTAATAAAAGTTAGGGACAAGTCTATTTTCACACTTGACTATTGAGATTTCGATCTTATCAAAAATCTCATGTGATTATGAAACATTTGTGAATATTAATTTGTATCCACAAACAAAAAAAAAAGCTAGAGAGCTATAGCTTATCGTGTGTTCACCATAAACCATATATTCTCTTGTAGAAGGATTTAGTGGGAACAAAGCTTTTAACCATGGGATTCTCTGACATATCAAATTATCTAGCTGTAGTATTAGATTGATCTTTCCGTACGATCATGGACATTTTTGTTGTTGAACATAAAAAGGTCAACATTGTTTACCTACCTTTGTTTTTTTTCCTTGGCATGGTTGGGTCTACCTCCTTGAAATTAGGCAACTATATAATATGGATTCTTGGTGGTTAAATTTGTTAAATAGTCACTTTTCTTGGTGTACATTCATTTTTTTCTCTCTTCTTTGGTTGTTTGAATGATTGAATATGGGCAAGAACCAAAGATTTTTAGAGCTGTCTTAGTCTTTGCTGTGATTTTATTGTTGTTGGTGTGGTGGTGGTGGTGAGATTGTACCCACTCTTTAAGATAGCCCATGATTTGATATTCACATGTTATGATGGTTTCTTTGTCGTATTATATCATCACTTATGTTTCAAATGATCAACTAATTACCTTGTTTGGTAAGAATCCAGGGTTGGGATGGGCAAATAGATTATTGTCTTGTAACCAAATTAGGCTGCTAAAATAATGCACAGTAGGACTATATACATACTTGGCAAAAAGACAACAAACATAAAATGGTCCACTTGTTGTTTGATTCTAACTTTCGTTTCATATAGTTTTCTTTAAAGATTTCAAGATTTTCTTGTCCTGCAATAAAAGGTTTGTTCATTAGTGATCCACTTGTTGTTTGATTTTACTCATGATAAAGTTGACTCATTGATTTAAAAGTCTCAAGATTTTCCTCTCTTGGAAACACAGGTGAATTCAAGCTAAGGTGCTTTGGGGGGAGATGGAAGGCCATACTCATAGTCTTATATCACTAAGGTAAGTTATCAAAACACCCCCCAAGTATAGTATTTAAAGTTAGTGTCTACACATTTTGTAAAGCAAAAGCTGTTTTAAGAACCATACTTCTTGGATCTTTCTTGATTATAGTGTTTATCCATTCACTAAACGGTATTAGCTTTGCAAAGCAAGATGATATATATTCACTTACGTGTAGAGAGTCTTATGATACTTTAATCTACTCTCTTGCTAGATATATGCCAATATAAGCACTTATATATGATATTTTCTTTTAGCGATCCAAAATGATCTCAAATTCTAGATATTATTATTCCTATGGATGGTTCTGTTTCTGAGATGTCATGGTTTTGGTTTTCAAGGTAGGGGCGAAACTTCTTCTCAAGAAGGAAAACTTTAAACAGAGAAAGAATCATAATAATTTTGAGTCTTTTGGCACAATATATCCTAGAGATAATAGATTGCAAGTTGCCATAAAATTCTGCTAGTAGGCATTGCACTACCGATATTCTCATCGTCACGATTCTTGAAAACCGACCCTCTTTGCCTAGGTATTGAAATGGTAAAACTTTCCCCACCTTTAGGTAAGTCTTGGTAAAATCTTTAGCTGTGAAAAGGATATATAATCTTGAGTTCATCATAAGATCAATTGGTTGTTTATTAGTTATAAGAAGATGCTTTGGTTTTTACTTTCTCACTATGATGGTAACATCGGTTATAAAGGCTTAATGGTTTGATTCCAATATATACAGGTCTTGATTCTAGCCATCATTGATGAGAATTTTACCAGGAGTAGCTTACAAGGAATCTGAATGAAAAAGGAAGGTAAAGAGTAAAGCATTATATATTTTTGCATGTTACATAATTTTCTGTTGATATTTAGAATCCTTATCCCTAATGATGTAGCAAGAAAAACAAGAAGTAAGTATTCTGATTCCTCTCCTAGTGGCTTTGCTCCTTTTGCAACTTGGGAGAAGAACCCGAACCTGAAGTGATCACTATAATGGAAGTTTCTGTAGCTCAATATGTATTTGAAGGATTTTTATTGAGGCTAGTGGTGAGATATTATTATCACCAAAAGAATGATCCTTTTACAAATTTGGATTCGGACAAACTTTACACAAAAGTAGGAAATGGCATTTTATCACCAGGAATCCATAAGAGCCATTCCCATTTGAGGGAAAAAATAAAAGTATCCACAGACACACACACAAGCCCTGGTCCTAAATCAGCCATAGTAGCCTATAACAGTAGCTAGAGATACTTTTGATTTTAATTTTTTGGTTGTTTCTTGGAATATTATTTGAGTAAAGAACTTAGGAAAATGGGGAATCTCCATGGTCAGGGGTTTTGATTGGTTGATGAGAATGAGATCGAATATACAAGGACACAAATATATTTATATATTTGCTTTCAATTATTTATGTTAATCTTTTGAGACAGGGTAAATGGAAACTAGTATTATTCATATAACTTGTTGTTCAGGAGATGAACTTTCGAGCTAGAATAAGTTCTTAATGTTGCTCAACTAAAAAGCTTGTGTTCTATTCTTCGTTTACAATACTTTTGAATTGTGTCTCTGATCATATACTAAACAAGATCTTAAACTCATTACTACAACTACAAGATGTATAAGTTGTGATCGAAAATAAAGAAAACATTAGGACAACAAAGGACTGAAGTAGGCAAGTAGCTATATATGTATGTAGTTAACTATACGTCTTTGGTAATATTATAACAACCATCCAACCAAAAGGAAGTTGGATGTGGAAGAAATTGCTTAAATACAGATCTCAGGCCGGGGATTTTGCTTTGATGCATGTAAGGAGTGGCTTACAAACATCTTTTTGGTTTGATAGATGGAGTCCAATGGGCCGACTGTTTGAGACATTTGGCAGCCGCGGTTTCATTGCTCTTGGAATTCCCTCTTCCGCTATTGTTGCTTCGGTTCTCTCTTCTCATCCACACCGCCACCATCGGAATGCCCTTCTTAATAACATTGAACATGAGATAGACAAAATCAGAGCGAGAGGCCCGTCCTTGGAGAAAGATGTTGCTCTTTGGCGTCACACAAACAACAAGTATAAAGATCGTTTCTCCACTTCGGAGACGTGGTTGCAGCTTCGACAAGCTAAGCCAAAGGTTAATTGGTCTAAGGCCATATGGTTCTCAGATTCGACACCAAAGTACTCGTTCATGCTTTGGCTGGTCGCAAAAAACAGGATTACAACGGGTGCTCGCATGGTAACATGGAACAGGGGTGTGAACCCGTCGTGTGTGTTCTGCCAAGCCCCTTTGGAGACACTTGATCATCTTTTCTTTAGCTGCCCTTACTCCTCTCGGATCTGGGGAGTACTCACTCGTAAGCTTCTTAGAACTCATTTTTCAACTTGTTTTACTCAGATCATCAATATCCTCTCTACTACAACATTCAAAGGGACTGCACGTTTCATCTTAAGACTTGTCTTCCAAGCCACAGTCCATACTTTGTGGATCGAAAGAAATAAGCGTAGACATGGAGAACGACCAAGCTCCGTTGATCAACTCATACAGCGCCTTGACAGGCTCGTTCGCAATAAGCTCTCCTCCATTCGGCTTCTTAATCCAAACAAGATGCCGGATAGTCTCCATATTTGGTTTGATTCAAGGTCATAAGATTTATATATTTTTTCTGTGTTTTAAATCCTATGCCAAAACAAGGATGCATATAATATACCAAGGACTTTTTTTGGGTTGAATATAATTTTACATTCATTCAAAAAAAAATATATATATATATATATAACAACCATTTAGGTGATTCCGTAATGTAAATCTTTAGCAACCATTATCAAAGGCTATATATATATATTTTGATTCATATATATATAAATCCTAGACGAGTAAACGGCCGGGTCACGAGTGGTGGCCAAACCAAGACGATCAGTAAGGTCACAATCACCAAACAATGGACAAAGATTTATGATGTATATGGAAAAAAAAGTGAATTATAATTTATTGAGTTACTAGTTTTGCATCTCTTTTGTGAATTCATAATACTTTAAATTAATTTTTTTTTTTGTTGGGTCAACAGCTAGTATAATTAAGACAGATCATAATGAAATTTAGATAGTTAACTATAATTCATGTTCATTTCTAACAAGGGACAAGAGGTTTTACAATTGTATGCTTTTTCTTCATAATTTTCGCACACTTCATTCGAATACAAATATATAGTTCAATATCCACCGCTCATGTCAAATGACGAGTATGAAGCGGTGTTTATCATAAATATTCAAAAAAAAATAAAAAATTGATAGTCTTAACAAATGCAATAAACAGACAGGAGAATGTTACCAAAATGCGATAAACTTAACAAAGTGCTTCAACGGATTGTTGTGCTTTGATAGTGAAAGCCGGAAAGATTTGTCTCTTTGTGTTTATGGTTTTCATTTTTCAAACCTAATCATTTCCAACCTTAATAGCTCAAAAAGAGCTAATAATGGAACATATGTTCCTAACGACTCTTTCACCATTTTTCTGGTTATAAAATGTAAACAGAAAATAAATTTTGATTTGATGTTTCGTGTTTTGATTTGTTGTCACATCTCTAAGAAACCCGGTTCACACAAAATCTCTTCGAAATTCGGTTTAGTTCGCACATCAGATTTCTTTGCTATCCAAAAATCGAGAACCAAACTCTATTTCTTGTTATTCCGGCAACTTCTCTGCCAACCCGAAAATCCAATTAACCAAAATACTCGACCAGTTAAACATGATCAACTCGTAACTGCAAGCATATAATTGGACATGCCTAGGCAGCTAGCTAATGGGAAATATGAGCAGTTCCATGAACACCTCAACAACTACGAGCAACAGGTTTAGGCTCTTGCAGTACCACATCCAATCATTTAAGTGATTTAACAAAATCAATCTAAACATTACAATACCATATGGTAAGAAAGATGCACCATAACACCAACACAAAACTATACTACTTCATTTTTTTTTGTCTTTCTTGGACTATGGATTATGACAAAATCAGTAATATCAGATATAGCATATCAGATAGAACTATCAACTGCTAAGATGATTATGGATTTGAGTTAATTCCGGGCTTCTAAGGGGTCATCATCCACTAGTATACACTTCGAATTGGGCCTTCTTCTGATAATTTTATTTGGGTATTTGGAAAGGGATAACTAGATCTTCTAAAAATAAACTACATTGTACCAACCCAAGTGTCCATTCTCTGAACAAGGGAAAAGTCATATATATACAGCATTGGCAAGAGAATCTTAAAGCTTTGGTCCTGGTTTTTAATTTGGTCGAAAAAGCAGAGTTTTGATTGATGTAATGTTTCTCTAGGCCGAGAAAATCTCGTAATAAGATAATAATAGAACTAAATCACACAATAAGATAAATCTCGACGAGAAAAATTTTGTTATTTTAGAGAACCAAACAGTGACTTAACATTGCGTTTCCAGATACCAAAATACCTAAATCACGAACTGTTACATCAAAATCTAAGGAGAGAGCAGAAGCAGAAACCGAAACACACGATAGAACCCAAACCAAAGCAGCAGAATCATAACGAAAGAGAGACGAAATTTCATAATAATCCCCAATCTATTTAAGGGAATTACCATCCACCGCTTCCACCTCCGTATCCGCCTCCTTCACCACCACCGTATCCTCCACCTCCTTCACGTCTTCCACCACTGCTGTATCCTCCGCCACCACCTCCTCTCGAGTAACCACCTCCGCCGCCACCACCGCTGTATCCACCCTCGCGTCTTCCACCACCATATGAACCTCCTCCTCCGTTGTAACCACCACCACCGCCTCCGCTGCGGTATCCACCGCCACCTCCTCCACGGCCGCCGCCTCCGCCACCGCTTCCTCGTGATTGAGCCTCGTTGACGGTGATGTTACGTCCATCGAGCTCTTGTCCGTTCATTCCTTCAATCGCATCCTTCATTGATTTCTCATCCTTGAAGGTCACGAATCCGAATCCCCTTGACCTTCCGGTCTCACGGTCGTTGATGATCTGTTCAACCACAGAGAAAACAATTCAAATCAGCAACACAATCTAACGAAGTTGAACAAACGCAATAGATCTACAAGCGAAACTACAAAAAAAAAAAAAAACCGATCGATCTCCGGGCTCACAGAAGCAGGAAGATGAACGTACCGATTTAGGGAAAAACAAGTAACAGTAGTAGTAGAAGTAACAAAGAATAGTAACAGAGTAATCGAATCAAGTAACAGAGAAACACAAGATCGGAACAGATCCGTCGAGGATGAGATCATCGAAATCACTCGGAGTCCGATCTCTGCGTGTAACAGACCTTGGAATCAACAACGTCGCCGTATTGAGCGAAGGCAGACTCGAGAGCTTGGTCATTGGTGGCCCAGGCTAGACCTCCAACGAAGCACCGGTACTCAACATCAGAGGACGCCATTGAAAAAGAGAAGAAGATCTAGGGTTAACAGTATAGAGGAGAAGTAAAGTGAGGGTTGTGAAGAACGAAGAAGACGAAGTCTCCAATTTATAACGGCGGAGGCTTGAGATATTATTAACCCAAGGGTCAAGATATTTTCTAGGGTTTTGTGAAGATTGGTCTAACCATGGTTAAATGTGTGGTTTATTTATTTTTTAAACAAAAAAAATCGTAGTGGTTGGGGAAACATATCACGTGACACTTTTTTGGTTTTAATGCGCAAATTGGGATAGACGAGGACGACCATGCGGGAAAAGATATTTTTTCTTTGTCCCAAGGAAAAAAATATCTCAGTGGACGAAAAAATATCTCATATAATTAAATGACATATATACCCCCGTAATTGTCGCAAGTTGGATATTCCATGATTGATCCGTTACACTGGGCCGGAGCAATTGGGCTTCTATAATGGAGCCGGCATTATTGGGCTTGTTAATTGGCCTGGCCAGAAAAATAAAGGTGAAAATTTTTGAAATGTTGACAGTGGGATTTGAACCCACGCCCTTTCGGACCAGAACCTTAATCTGGCGCCTTAGACCAACTCGGCCATATCAACTTTCTTGTGTTATGAATCATGTGATATAATTGATATTATTAATGTGATAAGCGAATTGTTTGTTATAATATTACATAGTGAGAATGTGAGATGTTTAATAATGGAATCGTTAACGACTTGATGATAATGTGTGCGTCTTATTAGTGATTTTTAAAACAAAAAAGAAAGATTTGAAATCATTTAGCCGATTTCCAAGATTACATTGATACAATTTACAAAACAAAAATAATTAATGATTACGACTAAAATCAATATAAAAACAAATATATATAACTCGAGAACCCTAAACATTGTTCTCTTTATACAAAAAAGGCTTGGTAAAACCCTCAACAGACGATAATAGCAAATAGAAGTCGAAAAGTCATGGCACCGAAGCAGCCCGAGAATGTTCCCATGGTGACTTCATCTGAAGATGATGAGGAAGAGTCTGGTTCTGTCCAAAACAAATCTGATTCTTCTAGTGGTGAAGAGTCCGACTCTTCTTCTGATGAGGAATCCCAACCGGTTGTGTCACCAAAGAAAGATGAAAAGACTCCGGTTAAGACAAGCAAGCCTTCTAGTTCCAAGACAACCACCAAACCGACTCATGTGGTTAGCTCTCTGGTGAAGACTGATGAAAAGCCAAAGCAGAATCTGTTTGCTAGGATCTTCAGCGAAGAAGATGAAGTTGTTTTGCTTAAAGGAATCATTGACTTCACTGGTAAGAATGGAAACCCTACTGAGAATATGGATGTTTTTTACGAATATGTGAAAAAGTCCATTAGTTTCAATGTTACGAAAGATCAGCTAGTCACCAAAGTCCGTAACTTGAAGAGAAACATCTGGTGAAACATCTGGTTTGGTATGTTGGTGAAAATGGTGTTTTAACCATTTTTAGTTTTCATTTTGCGGCTTTTAGTGTTTTGGTAACATTTTGAACTTGGTTGTTTGGCTTTTAAGACCTTTGTCTATGGTCCATTTTAGCTTTTCTGTCGTATGTTTTGTGTTTGCTCAATTCTTGGATGTATGATTGGGTTCAAGGCCCCTTTCTTTTTATGTGAACTGAGATTTTATGTTTTTTGCTTATCTTGGAATGGCCTTTAAACACTCGATTCAGTAGACTAGTTTTTGTTCTTAACACATTGGGGCATAGTATATCGTTTGAAAGCCACAAGTTTCATCTGTAGAAAGACTCTCACAAATAGAAAAAAGAAAGTGAAACGAAACTGCTGCTTTCCAAAACAACCAAAGCAAAGGCATATCTTGTTATGTGAGTAAGCTCTTGGTCTTGGATGCTTTCATTCTGTGGTTTTGCTTTTTCCTGAGGACTTACTCATTTAAGAAACTCATCACATAGTTTTGAAGTTTACATAAGGAAATGATAGCAGCAAGAAGATATTATTCTGCATAATCGATTTGATCTCAGACTTGATTATTTTTATTAACTTTGACCCCATTGTGCATCAGCAGGACCACAAAGTGATGCAATAGTGTAACAATGTTATGGTGTAAATTTATTTTTCCTGCAATATTGTAGTCTGTCGGATCTTCTGATGCAATTTAGTTGTGCACAAGAAACACAACCAGGCGACCATGTAATGATGGTATCTCTGCCTATATATGGTAAAGCATTCTTAGTTATCTAAGTTAACTTATCAGCTTTATTCGTCACTGATCTTGAGTTGATGATGACTCATACACACACCCAATTTATTTAACAAAATGTTTTATACAATCGGTAGTTTTCTGCTATGTTTTGGTTATGAAGTTGCAGTGACATGGTCTTACTGTTGGCTGTTGCAAGTTATTTCTTATGGATTCATATTCCTCTGCAAATGATCATGTTCAGATATAACAAGACCCTATGAAGTCATGTCAACTGGTGAAAATGAGTAATCAAAGTCAGATATGAGATATTGAACGTGTAAGACTCCAATCAGAACACAAGAAACAGAGGATAGATGCAGAACACAAGCCATTTTAGTTAGCTATGTTTTCTATAAGATTTTTGTGAATGTTTGGATTCATCTTCTTTTGCCAAGTGATCACAATCAGGCATTACATGACACAAATATGCTTCCATGGACCATGATATATGACCAAATATTTTAATCTTGGTGTAGGGATGTGTAGATGAACAAACCGGTTTTAGTGTATTTTCTTTTTATGTATTGGAACAAGATTTAAGTACAATAAAAAATGTTTCTTTATAAAACAAGTTATAAATTATGGTTCCGTATAAAAATACACTTACTATACAAATTTTAGTCATTTCGCATGTAATTGACTTCATACGGCTATGGTTGTAATATCTGAAACTTCCGACGACGATGGCTCTTGTGGTGACGTTCATCTTCATCAGAACAAGAAACGTAAAGAAGAAGAGAATCGAAACAAGAAACGTAAAGAAAAGGTCAAGGTGTCATATACTACTCTACCACTTCCACACGATCTCATCCTAAGATGCTTTCTACTCGTTCAGAGATGTCACCACCCATCGCTCTCTCTCGTCTGCAGTTCCTTCCTTCATCTCATGCCAAAGCTCTACAACGATCGCTTGCGTCTTGGCTACACTGAAAGCGTTCTTTATGCCTACATCGGATTCCCTCCTCTTGAAAACCCTAGCTGGCACATTCTCCATCTTAAACCCTGTCGAAACTTGCCTGACACGGTATCTTTAAGATTGTGCAGAGTCGATATACTCCCTCCCATGCCTTGGGGATCTGCTGTTGTCACTATCGGATCCGATATCTATGTGATCGGTGGACGCGTAGGCGGCAAGAAACGAATCTTGGATATGACTCTCATCGACTGCAAATTTCACAAGCATCGCTCGCTCCCGAGAATGAAGGTGGCTCGCTGCCGTGCAGCCGCAGGTGTAATGGACGGAAAGATTTATGTGATCGGAGGTTGCAAGGTACGACCTTCAGATTGGGTTGAAGTGTTCGATATAGAGAAACAGAGTTGGAGTTCTGTTCCTGGTCCGTACCCTAATGTGTATATGAGTGGAGAGTTTCTGACATATGCGGTAATGAAGGAGAAGATTTACTGTTTAGATATTTACTCCACTGCTCTTGTTTACGAACCCAAGAAAGGTAAATGGGACTCTGAACCTGGATTGTTGAATGTTCTGTGGAATGAGTCGTATTGTGTGATTGATCATTTGCTGTTTTCCATCAATCCAATATTGCATTTCAATGGAGATGATCCAATAAACATATATGATTCAGAGCACAAGACTTGGTTCCCCTTGAAGGGTTTACAAGGTTTTCCAGATAATATCCTTCGCGATGAGTGTAAAATGGCTAGTTTTGGTGACAAGTTGGTGGTTTTGGGAGCTGACGGCAAGAAAAGAGAGATTTGGTGCGTAGAGATTGCTTGGGAAAGAAAGGAGGATGGTACATTTTATGGGAAGGTCGAATCAGTCGCGGTTGTGCTTACACCACCAAAGACGTCTTCTGTTTACCTTTGCCGAACTGTTTCGGTTTGATATGATTGATCCATGGGATGGTTTCTTGCATGTACTGCTTCTGAATTCAGATGTTTAGGCTTTTGTGGATCTAGCTTCAAGTCTTAGTTAGGTTTTACATGAAACTTCCAGGTCAAGGATCTTTATGACATCTACTGTTTGAGCAGTTTGCTAACAAAGATGAAGCAGAGTGGCTAATAAGAAGCTGTTATCTGAAGCCTTGAAAGTAACCATTTTGTACAGTTTTATCCTTGTTAGCCTTGTTTAGAACTTTTAAGCTGTAAAAAAGTGTTTAGGCCATTCTATTGAGTTTTGATCATTCTTTATACAAATTCTAGGAATATTGAAATACATCTGCGTTTAGCTATATATCTATTTGGTTATCTGTGCAGTCTCACTATTGCAAGTTTTATGCGTTTCCTTTTGGATATATTATCTTCTTCTGCAAGTGATCACAAACATACATAACAGAGCCCAATCTGTTTCTACTATATGCAAATATTAAATCTTGGTTTAAGGATCTATAGATGAACAAACGGGTTGTTTTTGTGACTTTATACAAGTGTATCAAATTGATAAAAATATAAAGATTACTTTATACAAAGCAAAACTCTGCAACCTGAATCTATCTAGAAACAAGATGATCAGAATTAACTGTGAACTAGTGTCAATGCTATCTTATAATCTTCTGTTCCGTACGTTTAAGGTTTATTATATTCTTAGTAAAAAGAAGGGTTATAAATAGTAATCACACTACACATCAGTCTTTTGTTTTGGATAAAAACTCGAACCAGCATGTCTCGCTTGCTCCCAAGAATGCGTATGTGGGGCTTCGATGCAGGCGTAGAGATCTCTATAGAGATGATATTTGGGGGAAGGTTGAATCAGTTGCGGTTGTGCTTACGTTATAACGTCTCTCCTTCCATTGAGCTTTATCGAACTGTTACAGTTTGACGATACATGCATGCAGATGCAGGTATGTGTCTGTCTGTGATAACTCTGTTTTACTTCTTTGATATTTTGTCTCTTCAAAGGCTTATAGTTAGATTTTCATGAAACTTGCAGGTGAAGGATAGTTATCACACATATACTGTTTGAGCAGCTTCTTGGTCTGATAAACAGCTTGTTATCCAAAGGCTCAAGAGTAAACGTTTTTGCACAATGTGAATTGGTCTTGTGTAGAACTCTTAAGCTGTAAATTTGTTGAAAGGCAACTTTAGTTAGCCACTTTCTTAAGTGTTTTGTGCAGTAACATATTAGTATCAGTTAAGTTTCTTTCGTTGGTTTGCTTCTTGATATAGATTTCCTCTGAAAGTAATTACAATCAGATATATTGGAAGTGTAAGAATCAAAACAGAAGACAAGAAACAGAGGATATGTGAAGAAGATGAACACAAGCACATGCATCTTAAGTTAGTTGTAAAAAGGGTTAGGCCATTATATTAGCCTTAATACAATATTCTTACTAAATTCGATGAAATTCATCTTTGGCTCTAGCTATGTGTTTTGGATGGAGATTGTGGAAGTTCTTTCAGATTGCTTTTGGATTTAAGATTCCTTTGCAAGTATAATATTTGACTCTATCCTTTTGTTGTGAATTTCTTATAGATATTGCAACAACATTACATGATCATGCTCATGCTCATCATAGCTTATATTCTTCTAGGATGGCAAATGAAATCTTTGTTCCAGAGTTGTAAAGAAGGTCTGGGAGCAAAATAACCAACTTTAAAAAGATATGATTCTACATAACATTTATTATCATCCTCTCATATTAATCCGGCCATCTGCTTCTTCTCCTTTTCTTGTATCATCCTTACAAAATCTTGTACAAACTCATCAGATCTGGATAGTCTGCGTGGCCGTGCCTCTTTCACAGTGAAGGAACGTACAATAACACATCTGGTGCGAGACTCTTCCACGTTGATTTGAGAACCGTCGATCTCATCACAATTCATAAACAGTATGGCACCTTCCAATGATTTCTCGTCTTTGAAAGTAACAAAACCAAATCCTCGAGATCTTCCTGTCTCCTTATCATAAATGACCTGTTTAGTATATGCAAACTTTATACCAAAACATAACACTTAATTATAACACAGAATATATATCATCAAGTAATAGAGAGAAATGAATAACGAAACCTGACAATCTAAAATTTCGCCAAAAAAGGAGAATTCACTCCTAAGAGCCTTGTCATCGGTATCACAGTCCAGACCGTGAACAAAACACTGGAACCCAATCTTTGTCATACTTGGACTGTTCATAGACTTGATGGCATCTCTCATGGCTTGCTTGACTAATATTTGTAAGATGACAAAGGAGGTACGTACGTTTGAGTATGGTGGAAGCACTTTATGAGAAGTTCAATGAATTTATAGAAAAGGTGAGAGGTTGAAAGGTTTTCAATTTTTATTTACTTATTAAATTAATTGTACATGATGCATGCATGTCGTAAAAGCTAATCAAATACTCCCTCTATTTCTAATAGATTGATGTTTTGAGAATTTTTGTTGTTTCAAAAAGATTGATTTTGTAGATTAAAATATTAAATAATTATTTTACTTTTTGCTTTTTTCCACTTATGTCATGCTATTAATGGTTTATATTTTCTCTTTCTACACACAAACAATTATAAACTAATTAATAAATAAAAGCTGCACTTTTTTTTAATAAGTGTGAAAATCCTAAAACATTAATCAATTAGAAACAGAGGGAGTATTTAAATGTGCTTTTTTTTTTGGAATTAGTTTTTCCTTGACACTTTTCGTTTAAACACTTAAATGATTTAGTAACTTGTGTTTCTGTGTTTTGGAACTAGTGAAATCAGTAAGTACAACGACCACCTAAATCTATCATCATATTAGTGTTAAATATTTTTGTTTTCTAAGAGTAAACTTTTTTGTTTTTTTTTTCATAATGAAAATTTAATGCTGAATACATTTTTCAGAAGTTCTTTTTCATTAATAATTTTGATTTTTGTTTTGTTCAAATAAAAATAGAAGCAAGTGAAATTGCTGAGTGCACAACTTGAGACCATAAATTAAAATAAGGCCCAGCCCATAGGCCCCAAACAATTCTTTAATATAAAAGAAATAAAAAAACAAAACTATAGGTTCTACCGAGAATTGAACTCGGGTTACTGGATTCAGAGTCCAATGTCCTAACCGCTAGACCATAGAACCATTTGTTACTTCTTACACATATCATATATTTATACTACAACGTTATCTTCTCCGAGCCGTTGCTCTATCTACTTTTCATTTACTTCACCGTTCTCTCGGTAATCTCAGTTCTTCTTCTCCGACCTGCTCTAATGCTTCTCCACTGTAACGTCAGCTACACCTCATCGTTTTCCCTCATCTCCTCCTCTCTCCGCCGTCAAGACCATCCTGACGAATCACAAGATACAGTAATCCGGCGCCGGCACAATGCTAGATCCCTTTCTCTTTACATCCGCCATAATCGAGACTTAAAGCTTAACAAAGACAACCCTAACGAATCTCAAGAAACCTTTGTCCCTCCTCCGCGGCGTGATGTTGACGGTGACGACCGATCGAAGCTACTCGAGCTTTCTCTTGTAACCAGAAGAACTCCACAGTTCCCTGGTTCAATCTACGCACAATCTGCTTCTGATGCTGATGTTGCTTCCTCTCTTCCTTCGCTTCGTAAATTTCTCGGGTCTGATGGTGATGACGATGGAGAGAGCGAGAGAGAGATGATTGTTAAGGCGCTTGAGATTAGGAGGAAAGTGACGAAAGAGATTATCAAAGAGTCTTTGGTGAGGAAAGGCAGATTTGGGATTACTTATGCGACTAATGTCACTGATCGTTTGGGTAATTTCGTTGATCATGTGATGATCGAAGCTGCCGCGATGAAGCGGTTGCCGGAATTTTCAGAGTCCAGGTTCAATCTTCGCGCCAGGACTGTTATAGAAGACTCCAATTTCGTGCCTATTGTAAGGTCAAGCTTACTTTTTTTGTGTTACTTGGTTGTGTTTATTAGTGCCCATAAGGTGTTTGATGGTTTGCCTCTGAGAAAAAACAAATTAGTTTATCTATAATTTGAGCATATTGAAGATTAACTTAGATTGAACAATGTGGAATTGTATGTGAAATCCTATGGTTTATCCTTGGTGCCGAGACGTTGAACTAGCTATTAATGGTTTCTTGAGTTACAATGTCGTTGGGTTAATTTTGGGAGTTTGAAATGTGTAAAGTTTCATTATGATTCTGAATTGTGCAGGTGGTTGAAGCACAATGAATTTTCATATAATAGAATTGCGAAGATTATATGTATGTCAAAAGGAAATCTTGACTCCATAAGGACCATGATCGAATGGCTGAAGACCATTCATGTGAAGAGTGAATTCATAGGAGTTGCATTCTTGAGATCTGGGGGCAACATCTTGCAACGTAGTCGTGAAGAACTAGACGATATTGTTGAGTATTTAGAGAGCAATGGTCTCAGGAGGGATTGGATGGGATTTGTGGTTGGAAGATGTCCAGAGTTACTGTCTTTCAGCATGGAAGAAGTGAAACGCCGTGTTAATTTCTTCTTGCAAATGGGTATGAATCAGAATGACTTTGGCACTATGGTATTCGATTATCCAAAGATAATTGGGTACTTCTCATTCGAAGAGATGGAGAAAAAGGTACTGAAATTTTTGATCCGCCAATGTTAGGGATTGTCTTTTGAATTCATATAAATATGTTGCTTGTCTTAAACCAGATCAATTACCTGAAAGAGTTTGGCCTTAGCACAGAAGAAGTTGGGAGACTATTAGCCTTCAAGCCACACATCATGGGATGCAGTATTGAAGAACGATGGAAGCCTCTAGTCAAATACTTCTACTACCTTGGAATCTCCAAAGAAGGAATGAAAAGAATCCTTGTCGTGAAACCAATTCTTTACTGCACTGATTTGGAGAAGACAATCGCACCAAAAGTATTTCAAACTTAGTAATATACTATGAACTCTCTCTATGCATACAAACAGCAGATTTCATTAACTCAGCTTCTCTTTTGTCTTTTCAGGTAAGATTTTTACAGGAGATGGGTATCCCTAATGAGGCCATTGGAAACATGTTAGTAAAGTTTCCTTCGTTACTAACAAACAGCCTCTACAAGAAAATCCGACCTGTGGTTAGTATTACTTCCTCTATGAACCAAAGATGTTCCATAGAATGTTATGTTAGTGTCACTTATAGCATAAGCTGATCCCAGAAACTGCATCTGATATTGTATAAGTTGTGGTCGTACAGGTGATTTTTCTCTTGACCAGAGCCGGAGTAACCCAAGAAAATATCGGTAAAGTTATCGCAATAGATCCAGCTCTCCTTGGATGTAGCATAGGGACAAAGCTAGAACCCAACATGAAATACTATATATCATTGGGAATCCGATTTCATCAACTAGGTGAAATGATTGCTGATTTCCCAATGCTACTTCGATATAATGTTGATAATTTGCGTCCAAAATACCGTTACTTGCGAAGAACAATGATTCGTCCACTTCAAGATCTCATTGAGTTCCCCAGGTAAACATCTAGAGACTTTACATGAAATGATGTAGTGCCTGCAAGATGTAGCTTTTATGTATCCATGACGTTACATCATTACCTTTGAACAGATTCTTTAGCTACTCATTGGAGCGTCGGATAATCCCAAGGCACACCATTATGGTTCAAAACAGAGTTAACTTCAAGCTCAGGTACATGTTGGCTTGTACGGATGAAGAGTTTGAGAGAAGAGTGAAAGAGAAAGTGGAGAGAAGAGAGAGATTCGAAGCTGGTCTTGACTCTGAGGATTCTCAGCCTTTGGATGAGAACATCTCTGATACTGAGTTTGCTTTGACAGACTCTGCTGAAGAGGATTTAACGTAATGAATAGTTTGTAACATGAAAGCTGTATATATAGCCATGTACATGTAACACAAATTATAAACGATAATTAGTCTTAATTTATAAATATTAAAATCAGAATATTCACATCTTAGTCAGCCCTTTTGTTCGTATTCAAAACAAAATGTGTCCCTGATGTCAAATTTCATCTATTAATGTACCTTTCAAGAGAGACACCCCATGCAATGACTCTAACATCCTCTGGAAGACCCATCGGTAGCAACATTTCTGGTCTAAATATGCCAGAGTTGCCAACTTCAACCCATTTCCCTAATCCTTTGTGGTACCTGGAAACGACATCAGATACCTAATCTTTAGTGTCTGTCTGATTATTTTTTCGAATTATAAGAAATGATGATTTGTTCCACTTTACCCAAAAATCTCCATGCTTGGTTCCGTGTAAGGGTTGTAGGCAGGCTTGAAACGCAGCTTAGACATCCCTGTACAAGCATAAACGTATAAGCCTTTGTTTTCTCTTAAGCAACTTTGTAGCATAAATACGTGAAAGCAGGAGAAGTGATAAAGCATTTACCTAAGCGTGAGAAGAAGTCATGTAATACACCAATGAGATCACCCAATGTAAGGCCACGGTCACAGATCAAACCTGAGGAAAAGAGGGAAATAATTGATAGCAAATTTTGGTGTATTTTCATCATTCTAACTTTGAAATTCCACATATGCCAAAACTAATTAGCTACTGCAATTACCTTCAATCTGATGGAACTCTGCCAGATGGGTTCGGTCAACAGCCTCATTTCTGAAGACACGGTCTATAGAAAAGTACTTCTTGGGAGTGAAAGGTTTCTACAGCAAAGGATAAAAATAAATTACTACAGAAACAATGTTGCACAGGTTTTGAGAATTGGGAGGGCAAGTCATATCTAGTCAGACCTTTGCGAGTGCATAAAGCATCCTAGATGAGACCGCTGTTGTGTGGGTACGAAGGAGATTTTTGTTTGCTTCCTCTCTTTTCCAATCATAATTATACCTGCACAGCAGAATATACCACGATGAGAGATCACAAATTATTTGAGGTAGTAAGCATTAAAAACAAGTTAGTACCCTCTCGATCCATATCCACCAGACTCATGAACTTGTTTCACCCTCTCAACATAATCTTCTGGCAATTCCCTTGTAGTTGAAGGAGCTACAATCAAACATTCACATATTAAACTTAAGAGTTAAATCATTTGATATGCCATAACGTAGCTGGGAGGAACTGTCCCAAAGATGAACTCAGTGACTGAGCATTCAAACATTGAACCTTTTAGAAAGAAGGTGTCATGAGAGTCACGAGCAGGATGCTGCTGAGGCTGGAACAGTGCATCAAAATTCCAGAAGCTACAAAGCATAGGATAAAAAGGTTAAGATCAACCAATGAACAGAAAGGAGGATACTCTTTTTAATTACAAGAAGCTGAAGGCCTCCAAACATGATTCTTGGATAACTAGATGGATTGTGATAAAGGTCGATAGAATTGCATGAGGTGCTTCACTATATAGTATCAAAAGTAATTACGCATCTAACTGATAAAATACCTGCTCTCCACAAGGTTGTTTGTTGGCATCTCTTCAAATCTGTGAACACATAAGGCTAAAAATCATTTTTTCCCCATAGCAGAAAAATGGAAATACTAGAAACTTGGTAAAGCCTCACCCCATCTGGCGGAATATGTCTTTCAACTGCTTCCGTACCTGAAGCATACAACAACTTTTAAAATTAATAGGATAGCAATTGTTACCCACCCCATTTTCTGAGACAGAAAAGATATCTATCCCGTGTAATATATTTCAGTGTGAGTTAAGCAAAACACGACTACATGTTGAGCTTGAAGTAAAGGTATTCAACAATTTGTTAACGCTTGAGTACCTTGAGAAGGGGATGAAGATGCCCAGCATCAAGAGGCTGTCCTTTAGCATTGAAATTGTACTCCTTGAATTGTAGCTCTTTCCAGCTGCAGGTGAGTATCAATTTCCTCTCTTATTTGCACTATACTAATAATATCATTAATTAGTTGCAAAAGAAGAAGTAGTACACACGTTTGTAGATTTTCTCGTGTCAAGTCGGTGGCAAATTTCTTTCTTATTGGAGCATAATTAGGACCTTTCTTTATGGAATAGCCCTTCCATTCCCTAAAAAAAAGAAGATAGATGGTTGAACTAAATGTTCCCTAAAAGAAATAATCTACATATGAAAAGCAAAGCTATTTACTTTGATTCTATAAGGCTTCTGGTTTTGAGAGAATTAAAACTTGCTTCGTCAAGTTCCTAAAGGGGGAAAAGATCAACTTAGTCACATGAATTACAAAGCTGCAAAAGAATGCTACGAAAATCATTTGAATTAAGATAAATACAAACCATTCCTTCCTGTGTTTGTAAAAGCAAGTTCTTCACTTCATCTTCAACATGTTGAACCTACAACAACATGGTCCAGAGCTGATGATGCAGACTAAAAAGAGGCAGAAAAAAAAAAGGGTGCATATAATACAAGTTCATATAGGCCATTTCAAACCAGGGACGTAAATAGGAAGAAAAAAGTGCAAAACAACCCATAACATTATACTCCTTGGCAGATTCAACAGTAACCATGATATTTCAGTACCATAAAGAACAAGAAGCATTGCATAACCAAACATAAACAGTGATGCCTTGTAATTACCTTCCTAGAAACTTGCTTTCCCATTTGCACCCACTTGTGTTTTGCAGCTCGCAAACGGCCAATCTTGAAGACAGAAGGATCTAGCTTTCTCTGAAACAGTAAGGTTTTACACCCGTCATTTCAACACGACATCAAAATCATGACTTAACAAGTCATCATAATAAAGGAAATTAGAAATAATCAAGAATCACAAGAAATATCAATGTTGTTTCCATAAAAAAATTACCTCGAGTTCATCAATTGATATGCTACCTTCCGCAGGAACAGCCAAGAAAAGCTGTACCTCTGGTGATCCTTCTGAAGCATATTTCTTCCCTTCATCAGTAAGCACACATGTTTTTCTTATAATGTCCTGCAGAAAACAATGAACCACTTCAATGCTTTATATATCAATTAAACCCCGTAAAACAGAGATCCTATAAGGTGATTGGTCATCGCCATTCATGATCTCTCATAAGCTGAATCACTACTAAACCCTTCAATCTAAACCTCACACAAAAAGCTAAATCCTTATGGAACAAACATATTTTTTCCGGACACTCCTTTTCCCCAGACCAAATTCAACTTGAATAGAACGTGGCAAGTGGTGTTGGTACCTGAGTCTCGATGTAACGAAAAGCTTGTAAGCTCTTGACGACATTGACGAGTTCGTCGTGGTTAACGTTATGTTCGGCGGCGAATTGACCGGAATCTGAGATATCTTCGTTATTGAGAAGAAACCCTAGAATCGCCTCCTCCGCCATTATTCCTCTTCCGGTCCTCGTACCTCGACCAGGTCCGCCGTAAATTTCAAAAAAGTCCGACTCTGAGTTTCAATTTTTGCCCTACACTCTCCACTCGGAGAAAAAAAAACGGCAAAAAGTGAAGGATATATATAGACGTGGTGGAAGAACCTGTGGTGTGAATCAGAGAGTAACGGTTTAGGGTAAACCAGAAGTGAGTGTTTAATTGATAACGTTTCAAACTATTGGGGCTTTTTTAATCTATGACAACAAATTGGGGTCCTCAAGTTGCAAATATACTCTAAACGACATCGCTTTGTTATGAGATTCTCAGTTTTCGGCTATTTGCATGGGACTGATACGTGGCACGTGGAGAAGTTGCCAGTGTAACGAGTTCTTCTCTTCACCTCAACGTCACTAAAAACCGAATGCGAAAAAACAAGAAAAACAAAATAAATAAATAAGCTAAGGCAAAAATAAACAAAGATCACAAGAGGAAGAAGAAGACGATGAGGAACATGAAGCACTTGTCCTCCGTTGCCAACGACGTCGTTCAAAGATGTTCACAGTACGCATTTGCTCCTCTCCCTTTCATATCTCTATCTCTATTGAAGATCTAAGTATGTTTTAATGTATAGAATGGTGTAATTAAGATTTTAGTGCAAGTGCAGTTTTATGGGATGTGGCTAAGCCAAAAGAATAGCCAAAACCGGTTAAAACTTATTCTAGCTGGTTTTAATTTGTGAATTTTGTAATGATTGATATATGTGATGTTGTAGGGAACTAGAGACAAGCATTGATGAATTGGTGGATGAGTTTGAGTTTCAATGGAAGCCATCAGGAAGTACGGAAGGTACTTACTCCAAGAAGTTTGTGGAGTTTTGCAACTCAAAAGTTACGAGTCAGGTTTGTGAGAACATAGTGGAGAGGATAAAAGATGGTTCTTTCAGCCGTCTCACGTTCGATATGATGCTTGCCTGGCAAAAACCTGACGCAGATGACAATGAGTCTTATAGGGTATGTACTTACTTCACTGAAACTTTATATAGTGATTGATCACTTAATTTTCTCAAGTCGTTTAAGCATGTTTCTTACTTGTGTTCAAAGGAAGCAGTAGGTAAAGAGAGTGAAGACAAGAGGATTCAAGCAACTCTATCACCAGAGCAAGATGACATCTCTCTTTTTTATTCAGACATGATGCCGCTTCTTGTAAGCAAACTTTTGTTTTTCGAGGTGTGACACCGATTTTATCACTAATCGTATACCTTAAGCTTGTATTATTTATGTGAATTAATTAGGTTGATCATGAACCAAGTGTGGGTGAAGATGCATTTGTATATTTAGGCTCACTAATTCCTCTCCCTGTGGATGTCATCAATGGAAGATACACGTTTGAGACTCTAACTGCTCCAACCGGCCACCAACTTCACTTTCCGGCTTACGATATGTTTGTCAAAGAGATACACAAGTAATTGTCCTTGCATATAGCATACTTGGTTTCTCGGCTTAATATAAATGATGTCTTTGTTTCTTGCTAACTGATTTATTTTCGTATGATCAAGGTGCATGAAGCATTTGCAAAAGCAAGCAAAGCCTAAAGGGATCGAATTAGCGGATGATGAAATTATATTGCATGTTGAAGGAACAATGGCGTCACAGAGAGTGATTCGACACATTAAAGAAACAAGCTGGCCAGGTTTGGTTTCCAATTTTGCTATGCATAATGTGTCAAGTTTTATTCATAGTCATGGACTCATGGCTACTAATTTCTCATATATCAGAATGTCTTGAATTTTGTAGGTAGGCTTACTTTGACAAACTATGCACTATACTTCGAAGCCGCAGGAATTATAAACTATGAAGATGCTATTAAGATAGATCTTTCCAAGGACAGTGAAACGTCTACAAAGCCTATGTCCACTGGTCCATTGGGTGCCCCTCTTTTTGACAAGGCCATTCACTACGAGTCTTCTGATTTGTAAGAATTTATGCATAATTAAGGATGATTTTCACTGCTTAATTACTGTTAAGTTAAACTATCTCTCTATATATATTGATTCACTTCAATTTATTTCTTCTACACTTTCACTTCAGAATTCTTAATGTGGATCATTATAGCATAACATGATAATTGATATTTCAAACCTCTCATTTTGCCTTAGTGAGTAGCAATTTGACCCTGGCTTAATGGTACTGAGCGGATGTTCCCATGGGGACTGTATTTTTCTGAATTTGGATTCACTTTTGCTTGGTAAAACTCACAATTTATGGAACATGTTGCCTCATTTGTGTATATTTTCTTTTGGTGCATGTTTTTAGTGAGGATGGAATTGTCATAGAGTTTCCAGAGATGACAAGCTCAACGAGACGAGATCATTGGCTTATGCTTGTAAAGGAAATATCATTAATGCACAAGTTCTTGAGGAAATTCAATGTTGAATCTCCCTTGCAAGCATGGGAAATCCAGTCGAGAACAATCTTGGGAATAATACGGTTGCACGCAGCCCGCGAAATGCTAAGAATCTCTCCCCCGGATCCAAAAAAGTTTTTAATATTTAGCTTATTTGAGGAAGTTCCAAAGGGAGACTACGTACTAGAAGAGCTCGCAGAGATTAGTCGAAAGGTAGACACTACTGGAACCCCGTGTTGTGCTAGTTCCATATTGAAGAATATGAACATGGATCAGCTTGGTAACATGTTGAAAGAAGAGGGAGAAGATTCATGCAAGGAGAAGGTGGAAGTGACTGATAAAGGAGAAATGCTTGCATCTCTTGAGAATAAAGTGAATCAATCGAGAGAAGAAGGAAAGGTGATTGAGAAGGCTAAAGCCACGACAGCGGAGCTCGAAGAAGAAGGGATTAGTGAAAGTGTAGCGGTTCTTATGGTAAGAAGATTTTAATGATGTGTTATTGGCCTAGTGGTAGGATGAACTTTAGATAAAACTAAAAAATCGGATACTCCTAGTTCAATTCTACTTTATTCTTGGATCACCTAGAAATTCAACATGTGATCAAATGCTATTTAGTCAAAGTTTTAGGCAAGCTAGATATTTGGTGACAAGAAGAGCTGATTGCTTATTCAATTAATGGTGTATCAAACTGACAATGATGAGGTATCTTGCAGGAGTTGATGAGGCCATTGCAAGACGCATTACCATGGTTCCAACAAGTGCTTTATTGGGAAAGGCCGTCTCAGACACTGTTCATTCTAGCCATTACTAGTATAACTGTCTACAAGTGAGTTTAAAAGTATCATATGTTCAACTTGAGTAATTAAGTTTATGATATATATAATTGATAAACTGAATATTTCTGTCACAGGGAGTGGATCGGTAAGGCTATAGCTGCTTGCTTAATAGGGGTGGTGGTTAAAATGGCTCAGGCTAGACAAAAGATTGTCCACACAAAAAGTGAGGATGCGGTAACAGTGAGCACGGAATCTGACCAAACAATGACCGAGAGTATTGTGTCGGCTCAGTATGGCCTAATAAGACTTCACCAGTTGATGCAACATGTTAACGTCACCATCATGAAGTTGAGGTCCATATATACCTCCAAGGCTAGCAAGGTAAGCTAATATATACTTTACTATATCACTACTTCTCGCAAAAATTGTGTTAGTTTGATTTGCTTTCTTAAAATGTGTTCTCTCTTACACTCTTGGCCGTAGCACGCAAGCATGGTGATGGCATCGATGCTAGTATTGGCAAGCTTCTTCGCGGTGGTGCCTTTAAAGCTGTTCATAATATTTGGTACAATATATTGCTTCGTAATGACATCAAGTGTGGGGAGATACATGAGCAACGATCAGAGTAACCGGAGACTGAAAGAGTGGTGGGATTCAATACCCATTGTTCCCGTTCGTGTACTTAACTCTTCGTCCAAGTAGTTTCTTCACTTAGTGGTGAGATGATACTAAGTTTAGGTTACATCATCAAAAGCTAATAGAGAAATAAATGTTTTTTAAACAGTTTTGTTATGTAAAATATTTCAATTATACGTGCGTTACTACTATTATGATAATGAATAAAGCATTGTATTCATATATATACAAATTACTCGTCAATAGTTTTTATATTCGCCTGCTTTGATAACTGTGAAAAAAACTATTAATCGAGTCTTCACTGGTTGAAACCTAATCATGTACTAGACAGATATCTCAAAATCGCTTTTGTTTTTTCTTTTGTAGTCAAACATTTTTCCAGATTACTTAGTATGGAATGAAATTAATTTGTGTGTTTTGACTATTGTTTCATTGGTATTAATTGTTGAGTTTGACCCATCATATATAAGACTCTTATGTAAGGAGCAAATCAAGAACATCAAAAAAGGATCTATAAACCAACCTCAGGGAGAGAAAAAAACAGAGAAGCTAAAGTAAGATAATCTACGAAAAAAATGAATAGCAATAAATCTTCACATGCTCATGGAACAACATATTTTTATCTGATATCAACCATTTTCATGCTTTTCATCTCACGTAAGTGATCATCTTATTTTACAAAATTGCATGATTTTTGTGATGGTGATCTTTGAATATATTTGTTTGCTTTTATAATCAATGAACAGAAGAAGCAAGTTCGTACCAAATGCTCGTATGTCTAGATCTGAATATATCATGTGTGGAGTGCAAAAAACAGTGCGACGAGACAAGTTATGGAGGGATATGTTTAAATGAAGGTCTCAAAGATGAAATTTGTTGTTGCAAAAAAAGTCCTCCGCCTTCATATTATGATCCTCAGCCTCCTTCTTCATGATGTCAATCATATTTTAGAAGGGGAAAAGAAAAATCAACAAAATAAACTAATTATTTCCATTGTTTTTCTTTTTATATATTTAGTAATCGTATTTATAAAGAGAATCGTATAAAACTTTCTTAACATAAGTCAAATAAGAACTCATGATCATGGTTTTAAGTTCGAGTTGAAAGAATTTTACAACAAACTAACAACATTCCTAGATTCTTCCAAAATTATCAAAATCTATATAAACTCATTAAAACTTAAGGTTAAATATAACCCCTAAGATTATGTTTGTCATTGTCCCGTCTCTAGGGGTGGGAAACCAATACTTCTAAAATATAAAGAAATATAATCATATATATAATATGAACTAAATTCTTTAAATTGATTGAGTCATGGGCAATATGTAGTGCATTTATGAAAAGAAAATCACCCATCATTTAAAATTTCAACAATTCTAAAAAACATTTGTCCATAGAAACTAAAATATTTTAAAATTTCAACAATTCTTTAAATTACATCCACAAATCATTTAATTCCCCACCTTCAAAAAAATGTATAATTTACTTTTCTTCCCCCACTAAAATTCCATTATTTGTGGTAATACTGTTTAGACCATCTTTAATTTATGTCCCCCACCCCCTATCAATTCATACATAATACAGAACCGAATCAATCATTCACAGAAGCAAAGAGAGAAGAAGAAGAGAAGAAAACAAATATGGCAGATGAACATAAAGCATTTGGTTGGGCGGCCAAGGACGAATCAGGCTTCCTCTCTCCATTTCATTTCTCTAGAAGGTTCCTTTCCTTTTACTCTTTTTGAGTTTTGACACACTTGTTTCTGATTCTCTATTGATTCACAACTTTTGTATTGCAGAGAAAATGGTGAGGACGACGTAACAGTGAAGATCTTGTTCTGTGGTGTTTGCCACTCCGATCTTCATACCATCAAGAACCACTGGGGATTCTCCCGTTACCCCATTGTTCCCGGGTATACACATTACTTACCTTTTTAGTATGCATGGTCTCAAAATATTCTTTTTACCTTTGTAAGAGATCTTGGTAAATTGCAAATCGAGAAAAGTATTGTGGAGATTTTATTACCTTTTATAGAATAAGAAATCACAAGTATATTGGCAATCTTACAATTAGGGTTTACCAGTTTTGACAAGTTAGACTATTATTTTTATTTTAATCTTTTTAACAACTAATTTACTTAGGCTAGTATATCTTGTTAATTTGATAGGCATGAAATCGTTGGAATCGCAACAAAAGTTGGTAAGAACGTGACAAAGTTCAAAGAAGGAGACCGAGTTGGAGTAGGTGTAATAATCGGTTCATGCCAATCATGTGATTCATGTAACCAAGACTTAGAAAACTACTGTTCTAAAATGGTTTTCACATACAACTCTCGTTCCTCTGACGGAACAAGAAACCAAGGAGGTTACTCCGACGTGATTGTCGTCGATCACCGCTTTGTGCTACGCTTTCCCGATGGTTTACCAAGCGATGCAGGGGCGCCGCTGCTCTGTGCTGGGATCACTGTGTATAGTCCAATGAAGTATTATGGTATGGCTGAAGAGTCAGGGAAACATTTAGGTGTGAGTGGACTTGGTGGACTTGGTCATCTCGCTGTGAAGATTGGTAAAGCCTTTGGTTTAAGAGTTACTGTGATTAGTAGGTCACCGGAGAAAGAGAGAGAAGCAATTGATCGACTCGGTGCTGATTCGTTTCTCGTGACAACAGATTCTCAAAAGATGAAGGATGCTGTTGGAACTATGGATTTTATCATCGATACTGTGTCGGCAGAACATTCTCTGTTACCGTTGTTTAGTTTGCTTAATGTGAATGGAAAGCTTGTGATTTTAGGTTTTCCGGAGAAGCCACTCGAGCTACCAATATTCCCTCTAGTTAGCGGTAAAGAAAAAGATGATGATCTTTAGTTAGGTTTGGATATTGCGTGTTGTGGAAGTAACTGTTATGTTGTTTTTTTTGGTGTTTTGTTGTAGGAAGGAAAATGGTGGGAGGAAGTCAGATTGGAGGGATGAAGGAGACGCAAGAGATGCTTGAGTTCTGTGCTAAGCATAATATAGTTTCGGATATTGAACTTATAAAGATGGATGATATCAACTCTGCAATGGAACGCTTGGCTAGATCTGATGTCAGGTATCGATTCGTGATCGATGTGGCCAACTCCTTGAATCCAGCCTTATACATAAGCTGATACTTAAAGGAACATGTCGACCATGGGCATGGATTGAATATCATGTTTTCAAGTTATGAAATTAAGACTTTTATTTGGGCTTTGCAGAGACATGAATCTACTACTTGTTTCACAAGTTACTTTGTTTGAGAAACTTTCTCTGTTTTACTATGCTCTGTTTCTTGACAAACCCTGTTTTGTTCTAAAATATATCAGTTTGATGGTTCTTTGTCCTGGTTTTAGTCACACATACATAAACAAAGGAGATGCCATTATAACATATTAAAAACTATATATTATAACTGTTATTGGAGTTTGCATACATCAAAGTTTTACAGAGGAAGGCGCCGGAGAAGAGCCACCGGAATTTGGAGATTGACAGAAGCCACGAAGAACGTTGGTTTCATCAGAGGTGAAGCCAAGAGAAGTTAGCATCGCTGGCCAACAATTGTTGGTGATGACTTCGACGCCGTGACAGCAATCAACGCCGAGTTTGGTCTCACCGTTGAGGAAGAAGAGAACGATCTCGTTGGTGCATGATTTCAGCTCGTACAGTGCGTCCCAACACTCCATTAATCCTCCTCCGTTGAGCCTTGCCGCTATGTTGTTGGAATCCGCCGTCTCCGGGAGTGTTGTAGAGGAGATGTTGTGAACAAGGAGGAGAGCGACGATAACGAAGAGGTAACTTGTGTTAGAAGCCATAATTCTGATTTTGAGTTTTCGTGTGTTGTGATGTGATGGTTGAGTTATAAGAGTTCCGTTCTTATATTGTGGTTTTGTAGTGGATATGAAGCTTAGTGGTGATTTAAGAGTAACTAAAAGGGTGGTTTAGTGGGAGGAAGGGGAAAGGATTGACGTTAAATGTTTTACTTAATCATGGAACGTTAAAGCATTTGATAGTAGAAACGTATTTAACATTGGCTTGTTGAATGAGTAACGTACGGTCCTATTCAAGACGATCATTTACATAGTGTTGTGTTACAACAGAAGGTGAACATTTTTAATACAATGAACTTTATGCAATCATTCTAAACCATTCTCTTCGTCTTCGAGGTTGTTTCTTTGTTTACTTTAGTCTGTTTCTACTTGGTTTTGTTCTGATAATGGATATTCCAACTCAGTGGATTCTTGTATAAGCATAGTTGGGTTCTGTAATGCCTGATTGCGATCACTTTTCACAAAGAACATAAATCCAAACTTTCACAAAAAAACATCTACAAAAAAAACATAGCTAACTAAAATGCCATGTGTTCTTCATATATCCTCTGTTTCTTGTGTTCTGTTTCGAGTCTTACATGTTCAATATCTCATATCTGACTGTAATTACTCATTTTCACCAGTTGACATGATCATTTGCAGAGGAATATGAATCCAAAAGAAAGAATTTGCAAGAAGCCAACAGTGAGACCATATCAGTGCAACTTCTTCGTAAGCAAACCAAAACATAGCAGTGTGTGTAGGAGTCATCATCGTCATCATCAACTCAAGATTTAGTGACAAACAAAGCTGATAAAATATTCTCTTCCATAACCAAACTTGGAGAAGAAAGTGATACCAAAACTGTGATTACAGAAAATATCATGAAAATGGTTTTGTTCTTTATTGTAAAATATTGTTTATAATTATAACTAAGGTACTGCATACATCAGCGAGGAACATAAACATTTTTATCAAAATTTAAGAGGGGAAGGAGCCGCGCCGGGAGTTGGAGATTGACAGAACCCACGGAGGACGTTGGTTTCCTCAGATGTAAAGCCAAGAGAAGTAAGCATCGCCGGCCAACAGTCGTTGGTAATGACGTCAACGGCGTTGCAGCAACCAGGGCCGAGTTTGGTCTCCCCGTTGAGGAAGAAGAGAACGATCTCGTTAGTGCATGATTTCAGCTCGTACAGTGCATCCCAACACTGCATCAACCCTCCTCCGGTAAGCCTGGCCGCAATGCTGGTGGAACCTGCCATCTCCGCTGGGACTGGGAGTGACCTGCCGGAGACGTTAAGGATGAGGAGGAGAGTGACAGTGACGAAGAGGAAACTTGTAGTAGAAGCCATTGTTGCTTTTATATATAAATTATGTGTTGTGTTGTGGAATGAGATGATGGGATCTTGCTTAGAGTTGTTGCAATTTATAGTAGTGAATGGAGTTTGAGGTTTAATTGGGATTAAATGTGGGTTTTAGTGGGGGAAGTGGGTGAGGGCTGAGACTTAATGATTTTATACTTATTATTAATCTTCTTAAATCATGAAACTTTTAACGAGGCTATGTAACGGTCCTGATGGAATGATACAAGCGAAAGGGCTAATTACATACTAGATAATTACAAGATTTAAGAAGTTATTACCACTAAAGTGGCTGTAGTTTAGTGGTTAGAATTCCACGTTGTGGCCGTGGAGACCTGGGCTCGAATCCCAGCAGCCACAATTTTTATATTTTTTCATTTTTCGTATGTTTTTATTTTTTCGACTTGGTTTCAACATTATTGCGAGACTCCATCTAAGTTATTAGCTAAGCAAAGCTCTCTACTTTGGCATGCCATCATGGGAGATTGTGTTCTTTGCGCTTCATGTGATTGTTCATTTGTATATATGCATTCCTCAAAGAGTTGCTTGGAAAACAAGATTCCATTATTTTGGTTTGGTCGATTCTTCTTGTTTTCGATTTGACTCTCTTCTTGAGAGTTAAGAGTCAATCCGTTTTGTGTCCAAAGACGGATCAGTATTGGAGATGTGTCGTCTCGACTGTTTAAATTTTAACGATAGAGGAGGCCATGTGATGATGATAATGATGGTGATGTGTGATCTTTTGGTGCATGGTGGGTAATGTGTAGACATATTAAAGAGCTCTGGTGTAGTTTTTACGTGTTTACTTACGTTTTCTTTAGTTGAACTCTTTTTCTTCATTACATTAAGCAAGTGTTTTTTCTTTTCTTTTCATAGTGTGTAACCAGTTATGGCCTTTCCGTAAATGATAATCAAATTAACCATATCGATTAAGTTAATCTAAAAATAGATTTAACTTTGATTTTAAGTTATCTCCATCATGTTGTATTGGTGTTTTACTTGATTAAAAGTTAATTACTATAGTACCTAGTACTATTATTACATTAGCTTTGGAGTCTGAGTTCCATATACAATTTATAATCCGTTTGGTTAAAAATCATTTCAACTTACAAAGCAACATCCATATTAACATTAGTATATGGTGCAAACATAACCTTTTGTTGTTGTTGTCGTCGTCTGTTGTTAACTTCTTTGTAGAATCCTTCATTTGTGATCATACGTTCTCAAACTCTTAAATCTAACATCTAGATGTTGTTGTTAGTTACATTCGTTTTGTCTTAGTGGGATTTGTAACCTAGATAGAGAATTATATTATACATACGTTCTCAAAATATTGCCCAAAGACTAAAAAAAGGAAAACACAAATATCGCACAAAATAATGTTCTCTGACGAATAAAATTTCAACACGTGGATACGCTTGTTTTGAGTTGGCTTACGTGGAAGTGGAACCCCACCAATATCGTGTAATAGAAGTCAAACACATGCATCTCTCTTATAAATAAAGTAAACCTCATCGAAGAAGTAACATAGTAAAGCTTCTCATAGCCGTTGGATCAATCCGACAAAACTTCATCCGAGGAACTACAAAACTCTCCGACGGATCAATTTCCAGATACGATACACACTGTCACACCGGATCACTCCCTTTCTCTTTAGTAAAAAAAAATTAAAAATCAGAAGACACGTTCTTCTTCTTACGAAACCGACTTTGTAGTTTCTTCTTTTTTTCCATTACACAAATACGGAAAAAACGACAAGACAAAAACAAAAATAAAAAAGCTTTTATATATTTATAAATAGAGAGATTGTTTAACTTCTTGTTTTGTTCGTTTTCTTTACAGATTAATTAAATCACATGAACGATCTAATGGGAGAAACAAGATTCTCTAGCGAATCATCATCATCGGCGACGACAGAGATCGTGTTCTCTGAGACGGAGATGGCGGCGGCGGAACAGCTTATGCAGCTAAGCGAAGAAGAAACGATGAGCTGTAGCAGCAGCACGGGCGGAGATTTTGGCGGCGGCGGAAGAGATAAGACGAAGCATGATCATCAAGATGTTAGCTCGAGGATCGGGAACGAGCGAAACGACGGCGTACGGGTGGATTGTAATCTTGGCGTGGAGAGGAAGAGGAAGATGAAGAAGGTGATGAAGGAGAAGAAGTTTCGATCTCTCGAGAGTATTTACAGAGCCACGAAAGAGATTAGGGGTTAATTAATGGTAGAAACGGATCGGTGATGGTTTTAATTATCCTTTGTTAATCGTTGTTTTAATTAGTAACCTTGTGTATATATGGTTTGTTTAGTCCTCTTAATCTAACCTTGGAGCTTGAGAATCTGTGATAATAGTTTTTGGTTCTCGTTTGAGAGACGTCATGCTGTCTTTTTTTTTTTTGTTGCAAACATTTTAGAATTTTACTTTGCTTTTGATGAAAAGAAGTGTCGTTTTATTGTTGGTAGTACATTCAATATTTTTTTGTTCCTAATTTTAAAATTTTTGTTTACGTACGTGCAAATGATTTCGTTTTGAATTTTAAAAATTTGAGTTCTATGATGATGTGCCAACTGATATCGTTTTTAATGTTACGACAAACTAGATACACAAAATATATTTTTGGTAATACTGTATATTTCTTTTAACTTATTGCAATACAAGTTAAAGCATTCTTTATGTTCAACTAAGGCCTGCTCAGTTATGTTCAACATCGTCAAGTTTTTCTGCTAAGCAAATATCGTCAAGTTAAGCCTGTTTAAAAAAAATATATATATCCTCAAGTAATTGAGACAGCTTCATCTTCTTATCTTGGACTTCTCTAATTCTTGTAGCTCGAAGCATGTATGTATATATCAAGGTCTTTTTGTTATCCGTTTGATAAAGCATGTAAAAAGAGAGGTCGAGAGTGAGTGAGATTCTAAACATTCGGTTGATCGAAGGGATCTTGTCATCTTGATTGGTGTGAGGTTGGAACTCTCAGTTTTGCGCTGTTTTGTAGATTTGTATCATTTGATATGGTTATGAAAGTTTTAAGTTGAGCTAAAAAGGTGATCTAGCTTGAGCCGTATATCTTAAGCTCTTGAACATCACACTTTCTTTTGTTTGTTTTAAATGATTTTAGACTAATGACGATTCTATAAAATGTATTGTGCATGGAAATCATCATTCATCTATTTCTAGTTTTGTTTCTAACCAACGTTCCGTGGTATTGTGTGAATTGTGATGGCCACTGTTTACATCATTGCTAGTCTCATGCTCTAATGGTGTTGGCATGTTAGTGTGCTTTTTTTTTTGAATGGATTGTAAAATTTATTCTAACCCAAAAAACCGTTTTACAATGCTTGTATGTATAGTCGAAATAGTTTATGAGATTAGAGAGCAGAAGAAACTATGGAGCACAAGTGGCAAACATAGTTAATATGCTTGTTTTGAGTCTTGACATTATCCATAATTAATTTGTTTTCTCCATCAATCAATATACCATCGTGAATGCTTTACTAAGTCCCGATGCTCTCTTTTCGTCTCTTCCACGAGAAGATCTTTTACAATTGTGTTTGTCATTGCTCTTAGATAAGCATCTTCTTGTTCAATATTGTAATACATGAAATTGAGTTTATATCTTTGAAGTGTTAACTTCATATGTTTTAATCATTTAGATGCCTTAATTGTAATTTGACTCCATTTGTTTTTTCTCAAAAAGTTGATGATGATGTTATTAAACTGATGCATAAACTAAAGGGTTGGATTGAATGAAGAGTGCCTAGCTAGTGAATGATGGGTGGTGCAATGTGGACTGGACAAGATGGAGAATCAACCAAAAGATCGTAATGAAGAAGTAGAGATTAATGATTTGAGAGATTCCTTCTAGTCTGATCTCTAGGAGGATTCAATAGATGTATTCAAGAGATACATAACAAAGAAGTATAAATTAGAGAAAAAGTATTAACTCTCATATAGTTGATAATGTGGTTATGTAATGGTTCTTCCATATTTAGATGTTAATCTCGCATTTTGAATTTTATTGTTCAAGATAGATTAGCAGTAGGTATGATTGGTGGAGTTTTACGAATAACAAAAGATAATATTAATTTATTTAAAATTTCGAAAATACAAATTATATTCGACAGATTTATACAATTTTTGTACAAAATTTTAAAAGGCGGTCAACTTTGAAACTCGTATTCAATTGCGAAAATTCTTTTTGGCATGAATGTTAGATTTTATATTGTCTAAACAAGAAAAATTCATAGATTAATTCTCAATAATCTGATTAATCTCATAAAAATAAAAAGAGCTGGGTCCCATTCGTAGGCACATTAACTTAATGGGCCTGGTCCACATTAAAAGTTTGAAGTAATTTTACCCGCCACATGAAAAGGCCCAATGGCTCCCTTGCCTCCTTCTCTTACAAGCTGGCGGGAAAATCCCAAATCTTTTCCCGGGAAAGCGGATAAAAATTTCGGCCATTAAAGGACAAAGTCACAAGAAAGTAGAAACCCTAGAAGAATTTTGAAACCGATACAAACCCTTTCAACGCCTCCTTCTTATCTCTTTATAAAAACCATTTCTTTCCTGCAACTGCGTTTGCTTATCATCAGACGCCTACTAACTGTTCGACAAAATTCCTCTGAGAGAGATTTGTTTCCTCTGACAAAAGAAATCATGTATGTGGTGAAGCGTGACGGAAGGCAGGAAACTGTTCATTTCGATAAGATTACTGCTCGGCTTAAGAAGCTTAGCTATGGCCTTAGCAGTGACCATTGTGACCCTGTCCTCGTTGCTCAGAAGGTCTGTGCTGGTGTCTACAAGGGAGTCACCACGAGTCAACTTGATGAGTTGGCTGCTGAGACTGCTGCTGCTATGACCTGTAACCATCCTGATTATGCATCTGTGAGTATTCATTCTCTTCGATTTGCTTTCTGGGTTTCTTTGATTTTGATTAAGTCGTTCTCTTTGATTGGATTGGTGTTTCATTTCATTGAATTTAACTGACTGACTTCTCAATTGCGATGTTTGGAACTATTCACTGTACTATTAGGTACTTCTAACATGATCTGTACGATTTACATGGTTTCTGTGTTTGTATGTCAGCTTGCTGCTAGGATTGCTGTCTCAAATCTACACAAGAACACTAAGAAATCGTTTTCTGAGACGTGAGTGTTATCAAAAACTCTTTTATTAGTGGGTATATATAATTTGTTTGAGTTTAAGTTTAATATGAGTTGACTTGGATCTATTGTGTGGTATTTTGCAGGATTAAGGACATGTTCAATCATGTCAATGACAGATCTGGACTGAAGTCCCCACTAATAGCCGATGATGTATTTGACATAATTATGCAGGTAAAGAAAGCTTGTATTAGGCTCTCAATTTATATTTGTTTCATGGTGTGATATATATGTATCTTGTAGACCACTGATTTGTGCTTTCCTTTGGTTTCTTCAGAACGCTGCACGTTTGGACAGTGAAATAATCTATGATCGTGATTTTGAATATGATTTCTTTGGATTTAAAACTCTTGAGAGATCATACCTCTTAAAAGTCCAAGGGAAAGTTGTTGAGAGGCCTCAACACATGCTGATGAGGGTAGCTGTTGGCATTCACAAGGATGATATTGATTCCGCAATCCAAACTTACCATTTGATGTCTCAGAGATGGTTTACTCATGCATCTCCTACTCTTTTCAACGCTGGAACTCCAAGGCCTCAAGTAAGTTACCTGTAGATTGATATTTTATTATTATATCTTTGAAATATGATTTTTCTGATCTGCTATTAAAAAAATTGACTTGGCAGCTAAGCAGCTGCTTTCTGGTGTGCATGAAAGATGATAGCATTGAAGGCATATATGAAACACTCAAAGAGTGTGCTGTTATAAGCAAATCTGCCGGCGGTATTGGTGTTTCAGTTCATATTATTCGTGCAACTGGAAGTTACATTCGTGGCACAAATGGAACATCTAATGGTATTGTTCCAATGCTGCGTGTATTCAATGATACTGCTCGTTATGTTGACCAAGGAGGAGGCAAGAGAAAGGGTACATATCAGCATATATTTTCCTACCATTTTCTGTGCATTTGATGGTCTCTAGTGAAACTGATGTATATTTTGTAATTTGTGAAGGAGCCTTTGCTGTATACCTGGAGCCATGGCATGCTGATGTCTTTGAGTTTCTAGAGTTACGGAAGAACCACGGGAAGGTACAGTTACTTTTATTTCACCATGTCTTCTCCCCATATGCATATTCCAATTCAGGCTGAATCAACCTCTAATATACCTTTTTCCCATTGCAGGAAGAACACAGGGCTAGAGACTTGTTTTATGCTCTCTGGGTGCCAGATCTTTTCATGGAGAGGGTCCAGAGCAATGGGCAGTGGTCACTGTTTTGTCCAAACGAAGCTCCGGGTTTGGCAGATTGCTGGGGCACTGAATTTGAGTCACTGTACACGAAGTATGAAAGAGAGGTGAATCCCTATTTCATCCATGTATATGCTGCATGGTTATAAACACAAATTTCTGTAATCTCAATACCAGTTATTTTTGTTCATATCTTTAGGGAAAGGCCAAGAAGGTTGTTCTGGCGCAGCAGCTTTGGTTTGAAATACTGACATCCCAGGTAGAAACAGGAACACCATACATGCTTTTCAAGGTTAGTAACAGTCATAATTCTGTAGCTACACTATATAGACCTTTAACTATCAGTTCTTACAGTTACTTTTGTTCATCAGCTCTTATAGTTACTTTTGTTACTCTACACTGTAGGATTCATGTAACAGAAAAAGTAATCAGCAAAATCTGGGAACAATAAAGTCATCCAATATATGCACTGAAATCATTGAGTACACTAGTCCAACAGAAACTGTTGTGTGCAATCTTGCATCTATTGCTTTACCCAGATTCGTAAGGGAGAAGGTGAGTATGAAACTAGCTTGCCGGTTCTCTAAAATTTCTTTTCGTTCTCACTCAATTCGTATAGCTCTAACTTTCTGTATCTCACACCAGGACGTCCCGTTGGACTCTCATCCATCTAAGCTTGCTGGCAGTCTGGGCTCAAAGAATCGTTACTTTGATTTTGACAAGTTAGCAGAGGTCAGATACTAAGTACTTGCTTCATTTGACCTAAAATCTAAATCTGAAGGAATTATCTCTGGAGAAATGTCCGGGCCTGTGATGTGATGTTAACTTTTTTATGCATGTGTGTCCAGGTGACTGCTACTGTTACTATTAATCTCAATAAGATAATAGATGTGAATTACTATCCTGTGGAGACTGCAAGAACTTCAAACATGCGTCATAGACCTATTGGTATTGGTGTACAAGGTCTTGCTGATGCATTTATTCTCCTTGGAATGCCATTTGATTCTCCAGAGGTAGACTTGTTCTGCTTTCTGATCAACCTTGGAAAATAATTTCGTTCCCTGTTACTAAGCAGGTTAATTTCTTACTCAGGCCCAACAATTGAATAAGGATATATTTGAAACCATATACTACCATGCTCTCAAAGCATCTTCAGAGCTTGCTGGAAGAGTTGGCCCCTATGAAACCTATGCAGGAAGTCCTGTGAGTCAGGTATATATCTCAGCCATCACTTATATAAATGTATTTGACCAAACTTCATATGACATTATGGTGGATTGTTAGACTGACTATATCCTGTCTATAGGGAATCCTTCAACCTGACATGTGGAATGTAATTCCATCAAAGCGCTGGGATTGGGCTGTTCTGAGGGATATGATATCAAAGAATGGAGTGAGAAATTCTCTTTTAGTAGCACCCATGCCAACTGCTTCAACCAGTCAGATTCTTGGGAACAACGAATGTTTTGAGCCATATACATCAAACATCTACAGTCGCAGAGTCTTGAGGTATGTGATTAAATTATCTGAAAAGTTTCTGGTTTTTCCACTTAGCTTACTCATTGGGTCGTCTTGGTTTGTGCAGTGGTGAGTTTGTAGTGGTGAATAAGCATCTTCTCCATGACTTAACTGATATGGGACTTTGGACTCCAACGTTGAAGAACAAATTAATTAGTGAGAATGGTTCTATAGCAAAGGTTGCGGAGATACCTGACGACTTGAAGGCTATTTACAGGTATAGCTCCCACTTATCTTGCGTTCTCACTAACTACAATGCCTAGATGCCGAGATTTGATTTGTTCCTCTTGCCATACAACACAGAACCGTCTGGGAAATCAAACAGAGAACAGTGGTGGACATGGCTGTTGATCGTGGATGCTACATAGATCAAAGCCAAAGCTTAAACATACACATGGACCAACCCAACTTCGCAAAACTCACTTCCTTACACTTCTATGCTTGGACAAAGGTAGAAAGTTTAACATCTCAAACTCTTCTTAATGTGAAATAGTTTTGAGATATTAAAGAGCATCTGGTCCTTCACTCATCTTATGAATACTCTTAATCTCACTTATGTTGTTGTTAATCTACCTTAAGGGTTTGAAAACCGGGATGTACTACCTGCGATCGCGTGCTGCAGCTGATGCAATAAAATTCACAGTTGACACAGCCATGCTCAAGGTAAATAAACAACAATGCAGTAGTCTTTACACTGATTCTTCTTGTGAATTCAGACATTTAACCTGTGAGTTGTTGTCGTTTGGCTTAATGTAGGAGAAGCCTAGTGTAGCAGAAGGAGGTAAAGAAGTAGAAGAAGAGGATAATGAAACTAAGTTGGCGCAGATGGTATGTTCCTTGACGAACCCTGAGGAATGTTTAGCCTGCGGAAGTTGAAGCTCTTTGTTACAGTTTTGGACTTCAGAAAGTACTTAGAAAGTAAAAGCATGTCTCGGGGACTTCGGGTCTTATTTATATATGCTTGCTTGTCGCTTTGGGTGTACTGTATATAGTTAATAGTTTCCGAATGCTTAATGTTGCTTCGAGTTTTGTGTTCTTTTTTCTTCTTTTTTCTTCGAACAATGAGATTTTGTAACGAGAATGTATATATAATCTCTTATAGTAGTAGATTTTTGCTATCCAATTTTGTAAACATTGGTAGTTCTGCTAATAGAAAATATCCTAAACAATATGATTATGTATCAACTCAATCCTTCGTAAGTTCTTATATAACAAGACCAAGTAGAGAGCTTTACACATTTTGTTGCGTAGGCGTCCTTTTCAAAGGTTATTGTCTCAGTACTAATATTTAAACTCAACAGCCTATTTTTTTTAAAAAATTTATAATCTAGAAATTTTGGATCTAAAGTCATACACTTATCATTTTTCAGTATATATATGTGAAAGAAATTAATAACATAAAATTACATTTAAAAGCATCAGGGAATTAAACGATATATGTATATACATCCCATTATATTACTCACGACAAAATTGACTTGATCTATGATGCTAATAAACATGACAAGACAAAGCATAACCTAATGTTTATATCCTACAATCAAACTGATCCATCCAAATACTTACAATGTCACAACTATAAAATGTCTATCACATATATATTACTTTAGTTTAAAGAGTTGAAGCAACATATATACAAGTCTAGAACGTATCAAGATCAAGATGTTGCAATTGGATGTTGTACATTATATGCACGATTCATTCAAGAGTGATAATTAAAACGAGATATGTAATTAGTTGGAATACATGTTTACGAAAACTATTGTATGCTTGTATTTTTAAAATATATTAATCAAATATTTGATAACTACAAAAATTTGGATAAAGACCTCTTAATCTCACATAAGATTATGTAAGAAAAATATAAGATTACATGATTATACTATATCCAAATTTTACATAATATAAATAAAGTTGATAATTCTATGAGTACGTAATACTACTACTGGAGTAGCTAACAAGCGCATATTTTATGATCATCCTGTTAAGTTGTTCCACATGATGATAGTTAACACATGTATATCTATGCAAATTTTATGATTTAATATATATATATATATATATAGTTTATGTATGTTTAGATTGATTTATATTATCATTTAAGTAATTACATGCATAAATCAAACTGAATTATATATTTATTAAAAATATATATATCAAATCAATATTTTGATATCTAAATGTGCAAATAATACCAATAATCAAATATACACATTGAACTGTCTATCTAAATTGTATAATACTATTTCATTTAAAATGGTTAGAGAAAGCGATTGATAAACCGGTGGCATATGTTTTTTTCTTGTTTGTATGAGTTTTATAGACCTTTTTGTTGGTAAACTCTCTTTGAATTCTCAATAGATTAATATTCTTAGAAAAAAGTACTCTTAAAAAGGTTAGTGTCATAATATCAAGCTGCAATTTTCAAGATTTCTTTTGTTATTTCAATGAAGCCACTAGACCACACAATTAATTAAAAGTGAACTCCATTTTACTATAGAAATAAATTATATATATATGTTGTGGTTTACATATATATATATATATGTTGTAAATATGATATATTCAATTAATAACTATAGAAATTAGGGACTTTATTTTTACAATATTGTTAATTAAACTGTTGTTGGCTACATATATTAATGACAACTATACTTTGTATAATTAATTATACACACTACAATTGTGTTGTTACAAACACAATTGCTACCAAGTACCAACCAATTGTCTTGATATTTGTACCATATCATATTACCATGTTGATTTAAATGTTATATATCTAGGTGACTAGGTTGATTAATGGGGTATTCAAATACTCTGTTTAATGAGGCCATATTTGCGTTAATCTTCTTGGTATATGCGCTAATAGATAAATCAAACATAAGATTACAAGATTTCACTTAGTCGTTGCCGGGATGATCATCTCACATCTTTAGCTTTATGTGTATCTTGAGAATGTGCGTCAAAGTCAAAAAAATTCAAACTTGAAAACCATGTATATTGGGCTGAGCTAAGTAAGCCTATCAAGAAATTTGGATGAGGATGAGAAAAGCCCATTTGGAAAAATGCAATATAACCCAAGAAAGGAAACAAATCTCAGCCGTTCATCGTGTCGTGTGTGTGGTCGAAAACAAACAAAAACCCTACTGAGACTCATCCGACGCCGCCTCTTTCTCAGAACTATATATCAGTATCCAAAACATTCTTCTTCTTGAATCTTGATCATGTAATCTCCACCATAAACAATAGAATTCGATTTTTTAAAGTTAGTTCTGCATACGTTTCTGGTTTTTATGTACAAACAGTTGAATTCTTGTTCTTGAATTTTAACGTATGGTTTTGATTGATGTCTTTGGTTTAAAACTCGAGTCAGTTATAATGGTAGTTCGTGTGGGTCGATGATGAAAGAATAAGAAGGCTATTTTATGTTCCATGGATTAATAGTCAATTAACTTCCATCATCCAGCAAGAGAAACAACTGAAAGCTGCTTCGAAAGCAGAAGATGCTGAGCATAAACAGTCGGAGAGGGAAAAGCAGAAATGGGCAAAGTCAAAGGATAAAACACTTAAATCTATCGTCGCCTTGATTGACAATAAAGTGCCTGAAGAATCCTTTGGAGGTAAGGACTTTCTCCATTCTACGTATCATTTCTTCAACATAATTCTCAAGATTGGGTAGTTTATCACTTAAGTATGGTAACTCAGTGCTTCAGTTATTACAGGACCTCTCATTTCGAGGTTGAAAGAGAAAGGCATTACTTACCATATAAACCCTAATCCAATTGAGAGATCCATTGTGTGGACAATGACACTTCCTGAGGATGTTGAGCAGGTACGATAAAATCTCAGGCAATTTGTAGTATGGGCCAATGTTAATCAATAGGCTTGCATCTTGAATCTCATAATTGCAATATATTTGATGACAAGTGATTCTTAGGAACCAGTACTTGCTACTGTTACCAATTCCCCAATATGTTCTGCATCTCTGTTTCCAGTGAGGATAACCTTGTTAGTTGAACATTGTGTTTTTTTTTTCTCTGATTTATGCACCATACTCTTCTGTGTTGCAAATTTCATTTCATCATACTTTTGGCTAGGAAATCGAGCTATGATTCTTGTCTCTGCATTGTCTTCAAATGTCACGATGATTGAAATGACTTCTTAAACTTTAAAGTTCAATGTGAACTGTTTCGTGTGTTTCAGGTATAGACATTGGCATTGTTTGTCTATTCTTACTGTGTGTTTCAGTTATAAGTTTTTTTATACCTCCATCTTTAAGAATGATATATGTGCTTATTAGAAAGTAACTGATCAAAGATGACTTCATAAAGAAATATACCCTTGTGCCTTAAAAGATTATTATGTGAATCAGCTGTACCTGGTGTTTTCTTATTCTCTTGATTTGCATCTTCTTTTATCTATTGCAGACTTTGCCCCAAGGGCCCAAGATTCCATATGTTTTACTTTTGTATGAGGCTGAAGACTTTTGTAATCTTGTTGCTAATAAAGAACTTATATAAAGCGTCTCCAGAGTTCGTGACGAATACCCATCTTATAAAGTGTGCTACCTCACCAATAAGTTAATGTCCTACGTAAACAAAAAGTAGGTTTGAGAAGGTAATTTATTTTTGCATTAATGTTTCCGTCCTGAAGCTGAAAAATCTCTCTTCTAGGGAGAGGGTTGAGTACAAGGACCCTGTAAATTGCAGTGGTTGGAGTAAGCCTCCTATTGATGAGGTAACAGTTCCTAATCAAAATGTGTTTAGAGGAACACTCTTTCATGCACCTTTTATGTCCTTAATAAAGATCTGATGTGTTGCAGGCACTTGCAAAATTAACTACTCATTATGATGGAGTACATTCCAGGCATTGTGTAGATGATGCTGAGGTGGCTGAACATGTTGTTCGTTTAACAAGTACTTTGGCCCATTGTCAGTTCAGGTACTAATATAAATGCTATTTCAATTTTGTTTCCAAATATTTTGATTTGATATGATGCCCAATGGAAGTTCCATTTTCTTTCCTCCCATCAAACATATCCAAAAATCTTTTGTAAGAGATCCGGAACCTCAATATTAACCAGAAATTATCTCTGCGTTAACGTCCTTGATTCTGAAGTAAACTGTGATGCCCAGGAAGAAGTTAACTCGGTTATCAGTATGCGCTGATGGTACATATATGAACAAGAATGCAGCTGATAAGCACTTGATTAGAGAGAGCGTATGGTAGAGTAATCTAAACTCATTTTCAATTGTGATCTTAATTAATTCACCTGCAGTGTTTAATCAGTAATATGCATTGCGTCGATAGGTTGAAAGTGTTGGTAGCAATACCAAAGGTACAGGCAAAATACGCTGTAGCAGTGTCAAAGAAATACCCATCCTTGAAGTCACTTCTTGAGGTTTATATGAATCCTAACATGTCGGTGAGTAAACACATACTAGGGATTTGACATCCCAGTTCGTTTGTAATGGCTTCTGATGCAATTTTTGTGCTGTTGGTTAAAAAAAATTGGGAAACAGGTTCACGACAAGGAGTTCATACTAAAAGACTTGAAAGTAGAAAATTTAGTAGGAGAAGACGGAAGGGTAGGTGAGGCCTGTTCGAAGCGGATATACAGAGTGCTTATGTCTGAAGATGGAACCATTAAGACTGATGACGTTGTCAATGGTGCTGGTTCCTTCACACTTCCTCCATATGACTTAGACTAGAACTAAGAGAACATTAAATAGTCTCATAAATTTCTCTGTCAGACAAAACAGAAGAATGATTGTGTCTGAGATTTGTTTTCCTTTTGTATATGTATGCAAGTTCATTATGTGTATGTCCTGAATCGTTTTATATATCTTGATTTTGTTAGTAAAGACTAAAGAATGGTATTATTAGTATATGTAATTTTATCATCCACATCAACTGCGCCTTGAAAAGTAAACATGTACTTGAGGCCTTGAGGCAAAAATTCACTGGAACTTGGAGAGGATGGTGCAAGAAAGGCCTTCATAATAGATTAGTTCAACTTATGATCTCCAGGTCATACCCGACTACTTGCGTTATTTGTGATGAGAAGTTGTGTGGAAAGCTGTGTCATGTGTGACTTGTGAAGAGATCTATCATCCTCAGTGTATTGACCTCACTTGGTTCTGTCTCTGAACTTAGTTTTCTTGAACAGCCTATTAGTGTTTCATTGAGTCTGTTTTATCTTTTGTTGGTGTTGTTATAAGTTTAGTTGTTGTATACTCTTTGTGAACTATGAAGGTCCTATTTGATTTTGCTTCTATGTTTTTTCATACACACACCCTTTTGGCTTTGTAAGAGGACACAGTTTGATTAGTTTTCGCAAGAAGACTTTTATTGATTAGTGTTTACTTAAAACATGTCTTTATCATTACATGAAAGGACAACATATGCACATATTCTACAGAGATCTAGCCGGTACCGGTAACACCAAGGTCCTGCTTCTTGTCATCTTTACCAGCACCAAAGACAGGTCCACCAAGACCAGCAGCATCAGAAACCTTGTCTTGAAGCTTGTCGACTTGAATCCCACCTTCGTCTTCCTTTGACTTTATATCAAGCTTCGTCTTGTTCTGTCCTCCTTCCACTGACTCATACGTTGTCGCCGTTCTTGAACCCATCGGCTCTGCTCCTTGTGCTCCCGACATTTTTACCGATCTCTCTAACTTAGTTTCCCCTTATTGTCCACACCAAAACAATTTTATATCCTCATGCCATGGTCTTGAAACCTGCCACCTGGCCAAGACGTGGCAGCTCTTCAGAAGTCTAGACCTATCTTGTTGGTTACGTGTCTTAAGTAAGTCAAAAGGACTCGGCTTCGACCGTTATCATGTGTTTGGATTTACGCCTCTTGATTTGTTCTTGAACTAAAGTCATGAATATTTGCTTCGTAGGTGTAGACCAGGGCTATACGCTAGAGGCTATTGCCTTCTTTGTGAAATCAAACTTGTCAATCAGAAGAATGAGAACCACAAATTCAAGATCCAACAAATAAACATGTTGCAAACCTAGTCCCCAAAATGTCATAAACATAACTCACTGAAGATGCATTTCAGAGTTCAGAGAGGAAAGCAGAACATTACTTCACAAAGAATCATCATAACTAACTAAAAAGGTCAAGGAGATCACGCTCAAGGTACATAAGATAGATGTCTTCAACTTGTTCTTCTTCTGTTGCTTCCTCACGGTCCTCCTGTTTGAATCCGACAAAAAAACTAAATGATGAAACTGAAAGAAACTTCTCGTTTAAATGTCTACAAGATAGTATCAATTAACTCTTTACCTTAGAAATTATATCTTTAGTGTCAAATCCTTCTTCGCAATGGTAGCATGAGTAAAATATGTCATCCATGTATGAATCACGGACAGACCATTTTACTCTGTGAGAAGTGTATCCTTGTGTAAGAGTATGCTGATGTTGTTGGTTCTTCACATTTGATGGAAATCCAATACACTCTACGTGAGCACTGAACTTACAGTCGTCAATACATCCATAGAACGACACACCACATGGTCTAGTGCACACACTGCAAGCTCGAGTCACCCTCAAATCATTGTTCCAAAAGTTATAGAGATAGTGGCTATGAGACTTGACCTTTCTTGGTGCTATGATCACTGCTCTGATGCAACCAATATGGAAATTGATTTTGCAAATTGAACAATGGTAGACATACTTTGTTGTAATATTCATTTGGCAGGCAGTGCACTTGGACTCAGTTTCAAGTGAAATTATTGCTAGCATGTGATCAGAATGAAGTGGATGACCAACTAGTACTTGTCTCCCAACTTGGATACACAGAGGATGATATATATCTTCACACGACACACATGACAAAGCTTTTCCACACAGCTTCTCTTCACAAATAGAACAAGCAATAGGATATGACCTTGAGACGATAAGTTCAAACAAGCTGTGTTTTTCTAGTATGCAAAGTCCTACCAATGTTCCAATGATTTTCTGACCCCTGTGTAACGCACCATGCATCTTCTTATCTTTCAAAACACAACTGATGTCGATGATATAATTGCATGTACGACAGAAGAGATTGAACCCTTCTACATCCTTTTTGCAGGAGTCACACGTTCTTTGCCTCCATCTAGGGGAGTTTGGTAGAAGGGTCAAAGAATGGTTCAAATGAAATTGATGCTTTGATGGTCGTCCAAGCTCAGCACAGAAGTCATGTGATTGGAAGCTACATGTCTCACATTTGCAAGGATTATCATGTATCTTTGTACCACACATGTTGCAGTTTCCTTCTTCCTCAAGCTCACTCATGTGAGCTAGTCTCATCACATGAACATGACTGAAGCTACTAACCTGAAGCATATATTTGAAAACAGTTTAGCGAAAGACAATGTTTCACACTAATGTATTGAACTATTGACTATAATTCAAAAGAAGCCATACCAGTAACCTATCTTCAAATTCACTGGTTTCAAGGTCTTCTTTGAGAGTTTGGTTGCTTTTGCTGCAAGAGTACAAATCTTTCAAGTACAATGGGGAAGGCTCTTCCTGTTAATTATGAATAAGATCAGTTACTATCTCATAATTGTCATCATCGCTATAAGAAAAAAACAGAGTTGTATTACCTCACGTAGAATGCATTCAGTGTGACCAAGAAAATCACATTCTTCACAAGAATATGCAGGATGTCCTGAAACCATCATCGTCTCACAAACACCACAATACTCATAAAAATCTTCCTCGGCTCCTACTCTTTTATATCTAAGTTGATGGATGTGATATGACTTCTTGACCACGTATTCAGGTACCTCAATACACTCGGTGTGAGACCTCAAATCACATACGACGCAAACATAATAGAATCTGTTATAAATCACAGTTTCTCCGCATATCAGACATGGACATTTTATTCTATCATCAACGACATGACGAGAACTCTCTGCATAAACCAGCCTGTGTTCATGAGACTTATACATCAAACCTCGCAACAAGGCATCTGCACATCTCAGATGAAGGTAAAAATCACATTCTAAGCAACCAAAGGGGACACCAACAAATTTGCCATGGCATGCTTTACAAGATTTGCTACCGTCAAAAGTTTGTATGTAGTCAAGTCGTTTGAGACTGTGAATAGGATGCATAGGATGTTGTATCTCTGTAGGTAGATCAAGACAACGCTCGTGGAAGAACATGTAACAGTGGACACAACCGTAACATATTGCTGTGAAAGATAGAGGTTGCTCACAGAGAAGACAAGAGCCATTGGAGTCTGGTCCTGGCCGACATCTTTTAAGCAAGTGTTCATGGCTGTAATGAAGCATCTCTTTAGCTTCCCAACCTATTGTTATGCTCTTCTGAAGTGCACAGGTCAAATCAAGATAGATCTCACACTTGCTACACTCGTAGTAGTATGTTCCGGAAGACATGTTTCCGCACCCGACGCAGACCATGTATTTGGTGTTCCGGTCAGCTTCGCCGATACGAAACTCAAGAGGGTGCTCAGGATGAAGATGGTGTGACATCTTGAGGGGAAGGTCCAAGCAAGGTTTGCAGAGATCAAAGTTACAAGGGTCGCAGGAGGATTCAACAGGTTCATCTTTGAAGCAGATGTTGCAGATCCCATTTGAGATGATCTTGGGTGAGGTCAACTCGCATTCATGGGATCCGTGTTGGATCTTTCCCATCGCAAATGTGAAAGTCAACCAAGAAAATGTTGAGATTTGACAACCTTTTTATTTACTTTACTCTGTTTGTTCTTTTCTATTTTGGTTCTGAACAAAGCACTAGCTCATATCATGTTTGTCTTAATTCAACTTTACATAATTAACTATTTTATTTTTGGTCGTACTATATTTAAGGAGCTAGTGCGATCTACATATTGTTAAATAAGAGATTAGTTTTATTGTAGAGTTTGGTAAAATAACAAAAGATGAGAGTGATTAGTTGGCAACTTTTTTACTGTAGATTTTAGTAAAACATGAGAGTGATTGGTTGCATTTTCTAGTATAAATTTGTGACTTAAAAAAAACTTATATTTAACTGATTTTTTGTTTAAACGATCTAAATCACTTGAACGAAATAAGAAAATAAACAGTGAGTTTAGAGGCATGATTAGGGCTTTTACTTTTATGAAATAAGATCAACTAATCTAACTTAAAAAAACAGACTCAAAAATTACCAATTCGTCTTGTTAGGGATTTTTTTCTTCCAACAAAAATAACAGTTTTTTTTTATTTTTATTTTGCTAGATGATGTTCCGTGTTATGCGTGAAAACAAAATGATCGTTTGTTTAATATCTTTTAGTCTCTAATTTTGATGACTTTAATTTTTTATTAATTGCTATTTTTTTTGGTGGCATTTAAAGGAATCCATGTAATATAACAAGTAATTGGGGTATTAGACTTTGTAAGACAGTAAAATAAAATAAAAAGTATTTAAAGTCTGAATGGCTAAACTACATCCCTTACAAGTTTTTTTTTTAGAATGAATATTAAATTTATTAAAAAAAAAACCTTTTTTACAAGCAAGTATGCAACCTTGAGTTGAAAATTTGCTTGTATTATTATATGTGATAAGTTTATTTTCATCACAATTTCAATGGAAAATAGATAATACATTCAAACGCATAATTTATAGAAAAAGAACGAGAGGAACGGAGTCAAAATTTTGAATTCTTCCTAAAATGTTCTCTCGTCAGCGAAGGAGCCAGACGAGTTTTTCAATTTTGAAATTTTAAATTAATGGACCTTACTGGAAGCCCATTAAGAAACCTATCTAAACTGTCAAGATAGACTTATATGAACGTTTAGGAGAAAAGTAGAAAACGTTACTTTATTTGGTTTTTGCCAATTCAAAAAAAGAAGAAAAGTTAATCGTCGAATATATGTTGAACCGTCTGATTGAAAGTATCTAATGAATCAACGGTCAATCCATGTTTAATTATAGCCGTTAATGAAACTCGATGAATCAACGGCCAATATATGTTTAATTATAGCCGTTATTGAAACGCGTTATATCAAAACGCAACGTTATATATTAGGAAGCAATATCGCTTTTTCTTTTGGTTACGAAACAAAATTTTTAATTTTCCTTTTCTTTTTTTTTCTCCTCTCTCTCTCTCTCTCTCTCGAATGAAGAATAAAGAATGCTTCGACGACGGTTGAGGAGATTCATGTTAAACAATCTTAAGACTGGTATGTAATTTCAACTTCTCTGTATCGCGATTATACAAGTTTTTCTGAAAATCGTTCTTATATTGATGATCTAGGGTTTTGATTTTGGGTTGATTCAGGCACGAAACGATTACAATCTGTTGGGGTTCTTCTTCCTCGCGGTGATCTGATTAGGTTTCTTCCTCCGATCCTCTTCGTGTTTTCTATTTTTATTTTAGGGTTTTTAGAATTTACTAATCGTTCTTGTTATGGTACAGATATAGGGTTTTGAGGCACATTCGACGGCTTGGTTTCTTCTTCTTCCTCCTCGCGGTGATCTGGTTAGGTTTCTTCCTCCGATCCTCTTCGTGTTTTCTATTTTTATTTTAGGGTTTTTAGAATTGACTAATCGTTCTTGTTACGGTACAGATCTAGGGTTTTTGAGGCACATTCGACGGCTAGGTTTCTTCTTCTTCTTCCTCCTCGGTGTTGATTGGTTAGTTTTTTTCATCTTTATCCTCATCGTCTTTCTTCATCTGAACCAAAGTTCTCTATTACACTTTGATGTGCAAACGTAAGATTGGGTTTTTGATTTTTAATTCTTGTCTGATACTAACTGTTCTGTAATTAAACTTTGTTACAAGAATCGAGTCTAACCCATGAAGCTTGGCGACGAGGTATGTCTCTGCCTTATCCGTTTTTATTTCATGTGCTTTGGTTTTGTATTTTGTGTGTTCTCTGCCTTACAATTGATTAGTCCATTAATGATCTTATTTGAGTATTTGACTTCTGTATATTGTGATGTTGGAATCAAGATTCTTGTTTTTGTGTGTTCTTGATCCAATTGTTAGTTTTCTTCATCTGATCCTCTTCGTGTTTCTTCCTCTGATCGTTGTCTCAATACTAATTGTTCTGTACTTAAACTATGTTTTTACAGGGAGATTATGTTTCAGTCTAACCCATGAAGCTTGTCTCAGCTTCGAAGAGATATTTCTCTGCCTTTTACACGTTTCTCTTTTTCTTTCTGTGGTTTTGGTTTTGTATTTTGTGTGTTCTCTGCCTTGATCAGTCCATTTATGATCAGATTTTTGTGTTTTTGTTTTCCGTTTTTTGTTTTTTGTTTTTTTTTCGTTTATTTTTGTTTTCTTGATCCAACAACAAAAAGTGATTATTCACTTTAATAAGAATCCATATCCGTTTTTGGTTTTTGATTACTTGGTCTACGGATTCTTATGTTGGAGCTTTTAGTTTTTTTATGTTTTTGTTTTTTTTTTCTTTCAAAACCCAAAAAAGATCAAAGGCAGACACTTATGTAATAGTGTTCTGTCAGATTCTATTTTGGGGACATTGTCCCAAGGGAAATTGTGAACTGTGGGCTTGGTAGTGCATGCATGTTGCGAGTTGGAAAAGAGGGCTATTTGTTGGGAAGAGATTAAGACATAAGACAATAAAGAACCAAAAGACATGAAAGAACATAAGGCATGAAAGTTATGGGCTTGGTAGTGCATGCATGTTGCGAGTTGAAAAAGAGGTTTCGATTTGTTGGAAAGAGATTTAAGACATAAGACATTAAAAAGCCAAAAGACATGAAAGAACCAAAAAGTTCTCAAGTTTGGTACCCTCGGCTTTGGAATTCAAAAGACAAAAGAATGGGAATGAGAGGTTTAAGACATAAGACATGAAAGAACCAATAGACATGAAAGAACATAAGGCATGGAAGTTATGGGCTTGGTAGTGCATGCATGTTGCGAGTTGGAAAAGAGGTTTCGATTTGTTGGAAAGAGATTAAGACATAAGACAATAAAGAACCAAAAGACATGAAAGAACATAAGGCATGAAAGTTATGGGCTTGGTAGTGCATGCATGTTGCGAGTTGGAAAAGAGGTTTCGATTTGTTGGAAAGAGATTTAAGACATAAGACATTAAAAAGCCAAAAGACATGAAAGAACCAAAGAGTTCTCAAGTTTGGTACCCTCGGCTTTGGAATTCAAAAGACAAAAGAATGGGAGTGAGAGGTTTAAGACATAAGACATGAAAGAACCAATAGACATGAAAGAACATAAGGCATGGAAGTTATGGGCTTTGTAGTGCATGCATGTTGCGAGTTGGAAAAGAGGTTTCGATTTGTTGGAAAGAGATTAAGACATAAGACAATAAAGAACCAAAAGACATGAAAGAACATAAGGCATGAAAGTTATGGGCTTGGTAGTGCATGCATGTTGCGAGTTGGAAAAGAGGTTTCGATTTGTTGGAAAGAGATTAAGACATAAGACATTAAAAAGCCAAAAGACATGAAAGAACCAAAGAGTTCTCAAGTTTGGTACCCTCGGCTTTGGAATTCAAAAGACAAAAGAATGGGAGTGAGAGGTTTAAGACATAAGACATGAAAGAACCAATAGACATGAAAGAACATAAGGCATGGAAGTTATGGGCTTTGTAGTGCATGCATGTTGCGAGTTGGAAAAGAGGTTTCGATTTGTTGGAAAGAGATTAAGACATAAGACAATAAAGAACCAAAAGACATGAAAGAACATAAGGCATGAAAGTTATGGGCTTGGTAGTGCATGCATGTTGCGAGTTGGAAAAGAGGTTTCGATTTGTTGGAAAGAGATTAAGACATAAGACATTAAAAAGCCAAAAGACATGAAAGAACCAAAGAGTTCTCAAGTTTGGTACCCTCGGCTTTGGAATTCAAAAGACAAAAGAATGGGAATGAGAGGTTTAAGACATAAGACATGAAAGAACCAATAGACATGAAAGAACATAAGGCATGGAAGTTATGGGCTTGGTAGTGCATGCATGCTGCGAGTTGGAAAAGAGGTTTCGATTTGTTGGAAAGAGATTAAGACATAAGACAATAAAGAACCAAAAGACATGAAAGAACATAAGGCATGAAAGTTATGGGCTTGGTAGTGCATGCATGTTGCGAGTTGGAAAAGAGGTTTCGATTTGTTGGAAAGAGATTAAGACATAAGACATTAAAAAGCCAAAAGACATGAAAGAACCAAAGAGTTCTCAAGTTTGGTACCCTCGGCTTTGGAATTCAAAAGACAAAAGAATGGGAATGAGAGGTTTAAGACATAAGACATGAAAGAACCAATAGACATGAAAGAACATAAGGCATGGAAGTTATGGGTTTGGTAGTGCATGCATGCTGCGAGTTGGAAAAGAGGTTTCGATTTGTTGGAAAGAGATTAAGACATAAGACAATAAAGAACCAAAAGACATGAAAGAACATAAGGCATGAAAGTTATGGGCTTGGTAGTGCATGCATGTTGCGAGTTGGAAAAGAGGTTTCGATTTGTTGAAAAGAGATTAAGACATAAGACATTAAAAAGCCAAAAGACATGAAAGAACCATAGAGTTCTCAAGTTTGGTACCCTCGGCTTTGGAATTCAAAAGACAAAAGAATGGGAATGAGAGGTTTAAGACATAAGACATGAAAGAACCAATAGACATGAAAGAACATAAGGCATGGAAGTTATGGGCTTGATAGTGCATGCATGCTGCGAGTTGGAAAAGAGGTTTCGATTTGTTGGAAAGATATTAAGACATAAGACATTAAAAAGCCAAAAGACATGAAAGAACATAAGGCATGAAAGTTATGGGCTTGGTAGTGCATGCATGTTGCGAGTTGGAAAGAGATTAAGACATAAGACAATAAAGAACTAAAAGACATGAAAGAACATAAGGCATGGAAGTTATGGGCTTGGTAGTGCATGCATGTTGCGAGTTGGAAAAGAGGTTTCGATTTGTTGGAAAATGATTAAGACATAAGACATTAAAAAGCCAAAAGACATGAAAGAACCAAAGTGTTCTCAAGTTTGGTACCCTCGGCTTTGGAATTCAAAAGACAAAAGAATGGGAATGAGAGGTTTAAGACATAAGACATGAAAGAACCAATAGACATGAACGAACATAAGGCATGGAAGTTATGGGCTTGGTAGTGCATGCATGTTGCGAGTTGGAAAAGAGGTTTCGATTTGTTGGAAAGAGATTAAGACATAAGACAATAAAGAACCAAAAGACATGAAAGAACATAAGGCATGAAAGTTATGGGCTTGGTAGTGCATGCATGTTGCGAGTTGGAAAAGAGGTTTCGATTTGTTGGAAAGAGATTAAGACATAAGACATTAAAAAGCCAAAAGACATGAAAGAACCAAAGAGTTCTCAAGTTTGGTACCCTCGGCTTTGGAATTCAAAAGACAAAAGAATGGGAATGAGAGGTTTAAGACATAAGACATGAAAGAACCAATAGACATGAAAGAACATAAGGCATGGAAGTTATGGGCTTGGTAGTGCATGCATGCTGCGAGTTGGAAAAGAGGTTTCGATTTGTTGGAAAGAGATTAAAACATAAGACAATAAAGAACCAAAAGACATGAAAGAACATAAGGCATGAAAGTTAAGGGCTTGGTAGTGAATGCATGTTGCGAGTTGGAAAAGAGGTTTCGATTTGTTGGAAAGAGATTAAGACATAAGATATTAAAAAGCCAAAAGACATGAAAGAACCAAAGAGTTCTCAAGTTTGGTACCCTCGGCTTTGGAATTCAAAAGACAAAAGAATGGGAGTGAGAGGTTTAAGACATAAGACATGAAAGAACCAATAGACATGAAAGAACAAGAAGACAGTGAACTTAGAGCTAATAGACCAAAGGCTCAAGAAAGTAGAGCTATAAATTTGGTACCCTCGGCTTTAAGAGTCAAAAGACAAAAGAATGGGAATGAGAGGTTTAAGACATAAGACATGAAAGAACCAATAGACATGAAAGAACATAAGGCATGGAAGTTATGGGCTTGGTAGTGCATGCATGTTGCGAGTTGGAAAAGAGGTTTCGATTTGTTGGAAAGAGATTAAGACATAAGACAATAAAGAACCAAAAGACATGAAAGAACATAAGGCATGAAAGTTATGGGCTTGGTAGTGCATGCATGTTGCGAGTTGGAAAAGAGGTTTCGATTTGTTGGAAAGAGATTAAGACATAAGACATTAAAAATCCAAAAGACATGAAAGAACCAAAGAGTTCTCAAGTTTGGTACCCTCGGCTTTGGAATTCAAAAGACAAAAGAATGGGAGTGAGAGGTTTAAGACATAAGACATGAAAGAACCAATAGACATGAACGAACATAAGGCATGGAAGTTATGGGCTTGGTAGTGCATGCATGTTGCGAGTTGGAAAAGAGGTTTCGATTTGTTGGAAAGAGATTAAGACATAAGACAATAAAGAACCAAAAGACATGAAAGAACATAAGGCATGAAAGTTATGGGCTTGGTAGTGCATGCATGTTGCGAGTTGGAAAAGAGGTTTCGATTTGTTGGAAAGAGATTAAGACATAAGACATTAAAAAGCCAAAAGACATGAAAGAACCAAAGAGTTCTCAAGTTTGGTACCCTCGGCTTTGGAATTCAAAAGACAAAAGAATGGGAATGAGAGGTTTAAGACATAAGACATGAAAGAACCAATAGACATGAAAGAACAAGACAGTGACCTTAGAGCTAATAGACCAACGGCTCAATGAAGTCTCGCCAAGTATTAGGACAAGAAAGTAGACCTACAAATTTGGTACCCTCGGCTTTGGGAGTCAAAAGACTAAAGATTTGGAATGAGACTTAAGACATAAGACATGAAAGGCTTTGGGAGTAAAAAGAAAAAAAGAATGGGAAAGAGATTAAGACGAAAGACATGAAAGAACAAGACAGTGAACTTTGAGCTAATAGACCAACGACTCAATGAAGTCTAGCCAAGTATTAAGACAAGAAAGTAGAGCTACAAATTTGGTACCCTCGGCTTTGGGAGTCAAAAGACAAAAGAATGGGAATGAGATGTTTAAGACATAAGACATGAAAGGCTTTGGGAGTGAAAAGAAAAAAGAATGGGAAAGAGAGTTAAGACAAAAGACATGAAAGAACAAGATAGTGAACTTAAAGCTAATAGACCAACGACTCAATGAAGTCTAGCCAAGTATTAAGACAAGAAAGTAGAGCCACAAATTTGGTACCCTCGGCTTTGGGAGTCAAAAGAGAAAAGAATGGGAATGAGATTTAAGACATAAGAAATGAAAGGCTTTGGGAGTAAAAAGAAAAAAGAATGGGAAAGAGATTTTAGAGAAAAGACATGAAAGAACCAATAGACATGACAGAACAAGACAGTGAACTTAGAGCTAATAGACCAACGGCTCAATGAAGTCTAGCCAAGTATTAAGACAAGAAAGTAGAGCCACAAATTTGGTACCCTCGGCTTTGGGAGTCAAAAGAGAAAAGAATGGGAATGAGATTTAAGACATAAGACATGAAAGGCTTTGGGAGTAAAAAGAAAAAAGAATGGGAAAGAGATTTTAGACAAAAGACATGAAAGAACCAATAGACATGACAGAACAAGACAGTGAACTTAGAGCTAATAGACCAGCGGCTCAATGAAGTCTAGCCAAGTATTAAGACAAGAAAGTAGAGCCACAAATTTGGTACCCTCGGCTTTGGGAGTCAAAAGAGAAAAGAATGGGAATGAGATTTAAGACATAAGACATGAAAGGCTTTGGGAGTAAAAAGAAAAAAGAATGGGAAAGAGATTTAAGACAAAAGACATGAAAGAACCAATAGACATGAAAGAACAAGACAGTGAACTTAGAGCTACTAGACCAACGGCTCAATGATGTCTAGCCAAGTATTAAGACAAGACAGCATAGCTAATACACCAACAGCAGGCTGCTTAGACTTGTTGCCTTGTTGGATGGTAAAAACAACCAGCAAATCAAAGATATTTAGCTCATCGACATTGTAAAGTTGTAAGACAAAGAATATGCACGAACAAGGTAAGTATAACATTCATGTAAAATGAAAACTAATAGATTCTGATTTTTGCAGGTATGTGACTTTGAGTAGATTTCAAGTGTAACAGACTTCTTGACAGGTATATGCATTTCAAACCTTTATGTTTTTTTTGTGTGTGCTTTACAAACTTGTTCGTAATTAGTTGATATAATTATGAAAAATCACAAGTGAGAGACACATAAATGTTCAGGTAAGATGTTGATAGTCTCATGGATTTGTCATCTCTTTTTTATCTGGCTTTTGGCTCTTCTTATCAGGCGATTATGTTGGCTACTTTTGCGAGGTTGACTGTCGAGGATTCTACGAAAGCTTTTGTCTTTGAAGTTTCATCCTTCATGGGTTGTATTTTCTGAAGTTAAGTTACCAGCTTCTTTCTTTCGTTTACATTGATGTGTTTGCATCGACTTACATATCTTTCTCTTGTATTTACTCAGTTGACTTGGCTGAGCCATCACTTGACAAAGATCTGGTTTTATGTTGATAAGGTATGTTAGGCTGTTCTCAATTCATAGTGAGCAATATATGCAATTTTTATTATGGAGAAGATACTGTTTCTAATGGATGGATTTTTATCAAAGTCTAAACTTATAAGTCGGTTCTCGAAAAATCCATAGTATTGACGAATTTTGATTTGCTCCAGGTAAGTGCTTTGAAAGATGTTGATATTCTCATTGATGCCATGGAGATTTTGTAAGTGTAGCAGAACTTATTATCTTAGTTGTCTTAATAGCATAACTATCCTTGATCTATCCTGTCAAATTCTAGAAACTTATTGTATCATTGATAAAAAAAATGTTGATTTTACTTCTGTGAGGCAGAGAAGGAAGGGTGTATTAATCATTGGTAACTGCATTGTTATAACTAGTGTGTTTTTGAATTCATCTGACTTTTACCATTGTCTTTTTATTTTTCTAGATTACATACACCAGATATCATTTCCAAGAATTGTATAATTTGTCTGTGGAATTGGCTTTTGAACAGAGAGGCAAGTGATAAAATCATCTCTGGTTACATATTACATATAAGAAATAGACTCTCTCTTATTTTTTGGTGTCTGAATCTTTTATATATATGCTTTGCAGTTCAACCCTCATACTAAGGATGGTGGCTGCTGCATGCGGTATGTCCCTTTCTAAGTCTTTTGGCTATTTGTAGCATGACATGAAATAGTATAACTTTCACAACTGCATTTTTTTGACCCGTTATTTTAATTTCAGTATTAGAATACCCCTTCTGTATCTAAAGTATCTGTTGTTCTTAAAACTATCTTTGTGGTTTTGATCTTTCTTTTATTTGCATAATTGTAGCTATGTACTCTTGAAACCTGGCGTGCTTCATACTACCAACACTCTACGCGTGTAAGGTAAAATACTCAACTAGCATGTGACAACTTCGAGCATTTTATGCAATAATTCATGTTGGTTGTGGTATCATTTTTATTTTCTTCGAGCTATTTGTAGTTTCCTTGAATCTTGTAAGTATTTGATTTGCATTATGCTCTATCTTTGGTGATTGTTTTGCTGTTTCTATGTATAATAGATGCATCTCGGCATCTCCTGTAGATATATGTATGCTGAACGTATATGATATTTCTGCACATTATGATAATAGTATTATTGAATCTCAGAATGTATTTGTTTTGCGTTATGCTCTAAACCCTTAATGATTGTTTTAAGCATGTGAAACGACATTTTGGAATTTTGCTTTATCAGCGAATGATTACAGTGTTAGATTCTATAAATTGTACCCTTTTGCTTGAGTCTTTACTATACACTAACCGAAGATATCATAAGGTCTCTTGTTTTATGAAATGGATGCATCATGCATGTATGTATGTATTGATTTTGAATGTAGCTGACTCTCACGCAGATTATGGTAGTATTTTACTTGAGTCATGAATGAATTTGTTTCATGTTATGCTCTGAATCCTTGGTGACACAACTTTTGCATCACACACTGATGATTACTGTGTTAGACTTTACCACTTGTACTCGTTGGATTGAATTTTTACAATACAATCATTGAAACTATCTCTGTTATTATACTAGTGCCTAGCTTTCATGTGGTCTCTTTGTCTTACATAGTCGATGGAACTTTGAACTCTTTTGAATCATTGGTGTATTGTTAGAATATGCTATGGAGATTTCTTGACTATTTACCATGTGACCATGTCTTTTGTTTAATCGCATGTTTTTTTTTTGCTGTTTGTTAGATTGAAATGGACAATTTGAATTTGAATGTTAGTTTTGTTGCAAATTAATATTTCATCTATTTGTTTTAACTTTGTGTTAGATTATAAAATATTGTATAATATGGTCATGAACATAGTTCCTGCAGTTTGGTTTGGTTGTCTTGTGTGTTAGAATAGTTAGTGTCGTAAACTGTAGCAGAACTTGTTATCTTAGTTTGTCTTAATAGCATAACTATCTTTGATCTATCCTGTCAAATTCTAGAAACTTATTTGTATCGTTGATAAGAAAAACTGTTTATTGAAGAATCTCTATAATTTTTTTTGACGAATTGAGGAGGGGAAGGCAAAACACTAAGAATGAAACACGATTTGCAGACTGACAATTTTATATGTATTGGCTATCAAACAGAGGCAAATTATTCAATAGATAAAAATCTCCATGATACAAATGATCATAAAACACATATAATTATTAAATGACCATAAAACACATCCAATAAATTTTACATCAGACAGTTCATAAGAACTAATTACTTAAACACGTTTTTATGACATGTCATGTTTATTTTATTTTCTGTCAAAACATGAATAACGAGTGGAATATGTACGGCTCCAATGGCGGAACTTTGGGGTGTATATTATGGATTGGTTTTGGCTTAGGAACGAGGTTGGAGGAAACAGTTGGTGTTGGAGGTGGATTCGGAGCTAGTGGTGAACTTCTTGAAATCCAGGGTTGACGACACTCACCCGTTAGTTTTCTTGGTACGGTTGTGTCAGGGCTTTTTTAAAAAAAAAACTGGATAATTCGGGTTACTTATGTGTATAAAGAACCTAACCGTTTAGCAGACGCGTTAGCAAACTATGCGTTTACTTTACCGATTGGTTTTCAATTGTTAGAAGCTTGTACTTCAGTACGGCTAGATGATGTAAACGGTGTGTGTCTTTGCCACATACACTATTTTTTGAATAAGACATAGGAGGCTCCTCTCCATTACCAAAAAAAAAATATATATAAAAGAACACATTAATTTTTTTTTTGACAACAGCTTTTAATACATTAATTAATTATTATAAAAATAAACCTATCACATTAAAATAATTTTTCTAGTTCAAAAATATATTCCTAAATTAAAGAGATATCAGAATTGATAAAAATATGTAATTAAATATACCGCTCCCATTGAGCGAACCTACTTCTAGTCGTTGTATACGATTTATATATAAAACAAATGAACACTTCTCTTTTTTTTTATGTTTCGTGATTAGTACTCATCTCCCACTATATCTTAAATTGTAACAATAAAAATAACTTTGGGATTCTCATCTCCAGTTTCTCACGTTGACTTTGATGGCAGAGCTGCAGCACTTCTCCCATGAATGCCCGTTGACTTCTCCAAAGACCGTCGCCGATGGGATTTGCAGCATTTGCTACAAAGATGAACTTGTCGAGTTAGCATGTATCCTTTGCGATTTCAATCTCTGCAAAGCTTGCTCTCATCTACCATACAAGGTCTCACACGATTTCCATCCGGATCATTCTCTAGAGTTTTGTCTACATCAGTTTGATCAGAAACCTGGACACATCCTCTGTTCCGGGTGTGGCAACATGTCTTCTGGTTCTTTTTACAAGTGTGAAGAGTGTGAGATCTACTTGGATATGGGCTGTGCCCTCAGTGATAACATCTTCAGGGGTTGGGAAAACAAAGACTTGCTTCATTACAGTCATTGCCACTTGCTTAAGAGGTGTAGACCAGGACCAGACGCTAGAGGTTCTTGCCTTCTCTGTGAGCTTCCCCTCTCTTCCTTTTCAATATGTTATGGTTGCGTTCATTGCTACTCTTTTGTTCATGAGCGCTGTATCGATTTTACAAGAGAGATTTCACATCATCCTGTGCATCCGGCACATCCTCTCAAACGCCTTGATTACACAAGAACTAGTTACTGTGATATATGCGGAGACAAGATTGTTAGTGTCCCGTTTGGTTGCCAAGAATGCGATTTCGACGCTCACTTGAGGTGTTTAGATTCCTATTTGCGAGGTTTTATGCACAAGTCTCATCCGCACAAGTTGGTATATAGAACTAAATCTCACATAAGTTTCAAACAAAACTATCAATGTGAAATATGTAGGAGATGCAATGTGATATCGCTTGACTCTTTTTATTGCTGCATAGAATGTGGTATGGTTTTCCATTTCGAGTGTCTTGAGATACCTGAGTTAGTGGTCGAGAAATCTCATCACATTCATCCACTTGAATGCAAATTGCTCCCACATGATCATGACGATTTTTTGGAGTACTGTGGCGTTTGCGAGACTATGGTATACGCAGGACATCATGCTTATTCCTGTCAAGAATGTGGTTTTCTAGGCCACATTGAATGCATACTACGCAAGGTAAATAACATTTCATTGCAATTCTGGTTCTTTTTATATCTGTAATGTTGTTGGTCTTGAAGACGATCTACTTTGTATTCTAATCTACAGGAAGTGCCTTCCCCATTATACTTGAAAGATCTTTACTCTTGTAGCAGAGAAGACAACACGAGTTCAACAGATCAAACAGACCACTACACCAATGAGTTCGAGACCAAACTTATGGTATGGATCTTCATTACAATCAATATATAAACTGATGAGTAAACAAGAAAAAGAGTGTAAACCCTTCCCTTTATTGGTTCAGGTTAATAGTATGAAGGGGCATATTCATGTGATGAGATTTGTCGAGTTCAGTGAACTTGATGAAGGAGCAAAGTGCAACATATGCAAAACAAAAATACTTGGTAGCCCTTGTAAATGCGAGACATGCAGCTTCCAGGCGCATAATTTCTGCGCGGAGCTAGGGAGACCATTACAGCATCGAGTTCATAACCATCCTTTGACACTCTTGCCAAAGGCCCCTGCAGGTGCAGGGGTTACTATGAATTGTAACATTTGCACATACGATATAAAAGGGTTCAATCTCTTTTGTCGGCTATGCAGTTTCATCATCCATACCAATTGCATATACAGAGGTAAACATCAATTTACAGAGTCACAAAGGGGGCAAAAAATCATTGGAAGCTGGGAAGGGAGTAGATGCATTCAACAAAAGCATCAGTTGGATCGAATTATGGTCTCAAAGTCATATCCCGTGACTTGTGCTATCTGTGAAGATAAGGTGTGTGGTAAAGACAAGACCGTACACATGTCATCGCTTGATCTTACAACATTTGAGGAACGTATGATCATGCAAAACTCACTTGTTGCATGTATGGTGTGTGAAGATGTATATCATCCTCTGTGTGTTGAAGTTGAGAGGCAAATAGGATTCAATCATCCTATTCACCCTGATCACGATCTTGGAGTTTCTTTAGTAAGTGGATCCAAATGCAGAATATGCAAGCTGGATATTAAAAAGTACGGCTATCGTTGTTCCACTTGCGAAATCAGTTTCCATATAAAATGTATCAAAGCAGTGAGATTGCCAGCAAAGATCAAGCCTAACCCTCACAACCACTATTTCTATCACTTTTGGATTGCTGACTTGACGATTACACGAATCTGTCGTGTGTGCGCCAAACCTTGTGGTATGTCGTTCTACGGATGTATTAGTTGTGACTTCAACGTCCATGCAGAGTGTATTGGGTTTCCATCAAATGTGAAGAACCAGCGACACCAACATACTCTTGTGGAAGAAAACCGTAGTGTTTTCGGGCCTGGTTGCTGCATTCGCTGTGGAGAAGATATTGGGATTAGGAAAGTATCCGGAAGCAAATGCTCCAATGTCTACTACTCGTGCAAACACTGTCGCGACTTCTTTCACCTCAAATGCATAATGTCTACGGTAAACATTTTTATCAGTCATATTGTCTTGTTCTGTTTTATTTTCAACTTTCAATGTTTATGTTGCTTTTGTGTGTGTCATAAAGGATGACCGTGAAGCTGCAACAGAAGAGGATCAGTTAAGAGACATCTATCTTATGTACCTAGAACGAAATCTCGTGGAGGTTTTGAAAAGTAAGTCTTAGTTTGGTAAAGCAACTTTCGTTATTCTTGTCTGATATATGCATTATCAACTTATTCTTATGTTTGTTTCAACAGATGATGACCAAAGACGGTATTGGTGAACTAAGGAAGGCTACTTCCCTTTTATGAGGTTTTGTGTCTTGTTGTTTTGATTTGTGTTTACTTTTTCAGAGTGCCAAGTTTGATGCTGGTGTATATCAGTGTATGCACCACTGTTGAATTTACAAGAAAAAACAGTGACTAACACAGTTCAAAACTAGTTGAAATTTTCTTCCGAATCAGGTTCCTTGATGATGCTGATTTTTGAATGTAGTCTAGAACCTTGTGGAATCCCCAATGGTGCATTTTCACAAGAACAGTTATCAACAGCAAAGAGTTCCCACTCCTTAATCCCACATTTCTCCAATGCCGACTGCAATCTCTCCTTTTCTTTCTCTGCCGGGTAGGAACCATCTGGTGTCACGAGCACAGCCCCAGTGTAAGACTGCCCTGCTACACGAGCTGCTCCATTGTAATGGAACAGTCCCCAACTTAGATCATCAGACACATCCACTATTGTCCAAAACTCATCTGATACCACACCATTGTCCAAAACGCTGAAACGGAATGTTGCAGGGATCTTTCCTCGCTTAACCGAGTATCTTCTCCTTCTCCAAACCAGCTTCTCTTCAAGCGTCCTCACCTGAAACACGAGCTCATACCAAAACGCGGACTTTCCTTTTCCTCGGTAGAATAGCTGGTACTGACAAGGAAACTGATCATAAGCCGGGTTTTGGCCAGCCACGACACGCCAGCTCCAATCCAATTCCCCTAACCATCCAACAAACAAGTCTTCCGCTGTATCATGACATAACTCCTTCCCTCGAAAAGTCGTCATGGGAGGCACATACGGCTTCTCAGGGATCTTTGCATCCAGTTCTAAACAATTGTGTTTCTGTAGTACACAAAGAGAGAAAGCTTCAAAGTACGGACTCTCATAAGAAGCAATGCATCTGTAGCTACACACCTGATCCACAGGACTACATTGGTTCAAACACTGAAGAGCTTTTCGACAATTCGGGTCCAAAAGACAGTTCAAAATCTGAGGTCCACAGTTTTTAACCATACAACTAAGCGTCGAAAACCCTTTAGACCTCAAGTTTTGCAACACAGGAACTGGTCTTATGTAAGCGTTGATGATGACAAGCAAACAAAACCTTATATCATCAGAGTTTCGACGTTCCCAAGCATCTCCCACTGTCTTCACAACCTCTGTCGCTTCTTTATCTTTATTCACGCTTCCAATATCAGTCCCTCCAAGCCTGTTCATCAAATCTGAAGAAGACTCAAAGCAAATCATGTTCTTGATACTTTTTCTGTTTTCCTGAACCCACTTCACAGATTCTGAGTTAGTAACAGCAACTAAAACCAAGATATCAGTCTGATTCAGTTCCTGTTTCATTATCAAAGCTCTCTGATCATTTGCAATCAAAATTTCATCATCAAAGACGAGCATTTCGTATCCTTCATCAACCCATTTTAGTCTTCTTGCCTGTTAATCGGGAAGAAAAAAAACGAAAAAGATTGTAATCAACTCAAATTGTACGAATCGACAACAATTGTAAAGCGAGAGAGAGAAGAAGACAAAATTACTAACAGTGTGGAGCATAACTTCTTCCCAGGAAGTGGATTTGAGTGGGCTTACTGCTCCTTTACCGACGAGAGCAACCAATTTGACCGGAGGCTCAGGCTTCTCTGTCTTCCTACTCTTCTCCGTCTCCAAAACCGAGCGAACAATGGTTCTCCGCCTGGAGAAGGACGCGTCATCTGAGAAAGGACGAGACTTCCGGAAGGAATTAACCGGAGAGAACGCCGCACGACGAGCGATGAATCGAGTGAGGAAAGGAGAAGACTCTCTCGTTCCGGGAAGAGAAGCTGCTTTGAGAGAAATCGCCATGGTGGCCAATTTACATACATACAATAACGGTCTCAAACCCTTTGTTATAATTGTATATAAGTACGCCACGTGGTGACTTATGAGTGGTTTAAACACATTGGACACGTCACTTATATTTTAGAAACACTATTTGATTCGGTTTGTCACCAAAAACTTTATTATTTAAAGATGTCAAATATCATTTTATCACCATTATCAAAAACATGAAACCACCGTTGTGTCTAAAAATCTCAAAAGCGTAATAACCACAGGAGAAAATTAGAACAAATTTTGGGGTATTCCAATTCATGGTGAGACCTTTTTTATTTAAATGCCAAACCAAAACAGAAGCTGTAAGGGGAACGATCTTCTTCTCTTTGAAGACAAACAAACATCTTTCTTCTGCCTTTTCTTCTTACAACAAATCAAATGTTTCTCAGGATCAAACCTTAGATGAAGTTACGGATGTCCAGAGACTTCACGTCTGGCATTTCCTCATCATTGAATTCCTCCCTGCAAAATCCCCATCATCATGTTATGATGACACAGATAGATGGGAGATCAAAGATTTGATGAATGAGAAATAAAAAGCAATACTTACTTCTTTTTCTGAGATTCCATTGCTTCAACTGCATCACTCTTCAGCTCATCCAACTGTGCTTTGGCCATGCTGAGCTCCAAATTTTCCTCGTATTTAGGAAGATCTTCTTTCCTAATCCCAAGCCTGTTCAGATTAATGACATGTAAACATGCACATTAGTTATCATTTGCAAATCAGCACTGAGATTTGTTCTGTTTGTATGGGTGGTTTAAGAATGATGACATACTTTTTGTTGCCTTTCTCAAACTCTGCAACCAAAAGATCCATTCCTTTCTTGTCACTTCTCAGGAGAGGCTTCTTTATGTCCTTCTCGACTTTCTCCAAAGCTTCGAACATCATGGCCTCAGCACCAAGCTCATCAGTAAGCCCCCTCCTGCAAGATATATCCCAAGCAGAAGAACCACTCAAAGACTGTTTTTTAACAAATTTCAATATGTTGCAAACAATTGGGAAACAGGAAGATAAATAAGATAAAGCAGATCTTCAAATAATTGCTGAACAATCACATTCAAGATACTACAGGGTGCAACTTGATGGGTGAGGGCAAACTATCCAAACAGATGACTGAAACAAATTCAAAGTCTAACAACTACCTGGTGCGGATTTCCTGCAACTTCAACAAGTATGCACGGGCATCTGGAATATCTTGAGTCTCGGTCTCAATGTCATGTTTAATGCGTTGAGATTCTGAGAACATGTCTGCCCTACAGAGCAAAAAAACGCAGGACAAACATCCAAATTAACAAGGTTAAATAGTAGCCATAACACATATGTGAAATTCGCTTCAGGGAATCAGATTCCCAAAAAACAGTATTAGGGGCATCAACAGACATCAAGCTAAAAATCAAAAATCTTGGAAGGAGCAGCAAGAGGCTTACTTTTGCCTGATGGTCTTCATTACATTTGCATACTGTTTTACCGCAGCTGGGTCTTCTGGAGCAAGGGTGATCTTTTCCTTTCGGAGAATATCAACTGCAGCCTGGAATTTGTTCTTGATATCAAAAAAGACACCCTTCAACATCTCTGTCAAATAGTGTAAAACTCAAGTCAATAATAGTAAACAGCAATGCTTGTCCCCTCTAAACACACACAAAATATACAGAGAAGTAAAGAGATAAATCAACTTCTTCACAAGATAATTAGCAGAGCAACAGTCCTAGCAATCACAGCCTGGGTTTCACAAGCTTACATTTCAGTGACCAATATAGTTTTTCTGCACATTTCATCTTCAGAAAGTGACCTAACATTTTCTTAACTAGACACAATGCTAAATCCAAAGCATGAAGGGATTAAACAAAGGACAGCAACTGTTTTCAAAAAAATTAATACAGCCAGAAACAACAAATTCAGCTAAGGGTGTAAGTGAAAGTAGCATATAATCTTTTATACAAACAACAAAGCACAGTTTTGTCACAATACCATCTCCTTTAAATGTTGGACGAGCAGCTTCCTTCGCAAAGGCTCTGACTGGAATAGCATGTTGTTGCTGCAAAATAACCAGACTTCCCTGTAGCTGCGTAATGAGAGTAAGATAAGTTGCAGCTAATCAATGAAATCAGAAACGTCTCTGTCTACCACAAGTTTTGATAAGAAACATTTTTTTGCAAATCATCATCTTATCGTCGTTGTAAGCACTTCACTTAGAAATGTATCAGCGATCAACATCGAAATCGATATCGTACAATACTCTATTAAAACTCTCCGATCAAGCGAGATTGTACAGAGGTTAATAAAAATTCGAAAACGACATAGAAATGGCACACCCTAAGATGTGATTCGGTGATATAGATAGCATCAAATCCGTTATCTCATCACACAAATCATCGCATCGAACACACATAAAACCCAGAAATCAGGTAAAACCGAAAAGGGGAATCAAAAACAAAGGATAAGCAAATGTCGCATTCGGATTCGGATGATACAGAAGAATTGAGGGAGAGAGTGTACCTGCTTAGATCTGGAGAGGAAGCGAGAAGCGTACGCCATTTCTTAATCGAATCGAATCTGTGAAGAGTTGACGAAATTAGGGTTTGTGGTGTGTTTTGAGATCCCTATCTGAGACGGAGCAGAAGTAACGAGAAGGGGGCACTATTGGGTAAACTAGTCGCTCGCTCTTTTACGGAGTACAGCTTAATTGTACAGCGTTGATTATGATCAACGGCTGAGGTTTTTTTTATTTTTTTTTCCAATGACTTTATTAGATTTAGAATCAAGATTCACAATCGTTGTTTACAGTAGATAATCAACGGCTGAGATTTATTCCGGATATCTGAACCTTAATATAATTATTTATGATAGTAATATTATTACAGGCAATACCACTAAAATTAGTTTTTTTCTGATATATCATTATCAAATTTATGTTTAAAAATTATTATTAAAAAACTTTCTTTTAAACCAAACAAATATTGGTGCATAATTCTTTTTCTTTTTGGATTCATAATTTTATATTTAGGTTTTGCACCAAGAAAGAATTAAAAAACTTTCTCGGTGGTTTGATGTATTTGTTTGGTATGCGAGTCAAGCCGGGGGATTACGATGGAGTGCCTGTGATATTTAACCCTAAAACGGGAAGGTATGCAACCTTACCTATTCTATATAGGTACAGAAGGACGTATAGCTTTTTGGGTTTTGATCCTATTGACAAGCAGTACAAGGTATTGTTCATGTCTTACCCATTTTGTTATGATCACCATAAAATTCTGACGGTAGGAAGTGGAGAAATGAGTTGGAGAAGGATAAAATGTTCCTTAACACATGAGAATGTGAGCAAAGGGATATGCATCAATGGGGTTTCGTATTACTTAGGTGACACGTCTGAGGATTTACTTGAATTTGTGATAGTTTGCTTTGATGTTAGGTCTGAGAAATTCGAGTTTATTTACCCGGAAAGCTTTTGTGAATTGGTAAACTATATGGGAAAGTTAGGTTTGGTTTATTACGATGATTACGCTGATGACGCCGTAGAGTTGCGTGTGTGGGTTCTAGAGGATGCCGAAAAACAGGAATGGTCAAAATATGCCTACACTTTGAAGGATGATAAGTTCTTGGATCATTACGTGTCCATCGTTGCAGTGACTGCCACCGGTGAAATCGTTTTGTCGATGGCTGATTATTAATCTAAACAACCCTTTTATATTTTCTACTTCAATCCCGAAAAGAACATTCTCCAACGTGTTGAAATACAAGGTTTTGGAGAATACCATGAGGCAGTCGACAATCCTAGTAGAGTCCACGTCTTTGTAGACGATTCTAGTAGGCTTTACGCCTTTGCAGACCATGTAGAAGATCTTAATGTACAAAATAAAAACTGGAGTTTGAACATTCAAAACTAAACCTTAAATCTTGAATACTAAATATTACATCTATAAACTAAAACCTAAATATAAAATTATGAATCCAAAAAGAAAAAGAATTATGCACCAATATTTGTGTTTGATGTACTGTTAGAAAAGTAAAAATTCGAAAATAATAAGTAATAGTGGTATTTCTTAAAAAAAACATATAATGTGCTATTTTGAGAAATTTCTCATTTTTTTTTTGTTACAAAACACTTCAAAAGTTTTATTTTTGAATCTGATTTTATTGAATGTATATTGATTTAGCAAAAGAAGTTTGGGATAATAGAAGTCGGGAGGCACAAATTTCAATTTCACTGATGCAATGCCGTATTGATGGCATGTGATGATACCACCTTAGAATCATTTTGCATAGAATACGCGCACAAGTGCACGAGGTTCGGTATCCCTCTTCCAGTAATTCATTTAATCTAAACATTGCCTAAGGAAACCAAATAATATATTAAAAGTTAGTTTTTATCAACAATTTGATGTAATAATATTTACCTCTCATGTATTTTTGTTTCTTGGATTTACATGCAAATAATCCCAATTCTTTTAAATTCAATTTTAATTGTATACAAATAGTCCTTTATATTTCAATATTTCATAGTGCTTAAATTCGTTATTTATATAAGAATTTGTTTGTATAGAAAAATATTTACCAAGACTGCCATACTATATCCACTCATATATAGTGAGTTTTTAAAAGTAAATATCTATCATTTACAATAAATTTGCATTTTTTTTAGGGTCAATAAACTAGAATTTTTTAATGTGAACTTTAATGACATAATACAAATAATGTGCAAATTTTTATTCTATTATTAATTAACGTAAGATATTTTCAATTTTCACCTTAGCCCGACTACAATTAAGGTTTTGGTGAACTTAGCTGATAATAAATAAATTTATTATATTATACTTAATTAGATTTTATATATACTCAACATGAAATTTCTAAAATTTATTGACCTAATATATTAGAAATTAGGAAAACAAATATGAAAAAATAAATGATATTATCAACATGAATATATTTAACCTTTACCACTTCCTCTGTTCTTTTCAATTCAAATGATAATCTCTTCTTTATTAGTTTACTAGATAGATAAGAGCCAACATATTTACGTGGATGTAAAAATAAATAGAAAACCAATACTACATTTTGCAATACAATTTAATTTTATATTCATCATAATAAACCAAATTTTAACTCAATGCAGATCATCTAAAACTAAATGGATAAGAGCAAAATGATTATATATTCATTCCCTCAAATTTTATTTTAGTTAGTAATAACAATAATTAAATAGATTATAACAAAAGGTAATTAATTAAAAATAAAATAAATCGACAACGGTATTATAACATATAAATATATATTTTTTGGTCACCACAACCTTCGACCCCGAGCGAGTCCCATTACTTTATCCATGATATCATGCAATATATCACCACTCCCAATCCATTTACTTTGCCATATTCACGATTCAACAAATCACTTCTTACTCTCATATTCAAAACATATGTCTCCCCAAAATCTCCAACTCACTCTCCTAGAGAATCGATTTTACTTTCTTGAACCACCTTTCATCAAACCTCATCATATATCAAATCGGGCACGTGTGATTGCTTCCATACTTGGCACAAAAAAACTCGACCATCTCTTTCCAGGCTCCTTTGAAATACATGGCTCTTCGTCGTCTAGTCATATTGTCTTCTTCTATATGATATACGCATCACGTTAATAAACCACCGGAAAGACAAACTCTACTATTTTTTCTTTTCTTGAATGCCATCTTGACCATGTTATTTCTTTAAGAATTGGTCCATGTATTGAGAACTTGGTAGAAGGAATCAAGCCCCATCAAGAAAACAATTTGAGTTAATTAGTTTGCTTCCCAATGTTTAAACCTACAAAGACTTGTCAAAAATTCTGCAACAACAACCTTCTCCGACAACCAACTTCGATGAATAACTATCGATATATAAGATATAACTACGTTGACAATATTGAAGTCAGTTTCGACTCGAAGGAGACTAGAGAAACCAATCATCTTGAAAAGACATGCTAGGAATTTCCCATAATCATCAATTGATTTTTGAGTTGAAAATTCATAAACCGCTCATCAAAATTTAGATATTTGAAAATGAGTTGCAACTAAACAGCAAAGTTGGTTGTTGTTTTATGGTTTAAAGATTATATTTCAAACATAATGTTCTCAACAAGAGAGAAGAAGAGTGTTTTTTTTTTTCGTATATCCAATACAAATTGGTTGAGAGAGAGAGAGCAAAAAAAAAAAGATCATTAAAGAGAAATACAAAAAAAAAAAGTAAAACGGTTGAGCCTATTAAAAAGATCATTAAAAAAAAAGTTGTTGCGCTTAAAAAGAAAGATCATTAAGAAAAAAAAGACTAAACTATATTGTGTTTTTGTATTAAACATGCAAACATAAACGTTACGCTTTCAAAGAAGAAAAAAATGAGATTATTGAATGATGAGTTGAGTTTTGTATCAACAAAAAGTTTTACAGAAATGAAATACAAAATTAATTAGTGATTTACATGCATAAAAAACACTCAGAACGTAGCAATATATCAATTGATAAACCTCTATAATTGATATTAAACCAATAAATAAATAAAAGTTACCAAAAAACAAAAGACTGAAAATAAAAGAGCTGGTGTACACTCAATACTGATTTGATCAGATATGTTAAGTATGAATCAGCAAGCACAACCTCTGTTCTGATCTGGATCAATAATGTCAGTAACAGAGTCATATACACCTCTAGGATATCTGCAAATATCAAAAGAGCACAAAATAAAATTTAAACATGATAATCTTTATAGAGTTAACCTGGAAAGAATTGGATCTTTATATAGTAGTGACTCACATGTCATTGGTTTGTTTATGTTCATTGGAGAGAGCAATGTGTGCAACCCCCAAAAAAGCTTCATCGATATTGGTATCTTCCTTCGCAGATGTTTCATGGTAAGGTATGTTTCCCTTTGAGCCACACCATTCGTGTGCTCTCTTATTTGAAACCTGCATACACTTGCGGAAGTTAGGGTTTTTATACTATTGGTTTGAAGAGGAGATTTATGAATACGAGCTTACAACTCGGCTGTTTCCACCATCTACATCGGTCTTGTTCCCAATCAAAACAAAGGGGAATGTCTCAGGTTCCATAGGATTTGCCTAGAAGATATATATATATCAGACTTGTCAAAAACATTTGCGTGGTAAAATGTAACTTCTTGCACAAGAAAAAGGAACCGTTAGGGCAAAAAACCTGTTTGAGGAACTCAGTGTGCCAATTGTTGAGAGTTTCGAAAGATCTGAGATTGTTGACATCGTACACAAGAACACAACAATCAGCACCTCTATAAAACGCAGCTCCTAGACTCTGAAATCTCTCTTGTCCTGCAGTATCCCATATCTTTAAAAAAAAAAAAACAAAGTCTCATCTCATGGCATCAAAGAAGGATCAAATTATGAAACAAATGGTCAAATGAATGATATATATCAACTTAGTTACCTGTAAGGTTACAGATTTGTCTTCTATGTGGAGCTCCTTGGTGACGAAATCAGCTCCAATCGTGGCCTTATATTGCTTGTTAAATTTCTTGTACACGTATCTTAAGTCACAAGTCAAGGTTACCACATAAACACAGATCTAATACAGAGACTTAACTTAAAAAAATTGAAACAAAATGTTTAACTAATCAAGGATACTGATTCATCAATGAAGTTTTACCTACCCTGCATATATAATAAAGATTCAGAACAAAACAAAACAAAGAAACACAGAAGCAAGAAAGATCAAGATCAATTAGAAAAGATGAGAAATTATTAATTACCCGCTATCTCCAAGAACAATGACCTTAAGCAAAGTTCTGTTCTTCAAAGAATCCATGGTCAAGAAAAGCTTTAAGAACCTACGAGATTGTTCTGTTTTCTTTACTGGAAGAAAAAGGTTTCTTTCTTTGTTTTCGGACAGAGACAAAAAGTCTACAAGATTGGTCTTGATGATCTCTTTCTTCTTCTTATGTCTTCTGTCTTGTGGGGAGGAAAGGAAAAAGACAAAAGAAAAGAAGAAGTTGTCACGTGTTGCGATGATATATTGGTTTGATGATGTGAAGAGAAGGAAGAAGAAGACATGTGAATCCTTTGCCAACTAAAAGCAAAATAGTTAGGCCAATCCAGCGAATCCGAATCTAAAAAAAAAAAATAGATTTCAGTATTTATTTTTTATTTTTTCAATCATTGATTTTACAGGAGAATTGAGTTGTCCTTTGTTTTTTTTTCTGACAATTTTCATTAACCTGTGTCTATATTTGGTCGCTGAGTCATTAGTAATTAGCTCATAATCGGCAAAAAAATATTATTAAATTTGGTTATAAGATATTAAAATTGTTATAAAAAAAGAACAAGAAATTGTAAAATAGCTCTTTGGCTGTCAATTAAAAGTCAATGAATACGTGTGTGGTGGACAACTCGCTTATAGTATTAGTCTCAACAATAATATTCAATTACTCTCGTGTGGTAACATTTTTAAAAAGTAAAAAGTATTGTCCAAAGTTTCAAAAATGTATTTTTTCAGCTATTTGATAAACAGAGATCGATAATTGTCGAAATAGATAATGAAATGGTGAAAAAGTATGAAAAAAACAATTAAGAAAAAAAAATATTCTAGATAATGGAGATGTCATTTTGACATTTATTGATAAGGTGTGTCGACCAGATCGTGCTTGCCTTCACAAGTATCTCATATCTGCATTTTGGTTGTTGACATGACAAATCATATCATGTAGCTGTCAAAACATATAAATATCTGTTTACATGTGATTTTTCATTTTTGTTTATATTGTATATGGAATATGGTAATCTAAGGGGGAGCTAGGGGAGAATACGTAGTATCAAGTTTTTTCTTTTTGCTAATATGCTAAAGGCGACGATATATTCTATTAATAGAAACCACTAAATCAGAATCCAACTTTATAAAACGTACTATTTTTTTTTTCTTTAATAATTTGTTGTTGTTGTTGTTGTTGTTATTGTAATTTATGGGTTTAAGAGAAATAAAATATTATGCTTGAGTTTAACGTTGGTAATTTTAATTGGTTGATTAGGTTAAGTTTAAAATACAAAATGAAACCTAGTAGTAAAACTTTTTAACTATATTGTTTTGATTTTTTTAGCTCTAATATGGCTTAAAAGATGAGCATATGCATATTAGCTATGGGCCAAAGTGCTTAGCCTACCTTTAGGTTTATCTTAAATACAAGTTAAAAGGCCCATTATTTTCTATTGTTTTTAGTTAACAAGATATTTTGTATAAGAAATGATTAAGAAATCAAATAGGGTAAAACAGGTTTACATAATCAAAAATTAATTAGTACGTATTTGATAGATGTGGATAATCTAAAATATGCCAATAGGTATAGTTATGTACAATCTAGTTATTTGAGATTTTCGATGGATATTGAAAATTCAGTTTCATTGACAATATAGTTTTGATTAAATCAAAATATTTTCGACTAATCCGTTTGTCTCTCTCATTGTAGAGAATTAGAGAGGTCCATGTACAAATTAATTAGTTTCTATTATTAAAAATTTACAATTAAACCTTTACATGCAAGATGATCAACGTTCATTACAATCCCCATCAACTCAATACATTACAACCGACCAAAACCGACCCAACAAGGTATATGTGGATACATGTGATGCGTAATTACGATGGTGATATAAACTATATACATATATATACACACACAGACTTGGTAACTATGATCAGTTTGGAGCAGAATGAGAGAAACCATACGTATTTGTTTGAAAGCACCAATTGTTGTGGGAGGTAAGATCAAAGTCATCTGATTCACAGTAAACTACAGAAGGGCTCGGGTGGTTATGTATCCCTTCGTACGTTGTCCATACGTAATCTGGATCGTTTGTGTCTCTGTCGATCTTCTTCTTCACTTTGCAATCAGGGTCCGAACACTTGTGATAATGCCTGTATAATTTTTTTAAAATTGAGCATTAATTAATAATTTATTAAAACTCTAAAAGAGATTTTATAAGATTTCCAATGTAACATGCAGTTCAATAATAATATATAGTGTGGTCCAATGATTGGTTGCATAACGATTAACAGTATTGTCGTTTGTGTGTCCACTTGAAATTAAAGGTACCATACAAGAAAGAACTCATGAATTATGATAAGCTCAAGTGTTAATTTGTTATAAGCGTATATCACAACTTGTGATCACAATAGTTTAGTTTCTATCCAATAGATGTTATGCCTTGTTGATATATTCTTATTATGTATTCGTGACACATGCTCCACATGGAAATACAAGTAAGGCTAACAAATTAACACCGAGACGTATATATATTGTATATATTTTTGGTGATAGTACATATGCATGTTGGCTTCAACACGTATATAAACCATACATATGTAGAAACATGCATTTGGACAAGATCAAACACCTCCACTAAAGATGGAACACTAACCATATTCTATATGATACTTTATCCACACACCACACATGCATGTAAAGCTTGAATGAAGGTTTAGATCACTATTTGATATCAGATCAAGTAATTTTTAGTCTAAACTCAGAAAGGAGTGTTAACTATTCTTATAAATGTAGTGATTATCAAAAGCAAAATATCATTTCTATGTACTAGGATTTTGTAGTAAGAACTAGCTAGAACTATATATTTTTAGCAGTGATATAAATCATCAATTATTAAGTTCTGCAGTGAATGTATCATGTACTAGAAGTTGGTTTTATCTTAATTACTCCTAGCTAAACTTATGAAAAAGGTTTTGTAACAACAAAAAAGGGGTTTTGTCTGTCCGTTAACTAACTGATATTAACTTAGTGCGAAAAGAGAACTTTCTTGTATATCCTCGACTATTAGCTAGTTGTTGTCTCAAGTTGTCCATTTGATAATTAACTACTCTCTGCTTCCAAATTCATCAAGTGGAAACATTCATTGCAATACTCAAATCAACACAAACTATATAGCATATGCAACTAGAATAACCAAGTTGTCGAATAAACAACTAAACAAGTATATGTATATGGTAAAGTACGAAGTTAGAAGTAATGATATTTACCTCGGATGTGGAGTGCCCGTTATTGCCTTTTTGCCGTACTTCCTCCATTTGTAGCCGTCATCTAAAGCATCTTTTTCAATTGATTTCGTTCTGAAGGCGTGAATAATGGGATCGTCTTTGTGTCTCTTCCTCTTTTTGATCTCATGACTTTTGTCACCTCTATATATTATATATAAAATCATCAGCTGGTTAATATCACTGTTAGCATAACATTTATCAAGAACTAAGCTATGATGTATGATATAAAAAGTTGACTTACATTTCAAGGCTCATAGGTGAGGTAGCTAGGCTTGTTTGAAACGGGCTTGTGATTTCTGCAGCTACTATTTTTTCCGATGAAGTCCAACTCAAAGTAGGCGACGATGAGTGGTCCTCACGGCCTATTTCTTCCATGATCATATCAAATGAATCCGCAAAATCATCGAATTTAAATAATTCAGTGAAATCTGTGTAATTAGGGTTAGGGTTTGAAGGGTAGTTCATTTTTTAGTTTCTTTCTTTTTTTCTTTCCTTCAAGAAGCTTGTTTTTGTGTTTTAGGCTGGTTAAGCTACGAGGAGGAGAGATCTTGTTAGGCTGATACTGTTTATTTATACTGCAAAGATCTAAAGGAAAATAATAATATCATTAATAAAATAAAAGTCTATTTGCTTTTAAATAAGTTAAAAATAACTTTCATGGCTACTTTCGTACGTATATTCAACGAAGCTTCTTCAATGGAATTGCTATAGCGACAAGTTAATTTTTTTCTTTATTATTATCATTTATTGTTTAAAAATAAAGTACCCATAAAGTGGGAAATTTTTACTTTTTTCACATCTTAATCTTTAAGGTTCTATAGAAAAATAAAAGTTTTCGAAGTGTTGTCCAATCAAATGCTCGTGTAAAAAAATGCATGTAACAATCACGGGTCCCTTCGTAATAATATGACACTAATTAATCACTTTTATTCTTTTAATCAAAGCTAGATTTCGAGTGGATGTACCTAGCAAACGAATCAATGATGGTGGGGGAGGGCTCCAAAGCCTTAACCGAAACCTAGATCTCACAAGATATGAACCAATAAGTATGGTATAGAGTTATAAAACAGCTCTCATAAGATATGAACCACTATGAACCAATAAATATGGTATATATAGAGCTTAGTTTGATCTAACTAGGATGGTTTTAAGCAAGAATATTATATTAATTGTTGATCTTAGAGTGGATTCAGTTTGATTTTAGCTGATAAGAGCTATCAACTGGAGAGGAAGTGTAATTAGAAAACCAAATTCATCACTTTGGGACCACGTCTCATTAGTTTTTTTTTTTGTTTGTTTCTGTTTTGAACTTTGGCCTAACAAAAAAAAGTGACAACTCTTATTTAAAAGATATCTTTATAGCTCTGATTCTATCTTTTACGGCATCTTAAACTTATAGCACAAGTAGTTCGATCCATTGTTATTTTTTAATTGCAATACTAAATTACTAATACCTTTATGGCCTTATGGGGCAAGGAGTCGTACATCTTAATTAAGTTTAGTCAAACACCAACCTTTGCATGCGTTGCCAAAACAATATATAAAACAAACGTAAACACCTATCACATTTATAAGAATATTAAGTTAATTATTTCATATTCGGGTAACACTATAGACGGCTTTACGGTTAATAATGCATGCTTTATAGAAACATTGTTAATTTTTCATATATATTTTGCCAGTGGTTATTAGTTTATATACTTGTATTATCTTTTGAACGTCAAAAAAAATTCTGGAATATGCCGAATAAAAAGCTATCATGTGATTCATGTAAAGTGAGACTTTTTTCTGTAACTAAGTAGGAGGAAACGCACCTTTTGTTACAAGTATTTTAACTTTACATTTAAAATTGGAGCAACCAATACGAGACGTTATTGTTGCTACGTTGAGTACGTATTATTATTATCTTATTGCATGTTGAGATTAAAAGTGCATCTTATTGGCTAGTTATTTCACAACCTCTCTTTTGAAGAAGGTCGAAGGCAAATGACGTTAGAGAAGATACGTCACCATGCTTACGTCCGTGAGCCAAATTTTGCCGTGGAGCTGAGTAATAGATAATTAAAGAGTATTAATGTGGTTTTTGTCGTTGTTAGTCGTGTGGTGAAGCGCCGGTTTGGTCGACGAGGCTCGTGGTGGCAACGTGGAAACTTGAGGTTTTGCGTCTTTCGCGAGAAACTTACGAGCGGACAAAAACTTTTTTTTTTTGCTCTTTTTTAAAGTACTTACACTAGAGTCTAAATTAACTCATCAAGAAAGACATTAACTACGGTTTTATAAATGATTTAATATTCATTTTTTAATTGGTCCTTTCCGTTCAATAAAAAAATAAAAATAGTGTTACAACTCTACTATTGTTTAATCAAAGCTTAAAGCTTAAAAGAAAATTAATGTACCTTATATACTAACAGTCATATATATGCTCAACTACAACATTTTTCAGCTCTTTTTTTTTTTTTCCATTTGCATTAGAGTCAAATTCTAATAAGTCTATTTAATAACAAATCTAAGAAAGAGAAAAAAAATTGAGATCTATAAAATTAGTTTAGTTGAGAATTCACTTCTATAACACAGGAAAATAGTTATAGATCTCTATAAAACTAGACAAGATCGTCATTTCTAAAATATAACGTGGTAGTTCGCTTTGGCATAAAAAACGTGGCAACTAATACAATAACTATTAACAGTTTAACTAACAACATTAGTATGGTCATCGATATGTATTTATTAATTATTGTTTGTTATTTGTCAATATAAGTTAGTAGTAGTTGTACATAACTAAGTAACTAACAACATATCATAAGTTTAAAGCACGTATCATCAGAATGAAAGGAAAAGGCCATTGCTTAGACTTTGTTCATATGATATGACCAATGTTTTCCCCATTTTTATATACATGTCCTTGGTCTCCTATGTGACTTAGTCATGTTGACTCATTCGCCAAAGAAGTAACTCGGTTAATAATATTGGTTGACGAGACCAAAACTGCAAATTTCACCTTTTTATATATATTTTTGACTCTGTTTGATTTGTTTATATTGTGATGTAAACTCTAAATCCATTTGAAGTCGATGCCATATATTTTAACTGAATTAGATATGATCTTTCATCTGATTTGTAATCATATATATACTTATAGAAGTAAAATCTCAAACTGAAACCAAAATTTATATTGAGCAAGTGATAATTCAACAAGTTCGCCTCATTGAAATTACCCGGCCGATGCTATCAAAGTTTTGCCATATAAAATAATAGAGAAACAACTCGGTTTGACTAAATTCTGAAATTTGTGATTGGGTGATTGTATGATGAGTGTGTGTTCCTTATATCATTAACAAATTTAACATTTGTTTTCAATATTTTTAAAATAATTAAAGGTACGATACGCTAACATCATCCATGAGTCATATTGGATTCACTATTCGAGCGAGTTCTCTCGAAAAAATCTAATTGTTAAAAAAATGAGTTAGGTGTAATGTAAAATTTAATAAGCATACGAGAGTCAATGAGAAGTGGCATAAGCACGTCCTTGACCATGAAATTTCGAGGAGGTCAACTCATTAGATAAGGACAAGAATCGACCATTTGACGGTTTCCACTCTCCAGTTAAATAGTCTAGTTAAAATTTATATTTTATATGGTCAAACAACTTTTTTTTTATGGTAAAACAATTTGAATGTTCTTACACAAAATATATGTACTTGACGTTTAGCACACAAGATATAATATTATAGAATTAAGTTGTTCTTCTTGGTTAATTATATTTGGTAATGATTAATATAAATTAGGATATATAAGAGATATAGAAGATGTAGAAATTTGTTTGCTAAAAAAGCAGATATGTAGATAATAAATGTCAATGTCTCGATGACATGTAAACCCATAATATATAATATGGCTTTACCCATGGCGCCTCCATGCCATGAACATGTTTGACAGATCTTATGAAGTTCTGAATGTGGACGAGGTAAGAACTTGCTCCATGCTGACAAGATTGGAGTTAACTACTGAACTACATCATTGAGTCATCTCATTAATGAACGTAGTACTAAATATTACTATAAATATAACAAAAGGAAACCCAAAACCATTTAGTTTCTTGTCTCTCTATCTTTGGTAAAATCCAAGAAACACAAAGCCTTTTATACTAATGGCTTACGTAGGCTTACTTGAACTCTGCATAGCTTTTCTTGTTTTTATCTTTTTCCATTTCTTGATCCACAAGAAACCCCATCAAATCTTACCTAGAAACTGGCCAGTTCTTGGGATGCTTCCTGGTGTTCTCGTCATGCTTCATAGGATTAATGACTATGTCGCAGAGGTTCTCGAGGTCTCCAGCTTGACTTTTGTATTCAAAGGACCGTGGTTCTCTGGCATGAATATGTTGATCACTGCAGATCCTGCAAACATTCAACACGTTTTCAGCTCCAACTTCTCCAATTACGACAAGGGACCGGAGTTCAAAGAGATGTTCGATTTTCTAGGAAACGGTATCTTCACTGCTGACTCGAAACTCTGGGAGGATATGAGGAAGTCCTCACTGGTCGTGCTTAGCCATCAAGGGTTTCAAAGCTTCTCATTAAAGACCATCACGCGTAAAATCAAGAACGGGGTTGTCCCGGTCCTTGATCATTTTGCAGAGGAGAATAAGATTTTCGATTTACAAGACGTGTTCCAGAGGCTAGCATTTGATGTAACCCTTACTCTAGTAACGGGTTCCGAGTCAAATTCTCTTTCCATTGAAATGCCTAATAACGAGTATGCAAAAGCTATGGATGATGCTGAAGAAGTGGTTGTGTATAGACATGTCAAGCCTATGCTCTTGTGGAAGCTGCAAAACTGGATTGGAGTTGGAGAAGAGAAGAAGATGAAGGAAGCTAATGCTGCTTTTGACAGATCATGTGCAAAGTATATATCTGCAAAGAGAGAGGAGATTATAAGTACTCATCACTCCAGTATTGGAGAAGAAGCTCATGGTGAGGATTTGTTAAGCGTCTTCATGAAACTAGACACTTCCAAGTATGAGCTTTTGAACCCAACAGATGATAACTTCCTCAAAGACATCATCAAGAGTTTCATGCTTGCTGGAAGAGACGCCATTGCAACAAATCTCACTTGGTTCTTTTGGTTGCTCTCCAAGAACCCTGAAGCTCTGACCAAGATCCGACAAGAGATCAACAACACAAGTCTACCAAGATCAGGGATGAGTTTAGATGCAGACAAGTTAAACAAGATGGTGTATTTACACGGTGCATTGTGTGAATCACTACGCCTCTACGCTCCAATCCCGTTCGAGCGGAAGTCTCCAATAAAGCAAGATGTGCTTCCAAGTGGACACAAAGTCGATGAAAACTGGAAGATTCTGTTTTCTGTCTATGCGTTGGGGAGGATGAAGGCTGTGTGGGGAGAAGACGCGTCTGAATTTAAACCTGAGAGATGGATCTCTGAGAGACATGGAGGCATAAAACATGAACCTTCTTTTAAGTTCTTCGTGTTTAATTCTGGTCCAAGAAATTGCTTGGGGAAAAATTTGTCTTTCTTGCAGATGAAGATAGTGGCTGTTGAGATCATACGAAACTATGACATCAAGGTCGTTGAAGGGCACAAGATCGAGCCAGCTTCTTCCATAGTCCTTCACATGAAACATGGCCTTAAAGTAACAGTTGCTAAGAGATGATGCTTGGTCTCATAAATTCATAAAGACAATATTATCAAACTTGTAAGAAAACATTAATATAAACTCTCTGCCTCAAATTCAGAAATTTCAGTTTATGCTTTTGTAAGCTTTATGATTGTAAAACTATAGACGCATTTATTGTATAAAGGGGGTTTTTTTTTATAAAAAAAGCTTGACATTCATGAAAAATAACTAAGTATGATCTTAGGCTTAAAATTGTGAAAGTTAAACAGATCTGCGTAGTTGTGAGTTCTGTGAATTTTAGAGAAACTTAGCTACTAAATTTTTTAGAGTGTGCTAATTTTAGATCTTAGGTTACAAACTTACGATAGTTAGGGCGGATAAATTTGTTTGTGGATTAGATCGTTTTTTATATACCCTTCAAAATTTATAATCCAAAGTGGTCGAACCCAAAGAAAAGGGAAGTTATATTTAAAGATTAAAGCATATCCGATGATTGTTAAATGATTCATATACAACAATTGCTCTTAATTTTCCATAATGATCATCTCTTATTAAACTTTAAATATTCCAACCGTTCTAGAAATATATGCAAATGGTAAGATAATTTATTATTTAGATATAAAATCGAAAACATAATGAATGCAACTTAAAGTAGGGAAATATAAAAAAAGTTTTGAGCGAACATATACGCTCCAATCTCCATCACATCACGGGATTAAGCTGTATTCAAAATTGAAAATAATGAATTTGTAATTCAAGTAATCCCAATATAGTTTGATATTATCACCTTCCTTGAGTTCTAATGAATGCTTCAAAGTGCTCCAACCCGTTGCTAGAACATAGTCATTAGAGGCATTCCTTGATTTTAGGATAACAGAGTATGAACGGTTTTTAGTCATGTCTAGAACTTCGAGTTCAATACCATTTTGCAAACTCTCCTGCGTAACATTATTCATCTTTTGTAAGACAGAGAGCACTTGGCTTTTGGGTAAAGGCAAACGTCCATGTTGGTCAACATCGGTGCGTGTTAGCGTTTTTGATATCATCATATCACCATCTATTTTGAAGTTTTCCATCTTTACACGTTTTTGAAATAAGAGATTGATAACTAATTTAACACAATACAAATGTTTATAGCTGTACATATATATAGTTTTATTTAAATGTTACTTTTCATGCTTTTTTCTTTTCTTTCAATAGCCTAAAGTGATAATTTTAATGTCCTGCAAATTTTACTAGATTAACAAATATTAATTAGGAGATTTCCTTTGTCATGCATATAATTTAGCTCTAACCCCACTAACTTACACATAATATTTGTATATTATTAAAAACAAAATCTTTGGCAAGGGATTAAATTTATCTTTTAAACCTTTTAATAAATATAATATTTATGTATCTTAAAAGTTAAATGTTAAGTTATGAAGGTAAAGGGTTATGTTACATTTATGACATTAAAGGATGGAAAAGAGAAAATTTTGGGAAATAGCTAGACAGACTTCAATGGTCAATATCTTGTTCCTAAATAATTATTAATGAGAGAAAAATTTGTTCTAAAATAAATAAAGAGAAAATCCAAAAACATTTATAGCCAAGTTACAAAAATACAAGATCAAACTCGGAATAGGAAAAGTGCAAAAAAAAAAAAATCTCAAACTATTAAAAGCCAATATAAAAAAAACTAATATGAATTGTAATTTTTTTATTGTATCTATTTTCAAAAATTTCATTTCCATATCCATTAAATTTGATGGGATTAAAAATCCTTCAATATTTTGTGATAAACAGCAAGTAAAGATTGAGATTTCTTTATAAAAATCTATCTAATTTTTTATACCACATGAATCATATATACACCGGGTCTGGGGTTCAAGCCCCAGATAGCGCGATTTATTAATATTTCTGCAGATTAATGGAGACAAATTCACAGGAGATCTCCAGTGATGCGCAATTGGAGCCGTTCGCCGTGGTTCTAACTATTGAAGAAGAAGATGGTGTCCAAGATCGGCATGGAGAAGGAGGCGTTCATGATCAGCAAAGGTTTGTTGTCAATAGTGAATCTAATATGGTCGGAAGGAATTGCCCATGATAGATTATCTTTGTAAAAAATTTTCATAATTAATAAATCTAAAGACGATAAAAAAAAACAAGCATATTTCATAACAAATCCAAGTTTTCTTGTTACTAAAGACATTTTGGCTGAATCAATCTATATAAGGTATTACTAAAAAATATACAATAATGTGTTAAACCCCCTTCACGAGCACTCCAAACTTGGGCTTTATCTAAACCTCCCACGACAATAAGAATATTTCCAGCAGTTAACCTTATATGAAAATATGGACTATATATATGTTTTGAAGAATATCTACCAGATCAAATGTATAAATGTTCCATTGGCTATTATGGTATACATATGGAAGATTAGAAATGATAAGGTTTTTGATAATGTAGAAAATGACTAGAGAGATGTGTTGCGGTAAACAAAAAATAAAGAACATGCTTGGGTGGCCGCGCAATCAAATGACTCCATTAACACAACTACAGACCGTTCAAACCCTCATGTTTAAGCAATTTAGAGAATTGCAATATCTCACTCCCATGAAATACATGTTTTATTGATGGTTCTTGGAAGGGGGAAGACAAATTTTCAGGGTCAGGATGGTATTGTACCATGATAATGGACCTCCAACAATGGGTGCAACCTATCTCCCTAGAAGTCTATCATCTTTACACACGGAGGTTGAAGAACTGGTGGACAATGAAATGTATGATCAACACCTCCATACGAGACTATTCAGATTACTCTGATTTGATAAAGATATGAATTCTCCAACATAATGGCCAGTGTTCTCTATGTACTTACTTTGTCTTAATTAAGATATCTTGTAGGCTAATCTTAAAATGGATTCTTTGACATGCAAAGTGCATAGCGAACCATTTTTGAGTCTCTATGTAAATAACGTACCCCAGTTTTTGCACATCTTAGTCAACTTTTATTTAAGGTGTTGACTAAAAAACCCCTTACATGGCATGGGAAAACACCTAGTTCGAGCAGTTATGACAGTTAAGGTGAAACCATTTGTTTATGGATTAGATTATTTTTTATTCACCATTCATATTATAGTACGTAGTGGTGCAGATCAAAGGGAAAAAAAATCATAGACTGCTTTAATTTACATACAAATAACTTGAACTGTGGTGGATTAATTGTTGTTCAATTAAAAAATTAACACAGACTAAATCGTAGACAGATTAATATGTTTTACCTCCAACATCCATTCAAAGTCTTGGTATAATTTTAAAAATTAAAGTTTAGAGAATATGTATTTTTTCTTGTAATTCTTGCATAAATTTTAGTGAAATGATTGTTAAGTGATCCATACACCAATCATTCTTACTTTCCCATAACGATCATATCTCTTATTCAATCTCAAAATTTTGACATCCATTTAAATATCCAACTTTTCAAGAGATGATTACATATGAAGATAATTAAAATGTAAATATAAATGCAAAAACATAATTAATGCAGCATAAAATAGGAAAATAGAAACGAAGTTGTGAGCGAACATATATATATGCTCCAATCTTTATCACATCATCCTTCAAAAGGGGATTAAGTTGTATTCAAAGTTGAGAATAATGAACTTGTAGTTCAAGTAATCCCAGTATAGTTTGAGATTGTCACCTTCTTTGAGCTCTAGTGAATACTTCAAGGCGCTCCATCCCGTTCCCAGAATATAGTCCTTGGAGGGGTTCCTGAATTTTAGGATAACAGAGTATGAATGGTTTTTAATCAAGTCTAGAACTTCGAGTTCAATACCATTTTGCAAACTCTCCTCTGTAACATCTTTCATCTTTTTTAAGACGGTGAGCATTTGGTTTTTGGGTAGAAGCAGACGTCCATGTTTGTCAACATCAGTACGTGATAGCGTTTTGGATATGATCATATCACCGTCTATTCTCAAGTCTTGTATCTTGAAATCCATATAACCATCTATTATGAAGTCTTCCATCTTCAAATCCAAAAATTATATGGACAGCTGTGAATCAATATGGAAGGAAGAGATATTGATAACTAATTTAGCACAATGCATGTGTTTATAACTATATATAGTTCTAAGTAACGGTTACTCTTTCATGCTTTCTTCCTTTCTTTCCTTTAAATAGGCTAAAGTGATACTTTTCAATTCCTGCAAATTTTACTATAGATTAAGAAATATTAATTAGGAGATTTATTTTGCTATGCACATAACCACATATAGTTCTAACCCCAATAGGAAACATAATAATTATATTTTCTTTAAAATAAATTATTTGGCAGGGTATTTAATTTATATTTTGAATCTTTAAATACATATAATATTTATATATCTTAAAAATTAAATATTATCTAGGTTATGAAGGTAAGTATTATATTACATTTATGAGATTAAAGGATGGACACAAAGATATTTTTTTTTTTTAAAATAGACACACTTATCTTGTCATTCAATCATTACTAAATGGGAGAAAATTTTATCCTAGAAAAGTAAATAAATAAAATAATAACCAAGTTACAAAAACAGAAGATCAAACACAAAATAAGAAAATTGCAACAATATATATATATAACAATAAATACTAATAACATATAAAATATTATATGAAAATGCCTTTATTGTATCAACTTTCAAAAATATTTTTGTTTTATTTATCCATTAAATTTTACGGAATGAAAATTGTGAAAATTTTCCAATTCAACCATCAAATCAACTTTTGGTTTGATAAAATATGATCTTTCCCAAAACTTTTTCCCATCTAATGCTTTAGTTTCCAGGTCGAGTATGAAGTACAAAAATGCCTTTGTGTGTGAAATGTGAGAGTAAGAATATGTGTAACTGTGTAAGTGAAGTGACTATAAATTAGTTATAATTAATGAGATTGGAAGAGGAAGTACGATGACATTAATTATGGACAATAGACTGGTTAATATACATAAGACTTTGTCAACGCCATCAATGGGATCATAACACGTAAGATGAATGATGACAAAACTTTGGGAATCGAATTGAGGCAATGTGACGGATCTTTTGGTGATGGGATCGTACTCCACAAATGCGGAAGCAGAAGAGATCCCATAGCAAATCAAACTGTGAAACAAAGGAGAAATCATGTGTGTTTATACGCAGGATGAGTCATATGGTAAGAGTGGATATATGGTTTTGTTACAATTTATTAAAAATTGTATTGACTATGAAATTTGTAATTATTTTGGTTTTGTAATCGATGAGTTTAACAAATTATTCTAGTTAAATTATTAGTTCAATTTAATTGTTTGATGATATAGTTCAATTTAACAAAAACAACTAATACATAACTTTTATTTAAAATATATAGCGGGAGCCTATTTTTAGTTTGAACAAGAGTAACATGGTGCTTTTTTAGTTGGAATTCTCACTTATTCTTCATGGTTTTGAACTCTCACTTTATCACTTGTTTGCTCATCCGTCTCTTTTATACACTATCAGATATATTGTTCCGTTTTAGCTTCGGTTTAGTTGTTTAGTTAAATTAATACATGTAAAGGATCTATGAAATGGACATTAGAAGAGGAGAATAAAACGTTGAGAACATATAAAACGTTTAGAACATTAGAGAGAATAAACTTGAAGACTTCATTGTTATTTATGTTGGATCACTTTGGATGAATTTTTAACCCACACATCTCCTTATACTATGTACTTCCTGCAACTCAATTACTTAGGAGTTAGGACTCTACACTTAACAACTACTAGCCCGATCCTTACCTCTAGATCGATACTTAATTAGACTAGTTTTGTAATCACTGTTAAACAACAAAATAAAAAAATAAACAAAAGATAAAACGTACAAATTCAGACAAATGGGAGAATTTTATATAGTACAAACTCAGAAATAAACAAACGATAAAACATCTTATGATCAAGATCATAAACAAACACTGTCAATAATAAAGACGAGGATCATGAGACCTCCCAAGTAACAATAACAAAATAACAAAACACGGAATAATGTCACAATTTGAACAAAGATGAGCAGGATCAAGGAAACCTAACTGGCTTTGAAGATGATGTCGACGAGGCCATCAGCTTGTAATGTACTGATTCTTACAGAAACAAAAGACTCTCAACCTGAGTAGAGAAGAGATGAAATAGATGACAATAATCATGTTCACTGCGTAGTAAAATATGCTCTGTGACACCTTCTATAACGACTTTTCTCATGCTCCCTCTTTTTGGATCATAACACACAACATAGTATGGTGGAGTGCGCAAAGCACGCAGTGCCAAAATAAACTCACCCGCATCAGTGACGCTGATTAGGAAACGATAAGAACTAAGTCTGGACCGACTAATTACACTTTTCCATAAACTAGGGAAAACAAAAACCTTCTTAACCCATTCATGTGTCACTGCATCCTCAAGAACCCTCATAACCATATCACCATTAGCAGCATCAGAAATTTTATTACAGATGATAGCTGGCTTTCCCTCATATTTTGCCATCGAGAATTCATTCTTCTCAAGGGGACAGTCACGAGGCTCTCTGATAAGACCAAATCGTTCGGACCTAAGATCAAAACTCATAATAGCAGCTCCCTTTTCTATACCTTGGCCAATAACACAAGCATAGCAATACAAAACACCTTCAATGCATATATGGCTATCGAAAGGCATATAAGGAGGACAATCTAGTGTCATCCTCCACCGATCATCTCCCAATGTCAAAACCTCAAAGAAATGATTAGGTACTCCTGGCGGCGTTCCAGGATTATTCCTTAAGTCCATACACAAAACTTTGTAAACACCATCTACAGGATCATAGCCCAACATGTGTTTGAAGACGGATCTTAGTTGAGCGAAATCAGGCAAAGTGGTGGTTCTACGAGTGGTGGAATTGTATACCTTAAGTGTAGAACGACCATAGCGATAAGAAGACACATAGCAAATCAAACCGTGAATCCAGGAAGATTTGATTGGGCGAGCACCTGAAGGAAGTTGCGTAAGGTAAGTAGCAGCTACAGATAAGGCTTCTCCTTCTTCACCTTCTTCACCTGAGTGGTGGTTTTGTGTTGGAAGGGGCGAAGATAGTAAATTATAACCATCTGAACGTCTGAAGGAGATGAAGAGACGACCTGGTCGAGAAGAAGAGTGGGTGAGGAACAGTTTCTTGAAATGACTGTCGCGTATGATTGAAGCCAAGGGCTTCGATTTGCACAAGTTGACTAGGTTTTCCGCCGGTACTCGTTTGAGTATCTGCATGATCAGATCCATCGGAAGCTTGGTGCTCGTAGCGCCATCTGAGATCTTCCGTCTTTTAATCTTAGATGAGGACGACGATGCTGATTCCATCACTGCCTCGTTGGTTGAGTCGCTCATTGTTTGCTCTGGTGGAGAGGAAACCAAAGCAAAAAAAAACAAAGATAATGAAACGTGTCCGCCTTTTTACGAAAACCCCATTTGATTTGTAAAACATGTTTGCCGTTTTTTCTTTTTAATCAAGAAAAGAGTGATGGGTCATGGAGACTAAAACGGCATGTTTCTGACAACAAGGAAATGAATTATCTCTTGCTTTTCTAAATATATCCTTCCAAATCTAAAATCTCAATTAAATAGGAAATAAATCTAAATATTTTTCTAGGGATCAAAATAAATCTAATTTGGTTGACTAAAATTTCTTCGTGGACAAAAGACTTGAGAATTCGATTCATTATTCCAACACGGCAAAACGAAAGCTTTCTAGAAGGTCTAGTTGTAGCTTTTGTGTACCTTACAATACAGACCTAACGTAACATCAAAACTCATCACTAAAGCTTTGTAGTATTACACACTCATCACTACAGTTGAGTCGAAAACAGCTTTGTAGTATTACACACCATTAAACAGCTTTGTAGATTCAGGAGAGTGAGGAGGACAATCTTTAATCTTCCCCACCTGTTCCCAGTTCTCAATGTCATAAGCTGAACCTCTTGAGCTAAACGATCCTTTCCTTTAGTCATACACAACAGTTTGTAACTAATCACAACCAATCGGATCATAACCTAAGTGTCAATACGTATCTATTCAAAGAGATATCATCTAAGGTAAAGTCACATATCGCCGTTTAGTGCGATAGGGTTATATATCTTGAGTTTAACATGGCTGAGAATAACAATTCATGCATATAGGAGAATAAGTTGCTACAGATAATTTTAAGATTAACGTTTAGAGAATATTTTCTTAGCTATGTAGTTGATCGTTTTCTATGGGTAACTTAAAAGTACATCTATACAATTCTTGAACTATAGTTATAATTCTTATAACTCTTTACTTTCAACTTAATTTACGGAAAGGTGATAATGTATAGTATTTTTTGGAAATCCTGATTAAGCAATTTCAAGCAATATAATTAGTCAAGAACCGTTAAACTTATTTGTCAGAACCTTTGACGTCAACATAGTATTTTCTAATTTGTATCTACTGAAATCTTGTGAAACTATATTCTCTTTTTAAACACTAAAAAGACAATTTGCTTCAAGTCTATATAATATATGAGCAATATGAAGTCTAATTAATCCTAAGATTCCTAACTCGGAAAATTGTGTAATATGTACCACATTCCTAACTCGGAAAATTGTGTAATCAATTCAGGCAATAACACTGCACTGCACATCGAAAAGCCTTAATCTAACTTAACAATGAAAAGAAATGAACATCTAAGAGTAGAGAACTAAGCAACAAAAGCAAGACTAATTACAAGATCCATGTATATGTCCTTCGAGTTTAAATGCAGGAGCTTAAAATGTTATACTCAGCAATTTCTCCCAAACCGAACATTTTGATATTAGAAACCATAACGAACTTAACAAATCAAGATCAAATCGGATCATCTAAGAGCAAACCGAACCGAACCGGATGACGACATTTTGACCCGGTTCAATTCCTTCTCCTTTTATGTTTTGTTAATTAACGAATTAAACAAAACAAAAAAAAACTATTTCAACATATAAAATAAAGAAATCACACAACTTAGCTGCCACGTCAACATCATCGTCGTGTTTTCTATAACGTCTTTGTTTCAATTTCTCTCAAATTAGTAAAAAAAGTATTTTCTAATATTGTTGCACATACACACATATGACTCATATTTACACAATCAGCACTAGAATCGAAACTACCAACACCAAAGCTTAGCTAAGACCAAAGAATAGTTTGGATTTGAGTTCCTAAACTTGTGTTCTATACTCAATCTCCAACAGCAAAAAGCTATAGAGCGAATGTAGAATAATGTTGAAAATGAAGAAACGATGCATCTTCCCTTTTACTTACAATAGCTCATATGTGATACTAGAAACCACTTTGTTTTGTTTTACATATCTCAATATGTGTAAAATAGCTCATATATAGCTCATATGTGCTACGAGGAACCACTTTGTTTTGTTTTACATATCTCAATATGTGTAAAAGTAAAATGCACCACACACACAAAGACACGGCTCATGGGTTAGTCAATGAGGGAGAGAGTATGATGGTTGACAGAAAACAGCAAAAGCTACATCCAAATATGGATTAAGAAGCGCGTAGAGTTAGTGGTTACGTTGGGAAGAAGAACAAGCAAAGGCAAAAAGCAGAGCAGAGATCATCATCTCTCTGCTATAAAAACAGAGATGGAGTTCACAACTCAAAACATCACAACAAAAGAAACAACACAGAGCAAAAGATTCAAATAACAAACCAACTTATATCTTCTTTTAAAGAAAAATGGGAGTCGTAGCATTCAACTGGTTAGAGGAAGCTGGAAAAACCCAACTGGTGCTGCTTATGAACAGAGACAACTGGGGAAACAGGCAAGTTTAATATTTTGATTCCAGGTTTATCTTTCTTGGCACGTACGTTAATGATGTTGATGACTTTTTTGAAAACATTTGGTCTGATGGGATTAACAAGGCCATAAATGGGGCTTCTTGGGATGGCCAGATTTTGAGTGGTCGAAGTGCAGATAACAACGGAACGTGGCTGGCTATTTCTCGAGGAGGCCGTGTCGCTTTTCTCATGAGTAGAACGTTGTTGCTAGACCAAGTTGATCCAGACAGCGGCCCCGAGTTGTATCCCATTGAATTCTTTGAGGTTTGTTTTCGTTTCTTTGGTGTTGTATTCAAAACATATTGGATATCTTAATTTCCCTGTTTTGGTTGCAGGGCAATATGTATTCAAAAAATCGTGTGTGGCCGCTGTGAAGAGAACTCTGGTACGTGGTTAGGTATTTCTAAGAGCGGCCGAGTCTCTTTTCTCGTCGGTTCGGCTATAACGTTCGACCAAATTGGACATCAAGGCAGCTCGGAGATGTACCCTGTCCGTTTCCTAAATGTATTATTTTTTTTGGCTTTTCCCTCTTTATTACTTCTTTTTATTTAAGAATACTTCGATATTCATCACAGGACATGCTTTTGTTTGATTTATAGGAAAACTCTAGTCCAATGCAGTTTGCGGAAGACCTGCACAAGATGAAGATTTGGAGCAATGGCACACCTATAGCCTTATTGTTGCAGACCTGAATATGCAATCAATGGTTCATATCAGGAAACCCTTAGCACATGAGACTAAACTCATAATAGAAACCGTTCCCTTTGGTGTTCACACTTTGTCCCGCCGGGGTCTCGATTCCACGGAACTTCTCAGGGTACGTAACGTAATTAAGTACTTGTAACAAAGTAGGCTAAGATATATATAAATATATTTATATCCGTCTATATACATGCAGGTTACACGGCTAAGAGACCTATTCAATGACTTGGTTGTTATATTTGGAGACCATGACCAACTTCCACCGTTGGACCAGATCGCTGACGTGTTTATGTATGATGAGTCTGAAGGAACCAATGCTTTATGTCTCGACACTATTGAGGATCATCTAGTAAGAAAAAAAAATTGAAAGTTAACCGTTTGTTTATGTATGATACTTCATCAGTCGTCCGAACCATCTTTAATTTATTTTCCTTTTGATATGATTCAGCTGCTTGGAAGGCAACGCTACGGAACAACAAGTACGACAGCATTGGTGGTGAAACGCACTAGGGAAGTGATGTTCTTTGAGAGGTTCAGGAACATTAATGGTGAATGGGACTGTATCAAGCACGACTTCAATCTCAACATCCAGTAAAAGAGTTACAAAGAAACAATATTGCGCAGCATCCAAATATATCATTAATAATTATCTATAATTAAAAGAATAATCTTGTTGATGCTTAATATAAATATATAAATAGTTTGTTTTCTAAAACTTTTCTATGGTAATCTAAAAGTTTTACCTCATATTTTCCATTTATACAATTCTTGACCCATATAGTTATTTAATTATTGGAAAGCTGATATAGAGTATTTATGGAAACCCGGATCATGCAATTTCAAGCAATTAGTCAGAACCTTTGACACTAACTAGTAGTACTTCCGAAAAAAGTAAGAACGTAACTAAATACTAAAAAATAACTTGAAATCAAGAAATAGCAAGAACATGTAGATACAAAACAAAAATCAAGAAAATATAGAAATTAAGAAAAAAGCATACACGTTACCATTTATCATCACAACTATAACCAAACAAAAGAAAAAGCAAAGTCGTACGTGAAGAGATTACTATTTTCCAAAATGATTACTTTCATAATATTTTTTCATACTTGGTTTTCACAAAGATCACCAAAGTTATAAACAAATTGGAATCTTAGTATGGATCCACTAAAAAACCTATGGTACGTACCCTTTTTAGATTTTGGTATGAAAGTGATCAAATATTGCGTATGAATGCCATCTTCAACGTGTTTCACAAGAAATCTCTTTTCTTCTCTTTTTTTTTTTTGGGTACGTTAATCATAAATAATTTTACATGTATATTTACTTAAGTGTCTATTTGATAAACCAAGGTCAGTTAACCACTATAGGCTCTGATTAACAAATGCTAGTTGTAGTTGGATTTGAGTCTTACATATCATTACAGATCTTAAGACCAATCAGCACTAGAATCGAAACTACCAACACCAAAGCTAACTAAGACCAAAGAACAGTTTGGATTTTGAGTTCCTAAACTTGTATGCTCTGCTTTACTAGAAACCACTTGTTGTATATTCTATTCTTAGTATAGTAAAAGTAATTATTCTTACCATACACATGACTCGACCATCACTCAACCTTCAGGAGCAAAAAGCTAAAGAGCAAATGCAGAATAACGTTGAAAATGTTGAAACGCTGCATCTTCCCTTTTACTTACAATAGCTCATATGTGCAACTAGAAGCCACTTTGTTTTGTTTTACATCTGCAAAAGTAAAATGCACCACAGAGACAAAGACACGACTCATGGTTAGTCAATGAGGGAGAGAGTATGGTAGTGACAGAAGACAGCAAAATTTGGATAAAGAAGCTCTTAAGCGCGTGGAGTGGTTACGTAGGGAAGAAGAACAAGTAAAGGAAAAAAGCAGAGCAGAGATCATCATCTCTCTGCTATAAAAACAGAGATGGGGTTCACAACTCAAAACATCACAACAAAAGAAATAACACAGAGCAAACTTATATCTTCTTTTCAAGAAAATGGGGATCGTAGGATTTAACTGGGCAGAGGAAGGCAAAAACCAACTGGTGTTGCTGATGAACAGAGACAACTGGGGAAACAGGCAAGTTTAATATTTGATTCGACGTTTAACTTTCTTGGCTCTTCTTGATGACTCTTCTAATTTATTTGGTCTGATGGGGTTAACAACAGGATCATAAATGGGGCGTCGTGGAATGGACAGATTTTGAGTGGTCGGAGCGCAGATAACAACGGAACGTGGTTGGCTATATCTCGAGGAGGCCGTGTTGCTTTTCTCATGAGTAGAGCCTTGTTGCTAGACCAAGTTGTTCCAGACAGCGGCTGCGAGTTGTATCCCATTGAATTCTTGGAGGTTTGTTTCATTTCTTTTTGTTGTTTGCATATTTTTATTCAACACATAACTCTCTGTTTTGGTTTCAGGGCAATATGAGTCCACAGGACTTTGCCGAACATGTGACAGAGCGTGACGTGGATTCACAAAATGGGTGGTCCTATAGCCTTATAGTCGCGGGCATGAATTCCAATTCAATGGTTCATATGAGGAAACCTGATCTACATGAGCCGTATGTCATGATACAACCCGTTTCGTTTGGTCTGCACACACTCTCTCCTGACGGTGGTCTCGACTCCACAATCTCTGACAGGGTAATCAAGTTACTAGTGTCTTGTTTCTTTTTCGTATATGTTGTAGCTCTTTCAAAACTCTCATTTCTCTTTTTTACTTTGCAGGATTTACACATGAGAGACCTTTTTGATCCCATAGTACTGATTGATGTTTTGGGACTACCACCGCTTGATGAGATTGCTAGTGGAGGAACTGAAGCCGGGCTGTTTCTTGAAAATATGGCTGAGCATCCCAACCCTGAAGTAAGAGATTTGATATATATATATAACGTTTCTATGATCCAATATTCTCCTACCATCATTAATTAGTTAGTTAATCTCTTTCTATTTCATTTCGATTCAGCTTGGAAAGCAAAGCTTTGGAACAACTAGTACGACAGCATTAGCGGTTAAACGCACTGGGGAAGTGGTGTTCTTTGAGAGATTATGCACTTGGAAGGAGTACGACTTCGATCTCAACATCCAGTAGAAAGAGTTACAGAGAAACACTGAGCATGCAGCATCCATATATAAAAAAGTATATCTATATAATAATTAATAAGTAATCTTGTTGATGCTGTAAATACATCTCTCTGATTCAAGGAAACCTATTTCCTTGGTCAAACTAAGAGCATTATGATGCTTAATATAAATAAATATAGTTTATGATCTTCTAAAACTTTCCTATTGGTAACTTAAAAGTTTATCTTATGTTTTCCATCTATACAATTCTTGAACTATTGTTATAATTCTTACTCTTTACTTTCAACTTTATTTATGGAAAGGTGATAATGTATAGTATTTTTGGAAATCCTGATATATTAAGCAATTTCAAGCAATATAATTAGTCAAGAACCGTTAAAGTTATTTGTCAGAACCTTTGACATCAATATCATATTTTTCTATAGTGAATCTAGACTCTAGCTATTAGTACTTAAGACCATCTCCACTCAACAATTCACTAGCATCGTTGCTATTTTTGCAGAAGAGAGAGAAAACATCAAAACAAAGACAAAAGAAAAAGAAAATATTTTTGACATATAAACATATCCAATAAAAAAGAACCACGTCATCTAAGTACCGCTTCTCAAATTGCTTCAATAAGTAACGTTCCTTCAGTTTTTATGTATTTTTTATTTAATTTAATTTTTTTTTTTTAAGTACCTCACAAAGCACCTCCCACTGGAGATGCCCTAAGAACAACAAAACAAGAACTTGACATCAAGTAGAAACATGTAGATATTAAAAAAATCAAGAACATATAGAAATTAAGGTCACCTAACCATTATATAGGTCCGGATTACAAAAGCTAAGACCAAATACTAGTTGGATGGATTTGAGTCTTACACTTGTGTACCACTAAAAACCAACTTTGAATTTTTTTTAGGAGATGACAAAAATATATATATAGTAAATATATTTCTAAAGTGTTCGACATAAACACATGAATCCTCCTTACAAAATCCGTAAAAAAAAATAGAGCAAAGTGGAAAAATTTATAAAATATTGGAAAGTCATGTGTGGATTTGGATAATAAAATTCACATTTTGGATGTGAATACTCTTTCAGAATCAGCGTTGAGTATATATTTCTTAAGCTTTGTAGAGATAAGCCACCCTTTTTTAGCTGTCTTTATATACAAACACTTTTAGGAAACTTGTTGAAATGCATATTCTAGAGGTTTTATGCATGCAGTTGCACTTGTCTCAAGTTCATTTTGTTTGTTTAGTTCTTCTGCTGTTCTGCAAGTAATCACAATCAGATTTAAGGAAAGCCTAATTTGCTTCTACCATATGAGCATATATGAAATTTTGGTTTAGTGATGAAAACAAAACAATGTGACTTAGTTAACCGGTGATTTTGACTTCACGAGTACTTAGCTTACAAAAGTTCATGAAGCTATCTGCATATAATTTGTATCTACTGAAATCTTGTCAAACTATATTCTCTTTTTAAACATTAAAAAGACACTTTGCTTCAAGTATTATATATAAGCAATATGAAGTCTAATTAATCCTAAAATTTAATCTCTCTGTTACCACATAACTTCTGATCAATTCAAGCAATAACACTGCAGTCCTGGACATTTAAAAAGAGCCTTAATCTAATTGAACTATGACTATATATAAAATAATATCTAAGATTAGACAACAAAGCAAGCCTTTAGGATCAAATGCAAACCGATCATTTTAAAATTATACCATCTAAGAGCAAACCAAACTGAATCCCCGATGAAATATTAATTAACCGCACCGGATGAGTGACATTTTGATCCGGTTCAATTCTTTCTCATTTTATGAGATTTTGATTTTTTTTTTAAATGTTAACGTATAAAAACTCTTTAAACATCCTTTATATTATAAAGCGCAAGTCACTTGACCAACTAAATTGTGACATTTCATCAATTAATAGCAAATTATATTTAAAAAGTAACTTAAATATTTTTTCTTTCAAAAAGATGAACACTTTAAAAAAAAAATCAGTTATATTGTCTAATAAAACTAACTCTTATTTGCATGGCAACTCAATAAGATATTTTCGGTGAAAAATATATAAAATTGTTTACTTATCCATAACAAAGAAAAAAATTCAAGTTACCACCCACGAACACGATCATGAGAAAACTTAATGCCCATGTTGTCTTTTTTTTCTTTTCTAACTCCCACCCTATCGGTGTAAACCATCATAACCTTATTAACCATCTATAAGTACTTTAAAAGTATCTATTGTCTTCTTCTATTTCTATTTTAGTCCGAAAATTGCAGACGAATTTCTCTTTAGGTAATACTTTTATTTCAATCTTTTCATGATTTCGTATTATATATTTGTTATTATTTCTTAATTTTTCTGTTTCTCATAAATTGTTTTATTCCTTATGCGTGATCCCTCAGTTTATAAATTCCTTTTATGTATTTTATTTGTAACGACAATCTTTTAGGTTGTTGAAAAGTAAGATTTATAAGGATCTCATGTTTATGTTTGATCGAAATACGTTTAGAGTGGACATGAACAAAGTGAAAGAAAAAATAATGAAATATTTCTCAATGTCGGATGTTCCTTGTAATATGTATTTCCTTCAGGTAAAAACAAGATGTTATTCACAAAACAAAAAAATGTATCTCCTTGTGGTTCATTAATTTTTCTTGATATTCAATATATTGTTTCACTAATTTATCCTCTATAGCTGTGTTAATCTATAGAGTACCATGCATGTACATATGTATATATAGGTAGTTTAAAGGGTTTGGAATTTTTTATAGATGATTATCATATTTATTCTAATATTCGATTTAAAATGGTTCTATATTAAATCTATATTAATATTATCGAGTTTTTTTAATAGTTTAAGAGATTATATTTGGATGTGTCTCATTGATAAATCAAATTAACAAACATGGCATAACTGCCATGTCATCATCTCCATCGTGTTTTCTTTAACGTGTTCGTTTCAATTTATTTCAAAGAGGTATTTTCTACACTGTTGCACATAACACATATGACTCCTCCTTACACAATCAGCACTAGAATCGAAACTACCAACACCAAAGCTTTGCTAAGACCAAAGAACAGTTTGGATTTAAGTTCCTAAACTTGTGTTATCTACTAGAAAGCACTTCTTGTATATTCTTAGTATAGTAAAATTAATAATTCTTGATCGTTTCCACCAAAAACATGACTCGACCATCACTCAATCTTTTCAACACCCAAAAAGCTATAGAGCAAATGTAGAATAATAATGTTGAAAATGAAGAAACGATGCATCTTCCCTTTTACTTACAATAGCTCATACGTGCGACTAGAAACCACTTTGTTTTGTTTTACATCTGTAAAAGTAAAATGCACCACACACACCAAGACACGGCTCATGGGTTAGTCAATGAGACAACAGCAAAAGGCTATATCCAAATTTGGATAAAGAAGCTCTTAAGCGCGTAGACTTAGTGGTTACGTTGGGAAGAAGAACAAGCCAAGGAAAAAAGCAGAGGATAGATCATCATCTCTCTGCTATAAAAACAGAGACGAGGTTCACAACTCAAAACATCACAACAAAAGAAACAACACAGAGCAAAAGATTCAAATTGTAAAGCAAATGGGGATCGTAGGATTCAACTGGGCAGAGGAAGGCAACAACCAACTGGTGTTGCTGATGAACAGAGACAACTGCGGAAACAGGCAAGTTTAATATTTGATTCGACGTTTAACTTTCTTGGTACGTTAATGATCTTGATGACCTTTTTAATTTCTTGTTCTGATGGGATTAACTTCTTGGTCTGATGGATTAACAACAGGATCATAAATGGCCAGATTTTGAGGAGGCCGTGTTGCTTTTCTCATGAGTAGAGCGTTGCTGCTAGACCACGTTGATCCAGACAGCGGTTGCGAGTTGTATCCCATTGAATTCGTGGAGGTTTGTTTCATTTTCTTTGTTGTTGCTGTTGTTTGCATATTTTTATTCAAACATATTGTATATCTTAATTTCTCTGATTTGGTTGCAGGGCAATATGAGTCCAGAGGACTTTGTCATGCATGTATCAGAGCGTGACGAGGGTAAACAAACTGGGTGGCCATATAGCCTTTTACTCGTGGACATGGCTTCCAATTCAATGGTTCATGTGAGGAAACCTGATCTAGATGAGCATCAGGCTCATAACATGATGATAGAACACGTTCCATTTGGTCTGCACACAATTTAAAAGATGAGTTTGGACGCACCAACTCAAATTACAAAAGTCTAAAATACCCTCATCAACTATCACTTTAATTACATTTTATCTATCTTTTTTTTTTTTTGTAAAATTCTTAAAATAATTTTTTAAATAAAAATAAGAAAAACAAATTTTTACAAAAACCGCAAAATCGCAAAATCTTGATTTCCCGCCAAACCGGCAAAATCTTGTTTTCCCACCAAAACCGTAAAATCTCGTTTTCCCGCCAAAACCGTAAAATCTCGTTTTCCCGCCAAAACCGTAAAATCTCGATTTCCCGCCAAAACCGGCACAATCTTATTTTCCCGCCAATACCGTAAAATCTTGATTTCCCGCCAAAACCCGTAAAATCTCGTTTTCCCGCCAAAACCGCAAAATTTTAATTTCCCGCCAAACCGAAAAAAACATTTGAAAGTTCAAAAATATTTTTTATTGTGCATTTTTATTTTTAAAAATTTAATATGATAATTATATAGTTATAAACATAATTAAAATTATGAAAACATGTTTAACACAAAACAAAGGGCATTTTGGTCATTTCGTATGTATTGTATCTAGATACAAATACCAAAATACAAAACGAACATAACTGCATCTAAATACAATTTCTGGACACATGATTCAAAAACTGAAACGAACATCATTTGGATATTGCGTTCGGATACCGCGTTCAGATACGATATCTTGATAACTCATCCAGTTTACCAAACGAACAGGCACCGAGTCAAACTTCTTTATGACATAGGCAAAACAAATATCTTCTTTGACCCATTCATGTTTCACTGCATCCTCTAGAACCCATAAAACCATACTACCATTAGAGTTTATTAATTAAAAACTGTGTATATTGACTATGAAATTTGTAATTGATTTTGGTTTTGTAATTGATGACTTTAACAAATGATTCTAGTTAAGTTATTAGTTCTTTCTTTTTTTAAACAAATCGAATCGATTGACTTTAAGAAAGAGTTCAGTTATTAGTTCGTTTTATTTTGATGATATTTTCTATATAAAGAAAACAATTAACAAGCATATATAACACAATTTTTTAAACAACAAATACATAATTTTTATTAGCGGGGGCCTATTTTTAGTTTGAAATACGTTAAACTAAAGAGTAAACATGGTGCTTTTGTTAGTTGGAATTCTCACTTATTCTTTAGGGTTTTGAACTCTCACTTTATCTCTTGTTTGCTCATCCGTCTCACATTTAATTTGTGTTGTTTGTGCCTACTCTTTTTTACACAAAAGGTTTAGAACATTAGAGAGAATAAACTTGAAGACTACATTGTTATTTATGTTGGATCACTTGGATGAATTTTAACCCACACATCTCCTTATACTACGTACTTCCTACAACTCAATCACTTAGGACTCTAGACTTAACAACTACTAGTCCGATCCTTACGTTCTAGATCGATACTTAATTAGACTAGCTTTGCAATCACTGTTAAACAACAAAATCAGAAAAAAAAAAAAAAAAAAAGATAAAACGTACAAATTCAGACAAATGGGAGAATTTTTATAAAGTACAAATTCAGAAATTTTAAAAAAAAGATAACACGTCTTTTGAACAAGATAAACAAACTGTCAATAACAAAACACTGAATAAAGTCACATTAGAACAAAGATGAGCAGGATCAGGGAAACCTAACTGGCTTTGAAGATGATGTCGACCAGAGCCCATTAGATTGTGATTCTTACAGAAACATAAGACTCTCAAGCTGAGTAGAGAAGAGATGATATAGAGAAATAAAACCACGTTCCCTGCGTCGTAAACATGATGATGTATATATATGCTCTGGGACTCCTTCTATAAAGACTTTTCTCATGCTCTCTCTTTTTGGATCATAACACAGAACATAGTATGGCCGAGTGCGCAAAGCACGCGGTGCCAAAAGAAACTCACCCGCATCAGTGACGCTAATTTGGAAACTATAAAAGCTAATTACACTTTTCCACAAACTAGGGAAAACAAAAACCTTCTTAACCCACTCATGTCTCACTGAATCCTCAAGAACCCACAGAACTATATCACCTTTAGCAGCATCAGAATTTGCATTAGAGATGATAGCTAGCTTTCCCTCATACCTTACCACCGATGTTTTTTTCTTCTCAAGCGGACAATCAGGAGATTCTCTGATAAGACCAAATTTTTCAGACCTAAGATCAAAACTCACAAGAGCAGCTTCCTTCTCCAGACCTTGGTCAACAACACAAGCATAGTAATACAAAACACCATCAATGCAGATATGGCTATCGAAAGGCATATAACAAGGACACTCTTGAATCATCTTCCAGGTGGAATGATCATCTCCCAATGTCAAAACCTCAAAAATATGCTTAGGTACTTGTGGCGGCATTTCATCATTCCTTGAGTTCATACGCAAAACTTTGTAAACACCATCGACAGGATCATAGCCCAACATATGTGTGATGATGGATCTTGGTTCATCAAAATCAGGCAATGTGGTGGACCTACGGGTGGTGGAATTGTATACATTAAGTGTAGAACGACGATGCTGAAAAGATTCATAGCAATCAAACCGTGAATCCAGGAAGCTTTGGGTTTGCGAAGACGTGAAGGAAGTTTCATATGGTAAGTAGCAGCTACAGATAAGGTGTCTCCTTCTTCACCTGGGTGGGTTTGGTTTGGAAGTGGCGAAGAGAGTAAATGACAACCATCTTTACATCCGAAGGAGACGAAAAAACGACCTGGTCGAGAAGAAGAGTAGGCGAGGAACAATTTCTTGAAGTGACGGTTGCGTATGATTGATGCCAAGGGCTTCGATACGCACCAGTACCCTAGGGTTTCTACCGGTACTCGTTTGAGTATCTCCATGATCAGATCCATCGGAAGCTTGGTGCCATCTGAAATTTTCCGTCTCTTAATCGGAGAGGAGGCCGACGATGCTGATTCCATCACTGCCTCGTTGGTTGAGTCGCTCATTGTTTGCTCCGGTGGAGAGGAAAACAAAGAAACGTGTCTGCCTTTTTACGAAAACCCCATTTTATTTGTAGAACATGTTTGCCGTTTTTTATTTTTAATCAAGAAAAGTGTGATGGGTCATGAGGACTAAAACGGCAAACGTTTTCGATAACAAGGAAATGAATTTTCCCATATATCCTTCCAAATCTAAATTCTCAATTAGATTGGAAATAATTTTTTTTCTTGTGAACATAAACGATGGTTGACTAAAAGTTCTTCGTGGACAAGTTTTCTAGAAGGTCTAGTTGTATATCCAGAGCCGGAAGCATACATGATAGCAAGCTTTCCCTCGTAGCTTGTCAGCTTTTGTTTCTGGCAGTTTTATAAGATGAAACTTTTCAGACCTAACATCAAAACTCATCACTGCATGAGTTGTGTCGGAAACAGCTTTGTAGTTAGTATAACACACCATTGATGCATCTAACAGGAGATTCAGGATAGTGAGGAGGACAATCTTTAATCTTTCCCACCTATTCCCAGTTCTCAATGTCATAACCTCTTGAGATATCTTGGGGAGCAATATGAGTATCTTGCGGACCAACTATTATGGACCGTGAAAGTCCATTATTGAAGTGAATCTGTGAAACCCAAGGCGAAGAATATTCTAGTATTAGTGATAAGGACATATCGTTATTATGATTTATATTCCTATTGTGATAAGGTTTAGAAATCATTGTCTTAGGAGATAAGGTTTATCATATGTCTTATGTTCTCTGTATAAATACCCTAGTTGGGGAATCAATAAAACCAAGTTAGTTCAATAACTAATTCTAGTTTATAATACATTAAAACGGTCAGACTAAAAAGATTGGGATGCCATTTTTAGTTGGAATTCTCACTTATTCATCATGGTTTGAACTCTATCTTTTATCTCTTGTTTGATCTGTCTCACATCACTCTAGTATATTGTGTTGTGTCTACTCTTTTCACACAACACATAAGATTATTAGAGAAGAAGACTACATTGTTAGTTTGGATCACTTGGATGAATTCTTAACCGACACATATACTACCATTTGCTACAGCTCAATTACTTGGGACTTAACAACTACTAAGACTAGTTTTACATTCACTGTTAAACAACAAAATTCTGAAGTAAACAAAAGAAAAAACGTTTTATGATCAAGATAAGCAAACTGTTGATAATAAAGACCTCCCAAGTAACTATAACGAAATAACAAAACACGGAATAATGTTACATTTCATCAAAGATAAGCATGATAATCAGGGAACCAAACTGGGCCATCAGCTTGTGGTGTATTGATTCTTACAGAAACATAACACTCTCAAACTGAGTTCAGAAGAGATAATATAGAGAACAAGAAGTCTTGTTCTTGACGAACGATTGGAAACTAAAAAAAAAAAACTTAATGAGTCGCCAAAACCCCCTAAGAATTATACTCTCCTCCACTTCTGTTGGCATTGTAAGTATTTCTTTAAGTTGATGATTGATACACAATATGAGTTATATTTGCGCATTTGTGACTTTATTTTTCTTGTTTGACACCAAATTAAGGTTCTCTCCCACAGTCTCACGTTACATGTCTGATTGGAGTAATTTTGTACAAGTATTGAAAACTAATATTCTGGATGCTAATTTTTTTTCACCGATTGGTTAGGAAAAAAAAAAAAGAGAAAGAAAAATCTACGTTTGTTTCAACAAAAACAGAATTTTTAGTTAGATGAAGAGCGTATTAATGCCCATGTTCAAAACATAAAGACAACATACAGTATTACATACATGCCGAGGCTAAGGCTATGAACATAAACAAACTGTCACCAAAAAAAGAAGTGAACAAAAGATCATCAAAGCCTCCAAAGTAAGTAGATGAAATATAACTAATTGAAGCCGAAGAACCAAACATTTCAGTGGAGGTCATGAAAGCATCCTTAGAGGAACATTAGGTTGTCAAGCTGACCAGAGAAGACAGAGATTATGTTATGACATGGATCCATGTCCCAAAGTGGAACCTTTAGTTCACTAATTCCTTCCACGAAGAGATTTCTCATTGTCTTCTTCTTCGGATGATAGTAAAGAACTTCGAATGGTTTTGATGAACACACGGACTCGGGTGCCATAACAATCTCCCCTGCATCATTAGCACAAAACATATGGTGGAAGAAGTGAGTATCGCAAGCAACTGTAGACGAGACGTAAGAAATCTTGGACCATTCATGTTTTGCAGCATCCTCTAGAACCCACAAGTTAACTCTACAATCAGCTATCCCAGCGAACAAGAGTGCAGCCTTTCCCTCGTAGCGGGTCATCATGGGACGCACATAAGGGTCTGGTCCTTCTATGAGATGAAACTTTTCAGTTCTAACATCAAAACTCATGACCGCATGGCTCACGGCTGTGTCAAGCAAAGCTACATAATACAAAACACCATTGATACATATGTCAGGTGTCTCATGAGTACAAAGACAGTGAGGAGGAAAGTCTTCATACATCCTCCAAGAATTCCCTTTTCCCAAAGTCAAGATCCGAAGCTCATTAGCCAAGTAGCGTCCCCAACCAACATGCTTGCCTTTCACCATACACAACACTTTGTAATCACCACTGATAGGATCATAACCCAAGTGGTGGTACATAGTAATACTCCGAGTATCAATCTTAGGTAGAGTAATAGACCGTCTAGTGCTAGGGTTAGACACAACTAATCCAGAAGGAGGTCCATGGCAAACCAAACCGTGTACAGAGGGAGCAACTGTTGTGTACTCTCGAGCACGACAGTTCATAAGATAAGTTACAACAGGGGATGATGATTCACCTTGATCTTGGGACTGGAGCAATGAGAAGAAGAAATGTTTTCCAGATTTCCTGCCTTCGATTGTGAAGATGAGACTTTGAGGACGAGACGAAGACTTGCGCAAGTACGATTTCATGAAGTCTCGGTTGCGAATGATGGAACCGTACTCTTTGGATACGGACATGAACCTAGCTAGGGTTTTGACAGGTAACCCTTTGAGTATCTCTGGGATGAGATCAGTCGGAATCTGAACTGAGTTTGGTCTGCATGTTATCTGATCATCGATGACCTTCTTCTTTGCTCTCTGTATTTCCATGGCGGTGAGATGAACGGAGAGGCGTCGATTTGACTTCTCTCACCAAAATAAACTTAACTAAGAAGAAAAAATGAAGAGATGAGAAAACATTTTGTAATATTTGAGTAAACGTCGTGCCCTTTCAGAAACCTTTTTTGACGGGTTTCAGGGAGATAAAGACACGTTTCCACTACCAAACACTTAAATGACGCATTACACACAAATTTCGGATTTTTGTGTAATTTTCTTGTAAAAATGTTTTGTAATCCAAATAAAATGAAGATTTTAAAATACGACCATAATATAAAGCAGGAATATATTGGAGAATAATGCTAGAATGTTTGGATATAAAACAAACGTTTCATAACAAGGAAATGAATTTTCACATATATCCTTCCAAATCTAAAATCTCAATTAGATTGGAAATAAATCTATACATTTTTGTTGTGAACAAAATTTATGGTTGACTAAAATAATTATGAGAACATAAACGATGGTTGACTAAAAGTTCTTCGTGGACAAAAGACTTAAGAATTCGATTCATTATTCCAACACGGCAAAACGAAAGATTTCTAGAAGGTCCTATAGGGTTATATATCTTGAGTTTATAAGGAGATCCATGGCAAAACAAACCACGAACAGAGGGAGAAACTGTTTAACACGGCTGAGAATAACAATTCATATAGGAATATAAGTTGCTACAGATAATTTTAAGATTATCGTTTAGAGAATATGTTTTGCTTTCTTCTTGACAATCTTTTGCATAAAGTTTCGTGAAACGATTGTTAAGTCATTCATATACCATTCATTCTTACTTTCCCATAACGATCATATCTTTTATTCTTTCTCAAATCTTGACATCCATTTAAATAATCGACTTTTCAAAAAATGATTACATCTGAAGATGGTTATTAGGTAAATATAAAATCGAAAACAGAATTAACAAAACATAAAATAAAATAAAAACAGAAAAGAGGTTGCGAGCGAACATATAGCCTCCAATCTCCATCACATCATCCTTTAAAAGGGGATTAGGCTATATTCGAAATTAAGAATAATGAACTTGCAGTTCAAGTGATCCCAATATAATTTGAGTTTGTCACCTTCTTTGAGCTCTAGTGAATACTTCAACGCGCTCCAACCCGTTCCCAAAACATAGTCTTTGGAGGGGTTCCTGGATTTTAGGATCACAGAGTATGAGTGGTTTTTCATAATGTCTAGAACTTCAAGTTCAATACCATTTAGCAAACGTAGCATAAGTCATCTTTCTTAAGACGGAGAGCACTTGGCTTTTAGGTAGATGCAGACGTCCATGTTTGTCAACATCAGTACGTGATAGCGTTTTTGATATGATCATATCACCGTCTAATCTCAAGCCTTCCATCTTGAAATCAACAAAACTATATGGACAAGTTTGAAGAGATATTGATAACTAATTTAGCACAATGCATATGTTTATAACTAATATATATAGTTCTAAGTAAATGTTACTCTTTTAGACATTCTTTCTTTCTATCCTTTAAATAGCCTAATGTGATAAATTTTAACTTCCTGCAAATTTTACTAGTTTAATATTATTTAGGAGATTTCCTTTGCCATTGACATAATTAAATATAGTTCTAACCCCAATAAGACACATAATATTTATATTTTCTTTAAAATAAATTAATTGGCATGGGATTAGATTTATATTTTAAACCTTTAAAGGCATACAATATTTATGTTGGGATTAAATTTATCTTTTAAACCTGTAAATACATATAATATATATGTATCTTATAAATAAAATTTGAGGTTAAGAAGGTAAAATGTTTTGTTACATTTATGATATTAAAGGATGGACACAAAATAAATAATGTACAAGTTACAAAAACACAAGATCAGACTCAAAATAAGAAAATTGCAATATATATATCAAACAATAAATACCAACAACATAAAAAATATGAAAATTATTACTTTTTTATTATATTTGGTTTTGAGATATGTCAATTTTATTTATCCAAAACGTTACGCAATTAAAAATGAGAACTTTTCCAATTCTACTATCAGATCAATTTTTAATTTTATAACGTATCATCTTTTCCAAATTCTTTTCCCATCTACCATCGTTTCCGGTAGAGCAAGAATGACAAAAATACCCTTGAGTGTAATAGGTTGGAGTAGGAGTAGGTACAGTGCAGTGGCTGTAAATCGTCTGTAATTAATGAGATTGGAAAAAGAACTACGATGGCATTAATGGTGGAAAATAGACTTGATAATGTATATTAGGAGTTTTTTTAATATACAAATGGAGATTAGAAATTTTTCAAAAATTAGGGAGTTCGTCATTTGGACACAAAAAATGACGAACAGAGTTTGGTAGCGATAGTTGACGAAAAGGATTTTAACAGGTTTTAACTTACAGTCTTTAGACAGCGGTTTGAACATGGTGGACGTGATTATTTTGTAACACCATTTATATTGTCCTCTAGGTTTTGATTAAAATAAATATAAATTCAGACCTCATCAACCATTTGAAAATGGTATTTTTAAAAACATTTTTGGAAAAGATGGTAGATTGAAAAATAGCTTTAAAAATCTTCTGATATTTTGTGATATGCAAGTAAATATTGAGATTCATTTTTACAAATCAACGTTAAACAACAAAAGATAAAATAAACAAAAGATAAAACGTCGATAGATGTCAATAAAAGAAAGATAAAACGTCGATATAAAACATACAAATTCAGACAAATGGGAGAATTGTATAGATCAAAAAATTCAGAAACAAACAAAAGATCAAACTTCTTATGATCAAGAATTCAAGATAAACAAACGATAATAAACACGAGGATCATGATGAGACCTCCCAAGTAACAATAACGAAACAACAAAAGACAGAATAATGTCACATTTCAATAACGAGATCAGGGAACCCTAACTGGAATTGAAGATGTCGACAAGGCTGATCAGCTTGATTCTTACAGAAACATAAGACTCTCAGCCTGAGTATAGAAGAGATAATATAGAGAACAAGAAGCTTGATTCCTGCCTGGGAGCCCTTCAATCACGACTTTTCTCACTCGCTGTGTTTTCGAATCATAACACATAACATAAGACGGTGGAGTAAGCAAAAAACGCGGTACCAAAATAAACTCACCCGCATCAGTGATGTTAAGGAAACGATGAGAACTAAGTCTGCAATGAAGTAAACTTTTCCACAAACTAGGGAAAACAAAAACCTTCTTAGCCCATTCATGTTTCACTGCATCCTCAAGAACCCACATAACCATACCACGATCAATAGGAGAAATTTCAATAGAGATGATAGCTAGCTTCCCCTCATACCTTGCCATCAAGGTTGTTTTCTTCACGAGCAGACAGTCACAAGGTCCTTTAATGAGACCAAATTGTTCAGACCTAAGATCAAAACTCATAACTGCAGCTTCCTTCTCCAAACCTTGGTCAACGATATAAGCATCGTAATACAAAACGCCATCGATGCATATGTGGCTGTTGAAAGGCATACAAGGAGGACTATCTTGTATCATCCTCCATCTGGAATCATCATCTCCCAATGTCAAAACCTCAAAAAAACGTTTAGGTACTTCTGGAGGCATTCCGAAAGCATTCCTTGAGTTCATACACAAGACTTTGTAAACACCATCGGCGGGATCATATCCCAACATGTGCTTGAAGATGTCTCTTGGCTTATCGAAATCAGGCAATGTGGTGGAGCTACGAGTGCTGGAATTGTATACCATAAGTATAGAACGACCAAACCGATAAGACTCATAGCAAATCAAACTGTGAAGCCAGGAAGAATTGTTTTTGCGTCGAAGTGAAGGATGTAACCTATGGTAAGTAGCTACAGATACTTCACCTAAGGGGGTTTGGGTGGGAAGCGGCGAAGAGAGTAATAAACAACCATTTTTATGTTTGAAGGAGAAGAAGAGACGACCTGGTCGAGAAGAAGACTCGGCGAGGAACAGTTTCTTGAAATCTCGGTCGCGTATGATTGAAGCCAATGGCTTCGATACGCACAAGCTCGCTAGGGTTTCCGCAGGGACTCGTTTGAGGATCTCCATGATCAGATCCATCGGAAGCTTGGTGCTCGTGCCATATGAAATCTTCTTATTCCGAGATGAGGACGACGATGCTGATTCCACCACTGCGTCGTTGGTTGAGTCACTCATTGCAACCCAATTTGCTCGCTCTGGTGGAGAGGAACACAAAGCAAAAAGGATAATGTTGGCCGCCTTTTTACGAAAACCCCATTTGATTTCTAAAACATGTTTGCTGTTTTTTATTTTTAATTAAGAAAAAAATGATGGGTCATGGGGACTAAAACGGCAAACTTTTCCAATAACAAGGAAATGATGTTTCTCATGCTTTTCTAAATATATCCTTCCAAATCTAATATCTCAATTTGATAGGAAATAAATCTAATATTTTTCTTGGGATCAAAATGATGGTTGACTAAAATTTCTTTGTGGTGTTCATGAGGACTAAGCTCGTTGTTGTTAGGAAATGAATTTCTAAAATATATCCTTCCAAATCTAAAAATCTCAATTAGTAGATGGGAAATGAGTCATACATAAGATTAGGTTCATAATAGAGAGGTTCCATGAACTTCAGAAACATGAAGCACTAAAGCAACTAGAAAGACAAAAGCCGTCCCTACACTTACTACGACTACAAGCCGGACAAAAAAAATGGCCACTTTCTTCATATTCATAAGAAAACAAAATTGATCAAAGTAAACATAAAACTGATATGGTTAATAAAAGCATTAAAAGTTCTAAAACATCACATATCAATAAAAATTTTTTTTTCTAAATATGATTTTTCTTGCATTTCTACTTGCAAATTCATCTATCAAGTCTTCGTAGTCAAGTTTTTCCGCCAAACTTACATAAGAGGATCTGATTTTATAAGATGGATTCTTGAATAGGAATGAGATATGGAGACAAAATCAATGATTTTGAGGGAAAAAAGGATATGCAGTGCAGTAGGGGCTCAAAAAGAAAAACTCAGATATTATCTTTGGAGGCTCAAACCATGGAGGTGGACGTCAAAACTCACTAACTACGCACCACTAGACCACAGACTTACTACATGGAAAAAAGCCGATTTTTTCTTATATATTAAAGGCCGCAAGCATGTGCTTGCCTTGCTTGTGTCATTCAACGGCTTCTGGACAAAACCTAGATTATCACCAACATATTAAAAAAAATTTGCTATTAAAATAAAAAAATAAAATACGCAAAATTAAGATCATGACACCTCCCAAGAAACTAGATTGAGTCGTCATCATGTCTTCCATTTTTTTTTTTTTTTTTTTTTTATGTTTGGCTCTCGACCACAAGTTTAGCTCAAGTTTCAACTTATGTTCTGCAAACTATCAACTCAAAGTTGCATATATGTAAACAAGGTTTGCTACTGAATAAAAACATTCATTCAAAAATATATATATATATATATGGAGGTCGAGAAACATGAATGGTCCAACACGGATTTCGTTTCGCCGTGTTGGAATAATGAATCAAATTTTCAATTCTTTTTTACATACAGATGAAAGGTGAGTTTGTTTGAGTGATGTAGTGCACCATGCCAAGTTTTTAAGATCTATTAAATAACGAACCAGTGAGCACTCTTTTGGAGAAACATAAGATTCTCAATATGACCAGGAAAAGATAGAGATTGTACCAAAGTTGAAGCAGCTGATCTCACAGTATTTTTGTTGGGATCATAATAGAGATCATAAAATTTCTTCTTGGTGCCAAAAAATCTCACCTGCATCATCTGTATGACAAAAGGCTTGCGAATTCGATTCATAAATCTTTCTTGGACCATCGTTATTCCAACATGATATCACGCTATCCCTCCTAGCTTGTCAGCTTTGTGTGCAGTTAGAGTTGCAGTTTCTGGCAGTTTTATAAGATGAAACTTTTCAGACCTAACATCAAAACTCATCACTGCATGAGCTGTGTCGAAAACAGCTTTGTAGTATAACAGGAGTTTCAGGAGAGTGAGGAGGACAATCTTTAATCTTTCCCCACCTATTCCCAGTTCCCAATTATGTCATTACATGAACATCTTGAGCTAAATGATCCTTTCCTTTAGTCATACACAACACTTTGTAAATTGTAATCACCATCAATGGGATCATAACCTAAGTAATAGTACGTATCTATCCCAACAGATACCATCTTAGGTAAAGTCACATATCGTCGTTTAATGCTATAGGGTTATATATCTTGAGTTTATAAAGAGATCCATGGCAAAGCAAACCACGAACAGAGGGAGAAACCGTTTAACACGGCTGAGAATAACAATTCATATATATATATATATATATATATATATATATATGTTAAGTTACTACAAATCATTCTTTTGCATAAAGTTTAGTGAAACTATTGTTAAGTGATTCATACACCAATCATTCTTATTTTTCCATCACGATCATATCTCTTATTCAATATTATGTCTTGACATCCATTTAAATAATAAACTTTTCAAGAATGATTACATCTGAAGATAATTATAATGTAAATATAAAATCGAAAACAGAATTAACAAAACATAAAATAAATAGAAAACAGAAACGAAGTTGTGAGCGAACATATAGGCTCCAATCTCCGTCACATCATCCTTTAAAAGGGGATTAGGCTGTATTCAAAATTAAGAATAATGAACCTGTAGTTCAAGTAATCCCAATATAGTTTGAGATTGTCACCTTCTTTGAGCTCTAATGAATACTTCAAGGTGCTCCAACCCGTTCCTAAAACAAATTCCTTGGAGATGTTCCTGGATTTTAGGATAACAGAGTATGAATGGTTTTTAATAGTGTCTAGAACTTCGAGTTCAATACCATTTAGCAGACTCTCCTCTGTAACATCTTTCATCTTTTTTAAGACGGAGAGCACTTGACTTTTGGGTAGATGCATACGTCCATGTTTGTCAACATCAGTACGTGTTAGCGTCTTTGAAATGATCATATCACCATCTATATCGAAGCCTTCCATCTTGAAATCAACCAAATTATATGGACAGGTTTGATGAGATATTGAAAACTATTTTAGCACAATGTATATGTTTATAACTATTATATATATCTATATATATGTATATATAGCTCTAAGTAAATGTTACTCTTATAGACTTTCTTTCTTTTTTATATTTAAATAGCTTAAAGTGATTATTTTAAATTTCCTACAAATTTTACTAGATTAACAAATATTATTTAGGAGATATCTTAAAACATAGACATAATTAAACATTTTTCTAACCCCAATAAGAAACATAATATTAATATTTTCTTACAATTAAATTTATCTTTAAAACCTTTAAATGCATATTATACTTATGTATCTTAAGAAATAAAAATATTAGATTACAAAGGTAAATATTATGTTACTTTTGTGAGATTGAAGGATGGACAAAAAGAAAATTTTGGGAAATAGGTAGACTTATCTTGTTCCTAATAATTACTGAAGAGAGAAAATTTTATTCTAAGAAGATAAATAAAAAGAAAACACTAAAAATAACCAAGTTACAAAAACACAAGATAAGACACAAAATAAGAAAATTGTAATATATATATATATATATCAAACAATAAATACCAACAACATAAAAATACTTATGTGAAAATACCTTTTTGTATGTACTTTCGAAAGTATCATTTTTATCTATCCATTTAACTTTATAGAATTAAAAATGGGAAATTTTCCAATTATACCATCAAACCAACTTTTGGTTTTATAAATTACCATCTTTTTCAAAGTCTTTCTCCATCTACCATTTTTTTTATTTCTAAGCCGAATAAGAAAGGCAAAAATAATTATATATCCAGACCTCATCAATAAACATGTCATATGTGTTGTCTATCTTCTTTCATTTTTTTTTCCATGGTATTGTCCTTGTTTTCCACGGTGTTGTCTATCTTCCTTCAGTATATGAATTCTTATCCATGGTGAATATTAGTTGTATAATTTGTGAAATATTGTTATTAATTAATGATGTTGTAAAAAATGCTCCAGATTAATTCTAAGTAGTGGAGAAAATGATGATGGACGAAACAATTTGATGATTCGAAATATAACATTAAAGTTGTATGAACATCATAACAGAATGATCCATTGAAATAGATATACATGGTCTACGAATATATCAAGTTGTGGGGAACTAAAGAAAATGTGATGATAAAGTAAATAAGATTGTTAAAAGAGATTGAGGTAAACAAAGTAATTTCTTAGACTAGTACTAAAGTGTGGACAAAAATAAGATGAATTTTTTCAGACCTAACATCAAAACTCATCACTGCTTGATATGGGTTGAGAAAGCTTTGTAGTATATATAACACACCGTCGATGCATCTATCAGGAGAGTGAGGAGGGCAATCTTTAATTTGGTCTCCACTTTTTCCCAATTCCCTAATGTCAAAACCACAAGCTCCTGAGCTAAGCGATCATCTCCTTTACTCACCCACCCACAAGAGTATGTAATCACCATATCAATTAATGGGATCACTTCCTTTACTCACACACAAATAATGGTACGTATCTATCCAAAGAAAAACCATCTTAGTTAATTTGAGTCGCATATCTTATGTGAATTTAGTCGTGAGATTTGTCAAATCCATCGATCCGGTGTATTAGTAATTTTTTTGGATATTTGATAGATCTTAGATATTAGGAGATTTAAAAAGAAACTTGATGATATTAGGAGATCTTATTTTTGGCGAACGAGTAGAAACTACATACTAACTTAACATGTCACCGAACACCCTCTAAAAGTCTTCTTCTCCAAACCATCTCCTCCACTTGAAATTGAGATAGTTTGGTAAATTTACAGATCTGTTACATGTTTAACCTTGAAAACTATAAAAAGCTCAACAATAATAGTTATATATATGCAAAAGGTATTTTATATCAGAAGAGCATATTAATGCCCAAGTTCAAAACATAATGGCTACATATTACATACATTCCAAAACTATGAAACATAAACTGACCGTCACAAAGAAAAAAGAGAAGACAAAAGATCATCAAGCTGACCAGATGAAACACAACTAAAGCTCAAGGATCAAACATTACAGAGGAGGTCATGAGGGCATTTTTAGCTAGAGAAACATTAAATTATCAAGCTGACCAGAGAAGACAGAGATTATGTTATGACATGGATCCTTATCCCAAAATGGAACCTTCAGTTCACTGAACCCTTCCACGAGGACACTTCTCATAGTCTTTTTCTTTGGATGATAGTAAAGAACTTCAAATGGTTTTGATGAACACACGGACTCAGGTGCCATAACAATCTCCCCTGCATCATTAGCACAAAAGATATGGTGGAAGAAGTGAGCATCGCAAGCAACTGTAGTCGAAACATAAGACATCTTGGACCATTCATGTTTTGCAGCATCCTCCAGAACCCACAAGTTAACTCTACAATCAGCTATCCCAGCGAACAAGAGTGCAGCCTTTCCCTCGTACCGAGTTATCTTTGGACGCACATAAGGGTCTGGTCCTTCTATGAGATTAAACTTTTCAGTTCTAATATCAAAACTCATTACCGCATGACTCACCGCTGTATCTAGCAAAGCTACATAATACAAAACACCATTGATACATATATCAGGAGTCTCATGTGCACAAATACAGTGAGGAGGGAAGTCTTCAACCATCCTCCAAGAATTCCCCTTTCCCAAAGTCAAGACCCGAAGCTCATTAGCCAAGTGGCGTCCCCAACCACCACGCTTGCCTTTCACCATACACAACACTTTGTAATCACCACTGATAGGATCATAACCCAAGTGGTGGTACATAGATATACTCCGAGTATCAATCTTGGGCAGAGTAATGGACCGTCTAGTGCTAGGGTTAGACACAATAAGCCCAGAAGGAAGTCCATGGCAAACCAAACCGTGAACAGAGGGAGCAATGGTTGTGTACGGTAGAGCACGAAAATTCATAAGATATGTTACAACAGGTGATGATGATTCACCTTGATCTTGGGACTGAAGCAAGGAGAAGAAGAAATGCTTCCTTGATTCCTTGCCTTCGATTGTGAAGATGAGACTTTGCGGACGAGACGAAGACTTGCGTAAGTACAACTTCATGAAGTCTCAGTTGCGAATGATGGAACCGAACTCTTTCGAAACGGACATGAACCTAGCTAGGGTTTTAACAGGTAACTCTTTAAGTAACTCTGGGATGAGATCAGATGGAATCTGAACTGAGATTGGTCTGCATGTTATGAGATCATCGGAGATCTTGATTTTCTTTTTTGCTCTCTGTATTTCCATGGCGGTGAAAACGAACGAGAAAGCGTCGATTTAACTTCTCACTCACAAAAAAAATAAAGACTTAACCAAAAAGAGAATAACGTATGAAGGATGAGAAAACGTGGTGTTGTTTTATACGGTTGGGGGGATATGAGTAAACGTCGTGCCGTTTCAATTATAATGGAAGAAGCTTTTTTGACGGGTGTCAAGGAGTTAAAAAGACATATGCATGTTTCCACTACTAAACACTTTAATGACGCATCATTACACACTAATTTCAGCATTTTGGTTAATTTTGTTGTAAAAATGTTTTGTAATCGAAATAAATGAAGTTTTTAAATACGACTATATAATCTGAAGCTGGCCTATATTGAACAAATAATACTATGATTTTTGGATGAGATTTGTTTAGTGTTGTCAAGTGTTGTATCACAAAAGTAAATCATCGTTTTCTAATGGGGAATGGTCTCTTTTTTTTCTTTCCTTAGTTCCCTTCTTTACTCATTTAAAAATTCAACAAAGTGAACATTACAATTCGGTTGGTTTAGCCTCTAATTTCATTAACTCCTAAGATTCTTAATTTCATTTTTCTCTATATATACATTTCCCCATTTATCTCTACTTCTCTTTTGAATGTCACTATATAAAAAGAGTTGTAGAAGTTTTAGGGGTTGAATCACAAAGTAATCACTGTATGAAGTTTCATGTAAGTACTCGGCATAGTACTAAAGTTGTCTAATGTGCTCTTATCAATATATCAAAGAACCATGATCTCTTTGCGATTGTTACCGCAGGAAGATATTCTATCAAAAACAAATATCTTCTTCGCCCATTCATGTTTTCACTGCATTCTCTAGAACCCACAAAACCATAATTCCATTAGCAAAAACTCTATCTCTAATAACTATACCTAGAAGATTTGGTATCTAGTTATAATAGAAATGAAAAAGGGTACGTTGATGGTTTTCTAACAGTTTGTTGACTATAAAATTTGTAACGGATTTGATGAGTTTAAGAAATTATTCTAGTTTAATTATTAGTTCATTTTAAATGTTTGGTGATACTTTTCTATTGAAAAAACAAAAACAGTTAACAAGTACGTATAACACAATTTCTAAACAACTAGTACATAATTTTGATTTGCGCGAACCTATTTTTAATTTTACATACAACAGTCGGAATAAGAGTAAACATGGTGTCATTCTTCACTAGTTCTCTGTGTTGTGTCTACTCTTTTCACACAAAACGTTTAGAACATTAGAGAGATAAACTTGAAGACAACATAGTCATTTTAGATCACTTAGATGAATTCTTAATCCACACATGTGGTACTCGTTTGATAATACACTCAAATGAGTACCGCTACACGAAATTCTTAATCCAAGTATATATGTACATATATATAAATATACTTATACTACTTGCTACAACTTAAATACTTGGACTCTAGACTTAACAACTACTATCTAGTCTTTACCAAGGATGTAGACTAGTTTCATAATCACTGTTAAAACAACAAAATCATAAATCATAAATAATCCAAAGATAAAACGTCGATAAAACATACAAATTCAGACAAATGGGAGAATTTAATAGAGTACAAATCCAGAAATAAACAAACAAAAGATAAGCAAACTGTCGATGATAAAGGTGAGATAAAGATGAGACCTCCCAGGTAACAGTAACGAAATAACAAAACACGAGATAATGATACATTTCAACAAAGAGATGAGCATGATCAGGGAAACCTAACTGGCATTGAAGATGACGAGCAGGCCATCAGCTTGATTCTTACAGAAACATAAGACTCTCAACCTGAGTAGAGAAGATATGATGTAGAGGACAAAAAGTTAGTTCACTGGCTTGTAAATTATCCTTTGGGATTCCTTCAATCACGACTTTTCTCACGCGCTGTGTTTTCGGATCATAACACAGAACATAACATTGTTGAGTGAGAAAATAATGCGCTGTCAAAATAAACTCGCCCGCATCAGTGATGTTAAGGAAATGAAGATTACACTGAAGTAAACTATTCCACAAACTAGGGAAAACAAAAACCTTCTTAACCCATTCATGTTTCACTGCATCCTCAAGAACCCACATAACCATATTACCATTATCATCAAACATTAAAATAGAGATGATAGCTAGCTTTCCCTCATACCTTGCCATCGAGTTTGTTTTCGTCTCAAGCGGACAATCACAAGGTCCTTTGATAATAAGACCAAATTGTTCAGACCTAAGATCAAAACTCATGACTGAAACTTCCTTCTCCCGACCTGTGTCAACTACATAGGCATCGTAATACAAAACACCATTTATGCATATGTGGCTGTTGAAAGGCATATAAGGAGGACTGTCTTGAATCATCTTCCAGCTGGAATGATCATCTCCCAATGTCAAAACCTCAAAAAAACGCTCAGGTTCTAGCCGCGGCATTTCCAGAGCAACCCTTGAGTTCATACACAAGACTTTGTATCTTGTATACACCATCGACGGGATCATAACCCAACATGTGCTTGAAGATGTGTCTTGGTTCATCAAAATCAGGCAATGTGGTGGATCCACGGGTGCTGGAATTGTATACCTTAAGTCCAGAACGAGAAAACCGATAAAAGTTATAGCAAATCAAACCGTGAAGGCAGGAAAATTTGGTTCTGCCTCCAAATGTAGGATGGTGAGTAGCTACAGATAAGGCTTCTTCTTCAACTGAGGGCTTTTGGGATGGAAGCCGCGCGGAGAATAATAAACAATCATCTTCAGGTTTGAAGAAGAAGAGACGACCTGGTCGAGAAGAAGAGTGGGTGAGGAACAGCTTCTTGAAATGACGGTCGCGTATGATTGATGCCAAGGGCTTCGATTCGCACAAGTTCACTAGGGTTTCCGCCGGTAAGCGTTTGAGTATCTCCATGATCAGATTCATCCGAAGCTTGGTGCCATCTGAAATCTTCCGTCTCTTAATCCGAGATGAGGACGACGATGATGATTCCATCACTGCCTCCTTGGTTGAATCACTCATTGTTTGCTCCGGTGGAGAGGAAAACAAAGCAAAAAAGATAACGGTGTACGTGGCCGCCTTTTTATCAAAACCCCATTTCATTTGTAAAACATCTTGCCGTTTTTTCTTTTTAATCAAGAAAAGAGTGATGGCTCATGAGGACTAAAACAGCAAACGTTTCCAATAAGGAAATGAATTTTCACATGCTTTTCTAAGTATATCCTTCCAAATCTATAATCTCAATTAGAGGGAAATAAATCAAAAATTTTTTATTGAGATCAAGATGATGGTTGACTAAAAGTTCTTTATGGTATCAAAATAAACTCACTTGCATCTGTATCATGACAACTAGACGGTCTTGTAGTATATCCAGAGCTTCCAATGTCAAAACACCATAAACTCTTGAGCTAAATGATCATTTCCTTTACTCACATATATTAGGTAAATTAAGTGAGCTGAATCTAGTCGTGAGAGGGGATTTGGTAGATTTTAGAATTGAGGAGACTTTAAAATAAATCTGATGATTTTGTGGATTCTTAATTGATTTAAAAAGGTAATCTAGTGAGATTCAATGTGAGACTTAAGAAAATATTAGAGTATTAGAAACTATAAAAACTTCGGGTCTTTATCTCTCGAAGCTCTTTGAAATGTTTTTTATAAAAAGATAATCAAAATCAACTATCTTTGCTTGATGATTGGTACACTTTATTGTCATTGTTTGTCACCAAATTAATTTTGTAGAAGTAAGTAATTACTACTCTGTATGTGCTACTTGTTTCACCGGTTAGTTAGAAAAAAGGATAACAGAATATTTAGTGAGATATATTCATAAATATAAAAGGTAGTTTATAGAAGATATAGAGCGTAATGCCCAAGTTCAAAACATATAGGCTACATATTACATACATGTCGAGACTAGCTATGAAAATAAACAAACCGTCACAAAAAAAAAGAAGAAGACAAAAGATCATCAACGACTCTTCGTATGGATGTTACACAATTAAAGCTGAAGAACCAAAACAATTCAGTGGAGGTCATGAGAACTTCCTTAGAGGAACATTAGATTATCGAGCTGACCACAAAAGACAGAGATTATGTTATGACATGGATCCTTATCCCAAAGTGGAACCTTTAGTTCACTAATTTCTCCCACGAGGACTCTTCTCATAGTCTTTTTCTTTGGATGATAGTAAAGAACTTCAAATGGTTTTGATGAACACACGGACTCGGGTGCCATAACAATCTCCCCTGCATCATTAGCACAAAAGACATGGTGGAAGAAGTGAGCATCGCAAGCAACTGTAGACGAAACGTAAGACATCTTCGACCATTCATGTTTTGCAGCATCCTCTAGAACCCACAAGTTAACTCTACAATCAGCTATCCCAGCGAACAAGAGCGCAGGCTTTCCCTCGTAGCGGGTCATCTTCGGACGCACACAAGGGTCTGGTCCTTCTATGAGATGAAACTTTTCAGTTCTAATATCAAAACTCATGACCGCATGGCTCACAGCTGTGTCTACCAAAGCTATATAGTACAGAACACCATTGATACATATGTCAGGAGTTTCATGAGTACAAAGACAGTGAGGAGGAAAGTCTTCAACCGTCCTCCAAGGGTTCCCCTTTCCCAAGGTCAAGACCCTAAGCTCATGAGCCAAGTAGCGTCCCCTGCCAACATGCTTGCCTTTCATCATACACAACACTTTGTAATCACCACTAAGAGGATCATAACCCAAGTGGTGGTACATAAATATATTCCGAGTATCAATCTTGGGAAGAGTAATGGACCGTCTAGTGCTAGGGTTAGACACAATAAGTCCAGAAGGAAGTCCATGGCTAACCAAACCGTGAACAGAGGGAGCAATGGTTGTGTACGGTAGAGCACGACAGTTCATAAGATAAGTTACGACAGGAGATGATGATTCACCTTGATCTTGGGACTGAAGCAATGAGAAGAAGAAATGCTTCCCTGATTCCCTGCCTTCCATTGTGAAGATGAGACTTTGAGGACGAGACGACGACTTGCGCAAGTATGATTTCATGAAGTCTCGGTTGCGAATGATGGAACCGTACTCTTTGGATACGCACATGAACCTAGCTAGGGTTTTAACGGGTAACTCTTTGAGTATCTCCGGGATGAGATCAGACAGAATCTGAACTGAGTTTGGTCTGCATGTTATGAGATCATCGGAGATCTTGATCTCCTTCTTTGCTCTCTGTGTTTCCATGGTGGTGAAAACGAACGAGAAGGCGTCGATTTAACTTCCCCCTCTCAAAAACTTAACCAAGAAGAGGAATATACGAAGGAATGAGAAAACGTGGTGTCGTTTTTATAATTTATACGGTTGGGGAATCTTAAATAAACGTCGTGCCGTTTCACTTTAAAAAGACACCTTTGTTTACCTTTTCACTACTATTAAACACTGAAATGACGCATCACTACACACAAATTTCGGAATTTTGTATAATTATCTTTAGAAAAACATTTGTAATCGAAATAAATAAAGTTTTCTAAATACGACTATAAATCTAATTAAAGCTGGCACATATTGAAGAATAATGCTAGAATTTTCGTATGAGACAACTTGTTTGATGTTTTCAAGTGTTGAATAACAAAAGTGAATCATTGTTTTCAAATGGGGAAATTATAGGTCTTCTTTGGTTGTTCTCTTTTGTTTCCCTTCTTCACTCGTTTAAATGATTTGAAAAAATGAACACTACATTGTTTTCCCTCTCTTTATACATTTCCCCATTTGTCTCTGACTTTTGTTTTGAATTTATATCACTAAGTACTATTGCAAAGTGAGTGTCTAGTTTGTCATCAAATACTCGTGCATATATACAACTTAAGTTGTCTGATGTGCTCTTATCAATACGATTAAAGGACCATGCATAATCTCTTTGCGATTGTTACCGTGCACAAGGTCACAAGCTTGGCAAATCAACAAGAAATGCATAGGAAGAAGTGAAATAATTATAAAGACATATTACAGTACTGTCCTGTTACACATGAGTCATAATATAAAACTATACGAGAGCTTTAAGGTTTCCTTGAAAATGAACCATTATTGTCTTAAACAAGACTCTAACTAATGAAAGGTAACAAGATCAAGAAACAAGAAAATGATTGACTCATAAGTAGGTGGCAACTTTTTCTGGGATTGTAAGCATCCGGTGAAGTATGTAGTAGTGACTAGTGAATACAAGGTTCAATCAATATATTTTCCGAGGTTGCAGGAGAGCCCCTAGATCCTCTAAGTGTGGCCATATCCTCTACCTTACAAATTATATAGTTTCTTGTATTCTTTATTTTTTTTTTCGGTTTTCAGTCTCCTTTACCCACCAAACTCCACTTGAATACACATGTTTGTCTTCTTACTTTTTAAGATAAACACATACCTGGTTTCAACAAAACTCACCTTGTCATTTTTGTATCACACACTATAGTATTATTAGGTCTACATCAAATATATACACTGGAAAATAGATATATGTGTTGGAGTACGAAAATAAATACATACACCGGAGGCCAACAAAAGCATGTGAGAAACAGAGAGTGCCACACAAACCTACCTACATTTAGGAGACGGCAATATCGACCACCAACCTTTCATAGTGCTTATAAATCTGTTTTTGGATAAAGATAGCTTCATTGCCACCAACTTCAACTAATTCTTAATGTTTAGTAATTTTTTGTTTTTTAAGTGTTTTCTTTACCATCAAATCTTTTATGGGTAAATCAGCAAAATAGACCCTTTTTCAATATATATGAACACTAAATGTTTTTCAAAAAATAAATTAATACGGATACAAAATTTAGAGAAAGAAGGAAAACCTTACCTATCTTTATATTTATTTCATCATCCAGGGTTAAACTAGGTTACTTAGTAGGTAACAGATTCTAATCACATGATTCGGATAAATATTTCACTATTTTTAGAAAATTAAATCTCTAGAAGATGATTTATATAACGCATATTAAAAATTCTATTTTGAGAAAGCTTTCCCCACTAAATATTAGAATGATATATCAAAAATCTCATGTAGTACTGTTTATTTAAATTCATTTTAAAGTATATAATCAGAAATTTTGAATATTATGTAAAAGTATATGATGCATGACATCAAAATCTAGTAGCATTATAATCATACCATCCTTTATTTGAAATATTCACACATTTTCATAACCTACAACTACAAATTTTGCTATGGATTTTTTTTTTTTTTTGTCTTATGAATTTACTAACACTTTTTCTAACAAACAATACTTTTGTTATATAGGTCTTTGGGCTTAATAATGATGATTAAGAAGTATGTTTTTATTTAATGGACCGGTTTAAAACAACTAATGAGACGCTTAAAGGCCATCACTGTTTCAGCTTCACCAACCCCCTTTTGTTTTGTCCACTCTCTCTATTAATTTACCAGACCAACCCAAAAATAAATTAGTCGCCTCATCCGCCGGCGGCAGAAAGATTCAGGTGAAAAACTCATCTTCTTAATCTGTGTTCATACTTCTTGATTCTTTTGGTGGTGGTAATCTTGTTATCCTTTAATGGAGTTTCTTAGCGCTAATTTAGTTCTGTCTTTTTTATATGTGTTTTTTTTCTTTGTTTTTGTCAGGAAAGTGTCAATTTTTAAAAATTCCTTACCCCAAATTTTGATTTGGATAATCATTATCATTTTTTTCTTTTCTGAAAAGTTCGAATCTTTCAGTTATACTCTGATTGAATAATCATTCTCTTTCTGTTTCTTTCATTGATTTTGCCAATTTCAAAATTCCTCATTTGATGGAGGATCCTGTCAAATTTCTGAACTTTGAGTAAAGTTATCGACTTTCGATTTTAGTCGGTGAGGGTTTGATGTGTTGACAACAAATTGTTTGTCTCACAGCTCTTAATTATGGCCAAAGTCTTGTCTTTTAGGTTTTTGTCTGTTGCAAAAGAAAGCTGAATCTAGTTAGAATTGCTTTTCAGGTTTTTTTGAATAGTTTGTGTGTTGAAGATTGTCTGAGATGGAAGCAGTTACTGCTCAAAGGTTTCAGTACCCATCATGGGTTGATTTGAGAGAGTTTAGGGGGAAGCCGCCTCGTGGTTTATTGCGGTATTCTCAGCGAGTTAAGGAAGAGAAAAGGTTCAGAGGTCTTGCTTTGGTTCATTTGGAACCTGGAAGAAGAAACAGATCAGTTTCTTCAGAGGGGGTTTCATGTTCTGCTAATAACTCTTCAGGTTCTTGTGAAAGCATTTTACAAATTCCGCAACTTCTAGTGTTTGATGATGGATTTCTGATTTTGGTTTTTGGATTTTGTAGCATTGTTGGAGGCTGGAAGTGTTTATCCATTTGATGAAGATCTAATTCTCAGGGCAAGTAATGATTCTATTATCTCTAGTGAAATGTGTTAGATTTATTTGTCTTCTATAAAAATCTTACTGGACACTATACATGAGCTTTGCAGAGAAAAGCAGAAGAGGTTAAACCGTATTTGAATGGACGATCGATGTACCTTGTTGGTTAGTTTCATAGTCTGCTCTTCGGTTCCAATTGCATATGGTTACTTTTCGATACCTGTTTGTAATTTGATGATTCCATGATAAATAGGGATGATGGGTTCCGGGAAAACAACCGTGGGAAAGTTAATGTCCAAAGTGCTTGGTTATTCCTTCTTTGACTGGTATGTATATGCTACTGAAGAAAAGCTTTATATGTTTTTTAAAATCCTCAATGATAGTCTCCTGGAAAATTTGTTGATTTGGAATCACTTATGAAGGAGGTTAATAATCTAGATGTGTAACCTTTTACAAGTTTTCTGGATGTGTCAGCGACACTTTGATTGAGCAGGCGATGAATGGAACTTCTGTAGCGAAGATATTTGAGCATCATGGAGAGAGTTTCTTTAGAGGAAAGGAGGTTTGTTGTGTGATCCTTATTTGAAACTCTTCTTTTTTTCCCACTCTTTGTTTAGTGCGATTCATTTTACATAATCCGAGCTAAATTTTCTTTCTTTGTAGACGGATGCATTAAAGAAGGTCTCATCGATGCATCAAGTTGTTGTTTCCACTGGTGGAGGTGCAGTGATAAGACCCATTAACTGGTGTGTTTTCTTCATCCCTTCCGAAGTGAAAAATTATGAAACTCGGTTCTTTGTTAAATTAATTTGGTACACTGATGATATAATCAGGAAGTATATGCATAAAGGAATCAGCATTTGGCTAGATGTACCTCTAGAAGCCTTAGCCCATAGAATCGCTGCTGTTGGAACTAATTCACGACCACTGTTACACGATGAATCAGGAGATGCTTACACAGTGGTACTGATCTGAATCATAAGCCTTTACTGGTTAACAAAACAATTCCTGTTTTTTTCTGGGGGGTTTTTGATCATGAATGAATTACATGTAGGCTTTCAAACGTCTTTCGACTATCTGGGATGACCGCGGTGAAGCATACACAAACGCAAATGCCAGAGTCTCCTTAGAAAGTATGACTTCTTCATCCATCTGCCATAGCCTTCAACATATATATATACTCAGAGACTCTATCATGCAATTTATGCTAGTAATTTGGCTTTCCTTCCTTGTACTCTAATCATCAGATATTGCTGCCAAGCGTGGCTATAAAGATGTCTCAGATCTCACCCCAACTGAAATCGCCATCGAGGTAAGTCAGGTCCTTCACTGTTGCTTTATCATTAATCTGTTCAAATCAAACTGAACAAAGAAAATCACTCATCATTAGGCCTTTGAGCAAGTTCTGAGCTATCTAGAGAATGAAGAAACGATGGAGATCCCTGATGGCGACCTCTAAATTTCCCAGCGTCCATTTCTGTCTCTGCATTTATACATTCGTTCAACGGAATGGAACAATCATCACCAGGCCATTGAGAAAGTTCAGAGACAAAGAAGACATCTAGTTACTGGTTCTGGGTCATTAGAAGTTACACAAGTCAATTTTGAGTGGAACAAAGCTTTATTTAAAGAAGATGCAGTACATGTATATATAACTTGATTAATAATCCTTTTTTTTTTTGTTTCCGTATCATTTTTCTTCTCTTTTCCTTGAACAAAAATAAAAAGGGCCGTATTCGTTTTGTTAAGATGAGCCAGGAACAAGCAAAGTGTACGGACACAGTTTTTACTGGTATTATTGAAATCTGAAAGTAACTTTCTCATGGAATACAACAAAAGAAATGAGGCAACAATATGCAGAAGAGGGCTGATTTAAACCTCAAAAGTTCAGAAGCAAATTTATAAATTCCATTACATCATGAGTTGTTTCACGTTAGCTAAGGGCCTCAGGGACTCAGGCCAATGTTCTTTGTTGATGACCATTTACGGTAAAGCCGTGTAATCAGTATGCTCATCATAATGATAGCTACTCACACACAAACATAATATAACTAAACATGCTGAATCAAAAGCAGGCCTGTGCGGTAGAGCATGGTAGATGATGTAGGTTCAGAGACGTCAAACATGTATTCATCATCATCAAACTGTAGCTGCCAAGCAATTCACAATTGCAGATTCATTAGGAACCGTAAGGACAGTACCAGACCAATCAATCTTCCCCCAAATCTCGTCTTCTCCGCGCCTTTCAACATCAATCTCTGCACACCAAATCTCCATTCTCCTAGAACCGCCACTACCCGCTTTACCTTCCCACAAAACCACAAGCTTTCCACCACGATTCGCCATTGTAGCCCCACAAAGAAAATTTGGAAGTGATTCCACACCTTTCAGCACTCTCCAAACCCTTTCCTTTGGATCATACCCTCTAATCTTCCCCAAGTAATCATAGCAATACAATATGTTGTCAATCACACAAGCTCTTCCTCTCCATCCCAAATCAAGCCTTTTCTCTGGCACACCCCATTTCTTTTCCTTAGGCTCGTAAACAACACCGTTCCTATCAGCCATTGCGTAAACCTTCCCTTCCATTACAGCACTTGCGTGCATCCATTTCTCACGCACCTCCATACCTGGACTAGCTACTGGCTCCCAAGTTTGAGTCTTTATATCAAACATCTCTGCCCAATTGATCGATCGAGCCCAATTATCAACAACACATCCTCCAATCACATAAATCTTCCCATCAATTATACCAGCTGCTGCAAATTCACGACCTACTCTCATATTAGAGACTCGTCGCCAAGTATGGAATCTGCAATCAAGAACCCACACGCTCGAAGAAGGCACGTCTCTAATAGATCCACCGATTACGTAAATCTCCGAATCCACAACGACGTAAGCGGATCCAACAAGAGACGGTGAAGGACAAGACGGGATTGGAACAAGCATACTCGAATTCGTTGAGCTTGATAAGGTTCGATGGATGAGAGTGAACCAACACGCACCAGACTCAGGAGGTAAACGGATTGCAACATAGAGTATGTTTTCAGTAGCTCCGACGAGAGATCTCGTCGCGTAGAGCAAAGGCGATGTGGGGAGCGATCGGAAAGTCTTGGAGACGAGTGAGAGAAACGGATGGTGACATCTAGTGATGCGCGCAAGACAATTCAGAGCAACGTCGTCTGGTAACAACGGAATCAATTGCGCCGGCACTTGTGTTTCCGGTGGTTCGTCGCCGGAGGTCGTTGTAGCCGCCATGGATCCTATTTCATCAGTTTGATTTTCTTAAGAGTGATAAAACTAGTGTTGTATTAGTCGGTTCGGTTTGAATTGAGAAAATAAACCGGAACTAGTAAACCGATATATTTGGCCGTTATCTATAAGTGCTGACGTGGCCGAAAGCATGAACCGGTGGTTTGAAAGACGCCACGCGCTTCCTCGTCTTCCCTTCGTCCGCCGTTTCCAATTGGGAGAAGCAGAAGAAGAAGACGATGTAACAATTAGCATTATCTGATTCTGGGTTTGCTAAAAATCGAATTTTTTCTGAAGAAATATGATTTCATTAGCTGTTTCTTCGTTGGGGTATAATACTCCGATTGCTTCGTTTCACCGGCATTTTAGTTTCCGGCAACGAAACCCTCTGATTCAAGCAGCGGTTTCGCCTTCTTCTCCTACTGCTTCATCTGGGTTTGATTTTACTACTCTTGAATCCGCCATTAATAAGGTTAATTTCTGTAGTTACCACAAGGCACAAGCTTTACTTTTGATTCGCTATGAGATCTGTTTAAAGCGTGATTCTGAAATTGGGTTTCATGTCTGGCTGCAGAAAGATAGTAATGGTGTTAAGGAAGCTCTTGATAAATTGAGTGAAGAAGGTTGGGCTAAGAAATGGAGCTCTCAGCCTTACCTTTCGCGCCGTACGGTGTATATCGATCTCTCTACCTAAGCTTACTCTTATCATTTGTTAAACGTTTAGACTTAGTAAGTAGGAGTAGAAGTGATATGTCTTGCTGTATCAGACATCACTGAGGGAGCTGACAAATCTTGGAATCAAGAATGCGGAGACTCTGGCCATCCCTAGTGTCAGGAACGATGTGAGGCTCTATCTTGTTATTAGATTCTTTACTCTTTGGAAAGAATTGAACTCAGAGAGTTCTTGAGGTTACAGTGCATCTTAATTATTATTTTGCTTGAGTTTGAGTAATGCAGGCGGCTTTTCTTTTCACAGTAGTCGGATCAACCGGGTTCATAGCTGTACTTGCCGGCCAACTTCCTGGGGTAAACTTTCAAAAACTCAATTTTATACAAGCCATGAATAACCTTTGGCCTGGATATGTTAGCCATGGAATCATCTGGACAGAATATGTTTTGCATTCTTACGTCGCCTCTTGTCTCATTTCTAGTCCCCTGTCCTTTCTTTTGGACAATTGTGTAGGCTTTACCAAGTTTAAATCTAATGGGACCATGTATATACCATATCAAAAACCATGAAAATTTCTCAGTTTCTGTCGATTGTGTTAGGTTCTATATGTGTCTTAGACAGATGTGTAACTGTTGAATCTGGACAGGACTGGGGATTCTTTGTGCCTTACTTAGTTGGCAGCATTTCGTTGGTAGTTTTAGCCGTCGGAAGCGTTTCACCAGGGTAAGAAAAGAACTTAAACACTGCATATAATGTTCTGTTTTCGTTAACATATGTACTCTGGCTACAGATTTGATATATTTTTGCTGTTTTGTTTGTAGACTTCTCCAAGCTGCGATTTCCGGGTTTTCTACTTTCTTTCCTGATTATCAAGAACGAATTGCTGCACATGAAGCAGCCCACTTCTTAGGTACCCTTGAAAAGTTTAAACCTTTTGGTTCTAAAGATGAAATGTTCTCATGTTTAAAACCTGCAACTTCCAGTGGCTTACTTAATCGGACTTCCAATCTTCGGGTACTCATTAGACATTGGTAAAGAACATGTCAATCTCATCGACGAGAGACTAGCTAAACTAATATACAGTGGCCAGCTTGACTCAAAGGAGCTTGACAGGTAGAATTAACAGCCTTAGTTAATGTCGTAAAAGAGAAAGAAGAATCATATATCAATCTCAACGCTTTGAATCTTCGTCGGGTTCTCAGGTTGGCTGCTGTTGCAATGGCTGGACTTGCGGCTGAAGGTCTGAAATATGACAAAGTGATCGGCCAATCTGCAGATCTCTTCTCTCTTCAGGTCCTCTAGTCATTTTTTTCTTTCTCATCACTCACATGTTTACTTGATAGCTCAGGTTTTATTTACTATAACTTCTTTTCTTGTCTCCTGCAGAGATTTATAAACAGGAGCCAACCCAAAATTACCAACGCGCAGCAGCAAAATCTAACAAGATGGGCTGTAAGTTTCTCTCCAACAGAAAACATCTTCGCCTCTCACACATGTTTCTTTCTAAACCATTTTATGAATCTTTTGTTTTTTCTTATGCAGGTTCTTTACTCTGCATCTCTTCTAAAGAACAACAAGACCATCCATGAAGCTCTAATGGCTGCAATGTCCAAAAATGCAACTGTTCTTGAATGCATTCAAGCTATTGAGACAGCTTCCTAGACTACTCACATCTCTGTGGTTTCTCTAAACACAATGAACAATCTCTTTTGTCTCTTTTGATCGATCCAATTCCATGAACACAAATTGAATCAGAGAAGAATATTCCATAACTTCTATAATATATATAGACACAAAAGTTACAAAGACTTTCAATATCATCTTCAAGAACTTCAAGAACTATAGTACTACTACTACTGTATTATAGACGATAGAGAGATTATACATTTGGAGTGGTATCTATATAATTCATCAAATTCAAAGATCATCAGACCAATCACTAGGCTTAGTGTCGTAGAACAACCCATCGACGATCTGATCAACCAAGGAGTCAATGAACGAGTTGCAGCTGACAGTAAAGATCCGTCCAACTCTGTTCCGAGAAATCGTCAACCACGCGAAAATCGCAGCGCATCCCATGGCTCCAACACCAGCTCCAATAGCTTCACTTAATCCTTCCACATCAAGCTTCTTGAACAACGAGTTCCCCGTAACAATCTCCTCCGTCACAGTCACCGCAAACACAATCTAAAAACAGAGTAAACTCACGAGTTAAACCAAGTGAAATCGATATAAAGTTACGAACTTTTTTAGAGTTTTAAAGGTTTATATACAATACCATGGCGAGTCTTCCAGAGATGGTTTCAAAGTCCTGACTTTTCTTGGAACTCTCTATGTAATCTGTAAGCGTCTCAAAAAACGGAGACGATAACTCAACATCAGAACCACCTCCTCCTCCACCACCATCTCCGCCGTCTCTTTTAGCGACGATCATATCAGATCCATAAGATCTCAAAGTGCAGAGCCTTGGTTGAAGAACGATCTTACCGTTCTCGGCTAAATCGCCTCCTCTAGGTCGTTGCTGGATCTGGATCTGCTTAAATGGTTCCGATGATTCGCATCTGGTAGCCACAGATCTCGGAAGATACGGTAACTGGTATCGAATCGCGCGCGTAGCCATAGCCATTTCTGTTTCTGATGATAGTTCCGAGGAATCTTAATTTGAGGGGGAAAAAAGGAAAAAAGAGGAATCTTTACATGGTGGCTAAAGTGAACACGTCGTGTCGTTTTTTGTGAGGTGTCAAGATATTGTTCGACGTGGCTCCGTTTTGGTTCAGTCACTTGCTTTTCAGCTGAAAGTGAAACCAAACTTTTGGTTCTGGCCTTGGCAACGTTTGAATTGAACTACATGTCGTTTAGCTTTTATCCACTCGAAGCTGAATGAACCAGATTCATTTCGACCCAAGCTAAAATGACTCTTCTTTGTATCATATGTTTAGGTTTAGGATAAAAGATCAAATAATCATAGGAAACAGATGAAATAGCAGCTTCATTTTGGTTGCAACGAGGGGACCTTTCAAAACTCTACAAGACCCATCAACGTTGTTACTACTCCTTTTACTAAATTACTATTCTAGCTGGAGGTGTCTGTCTTAAACAAATGTTGTAACTTATTAAACTAGCGATATATAGGTTTGTGAAATATGTATTTATGTCCATCAATAATTAGAACACATGCATGATGGTGTTACAAGTTATAACAAGAACCAAAGTGAGAAAAAAATATATCACATTAGACATAGATATGAATTGAAGCAGCCTGCCACTGATACATAAATGGGTAGTTCCATTGCGTCCAACATTTTTGAATGACAGTAATGGCCGACTTCAAAATTTTCCCCTTGGAGTTGAGATCCGACAGGACAAGTCACTGAGGCTGTACATGGCCTGTGGGGATGGAAGTTGAGAGAGTTAATGACTTGAACTATACAGTATTCATTTTTGACTATAAGTTTTTTTCCTTCTTCTCCTCCACTTCAGTCTTCCTCAACGAAATATCTCCCATTGCAACTAGGAAACTGCTTAGTTCAGTGTCCCTTATGCTCAACAAATTTGCAACATTAGCAACTACTTGAGCTGAAGAGACCACATTTGACGGTATAGCTCTCTTGTGACATTCCTGCACTCCCCAATATCTCTCTAACCCTAGCCCCTTGAGCACGGTATTCTTAAAGCCTTTAGACGAAAATCGTTGGCGACAATGCTGGCTGCTTGAGACTTGGCTTGAGAAGTGGTAGCGAGATTATACAGATGACTGATGCTCCCATGAGTTACTCGAAATTAGGGACTTAGACTAAAACTTTTAGTAATTATCAATTAATAAAGATCCTTTTATATTCTCTTCTTTTGTAAAAAATCTGGTCAACTTATAAAAGAAAAAAAATATATAAATCATCCTAAAGAATAATATAGCCTCCAAATCCATCTTCATATACCTCACCACCAAAACGACCCATGCATGCAATATACACAAATATCATTATATGATCATATAATAATCACATATCAATCCACAAACCTGGATCGATCAAGAAACGCATTATTACATCAAGAAATCATATTCTTACAAAGAAAATACTAAGTTCGGGTCCATTATTCCCTTCGGGACTCAACATATAAAACGTCTCTGAATCTTTAGACCCAACGACTCGTTCGAAGTAAGCCCTCATGTAAGCCATCTCCGAGTCAGGTCCTTCAGCCTCAGAGTTCCCTGGCAAAACCCCTGCACCCATCGAGACCGGTCTTAACAACTCCATAACGTTGAGATCGTCCTCCGTCGCGTCACGTTTCACACCGTACCCCGTTTTCTTACCGTTACAAAACATTGTCCATAACGGCTCGTCCATGATCTTGATCTTCTCCTTGTCGGCTCGTTTCTCCGTCTCTAAAGCGATCCTAACCATCCCTCCGCTAAGTTCTTTTTGTAGCACCATTGTTTGCATAGCTAGCTCCACGACGAGAGATGGTAAACATCTAGGGCTTTCTTGAATAGAGAGGCTTACACGGCCTTTACGGTATCCAAATAATGTCCCGGTAACTTTTGAACCGTTAGACCCGCTTCTGTGCGGGTCGGGTAAGCTACCGCCCGGGAGGACCGGTATTTTGCAAGCCGCCGGTGTGATGATGGGGAATGAACGGAAAACGGAACGGAAGACTCGAAAGACTTTCTTGCTTTTTCTCTTGTTTTGGTGAGATGGTTCGAGTAACGTGTTGTGCTGACGTGGCGCCGGAGATGGAGATGGGGACGGTGAGGGTGACGGCGAAGGGATTGAAACTGAGTCGGCGGAGGAGGAAGCACCGCTTAGCCTTGGTCTTTGCTCCCCCATTAAAGACGAGAACGTCGACGAGGGTACGACGACGTTTTCTAATGAAAAACTTTTCTTTCTATTTTAAAGAGATTAATTAATTCATGTGTTGTTGTGTTTTTAATTTTGTTGGCCTTTTTATTTTACCTTCCACACACCTTTGAGTTTTTAGAATTTCTAATTTTGATTTTGGTTAGAAATTGGAATGGTTTCAGAAAAAAGTCTAAATTTTTGTGTTCACATTGGTTATAGTTTATATATAGTTGTTGTTTTAATTTCCAAGTGTGACCAGCCAGCTCTATGCTCTATTTTTAAGAGTAGGAGACGAAGCTGTCAATTTCAAAAACATGTACAAAACAAATCAAACCGAATTACCCGAAAATAGAGAAATATAGGTAACGTTTGTAATGGTCAGGTCAATGTACGCTGTAGTCTCTATATATGATTATCCAAGTCCAACTTGGTGTATAGTGGATCTTGTAAGATAATTGTAACCATAATTTAACCCCCAAACATGGTTATTTAAATTACGAAAATAAACACCAAATACATTTGAGATGGTTAGTTTAAAAATTTTGTCTTGCTTATAAACTCAAAAAAAAAAAACATAGTATTATCATGTTGGGAGACTAATATGATCCATATATAACTCTAAGTTAAATTAAACTTACTAAAGTATTTGATATGGAATAAGATGAAATTTTATGGATTCAAGTTTAATTTGAGCCAAAAATGAAGAAAACACGAACAGAAAGAATCTGTTTGAGCCGGTCTTGACGTGACTCATCACACAGTGAATACATGTTTGAAAAATCTTGATAATGTTGGTGATGAAGAAGGAGAGAACTACGAGGTTCGGTAGATAGACCTCGCCACCTTGGTGCTTGAGGTTTCCAAAACTCATTAGATATCTTTCCTTGTCAATAACACTAAAGAAGAGAATTGTACATTGAAGTGTCTGTGTTTGGTTTCTTGCATAGACAAGAAACTATCCAATTTGTCATGATCCAAATTACTACCATCACTAGAATAAAAATAATATATTTATGTTTGCGTGTGTATGTGAACAAGTTCCAAGATTAGATAAAATTTATTAATCAGGCGACAAAACTAATACTTCCTCCGTTTTTAAACAACTGCACATAGATTAAAAAGTCATTAATTTTTTTAACAAAAAAATAAAAACATCATTTAATATCTATGTAAACACAATTCAGCCAATGAAAAATAGTTTATATAATATAAATTGTAAAAATAAATACAATTTTAATTTTTTCATAGATTTGCGAAAAAATCATTTATTTTCAAAGGCCAAAAGATCATCTATCCTAGAATAGAGAGAGTATATACAAATAAAACATAAAAGCTAGAAACTAACAATAATCACAACAATCACCAAATAGTTAAATTATAAAAAAATCTCAATTACGTTTGCATTCATTTTAGAATGTGGTAGAGTCTCAATTTTCTTAACATTGCATCATCCTTTGCTAAAAAACTATATGAGCTACTAGTATATTATCAATGTATTTGGTACGGGGGACTGTAAAAGACAAGTGTATGGAGACAAGAGCGATACATTTAAAATTTTTAACCCTATTAATTAAGGGTAGAATAATAGTTGTAAGTTGTAACGTACGTTAATATTCTAACTTCAAATAACTATAGAATATATAAAAGAAGACGTCGTTGAATAAGTGAATATCTAATTCAGAACGATATAAAAAGTATATATAATTAACAAAAGAAGACAAACTAAATGGCTGATAGGAATAATAAATATTCTCACATTTGTTTGGTTCTTCTTCATAAGAGTGGTGGACTCTCTCTATTGCAAATGGAACAGTACTGGTCCAAAGAGAAAGACATAAATAAAAATCCATAAGCAAAATTATGAACAGCAAGAAACAAAAACTGTATGCATGCGTTCGCCAACACATCTTATTCACATCAACCCAACTATGACTATATATCTAAAAAATTGACTGAATTATTTGGTAATATCCTTAGAGTGCACCGACTAATTCAGCCAAATATATAAAGCACTTATACGAATTGATATCATTTAAAGCTATTTGTATACTATATTCGAAGATTTTACATCATGATTCATATATGAATTAAAAAATGTAGAAAATTCTGACTTATGTTTTTATTATTTACAAGGGTATTAAATGAAAGGTAGGGTGTGTGTGTAAGAACACAGAGAAGCAGGTGAGGTCAAAGTAGACACAACACTTAATGCATTGAGCAGAAGAAGAAGAAGAAGAAGAGAGAGCCTAAAAAAAAAATGGAAGCTAATGGTGAAGAAGAGAGCAAGAGTAGAAGAGAAGATGAAGAAAAAGAAGATTACTACTCTCTTCTCAACTCTCCATGTTCTACTTGTCACAAAGTTGTTCAAGCCATATTGAAGTGTCTTGGTCTTGATGAGTCATCATCAATACCACCATCCTCATCATCATCTTCATCTTCATCACCATCATTAGTACAAGAAGAAGATGTAGGAACTGATGAACTCGTAAGCTCTCTATGTTCACAATTCTTGTCAGCTCATCTTATAGTATATCATAAAGAAACTTAATTAAACGGGATTAGCGAGCCGATCCGGAGGTGAAACAAAGATGCATCAGCTTGAGAATTACTTAGTTTAGGAATTAAACAAAGAAGTTTATTTAGGAAGCTAGCTAGGAATACATGAGCTAGTTAAACCCTAGTTGTATATATATTTGGTGTTTTTTCTTTCTTTTTTTTTGGGTCAACCACACACTTAAATTGTAAAAGTGGTTAGTTTAAATTGGATTTGATGCTATTTATGTTTGATTATATATAGGTTGAAGAAACAGGATTTATTGCGAGGATCACACGAGTGTTAAGAAGGAGACCAAGACCACCTTACAGCTCAGGGAGACCTGGTCAAAACAATTGATATTTCTGATTATATCACTCTTAAAGACTCGTTCGTGTCTTCTTCTTGTTTAAAAACTTACTTATGATCTTGAAATTTCTTTACTTGAAATTTTTGTTTTGTTTTCTTTTGGTGAGTGGTTTTATTTTGTTTTTGTTTTTTTTTTCTTACATGCTTTATTTATTTGAAATAAGACAAAACTGGTAAGACTCTTTTGTAACATAGGTTTCATGTTTTTTTTTTATCTTCTTAAATACGCGACTTATTGATTAGAGATTCATCGTATATATCGATATACTTGTGTTGTTCTTATCTAATTTGTCGTTTCACGTATAATTCTGCATTTTATTACATTCACAATGAAAGATAAATACGACACAATTGTCTCAAACACAATTATCCGATCCCAATGAGAAACACCCCCTACATATCTCAATTTAGTTAAAATTATCACAAAGTACTTAAGATTAACTATGTCCTCTTTTATAATATTTTTGGTTAAAACACAAGAGACTGAAAATGACAAATATTTGCTATTTCTATACATATATATATATATATATATATATATTACTGTTTAGGTACAAGAATTTACCAATACAAAAAAAAATAAATAGATTTTAGAATACAAACAATCAAAACATAAATTGTGTATAGATACTTGAAGAAAAAAAATTAAATAATAATAATAACTTGAGGAAAAAAAAATGAAACGAACGAAACTGATGAACACCTAATAAAACTAAACTATACATATGAGTAAGTAACTAAAAAAACCAGACTACAACAGTAAATTAATTCCGACCAGTTAGATCGATCTGATTTACTAACATCAAGTGAACTGAATTACGTACCAACCAGGTTACACATTTACTCAAGTAAGAAACACAGAGAGCCTTTAAATAATTTCGATTTCATTCTCATATATACAATGAAGAAAAAAAGAGAGGCCTAGAGAGAGACCACAAGACCAAGTCCTACAAAATTATCACAGACCTTTTGTTTTTTTTTTCTGTTTCTTATTATTAATCCTATCAATCTAATAATCTTGCTTCCTTGCCTCCCACCTAAAGATCTTTCCTTCTGTGTCTACTACATCAACAACCTCCAACTGCAACTAACCCGAGCTTCTTCGGTGTTCATTGTTCACCATCTCTTATAACGTCAATAACTGTAGCATTGCAAAAGAAACATCTCTGACAATTGAGAAGATGCCTTGTTATGCAGCCATAGCATGATCGATGTGAACACGGTGCAATCATCGCATTAGCCTCGCCTGCGTAGCATATACAGCAAGTGTTGTCTTCTATATCCGTCGTGTCTTTGTTGGACGACTCTTCTTTTCTTTCGAGTTCTTGAGAGGGAGCCCTGTCTATGAGATGGCTCAAGAAATTCTCAAGTTGTCCAAGTTTTTTTACATACGCATCATCCCCACTTACACAACCGTCCTGAAATGGTTTTTTAAGAAGCTGTGTCAGTAAGGGAAGGAAACGAGCAAAAACTAGATTTACGAGCTTACATACCCAATTGTATTCCAAGAGATATTGAAACCCGTAATAGACTGTATCGGGGCAATCCATGCTTGCGAAAAGACCAATTACATCATGTTGTTGCTTCTGTTTTGAGTCTTCACTAGCCTCCAAGAGATTCAAGATTATGCCAACCAAAGGAGCTAATATGATCCCTCGGCTAATTTTCTCTGAAGGTTGTCCTTGCCGTCTAAGTGACCTGACCGAGCTCAAAGCCAGTAGAAACCAAATAATCAGAAATGAGCAATTTTTCATCCGTTTTGGAGCTGTTTGATACATTTTAGCGAACTTACAAATCAAAGAACTCGTCATCTACTGCTGAGGTCATGTGATTCAAGATGAAGAGAATCAACTCAGTGAGCCTGCGAAGATTCGTGTCGGTCCCAGAAAGAAACGCCTGTGGTATTGCGTGAGTGCAGAACTCTAGGACCCTTGCAAGATTGCTTGAAATCTCAAATATCACACAACATTTCCTTTGCTGAAACTCCATTACCTGCATATAGACAACCACGTAAAAGACTATAAATACTTGCCAGGGCATTGCAGATCAAGCAACACAAATCATTCAGAGAGAAGTAATCAATCACTATGAAAACTTAATCGATGAAAAGGATCCAAGCTTATAATCTGACCTGATACTTTTCTTGCATTTCTCTAACCGAGACAGAAAATTCAGTGATGGTCCAGCTCAGCGTGTTGAATAGCCGGTTAAGAAAAGTAGAGAGTAATTCACCATCATTGATACAAGCATCTCGTATAAGCGCCTAGACAAAAAAGAAAATCAAAATCCAATATGTAGGCTGAGGACCCAATAGAAACAAAGTTAATAAACCTAACCAACCTGGAAAACAGTAGATGAAAACGAAGACTCCCCGTTCTTTAAAGAACTAAACCCAGAACTTTTGCAAAGACGAAGAAATATATTTGTGACAGGGATCCAAGATCTGTTGTCAAACGCTGACAGTAGAGCTGCAGGCATGCATCGAGTAGCTGCCTCGTTGTTCTCGAAAGCTTCTAAGTACTCTTTGTATTGTACCAGGACGGATATAGACTGGAGAAGTAGATCTCTAAGATCTGTGTTCGATATCCTCGAATCGTTGAAGTGTGTAACTACAAAAGTGATCTGGAAACCCAAGAAGCACCAATGAGTATGTTAGAGTTGTTGTGCAACTGACCTAAAGCTAATTAACTAAACTAAGATGAAGAACAGATAAGACAAAAAAAATGTGTGATAAGAGATTTGGGCATACAAATGATGAAAGTCCTTGTTTGATAAATATTGTAGATGGGACAAACGGAGGATCGCTCTTGCGAAGCACATGGAAACAATCTACCTGAGGAAAATATCAAAAAGATTGTAAACTAAAAAATTTCACTGAAAAACAGAGCTAACGGAGCAGAATAAGTTGATGGAACATCTCATTGTTTTAATCAAAGGAGAAATTGAAACATGTTCATTCCTATCCAGAAGTACTGGAAATGGGCAAAGCTATTTACCAAAGATTCAAGGTAGAACTCTGGAATGTAAACGAACACAGAATCCATTTTGCTGAGAACCAAAAGTAGCTGTACAACCCACATGCACAATGCATACATTCCTCTTTGCTTCCAATGAGAGAACAATGAGATGCGGAACCTGTAAAAAAGATTCAGTAATAAGCATTGCATTGCCTCACATGAATCATAATTGAAATCTCTTCACTACACCCTCCTTTTGGAGTAAACACAATCCATGAGTCAAGTGAAACTTACCATGCGGAATGCCTAACACAATCCATCACGTCTTCCTTGTAGCTGTTACGAGCTTCCTTTAAGCGCTTTAATTGGTCACTTGAACCCCTTTCTCTTATCTGTTTATCCGTTTCTTCTAGAAGTGATATTGATTGCGATTGGTGAGACATGTAATATGATGCCTAAGTAAAAGGACAACCTATCAGCCTATGAATCTTATTCGGGTTGCATCATGTATCATAGAAACAGTAAAACTGAATCTAAACAAGATGCAAAAAAGCACTATACTTACCTGCTTAAAATTTGGAGCGACAGCAATATGGTATAATAGCAATAGAGCATCCAATAGTTCTTCTTCGCTTAGTACAGCAGATGAGATTCTACTCTCTTGTAGTGCAGTCCGCATAAATCTTACAGGACGATAACCAAAGTCAGGGTCAGACTGATCACTTGTACTAGGTTTGTCCTCTATTTCTTCACTGAAACTTGCAGCACTACATTCTGCAGCAACATGAGACGATCTCTCAGGAATGGAGCTGCCTTGACCACTAGAACTTTTAGCAGTATTTTTTCCCCGATCCTTCAAGGATTTAGTAAGATCAGTATCATAGGCTAAGCAACAGCATGGCTTCTGCTCAGTCGCGTGAGTTACTCTACTATTTTCATCATCCATACAACCTTCTTCCCACCGCATTACTTCTTCTTCTTGATCATCTGTGGGGTAGGACTTCGATATATGACTAAACAGCCCACCTAGCCTAGTGATATCAGCTCGATGTGGATCATTTTTAAGAAACAAACTCAATGGAAACTTGTGCTGACCACCCCTGTGAAGAACACCAACATTTTGAAGGGCGGCTTCATTACTTTTTAGCATTGTGAAACCTTCCGATAAAAAATGGAGTATAACCGAGAATAGAGAGACAAGAACTGAATTGCGTGTAACTCCAGAAGGGGCCAGATTCCTGTCTGCGCCCCTATTCTTCAACAAAAGGTTCTGTAGGAATCCCCTGAATGCTGAACCAGGAAGCTGGGGTGGCGATACGGGTGGTATGAATTGTATGACCAAGAGACAGAGGTTCCTTTGCTTCTCTTCGATCTGAATTAGAAGAGAAAAAAATTGATTAATTATATTCCTTGTAATATCAGAACTCAAACTATATTCAGAAAAGAGTTATGCCTGCAATTACTTTTATGCAAACGAAAACCAGTAAGACCTATTCTATCATACCTTGTTAATGGCTTCAGAGAGAGCAGAGATTGTAAATCCCATGCTACTCTCATAGGCTATATTTTCAGAGGATCCAGGCCACCAAACAACAGGCATTAATTGCTGTAAATCATGCTTATTGGAACTCCTGTATGACAAGAAACCTTCAAACAAAAACTCAAAGTGCAAAGATCTCCACCACTGTACCATCAGTTCTTCCCGTTTTAGCAAGTGACAAGCCAGCGCAAGATAGGGATACGGTCCTGAATATGGACATTCAGTTAGAATCAACGTCGCTGTTTTGCAGCCACAAGCAAGAGCGTTTACTACATGCTCAAAGATCATATGAGATTGTGGGAACTCAAGAAGTACATCTAGAACTCTGTCTAAACTTAAACAATCATGTGGTGCTTGAGTTCTGAAAATCTCCAAGAGGAATGACAGAAATGCACCCCCTCCTAAGTACTCAGGCAACAACGGGTCTTGCTCAAGTATGTAGAAGAACTCATCACATATGGAACGGGAAACAGGCGAAAATAGTTCTTCGACTGAGGCAAACCTCCTCAGTCTACTTAACGTATCAGCCAACGAGCGGTCCGGCCTGTCCAGAAGTCTTGAAAAGCATCGTAGCAGCTCTGTTGCAAAAGAGCTTCGAGGTGGGGGTTCTTGAAGAGGTTGGAAATCTCTAACAGGGTACTTAAACGGGTAAGCACCAAAATTTAACTCGCATCTCTCACCTTGGGAGAGAGAAATAGCAGGGTAATACCCAAATCCAGGTCCGAGTTTTCTGATACCAGTAAAAGCAGGCCCAAGGCAGACACCATTCCTGTAGAAGGATATCTCATCACCTTCCAAATCTATGCAGCAACCAATGACATCTCCAGCTACCCACGGTTGCCCATAAGGTTCAGCTTCCTTGTTCCATTTGCTTACCCTTCTACCATCAAAAGCATATGAATCATCAGCATCACCCACACCTTTCTGGTCTGTGAATGGACAGGCAAGTGTTGCCCATCCAAGTTGCTGAATTCCCGAGGTCTCTAAAGCGACTTCATACATCCATTTTCCTTTCCAGATACACGCATTAGCCCTGGCGCTGCTGAAGAGTGCTAAGCTCTCCAATACAAGAGGCGGTTTAACAATCCTGATATCACCACATATGCTATATTCTTCTAGGCCAACAACAGGAGGCCCAGCACCATGATGAACTACACTGATTCCTTCCCTCTGACTAACTGAAGCATCCAACTCACCATGAAGCTTGGAGAACTGATTCTTAATTACAGCTCTAATCAAGCTACTGTCTACTTGACCATCCAACGGACCAACCGACTTTTCTGGTAGACCAAACAAGAACTCAACAGTCCGTTCTAAAGGCCGGTGACCAGAATAATCAAAATGCGGAACGATACGAGCTTTCGACGAATTATCTTTAGCATCTTCACCATTGAGTAAAACAGCCAAACCAGAAGATATCATACCAACCCGTAGGCTGTCTTCAGCCATATGGCATTGAAAAAGGTTCCAACTTTATGACTCCCAAGAACAATAGCTCTTCAACACAGCTAAATTACAAGGAAACAACAGAGACTGAAAATTCAGAAATCTTCAACGGAGAAGAGCTCATCCAAAAGCTGTAGACAGAACAATAAAATAAGGTAATTTTAGTTTCCAAAACTTTCGAATTTTTGTTACCAAAAATGGTTGATGAACACAAAAAAATCAGAAAGCTGCTAAATTTCAATACACAAACAAAATCAGAACCGACAAAAATCCAAACTCACCGGAGGAAATTGACATCAAAAGCAGATTCAGGAAGGATTAACCCAGACGCCAAAAACAAATCAATCCTCAGATTCTTCGAACCAAAGACGGCGGACTCGTGTTAGGGTTTTTCAAATTAAATTTTTGTTTTTTAAAAGAAAGGAGAAGACTTTTCGCTTTCTTCTTCTTCCTTGAAGAGAGAGAGAGAGAGATTTTTGCGCCCAATATTTGTGGGGGAAGAGAGAGAGAGGAAGGAATCAGAAGAATTAGAGACCGGAGGCTAACACCGAACGAGCCAATGGATCGGTGTGGCGTGTGGGTCTTTTCCTGACACGTGTCGGTGGTATTGACGTGGTTGATGACGTATGTAGATCGACGGTCTGGTCTGATCTGGGTAACTTTTGTCGACGGAGGGAGGGAGGAGGAAAAGTCTACGATGCCTCTTACGTTTGCTTTTGACACGCGTCGTCGTCGATGTAACGTTCTCATAATATATTATAACAAAATTTACGAGAAAAAAGTAATCAACACTTTTTAAATATTTTTTTTTAACACGTGACTATTTTTTCTTGTTTGTTAGAGTTAAATAAAAAATAGCAAATGATGTTGTCAACAGTTTTTGCTTTCTCTAAAAACTCAAATTAGTTTTTGTAAATTTTAAACTCATTTAATTGTTTTTTAATATTGATTCAAATTAGTTAGTTTCATTATGACACAATCGAAAAATCTCAGGTAAATTAAGCGCTAAATCTATATAAAAAAATAAATTCATACACCACACACTCTGAATAATAAAATTATGCAATCCACCCAAAAGATGTCTAGAATCCACCGTAAAATATGATTAGGTTAACTCTATGAAATTTATTATTAAGAAAATTAAATTGTTCTTTCTAGGTTTAAATATATACTACAATAATTAAAACCCTAAACAAAACCTTAATGAAAAAAATAAAACTAGTAAAGATTTTCACTGTATTAAATAACAAACAAACTAAGTTAATTAAAATCTTAACGATTAAGCTCATGCATCAAATTAAAAGAAAACAAAATTAACTATTTTAAGTAGTTATCGTAGGATATCTCTATTATTATTAAGATGTTGATTTCTTTTAGGTAAACACAAAAAACTTTAAAAAGTCAGTTACTTGAAAACTTCTTAATATTTGTTATGAAAGTGATAAACTTGAAGTTTTATTTGGAAAATTAGCCAAACTGAAGTTGTTTTTTCTTTACATTTTTCTATGAATAATAATTATAAATCTAATTAATTGGTTTAGACTTTAGAGAGTAAAGAATAATGAAATTCTATCTATTATCAAAAAGGGTTCAAAAAAACACATAACTAGTAGTACTATTTTTATATGTTGACAAAAAAAAAACAATACTAACATAGAGTTGACTTAACAACACATAAAATAAACTATCAAGAGCCATTTGATATTACATTATGCAAAGAAGAGTGTATTTGTAATGTATTCATGAAAACTATTAAAGATGATGTTAAGACTAAAGAAACCTACGGAACGGGACGGGGCAAAAAGCCGTTGACAAGTCATCGGAACTTTTGCAAACTTCCGATAGACAACACGACCATGTCCACCTGACTCTGAGACTATACACATATAATTATATATAAATTAAAACAAAAATTAAAATATATATCCACTAAGCTTAGCTGCTCTCTCTCTCTATCTCTAAAACAGACCACGTACGTCGCAATCGATGAGGCCACTGTCCCGCTAGCTAGTAGCTGATAAAAAGAATGTATCGTCCACGAACCATTAGTTCCACGTGGATCAACAGCCACTTCACTGGCTGCTGTCTCTGTTGTTTAGAAAGTGACTCCAAAAATATTCTATTCTCAACTTGTAAAGTCTTTTTTTTTTTGGATAAAATTATAAAAAAATATATTTGTGGATTATATAAGTTTTGATCAGAGAACTGTATCAATTGTGATTTTGGGCTAATTTATTATGGGCTTAAATACAGAATTTAAAAAATAATTTGTTTCCAACCCAAAATAGATTTTTGGATATTTTTTTTTTCAGGTTGTAATAAAAAAGAATTTGTTTTAGGGTTCTCTCACCTTCCTGACCAAAAAAACAAAAATCAGGGTTCTTTCACATCTTCTTCTTTTCCGCCTCCTCCAACGTAAACGACATGTCACTCCCCGTCGCCTCCTACCCCAACCATCCACCACCGCAAGAGAATCTTCATCCGGAGTCGCTAGTATCATCACTTCACAGGCTCTTAACTGGTATACTTAGCTTTTTCTCCCTCCTATGTACTCTCACTAGACGAGCTCTCAACTTCTTTACTAGAAACCCTAAGCCGTGTTCCATCATGGCTTTATCCGCCGCCGCCGACCAATCTGCTTTGTTGTTCTGTTCATTTCCTAATGATGTAGTTTTGAACTGCTTAGCTCGTGTCCCGAGACGCTACTACCCAAACCTCACTTGTGTTTCCAAATGCCTCCGATCTCTCGTGCATTCTCCTGAGCTTGCACATATGCGAGCCTTGATGGGCAAAAACAATCCTGTCTTTTATGTATGCTTTTGGGAGAGTGCTCTTTGTTTTGACGACGGGAGACATCATTGGTTCACTTTGAACCCAAACGAGAAGAAAACATGTGATCTCATCTCAGTTGATCAGGACCAGGTTCTTTCTCGAGAGAGGCTGTTGTGTTCCTCCGTCTCCATAGGTCACAAGATCTACTTTGTTGGAGGAAGTATGTGTGAGAGTTCACGGGACCTGTGGATCTTTGATTGCTGGTCCGGCAAGTTGTGTAAGGGTCCTAAAATGAAAGTGTCTCGCGTTAAACCAGGCGTGGCAGTGGTTGATGAGAAGCTATACGTAATGGGAGGGTGCCGAGAAGGCCAGATCAAAGTGGAGGTTTTCGATCGAAAGACTCAAACTTGGAAAGTTGGACCATTGAGTCGCCATGGTAAAATCCGATACGGGGGAGGAGTAATGCGGCCGTATGGAGAGTTTGTGACCGAAGCTGTGGCTTTAGATGGGAAGGTTTATGGTATGAGTTATACAGAAGGGAGTCACATAATCTACAATACAAAAGATGGTAGATGTGAGACCTTTAAGATGGAAATTGAAAATGCATATTGGAGGAGAGGTGGAGTGTGTGTGATAAACAATGTGATCTATGTTTATTACTTTAATCTTGGGCTAATGTGGTTTGACTCTATAGATAAGGTATGGAGAATGGTTAAAGGTTTGAATATGCTTGATAGAGAAATTGAGATGGTTGGAATGGTGGATTTCAATGGGAAACTCGGCTTTCTGTGGGCAAGCCTGAAAGGTTTTGTTAAGAGGACAAACCAAATTTAAGAAGATTTGGTGTGATATGATTGTGTTGGATAGGAGTGGTGTAGAGATCCATGGAACGGTCGAGTGGTCTAAGCAAGTTGGATCTGTCCCTCACTGCTATGACATTTGGCGTTGTCTAGGTGTTTTTTACTAAAACTTTTAAAGATATATATGTATGTTTATGATGGTAGGTGCTGTGATGATGTTTAAACATGAGACATTTTCGTACTTAGTGAATTGCTATATTATTGATATATATGTTTATGATGGTAGGTGCTGTGATGATGTTTAAACATGAGACATTTTCGTACTTAGTGAATTGCTATATTATTGATATATATGTTGCATTGTTTAAGCACTTCTGTGCATATATCACCCATTCATCTATCTCTCAAACTTGATGAGACGAGGAAGATGAAGAGGAACTTAATGATTATATATCAAAAGCTGTATTCTGAAAAATCAAACAAGCATATAGGAAAACTAACATTTGAAGGTTATATGAACCACATGTTGAAAGGTAGGTTTACATCATCGAAATATCAATGTGAGTATGTTCACTCAATTATGACTTACTCCAAAAATGATCATAAATCAACTTCTTCGATTCTTTTGTTCTTAGATTGATAGATTTTGTACATGTTTTAACCATGGAATCTATGTAAATACAAACAATGGCTTTGATCACAATTACTAACCTACTAGTTACTATATACAATATACATACGTAATTACATATAGTTAGGGAGTGTTGTTAGATTGTGATTTATATAGTGTTTTAATGACTGTATATGTTGCTGTTATTCACTCAAAATTAATTTTATTAAACTTTTTTAAAACTTGGTGGTATTAGTTATTGATTTCTTATACAAAGAAAAATTACATCTAAAAACTTCATAAATATGGGGTTACTGGATTCATAATTTATAAAGTCATGAAAAGTTTGTTGTGTTATCCAATTAAAACAAAAGAATCTTTGATTGTTGACAAATTAAATTATTATGTTATTGGTTTATGATTTTAAACAAATTTTTTACAAAACAAAGTCAGAAAATATAATAAAAATAGAGAGATTGTTTGAAAGACTTTAGAAAAAAATAAATAACAAGATTACAAAAATCTTTCTCGTAATCTTTTAGAATATATATATATATATATATATATATATATATTTGTCATTTTTTTGAATATTTCATTTATAAACAATCTATTATTTTACTAAAGTCATCTAGATTTCATATATACCATCTATGATTTTACAAAAGTCATTTAATTCATTTATATATTTCAAATTTTTAACTCGTATTAATTACATGAAAAAATGATTTCTTGTTAATTAGGGTTCCTTATTTTTCTCTCATCTTCCAATTAGCCGCCTCCGACACCATCTCACACCAACTAGCTCACAGTCATCGAGCGTGGCTTGCTTTACTTTTTAAGTTTTTTTTTCTCCTTCACAAAGTCAACTCATGAGGACTTTATACAAAAAAAGGCTCATGAGACGACCTGGAAAGTTCATCAAACGAAACCCTAAGCCATACAAGATTGTGTCTTTCGACCAATCTCCTTTGTCGTTTTCATCATTACCACACGATATAGTTTTGAACTGCTTAGTTCGCGTCCCAAGATGCTACTACCCGTATCTCTCTTGTGTTTCCAAAAGCTTCCGATCCCTTGTGGCTTCTCCTGAATTTGCACATTTGCGATCCTTGATGGCCGGCAAAAAGTACTGTCCCCTCGTTTGTGTCTGCTTTACCGAACCTACTTGTATTGGTAGGAACTTTTATTGGCTCATATATGACATACACGAGAAGAAAACAAGTAGTAGTTTTAAATCATTTCCAGCTTTTCCTCGACAGATGCTGTGTTGTTCCATCGTCTCGGTAGGTTCCATGATCTACTTAATCGGTGGATCCGGAGATCATTATTCCTCGAGTATTATGATCTTGGATCCATGGTCCGGGGAGTTGTGTGAGGGTCCTAGCATGAAAGAGGCTCGCAAGTTACCAGGTGCGACAGTTGTGGATGGAAAAATATATGTAATGGGAGGGTGCGGCAAAGACCAGATCCAAGTGGAGGTATTTGACCCAACGACTCGAACTTGGGAGGTTGGACCATTAAGTCCCCATGGGAAAATCCAATATGGAGAAAAATTAGTCGAGCGATATGGAGAAGTTGTGACAGATTCTGTGGCCGTGGAAGGGAAGGTTTACAGTATGAGTTATGTTGAAAACACACACATAATCTACGATACAAAAGATGGTAGATGTGACACTTTTGATATGGCTAAAGAAAGTACATGGATCAGAGGTGGAGTGTGTGTGACAAAAAATGCGATCTATGTTTATTACAAGAATATTGGGTTAATGTGGTATAACTCTATAGGTAAGGAGTGGAGAGAGATCAAGGATTTGACGCTTGATAAGTCAATTGTCATGCCTGTTGGAATGGTGGATTGCAATGGAAAAATTGCGTTTCTGTGGGAAGATTTGGGACATATTAGTATTAGTCAACCAACCAAAAAGAAGAATATTTGGTGTACAATTATTGTGTTGAATAGGTGTGGATTAGAGATGTGTGGAACGGTCAAGCGGTCTGATCTCATTGGCACTGTCCCTAGACACTATGACACTTGGCGTTGTCTAGATGTTTCTGATCAAAACTTTAAAGGAGATGCTGATGATGTTACACTGTGATGTTGTTGTGTTAAACGTTTTCTTACTTTAAGTGTAATCTTTCATATTTTTCTACAGCCAAAACACTTGTTACTATCAAATGCTTATTCATTTGATCATTATATCCCTAGATAGATCCCAATACTTAACTTTGAGAACATAGCTAAAGCTTTCTTTCGCAAATTTTCATCATGTTCTGGACTTAAGCTTAATGCACATAGGTTATTAGTAATGGGTGACTATCTCATTGTAGAGTTAATGAGAGGCATGGTAAAGTTTAATTATATAGAAAGGGAGACAAATTGTGTTGCTCATTATGAGAAAAGATTTCAAATAGCTAAACAATAGCTTACAACATATATTTATTCATATAAAGAACATCCAAACAATAACAACAACAATTAAAAAAAAAAAACAAGATGGATGAAAATGCTAAGGACCCAAACTTAGAAGGCATGCTAATTTATAAGCTCTACATTCTCCACATGGTTTATCAAAGTCAAAATTCCTGGCGAGTAGTAAGCCTTCTTAGGTAAAGTTCCGAAGTCGATTCGAACTTGCACTACAGTATTCTTCACTGTATTGAAGTAGTACACGTAGAAAGGCTCCACTAGAAAGATTTTCGACAGCACAAATTCACCTTCACTAGTCATCCTGACAAGGTCTAGGTTGGCAGCGGTAGCTAGATGCTTCCACTGATTTGGCAATATGTAGACAGTCTTTGACCATTTGGCTTCATTCGCATCCTCTAGAACCCGCAGGTCAACACCAAAATAATTCAAAGACAATATGCCCAGCTTACCATGGTAGTTAACAAGAGCCGAAGAGTAAGTTCGTAACCAGTCAACACCTAGAAACTTAAAAGTTTCCCTAGTAACATCAAAGCATACTACCATAAAGCGTGTTGGAGTTACATCCATGCACTTAATTAAATAGTACAAAACACCATCAATGCATATCTGAGTATGCAAAGGTTGATGGGGTGTCGAACATTCGACTCTTCTCCAGGTCACTGCACTCGTTCCTAACGTTGCAACTTGACAGACATAATCATCAGACACACACAATACCTTGAAAAGCTTGTTAATAGGATCATACCCGAAACATGTTCTTGTCTGATGCTTCTTTGTTGTCGCTATGGGTAAAGATATGTACTCTCTTGTACTTGGGTTACATATCATCGGCTTCCTAGATTCGGTACAGATAAACCCAAGTATAGAGGGACACACTTCATAATTACACTCCAAACCTTTTGGGAAATGCATCTTGTTGTAATAAGGAGTTATAGGATTGGAGTAGTCGCGGTCTGGATCGAGATCCTGAGGTATAGAGTAAAAGATCCTCTTACCATTGCATAGCAAGGTGAATATCATACGCGGCCGGACGGATGACTTTTTCAGGTACAATTGGGTGAAATGTTGATGACACATCATGGAGGACCAGCGCTTTGACAAGCAACGACACCTCGCAACGGCTTTCGGTGGCAACCTTGAGAAAATGTCAATCAAGACATCAGCTGGGATCTCCTTCGAGTTTTCTCTTGAGGATTTGTTTGGGCTAGAGACCATCACTTGCTTCTGCCTTTTTTCCATGGAAGCGTTAAACCCTAGAACCCCAATGACTTTTGATTTGATTTTGGAGATGTGGTCACAGTGAGTTTCAACATTTCCTATTTATAAGGAGGAGAGGAGTGGAGGACCACATCTCTAATAGATGGTGATATTTTCTTGATAATCTTCAAGTTCATCCCAATCTATATATTTGGTCATGAATCTAAAAAAGTTTCTTTCAAATGCATATAATAAATGGAAACACACACGTGCAAGAACCATTTTATTTGTTTCCATACAGTTCTTTAAAAAAAATATTTGTTTCCAAATATTTTCTATGGTAAGGATATTTTATTTTGAATAAAATAAAAAGAAAAATCATTTAAGTTTTTTTCCGTTTTTATGTAATTTGTTTTTGATATCACCTAAAATTGCTATGAACACAATAACAATGTATATACCAATTTACGAAGTATCTGAAATTGTTTATGTCCTAGCGAGAGTATTACAACGAATAAAATTTTACAGTTTAGCCTTTTTGATTCTTTTACAGGATTTAATCACGGAGTGTACAACACATTGTGGCGTTGCGATGACCTTGGTACACCTTCACTTCTTTTCCCGCTCGCATCGACCACAGTCTAGCCGTAGTGTCCGATGATGCTATACAAAATTACAAAAACAAGTTTAAAGACTCTTCTGTCTCGTACAAGTTTTCCAATGGATAGAGAGTGAACTAGTACCTGTTACAAGATATTCTCCATCGACAGAGAAGTCGCAGTCCCAAACCCATCTTCGATGTCCTGTTAAATTTATATTGATGATGAAAAGTGTAAGAAAGTGTATTGGAGAACAAAATAACCATTTTAAAAACATGGAGACCAAACCTGTTAAAACTTTATCTAGTTTGAAACCATCATCAACGTTCCATATCTTGACAGTTTTGTCAGATGATGCGGTTGCTAGATATCTGCTAACAAATACACATAAGACCTTTCCATAAAGAAAGAAGACAAGTTCAAGAGAAAGAATAAGAAACACATAATTACTTGTTTCCAGGAGAGAGGAGACACTTAAGGATGTAGCCATTATGAGCTTGAAGCTTATGAAAGGGCTCAAACTCGGTCATCGTCTGAAAAGAACGATGGATTGTTAAATGGCATGAACAATTACACAATGGTTGAAGAGAAAAAAATGTTTTCATATGATCAGAAACAGTACTTGTATTTCACGCAAAGAGCGCCAGACATAACAAGTTCCACGGTTGTTAGCAGCAACAACCATTGTCCCATCCAACATAACCGTTAAAGAACGTATAGGTGTACCAACTTCTGGAACCTATTAAGTTATACACAAGAGTGATTTAGATCTACTTTATTCTCAGAAAATGTAATTAGCTAGGATAAAAAATCTAACCAGTTCACAGCTACACGAATTTGCTCTGAGATCCCATACACGTATATTACCATTGTGGTCTCCAGATATCAATTCAGTCTATACAACAACAAAAAAACATAAGAAAAGTGAGACAACAGTAACAGATATGACAGGACTTGGATATAATAGTTGATTTAACCTGATTTGGGTGTAAGACAACAGTGTTAACTGGTGAATCATTTCTAAACTCCCTTTGGCATTCTCGAACCCTACACGTAGTCAGCAGTTTGTTGCTAAGATCATTGAACTAATTAATCAAGACCAGCATTGAGCTAAAGAAAACATGAATGTACTACTACTAACCTCAAGTCCCAGATCTTAACAGTGCCATCTTCTGATCCTGAATACATCATGTTTCCAGTATACTGGAATCCTACTGCCACAACATTGTTGGTGTGTGATACAAAAGTCCTCACCTAATGCACACAAATTAATTAAAGACACCATCAAGATCATTCATCATCAATTCAAGATTCAAGATTCAAGATTCAAGATTCAAGATTCAAGATTCAAGATTCAAGATTCAAGATTCAAGATTCAAGATTGAAAGATATATAATTACAGGTATATGAGGGTCGATGGAGTTGAGATCGAAGAGTAGTATATGAGGATTGCAAGCAGCTACTAGTCTACGCCTGTCTGGGGTTATCTCAAGCCTATTCACATGCTTATTCACATGCTGATGAATACAAGAAACAAAAGTTTCAGATGAAATGTAAAAAAATAAAAAGTGTCACAGCAGAGAGAACACCACATACCAAAGTATCAGGAGGCACCAAAGCAGGATCATAGTAGTCAAAGTCAAGGTAACAGCGACCGGTTTGGGCTTCCCATAACCGGATGGTATGATCATGGCTAGCCGTTGCGAGAATCACGGCATGTTGATTCATTTTCCCTATTCGGAGGACTTCGATGCTTTTACAAGATTCTTCAAACTAGCTAGCTGCTAGGGTTTTCGCAAATGATTTTTTCTTTTTCTGTTCGGACAATTTAGTGATTTATATATGCTTAATTATATTTCAGACAGAAAAAAATACTTTATCAAAATATATTAATTATCTTTCCTTTTTTTTGGGTCAAATATACTCATTAATTTTCTTTTATATATACTTCCATTTTTTTTGACCAAAAAGATGATGAATATATTTGAGCCAAAAAGAAATTATTTCAAAAATTGTAAAAAGAAAGAAAGATAATGAATAGATTTATAAAATACGTTATCTTTTCTTTTTAGTCAACCCAGACATTAAACAAAATTATTTCTAAATATTTAATTTCAAATATGATAATTATGTTAAAAGTAAATTTTAAATTGAAAAGAAAAATCTATTTAATTTAAAATATTTGTAACAAGTTTTATTATATGCAATAATTAATAGATCTTAACATAATAAAAAAATTGACGAGAAAAAATAAAATAATCTCTTTTACAAAAAAAGAAAAAAAAATAATCAAGATAAATCAATATTCTAAATATTTATCGACCAAATCCCCCAAGATATACAATATGGTGTATGTGCGTTGTTGATGATATGCTCTATGCTTGTTATAGTTATCGGGGGTTGATGTGATGAGGTTTGACGTAAAACGCAAGGTAGGGTTTAAAGTGGTTGGTCTAAAGGCACTTGATGATGCCAAGTTTGATTAAAACGCAAGGTATGTGTTTTCACAATATTTTACATATTAACGTGGATAAGCCCGACCTCATATATATAAGGCGGTCATGTCATATATATTAGGTTTATTTCAACTGCGCCTCCAACTCAGACGAGACACCACAAGAAGATAAAAGATTCGATGTCATCACTTTTTTCGTTGCCCGACGATGTAGTTTTGAACTGCTTGGTCCGTGTGCCGGAGCGCTGTTACGGAAACATCTCTTGCGTCTCCAAACGCTTGAGGTCCCTTGTGCTCTCGCCTGAGCTCCACCGATTACGATCTCTCTTGCACAAAGACTCCATCTATCTCTACTGCTTTACCAAGGAAAGGGTAAGCTTTCAGTGGTTCACTCTCTCTCGGAGCGAGGAGACGACGACAGATCAGTATCAGTTGGTCCCGCTTGCGTTACCTTCTTGCAAGATGATATCATCTTCTTCCACTGTCGTGGTGGGATCAAAGATATATTTCATTGGCGGATACTTTACACCCTTGTCAGTTATAAGGATCCTTGATACTCGTTCTGGAAAGTTAACCCGAGGACCGAGCATGAATGTTGCATGCACCCACGAAACAGCAGCCGTGGGAGTTGTCGACAGATATATTTACGTGATCAGAAGATGTTTTGGAGAAGAAGATGAGAACCAAGTTGTGGAAGTGTTTGACCCGGATCATTCACAAAATTGGGAATTTGCATCCGAGGAGATAGTGCAATCGCTGGAAAAGAAAGTTCATGCAATGGATTTTGGGGTAGACCGTATCGGTGGTTTTTACAATCTGAGAGAAGGCAGATTAAGAAAGACCATGGAGAGAAAAGGTGACAAAGCAATTTGTGTGTGTGTGGTAGAGAGTGTGCTCTTTGCTTATTTTAGGACGGGTGGGTTAATGTGGTTTGACACAAAGCTCAATGCATGGACAAGGTTGGTTACAACTAGTGAGGATGTGATGATGACTCTTGAAGGCAGGTTTTGTAACGTTGTAATGTCGAAATACGATGGGAAGCTTGCGGTTTTTTAGCCAGGGAATGAGATGATTGGTTCCATTAAGAAGATTTGGTGTAGACTGATCGCTTTAGACACCGTTGGTGAAATTGTTTATGGCACGATTGACTGGTCTGGTGTTGTCGCCACAATTCCATTTGCTTCTACTTTTCTGCATTGTTTAGCTGTTTCTCATTGATCAGCTCAACTACATACATGATCTTTTTATTTGGTAGGAACCTCAAATACATGATCTTATTATAATGTGTTAGACCTTTTTAAAAAAATATGATTTATAGTAGTGAAATAATTAATTGATATGATATTTTCATTTTTTACTTACAAGATATCTTTGATTTTATATTTAATTATAATTTTGAATTACAGTTTTGTGTTTTCACCATCCTCTTGTGTTAGTTTTTTTAATTTGTTCCAAAAATTATTGAGAAATTCACTAAACTACCACACTTTATGGTTTTTTTCCAACCATATCAAAATTATTATTTTTTTTTCTCTAAAAATACCACGAAATTTTTATTTTCTAAAAATAACATAAATATAAAAATTTGATTTTAAAAGTGTAAAATTTATTTCTTAATGTTTTGATTGACTATTTTATATCTAGTTTTAATGATTGAAGATTTAGTTTTGAATATTAAAAATTTTAGTTTTATTTTTGTAGTAAAACTATACATTTTAATAGTATTTATGTAAATTCTCAAAAATTATATATGTTTTTTTTTGGTTTCCTGATAACCAAGAAAAATATATGCAATTATCTAAAAGACTAGGGTGTATTCAAAATGAAATTTTAAGAGATTTGGGTTTTATTGAGATTTTAAATGATTTTGAGGATTTTAGGGAAGTTCATATGACTTTTGTAAATCCCTTTCAAATCTCACCAAAAACCATGGGATTTGGATTTCTGTATTTTTAACTAAGAAAATCCTCTCAAATCCTCTGAAATCCTTCAAAATCATTAAAAGCCAAATCCACAGATTGTTTTCAATAACAGTGGATTTTAAAGTGGATTTTGAAATCATTAGTTCAATAACAGTGGATTTGATGAGACTTTTTAAAATCCAAATTTGAATAACACTGGATTTATAAGTTCTACACAAATCTCTTAAAATTCTTTGTTCGAATACCACCCCCCTAAAAAAGTATACTTTTTTATGACAAAAACGATTTTTTTGATTGGTCTGCCGCTAAATTGCAACATGTTTAACGGTTTTTTTCTTCTTTCCCCCAAAGTTGTCACCTTTACAGTTTTGAAAGCTCAAGAAGAGCTTTTTTGAAGTTGTATGTTTATCTGTTTGTTATAATATATACAGTTCCAATGAATTCTCCGATTCCACTTTCTTTATCTACTCTGTTGGAACTCTGCACCAATCTCTTGCAAAAATCTGTAAACAAGTCCAATGGTCGTTTCACAGCGCAACTAGTTCATTGTCGCGTTATCAAATCAGGTCTCTTTTTCAGTGTTTACCTGATGAATAATCTAATGAACGTCTACTCAAAAACTGGTTACGCTCTTCACGCACGCAAGTTGTTCGATGAAATGCCTCTGAGAACGGCTTTTTCATGGAACACTGTTCTTTCGGCTTATGCTAAACGAGGAGATATGGATTCGACTTGTGAATTCTTTGATCGATTGCCTCAAAGGGATTCGGTTTCTTGGACTACGATGGTTGTCGGGTATAAGAACGTTGGTCAATATCACAAGGCTGTAAGAATTATGGGGGAAATGATGAAGGAAGGGGTTGAGCCTACGCAGTTTACGCTTACGAATGTGCTTGCCTCGGTTGCTGCAACTCGTTGTTTGGAGACAGGTAAAAAGGTTCATTCTTTCATCGTTAAGCTTGGTCTTCGTGGTAACGTTTCCGTGTCGAATTCGTTGCTTAATATGTATGCAAAATGTGGTGATCCAATGATGGCAAAAGTTGTTTTTGATAGAATGGTGGTTAGAGATATCTCAAGTTGGAATGCTATGATTGCGTTACATATGCAGGTCGGTCAGATGGATCTAGCTATGGCGCAATTCGAGCAAATGGCTGAGCGCGATATAGTCACTTGGAATTCTATGATTTCTGGTTTCAATCAGAGAGGGTATGATCTCAGAGCTCTAGATATGTTTTCGAATATGCTGAGGGATTCTATGTTATCACCAGATAGATTTACTCTGGCGAGTGTGTTATCTGCTTGTGCCAATCTTGAGAAACTTTGTATTGGGAAGCAGATTTATTCGCATATTGTTACAACTGGATTTGATATCTCTGGAATTGTGTTAAACGCCTTGATCTCGATGTATTCGAGGTGTGGAGGGGTTGAGACTGCCCGGAGACTGATCAAACAAAGAGGAACTGCAGATCTCAAGATTGAAGGTTTTACAGCTTTACTTGATGGGTACATTAAGCTTGGGGATATGAATCAGGCCAAGATGATATTTGATTCGTTGAGAGATCGCGATGTAGTAGTATGGACCGCCATGATTGTTGGATACGAGCAACATGGTTTGTATGGTGAAGCTATAAACCTTTTCAGATCAATGGTTGGAGGAGGGCAGAGACCAAACAGTTACACTCTTGCAGCGATGTTAAGTGTAGCATCAAGTTTGGCATCATTAGGTCATGGAAAGCAAATTCACGGGAGTGCTGTAAAGTCAGGGGAAATTTATTCGGTTTCTGTCAGCAACGCGTTGATAACAATGTATGCAAAGGCGGGCAACATTACATCGGCATGGCGGGGATTTGATTTGATACGCAGTGAAAGAGATACGGTATCTTGGACGTCCATGATTATAGCATTGGCACAACACGGTCATGCAGAAGAAGCACTCGAGCTCTTTGAGAGAATGCTGATGGAAGGGCTAAGACCTGATCACATAACATATGTTGGTGTTTTCTCTGCCTGTACTCATGCTGGTTTGGTCAACCAAGGCCGTCAATACTTCCACATGATGAAAGACGTATATAAGATTGAACCTACCCTTAGCCACTATGCTTGTATGGTGGACCTGTTTGGACGGGCTGGTTTATTGCAGGAAGCACAAGAGTTCATCGAAAAGATGCCAATTGAGCCTGATGTAGTGACATGGGGTTCACTGCTCTCTGCTTGCAGGGTTCACAAGAACGTTGATCTTGGGAAAGTTGCAGCAGAGAGATTGCTTCTTATCGAGCCAGAGAACAGCGGGGCATACTCAGCCTTAGCTAACTTGTACTCAGCTTGCGGAAAATGGGAAGAAGCTGCTAAGATAAGAAAATCCATGAAAGATGGAAGAGTGAAGAAGGATCAAGGGTTTAGCTGGATTGAAGTGAAGCACAGAGTCCATGTCTTTGGCGTTGAAGACGGGGTTCACCCACAGAAGAATGAGATCTACATAACAATGAAGAAGATATGGGACGAGATCAAGAAAATGGGTTATATTCCCGACACTGCTTCTGTACTACACGACCTAGAAGAAGAGGTTAAAGAACAGATTCTAAGGCACCACAGCGAGAAACTAGCAATCGCATTCGGGCTAATTAACACTCCAGATAAAACCACATTGAGGATCATGAAGAATCTCAGAGTGTGCAATGATTGCCATACGGCTATAAAGTTCATCTCCAAGCTTGTGGGAAGGGAAATAATAGTGAGAGACACAACAAGATTTCACCATTTCAAAGATGGGTTTTGTTCTTGCCGAGATTATTGGTGAGAATAAGGAAGATCCAAGACTTCTCATATGGACTACTAACTCAAGCCATTGTACAATAGATTCAGGTATGGCCTCTTTAAAGGGTAAACAACAAAACTTTCCTCTTTCATTTTGTTATATTGGTATATAAGTTCCATCATGATCATAAATTATTGAGCATTAGAATAAGATGACATGGCATGTGAGTCTTTAGTGCTAAAGGAGAAGGATATTATGAACGATGGAGATGTTTTTGGGAAAGCATAAAGAGGAAAGAGAGAGATAGAGAGAGTAAATGGAATTGGAACAATTAGAAAGAAGTATAGAAGAAGAAGAGAGAATATGGTTCTGTTTGTTACCAAAAGCTTTTCTTATTACTAAACCATTGACTAGACTGTATTATACAGAGATGAAGGGGAAGATCTTGGTCGGCATAAAACGTATGACTAAACAGAGATTGCCCACACTTGTGTAGCTTACGTGGCAGGTCCATTTAGAGATGATCACACAAAGTCACTGCCCGCTCTGCCCTAAGGGATTCTCGCAGTAACAACTCCACGGGCAGCTTCACTCTCTCTCTCTCTCTCTCTTTCATCTCTCATTCATCTCTTTCTTCTCCTATATCTGAGATTCTGAACAACTCTTCTTTGATCACAATTCTCAAAACACTTCCATTCATGAACAGAGCTCATTTCTTCTAGTCTCTCTCTCTCTCTGTTTCTTTCTTCTTTCTTTTTGTTTTTCTTCATATTAGTTTTAGAGCTCTTTCTCCGGTACGTTCTTCTCCTTCTTGTCTCTATTTCTTTCTGTTCTTAAGTTATTGTTTTGTATATAGTGAAATTCTTAGACCTTAATCATTCCTCTGTTTCTGATTCTTTATGTCATTTTCTCTTTCTTTTTTGAGGTTTTTGTTTTGTTTCTTTTCTCTCTGAAATTGTTTGCTTCCATTCTGAAAGTGAACAAGAAAGTTCTCTAAATATTTCTATTTTGTTGTTGTTGTTATCATTGCAGATCTAACAGTTTCCATAAACTGATAAAATACAGAGTTAACAAAGAATGGAGTTGGAACAACAAGGTATGATGAGGTTGTCTCTGGTTCTTGTCAACGCCTCAGTGCTGAAGTGCACCGCTTTTGCTTTAACGGCTACTGTGCTCTCCTCTTTGTTAGAGCTCTTTGCTCAGGCAAGCTTTTACTCTCTCTTCTCTCTTACAAATCATATTTTTTCTAACTTATTTTAACTTCACGGTCGCATATAACCAACAACTTATTAAAACCAATTTGTTTTCTTAATGTGCTGATTCTCGTTTCACACAAAAAAAAACTAATCTTGACCGACTTGAAGCGTTACTACATCTTTAGAATGGGTGGTGGTTGGAAAAGTAAATTAAATTAAAGCTTTTGGTGAAAATATTGTGAAGGTGTGTGTATATATGATAATAGCTATTTAGTTGAGGACGGTTGCTTTAATGGGGAATATGAAAATATAGTTTTTTATTTATAACCTTTTTTATAAAAATAAATGTAAATATAGTGGGTCCAAAAGAAATATCAAAAAGGTATATTCCATAGATTATGCTTCCAAGTTTTCCAAATCTATAGTCTAGAAGAAGCCTATGTCCCAATTTAGTATGTCGGCCAATTTCAAAATTTTAATACTCAGGTTAACTTGTGTAGCAACTTAGTATTGATTGATTTGTAAAATATCAATGTGATACAAAAGATTGTTTTTGGTTGGTGGTGATGAAGTCAATTCCAAATTGCAGGTGGCTATTTTGAAGGGTGATGTTATAGAGAACGTATACGAGGTGGTTGATGCAGTGGAAGGCAATGGAAACACCAATGATGAGGGTGGTGATGATGCTGATGGAGGAGATGACGAAGAGGGAAGCGCGGATGATGGTGAAGGAAAAGAGACCAAGAAAGGATCTGTAAGTGATCCTGATTTGAACGGTGAAGCTGGAGATGATGATGATGAGGATGAACCTGAAGGGGATGATGGTAATGGTGACGATGACGATGATGATAACCATGAGAACGATGATGATGATGATGAGGAGGAGGATGAAGATGAGAATGAAGATGGTGGTGAAGAAGACGACGATGAGGAGGCAGAGCTAGAGGAGGAGGAAGAGGAAGAAGATGATGAGGAAGCGCTTCAGCCACCAAAGAAGAGGAAGAAGTGAACAACCGCTTCTATCTTCTAACATTTTAGATTCAAAAGTTGAAACTTGTTATGGGGGTTGTTTTGTTTTTACCTGAAGAGGGAAGAATCTTAAGTCATCATCATCAGCTTTAGCTTCGACTGTCTTTGTTGTTCCATAAACCAAAAAAGCTTTTTCTATTGTAACCATTTTCAGATCCAATGGCACCAGCTTTCTTTTCTTTATCCCATCAATTATTATTAATATACATACATGCATATCAATGAGGTCATTATCAAATTTATATAACAACTTCCGAGGGTCAACAGTCGAATTAAGCGAGTCCTATCACTTTGGTTGAATAATGCAAACAAAGCCAATAAAAAATGAAAACGAAGCCAGGCCATCTGAGAATGCATTGTGATAAAAAGTAAACTCCATGATTAAGGAAGTCACCTCTTCAGGAACAAGAAGGCCACATGACCATGGAGATTAAACAGAGGTCTTTAACGAATAATCACAATGATATTAATAGACTGTCGTATCAAATGGTGCCGGACAAGAGTGAAACAAAACGGAAAAGAAAACAAGAACGAAAAAACAATACAAAAGGAAGAAAAAACTAAAAATTACTGTTCTAATAGAAATATCAGGAAGTTAATACAAAGTGAAACAGAAGAAAAACGGAGATTGGAGAAAGAACTGTTAAAAAGAAATCCCAGAACTGCATGTTTTTCATTCTCATGCTCAGCTCACATCATCTGCAAGTTGGAATTCAAGAAAACAAACCAAACATAACTTTATTAAAACATTTAGGACCAAAAACAAAACAAAATACAAAACAAGAGCAAGACCCTGAAGAATGAAAATAAAAGAAATCAAAGGGACAAACATAAAAACAATAATAAAACTCAAACATGAGAGACTAAAACCATGAATGAAGCAGCAAGATCAGCTCGATGCTAAAGTGTTACAGGTCCATTTCAAACGTTAACACTAAAACCAAATAAGGGAGAGATCATGAATCATCAAACGGTAAAACCCAGTGCAGCACTAAAACCCATACGCCAAGAAACAAACCAAAACGTAACAACATTCGTCCCAGCCATCACCAAACTTACATAACCAATACAGAAAGTAACTTTGATAAAACAAAGGGTACTAACAAAATTGTAAAAACCATAGATGACTGTAAAAAAATAACAGTAAACAAAAACCAAAAATGAAAAACAAACGAAAAAACTGAGGAAAATAAAGAAAACAAAAGCTTGGTGTGACACATTATCCACCCATTTAATCCTGAATCCAAGCAAGATTCATTTATAACAATTAAGGCAGTAGATGACAATGATTACCTACCTAAAGAATCTAATCTAGGCATTTCATTCCTGTAGCAGTTCCTCCTAGGAATACCTTTATTTAGGCATTTAAGCCAACACATTAACTAGTAAAGATTTGGAGAGTCATCATGTCAGCTGAAATTACGATACTACAAAGCCTTATCCATATCTATCTAAACAAAAAGCGAAAGGACCTTCGCACCTACTATGTATGAATCATGCAACGTATGCTTATCCAAAGACACTCAAACCAGAAATATGAGCACAGACAAAAAGTTAACAGTTAGCGTACCATGAATAGTTTGAGTAGCCTTGAAAGGAGCCACCAGCATCCGAATCTTTACCCGCCCCTCTTTTCCCGGTATCCGAATCAGGATAAGCATTAGGTAGACTCTGACCTCTAAAGTAGTTGCCCTGAACTGATAGACCAGCAGCACCAACACCTGGCTCACCAATCCCACCCATCTGACTAGACTGTAACAAATCAGAACCCATTCCGCCATGAGCCAAAGCACCCGCTAACATCGGATACATGTACCCTCCCCCAGCTGCTACTAAAGCTGGATTCCCCATCATCCCGGTTCCAATATACGGATTGTATTGGTTCCCTAGCATAAACGGTGACGCAGCCATTCCGCCAGCGCTAAACACATGTTGCCCTTGAGCCTGCTGGGGCTGGCCATGATTACCCATCGAACCTAAACTAATCTTCACCGGACCGGACTGATCATGCCCCTTTCCAGACCCTGCAGGACCCATTGAAGCAAGCTGACAGGTCGCTGTTCTATTAAGAATCCTCTTCCTAGGTTCCTTAAGCGCTTCTCTAGCTCCTTTCCTAGTCTTATACATAACAAATCCGAATCCTTTGGCCTTACCAGTAGCCTTATCTATAACAACGGTACACTCTTCAATCTCTCCATATCCTTCAAAGACTCCAACAAGAGTCTCGCGAGTCGTCTCCCATGGAAGACCATAAACAAAGATTTTCCTATGTGTGACATCACGGTCTGCGGCTTCTACAACGGCGGAATAGATTGAGGAACCGATCTGCGCGGCGGAACAGACAAGGTCCACGAGCTGTTCTTTGGAATAAGGTCGTAGAAGGTCCCGGAGCTCTTCCGGGTCATATTCCAATTCCTTCTCTGATTCCGAATCGCTAGAATCAGAGCTGGAGCTTGAACTTGAATAGGGCGTCGAAGATTCAGGTTGTTGTTCTTGTTCGCTAATCTTTTGCTTCTTATCTAGTTTCTTGGATTTGGATTTCACGAATTTGCGCTTCTTAGATTTGTCTAGGGTTTTCGCCATTGCAAGTCTGAAGCTTTTTAGGGATTTTGATTTTCTTGATTTTCTCGCGTCATTCATTGGTTTGATTTGCCTTATCTTTCTATTTATTTATACACGGGTTTCACGACGCAGATACCGCGCGTTTGAGTTCAATTTTGCGGTTCAATAGTAACCAATCGTGATTTGTGAACGCTACTACGTATATAAGGTGGATTTTTGGTTTTTGGATCAGTGAGGAACTTGAGACATGATCCGTTCTTAGACCAGAGATCTTAAAGAGGGTTTTGTTTCTGTTCTTTTAGATCTTGAGAGTTCAACATTAGAAAGAAAAACAAAACAAGACCAAAAACAAAGCCCTCACACTCGAAAGAGAAAAAAGTCACTGTTCATCAGTCATCACAAAACAATGAAAAACTCTCAAAACCAAACCAAACCAAACCAAACAAAAGTTGATACAGCTGAAGCATACCATAGATGAATACGGGTAGATTCATATGGATAGCTGCAGTGGCAAAAACATTGGGGAGGAGAAAGACACAATACAAAACCGAAAACAAGATTGATCTTCTCCAACAATTCCAGGACTGGGCATCGGTCATTGTGAAAAACCGGTTTAAAAGAAAATGGGCAAAGTCTCAAATCTCAATTACAATGCTCAAGCAGAGCTATACTCTCTACTACTGTCCCAGTAAGTAAAAGATGGTAAAACCAGAAGAAAAATAAATAGGCGAAAACAAAAACAGCGTAGAAGGTCCAATGAAAGCAAAACAATCTTGAATCTTAGGCAAGTAAACTTGGCGACTGAAAATGAGAAAATGCACTCACAAATACACAAGAGAAAGACAACAAAAAAGAGGAATGTCATGAAAGAGATTGGGAGGCTTTATAAGTTATTAAACAATGCAAGAGAGATAGAAAACTCGAGTTTATTAAAAGTGAAAATCAACAGGAGGCTTTCAAAAGGGTCTCAAAACTTTTAGGCTTTTAGCAATACTCGACAAGACAGTTTCAAACAAGAATGTTAAACCATAATGTCTGATCCTACAAACGGGTCTCAAGACAATGCAGTTGAAGAGAAAGACTTTTGGCAGTTATGACATATAGTTCATAAATGTCATAAGCTTCTTCTCCAGCTATAGAGACCAGACATTAAATGGTTAAACAGGAACACATAAAACCACAAACGGGAAAAACAGAAGAGAAAACTCCAGACGCAGAGCCACAAAAGAAAAACAGGATGTGTGTTTGATGGTAAAGAGGAAGGAAGACATAACCATAATGCGGAAAACCAAAGAAAACGTACTCCCCCTCACATTCATTAGATAGAGAAGATCGTCAAGATTTCATGATCCGCAAAAACAAAGTGCTGGCAAAATACTTGTAACCAACAGTAACTGTATCTTCTGGACAAAATGAGAACAGAGCAGAAAACCAATTGGGAACTTCCAAAGGACAAGAGAAATCATTTAAATGCACATTTCCCTCAGAATAACGGGTCATATATGGATAAACACCTTCTTAAAAGAGACCAGAATTAATGGAACTAAAAAAGTTAACGTTTGAAACAGCGGGCATAGAAGATAAAGATACTCAAAAATCTCCAGCAATTCCAAAATATCAAATTGAAGATACCAGATTAATCATTAGCCTAATCTATAACTTGAAATCTAATCAAAGAGACCACATAAGTATCAGGGAGACTGCAAAAATATCAGAGAAGAGGGTCATACCACTTGGTCTCTCTTATTATCTCAGATACCAAGCACGTTCATTATCAAAACCAGCACCAGCACCAGCACCAGAGCCAGCGCCAGCGCCAGCGCCAGCACCAACACCAACATTAACACCAACACCATTAACAGTACCATCACCAACATATTGCCCCGCCATTCCCATATGGTTTGGAGGCACCATAGGTCCTGGGTTCATCATACCCGAGCCAAACATATGATAGTTCGGTAAACCAGCAACCATCTGATTACCCATCATTGCACCTTGACTACCCATCATTGCACCATACATGGGATTAAAACCAGGAGGCTGAGCATGTCCGTAAAAGGGCATGTTGTGTCCAGCATACATTGGCATATTCTGCTGCTGCTGCTGCTGATGTCCCTTATCAAGTCCATGTCCATGAGCCATATCAATCCCAGGCAGTGCCACTTCACTCTGATTATTAGCCGTATGAGTTAAATCAATCTTCACAGATTCAACTGGTTCTCGCGACTTTCCAGAATTATACGGCTTAGCTACACTACAAATCACGGTTCGATTAAACATTCTCCTCTCCGGATTTTTCAACGCCTCTCTCGCTCCTTTACGCGTCTTAAACAACACAAAGCCATAACCTTTAGCTCTTCCCGTATCCTTATCCATAACCACAGAACACTCCTCTATCTCACCATAAACCTCAAGAGCCGCCTTGAGATTCTCATGCGTCGTGTCCCATCCAAGACCACGCACAAATATGTTACGCTGAGAGGTATCTCTATCCGCCGATTCTAACACGGCTGAGATCAATTTAGAACCTTTCTCAGCGGTTTTGTAAATTAGGTTAATAAGCTCTTCCTTAGAGTAAGATTCAAGCAGATTCTTGATATCTTCCTTATCGAACTCAAAATCCGAATCCGACTCATTGGTAGTGGTAACAATCGGGATCGTAACGGGCTTCGAATCAAGGATTTGAGTCTCTGGCTCTTCTTCGGAATCATCAGACCTCTTTTGTTTCTTCTTGCTCTCCTTAGACTTCTTCGGAGATTTCTCCTCTTCTTCCGATTCGTATTTCTTCGATTTCTTCTTGGACTTCTCAGGCTTCTCTGTCTCTTTGGATTTCGATTTATGCTTTTTCGAAATTTTCTTCTCCTTCACGGCGAGCTCTTCAGCCTCGCGACGCTTCTTCTCCTTCCTCTCTTTCTTCTCTTTTTTCTCCTTCTTCTCTTGCTTCTCCCTCTTACGTTCTTCTCTATCTTTCGTCATCGTTGACGGCAGTGTCCACAAAAACCTCAGAAACTAGAAGAAAGCTCTCCCCTTTGAAATAGGGTGGACCAGAGAACATTACATTATTTACATATATATAAAATAAAGTAACATATTGAACAAATAAGTCTGGGTGGTGTAGTCGGTTATCACGCTAGTCTCACACACTAGAGGTCCCCGGTTCGAACCCGGGCTCAGACATTTTCTTATGTCTTTTCCAATTTTAGTGGCTAAGGGCAAAAGGGTCAAAACATAGAAAAAAGGGTAGAAAAGGATCATCATTTCTGGTATCTGTGTGCCGGCGAAGAACCGGTGAGTGACGGGTCAATTCACAATACTTGTTTAACGGCAACTAACACCAACCAAATTACACGATAAATTAACGAAATCGGGATCAGGGTTCTCCAAAGTTTCGATTTTTTTTCCTTTCTTCATCTCTCTTTCTGGGTATTTCGTGGGTTTTACCCAGATTTCGAAATTGAATGGCGGACGAAGTGGAATTGTCGCCGTTGATTCCGCCGTCGCCGATCGTGGATCCTTCTGAGGTAGATCTCGAAGCTGGACCTGGTGAACAGATTCAGTGTCGAATCTGCCTTGAAACTGATGGTAATGTCGTCAAAAACCCTCCTAGATTCGTTGCTTGCTTTGCTTTTGCTACTGATTTGTTTGTTCGAATCTTATAACATCAGTTGTGTTATTCGGATGATGAAATTGGATTAAAATCTGAATGCTTTTAGGTTTACTAGTGGTGCTACTAGACATGAATGACTGACCTTAAGAAACCCTTACAGTCAGATGGTAGATCGTATATGGATCTTATGTGATTTAGATTAGTCTTTAGTGATAAAACTCTTGTTAAGAGACTAGTGACTCTAAGATACTAGTTGATTTAAGCTCATTTATTGATCATGATCAGGTAGGGATTTCATTGCGCCATGCAAATGCAAAGGGACATCAAAGTATGTACATCGTGATTGCTTGGATCATTGGAGAGCTATAAAGGTGCATTTTTTCCCATACGTTTTAGCTCAACTTGGGTCCATACTTGGTAGCTGGCCACTAGTGTTACTGGAAAGCTGTAATTGCTAGCTTTCACTCTTTGACTAGTTGTTTTTATTAGTGGTGGATGGTCAGGGTAACATAAAGGAACCTCCCTCTTGGCGTAAATTTCTGTTTTGTTGAATAATGAAACCATTTGAAGGCTCGAGAAGGATGGTTTTGGATGTAAAATTTTTAGACTTGATATATGTTTCGTGAGTGATGATTAAGAGTGGTGGTGTTTTAGTCAGTGTCAGGGTAAGATAATGATAAGTAGATGTTGACGCCCAGTAAACTTGATTTATTGCAGGAAGGTTTTGCGTTTGCACACTGCACTACTTGCAAGGCTCCATATTATCTGAGAGTTCATAGTGCTGGAGATAGGAAATGGCGGACATTGAAGTTTCGCTTCTTTGTTACTCGAGATATTTTATCCATATTTCTTGCTGTTCAGCTTGTAAGCATTCAGTTTTCACGTGTGCTTTCTTTTTTCACAGTACTTTTTGGTAATTTATCTAACTAATGTGCTCTAATTGACTCATCTTCTCACAGGTGATTGCTGCCTTGGCTTACATGGTCTATTTCATAGATAGTTACCAGCAATCATGGCTTCGTCATATTTGGGGTTTTGACAGTGAGGTCACGTTTTATTACATGTGTGGTATGATCTTAAACTAAAATATCTAAACTATCTTCTAGATAATATATCATCTTCATAAAAGACCTCTGTCAAGTTTAGGTGGTAGGATGGAAGTGATAAGTCTGTTGTTGTACAAATGTCCTAGTTAGTGTTTTGCTTTGCTCAGAATCTGGGATTCCTATGTAAGGAGTATGCTCTCAGATGATCTCATCGGAGGCCTCTGCATAGTAGGAAGTGAAGCAAGGTTTTGTAATCCGTTAGACGTAGATCAAGTTAAGGGGTTGATAACGATAGACATATACTGTTAGAATTATGGATCTCGTAGAATTTTGAACTAAATAGGAACTTCCGAAGTGAGTGTATCAGAATTTAGAATCATAATTTTGTATTTTACACAGTTCTTCATGAGCATTACTAAAGTAATTAGTAATTTGTGCCAAGTGACTCTAGAATACATGTGTATAGTTTATTTACATGATGATGTTTGTTATTCTCAGGAGCTTTATTATTCTTTGCTCTGCTGGGTCTATCTGGATGCTTCATTACCTGCTACGATCGAAGAGTTCGCAATGACTTAGCTCAGCCTTGCCGTGAATTATGTCTCTGTTGCTGTCAGCCTGGGTACAACCTCGAAACTACTTTCTTTGGGGTTTTGTTTTCCATTTTTTTCTTGTTTAAGAAACAAGTTTATCAGAATTTTTCCTGCTTAGAACTGTTTGTTCACATGATAGAGTGTCATAAGAATTGCTTACCTGAATATGTAGGCTTTTGTCTAACTTGGTCCCCGGGTGATTTCCGTGTGAATAAGCAATATCAGAGACTATAAATTGTGGAAAATCTAGAGGAGTTCTGTTACACAAAAGTTAGTGGGAAATAAGATTAGGAACTAGATAACTCAATTTATCCTCTTCTGTTGTATGCCAAACTAAGATCATACGTAGAGTTTGCTATCTGCAAAACTGCAACACAACAAAAGTATATTGTAGAAAATATTTCAGCTCGAGATGACTTTTATCTATTCATTAAACATAATTTCGATATGCAGGATATGCACGGACTGCCATCTTCCAGGAACAATTTGTATGTGGGCAGATTGCACTGCATGTACTGAAGGCTGTGCAAGTGCGGTTAGTGAGTGTGGAGGTTGCCTTGGAGGTGCAGGGGAAGCTGGATTGCCATTGCTCTTCATAACAGCATTAGTAATTCTCGGTTTATTTACAGTTATTGGTATATTCTATAGCGTGTTAGTTGCAACCATGGTTGGACAACGCATTTGGCAACGCCATTACCACATTCTTGCCAAAAGAATGCTAACAAAGGTGAAATTTATAAACCTTTTGCGGTTTCTATAGCGTTTTTGTTTTCTATCGTTCAATGTTGTATTTGTCTGGTGTTTTTAGGAGTATGTGGTCGAGGATGTAGACGGGGAAATGGTAGGGTCAGAATGGTCGCCACCGGCTTTACCATCTGAACATATCCAGCAGCTGAAGACACTTGGCCTTCTATGAAAACTATATGGCTTGTGATTGAAAGAAACTATGGAAGATTTTTTCAACTGCATAGAGAGAAATCCATCTGACTAAGTTTGTGAGAGAGAGAAGTCACAGTTTAAAGATTCTGAAAATGGTCTACTAGATCTTTCTTAGTTTGTAAAGAAAAGACTCAACTTATTAGAGTCACAGATCTCTCCTGTTGATGAACTTAGCTTTGTGTTAAATGTTTGTTTCTAACGGGTTTTATTGTTTTTGTTTTAATATAGGTAAATATCCAAAAATGTTATTTTTCTTTTGTGTAGTACTGTAGTATGTATTACTAAACTGTTCCAAAAAAAAAACCAAAATTTCCCCATTGCCAAAAGTATTGAATTACCTATTGAAATATTTTTCTATTTTTATTACCATGATTAAGAATTTATTGCTGACATGTTTTGAACATAGCTATTTATCAAATCAGAAATTGTTGAATGATCAAATAACATAAAACATTCCAAACCAATAGAGTTTCTAAGAAATAACTTAATTGCTATAAACTATAATATAAATGTTTCTTCTTTCTAATTATAATTTTTATACTGTCCATAGTATGTGGCATAATCAATTTAAATTGTATAAAAGTAATAATTTGATGAATAAAACTATAAAAGTAGTAGGATCACATTTTTAGAAAAGTGGTGAAAATGTTGTACCCATTTAGCATAAATAATAGTTGTTTAGGTACATAGTTGAAACAATTTTATAATAATTTATGACTTTTTCTTTCCACTTTTGTTTTGTTTCTTTCATTTTCTTCCACTTCTTGTTTATTTCAATATTCTAGCGCAAATTCATTAATACAATATTAATAATCTAGAGATTAAGACAGAAGCTAGAAGCCTACAAGTGTTTGGTTGTTTCGTTTTGTGTGGCCTTTAGGGTCAACTTGGGACAAATTGTCCCCTCCCTACTCTCTTCTAATTGGATCCAAACTCTTTGTACGTAAGCTAGCTACTCTTCAAAGGAACAAAACTTTTACTATAAACAACAAATTAAACAATCATAAGCATATAACTGCCGTAACTCAAAAGCATATTCATAGTTTACCATTGTTTTCACGATGACCTTTGAAACTTTGTATTTCTTCCTTCTACATTGTCCTACTCAAACGCAAATTTTCGTTAAGGATACCAATAATATAATTTATAGAACTGTTAGTTAGTTTGTTATATATAATATCTATTGGCTATTGCCATCATTAGTTTATATGTATCGAGGAGATGATATAAACCTAGAAAATTAAAGAATTATAACTTGCATTATAAATAGAACACTACTCTTTCAATATTTTCACATTTTGTAACTGGTGTTCATCTTAACTTAAGATGAAACCCTTTAAAATTAACAACCACACATTTATCCAGAAAAAACAACAACAACCATTAAAACTATCATGATATGGACATTCAAATTTAAATTGCACAAACAATGAATTCGTTATTTTTCTTGGAAAAAGCATTGATTTGACAAAACTAAAACGAATGGCACCAAGTTAATAAATTCAGAGTGCTCTCTTTTAAATTCTTAGCACTTCGACATAAAGAGAGAACAAAACAATAACCACCATAAATCTGGAACCACACACACGCACCAATTATATAATTTGAGTCAATCCATCATTAATGTTTCTCTAAAGAATATGTGTAACAGCACCATTTAGCACTAACCCATACTTTAAATAGATTATCAACTTCATAATCTATAAACATGTTATATACTTATGTGTTTAAATACATAGATGTATGAATGTGTAACCTAATTCAGACAGATCTATTACTGATAAACATATGCATGCATGCATACATATACGTTTAATTTTTGTTGGAACAAATAATCCTGCACGCATGCATGCATATGTATAAATCTATTTTTTGTGAAATGTTTTAAGAGTATATATAGTTAGTAAAGTAAAATGATTAAATATACATTATATAACTAAAACTAAAAGTCAAAATATATAATATTGTATGATATGGTGGGAGATTAGTGGCCAATAAGTCATTATCTGACTTATCCGTCGGTCCTCTTCCCTAATTTTTATAGTAACATTGATGAAATGTGGTATAGAGCTTTTTTTGACAACAAATGTGGTATATAGCTTAAATCTTTTTGTTTATGTCGTTTGTGCTTTGATTGAATTAACAATGCATTTAGAGTATACTTAATTATTATTTATAGTTGATATTGTTTATATATACAATAATAATATAATTAAAGCAAGTACACTCTTAGTGGTTCAAACCACATCAGTTAAAGATATATAATGTATATAAATATTATGCGTGTGTGTGTGTGTATTATATAGTTTTTTTAATTTCTTTTAGTGTTAATGTGTTATATAGTTTCCATTGTTCGTAATTGTGTACCATTTTAACATTCACGAGCCTTTTTGTTTGTTTGTTTATATGGGATCACTTAAATCGAATATGAAATATTCGGAAATTGGTTTGTTTCTGAAATGATATATATTAGTCTATTGACAAATGAATATTCTTAATGTAGCTAATTAATCAAACCAATTTTGAAATAGAAGTTATAAAAATTTAATATTTGTTACATCGGTCTATTTCAATGTTGTGGGATAAAGTATCCAAAAATCCGAATAACCAAAACCAAATTATCCAAATTACCCCTTTCATATGCATGCATGTATGGAAATATCATCAAACATAAATTTAGGTTTTAAATAGTCAGATAAATCTAATATCCATAAAACTTGTCAAATAATAAACCACGACTATTGAATTCTAGATAACTCTTGATGACCAAAAAATATACAAAAATACATACTCTTGATGCATGCTTCTCACTATGGAGTAATAAATGTTAACTAGTAATGTGATTCCAAACGAGAAAAGCACAAGTAGATTAGAGATTAGTTGCATGTACATAAACAACTAGTAAGATGATTCCAAATCACACATATACATATATCGCATTGGTCGGACTCGGATACTCTCAATGGTCAGTAATTTTAAAACCAAAAATGATGAAAACTTTTATCAACATTTTATTAGTTCTTAATATTATTATACACTAATATGGTTGCATAAGGCCTTAAGAGCCGACCTTAAAGCGAAGGCCACCATATTTAGATAACACTTCCATTATAAATTCGATATTACTTTAGTGTGTTTTAATTATCACCCACTTGTTTCATTATATGTGAACAAAAACATATTTCTAACTAGCTATGCTTATTAGTTATAAAAAAAAAACCCCGATGTATTGTTTTTCTCACTTAGGAATAATTACATTATCATGAACGACTAAACATATATTAATTCTTCGGTTTTTAGAAGAAAAGAAACGAAAAGTAAACCAACTTGTAGCTTAATAAGTTTGATTAATGTTCCCTTTTGCGGTTAGATAAGGTTTATAGAAAGGCATCATTTTTTTTGGGGTCTCCTAACGTATAAAAATTATATTTCATAAGCTATTTTTCTTCACTCAATTTAGATTTTTTTTTTTGTTATTAAGGGTTTCAGTGATAAAATAAACGAAAAGAGTAACAGAAAAATGTTAAAACAAAATGTTGATAAAGTTATGAGTCAGGCTAATAATGTGTTTTAAACACGTAGAACGATATGTGTTAATGTTGTTGATTACCATGTAAACACCAAATGTTACACACTAATATTTTTTTTCAACTTTTTATTCTATTGGGCTAGATGGGTCAAAGGTCAGAGAACTAATCGATTAAAGAAAAGACAATAAAGAAAGGGGATAAAGAGAATGGAGCATGGAGAAGCATAATGATGAGAATGGAAAATCATAACCAACGGTCGAAAAGCCACGAGTCGTTTCTCTATAAATTACGACACACTTCTCTTCATCATTACCAAACTCATTCTTCACTTCATTCTTCATTCTCTCTCTTTATTTGGTCTCAAGTCTCATAATAACAACAATCAAATTTGGTTAACATATCTTATATATATATAAACAACAACAAGAAAAAGATGTCTTCGATGGGAGCAAACTATGCACATCTACAAGTCATGCAGAAGAAACAGAAGGAGAAGATGATGAAGAAGAAGTTGGAGAAGAGGAGAGAAGGCGGTGTAGACGGTGGTGAAGGCGGTGGTGTTTCTTCCGCCGGTAACAGAATATTTCCGGTTAAGTCTTCTCCGTCGTCCACGACTTTTGGAGTAGTAGAAAGACAAGAATGAAAGAATGAATGAAGTGTGGAGATATTTTCTATTTTTTCTATTTTCAGTTGACTTTATGTGTCTTTTGTGTGTGAATTGATGTGATGTGATATAAGTGGTCCTCTTTTGTGTCTAGTCTTTTAAGTTACGTAATTTGTGTTTTTACTTTGTTTTAATATCAAATTTGTATCACAATAATTTGTATATTTTCGTACATTTCAATCAACATGTTGTAAGATATTTCTGTAATGACAATCGTTTTAAGAATTTTTTTTTGTTTTTGGTTTTTGGCAAACTTTTTTCTATGAAGTTTGTAAGGTTGCATAAAACACGAGTGGTTGGATTAAGACATATAGTCAAATTGGGATACGGTTTGAGTTCAGTGGAACCTTGTTATAACTAGACATTAGTTAGCGTATTGTTTTCAAATTCAAGAACACTGTCTTGTTCCCTGTCGTATGGAACATTTGCGGCTAAAAGTAAAGATGGAGATGTATATATAAAGAAGAAAGTAATGGTTGTATTTGATAATGATAACCATGTATCGCAGCAGTACAAAATGATGGTTTTCGTTATAACCAATCATAAAAACGAGATTACACAAAAAATACTTTCAATATATATGTAACACTCTTTGTAGTTTGTACTCGTTATTTTGTATTGTTTTTAAAACTATTTACCTAGCGTTTACCGTTTATCTATTCGCTAAACTTTTTAATTTGTACCCTTTTGTGTTGTTAATCAGACCTAACCTAGCAGTACTAAACTTGTTTGTACCGTTTTAATTTGTGTTGTTAATTATACCTAAACTAGCTTCGATCTTATTGAGTTCAGTTTAGGCATCACGTTTGTGTGTATTCAGTTTTATATAGTTGGCTTAGACGTAACTGAAATGGATATGTGCAAAATCTTCTTTTAATTAGCATGTGCAAATAGGATGGTCGAACATGATCCGAATATAAAGAAAACTAAACTAAACAAATAATTCAAACAAAACATGCATATACTTTAATTTAGAATCTATAGTATTTTTTAAGTTTTTCTTTTCTTTTTACCATAGTAAATACATCTTTCATACATAAAACTTAATTTGTGACGGTTATGGGTTGATTGGTGTTTTTGAACATGATATACATAAGGGTTAGAAAAACGATAACCGATATATGGAATATTTTTGTTTTGTTTTGTTTTGGAGCTAACTAATGCAATGTTCAATCTAATATTGCAGAAATAGGTAAGTATTCTTCAAAAATTTCGAGCCTGCCTCTAAAATCTATAAGATCTTTTTTTAGTTTCCTAGGGTTTTATACGGTTTCAAGAAAGTGGAGGCATCAAATTGTGTTTAGAAGGATCAATTAAAGAACATGATTTTTTTTTTCTTCCAGTCAGTCTTCTATTATGGTATTGTGATCATAATTGGCTAAGAAGGAAAGAGCACATGTGCACCATATGGTTATCATAATTGTGCTTATCATATGCTTTAATATGGGCATAGTTGTCGATAGAAACAAAACATGCGTCGAGCTAAAAGAAAACAAAAATACTTAAACACCTTTAGAATCTTTGATTCCTGTAAGCCATGAGGGCATGTGCTTTTGCTCTTCTTTCGGACAAAACAAGTTGCTGTCATTTTTTGGACAAGATGAAATATCATGTCAAGGAAAATAATATGTAGATGCAAAGGAAGCCACAAAGTTTATAATTGAAATGTTGACAATGTTTTTAACAATTTTCTTATTAGATTTCGTGGTAAGATACCTTTACGAACAGTGATCACCATCGTAATGGGACTAATAAATCGCGTTTGGTAACAAATCAACATATATATAGGACCGTAACAACTACTGCAAACCTTACTTATTTTTTTTTCTTTTTTAAAAAATTGATTTATCCGATATTATTATTTATTGGATTGTATATAGTTGATTAATAAATATTTTAATTGAAAAAAGTATATCTAGTTGATCTTGTAAGAGATAACTTTTCGTATTTTCAACAGAATAAATAATTAAATCCAAAATAAAAATATAGAATAAAATAAACAAATGTGCTGCCAAAAAATGTATTTTTCTTCGTTTGACAAATATTCTATATATAGAATATAATAATATCGTCTTGTACTCCATATATATAAATCGGGAAGGCATCATGAGCCAAGATCATTTTAACGGAATATTAATTATAAATTTTAAAAGTTTTGTTTGAATTATGTGAATAGCAGTGAACTAAATGGTTTCTTTGAATTCAATTGTGATTATGAATATGAATTATGTGATTAGCAGTGAACTAAATGGTTTCGGAATATTAATCATATTATATGTTTTCAATTGTCGTTAAAAATATTGGCGCTTATTTTTAATATCAAATTATGCGGAATTTTATTTTATGTGATGGTTGTGATTTGTGAATAGTAGTATTAATGTGTCATAAAAAAAACATTCTCATATCTTTGTAAGAATTGTCTTATTTTCTTTTAATTTAGATTTTTTTTAATGATGAATTTTTCTCTTCATTAAAAAAATAAAACTTCTCTTCATCAATGTATATTTATTTTTTTAGTCAAAACGTGATTTCTGAAATTATTTTTGACGTGAGGAAAAAAGTTTAGAATAAATTCAGCTAAGTTAATTTCGTAATTAATTTTGATTAAAGAAAGTATTTAATAAATCAAGTAAAGTTGTATACTCGCTGTACATGACTCGTTAAGTTCTTGTAGCCGAGCTGAGCCGACACAAAGCCGTCTGAGTTCAATCCACTCTTTGTCGGTGGACAAAGCCGGCTCTAATCCAATCACACACACACACTCTCTCTCTCTCTCTCTCACTCACCAGCCCACACACAGCTCTCTCCTTCTCTCTCTCTCTCTCTCCTCCGCTTTATACTTTGTTGAGTCAAAAATTACAGACGAAGAAGAAGAAGAAGAAGAAACCTCTCTCTCTCTATCTCGTCTTCTTCGCTTCTCTTCTACGTTACAGACAAATGCAGAAGAACTGATTCTGCTTCTTCTTCTCGCATTTTTCCCATTTAGGTCAGTTCAAATTCTCAACCTACCTGCATGATTTGGTATCGGATCTCTCGTGTTTGATTTCAATGAGAGATCCGATTGTGAATTTTGATTCCACCCCCGATCTGAATCTTGCTTTTTGAGTTCGTATTGATGCAAAAGTTTCCTCATTTAGTTTAGTTCGAGTCGATTCGGATCGTGTGGTTTTCTCAGTTGCTTATAGACTTAACTGTATAATTCAGTTAGGTAGAGTCATCTTTGGAGACTACTCATAGTCATCACCTATAGTTGCATTTACTTGAGTGTGTCATTTGGTTCTTTGTCTGGATCTTTATGCTCTGTTTTCGTCTGATCTCTGTTTGCAGGGGGGGAGGTTGATGTTCTGACGATCTGGTTTGGGTAGATCTGGGTAGGGGCAAGGTCTACTTTTGTTTTGAGAATCTTGAAGTGAAGTTAAATATAAAGATATGACAAGTGCACTTGGATGGAGATTTCCTTCCAGTAATGGGAATGGCCTTGCCCCAGGCGAGACGGTAATCTTATTGGATCTGAGTTGTTCTATTGTGATGTTTCCTTTTCTGGTCTATTAGCAGGATTATTAAGCTGATGATATATTTCTTGAGTTTGAATCAGATTTAGAATTGTACTTGAGCTGAGCCCATTTTTGATTAGTCCAGTGGTGCTTTTTCCTTTAAATGGTATCTTGTGAGGAAACTTATGTTCTATTATTTCAAGTGTCTGCATATCTCTTTACTGCGTCCTTCTTGTTTCGTTTTACTGTAGAAATGTCATAAAGTTTCCTTCTTTACAACCAGAAACCTGACCCAATGGACGTTAAGTCAACTGTGAAATGAATAAAAGGCTTTGTACCAATCAGTTATATCTTACAGAGCGTCATGACAAAGATGATAGTCTTTTGCAGGAAAATTTCCATTTTAACTTCTTTTGTGTTGGCTGGTCTTGATTGCAGGAGAGAAATGGGGATATGAAGATGCAAGATTCAGAGCCCCCAACGCCACATTCAACCACAAAGATGAGTTTGAGGTAACACATATATATGTATTTGGTATTGCATGGGAGCCAATCAGTGTGATAAAATCGAGGCCTTTTCAGTATTTGTTGCACCACAATCTTGGTTTAACGATGCCTTTGAAAATCATTATTATCTGGATTGGTTTCCTATGTTAATCTTTCAAATGAAATATATTAAGTAGAAAGGCACACCTATTAGCGACTTAGTAACTAACGTTTTCTTATCACCTGCAGAGACCGAACCACCAGCATGGAAGATCCAGATGGGACATTAGCAAGTGTTGCCCAATGCATTGAGCAGCTGCGCCAAAGTTCATCATCTGCACAAGAAAGAGAATACTGCCTGAAGCAATTACTGGACCTTATAGAGATGCGCGAAAATGCATTCAGCGCTGTTGGATCACACTCCCAAGCTGTGCCAGTACTTGTCTCTCTTCTCCGGTCAGGATCACTTGGAGTGAAGATACAAGCTGCAACCGTCTTGGGTTCTCTCTGCAAGGAGAACGAACTTAGAGTTAAAGTGTTACTTGGTGGATGCATTCCGCCATTGCTTGGCCTTCTCAAATCCAGTTCAGTTGAAGGGCAGATCGCTGCAGCAAAAACAATCTATGCTGTTTCTGAAGGTGGGGTGAAAGACCATGTTGGATCAAAAATATTTTCCACTGAGGGAGTCGTACCGGTTCTCTGGGACCAATTGCGCAGTGGAAATAAGAAAGGAGAAGTTGATGGTTTGTTAACTGGTGCACTTAAGAACCTTTCTAGCACCACAGAGGGATTTTGGTCTGAGACAATTCGAGCTGGGGGAGTGGATGTACTTGTGAAGCTGCTTGCAAGCGGGCAGTCAAGTACACTATCTAATGTCTGTTTCCTTCTTGCGTGTATGATGATGGAGGACGCCTCTGTTTGTTCCAGTGTATTGACTGCGGACATTACAAAACAGCTTCTCAAGTTATTAGGATCAGGTAATGAAGCCCCCGTGAGGGCGGAGGCTGCTGCTGCTCTCAAGTCGCTTTCTGCTCAATCTAAGGAAGCAAAGCGAGAAATCGCTAATTCTAATGGTATCCCTGTTTTAATAAATGCAACAATTGCTCCATCAAAAGAATTCATGCAAGGTGAATATGCGCAAGCACTACAAGAAAATGCAATGTGTGCCCTTGCCAATATCTCCGGTGGTTTGTCATATGTCATATCAAGCCTTGGTCAGAGCCTTGAATCATGCTCTTCGCCTGCTCAGACTGCTGACACTCTTGGGGCATTAGCTTCAGCATTAATGATATATGACGGGAAGGCAGAAACTACAAGAGCATCTGATCCACTGGTTGTTGAGCAGACTCTGCTAAAGCAGTTCAAGCCTCGTCTACCATTCCTGGTTCAAGAACGTACAATTGAAGCACTTGCAAGTTTGTATGGGAATTCCATACTCTCTGTCAAACTTTCCAACTCGGATGCAAAACGTTTGCTTGTTGGTCTAATAACAATGGCGGTGAATGAGGTTCAAGATGAGCTTGTAAAGGCCCTTTTGATGCTGTGTAACCATGAAGGTAGCCTGTGGCATGCACTACAGGGTCGTGAAGGGATCCAATTGCTAATATCTCTTTTAGGTCTTTCATCCGAACAGCAGCAAGAATGTGCTGTTGCACTCCTTTGCCTTTTGTCTAACGAAAATGATGAAAGCAAGTGGGCCATCACTGCTGCTGGAGGTATACCTCCACTTGTTCAAATTCTAGAGACTGGCTCGGCCAAAGCCAGGGAAGACTCTGCAACCATCCTTAGGAATTTGTGCAATCATAGCGAAGATATACGTGCTTGTGTTGAAAGTGCTGATGCTGTCCCTGCTCTCTTATGGCTACTAAAGAATGGTAGTCCAAATGGTAAAGAAATTGCCGCCAAGACATTGAACCACTTGATTCATAAATCAGATACTGCAACAATCAGTCAGCTTACGGCATTGCTGACCAGTGATCTACCTGAGTCTAAAATTTACGTTTTGGATGCATTGAAGAGTATGCTTTCTGTGGTCCCATTCAATGACATGTTACGTGAAGGCAGTGCTTCGAATGATGCTATTGAGACCATGATCAAGTTGATGAGCTCTGCAAAAGAAGAAACTCAAGCAAATTCAGCCTCAGCTCTTGCAGCTATCTTCCAGATTAGAAAGGATTTGCGTGAGAGCGCTCTAGCCCTCAAAACTCTCTTGTCGGCCATAAAACTGTTGAATGTGGATTCAGAAAAGATCCTTGTTGAGTCTTGTCGTTGTCTAGCTGCAATTTTACTTTCAATTAAAGAGAATCGCGATGTGGCCGTTTCTGCCAGAGAAGCATTGCCTACTCTGGTTTCTCTTGCCAACTCTTCCGTTCTAGAAGTTGCTGAGCAAGGAATGTGCGCTTTGGCTAATCTTATATTGGACAGTGAAGTATCAGAGAAGGTCATTGTCGAAGATATTATTTTGTCAGCCACTAGAATCTTACGTGAAGGTACAGTGTCTGGGAAGACACTTGCTGCTGCAGCAATTGCCCGCCTGCTTAGTCGTCGCCGAATTGATTCTGCGTTGACTGATTCTGTGAACCGTGCTGGAACAGTACTTGCCTTAGTGTCTCTTCTAGAATCTGCCGAAGGAAGATCTGACGCAATATCAGAAGCCCTAGATGCGCTTGCTATATTCTCAAGGTCAGGAGCTAATGGAAATGTAAAACCAGCTTGGGTTGTTTTGGCTGAATCTCCTAACAGTATGGCCCCAATAGTCTCATCCATAGTGAGTGTTGCTAACCCTTCACTACAGGACAAAGCTATTGAAGTTTTGTCAAGACTTTGCCGTGATCAGCCTATGGTTTTGGGAAACATGGTCAACAATGCCAGAGATTGCGTGTCATCTATAGCTAAAAGGGTGATAAACACCAGGGACCCGAAAATAAAAATTGGTGGAGCTGCTATTATTATCTGTGCTGCCAAAGTTAACGACCAGAAGATGATAGAAAATCTGAATGAGACACAATTGTGTGCCAAATTCGTTCAAGCACTAGTGCGGATTCTAGATTCATCTCAGCAAGATCAGGAGAAGGATGAGAAAGATAAAATCTGCATATGCATTCATCCTAAAGAAAAGGAAGAAGATGAAGAAGAAGAGGCAATAGAAAATAGGGATGGTTCCACGGGGGCAACAGTTATTTCTGGTGACAATTTAGCCATCTGGTTGCTCTCGGTTCTTTCTTGTCATGATGAAAAGAGCAGAGCAGTAATATTGGAGTCAGAAGGCATCGAGTTGATTACTGACAGGATAGGCAACCGTTTTCTCCAGGTATTTAAGTTTCTTATAGATTAGAGTCTTTAAGATCACAGCTTATCAGAAGCTTTGAGTAGAATAAATCACTCTGATAGAATTTCACATTCTAATTCATTTTGGGATTATATTGCTTTAGGTGCTAATATTTCTTCTTTTTTTACATTTCAGGCTGATAATGGAGAAGACGCCAACATTTGGGTTTGTGCATTATTGCTAGCCATACTTTTCCAGGACAGAGAAATCACTCGCTCACATGCAACAATGAAGGCTGTTCCAGTGCTCTCAAATCTTGTGAAGTCAGAGGAATACGCAGACAGATATTTTGCAGCACAAGCTCTAGCTAGTCTTGTCTGTAACGGTAGTCGGGGGACTCTTCTATCTGTTGCAAACTCCGGTGCTGCGGCTGGGTTTATATCATTGCTTGGTTGTTCTGATGATGACATAAAAGAACTTCTGCAGCTGTCGCAGGAGTTCGATTTAGTGCGGTACCCAGACCAGGTTGCCCTTGAAAGGCTTTTCCGAGTTGAAGATATTAGAGTTGGGGCTACTTCTCGAAAAGCGATTCCCTTACTAGTTGAACTTCTTAAACCAATTCCAGACCGTCCCGGTGCTCCTCTTCTTGCACTTAATCTTCTAACTCAGCTTGCTGGAGACTGTCCACAAAATATGATTGTCATGGTAGAGTCAGGTGCTCTAGAGGGACTCTCAAAATATCTTTCCCTTGGACCTCAGGATGAGCAAGAGGAAGCTGCAACAGTTCTTTTAGGGATCTTATTTAGCAGTGCTGAAATTCGAAGGCATGAGTCAGCATTTGGTGCCGTCAGCCAACTAGTAGCAGTGTTGCGTCTAGGTGGAAGAGGAGCAAGGTACAGTGCTGCCAAGGCTTTGGATAGTCTCTTTACCGCTGATCATATAAGAAATGCAGAGTCTTCTAGACAAGCTGTCCAGCCATTGGTAGAGATTCTCAACACTGGTTCAGAGAGAGAGCAGCATGCTGCTATTGCTGCACTTGTTAGGTTGTTGAGTGATAATCCATCACGAGCTCTGGCAGTTGCAGATGTGGAGATGAATGCGGTGGATGTTCTCTGCAGGATCCTTTCTTCAAACTATACGATGGAACTGAAGGGGGATGCCGCAGAGCTGTGCTATGTTCTGTTTGCAAATACCAGGATTAGGTCTACAGTTGCTGCAGCGCGTTGTGTTGAGCCACTTGTCTCTCTTCTTGTGACTGAGTATAGCCCTGCTCAGCATTCAGTTGTACGTGCACTGGACAAGCTTGTCGATGATGAACAACTGGCTGAACTAGTTGCAGCTCATGGTGCCGTGGTTCCTCTTGTTGGCCTTCTCTATGGTAAAAACTATGTGCTTCATGAGGCGATATCCAGGGCTCTAGTAAAGTTAGGCAAGGACAGGCCTGCCTGTAAACTGGAAATGGTGAAAGCTGGAGTTATCGACTGCGTACTTGATATTCTCCACGAAGCTCCAGATTTTCTTTGTGCTGCGTTTTCAGAACTACTTCGCATCCTCACAAATAATGCTACTATTGCCAAGGGACAATCTGCTGCGAAGGTGGTGGAGCCACTTTTCAATTTGCTGACGAGGTTGGAGTTTGGAGCTGATGGACAGCACAGTGCTCTGCAAGTTTTGGTCAATATCTTAGAACATCCACAATGCCGAGCTGATTATACACTTACACCACACCAAGTGATTGAGCCACTAATTCCGCTGCTGGAATCTGTGTCCCCAGCAGTACAGCAGTTAGCAGCTGAGCTTCTGTCTCATCTTCTCTACGAGGAGCATCTGCAGAAGGATCCATTAACACAACTTGCAATCGGTCCTTTAATCCATGTGCTGGGATCTGGCATACACCTATTACAGCAGAGAGCTGTGAAAGCACTCGTTAGCATTGCTCTAACATGGCCGAATGAAATAGCTAAAGAAGGTGGTGTGAGTGAGCTGTCAAAGGTGATACTGCAAGCTGATCCATCACTTTCCAATGTGTTATGGGAGTCTGCAGCATCAATTTTGGTTATCATCTTGCAATTTAGCTCCGAATTTTACCTGGAAGTTCCTGTCGCCGTTCTGGTAAGACTGCTTCGTTCTGCTTCTGAAAACACTGTGGTTGGTGCACTTAACGCTCTTCTAGTGTTGGAAAGTGATGATGGAACCAGCGCAGAGTCCATGGCTGAAAGTGGTGCCATAGAAGCTCTACTTGATCTTTTAAGGTCTCATCAGTGCGAGGACACAGCAGCGAGACTGCTCGAGGTACTTCTAAACAATGTGAAGATTAGAGATTCAAAAGCCACCAAGACTGCAATCTTACCCTTGTCCCAGTACCTCTTGGATCCACAGACCCAAGCTCAGCAAGCACGATTACTGGCAACTTTGGCCCTCGGTGATCTTTTTCAGAACGAAGCCCTCGCTAGAAGCACTGACGCAGCTTCTGCTTGTCGTGCTTTAGTCAATGTCCTTGAGGAACAACCCACCGAAGAAATGAAAGTAGTTGCTATATGTGCCTTGCAAAACCTTGTCATGTATAGCCGGTCCAACAAAAGGGCAGTTGCTGAGGCAGGTGGTGTGCAGGTCGTCTTGGATCTGATCAGTTCCAGTGATCCTGAAACATCTGTTCAGGCTGCAATGTTCGTAAAACTACTCTTCTCTAATCACACCGTTCAAGAGTACGCATCTAGCGAGACCGTCAGAGCAATAACTGGTGAGAAAAATCTTGGTACCTTCTTTATCAATTTGATCTGCTCATTTTTATTTTCTTATATCTCAGATGTTGCTTCCTTTTAATTTGCAGCTGCTATTGAGAAGGACTTATGGGCCGCTGGAACTGTGAATGACGAGTATCTAAAGGCTTTAAACTCTTTGTTTAACAACTTCCCGCGCCTAAGAGCCACTGAGCCTGCAACACTAAGTATCCCACATCTAGTTACATCTCTCAAGACAGGATCAGAGGCAACTCAAGAAGCTGCCTTGGATGCGTTGTTTCTTCTCAGACAAGCTTGGTCAGCCTGTCCGGCCGAAGTTTCCAGGGCCCAATCAGTTGCTGCTGCAGACGCCATTCCCTTACTTCAGTACCTGATCCAATCAGGTCCACCGCGGTTCCAGGAGAAAGCTGAATTCCTACTGCAGTGTTTGCCAGGTACACTGGTGGTCACAATCAAGCGCGGTAACAACATGAAGCAATCCGTTGGTAACCCAAGTGTGTTCTGCAAGATCACACTCGGTAACAATCCTCCTAGACAAACCAAGGTAACAAATGACTCATCACCCCTTTTTCAATCAACTGAGACTAGTCATTCCCCGAGAAATCAACTCTATCTTTCGACTTTTTTCAGGTGATATCAACAGGTCCTAACCCAGAGTGGGACGAGAGCTTCTCATGGTCATTTGAAAGCCCTCCCAAAGGTCAAAAACTCCACATATCATGCAAAAACAAGAGCAAAATGGGAAAGGTATGTCATCAAACATAATTTATATACAAATAACAGTTTCAAATTTTTGCCGGTTTAACTGTAAACTGTGTCTTGGCTTTGTGCAGAGTTCTTTTGGGAAAGTAACGATCCAAATCGATAGAGTGGTGATGCTGGGAGCAGTTGCAGGTGAATACAGTTTGTTACCTGAAAGTAAAAGTGGCCCCAGAAATCTTGAGATCGAATTCCAGTGGTCTAACAAGTAAACCACCACTCACTCCCCCTTCATCTTTTGTGTTACTTTTTTGTTTTTGAGTTTTCTTCAATCGAATCTTCTGTTTTTTTTTTTCTTCAAAAATTGTTTGATTAATTATAATGATACTGTATATAGTTTGTATTGTAATGTAATGATTACACATGGTTTTCTTTCTTTCAAATCTTGTTAACTGTGTTAGTGATTCAATTCATTTGTAACATTTTGTTGTCCTCTCTCATTTGTATTTTGTGTAGCTTCATTTAGTCATCATCTTTTTGGTTATAAACTGAACTGAGATTTTTTTTCCTTTTCGTTTTCATATAAAATTTTGGGATCATTCTAGACGTCAAACTTGGCAGAGTCAATCAGTCATAACCTCACCATAATTTAATATTAATTATTATTATTATTAATTATTTATTTTGTCATCATTTAATATTAATTAAAGAAAAGAGAAACCAAGATACAAATGATCCGTAGTAAAAACATAGAAAAATGAGAGTATATTGTTTTGCCAGTGATCCTGTTGAGTTTGTTCCAGGAACATACTGTTACAGTGATCCTGCTACCATACAATTTGCTATTGTAGAAATGTACGAGGTGGACATGATTGTTCATGTTATCATTAATAATTTTACTTTATATGATTTATACCAAATGTCACGAACTTAAATGTATTTTAATAAAATTTACATATTTAATTTGTGTTGTGGTTATGAATTTTGTTTTTACGCATATAATAAAGCCAACGATAATTACATGCACGTACTTTGGTTAAATTTATATCACATGCACACACATGTGAATTTCTTGAATATATTGATATGCAAGTCTCATATTTTCTTCATGTTTTGGGTTATATTAATTTCTGCTATTCGTTTCAATTCAACTTACAAAACCTCTCCTGATCACGTTGAAACCGCAATGCTAGAATCCCATGATTGATAAGGAGAAAGCATTGGGAAACCATTCCCCTCTGTGATGTCCTTGAAAAAACCTTGTTGTCCAGACAGATCTAGGACTCGAACATATATAACGTAGACTTGTTGAGATATAAATACAGTAACCCCGTAGTACCATATAAGATAAGCCATCCAACCAGTGGGATTCAATATAAGGAGTGTCCCCTTTCTTGCGAAAGCTCATATAAGCATGGCCAGGGAGGTCGAAGAACCAACCAAACCACAACATATTAACTCTTTTCCACTCTCGTCAGACACCACCAAAATTCCCCTCACGACATCAGATCCTTAGCGCAGGGAGTCGAAAATACTGTCACGTACTGTCGTAGGTTCATGACTTTTTTCTGATTTTTTCTGGTTTTAAGATTACTGATTATTAGCTTTAAACCCAAACCTAAAAGCTATCTAGTGTTCGGATCACAAATTAACCAGTTAAACCGATCAGACCTTTTCAAAAATAAAAACATCTAATTTACTAAACACTTGCAATATGAAAAGTAGACACTATTTCAAATAAAAATACATTTTTCAAATAAATACAAATATAAATTATTTATTTACTCTTCGAACAAACGTCATCCAGTGCGATAGCACATGTATCCCCTAGTAATAATTGAATGCATTAACTATCTTAGATTTTATTGCTTTAGTTGAATAACACAAAACTTTTATTGATTTTATAAAGTTCTGAATCTAATAAGTTAAATGACTTTTCACAAATCACAAACTAATAACATCAATCTTTAATTGAATTTTACAAAATCTTGATGGTATAATAAAAGATTCTACCTAACTTAATTTTAAAGTCATTAAAACTTTATTAAAATCACAAACCAATAACACCCTCTAAAATTAATTGGTTGAAGTTTTTTACATTGTCAAAATCTTAGTGGATGAACTCGACACTTGTCGTGATCATTTGAGTTTATATGTGTGAAATCCAAGCTTTAAATAATTTAAGACCTGAATGTGCATATCTTGTTTAAGTTATTATCTTCATAAATATTTTTTGTTTTGACTCTCAAATGGGCAATTAAGAATTTTAGTCAAATACAAATGTATTGCCTTTTTGCTTTAGTTAACTTTGAATAGGTCAATTACAAAATTTGTTACCTAAACGTGTCTATATTTGAGGAAGAACAAAGAATACCTTAGAGTACATGTGTGATGTATATATAAGCAATGTTGATTAGAAAATATTCAGTAGAAGATAAACAAACAAACAAAGAAATCAGATAATATAGTAAATCAGTTGTTAATTTCTACATTATGAAATCTGCTACTTTGGTTGTGGTTTCTTGTGTACTCATGTTTTTGGTGATGCATAATGCTAAAGGTGAGATATATATTGGTTTACTTGGTTAATATGAGAAGATTTAGTGATGAAAAAAGTTTGTAAATTTTTTTTGATCCATCAACTAATTAATATTTTTTTTTTTTGTGGTTGATGATATAAAATAGTGGAGGCAGAAGAACACGCACCTTTACTTGTTGAATTCATTCCGGACACAGCATGTAATCCTAATCCTGCTAAGGCTGCTCAACAATGCCTAAGGGAAACTCAAGATAAATACTATACTCATTGCAAATGTAAAAATCAAGCAGGTGGACATGATTGTTCATGTACTCATTGATAATTTCTCTTTATATGATTTACCAAATGTCCAAAACTAAAATATAATTAATAAAATTTATCTATTAATCTGTGTTTGTGGGTATTTTTTTTTATTTTTTTTTTACGCATATATATGATAAAGCCATCGAGAATGAGGCATACTTGGATATGTGGTTTTTCAGAAATGTAGTTAATTCTATATAGGTTTTTCAGAAAAATTATCTACTTTTAAAAAAAAAAACTATATAAGCCTTTGGTAACATCTAAAAGGAACGGAGGGAACATATTTGTGTCTAAGTTATCGGTAAATCAAATTAATAATAGTGTACTCATTGAACATAATCTCTTGGAACATTCTTAATAAAATAAAAATAATAAGACTTAATACACGATGTTTGTTCTTTGACATTTGTCACAGCACCATTTTTCTCCAGTCCCAAGACGTATTTGTATTCTTGTACGTGAATGATATAGAGTAGTCGTGCTTTTGTTTGTCTTGAGTACATATTTGGCATTGCTTTTGCAAAATATTGAATCGGTCATCCGTCTGATTAATTTCGAAATATTTAAAATTAAACAAGATTATGTACTATAAAAAAATCAAAGGAGATTTTTTTTAAATGCTATGAATTTAACTAAATAAATATTTTTTATTAATGATTATAATATGTTATATTTGTTTAATTTTTAATACATGTATAAATGTAATATGTCATGGAGCAATATCATTGGCTAAAACAGGAGGTTGAATAAAAAGTTTTCGAAAACGATATTTTAGCTTAAATTAAATACAACTAAAGTTCAATATAATTGATAATATAATAATTTTTAAAATAAATTTTTTTAAAATTATCTTATTTATGCTCATTCGCGTTTTTTTTACATAATTATTTGTTTAATCTCTTTATATGTATTTAACATCATATTTTTGAGTGATATTAATTTAAAAGAACGTTACCATCAAATAATGTGATAATTAATTAATTTTAATGTAATAAAATAAACTATGTATGTGAAAAAACAAAATTTGGAAGTTAGGAAATAACATATTGTAGAAGATGGTATAATCATGTTTTAGGAGATATTTGCAAAATTTTGGTGATATTATGAATTATGGTGCATAGCTCGCAAATTTTTTAGTTATCGACAATTTAACAGTACTAATTTGTTATAATTAACGTTTAATAACAACTTTTAAATATATATGTACATTAGTTTGTTAAGACAAAAAAAAAACTCTTTACTAATTATTTTTATTTCTAAATATCATTTTCTTATGAGAAATTTTAAATTTTAATTTATTTTGAACATAGATCACCCGTCCCTCGGATGGTACTAATCTAGTATATATAAACTTTAGTATAGAAATTTGTATTTATTTCTAGAACTAAACATAAATATATGGAATCACTGACTCCTCGTGATTAGTGAATTGTTTAGGAGAAAATTACAAAAAAAAGAGAGTAGTACAGTGTGCTCCTGTTTCTTCTGTGAAACTGAATAATTCAAGAGTCCAATAGATTATGATACCTTAATCCCTGACCGGAATCGAAGATGCTACTATTAGTAATTTTCTTTTCGAAACGGGTTTGAGTTAGTATACATGTAACATTAGTATAATGACATTATTTGAATCAAACATAGCTACAGAGACATGAACTGGCACCAAGACTGAATCAAGCATATCTATATCAATAATGGTTTTGCTTTGGTCAGAATCGTGACTCCTTTAGCAGCCGGGTGTGAAGAATCGGTGAAGAAAGCAGCACCATTTTCAACATCATCGGTCTTAATTGCTCCATTGTGAGACATGAGAACTCTGTATATTCGCTTTGAACAAATCTCACCTAACCTTCTATCTCCTCCTACTAAACCTTCCACTTTCAAGTCTTGTAGTAAAAACTCCTTCTCATGAACCTGTTCCCCATTTTTCAAAAACCAACACAATACAATTTGCTTCAGAAACATATAAAACCAACAAACTGAGCAAGTCAAAATCCGTAGTTTGTGTTTACTCACAGATTTGTTAGGATCCATGTAAGCCTTAAGAAGAGACTTCATCGAAGGATATTTCTTCCACACTGCTACAGCGTATCGTGGCTGTACCTTTGGTATTGCTACTAACGCTTTTAACCTATAAATTATCCAGTAAAACATTACTTACTGAACAAATTAAGATAGACTATATAACACAACCTCAAATTCAAAATTGTTTCTTTACCATGGACTCTTTTTAATCAAGTGTTTGTCAATTGAATCCTTGGAGACTATTGCACCATTAGCGCTTACTGATAACATAGTTAATTTCTTCCTGTGCATCACATAGTAGAGCCATGGTTAATTTTACCTTAAAAATACAGAGAAACACATGGTTATCAGCCACGGGTGCATCTGTCAACTCAATTCTACGTAATGTTGACCTCTCAGATCTTCGGCCATGTATGATTAAGATAAGAAGATGGGTTATAGGTATGACACAAACTTTTGAAGTGAGATCTACATTGTATTTAGTAATTTAACTGCGTGGGGATATATATACGATTTGAAAGTCATGGGCTATTGAGAAGTGATTAGTATATGGTTTTCCAAACCAATTCAACAACTTGGGAGGAACAAAACTATATCATCCAGCATGATACTGAAATCATGCATCCAATCAGTGTTATCATCTGAAAGAATACACCAATCAACATTTATATATGGACGATACATCATGCATACTTTGATAGATGCAGAACATTTTTCAGTTTTGAGGTAAGCATACCTAAATTTGTATCAGTAATTCTAGTATTTTTATAATATGCCTCACTGGATTCAGCTACCAATCCACGACATGACTGCCTAAAATCACCAAGCTTGGTTTCATACTTCTTCGATGTTTCAAGCTGAGGACTATCTTCAAACTCCGAATCCAGAGAAATTATCCGTTTGCCTAGTAAAATCCCAAATTAAACATAGTCAAGTAAAGAGAATCATTGTTTAGCCTGATGATTCAAGTAACACAAAGTCACAAACCTGAAAAGTTTTACGAAATTTCACAAGCTTTGCGGTATCAATTCCCAAGTTACATATATCAAACTAAACCTAAACACTGAGAATCGCGAAAATTATGAGCACGGACATTAACATACCGGAGAATTTGTCTTCGCGGTTAGAAGCCAAAGCTCCAGAACCAAAGGAGCACTTGACGACAGAGAAATTATCGGAGAGAGGTGTCTCAGGGACGAAAATAGGAGTAAGAGATGTTTCCGGCGGTTGCTTCTGCGGTGTCGGATCTGAATCCGATATCAGTATCGCAGAGATTGGATCTTTTCGAGCACGCTTCGAGAGTGATGGGAGTGGAGTAAGCGGATCTTCTCCGTCGGAGATGAGAATGTGATCCTTCATGGAAGAGAGAGAGAATTTGAAATTTCGTAGGAGCGCGGGACTATGGGAAGAAGAAGATGATGATGAAGGTTCGAATTGCTGATAAACGAACGATTCGATTTTGGAAATTGAAGGAGTGTTTGGCTACTCGTTTATCTACATTCCTAAGATATGGAGTGAGTGTTTGGCTGCTCGTTCATCTATTTAATTAAATTTTTAACTTAATATGGATAATTAAATAAATGTAGGCACCATTTCCTATAAATATGTAATTACATATATAATGATGTATATATATATAATGGTCATATATAAGTAAATTTCGACTTGATTTTCAATTGTTTATATACTTGGTAATTTCTAACTGATTTCCAACTAAATTTTATATTTATGGATTAATTATTACAAAATGGTCAGAGAATAAATCGACCATTATATTTGTCAAAAATTAAGTGAGTACTGTATATGATTTTAATGATCTCTTACTTAACAAAACGGAAATACATTTGGGGGAATTTCAAAAATACTAATTTTTCAATACCATTTTTTAAAAATACCCCTCATTCTAATTTTATCAAAAAGTCCCAATAAAATTTGAAATTTATCAAAAAAATATGTATAAACTTATATTTATAGACACAAATTATCTTTACATGTGTAAATTTATTTCTTTATACTATAAAGCACAAGTCACTTCACCAATTAAAACATGCCACATAGATTTTACACATATTTTAAATTTAATAAAAATCAAATAAAAGAAAATAAAGCTAATAAGAAAAAACACATAAAAACCCTATCGACGACAGTTTCTCCACGATCCTTCTCGCCCACGATCTCAAGTTTTCAACCTTTTTATACCCCCACAAACATCAGAATTCTCCATCAATCCAAAACAAAATACAGTATGATTGTGTCCTCTCCTTCGATTTCAAAACTCTATTCTATGTTTTAAAGAGTGAGTACTTAAGCACTTTTTCTGATCTATAATTTCATAAAAATGATGAGAATGGTTTAGGCATGGTTATAGGGGCGATCGACCAGTGGAAGTGGAACATAATAGAGTCAAAAGCCTAACAAATTTAACAGAGGTAATTTCTACATTGACGTTTTAATTGTTTCAGTATTCTCAGTCTCATATATAAAAATACCTTTTTCCATATGTTTATATATCGATAGAATCTCTTAGACGACATTCATAACCAAATTTGCCAATTGAAATAATTTTGAAGTTAACATTTTCAAAGTTTTCTTTTCGCCGGTACAAAAGTTTCACTCTAAAAAGACTTGGAAAAGTCTGAATTTTTTTAAAGCATTCTGCGACATGTTTTTCTTTTTTTCATTGTGTTTTTTATCAAAATAATATTTTTGGCTGTTATTTTTTGACTACGATTTCAGTTCAACATGCTGCTTTGATTATTTTATAGATGTTTGATGGCTTTGTCATGTCTAATGCATAGATTATATATCACTTTTGCCATTTAAATTTAAAAGGGTATATCATACATCAAGTAATAAGATCACCTATTGGCAAACTAATGAATGAATTTTTCTTATATGTTGCATAATGGTTTTCCATTCTTGATTTACCTTGAGATGTATATGTGTTACATGCTGATTTCATCTTCTGATTGTTTTAGCTGGATTTGTAAAATTGTTTGCAGATGGAGATCACGAATATATAAACCAATGAAACCAATGAAGACATATGTAAATTACTCAAAGAGCAGATTAAGAAATTCAGGAAGAGCAATGCATAAAGAAGTAAAACATGAAATCTTTTTACTAATATTTCTACTCAAAAGCTAAGATCAATGTGTATATTTTTTACTTTAATCTAACTTAGTGTTCGTACGTTTGTGGTTATCAATGACAAGTGTGTTTTTTTTTTTTTTTATGCATACTCTCACGTAATTTATACATGCAATTTTTAGTCAAATATTGTATATGTTCGTGCATAGCACGGGTGTAATACTAGTATATATATATTTCATAAGTACCGTATAAATACCTTTTAAAAATCATATAAAAAGCTTATAAAAACTGTGTAAACCTTTTAAAAACCTTATAAAAATCATATAAATGTCGTTTAGAACCTTTTAAAACTTTTTAAATATTTGGATTTAGTCTCCCAGTAGTAATGATGATCTTGATGTACCTTATCAACCATATAAAAGTTTATAATTTTTCATATTTGAAAATGGGTATTTTTTAAAATGAATAAAAAGAGGGGTATTTTTAAAAAAGGGTATACGAAAAGGGGTATTTCTCAAAAATTCTCAATACATTTTCAATACAACTTTTAAATGTGTAACTAATTATATGAAAATAATATTATAAATATAGGTTTCATAAAATAAATTAATATGTTCATTAAAATAAATTCTTAAGTATGACAATTTATTAATAAATATATAAATATATATTATTCAAATGTAATTTTTTCATATAATTATGTGTTTTGTATTCTTTTGAATACAACAAAATTATAAGGGGGCCATATTGTTTGAACTATTATTTTATCTCTTAAACTCTTTTATACAACAAAATTATCCCAAAACTGTATTATATCCAAAAGAAGCAAAATCATTTTTACAAGTTATAAGAATATGAGATTCCTACTCGAAAGTCAAAACTAATTGGCAAAATCTTAAATAATTTTTATTGTTCTTTGATGTTATTGTTCTTTAATGTTTGTATCGATACCACTTAAGTTCCTACTCAAATTCCAATTTGAGATATTTTTATTCTAATACAAACACACCGACAAAATCACAACACCAACCATATAAATTTAAATGAACATATGAAATGCCATGGAGTGATGGAAGGAAGCTGATTTCTTTGAGAAAGAGGAGATGGAACTCACATCCGACGAGTATATTGATGTAGGTACATGGATAAATCAAAAACTCTATAATGTCCTAAACTAATGAAACAAACGTCTTTTGGTTTGTTTTACCACTTATGCTTTCTCGAAGAAAAAGAAAAAAAAAACAAAAACAAAACGGGATCATTTTGCTATTACTTTTGTTTGTAAATGATAAAACTATGTCATTGTGTTACTGTTTTATATAACTCTCTCATTTGATTCAGCAAGTTTACAAGGTTTCTCTAAAAGCTTTATGCTCAATGAATTGTTCTTTCTTTTCGATCGATGCATTCTATATGGAGTAAGGTTATTATACCAATGAGAAATTTTAGGATTTCAGTTCAAAGGTCAGTTACCAATTAATTTATTGGGTTTAGTGAAACAAAAGAATTTACTTCGTTTTTTCACTATTTCAAGTTAATTTATAATTATTTTGTTTTCTTTTGCCATCAGAATTATCGAAACTCATGAACCAATATATGTAGTTTTCGTTTTTGAGATCCAGCCATGTGAGTATGTGACTATGTGAGGATCCACCACTCGATTAAATGTATTAAATGTATAAAAGTATAAACTTAAAAAAGTATGAACACTATAAAATATCATTGCTATAATGAAAAGGTCCTACCTTATTATATTTGGTAAAGATTTCACTAATCATAAACGTTTATTAGTTGTGAAGAACATGAAAAAATATAAACTATAGCATTCAGTATTTATCTTTTAGATTCATCACAAGAAGAAACTTAATAATGTTTAGATTAAATCTCAAAGACAACAAAGAACATAACTTTTATTCGATCGAATCATTTTTCATTATTTCCATCACACGTTCAAAAGACGACAAAGAACAAGTCTCCAAGTTACAAAGTGTACAAATCTCAGACAATCCAAGAGAGAGTCTTCCGGATCTCAGACCCGACCCGACCGACACTTTCCCTAAGTGAAACCTTAGGGCAGTTGTTCCGAACAGCAGTAAGCTCATAGGGCGACACATCGGTCGCAAGCCATTGCTCAACATCGAAGGTTTGGTACGAGCACTTAGCGTGAACTCCGGCCGTCGTGACTTCCACGTAGTTAACATACCAGCCGTGGTGGTCACCGGAGCCGTCAGAGGTAAGGTTCAAGGAACAGATTGGGCTCGGAAGACACGGTGCTTTGCCACTGAAAATATCGAGATTGCCCCTCTCGTAGTAGTTGTAACCTGGTCCCATTAAACCACCCCATGCTTCTAGGTTTCTGATCCCAATGTAGTCTCCGTATTTGTCGTAGACTCTAGCGCTTATGATCGAGTCTGTACCGGCTTTGAAGGTCGATCCGGTTCTGACGTAGAATGTGTATACACAATCTGCTTCATCCTCCTTTAAAAAATCAAGAAAATCAAGAAAAATCAAGAAAATTCAAGAAAACCAAGAAAGTTCAAGAAAATCAAGAAAATGATTTTTGTTTTTTTTTCTTGAAATGGGAGGAAACATAAGCTTGTAGGTTTCATATAGCTTAAACTAATGTTGTGTCCAAATCTGGTAATGTGTGTTATGTAAGTTATATAGACGAAAGTAAAATGTATGATGATGATGATGAGATTTGGGGAACTTACGGCGAATGCGACGGCAGATACGGTGGCGACAACTAGGAGGAGTGAGAGGAAGAGAACGTCACGGCGAGGCATCATCGGTGATGTGAATATGTAAGAAAGAGAGAGAGATCTAGTCTTGTGGATATATTAATGGATTTGTTGCAAAAGACTTTAGATTTTAATGAGGAGTAGTCATCCTCTGCGATTCGGATCAGCGTGTGAAGATGACGTGGTAGTTTTTAGTCCGTTGTGATGAAAGAAAGATAGTATTATTATTTAGGGTCCCTATTATTTATGGATCCTATTAAGCACGTCGTTAACTCGACAAACAGGTCGGCATGAGGTGTCAGATTTTGAAATATTGAATTTCTTTTTGTTTTGGTGTCGCAATACGCATTTTTTGTGTGATACAAATTCACTTCATTTTTTTCATAGTTTCCAGTTTCTAATTTCTCAATTACTATGTCCGGGCAGACAAATACTCGGATCGGATTCAGAGAAGAATCGAGTGCATTCAAATTTAGATTATTTCGGGTTTGGATACTCCCAATACAACATGTTTCACGTGGATTAGAGTAGGGGAGTAATTAACTAGAAAAACGTTAATATTTTTTTTTCGCTTATTGTGGAAACTTTCGATTGTGTGAAATGGTAGACCATATGAAGTCATGAAGATAATATTTTCTTGATATGTCTTTTCGTTATATATATCATTTTATTTAAGAAAATAAAATTAAGTGTTTGTGTATTTTCAAAAATAAAAAAGGAATTAATTTCGCAAAGTATTAATTGCCACCGAAACAGAAACAAGGTCCACAAACATAATTTTGAATGGCCGGTGGCTGCGGTTTGATATTTTTGTACGTATTGGAATACATACAGACATTACATTCATATCCATCCAATATTCATATCATAAATACATTTCTAATAAGATGCAAGAGAATAGAGGTAAGAAAGATTATGTCTAGGCGTCCAGCTAAATATATTAAGATGTGTGGAGTAATCTATATATATAAAGTTACTTTTCCTCTTTTCTCATTCCGTCACATCAGCGCCACATTATCTGCCACATCATCAATTTTTTAAAACAATTTTATTAATAATTTCAAAAGGGCATGGGCTTGAGGCCCAACAGTTACACACAATCAAACGGGTTAAGAAAGATCGAGAAAACGTCGGATACAACAATCAAACTTGTTAAGGATAGATCGAAAAAAACATCTATTAGAACCGATGTTTACAAGAACAACTTATTTGCAGCTATGCACCAATTTTGAAACCATTGGCAGAGTACACATATTTAAGCATAAGAAGAAACCAAAAACAAGCCAGATCTCAGAACATCTATCATGGAATAGATCAAAATCAGACAGCGGAAACATTATCTCTCTAATCCCATACCTAGCAAAAAGAGAGAATACCGCAGAAATTTGCCCTCGCCCTCTGGCGAATAACAAATAACAAATAACAATAAACATTTTAAGTACTAAACTAATACAAAATTGAAAAAAAAAATATGTATGAAAATAGAATAACAAAAATGACAACAGCAAAAAAATCAAAAAAAAACGTAAAAAAAAAGAAAATCAAAATGTAAATTATAAACCTCCTGCGCGCAACGCGGGTCAACAACTAGTACCACCATAAAGAAAAGTTCTACATGTAACTCAAAATTAGAAAACGTCAAAAAATACAAAATAAATAAAGAGACCCTTCATAATATTTTTTTTGTTGTTTTCTTTAAATTTAAGATTAGGCTGTAATTTCAAAAATCAAAACATAAATTGTGGCATTTGTTTGGTTGATGGTGGAAAAATTCTCAAAGATACAATAATATACTATATTTTGTTTTGCAAGCTAGCTACAACAAAATTAAATTATAAGAATTCTTAAAATACACATATTGTGAGTTTATGGACCATTTTAAAATTTTAGGGTGATGGTCCAAGTGGTTAATAAACTCTTTGGTAAACATTTTGAAAGTTGAGTACTTTGGAAGGAAAAATTGTTTAATGGTATTCTAATTAGGATATTTCTCGCATATTAATATAGTAATTAATATAATTGGTGATATTTTCTGACACAAATTTATAACCAAATTTTATAGACAAACTTACGTTTGTAAAAATTTATCAAATTTTCTAAGATTTTTTACTCATATATGCAAATACTTTATGTTCGGAAAATGTTATACATATGGTAAATCAAGAGTAATATATAACATCATCGTTGATGATCATCAACCACAATCAAACTACATTATTTGATATTTGCAATGTGGTTTTGAAAATAACAGAAGAAGGAACAATAATACATGGTGAGTTGGCTAACTCTAAATAGCAAAAACTTCTCCAAACCAACCAAAAGTTTGAGTCTCATGCAACAACAACCACTTACTTTTCCCATGCAAACCCTAATTTTCGCATCCTCTCATAATTCTCTCTCATTCGTCTTCCCTCTAGACCAATCTCCACCGCACATCTCGTAACTCCCACCTTTTTCCGATGGAGGGGCCACGGCTTCCTCCTTCCGCCTCCGCCACCGCCACCACCCCTGATTCAGATGATGACAAACCCGATGATCCTCCTTCCGTCTGGCACCGTCCAACCTCCAGCCTCCCTTCATTGCCCTCTCAAGATCCTCCATCACAGCATTGGCGTAATCATTCTCTTAATCTCTCTCCATTACCGAACACAACTCCCTCGCCTCTTCTTCATCCGGATTCAATCCCTGAGCTAGAGACGTACGTTGTCCAAGTCCCGAGAGATCAAGTCTATTGGACCCCTCCTCCGGAAAACGCAAAATATGTCGAAAAACGCAGTAATAACCCGGAGAAAAACAAAAAGAAAGGCTGTTCTAAACGTCTTATGTGGTTCTTCATCATCTTGGTCGTTTTTGGATTCATCCTCGGTGCAATCACTCTCATCCTCCATTTCGCATTTAAGCCTACTCTTCCTGTTTTCGCGGTGGAGAGTTTAACCGTAAAGCCTAGTAATTTCGAGGTGACAATGAGAGCGGACAATCCAACGTCTAACATGGGGGTACGCTATGTGATGAAAAAGAACGGGGTCGTTTCCTTAACGTACAAGAACAAGAGCCTCGGAAGCGGGAAATTTCCGGGGTTGTCCCAAGCCGCGTCTGGATCAGACAAGGTCAATGTGAAGCTTAATGGTTCGACCAAGAACGCAGTTGTACAACCTCGTGGCTCGAAACAACCATTGGCTATGATGCTGACGATGGAGCTGAAGGCTGAGTATGAAGCAGGGCCAGTCAAACGGAACAAGGAAGTGTCGGTGAGTTGTGATGTTAAGGTTAAGGGATTATTAGATGGGAAGAAGGTTGAGATTGTGTCGGAGAATTGCGAGAGTGAGTTCAAGAACTGACACTTGCTCTATATATAATTTTTTATACATAATATGATTGTGTCGTTAGAGTTACAATGTGCTTAATTCATTTATACTTTATATGTAACGTTCAATTGTTCATTTTTTTTTCTTCCTAATGTCTTTGTTTTTGCTTTATATTGTTGAGCGACTAAAGAAAGAAAAAAAAAAACAAGAAGAACACAATAGACAGCGCCTTATTTTTTTTTGTTTTTTTTGGAATGTATCTTTGCTTTCTTAGAGTTTACATATAAATTTAGGTTGTGTTTATCCCCATGATGGTATTAGAACTGCTTCTCATATTCAGAACTCAGAAGAAAGAAAGAATAGCTTTTTTTTCCCTTACGTGGGCACATAATCTCTATATAATTGGGCCTGCCCTGCACGTAAAAGTAAAGTCCAACTTATGAAACTTTTCATATACCAAAAACTTTTCAACTTGTGTACAAGTATTTGTACGTTCATATTCCAAAAAGTTGATGGGATCATTCTAGCTAGAGTGATATTTTCAACCATCGATTACCATATATTGTTGAAGTGTTTGAAAACTTGGTATTGGTTTGTGACTTATAAAAAATTTTGATGACTTTAAAAAAATTATAGATTGTATGTAAATGAATTCATCTAAAAGATTGTTAGAGAGTCTTTTAGTAATCTTGTTGACTTGATCTCTATAATCTAATAAAGTCTTTCCAACAATCTCTCTATTTTGATAATACTTTCCATGACTTTAATTTGTAAAGAAAAGTGTTTAAAATCCTAAACCAATAACATAATAATTTAATTCATTAACAATCAAAGATTCTTATGTTTTAATCGAATAACTCAAAACTTCGAATAACTTTATATAATTCTGAATCCAATAACCCCACATATTTGTAAAGATTTTAAATGAGTTTTTAAAAATCAGTAACCAATAACACCAAACTTCAAAAGAGTTTAATAAAATCTTGATTGAATAACAACTGATTTTACATAACATTTGAAGTCTTTAAAACTCTCTATAAATCACTAACCAATAACACCCCCTTAGAGATGATTCATGATTGTATATCTTTTAAACAAACTAAACACACGCACACGTTTATTTAAAATTTCATTTCAAATCTAGTAACCCAAACATGAGAAGTGTAACTTAGTTGAGAAGGCCCAAATCCTACTTATGAATGATTTATCTAGTCTCAATGATCTATTAATTTATTTTTTGTTGGAAATTCGGAATGTGAAATTTACTATTCAACTAAAATATACTTGTTGATAAAATTCAGAACCATTTATTTACTTAATTAACTAGCTAGCGATAAGTTAGTTATCGAGTTTGGATCTAAGATCGATGGACATTAACGGATTATTGTGGTACACTTGAACAATAATAAAAACGATGGTTCTGTTGTTGCAAACATAACATATGTTAACTGTTAGATGGCACCATGCACATGCTATATATTGTTTATATAATATAATTTAGTTCACATGCATTGCTGGTCATGTCATGACATATATTTGTTTCGGTAAGGATCTTACTATTATGAAACTTGCGAAAGATAAAACAAAATTATCAAAAAAAGACATGCAGTTATATCGAAGTTCTATAAAAGCAAACAATTAGTGAAAATGCTTAATTAATAAACAAGATTTAATTGTTTCTGTAAAATCCATTTACGTCGTCGAACCAAGAAAAGAAACAAAAAAAAAATTCTTATAAAATTAGAATACTGAATTCTCCTTATAATCATTTTTATGTCGTGAAAAAAAGAAAAACGTTTTCATTTTTGTGTGGTTCTAGTCTCTCGTATATCGCTGAATGTGCTTTTAAATAAAATATATGATGATAAAAAAAATACAAACAAAAGATTCTTGGAATTTTAAATTTCACCGCACATTTCAAAATGCAAGATTCTTTTTCTATTAATTTTGAGTGAGCTAGTGTTTATTTAAATATACTTGATTTTTATTTTAAATAATCGAAAATGCATAAAGAATCAATTAATTTAGCCACTAGTATCTACCAAGAAAAGGTTGAGTGGTCATTTTCACGAAACCAAAGTGGAGAAACAATAATTGTGTATAAAGATATTCCACTAGAAAGTGAAACAAATAGGTCCAATTATTTATTTAGGGCACCTTTCGACCATCTTCACATTCTTAATTATGATACCATTATTGTTACCCATTTTAAATTATATACCTTTTTGAGGAATACAAACTGATGAATTTATAATCCTGTCTTGATTGTCCCATGAAAATATCATTTCAGGATCAAAGGTAATACACATAAGTAAAAATGTTTAGAATATAAAAAATCATTATCCAAAATATAATATAGAGATAGAGAGAATGAGGCTTCAACTAGAATATGAAAAAGGTTAAATTTAAATTCTCATTCAACTAATTATATGCATATTTTATAATTTTATACATTTTGAAAATTTTGAATAATTTGAAAAAATTTGAGTATTTTAAAACCTTTATATATGATTTTAAATAACTTTAGAATCTTCTTTATCGAAACGGGTAAATTATCAACCCAAACAATTATTCAAATCATAAACCTACTATATATAGATTATATTCATTCAAACATATGTCTTTTCTTAATATATCTTACTTGGAAAAATCATGCAAATTGGATCATGTACAAGGAGGATCAGGTGATGATACAAGACTCGGTGGTGAGCTTGTATCAGGATAGATATGATGGCTACACAAGATGGCGGTCGCTTCTCTCTTGTGTAGGAAAGATGGTCGTTGATGTAGATCTGACACGATGGCGGTCGCTTCTCTCGTGTGGGATCGAATGAAGGGGAAGTGCTGGCGGATTGAAGTACACCACAGAGATGTGATTGGTCTCTGATACAGTACACGATCTTAGCCTTGTGGAATCACACACACAAGACAATGAACAAGCTTATTCTCTTAAGAACACTTAAAGAGAAGAAGTGAAGAAAGTTCGGTTCTTTATTGATAATCAAGGGTGAAAAACTCGTACAACTGCTGCAGGGGGACTTTATAAGAGTCCTTCAGCTAGCCCTAAGGCCGAAATAAATGTAAAAATGCAACAAAGGAAACAAATAAAACTACAAATACAAAGCCATTGTTTTTGGAAAGAAAATAAGTAAAATACTAAAGCAAACTTGAAACCTCGTGATGAGCACGTCTCCTAGCCGTTGTTGGGGCTTAATGGACCTGCAATTATCGAAAATATTGAATAGAACTTACATGGATGCGATCTAGGCCCATTCGATGTTCTCTGAACTACGTCTTGATCTACTTCAGGGATCTTGTCAGGTGCATGTTTGTTTGTTGGTTTCTTGAAATAGATGGTTTCTTGGAGTTTCTCTTGGGTAGCTTGATCAGTCTCTTGAAGCTCTTCCAAGTCTTTGATGTCTTGTTCTTGATCTTCACTCTCTCGATCACTCTCGAAGGTGAAGCTTGTTTTGCTCGTCTCTTGTGACTCCATTGTCTTCTCTTGGATTCTAGAGGTTTCTTGACCTGTCAAAGAAGAATTCATACCTGGGGAAATGGTATGTTCAAGACTCATTTGGGTGAATGCTTCAGCAAGCTCTTCCTCGGCGATGGGATCATATCCGTCGTGATGGAGTAACGGTGGTACAGACCAGTTGACGTAGTTCAGCTCTAGTGAGCTCACAATGTCTTGTACAGCTAGGTTGAACCTCTTTCTAAGTTGTTTAGACTTTGAACGAGTCATGGGACCTACTGGGACGACTGGTACAGGGTGTGGTATAGGATCTGGTACTTGATCTAGTTCAGCGGGTTGGACAGGATAATCGATGTCCGCATCAGGTGATCTGACCCAAAATGCAGACACCAATGTGATTGTAATTAATCTTGATTTTTTTCATTTTTTATGTGCACCCCAAATTAATCTTGATTAAAACCTCAAATTGTTGTATAGCCCCTAGACCCTAGCCATTGGCATAAAACAAAAATAAATGCTACAATGTGGTGGAGTAAACAAAAATTGAATTAGAGGAAAATGTACACATGTTTAGTCAGAGAAAATTATAAACTTATTTGACATAATATGGTTGTTGGATCGCACGCCTATGCCTATCTTTTTTCGTGTTTTCTCTACCTTTCCTTATTAAAAAGAAATTTTCCTTTTTTGTTACTTTCAATTTTGTTTTATTTTGGTGTTTGATAAAATTGACAATCCACTCAAAAGAAATGATTTTGCAGAAAATAATTTAACTTTTTCTATAAGAAAATCACATCTTTTGACGTGTCAGGAGAAGATGATTATTCAAGTAAAGGGATTGGTGATCAAATGTTTTGCTCCCTATTATTTGGGCATCTGAGTCGCATGCAAAAAAAAATGTTACCAAACAGTTTGGAGAAAACATCTCACAGATCAAGACATATACATACGTTTACTACGAGTAACATATATTTTCATCCTAATTTAAATATAGTTTTAGGTTTTTTCTTTATTTTTCTCAGCAATATAGTTTCATATATTTTATAAATTTCCCCAAAAAAATGTTATAACAAAGAATTCTCACCCATACAACAATGGTTTATTGGTAAAGAATAACTAGCCAAAGGTTAGAAGAAACTAACCCAAATTTGATTTACCCTAAAAACAAAAGTTATTAAAGCAAATGCATCGGTTGGACTGCATTTGGTCCCAAAATTTATTTTTTTTAGATTTTTTTAGAAAAAAATAGATAACTAATTGCGTACCGCCACATATCAGTGGAACCCGTGAATAATGAATACAAAAGCAACGAACCGTCCATCTTGGACGTACGTCCCGTTTCATTTGTGTTTTTTTTTTTCTATTTTGGTGGGGGACTGGGTAATATACCCACCAATGCATATGCCCTTATTATTTAAGATATCTGGCCAATTATTTTACCTAGTAACAGAAATGTAGACTAGCTGACTACCTCTAACATTAGTCTGAAGCATTCTAAATTAAAAATAGACAATCTAATAATTATTCAGAGAAAAATCCACTCTGAAACACAATTTGTTTCTACTAAAACTAAAACTAACTGAACCGATAGAATTTATATATAAAAACAAAAACATTTAAACCAGCTAGAAAGTGACCCACCAGCAAAATTAACCGTTCCATGTCTAATCAAGTATAGCACCACCAAACGTTGGCCTTGGTCTAGTCAATGGAGTACTTAATTTGATTACATTAGAGTCAAATCATAGTACTATATGTTCACTTGATGTATTTATTCAAATTAAAATATATTTTTATTAATATATTGTCTATATTCATAATTATCGTACGGCATGAATCTGTCATCCATTAAACCAGAACACAATGTTATCTATTTAAATCCCATTTACATATTTGGAACAATTTGGATTTTAACAATTAAATAACCAATCGTTTGCATATGGCAATTTGGACTTTAAACGCTCCAAATGGGTTACATATATAATAAACTTATGATTTTGTGGTTATGTTTTTGTTTGCTCAACTAATATGGATTTTGAATGACTCACAACCATATATAAACGTATGTAAAGTTCGTTTTCTTAGATTATTTGTCGCTTCTAAAATTAACTATCGATACTATTGTAACATAATGTGTACAAATGAACACATATTCTTCAAATGTCTTGTTTTTAGTTTAATTGTTCTTTATAAGAAAAAAAAAATACAATTCACTAATATATAATAATAACATTAACAATGAATGTAGTTTGGTAGACCATATGTAATTTTATATATATAAGGTTCTCTCTCTATATATAAAAATGAAAATGTGAGATTTCTTAAGTGCCCCGGCTGCTTTCACTTACGGAATCCACGTCCAAATTTGATATGTGGATTTCAGATGAGATTCCATTGGGAGATACATGATTAGGATCTTAACTTCTCCACTAATGAAACCTAAATTTTATTTTAATAGTTTATTAAAGTTAATTAACTGTACTTGATAAGAGTTAAATATATCCCCATCATATGTCATGTTGTCTCATGTCTGTATGATTCTATCTCATATAGTCATTCATGGATGCCAAATTATTTTTTTTGTCATTGATCATTTCCATATTTATCTTCAACCTAGAGTTTAGATTTAAACACAAATCATCTCCTTTTTTATTTCTAAAATAGAGAATTTTATTCTACTATATTTAGATATTTCTATTTCTATTATATACTAAAATTTGGATATTTCCATTTTTTACTCTAAAATGGAGTAGGATTAGAGACAAACCCAACTCCAATATGAGTTTACTATATTTAAAAGAAAAGAAAACCTAAAAAATAGGTTGGAGATGCTCTTACCAACTACCATCTAATTAGTTTTTATTCATTTTTTGTGATCAAAACAAATATTTTTTATTTTCAAAAGGTTGTACTCTTCAACCACATAAGACTTAAGAGTATCAAATTTTGGGCAAGTATTCGAACTAGAAAAACAGAATTTATGAACAAACCTTATTAGAAAGACAAAAGAGGTAACATAAACACTAAAATTAAGCTTTAAGAGTTTGGGTGCATAGTATGATTTATTTTTTTCAAGAGTTTGGGTGCATAGAATGAGTACTTCCCGCAAAATCCTCTAAATTTGTTTCAGGATTAACATACGATTGACTAGACAAGCATATCTTTATATTACAACGTAAAATAAGATAATGTATGTTCTACATCACACGCGGTATTAAATATTATTAATTTTCTTGAAGTATCGAAAAAGTATTTTTTTGGTTGAAATTTTAGATTTAATTTGGATTTGATTTTTATTTTTTTTTGGATTTTGGTTAATGAGGGATGATATGCAAAGTAAAATATAATGTAATATGGATGATTTAATAATATACATTACACTTCTCAAATAATATATAGAGAATTAAACTATTAATTATCTTTTTTTTTTAAAACAATGCATATGGAAAAACTAAAAATTTGAATGGTTGTAACGATTGAGACAAACAAGTTTATTTATATATTTTGGACCGTTTTCTATTTACCATTTATATATTAAAAGGCCGTCTATTTCACTAATAATTTAACGCGTTCAAATTTTGATATACACTATAATATCTTTGTTTTAATAATGCTGCTATTAGAGGATTGAGCCTATTTTGAATATAATGTTTTCCAAAGACTATATAACAGTTTACTCATAACATGAGTACCCTGTATTCGTATTAGATAAAGATTACTATCAAGATCTACATATTAAACATATTCGTACTTCAAAGAAGTACTATGTATATTTACGATTTAAAACATCATGCATTGATAGGAACAAAGGACTTAGTAGTAGTCACAAAAACCAAACTTGTAGAAAACAAAGGAACAAGAACCTCTCTACATATTTGTCTTCTTGTTATCTTTAAAAAAATCATTCTCGTTCTCTGATACGTTAGAATCTTAATAATTAATACATAGTAGTAGTAATCACTAATCATAACACAACAAAAAAAAGATTCTCCTGTACTTGTGGTAAACTCTTCACGCCCCACATCTCAACTGTTTCCATTCCACCAAACGTTCTAAAAAATCCATTACCTATTTAAACCCAAAAATAATAAGAAATAAAAGGTTAATCCATACTTAATTACCACATTACATAAGAAATTAATTTATATATGTGTTATGTCATATGTGTGAGAAAAGCTTACCTCATCTGGCTCTTGCAAAGAATAAGAAGCATTCGTTTCCTTTGCGTATTTGGATACAAGAATCCCAAGACCTTGTCTCTTGTCTCTCAGTATCTGTTACAATTAATGTCAGTTATAATATCATTAACAGCTATATATATAATATGAATTACAACGAGAGATTATGAATATAAGAACATGTGCATACCTTAAAGGCATCTTCGTCGGTACGATCATCTCCGATATATATAGGAAATACATCGGTACAATTATCATATCCTAATACACATGGTTAATACTAATTTTGATTAGTATAAAAATCCATTATAATTTTTTTTAACTTAACAATATATAGTCCACCATATTATATATGATTAATAAATGAATAAATTAGGGATGAATAAAGTTTTACCGAGTGATTCTAACAAAAACTCGAGTGCTTTGCCTTTATCCCACTTAATGATTGGACGAATCTCCAAGACCTGAAAATTATATATCAGACCTAAAAAGTAAATAATCATGATGGAAAATAACAAAATCTTAGTTGAGAAATTAACTACTTAAAATCAATTATTACTTTTCTTCCTTGGGTAAGCATGAGCTTGGGGTAGTTCTTCAACACTGATCGAACTTGATGGGCCAAATCACTCCATTTCTGTTAATTAATTTACATATTGGTTGGTTAGATGATGATACTATGCAACTAATGTAACTTAATTAAGCAAATGAAATGATCCATACATCTTCTTCTACGCATCGGAAGTGAACTGACGCACAAAATTTGTTGTTCTCCACTTTGGCTCCTTGAATCGATTTTGTTTTCTCGACTAGTTTCTCATAGACCTAAAAACACAAGTAAAAAACAAAAATTTAACAAAGATAATTTAAAATAACATTATCATATATTCTTGGTTTTGGTACAATTATTATAATGTGATCACCTCGTTAATCACAGGGAGGAACTCAATCGCGGGTTGACAAAGAAGAGACTGATTTTCCTAAATTTTGTTTCAAGAAATGAGAAAAATATGTATATAGAAAGAAATTATTTTAAAATATAGTTTTATTTATGAATTCATACTTTAATGTATTTAGATCCTTTCTCTGGTCCTTTGATGTCCATGCCATGACTTCCAGCATAGTATAACTCAGTTAATTTCACAAAACTAGAAACCTGAATCATAATCATATAAAGAAATAATTCAATAATGGTGTGGTTTTATTAAATTATTAAAGTGAAAATTTTAAAAATGTATGGTACCTTCTCTCTGCATCTCCCACTAACTATGGCTGTTGGAAAACACTTTGCAAGTTTCCTCACAGTATTTCGCATCTGAAAAAATAAAATAAAAAATCAATCACAAAGACTAATATAATTAACAAAGTCTTACTAAATAACCATGAACATTTAGTAAATTAGGTCAATGATTCTAGATTTTTTTTTTAAATACCAAAGTTGGTGATATTTTCGATTTAACAATATATAAATAACACCTAGCAATAACATGCTAATATGTTATTATGTGGAAAATAATATTCATAATCATAATCATTTACTTAATTCACTTAATTAACTCTCATAATATGGTAAAATGCCAACAACAAAAAAAACACACAACATGATTATCTTCCTAGCTGAACATAGAACATAGAACATATATAAGATTTATACTATGTTTAGAAGTCTGAAAATATATGTTTATAATAAAAAATGTTCCAAAACGTACCTTCTTGGACATGTAAGCTCGATCAGGATCATCAACAATGGGGGAGAGAGTACCATCATAATCAAGAAACATAACGATTTGTTTTCCTTCAGATTGATGAAGTATATCTTCAAACATGTTCAAAGCTGATGGATGTTCCTTCTGCAAATTTGTAATTCTCTGATCGTTTAATTTATAACACACAAAAAAAAGAAGATAAAACAAGAAAATTAATAAAAAAACAGAGGAAGCAAGAAGACATTACAATCCAACAAGATTGGCTATTGAAGGATTTGGGACGAGTAGGAGAACAAGCTCTCATAGAATTAACCCAAGATCTTATCAGTCCTCCTCCCTCGTTAGTCCCCGGTGACTTGTCTCCGTTGTCTCCTCCGACGACATATAAAACCTCTGAGTTTGAGATGATCTTTGTCTCCAACATTTTAGTAATATTCTCTTCGATGAATCTAACTGAAAAGATAAGATAAGATAACAAATTAATCAGTAACATTTTATATCTTTATGTATATAAATGTGTGTAAGTATAATACTGATCTCTTAGATTCAATCCAAGAAAAACAAGTTTTTACCCATTATAGGAAATGAACCAAAACACAAAATGAAGTTATAAATTTTGAGGGGAATGTTAGCTAATGGTATGGTATGGACCCATTTTTATAGTTGAAAGAAATTATAAAAACAATTTATTTATTAAAAAAAAAAAAGACAAAGGAAAATGAGATATTGTTGTTGTGCTGTGTCCGATCGTCGAAACCAGTTGAGTGCGAGTTCCACTAAAAGAGTCCACGTGTAGTTTTTGATGAGATCTAGTCCCCATAGGCAAATAGGGTGACTTCCTTGTTGGCTCTTTGCTCTTTGGATATCTTTTTGGGTTTATTTTGGCGTTGGAGCGTTCGTGTCAAGTGCCACGTGGTCCCCTCCAATTTGATCATGCTGACAAATTAAAAAGAATATATAGATACAATTACAATAATATAGATATTTGTTTTTGGAAATTAATCAATTTGTGTGTTTCTTGTTTTGGTCCACTGGTCCATATTCTAACCCCTCTTGTGAGAAAGTGAAGTCGAACTTTACTGCCAGCGAGAAGAGCTTTAAACAGCCAATGATCTACAATTATTGTCGGATTGGTGAATATATGCAAATATACGCAATGCATGCAATTCATGTACACGAGATGGTGAATATTTTTAACGGACGATTCCGAAATAGATACGTTTACTTACTTACAAACATGCATATCTATAAAACTGTTTTATATATCTTAATTATGCTCACATTTTTATGAAGAATGAGTTCAGATTCTTGTACAACAAAGATGTAATTCACAAGTGTTTTATATAAGCCCCACAATATTGATCATGTTTTTGGACAATATAAATGTCTCCTTATATCATTAAATTTTGCATAGAAGCCATTTTTGTTTCCATATCTCTTTGTTGCTTTCTCTTTTTACATATTTTGTTTGAACCATTTTAAAACGTCAATAATAAGCTTTTTTTTTTTTGTTTAAATGATACAATATACACGGATCAACATTTTTTTATACAATATATATAACAATAACATGCAGAATTTTTCTTAAAAACAATATTATTTACAACATGCAATTCTATAATGATAGATGAAAGTGTATAGGCAAATTAGAATCGAACACGTTTTTGTTCTTATTAGGTTTCACTGCGCTGTCGCAGTTTAGTAAGCGCCACATGGCTAAGTAGTTAACAACTATGTACTATCCACTGTCCAGTCAACGTCTGGAAAATTCATCAGTAAGTCTCAAAAACAAAACAATTTAAGCAAATCCACGTAATAGTTTTGGTGTAAGCTAGTTCTCTCATTGGAGATCTAACGAAAAATAAAAAGATATTAAAGTTGATTAATTAGTATTTGAACGAAACGGATCTTATAGTCTTGAGTTCGTGATCGATGAGATCCCTCCGGACTCTTGAAAGATATTTTATATGTGATTAGTGATGTTTGACTTCATATTAAATAGAGGAATCTCGTATGTTCACATGTGTCAATATGCAACTATTTACAAATGAATCTCAAATGTTTTGCTAGCTTGTAAAAAAAAAAGGTTCTAGTAATTTTCTTAGTTAGTCTAGTTTCTTGAATGAGAGCTAGCTCAAACGATATCTCAGAGTTACGTTGGTTTGCATGCACATAACTAAAGAAAACTTCTTAGTAATATTTGAAACACTATACAATAAGATCACAAGAACCACCAGCAAACACTCGGCCAATACATTGACACGGGTGACAAAGAAATATTCGTGACAAAGCGACGAATTTGTTTCTAACCATTGTGCAATCGCTTTTACTTACATGGGATGCGATGGTATCAAAACAAAATAAGATGTAGCTATGCGTACAATCTCTGAAGTAAGAAAAAGAAACTATCGTCTTTACATATAAAGATGATCATATCGTTCGTACATGATCTTGTAGGTTTACCTAAGCCAGGTTTTGGACCGACACTTCACGTGCAACGAATCAAAATTGTCTTCACCCGCCACGTGATCGATGTCTACACAGACATAGAGTTAGTACTATCCATTTCATCCAAAGATAACAAAACAAAAATATTCAATATATCTCTGTTATAAAAAAAAAATGGTTAGAAGGAATAAAACATGTGGGAAAATGTCGTGCATGAGACATATGAGCTAATCATATCATGTTAGATGTTACTTTTTGTTTCTGTTTTTGTTAATTAATCCAATCACTCGTTGTCTCGTCGACGTCTTCAGATACAGAATCAATATTTTTATAAAGACTCAGACAAGAACCACCAAGTACCATCATGTAGACAGTACAAGGATTCAGTTTCTTTAAGTAACAATTAAAACCAAAAATATCTTAATTTTTTTTATCTGAGGAAGACAATATTTATTCTCTGATCTATCCTTCCCTGAGAACTGCTGAATGTGGGTTCTATATCGCCAAACTCTCATGCCACGTGAAATATTTCAATGGTCACGATAGATAGGTTCTGCACACACACAAAAACAATTCATATTTGTTGTTGAAGTCTCCACGTCAACTATGTTCACTTCTCAAAAACTTGAAAAACTGATAAAAATACTTTATCAAATTTAAATTAATGACACGATTAATTGATACATATTTATTATAGTAAAAATATATTCATTAGTGTATATATCGATCATGTGTACTCAATAAAAAAATGGGTAAAAAGAAGGTGATAAATTATTTTTTTTTGACAAATCGAATAAATTGACTTTTAAAAAGTCAATTGTAGGGATAACTGTCTACAAACTTAGCGGGATGCGGGATGTGGTAATACTCGTACTTTACGATGTGGTAATACTCGTACTTTACGAGACAAGTTATCCGCAACAACATTTGTACTTTTTGGAATAAGAAAGATAGAGAAACTCGTGAATTCTGCACTTCGTAGAACAAGAGAAGGTGATAAATCATATTGACACAATAAGAATGTGTCGAGCGTACTGTTTGTTTATACATATATGTTTGCATGTAGATATTTTTGGCAAATTAAATCTCTTCTGAAATATTATTAAATAATTTTTAATTAAAACTACCACAATATCTTCATTAAGAATGATTTTAAGACGTTAGTTACTTACATTACCATCATCTTATGCTCCTCTTAACTTTTTCACTCTTACGTACTGTGGGTCCCGTAATCGTCACCCCTTAAGGAATTGGGCCTTTCAAGGTCCAGGACCGGGCCACGGTGCGTCCGGCCCAACTTCTTAGGCCCACGAGTAGGCAAACTGCGAGCTCGGGAAACAAGCCATTAATGAGGCTTGTAACGGACGAACTAACGAGTCAACGAAGCGTTAATGAGAATCGTGTAGTATCCGGAGCGGAGATCGCGCCGGACCTTAATTGCTTAAGGAACTTGTATATAAGGAAGATAGGGGATCATTTGTAAAGGGCCCGAAAGAATTGACAAGAACAGAAATATATTATACTTTTCCGCTTTTTACTTCGTTTACTGTCTTAGAATTGTTATCTATCCTCAGTTCGAGTTTACCCAGTTCGGTCAGGTAGACGTTCCCACCTGAAAACTCACTCTAGCTCTCTGGTGGAACCAGCTCCCACACGTACCAATATAATAAAAGTTCATTACCATCTTACTAGAATCCATACATTTTCCAAATGTTATATTAAAAAAGAGAAAAACTACAATAATATGATAAAGTTTTACATATTCTGTATGTAGAATTTTATTAAAAGAAACTATAACGCAAACTCTAAAATGAAAACATAAAATATATAAAAATGATAAAAACATGATATATTATTAACATTGTGCGAGTCATTTTCTAGTTCATAATTATAGAGTGCATTCAAAAAAATTATATTTTTGTATTAAAATATTTAGAATAACTTTTTGCAAAACACTTGATGAGACACCAAGTTCCTTTATATGGTGGGAATCTTTGTCGCCAAAAAAAAAAGAAATATCACAAGAAAGAACATTGCCCTAGCCTTGCACAGTTCACAATTACTAATAGGCGAGTATATATCATTTATGTATTATTAAAAAATATTTTAAAATTTTAAAAAATTCAAAATACAATCCTACATTACTGTTATCTATTGATAAGCTTTGTTATCTTTCAATTTTTTAAAAGAAAAACATATATCAGACAAAATTAAATAAACTTCCAGTTCAATCATTATCGGCCTATTGACGATAAAGAAACGAAAAAGAAGAAAGGAGAAATAGAAAAGATGACTGGCTTTATTTTTTTGGGAATATATATTGCAAAGCAAAACAATAAAGTTGTTGTCAATATATCTCACATTCGATCAAGTTGCTAAAAGTTTGTTTTTATTAATTAAGGTGTGCAGAAACAAAATCTAAACAATACTGTACCTTATTAGTATTTTGATTTGTATAAAAGTTTTTAATTATTTAATGGGGAACCTAAATTTAAACAATAATTAAAAAAAATTATAGGGTTTTGGTTTTTTCTTATATGACTAGATATATAATCTAGTAGCGTGTGGTTTTATATAGTGTCACCCATCGATAATCAAATTCAAATATCTATATAATACATGTTGTCTATAAAGAAACAAAATTAAGATAAATATTTTTTTGCATTTAGAAATATACTTGTAAAGTTAGAATCACCATTGTGAAAGAAACTCCCAATCGATCATAGAATGTGATCGAGCTTCGGGTATGTGCTTCATCATATGTTGAACCAAGGCAGTGGCAAACTATAACTAGCTAGTAAGGAAAGTATAGTCTTTGGTTTGGTATGACACTAGAGGAGATGATTTCTTGAGAGGTTGGTCGATTTGTTGTAAGTTTTAATCTTCTTTTTCTTTCGATTCTAGAAAAACTTTGTGTAGGTGTTTTTTTTTCGTTAAGGCATACATAATTGAATTGATGGTTGAACTCGTAAATGTATGTGTCATATGTGTCTCTATCATTTTTCTTGTGATGAATAAGATTTTTAAAGACTTCTGTTGAGTATTAGTGAACAAAGAACAAGACAAAAGAAAGAAACTTGAAGATCAAGTAGTGCCAGCTCAGCATAATGACTCATGGTGTTTATATAGCTGTTTTGTTTGGCCTGTAAAAGCAAAAGCAAAACGTACGTCTGTCTTCTTATGCACCTGCAATTGAAGGCAAGAAAAGCTTGACTGTGAAAAACGCCAAGGAAGAGGCTGCTTCGCAGAAGGTCACCAAGGAGTCTAGGTTAAAGAGCTAGCATCTATTTATAGGCAGTGTATGTGTGAGGGAGAGGAGATAAGGTGAAAAGAAGTGAGAACAAAAAACAGAGAGTAAACTTGTGTTTTGTGTTCTTGGGAAACAGAGAGTGTTTGTGAGAGATTGAATCTAGAGAGCTTTGTAAGGGGCTTTAAGGGTGAGAGATCTCTTTGTAAACTCTGTGAATAGTGGATTCCGGGAGACAGATCCCGGCCCAGACGTAGCGTCGGTTTGACGTGAACTGGGTTAACAATCTCTTGTGTGCTCTGCTTGTGATTCTCTGTTTGTTGTTTCTTTGATCTATTGGTGTTGTTTGTGGTGTTGGTTGAAGTTTCATTTCAGGTTTTCAAGCTCAGTTTTCTGCAAAGGTCCTTGGTTTGTGTTCATTCAAGCTAAAGTTGGAAGCTTTAGCCTCTGTTTGCTTCACAAAGTGGTATCAGAGCTTAGGTTACGTTGTTTGGTGGTTCTGTAAGGTCTACTCAAGCATTGTGGAGCCATGTCAGCAAGGATTGAGGTGGAGAAGTTTGATGGACGTGGGGACTATACATTGTGGAAAGAGAAGCTAATGGCTCATTTGGATATTTTGGGTCTAACGGTGGCTCTCTCTGAAACAAAGATTACAGTCCCAGATTCTGAAGGAAAAGAAACTGATAAAGCTAGCTCCCATGAGAAAGAAACCAAAGACAAAGAAGCTACTGAAAAAGATGAAATCTTGGAAGAGAAGAGAAGAAAGGCAAGAAGCACCATAGTGCTGAGTGTTTCAGATCAAGTACTTAGGAAGATCAAGAAAGAGAAGACTGCAGCTTCTATGTTAACCGCATTAGACAACCTCTACATGTCTAAAGCTCTTCCTAACCGCATCTACCTGAAGCAAAAGCTCTATGGGTTCAAGATGAATGAAAACATGTCAGTTGAAGGTAATATCGACGATTTCCTTCACCTTATAGCTGATCTAGAAAACACAAATGTCATGGTATCGGATGAAGATCAGGCTATTTTGTTGCTTATATCGCTTCCTAGGCAGTTTGATCAGCTTAGAAATACTCTGAAATATAGCACAGGGAGAACTAGATTGACATTAGATGAAGTTCTTGCTGCTATATACTCTAAGGAGCTAGAGTTTGGATCCAATAAGAAGAGTATTAAGGGTCAGGCTGAAGTTTTGTATGTGAAAGACAAAAATGAGACAAGGGGAAGGTCTGAGCATAAAGAGAAAGGAAATAAAAACAGATCAAGGTCCAAGTCTAAAAGCAGAAAAGGTTGTTGGATTTGTGGAGAAGAAGGGCATTTTAAAAATGCTTGTCCAAACAAGAACAAATCTCAAGGCAAACAGAAGGACCAAGGAAACAGCAGCAAAGGAGAAGCTGCTATGGTGAAGGGAAGCTCATATGATGCTGCAGGTTTATATGTATCAGAAGCCTTGCATTCAACAGATGTAAGTCTGGAGGATGAATGGATCATGGATATAGGATGCAGTTATCACATGACTCACAAAAGAGACTGGTTTGAAGAAATGAGTGAGGATGCTGGGGGATTAGTAAGGATGGGAAACAAAACTACATCAAGAGTCAGAGGCATTGGTAATGTAAGAATCATAAATGAAGATGGAACGACTGTGCTGCTTAAGAATGTGAGATACATTCCAGAAATATATCGTAATCTGTTATCCCTGGGAACATTAGAGCAGCAAGGTTGTAGCTTTGAATCCAAGAATGGAACCCTACTGGTGAAAGAAGAAGAAAAGGTCATCATGGTGGGGAAAAGGCATGAAAAACTCTATATACTTCAAGGAAAGCCAGATAATGGTCAGTCTCTCACCACAGAAAGAAGAAATGATGACACGATCTTATGGCACAGAAGACTAGGCCATATAAGTCAAAAGAATATGGAGATTTTGGTGAAGAAAGGCTTTCTTGACAGAAAGAAAATTTCAACCATGGAGATGTGTGAAGATTGTGTGTATGGAAAAGCAAAGAGAGTCAGTTTTGTCTTAGCTACTCATGGTACAAAAGACAAGCTTGACTATGTTCATTCGGATTTATGGGGAGCACCATCAGTACCATTGTCTTTAGGGAAATGTCAGTACTTCATCACGTTCATTGATGATTTTTCCCGCAAGACATGGATTTACTTCCTAAAGCACAAAGATGAAGCCTTTGGAACCTTTGTCGAATGGAGTGTGATGGTGGAGAATCAAGCAGAGAGAAAGATCAAGATTTTAAGAACCGACAACGGTCTTGAGTTCTGCAATCAATTGTTCAATGAATTTTGCAAAGAAAAGGGCATTGTAAGGCATAGAACTTGTGCTTACACGCCTCAGCAAAATGGTGTTGCAGAAAGAATGAATCGGACGATCATGGAGAAAGTAAGGAGCATGTTAAGTGATTCTGGAATGCCAAAAACGTTTTGGGCAGAAGCCTCCTACACTGCTGTGAACTTGATCAACAAAACACCATCCTCTGCAGTAAACTTTAAGATTCCTGACAAGAAGTGGACAGGTAAAGCTCCAGTTTACAGTTACTTAAAGAGATTCGGATGTGTTGCTTTTGTTCACTCAGATGAAGGAAAGCTAGTTCCAAGAGCAAAGAAAGGAGTGTTCTTAGGCTATCCACCAGGAGTGAAAGGTTACAAAGTGTGGCTGTTAGAAGAAAAGAAAGTTGCAGTCAGCAGAAACGTGTTATTTCAAGAAAATGCAGTCTACAAAGATGTGATGCAGGGAAACAAAAACTCAGTACAAGACATGCCTGAAGCATCAAGTGGTTCTCTGGATATTGATCTTGAAAGGTACTAGTGACATAAGCTTGGGTGGAGATCTCTCGGATGAAACAGGTTCCCTGGGAGATCAGTCGCCTGCCCGAGATAGTCACCAAACAGAAGAAGATTAGATCACTGAAGAAGTGATGACTGAGTCACCTGAAAGTTATCACTTGGCCAGAGATAGAGAAAGGAGACAAGTCAGAGCTTCTAGAAGATTTGATTTGGAGGGCTATTATGGTGAAGACACAGATGATGAAGATGAGTTTGATGCAGAAGCTCTCATTACTACAGTTGATGGAGATTTTGCAGAGCCTGCAAATTACCAAGAAGCTCTAATTGATGCAGATTGGGAGTTATGGAAAGGAGGAATGCATGAAGAAATGGATTCTTTATTGAAGAATCATACATGGACTGCAATCACAAAGCCTAAGGGACAACGAGTCATAGGCTGCAAATGGATTTTCAAGCGTAAGCAAGGAATTCCAGAGGTTGAACAGCCAAGATTCAAGGCAAGGTTAGTAGCTAAAGGCTATGCACAAAGAGAAGGAGTGGACTATACTGATGTCTTTGCACCAGTGGTAAGGCACGTGTCTATAAGGATCTTGTTAGCCATTGTTGCACAAGAAGATTATGAGCTGGAACAACTTGACGTCAAAACTGCATTTCTTCATGGAGAATTAGACAAAAAGATCTACATGGAAGTACCTGAAGGTTTTGAAGACCAGTTTCAGCCAGATCAAGTATGTCTTCTCAACAAGTCGTTGTACGGCTTGAAACAGTCACCACGACAGTGGAATCAGAAGTTTGATAGTTTCATGACAGAGATCGGGTTTGAAAAAAGCGCCAGAGACAACTGCGTATACACTAAGACCCGTGATGATGGTTCCATGATTTATTTGCTCATCTATGTTGATGACATGCTGGTGGCTGCAAAAGATATGAGTGTGATTTCAAGTTTGAAGCAGAAACTCAGTGAGAAATTCGAGATGAAAGACCTTGGTCCGGCAAGAAAAATTCTTGGCATGGAGATTACTAGAAACAGAGAAAAAAATATTCTTAAGTTGTCTCAAGAAGGCTATTTGGGCAAGGTTTTGGAGTTATACAGAATGGATCAGTCAAAATATGAAGTGACTCCACTTCGAGCTCATATGAAGTTAGAAGCTGCTACTGAGCAACAGTTAAAGAGAGACAAGGACTATATGAAGTCAGTTCCTTACTCCAATGCTGTGGGTAGCATAATGTATGCCATGATTGGCACAAGGCCAGATTTGGCATATCCTGTTGGAGTCATTAGCAGATTCATGAGTAAACCGATCAAAGAACACTGGTTGGGAGTGAAGTGGGTTCTTAAGTACATCAAAGGGAGCCTCAAAACAAGGTTGTGTTATCGCAAGAGTCCAGCATTCATCGTAAGAGGATACTGTGACTCTGACTACGCTGGAGATAGAGATAGAAGAAGATCTACTAGCGGCTTTGTATTCACTCTTGGTGGAAACACTATCAGTTGGAGATCATGTTTGCAGAAAGTGGTGGCTTTGTCTTCCACTGAAGCCGAGTATATGGCCTTAACAGAAGCAGTAAAGGAGGCATTATGGCTTAAAGGCTTATTGAAAGATTTTGGCTATGAGCAAAAGTCAGTTGAGATCTTCTGTGACTCTTCAAGCGCCATAGCACTTTCAAAGAACAATGTGCATCATGAAAGAACAAAGCACATTGACATCAAGTACCACAAGATCAGGGACTGCATTGCAGATGGAGTGGTAGAGGTGACAAAGATATCTACAGAGACCAATCCTGCAGATATCTTCACCAAGATATTACCCGTTAGCAAGTTTCAATCGGCATTAAACTTGCTACGTGTAAAGGCTGAGTAATCAACCTCAGGAACCGGGATGGAATCCAGAAGCTATTCAATCCAGAATCTGTCTCTCTCTCAAGACAGGTAACACACTTAACATGTTTCTTGTTTGTTCTTATTTCACTAGGTGGAGTTTTGTTAAGTATTAGTGAACAAAGAACAAGACAAAAGAAAGAAACTTGAAGATCAAGTAGTGCCAGCTCAGCATAATGACTCATGGTGTTTATATAGCTGTTTTGTTTGGCCTGTAAAAGCAAAAACAAAACGTACGTCTGTCTTCTTATGCACCTGCAATTGAAGGCAAGAAAAGCTTGACTGTGAAAAACGCCAAGGAAGAGGCTGCTTCGCAGAAGGTCACCAAGGAGTCTAGGTTAAAGAGCTAGCATCTATTTATAGGCAGTGTATGTGTGAGGGAGAGGAGATAAGGTGAAAAGAAGTGAGAACAAAAAACAGAGAGTAAACTTGTGTTTTGTGTTCTTGGGAAACAGAGAGTGTTTGTGAGAGATTGAATCTAGAGAGCTTTGTAAGAGGCTTTAAGGGTGAGAGATCTCTTTGTAAACTCTGTGAATAGTGGATTCCGGGAGACAGATCCCGGCCCAGACGTAGCGTCGGTTTGACGTGAACTGGGTTAACAATCTCTTGTGTGCTCTGCTTGTGATTCTCTGTTTGTTGTTTCTTTGATCTATTGGTGTTGTTTGTGGTGTTGGTTGAAGTTTCATTTCAAGTTTTCAAGCTCAGTTTTCTGCAAAGGTCATTGGTTTGTGTTCATTCAAGCTAAAGTTGGAAGCTTTAGCCTCTGTTTGCTTCACAACTTCATCTAACCACAACATACATATTCGTTTTTTTTATATATATATATATACTAGTTTCTGCAAACAATTAATATATAGTTTTAAATACAAATCCTAACTACAACCGTAACTAGCTAGTTTTGGTATTTAATATTATGATATACATTAAAACCCACCTATAATATAATAAGAAAAAAAACCCAATAATGCTTGGAAAAAATATAATAATGTCAATTTGTCACATAGTTTTTATTTGTCTTATTCATATATATCGATATTACATCTGAAAAATATTGATAGTATGTACAAGTTGCTATTTTAAAATTTTAAAATTGGGATAATCAGTAATGTATAAACATGGGCAATCATTGGAAAATGTTTGACACCTTAAACCGGATTAAATATATTTGTTGTATGATTTACTTTATTCTTATATAGATATTATGTGCATGTTCTTTTGTTCATTTGGATAATGCATTAAATCAGATAAATGTATTTAGATGTTGTTCGTTTCCTAGATATAGCTATCCATCTTGATGATGATGGACTACCTTAAACGAACATCTCGTAGCTGCATATTGATGGTTTAGAAGCTAATGTCTTCATAAAATAATCGAATTATCTATGAATGGCTTAAAAGGAGATTGTCTTAGGTAACTCTTCACTTACTCCAAAAGTCGCTAATCTCTAAAATATTCCTCAACTTGTCAGTGGATATCACCTTTCTTTAAGATCTATCAAAGAAAAATACAAACAAACGATAGATTTTTAGTGTTGATTTGCCAAATAACATTCTTGCTTATATATATGCAAAACAAGAACCCAAAAAATGTGTGTCTAAAGTTTTCCAAAGATATATTAGTTATAAAGTTTACACAAGATTTAAGAATTTCTTCACCTCGTTAGAATGTATTACAACCAAAGTGAAGTAGTAATCATGGGTTTTTGTAGATCAAAGGAACTCAACGGTTCCAACGGAAATAGTTGGTGATTGAGATATTATTTGTGATGAATAATTATAATAAATGTGTAGGACATGAATCCTAGTAAGCTTACTGTTGGAGTTATGCTTTTTCTACGTGTCTTGCATTAACCCTAAAACCCTATTTTCTATCAATAATATTTGGCAGTGATACAAAATTCTACAGTAGTAATAATTCATTTTTAATTTTAAGTGGTTTAAAGTTTTTTACACATATTATAAATGAAAACAATTAAAATACAGTTATTTTTTTCTATAGAAATTGAACTAATTAATGTAAACATCACTTGGTAATGACAGAGTCTTATTTACATGAACCAATCAAAAACCATAATATTCGATATTTCTTGTTTCAATATCATATGACATATGGATACTGTCAAGAGAATATCATATATGAAAACTCAAAGACTAAACATCAGATAGTGGTTGAAAAGTCCCCATCAATTTGTTGAATTTAAGAAAACATAATTTGATGAATCTAAAATATACTAAATAGCTTTTAATACTTTAATAGTAGATAGTATATTATTACTTTTAATAATTAACCATCATTTTTTCATTAGAAAAAACAATAATCCTCTCAAATATATCAACCATATCAACCACATACAAATATATATAATGTTTGTTGATGAATTTTTTTAAAAAAATTATAAAAACAACTTTGTCCAAGTAATAATAAGCCTATATGGCTGAGGAAAGACCACCCCACCTATGGAATTTCAAAAATGTAATGATGAGGCATCATACAACATTTTTTCAAAACAAGTTATTTCATATTGAAATGGGGATCTACAAATGTAGGATGAGCTTCACTATGAGTGATAACATCAATGGCAGAACTCAGAACTATGAAGTGTGGATAATTTCTGCAAAAGCATTGAAGTTTGTTCAACAAACCTACTAGTTGGGCATGCATAATCTTTAGGCCTGGTTTATAAATGTTTCATCAAATCTTTGTTTCGGGTACTAATCGGCCGCAACGGCCCAAAGGTATTTCAACTTTAAAACTTTAAAGACTGACTAGTGCTTGAGTGTTTCTCCCTTACTAGAATAAGCACAAGAATGATTCCTTAAACTATAACAAACCTGGAGTTGTGTCGATCGACATTCACACCAAATATGCTCTCCCGGTACGTTTCTTTAGCCTATCTTTTCCAAATGCTCTAATCCATGTCAAATAGCTCATAATCCTGAAATGACTCAAAAAGACTCGAAAACACTATAAATGCTCTATAAATAAGACTTATATCATGGCTAGAAACCCGTAAAAACCATGATATATCAAGAAGGGATAAATGAAAGAGCCGTGACTCTACTGAATCCTTAAGACGCCCAAACGACCAAGTTCTTGGCAGCTTTCACAACTTACTAATTTAGAGTTTCTTGATGCAATATTACATTATACGATGATGAATAAGAGACGATCTTTATTTGATGCAATATTATTATTTGTTGGTTGATTTCACATAACATATATAAGAAACCAAGACTTCATTTTACATATTGTTATCTCACTCTCATAAGAATAGAAGAACCAAGAGAAAATGTCTTTGCCTCAGCTTCACATATGGCTTACCATCCTCTTCTAGTAAGGAAGTCCTTCCCGCCCTTCCTAACCTTACCCGTAACCACGACTCCCTTTGAACATAATAGTAACGTTTGAATACATATATAAGTCTCTCCGGTTTGTGAAAGGCGAGGACCTTAAAACATTACCAAGCCTACCCAAACCAAACAAAACATGGAGACTAGCTAGATTAGTGAAACCATCAACAAAATAAAACTATGACAAGATCCTCTACAACTTGTTAAAAACTTCAGTTGCAGAGCACAAGTTACATGAACTAAAAGACTTTTAAGAATCAGATAGTTTGCTAATTGCATCCCAATCAATCTCCACTGAAGGAAACTTCACAAGCCCGAAACTCCCGGTCTTTTCAAACTCGTAGTCCGAGAAATCTAGGAGTTTTATATCCGAGGACGCATATCCCACCGGCAACAAGTTCTCATCCATTCTTCGTGACACATCGGAGAACTCTTCTGTCTCCAAGTGCTCTGTTTTTGGCAGGATTAGCTCTGTTTTTGACAGGAAAAACTCTGTTTTATCTGAAATAGAACAAGTCTCCTCTGTTTTCGGCAGGCAAAGCTCTGTTTTTGGCAGGAAAAACTCTGTTTTATCTGAAACAGAGCAAGTCTCCTCTGTTTGATCCGAAGCATCCTCTGTTTTTCTCAAACTCTTGCAAATAGCTTGGAGCTTGGCATCAACAGAGGAAGGCAAAGAATTAACGTCTTCGTGTATGAGGTTTGGGAAGTTAAGCTTCGCCATATCTCCACGGAGCTGAAACGCAGCTTGGTCATAAGCCAATGCGGCTTTTTCAGCGGTTTCGAACGTTCCAAGCCAAAGACGAGTCCGGTTCTTGGGTAAACGGATCTCAGCGACCCATTTTCCCCAGTGCCTTTGCCTTACGCCTCTGTAGAGATTCTTGGCTTTGGATGAAGAAGGAGGTGAGAAGCTCTTCATTCGGATCGGGTTTAGGGAAAGGTTTGAGATTGTGCTGCGTCTATGGTTAAGCTGGTTCTGAATCTGGTGAACTTGGTATGGTGTGAGCTGGTTTAGACCGAGAGGTTTAGGTTGGTTAAAACCAAAGCTTGCGTTGGATTCAGGGAAAGAAACAGAAGCAGTTTCCTTGAGAGGATTAAAATAGAGATCTTTGTTGCTTGTGAACATATCTATACCCGCCATTGACGAAATCGTAATCAAGAAAGAAAGACAAGAGGATGAACAGAGAAGGGGGTGGAATTGATCGAAACGAAAGTTTAGGGTAGAATAAAGAAAAACTCAAATTTATAATCTGAACTCACTTCCTGAAGCGCTCGGCCTTTTAAAGCTGCTGCGTCCATTGAATTCGTCTTATCAGAATTTTTATTGAAATAATTCTCACAAATGTCCAATTATATATTTTGTATCGATGACCAAAAAAAAAAAAAAAAAAAAAAATTATATTAAAATATTAGTAATGGTCAGCTGAAATTATTATTATTTTTAAAATTTTTTTGGACAAAGTTAAGCCAATAGGAAAATGCCATGTTTACATGTGCTTTGGATCTAGTCGTTTCAAGAAAATAGAATATATATTTTGTTGTTGTATTTAGACATGTTTTTTCAAGTTTTGACACATAGATACATAATGTATATGACTTAGTGTATTGGAGAATAATTTAAATGTTTTCAACCAATTTTTTTGTTTGATAGATTAGTTTGTTTTTTTTCACACAATTTGATTAATTTGATAGATCAGTATTGGAGAATAATTTTAAATACTTTTCAACCAATTTTTTGTTTGATTAGTGACCTGATTATGTAATTTTAATTAGGTTTTATTTGAAAACTATATTTTTTTAAAGAGTCTAATTCTTAATTCTATATGTTATTAGAAACTTTCAAAAAAATAAATCTTAAAATATTATTTTATGAAATATGATAACGTTGAAGATAAAATAGTGAAGTTAACACACATGGTTGGTTGGGGAGTTATAATTATAGCTACGTGCTTTTCACATTTACTATTTTTTTCTTTTAAATACTCTTATATGTAATGTAATATCGTGTTTTTACAAAATTTATACCCTAAATATAATATAGTTTACAAGTTTTGTAAGAGACAGAAAAAAACAAAACGAACGAATTGTCAAAATGGTGATTCTAGGATCCATTGAAAGGCCAAACTTGCCTTTGAACCAATTTAACCATCAAGCGAAACGATCAATTTAAAGTTTCTTGATGATATGTAATACCAAACCACAAGAACTCTTGGAATGTGGTATCTTATCATATTATTGCAATGTTCTTATGGACAAATACATTCAAGGTACGAGGGATAGAGTAAAAAACATCATACCACTAATAATTCCATCCATGTCAATGTTGGTGTGACAAAATAAATAAGGTCTACAAAAAATAAGAGATTTTACTATGTAATTTATTATGCGGTCCAGTCATAAATTGATCCTCTCATTTTTGCTGTCGAGCAAAAAAACTGAAAAGAGAATTCGATTCTCATTTTTTAAATTTTTATGTTGCATATTTGATTATTTCTGAACCAACAACTTTTGTGGTTATTAACCTTGTTCCAAAGGTAGTCTTGGTAGTTAGGGTTCAATTTCAACTTGGACCTTTTGATTTTAAAACTTTGGATCTTCACTTCAAACTGAATTTTCTGCTAAAACGATATTGTTTTTGTTTAACGGGATCGTAATTCATAGGACATGTTATACTTGAAGATTAACGACGAGGTTAAAATGGTTTGGTCAATGCAAATTAATGTTATTGAGTTTTTTCGTCTAATGAAAATAGTTTATCTTAAAACTTGAAGAGTTAAACACAATATTAGACGTTGAGTTAAAAATATATATATTAGTTGAAAGGTTTTTAACTCAAGTAAACTAGTTGACTTTCTTAAATGTCAATTCCTCCACCACAACTAATTCTCATTGGTCGAGATAATTTAAACAATGCTAAGAGTTCACGAACCATTGAACCTTGACCTAATTTTAATTTAGTCAAAATTATAGTATATTATTATACTAGTTCTTAGCTGATTACACGTTTGATAATATTTGTGCAAAATGAATATACTAAAAGTTGATTTATCGTAAGTTTGGTGCGACTTGTGCGAGTATTACACGATCAAACTTTCACATATTCTAACACTTCGAATATAGAACCATTTTTTCCGAGTAGAGTTGTATTAGGTAGACAGATCAAATTAACTCGAGAAACTTTTTCCATAATCTTTTTTTTGATGACCAACCACATTTCTTTGCACACATGATAGTTTTACCATTCATCCAAAGTTTTATAAAGTTCTTTAGTTAGCAAGAAATTTTGCAGATGTCTTATACTTCAAATAAATTTACAAATTTTAGAGATCATATTAAGATTATTATGATGTTTTTACTGTCTGTTCAGGTTAATGGATTTTCAAAATATTGTTTTTTTTTTCTATAGTTAAAATATATATATATATATATATATATATATATATATATATATATATTTTAAGTTCTATAGTTAAATTGTTAATATATATATACTTTTTTAATTTCTATGGTTAAAATATATATTTTTTTAATTTCTGTAGTTAAAATATACACAAGCAATAAAAAAAGGAAATACTTTGACCTAAGGAAATCATTTTTTATGAATATAAAATCCAATTAAAAAAATGAATGGCCTATACAGGGATCGAACCTGTGACCTTCGCGTTATTAGCACGACGCTCTAACCAACTGAGCTAATAGGCCATCTTGTTATTATCTCTCCATCTCTGTTTATATTTTGTTTCACTAATCTCTGCTTAACTAACACAAACCTTTGGACTCTCCGCTCTCCTTCACCTTCTTCAGGCTTCAATTACACATAAACATCTCACATTCTCTCAAACTCCCTTCACTGTTGTTACTTGATAACAATGGCTACTACTACTTCCAACTCGGCACTCTTCCTAAGCTCTGACTCACTGAGTCATCATCATCATCAGCCTCTTCTGCATCTCTCTTCCTCCAGATCTCACTCTGTTTCTCTCCCACCCATCAAACGATCCAAGTCCCTTGCGCTGCGTTGTTCTACAAATGGCGATAGCACCTCATCCGAGAAAGACACCCCAATCGAACTCAGTTAGATTCTTTCTCAATCTCTAATGTTTCTTACATTCAAAGTCTCTCACTTTCGAATCTCAATCTGTGTTTCTCTTGATCTTCAGAGTACCCTGCATTCCCAACGGTTATGGACATTAACCAAATCAGAGAGATATTGCCTCACAGGTAAATTGTAAAAAGACAACAAATTTCGAGGATTTGATGTGTTTTCGTTGAACCCATGTTTGAAAGTTTTATCCTTTTGACGTTTCTTGGATGTTAGGTTCCCGTTTCTTCTGGTAGATAGAGTGATAGAGTATACTCCAGGTGTTTCTGCTGTAGCTATTAAGAATGTCACAATCAATGACAATTTCTTCCCTGGACATTTCCCTGAGCGACCCATCATGCCTGGTGTTCTCATGATTGAGGTATTAGTAATAGTCGTTTACTTGTTTAAAAGTTGCAAACTTTTGTCTTCATGAAGCGCTTATGTAACCTATCAAAAATGTCCTAAGGTTGGTTTTAACAATGATGATGATCTGCTAGTCGGATGTTGGTCTTGGATTCTGAATCATGATAAATTAGTGTGAGATCTTCATCTGGTTGAGGGACTTTAAGATTAGTTTTTTACCTTAAAAGAGGTTATGATTTTGCTGATTTGATATAGGTTTCGAATAGAGATTGGCCTGAAGATGCTATAGATGAAGGATCATTTCCATAGTCGAGTTAGTATAATAGTGTGAAAAGGACTTGAAGTATCACTTAACTGAAAAGTCGAGTTTGCATATTGCAGGCGATGGCACAAGTGGGAGGTATAGTAATGCTGCAGCCTGAAGTAGGAGGTTCTCAAGATAACTTCTTCTTTGCGGGTATTGATAAAGTGAGATTCCGAAAACCAGTGATTGCAGGAGACACACTGGTTATGAGGATGACTCTTCTCAAGTTCCAGAAACGGTTCGGGCTTGCTAAGATGGAAGGTAAAGCTTATGTGGGTGGCGCTTTGGTGTGCGAAGGCGAGTTCATGATGGTTTCTGCTGGTAGTTCTTGATTTCACCCAATAATGGTTTCACTTGCCACATGTTGGTCTTTTAATGCTTCTTATGTTATTCGAAAAGTAGACATGACCAAGCTTAATGATTTGGACATTTATATGAGCTTCTTTGAGATTCTTTTTTCCCTTTGTGTCTGTCTTCTATTGATGACAACTCATGAGAGATGAATACAAAAATTGTGATTGTGAAAACCCATATTCATAGATCATAAATTTGGTTATATTACAAGGAGACACACAAGCATAGTTACTTTTGATTCTATTACACAGTTGATCCAAAAGGGTAGCTAATCTTCTCACCAAATAAACTTATCAGATCCATATCACACAAATTAACCATAACCTTCCCCATATTATCTCTCTCACACACATTCATAAAATAAATCTACAAAATGATATATAACACGAAACAATGGAGCATATATGTCTTCATATGTCCTAATGTCTTAGGTCCCCTTACTTCTTCCTCATCTTTATCCTTCACTTGTACTCCATGATCATGTTGTTCTCCGGAGCAAGCCCCACGCAGGCCCTAAGGATGTTCTCCAGCATTGCCCGCTGCTTTGACAAAGCATTTACCACCGGTGTACCAGGTGGTACAAGAGGTGCCTTTGTGAGGTAACTGAGTATGGTAGCTACTGGGTGGAAAGAGTGAAACTTTCCCTGGAAGATAAAAGATTCAAACATTAGCAAAATTTGGTTTAAAGAGATTTCTGTGTTTCTCAGGTACTAGCTCACTGGATACAAACCTCTCCTTCAGCTTTGAATTGGATCCTGGTGCTGAGTTCAGCGAGAAGAACAAGATCCAGGATAATTGGAGCAGCCAAGAGAGAGTCCTCACAAGTGTTATGCATCACAATTGTGTTCTTCCCTCCCATAAATATCTCGGAGGTGTACTCATCCATTGCTCTTTTACTATCGGCAACATATGGTACATACTGCAAAAATTTCAGAACAATAGCAAGTTAAGACTTACGAGTAAAAAGAAAGTAGTAACTGATGACTCTGGCCTCTGATTCATTTTCAAACCTTGATGACAACGACATGGTCAGGGTGTTCACCGGGCTCAAAGAGAATGCCATTACTAGCCACCATGTCATCAACAACATTGCTCTTGGAAATCTCCTTAGAACGGAAAGTCTGTGGTGCTGAGAGGTTCATGCCATCGTTGTTTCCCAAATGATTATAGCTCACAATTGAAGTAGGCTGCCAAACAAAAAAAATACCAGTCTTAGTGATAAATCACCTTTTGCAATACAAGAAAACCCCAAATTAGATTACTTGACAAAAAAGAATTCATTCTTTTACCTTGATGCCAGCTCCAACAAGGAAATCGACCAAAACAGATTTCATCTTAGTCTGACCACTCTTGAAATCATCTCCACCGATCAAACAATTCCTCGATATAGCCAATTCGATAAGACCAGGGACAAAAGTATTCTGGGGACTCCCATTGATGAAAGGGATGCCTTCAAGAACACAAGCAATGGCATACAACGTAGAAGGCGAGATCTCAGACTCGTTCCTTTCAACAGAAGCCATTAGATTCTCCGTTGTATCATTAAGCCCTTCAATCACATTGCTATAACGCTCTGTGTTGGCTGTCCATAACACAACCAACTTATCTACTTTGTTCTTCTCCTTAAACTCCCTATAAAGATTCCATCAAACCAAACACCAAAACACATCAGTACACTAAACTAACTAACAACTCTCTGTACATATGTAAAGTTATAAATAATTACTGTTACCTCATGTCCTTGATGATGTGATCAACTTGTTCCTTCTTGGTACCTTTGATCACACTGTTGGCACGTGAACCTTGATTCGCAGCGATGAAATCAGGGTCATAGATTCCAGGGAGTGGGATCATGTTCTCCATGTAAGGTCTCAGCTGTTTCTGCAGGTCAATGTCAAGAACTCTGGCTCTAGCCATAGCATCTGCTAAGTTCATGTCACTAATGTCCCAACCACCAAACACAACATCATCTGGATTCACCATTGGAAGGAGACTCTTGAAAGGAGCATAGATCTCTTCACCATTGTAAGATCCAACACGAATCGAAGAAGCTTGTGTAAGTGAACCAAAGTAATTGGCTTGTTGCACTTTGTCTTTAGTCGCCCACGAGATTCCTCTACAACAAACAAATCTTAATCTCAAACACCAAAAACTAAAATCAAACCAAAGATTCCACAAAGTTTGTGTTTTTTTTTTAAAAAACTCACTCTTTGTTAGCAATGACACCAGCGGTTAAGGTTGATCCATTGTTTCCACCCCAACCAACAAGCATAACCCTATCGACCACAAAAGAACATAAATCGAGAATGTGAATGAAAAGTTCGTAACTTTAACACCGACCCAGATGAATTCGAGTGGAGAAATCGAAGAAAACAAGTTAAAGATTGAAACTTTTTTAAGGATTACCCTAATTTGGGGACACGAGTGTCTGTTTTGAAATCGTATTTGACAGTCTTTGGTTTGACGACCCATTGGTATGTACCGTTACGATTCTCATGAACGACCTCTGTGGTTTCGTAGTCGTACACTGAATGGATCTCATTCTCTGTGTACTTCACGTTCGGGCTCTCAACTTTGAAACTCTCAATGAACATTTTTGTTTTTTGTGTTTTTTTCTCTGAAGCTCTGTGTTTGGTGGTTTGGTGTGTGGTGTGATCTTGAATCGATGAGAGAGCGATGATATATAGACGAGAGAACGTAGATGGAGGGACACGTGGCGGTTTCTCAGTGTTTAGCGAAGGTCCTTCCACACACACAAGAGAGAGCACAAGTGGAGATGGTTCGAGCCCAGTCTAAAAGAAGGCCCAGAGAGACTTGAGGGGAATGCTAAGCCACAAGTGTGTTGTGTATTCGAGAATGTGAGAGACACGTTGGAAGCTGGGTCCATACACGTGGCGTGATTAACGTGAAGACAAGTTTCTTTCTTTGTTTTGTTTTGCTGTTTTCTTTTTTCTTTTTATTAATCCGTGATTATGAAGATTGAAGAGACATAAAACTCTCGAAGGCTCCCCAGGGATGAGGAAGCAGTACGAAGCGGTTGTTGTCGTGGGGACGATGGGGTTTTTACAACGACATCGTTTTTGTCGCCGAGAGACGCGTGGCATCCACGCGATCTGTTGTGTAGGATTTGGTCTTGTTGGATGGACACGTGGCGAAGATGTGCTGTCACGTCTGATGAGAGCGCGTGAGTTGGGGTTATTAACGGCTCCGTTAACGGTAAAGTAACAAAGTCAGTGATTCAGTTCAGTAACGGTAAACCAAACAGTTTTCGGTTCTGTTCGGTTCGGATAAAATCTAAAATCCGTATGATATCCAAAAAGAAAAACAAAACTAATATAAAAACATTACCTACAATTTTAAGTTCAGATCGGATCGTGGTCTGATCATGTTTTTATGGGTTTAATATAGATATTTGTGTTAGGGATTTTGGTTAAATGGGTTGAATGGTTTCTTAATTACAAAGTAAACCAATTGGTATCGTACCAAAATCTTTCCGAGTCTTTATTCGGTTTGCCATGAATGTGGTTTTATATATGTCAGAGACCAATGTGTTGTGGAGAGTTGTCTATCGCAAAAGCGTATGTGGAGCCATTTCTCCAAGTGCATGCATGTAGCTATATTAACTTGTCCATTATAAAGAAGTATAGAAATCCAAGTTTGTTCACAAAAAAAGAAGAAGCATAGAATCACTTTTACAATTGTACGTCTATGATCTTGTATGTTTACTTACTTAGTTACTTGTTTAGTTTAAACGGTGAATAATGTGTACTATTCAGATAGTTGAAATCACGTTAGAGGTTAGAGCGTCATTGTCAAAAGAGAAGTGAATAATTTGTGGAGTGTGGACCTTGTGTGAGTGGACTGTACATGACAAAAACATAAGGCAGCAGCCGAAGCAGTGACCACAAATACCAAAAGAGTGATTTGTGGTTAAAGCAAAAAGCTAATAGAGTGGGGACTTATAGTATTATTACTTATTTTATGTAAACATGAGTGAGTGGTCCTTTTTATAAAGATTTTGGTAGTTGAACTTGAATGTTTTTTGTTATGTCTGAGTGCATACAATTCAGGACGGATCTGCATGGCGTTGGCGTACATACAATTCGAGTGGAGACATATCAATCCTAGACCATATGTACGTTTTTTTTGAACTTTTGTTAACAAACAGTTTCTTCCATTTTCAACCACTTAGCCTTGGCCGTGTCCGTTTCAAGCCACACAACTAGCTTTTGTACTCTTGTCTGTTGTTTGTCTTGCTTTTACCTGTTTGCTTTATGAATATGTGTTCGTTTCTGAATCTGTTTGAATCATTAATTGAGAAGTTTCTAGGGTTAATTAGTATATTATAATACTTTTTGCTGGACACACAACTTTTGATCACTTTATAATTATTCACATCATGATTACAAATTTGATTGTTAGAATCTGGTGTGAATGATTGTTAATAATGCTTTTTTGAGATCTTTGCTGGTTTCAATTCAAGCAAACTTCAATTCTTATGAATTTACAATGAAAAGAATGGTTTATAACTTCTACATACATGAACTTGGAAGGAAAGAACATAGCATAGATAATGGAGTTTTCCTTTTTATTGGATTGGACCTTTGGAGGCAAAGCTGATTAATAAGAGTTACAACATCATAAACAGTCGAAACACACATTTCTGTGTCCGAACCTTTACACGGAGACAGTGGCACGGAGTGGCTCAAGGGCTTTCTTGATCTTCTCTACTGCGGCTTGTAGAACGTCGAGAGATGTAGCGTAAGATATTCGAATACAACTATCGTCTCCAAAAGCATCACCAGGAACCATTGCAACCTATAGAAAACAAACACAGATCCAAATATTATTAGAACGAAACAAATCCACAATCTTTCTTAAGACTAAGTTCAGGAGCTGTATTGTACTTCTTGGGGGTTAAGTAGAACGTTTTGTAGTCAGAGTTTACCTGAAACTTGTCAAGAAAGTATAATGCAAGAGACGACGAGTCATTAATCAAACCAAAACCTTCAGCTTCTGATCCATAGTAAGCGCTGAAGTCAATGAAGAGATAAAAAGCTCCCTGCAAGTAAACAATGCCAACAGTCAATATAAGAAGAAGAAGAAACTAGCTAGTTATAGCTTCAAGAAGAAGAAACCAACTAGTTATAGCTTCAAGATAAGAGAAGAAGCACCTGAGGTTCAGAGATCTTAACACCTTCGATTTCACTTAAGCTTTTAACCAAGAAATCTCGTCTTTCTCTATATGCTTTAACCATCTCTGCAACTGTTTCTCCTCCAGCCTTTCCTAACCCAAGTGCAGCAACACCTGCTTTCTGAGAAATGCTACTAGCTCCTGAACTAACCTGTTAACAAAAACCAGAACCGGTTTCATCTCATGATTGCTGCTTTTTTTGATAACGATTTAGAGAGAATATGTGTATATATACATACCTGGCCTTGTAATTTACTGCAAGCTGCCACTATATGTTTAGGACCAGCAAGATATCCAAGCCTCCATCCCGTCATTGCGAAAGCCTTTTACATGTCACATGATCAGCAAAGAATTTGATCTGATAACATCAGAAGCAACTCAATGACAAAAGTGTTACCTTTGAAAAACCGTTTATTGTCATAGTTCTTTCATACATGTCTGGTAAAGAAGCAAAGCTTGTGTGCGTTGCTGGCGCATAAATAATGTGTTCATATATCTCATCCGAAATCACCTACAAAAGAAATGAAAGAAACATAAGTATTGTCAGCTTAAGATAAACAAATTAAAAAAGATTCTGAGTAACAATTTACGCTATATACCATAAGCCTTGGATGCTTAGCAATGATCCGTGCAATCTCTTCTAGCAAACTCTTGGGGTAAACAGATCCAGTAGGGTTAGAAGGAGAACAGAGAATAAGAAGTCTAGACTTTTCAGTTAATTTAGACTCGAGATCCTTTGGATCCAATAAGAAATTATCAGAAATCTTGGTAGGAATAATCACAGGTGTTGCATCAGCCAATCTCGCCTGTTCTGTGTAACTCACCCAATACGGTGCAGGAATTATAACCTACAAAATGCAAATCACTGTTATAAGCAAAATCATATCGAGAAAAAAACAAACAAACGAAGAGTTGCTGTAGTTACTTCATCGCCGGGAGAGCAAACTGCAAGCACTGCTTGTAAGATACTTTGTTTAGCTCCATTGCTAACCAATATCTGATTGGGTGCATAAGACAATCCATTCTCCTCTGAAAAAACAGGAATACAAAAATATTGAGTCCATTCCAGCACAAAGGAATTACAAAGCAAAAGTGTTTTCTTTTTTACCTTTTAACTTGCGACATATCGCTTCTCTGAGTTCCGTAACACCTGCATTCAACGTATACCTAGTGAAACCTTCTCGAATCGCATTGACCCCGGCCTATATGAAACAATTGATTTCAGAACAAACCAGAGAGATAGACATAACATAAAACATTCCAAACAACTTGGAGAAATGTATTAACCTCAGCTACAATTTTGGGAGTATCAAAATCAGGTTCTCCTGCAGCTAGTCTGATAATGGGAACACCGGACTGAACAAGAGTGGCTGCAAGATCGGTGATAGCCATAGTCTTGGATGGTTTTAAGGATTGAACTCGAGGGCTAAGTGACATATCTACTGATGATGGCAGAGCCTCTGCATCATTTGGTTTGGCCATTGCACATATTCTAGATGACATATTCCCCGATTTACCGTACCTAATCATCACAACAGAGACAAGACCCTAAATCAACTACATTGAATCTACGAAAACACTAATCCGAAAGTTCCAAACTTTGAGCTGTTATTCAGATATCTAAAAAGAGAATAGCTTCTAAATCATTACAGTGATCAAAGTAACGAAATTGAAAACAAGAATAGAGACGAAACTCACGAGAAGGAGAGACGAAGGGGTTGGAACCGAACTGACCCGATTGGCTTCTTTGAATCTGGGTGTGATTCGCTTCTAACGGCGGCGGAAGCGGCGGAAATGACGGCGGCTGAGCTCTGAGACGCCATTGGAGAAATGGGTTGGTGAGAAAGAGAGATAAAGACTCGACCTTTGAGGTGGGAATTTGTATACGACAGAGGCGGAGACAAGAAGGTGGGAGGAGTTGGTGGGTGCGAAGTTAAGAAAATGAAATATATAAAAAAGTTTATTTTTATGTATATAAAAAATGAGAAATTGCCACCAAACCCTTTATGAATCTGCAAACCAGAGTTAGAAAGCTAGTCGCCGGCGGCTGATGATGTCACCGGAAAAGATCAACTAAACCGGAGATACCCAAATATCGGTTTGTTTAATCGGTTAACTTCAATTTGAATTTTTTCGTTTACCGTTTTTGAATCAATCAGAAAAGAAGAAACGATAAATTAGAGAGAAACATGATGACTCCGCCGCGTAACTCCACCGCCGCTAACCAGGTTTGTTTTCCGGCCATTACTCATCGGTGATGTGTTATGTTTCCCGTTCTGATTAATCCATTTTGTTCAGCCGTCTGATGGAACCGGCAAGGTACTCGGTGGCGGTCAAATCACGGCCAATGAGGAAGCTGAATCGTTTAATGAGAAGTAACGATTTCGTCTCTTTCACAAATCATAATCTAATGTTTATTCTTGATTTACTTGATTTGGGAAGAAGCAATCTTAAACCCGAATTGCCTGATTTTTAGGGTTTTGTCTGATTAGTGTGGTTCTTGAATGTTTATTATTACAGGAAGAACTGTTCAGGGGACAAGGTAGAAGAAATGAATGGTGATGATTTAAATTACAAGACAGGACTCCATTACCATCAAGATAAGGTACTTGTCTTATCTATTACTCCAATATAATAATTTGTATATGAGCTTAAGAGATCCTCACATTATGTTTTGTATGTTTGATGTGTAGGGGAGGATGAGTTTGACATCTATTGTGGCGGTGAAACCTCCTTCATCTAGTGATGCTCCCATTAGGAGAACCATTGATCTTGGCCATGGAAGTGATCTCATATACATTCAGAGGTTTCTTCCCTTTCAACAATCTTGGACTTTCTTTGATTATCTCGACAAGCATATTCCTTGGACTAGGCCTACCATTCGCGTCTTTGGTCGATCTTGCCTTCAGGTTTTCCCCACTTCGTATGATCCTGCTGGATTCTATCTGTGTATAATTTGTGTGTTGTGGCCTTCTAATCCATATGCATTTGCCCACCTGTAGCCTAGAGATACTTGTTATGTTGCAAGTAGCGGATTGACTGCGCTGGTGTACAGTGGATATCGACCTAATGCCTACTCGTGGGATGATTTTCCACCTCTTAAGGAGATTTTGGATGCTGTAAGATTGAAACCACTGTGATTTGTCCACTATGTTCTACTGGTTGTTGGAACTAAAACGTTTCTCTTTTGTTATGTCAGATTTACAAAGCGCTTCCTGGAAGCAGATTCAACAGCTTGCTGTTAAATAGGTACAAAGGTGCCAGTGACTACGTTTCTTGGCATGCAGATGATGAGAAAATTTATGGTCCAACTCCCGAACAGTCTCGTTTGGATGCGAACGTGATTTTGTGTTGAAGAAAAAGAAACACGAAGAATCTTCCCAAGGTAATAATGGGACCTTTGAGTTAGGACAACAACATACATAGTATTTTCCTGCAAAACCAGGAACGAATATTTGTTTGTTTGGTGTGAACCTGCAGAGAAAACAGGGGACGGTGGTCCGGCATTGAAGAGGTTAAAGAAAAGCAGCAGAGAGAATCAACATAATTTGGCATTGAAGCATGGATCGTTGCTAGTGATGAGGGGATACACTCAAAGGGACTGGATTCATTCTGTGCCAAAGCGTGCAAAGGCAGAAGGCACTCGTATCAACCTCACCTTCAGGCTTGTTTTGCAATCTTAGGCATCATAGACAAGAAGGTGGGCTTGTGTTAAATCTCCATTGACTAGGCTTCTCTCATTACTTATGTATAAAGACTAATCTGCGTAGACATTTCAAGAAGCTGTACTATCTGTTAAGCAACATGCCGCTTCAATATCTAAAGTAAGCCATGTCTCTGCCTTTATCTTGTTGTTATCTTCTTAAGGCGGGGATAACAAGTCGGTTTTGTGTTTTTGCAAAGACATAACCATTTTTGGTCAAAATGGAGACAAAGTGAGAACAAAAGAGAAACCTGAGAATTTGCTCTGTTAACGAGTTAGTTTGTAAATTGTAGAGTTACACATTTGTTGTTACTAACACCAGGAGGCAGGAGAGGCAAGTTGATTGGTTATAATAATGATTGTTATTCCGAGTTTGGTGTTTCTGTTATTCTATCTCCTTCAGTTAGGTTCTATCCCGTGCCATACACAAAGCCACAAAGTAACATTGTTTTGGTCTAAACCGAAACGTTTTGGATTAAACCATTGGTTCGATCGGATAAAACCGAGTTGGTCTTCTATTACTCCCATGATCTCTCCCCGGCCCTATTTAAAACGTTTCAGTTCCAATCTTTATACAGCTTTGATTAGGGTTAGAGGTTAGGTTAAGTCGAATATTGGATTGAATTGTTCGTTTCTCTGGAACTTGTGTTTTCAGTTTGTGTTATACAGAAGCAAGGACATGAAGGAAGATAGAATAAGCCAATTACCAGATGACGTGATCTGTCGGATACTTTCTCATCTACCCACAAAGAATGCTGTTAAGACAAGCGTTTTGTCCACCAAATCTCTGGCTTTGGCTTCCTCGTTTGGAGTTGTCATCTCGTAACATACCAAATCACAATGCCATGAGAAGTTCTGGTGACAGATTTTTCGATTCCAATAGGGTTACATCCATAGACGTGCTCAAGTTAACTATTATTACCTATGAATATATAAACATAGTTAACGATGTCTCTTATCTTACGTCATGGATTGCTGCTGCGGTTAAGCGTAGGATCCAACATCTAGAAGTTGAGCGTGAACCATATAATAGTACGTATCTTTATGAGATCCCTTTAAGCCTTTATAATTGTGACAGACTGGTATCCTTGAAACTTGGGAAAGCGGCATTGGCTAGTGCCGAGTTTGTTTCCTTACCTTGTTTGAAGACTATGCATTTACACAACAATAGAGGCACTTGTTTCATGTTGTCCTGTCTTAGATGAGTTAGAGATTTTCGATTTTTTGGATCTTCTTAAAGTCTATCGGGTGCATACTCAGTCACTGAAGAGGTTTGCTTTCAGACGGTTATGTAAAAAGAAGTTTTATTTGGTTCCTGGACTTGTCATTGATGCTCCTCGGCTATGCGGTTTGGAAATATTGGATAGAGTATCAAATATTTGGAATATCATTATAACTAACAGTCTTGGGTCCATTGCCAAGTTACATATTACTCTCAGCTTTGATTTGGGGGTTGACAACGAAGAAAGTGATTCATCGTGGAGTAATCGCATCCTCAGTTTTTTGTCCAAGATCTCGAGGGTAATGGATATGACCATATCTGCAGAAACTTTCAAGGTATATATATTTACTGGACATGCACATTTAATCCCAATGAAAAGTTTGTAACCCACTATACGTTTTTGTCTTGTTTCAGGTCATTCATCAGTATTCCAAATTAGAACCGCTGCCACAATTTGGTTACATGACACGCCTGTGCCTTTGTCTCCATGCATCCGAAGTGAAATGGTTGCCAACATTCCTTGAGAGCTGCCCGAATCTGAAATCTCTCGTCTTGGTAACTTAAGCTAGGAAAGTACTTCCTAGAGAATTCGGCAGTCCTCAAGAAGCTCACTCTACTTTCGTCGTCATATAATGCAACTAAAGATGAACTCTTCGAGAAATTCCTCAGATTGCCAAGACGCTCTACCATATGTGAAGTCGTCACAATTTGATTGGTACAAGGTTTTATGATATTTGTGTAGAGATAACTCAAATATGAGTAGTAGTTGTTATTTCCTAATAATTGGTTTCTGAATTTCAAATGATCAAACTATACTTGTGAAGTTTCAATCATCAATCTAATTTACTACTCACACGATTGAAAATCATGTGAAACTTAGCACAAGAATTTACGTAGTTCACGGTTCGATTTGAACTGCTTCGTCTCGCCAGACGTAAGATCCCAAATCATATTCTAGAGAGTACTCAAAGAATGAGAAACAAAGCATAGACACATGATACAACTTTCTCTGTTTATCATAACAAAGATGGATTGCATCACGACAAACCTAACAAAATCTCTCAGACATAAGCTTCTCTAAGAAACAGATATAAACTACAAGAATCAGTGGTGTGAACATCAAATTTAGCTGTCAAGTAGTTTACCTACAAGACAACACTTCGAAGAGACACAATACAACTATACTAATAACACTTGAATGTCACAAATAAATAATTCAATGCAGTTTTCTGATATTCATAAGTTTACAATTTAAATGGATAATGAAGTTATAACACTCATAAAATGAGTTAAGACAAACTTTATACATGACAACAACATCTAAGATTTCATCCAACTGTGGCTGAATCCCAATAACCAAGGTCAGAACATAACAAGAATAGCAACAAGAAAGCATAAAACTATAAAAGTAACATGAAAAATATTTTAAAGATGCTAGATTAGTCAGCTTCAATGAACAGTAAGAAATGATCAAAGTCTATATATACATTTATAATAATCCATCATCAATCATATGAAACAAATGTAAGAGGAAACAATATAACCATTTAAGAAAGAAAAAAAACATGTCATCATTGAGAAATCTCAACAAACAAGGGGCATAAGTTTATAACAAGAATACAGAGAAGGGCATACAATATGTTTCCAGAGAGAAGAGAACCGAGAAGTAACAAACAACAAGGTCTAGTCACCTTATTTTACTCTCACCAATTCACTCTCCACAGAACTTTGACGAAAACAAGATAAAGATACTATTAGAAACAAAGTCATAAGACTCAGAAAATGAGTAAATGCAAACTATATATGATCATGATCGTAACATGAATAATAACCAAGGAAAGCCATAATAAGAATATCAAGAAGAAATAATATAACTACAAATGAAACAAACATATTCAAAATCAGATACAAAAGATTTTAAAAGCAAAGACATCCATGTGTTATTCAACTTCAAGTGGTCAATTTTATAGACCAAGTGTAACAAATCATCATCAATCATAGGAAAAAAAGTTAGAAGGAAATCATAAAATAGTATTTAAACTGAAATCACCGAGAAGCAACAAGCTGAACAGTTTGATTTGGATTAGAAATTACCATATATTAAGTGACTTTTATCCAAACTTAACATTAACAGCTTATAGGAATTCAATCTTCCTTCATGGAGAAAGTATGCTAATAAGGATATATACATACAAGAAAGAAAGAAACTTAAGCAGAGACAATATGCATTATTTTGAAAGATAATCCAGTTCTTATAATGGAAATATGAGGAAGAGTAACCTGAAAGTCTTATGCTGATTTTTAAGAGCTGAAGAACAGCCACCTGCAAAGAATATGTGATGTTAGAAGATGTATGCAAGTAGTTTAATACTCCTAATGTTTACACAACATGAAATTATTAAACGACAGAAAACCAAAAAAGAAGAAAATTAAGCTTAAAAGCAATAGTACAATGAAACATAAGATATAGAAGAAATATAACTTCACATACCTTATCTCACATATGCAGAATATATATAAAAAAATCCACATGCTCCATGTATGTCATACTTCTGCATATTGATCCTGAAAAGATATTTTAAGCAAGTCAGAAGGTTAAGTAGTTACCTGGTTTACGTCAATAGAGTGCGTCAAGCTAATTGCTTTTGGGTCAGATGACTAAACCCCGAAATCAATGGGAATCTCATTTGACATAAATTACTAGGAACCCAAGAATTTCAAAATCCGGGACTGTCTCATTTTCTTCTTCCACCAGGGACATGGACATCGAGACGAGGCATTTATTTCAGCTCGGTATCAAGAAACCCGAGACTTGACAGAACAGGAACTGTCTCATTTTCATTCCAACTTCAGGGACATATAGAGAGGTAATTTAGATTACCTTGACCAAGATGAGGCATTTGTTTTCAGCTCGGGGACAAGAAACCCGAGACTTGACAGAATGGGAACTGTCTCATTTTCATTCCAACTTTAGGGACAGGGACATATAGAGAGGTAATTTAGATTACCTTGACCGAGGCATTTGTTTTCAGCTCAAGGATTAGAAACCCGAGACTTGACAGAATGGGAACTGTCTCATTTTCATTCCAACTTCAGGGACAGGGACATATAGAGAGGTAATTTAGATTACCTTGACCGAGGCATTTGTTTTCAGCTCGGGGACTAGAAACCCGAGCCTTGACAGAATGGGAACTGTCTCATTTTCTTTCCAACTTCAGGGACAGGGACATATAGAGAGGTAATTTAGATTACCTTGACCGAGGCATTTGTTTTCAGCTCAGGGACTAGAAACCCGAGCCTTGACAGAATGGGAACTGTCTCATTTTCATTCCAACTTCAGGGACAGGGACATATAGAGAGGTAATTTAGATTACCTTGACCGAGGCATTTGTTTTCAGCTCGGGGACTAGAAACCCGAGCCTTGACAGAATGGGAACTGTCTCATTTTCATTCCAACTTCACGGACAGGGACATATAGAGAGGTAATTTAGATTACCTTGACCGAGGCATTTGTTTTTAGCTCGGAGACTAGAAACCCGAGCCTTGACAGAATGGGAACTGTTTCATTTTCTTTCCAACTTCAGGGACAGGGAGATATAGAGAGGTAATTTAGATTACCTTGACCGAGGCATTTGTTTTCAGCTCGGGGACTAGAAACCCGAGCCTTGACAGAATGGGAACTGTCTCATTTTCTTTCCAACTTCAGGGACAGGGACATATAGAGAGGTAATTTAGATTACCTCGAATGGGACGAGGCATTTGTTTTCAGCTCAAGGATTAGAAACCCGAGACTTGACAGAATGGGAACTGTCTCATTTTCATTCCAACTTCAGGGACAGGGACATATAGAGAGGTAATTTAGATTACCTTGACCGAGGCATTTGCTTTCAGCTCGGGGACTAGAAACCCGAGCCTTGACAAAATGGGAACTGTCTCATTTTCTTTTCAACTTCAGGGACAGGGACATATAGAGAGGTAATTTAGCTTACCTTGACCGAGGCATTTGTTTTCAGCTCGGGGACTAGAAACCCGAGACTTGAGAGAATGGGAACTGTCTCATTTTCATTCCAACTTCAGAGACATGGACATATAGAGAGGTAATTTGGATTACCTTGACCGAGGCATTTGTTTTCAGCTCGGGGACTAGAAACCCGAGACTTGACAGAATGGGAACTGTCTCATTTTCATTCCAACTTCAGGGACAGGGACATTCAGAGAGGTAATTTTGATTACCTCGAATGGGACGAGGCATTTGTTTTCAGCTCGGGGACTAGAAACCCGAGACTTGACAGAATGGGAACTGTCTCATTTTCATTCCAACTTCAGGGACAGGGACATTCAGAGAGGTAATTTAGATTACCTCGAATGGGACGAGGCATTTGTTTTCAGCGTAGGGGACTAGAAACCCGAGACTTGACAGAATGGGAACTGTCTCATTTTCATTCTAACATCAGGGAAAGGGACATTGAGAGAGGTAATTTAGATTACCTCGAATGGGACGAGGCATTTGTTTATAACGAGATTACTATGAACTCAAATTGGGACTGTGATGTTTTCATTCAAAGGGACAAGGACAGTGAGACATGTAAGTTTTATTACCTCGAGACCATGCTTTTTCAGCTTGATGAATATGACCGTGGGGAATTTAAAAATCAGGACAGTCTCACTTCTGCTATACTAGTCTCACTTCCGTTATACCATCAGGAACATAGTCATTCCGAGCCAATTAACCAGCCTGATATAGAACATTAAGTGAAAATTCAGAATCCAAACTAAATTCAAGTTAACATGTCCCAAATCAAAAGCATGATTTTAAGCTTTTTAAGGAATGGTTAAAACTATTGGTAAGGAGATTCACCTTATAAACTTCAAACTCCACATAAGAAGTCTCTGGTTTGTAGAAAGTTCAAGCTGATAGGTCCATAGTCCCTACCTTGAATGATCCTTTGCTTTAATTTCAGGAACTGAAACAACATCAAAGAGAACTTAAAGTCACATAAACGATATAAAGAAACAAAGACGAAAAAATATTGTAATCTTTTGAAGACTAAATATTTTAAACAGAGAGATTACAAGCATCACAAAAACAAAATTTAGAGATCTGAAACAAGCCCAGATCGTTTTGAAAAACTCCCAAATCGACAATGTAAAAACAAAGAGAAATAATCAGTAAACGATGAAATTGAGGATCTGTAAACAAAAACCCTAAAAATTGAGAATGCAATTCCTAAATCTAACACTTTGCTTCTCAGATCAGAGAATCAGTAAACCCTAAAACTATGTGTTCTTATGAAATCCACGAATTTGAAATCAATTTCAAAGACAGAATCTAAAATTTCAAAATAAAACGATGACATAATGGGAAGAAGAGCAAAAGAACCTACCGATTCAAACCAGAACTTTGCTCGTCCTCCATCTCTCCGTTAATGAAGTCGAACCATCGCAATCGCTAAGAATCCATAAAAATAGTCAACCATCATCACCACAACACTACTGATTGATTCATCCAATGTTGATTCCATACTAATCAATCAAGGCACAGAGCTAACGACGGACGTGAGCGAGAGAGAGAGAGAGAAAGAGAATGAAAATTAGGGTTTTGTTTCTTTGGTTCTTTCGATTAATAAAGACTAAAGACTATTGTGTATACTTGAAATTAGAATAAATAAATAAAAAATATCACAACGGTCACAAGAACGTTTGTGCTTAAATGACGTGGCAATCTAAAAGAGTCCAAAAATATTTTTTATTTAATACTAATATTAACTAATCATTTCAGTTTGTGAAATAAGTATAAAAACACACCATTGTAAAACATCTCGAGAAGATAATTTATTTGTATACGTTTTATTCAATTCATCAATACACATTCAGTTTTTTTTTTTTTAATTTTTACGATCTCAAAAACTCATCTTAGAATTTTCCTAATTTTGTCGTTTTTGTAAACTAACTCTGTTTCAAAAGAAATATAAAGATAGACGTTACGAAACAAAACAAAACAAAAAAAGCAACGTCCACTAAAAATTTAAAACGAAAATAAATTATTTGACAGAACATAAAGCGAATAAAAATAGAAAATAAAAAGCTTTCTCACTCCCAAACGATATTTTCAGTTTCAGAATTTTGAAAAACTTTTTGATCAAATCAAAGAGTTATGGAAGAGGAGAGAAACAACAACGTCACGGCGTTGAACAATCCGCATCATTCCACCGCCGATCTTCTTTCTTGGTCTGAGATCCGCCGTCCTGACTATTCCACCGCCGCTAACCGCTCTAACCAGGTTTGTATTTTTCCGGCGAGAAATCATCGTTTCGCGTGATTCCGTTTCCGTTTACGTTCCGACGAGTGCGATTTTATTCTGATTGTTCCTTTTTTTTTCTTCTTCTCAGCCGTCTGATGGAATGAGCGATGTGCTTGGCGGCGGCGGTCGGATCACCAACGCGGAATCCGAATCGCTTAATAAGAAGTAATCGATTTCCACATGCAAATTGGTTCAATGTTTCTTCTCGATTTTGTTGAATTTATCAGATTTGTTTGATTTAGGGTTTTGGTTTGATTAGTTGATGAAATTAGGGTTTTATCTGCTTATTGAGAAATTGGTTATATAATCGGAGTTGTTGTTTAGTGTTTCGTATAGGAAGAACTGTTCTGGGCATAAGTTGAAAGAAATGACTGGTAGTGACATATTCTCTGATAATGGTAAAGATGATCCAAATCATCAGACAAGGATCCATTACCATCAGGATCAGGTACTTGTTTCATCCTCCTTTGTACTCGTTTTAATGATTCAGTTGGTGTGGAAACTGGGAATGATGTAATGTGTAATTGGTTTTGTAGCAAAGCCAGATATCTTTCAGCGGTGAAGAGAATGTGACTCCTAAGAAACCAGTTACTTTAAACGAGGCTGCAAAGCAAAAGGAGTTGAGCAGGACTGTAGAGACGGAAGCTGATTCAAAGAGCAAGAAGAAGCAGATATCAAACACCAAGAGCAGAGCAATGAGTGGTCACGACATCTTTGCATCTCCTGAAAAGCAACCTCGCCGTTTGTTAGCTGCGACGCAATCAGAAGTTAAAGGAAATAGGAACACGGAGGAATCTGCACCGAGGAGCTCGCGTGCATCTGTCAAAGTCTCTACCGTAAGTCTGTCCTTGACTCCTTGTACTGTGATGATATATTAGGATAGCTTGAAAACTGACCTGCTTCATGATTTTTTTGTTAACAAGGGGCAAAGCGGCAACAGAATGTTTAGTGAAGAACATGTTGTGAAGTCATCAAAGAAGATACATAACCAGAAGTTTCAAGAACTGACAAGCAATGGTATCTTCAAATGTGACAAAATCCCTCCTGGTTACTCTGAAAAGATGCAAAGCTCGGCTAAAAAGCGGGAAATGAGCGGGCACAATATATTTGCGGACGGGAAGTCGGAATATCGCGATTACTATGGTGGCGCGAGGAGACCTCCCGGTGGTGAAAGCAGTATTTCATTGGTGTAAATGAAACCTCGGACACTCTTAATATGTTCATGTTTAGGATCTTAGGATTTTATAGTTTTCTCAAGTTTGTCTACCCAAAAGTGGTTTGTGTTCGTTTGGTCTTTTGTCTAATGCTCTTCACTCATAATAAATATAACTTCAACACGAACTTGTGTGTTCTGTTCTTGATTTGAAAGACGAGACTAATGTATACGTGAAGTGTGTGTACGACGTCGTTTCATAAGACAAAGATTATATCAAAAAATTTAACAACGACTCCACTGGGGATCGAACCCAGAATCTCTGGTTTCGTAGACCAGCGCCTTATCCATTGGGCCATGGAGTCATGTTTGGTTTACAAGATCATATTAAGTAAAAGAACAGTTATGATAAATGAATGCTTCTGGATTGAGTTCTCTCAAGTGCATATTTCTTAACAGATAATGGAAGTAAACATAGTGTACATACAACTATATAACTCTATATTTATATAAAAAATGGTCACTTGGCCGACAATTTATTAAAGAAATAATGACACTTGTGGGTTATAAAAGGACAATGCTGTTTAGTGTTTATCTTGTCTTGTTCAATCCAATCCAAAAGTTTCATATGTTTGGTTTTTAGATTTTTATAGATATAGAGATCCACTTGTCCTCAATTTCCTTACAAATAACTTAAGGTGACATTTGCTATTGTATCTTATTCAAAAGAAGAGTTCACGTAAGTCTTTTGTAGTGGTATTGATAACTTGTTAATAGGTCCATTTGCAAAAATAACGCAGTAGCCGTTAGAGGAGACTCGAGAGGCTTCGTCTTTGGTTCTTTTGGTGTCAACGGACATATATAAATAGAGAAAGGGCTAAGCTAATATGGACTTTTTCAGAAGCCGTCCTAGTCGTCGTCGTCGTCGTGCTTGGCGGTTTCTTTACTTTCCAAAAATAGGCTCTTCTTCTTCTCTCTATCGAATACGTTCAAACATTTTCTCCCAAGAATTCAAAGAAGAATAATGGCATCGGTGTCACCATTGGCGAAATATAAACTAGTGTTCTTAGGAGATCAATCTGTTGGTAAAACCAGCATCATCACTCGTTTCATGTATGATAAGTTCGACACAACCTACCAGGTACATCATAATCATTGCATTGATTCTCTGTTCTATATGGTTCTGTCTTCTTTTTTTTGTCATTGAAGTATTTGATTTGACTCAAATGTCAAATAATGATTAAGAAATACTAATTAATTATCACATTACCATCTATTGTAATTAATCACGTATATATATAGGATCAATGTGATCATGTTCGTTACAATGCTGCATGTAAAATAATTTCATTGTTTCATTCGCAGGTTACTATTGGAATTGATTTCTTATCGAAGACTATGTACCTTGAAGATAGAACTGTTCGTCTACAGCTATGGTAAACATATTTATATTAAAAAAGAGCTCGGTTTTTCGCAATGTAAAACCTAAGATATATTTTGTTAAATATTATGTTTAATTAGGGATACTGCAGGACAAGAAAGATTCAGGAGTCTGATATATACCAAGTTACATTAGAGATTCTTCTGTTGCTGTAGTTGTTTATGATGTAGCTAATAGGCTCTCATTTCTCAACACATCCAAGTGGATCGAAGAAGTCCGCAACGAAAGAGCTGGTGATGTTATCATTGTTCTTGTTGGAAACAAGACCGATCTTGTTGAAAAAGGTAAAGCATTACAACTTCTCTGTTTTCATTTGAACATATAATAATGTTTTATAATTGTTATTCTGTGTGTGTGTCTCTTAGGCAAGTCTCAATTGAAGAAGGAGACAGCAAAGGTCGTGAATACGGAGTTATCTTTATGGAGACAAGCGCGAAAGCAGGATTCAATATTAAGCTTTTGTTTAGAAAAATCGCTGCGGCTTTACCGGGAATGGAATCGTATTCAAACACTAAAACTGATGATATGGTTGATGTGAACCTAAAACCGACTTATAATTCATCCCATGGCGATCAACAAGGAGGAGGTTGTTCATGTTGATGATCAGAAGAAAGATATAATTAAGAGATATATCTTTGATATGATGATCAAGAAGAACCTTAGAAAAATCGATCATCCGGTTTAGAACTCAGACTGTGGTTCCATCAAATATCATTGTGATCTGTCCAAATTGATACCTTTGGCATGTTAGTTGTGAAATGTTAGTTTTCTGAGTTGCTTACCAAGACTCTCTCTACATGTGAGTGTAATTTTACTTGACAATTGTTGAACCAATACACTTTTTAACGCACGGTGTCCAAAACCATGTAACGTTGTAACGCATGCTGTATATACACATGCATGAGGTTAAATTCGTATAAATTTGTCGGCTTACCAAAGTTAAGTTGCTTGCATGTATTACAAAAAAAAAAGCATATATTGTGACAAGAAAAAAACTATGACCATTTGTGAAGTCACAATATTATGACGATTGACGTACTAAAGTGTGACGTATCTAAAATGGTCATAAATACGTAACCATTTAGTTATAATACTATGACTGATTTAAAAGTAACTAATTTTGGTCACTATTTATGTCGATTTTGTTTCGAAATATATAGTTACAAATATAATTACGGATCTGTAACCAAATAAGGTAATTAAATTATACGATTTTGTGACTAAATTGACGTAACTTTTAGTTACAAATGATTTGTAACTACCTTGTCACAATCGGTCAAATAGTTCCTTTTGTATTTAGCCATAAATTGTGACAAAATTATTACCACTTTTGTGACTACACTAAAAATACATGAATTTAAAATTAAGTAAAAAAATATCTTAAATTTTGGAAAGAATAAAAAAAAAAAAAGTAAAAAAAAATCGAAAAGAGTACAAATGACATAAAAGAAATTTAAAAAAATATTAATCAGATTCGTCAGAAGTTAATTGAGAATTTTTGAGAAATACCCCTTTTGGTGTACCCCTTTTGGTGTACCCCTTTTGGTGTACCCCTTTTGGTGTACCCTTTTTTAAAAATACCTTCTTTATCTATCCATTTTCAAAAATACCCCTTTTTAAATATAAAATATTATAAAGTTTTATATAGTTTATAAGGTACTTCTATATAATAACTACTAATGAGATATTCGATACAAATATTTTAAAATGTTTTAAATAGTTTTAAATCGTTTTTATAAGTTTTATAAGGTTTTTAAAAGGTTTTTAAAAGGATTTATACGGTTTTTATAAGGTTTTTATAAGGTTTTTATAATTTATTTTTACGCTATTTATGAAAGGTATATAAAGTTTTATACACATATAAAGGTAATTTGTGTATATATTTATAAGCTTACACACATATTTAGATAAATTTCAACATTTCTAGTGGATTTTTTGATAATATTTGAAAAAGGGATATTTTTAAAAAGAAGTATATGAAAAGGAGTATTTTTAAAATTCTCCCTAGTTAATTTGATATCAGAATTCTCATCAAAGCATCTTATCTAACTTTTTCTTCTACTACTGGATGTTACTGTATATACATTACATGTGGTTAAATTCGTATAAATTTGTCGGCATACAAGAGTTAAGTTGCTTTTGGTAACGTTCAATGCGTTCGAAGATACATGGCAACATCTCGTAGGGCAATTGACCACATGTCTATCGTCTTAAACCTAATTAACATCATATTATTAGTGCTTAATTATATATATACAGTAAAACCTCTATAAATTAATAATAATGAGACCAAGATATTTTATTAATTTATAGTGATATTAATTTATCTATAAATTAATATTTATTATTTTATAGTGTAAATTAATACTTATTAGTTTATAGTGGTATTTATAGTTTTTCAAATTTTAAAAAATTATGAATTGATACAATTTTACAAAAATAAGACTAATTTTTTTAAGTTTTATAAATTATACAGTAGTTTGAAAGTGAATACTATATTTAGGAAAAATAAAATTTGACTATAAATACAGATATTATAGATAAATTCACTCACACAAATGAACAACATAAATTCAAATGTATATTAATAACCTCAATTGTTATATTTTAACATCCTATATAAAAATGAATATGATGCATATTTATTTTTTTGTCAATAATATGATGCATATTTAAAAATTGAAAGCATATAGAAAATTTGGTTATTTTTATGACTTGTGATGGTATATATTACAAGATTATTGTTTAAAAAAATACTAACATAAAATACTAACTCTAGGAGAAAATTTATTTTTACAAAAAAAAACTAAGAACATATATTAATATATCTACTTATATGTATATATAAAGTGATTATTAATTTATGATATTATTAGGACTATATTTTACATGGGGATGTCAGAATAATTATTATCTTATTATCTTATCGAATTTCGTCAATTTTTACACCGGCCCGACTTGGGACCAGTAAAATTTATTAATTTATAGTATTTATTAATTTATACAGTATTAATTTATGGAGGTTTTACTAGACTATAGAGTTGCATTATTGGTTTCATAAATATTACATTTCCACTTATAGTACACTATTTAAATTACCACATGTTTTAATAGATTATACGATATCGGCTATATTAGATAGAAGTGTTGGTCACAAGCTCTATTAATAGGAGTTGTGTAAGACTCACGAAACTTAATCCTAATAAAACAAGATAAAACCAAACTGAAACAAAACATTACCATATTTAACCTAGAAACCGAACAATAAAAACCAAACACCGGTACTCTATCTTGATGTGCACCAACCATAGGCTAATTAATATGCATGGCTCACTTTTTAATTGGCTCTATAATTTTATGCATACATGTTAGGCTTTTCTTGCGAAACTCCCACACCTAACTTCTCCATAAACTCCCATAAACTCTTATCCGATGATCCTCCAGGAGCCACTGCGGCTTCTGCCTTGGCCTTCCATTTCAAAGCATTCTTCCTCAACTCCTCCGCTTTCTCCCCAACTGTCGCTTCCAAAAGCTTCTCCGTCATTTCCTCCCTCAGGACAACCCTATCCTCCATCGCTCCACGACCAAGCCTAACTCCCATCTTGAAAACATCAATGAGATAAACCGCGTTGGTGACTTGATCTCCCCATTGCGGTAAACAAACCACCGGAACTCCAAAAGACAAAGCCTCCATTGTGGAGTTCCATCCACAATGAGTGACGAAGCACGATACTGAAAGATGAGCCAAGACTTGCTCTTGTGGACACCAATCCACAATCTTTCCTTTACCTCTTCTAGTCGCCTCTAGTAGTTCTTGAGGCAAGACATTAGTAGTGACATTTAGTGCTTTCACTGGAGGTCTAATCACCCACAAGAAGGATAAACCAGATTTCAAAACTCCGTGAACAAACTCTTCCATTTGTTCTTGCTTGAAGTATGCAATCGTCCCGAAAGAAATGTAGACAACAGATGATTTTGGTCTTGAGTCTAACCACTCGAGACATTGATCCGACGGCTTGCACATGTCAGCACTTACATCAGAGGTCACTTCCTTATAAGCGAATAGAGAAAGCGGTCCAATAGTTTTGATTGGACATAAAGTAGACATGTACTCCAGCAGTTCTTGTTCCAAGGCATCAAAGGAATTTATTAGAACACAAAAGGGCTTCTTCAAGTTCTTGAACTGTCCAAGAATCGCTTGTCGAAACCCGGAAAATTTAGAAGACGGATGGAGAAAGTTAGGGATCTCGTCGTGTTTCAAGATAGGAAGGCAAGGGAGCTTAACATCAAGCTGAGGCTCAGTTTCTGTCGGGAAAGAAACAGAACCATTTTGGTAATGGTAATAAGCAGAGAAACAAGCACAAGACTGAACCCAAAGAAGTGCACAAGGAATGTTTAACTCTTCCGCCGCATCACAGACCCATGGAATGAAAGGATGATTGATCAAACACGAGACAGGCTCTTTCTTTTCCTCGTATCTTGTCACGAGTTTGCACACTTCACTTTTCCCCATATCTTCTAGATGTGACATGTACAAAGAGAAATCACCTTTGCGGTCATCTTCCTCTTTCCATTCTTTGTCGAAAGACTCGAATCGGATTGCACCGGAACCAACCGGTTTAAGCTCACTGTCGACGATCTTGTTGGCTTGTCTCATTTTACTAGCCCAATACTCCGGAGTGACGAAGGTAACGAGTGTTCCCTTTGAAGCCATTAGCTTGCCAAGACAAAGAAGAGGAGAGACGCTGCCTTGTCCTATAAATGACACGAGCATTACATGAACTGGACTTGAAGGTGAAGATGATTCAGAAGCCATCTTGTCTAAGTATATGATAACAAGAATGATATTTTTATTCACACTTCACTAACTCACACACTCTCTCTAGCTAGTCTCTACCACACATTTTACTTGTTCACTCTCGTCATCTCTTCAATTATTATAAAGTTTTAATTAAGGTTTGGTAAGATCCAAATTTATTATTGTCGTGTCCCCAACTAAAAATAGTCCCAGATAATTTATTATTTGTCATATCCTTTGTCCCAAGACAAGACTCAATTCAACAAAATGTTTCCCACGTTTTGATATATCGTCGTCGGTTTAATTGTATGTATGTAAGTATGATATAATGAAGATAATTTCATTTTAAGTATTATTTTGCATATTGATCATGAAGTTATAGAAATGTATATGTTTATGAAGATGAAAATATTAATTTATATTTATAGCTTTTAAATACACAATGTTCGGTCGTTTGATATGAAAAAAAAAATAATATATGAAAAAGCTGTGGAACATATTAGTGTGGTCGTTTGTTTTGCTTCACTCTCACCGTTAGGTCAAACATTTGATCATTGCCGCACTTGTTAACGAGTCTAACAAACCGTAGTGATGCAGTTTCAAAGAAAACAAAAGAAAACTGATGCGGACTAAGTGTAGACCCTTTTATATACAGATAAAGTTGGACCGCCGCGGTTTGTTGTCCGCCTAAAAATAGAGTGGACTAAATCGCTGACAGTCCATCTCCACCGTTGTAACCATTTATACCCAAATTCAATTGTGCTTGGTCCACGAGTTTCGTTTCTGATTGATGAAATCTAATTTAAGGTAGTTTTATTTATGTTCAGCAATAATCAATTTGAAATTAGAAGAGGAATTGAATTTTGGAAAAAGAAGGAAATCACATTAATAACAAATGTCATTTTTATTTTTTTGCTCAGTCTTACAAGTGTGAAAATTTTCATCACCTTTATATGCATAATTATAAATTTATGTTTATCTTTTTATTTTGGTGACAGTTTGTGCTTATCTCTCTATAAACAATAATTGTAACTATAAATATTTATAGTTAAATGTATTATATATTTTAAATTATTATATCTTTAGTTAAATTAAAAAATATTAAAGTTGAGTTCTAATTTTAACTATAACATTAATTAGTATAATTTTTATAATTAAGATGAAAAAATAATCTAATTTAATTTAATAAAATTAGAAAAGGATTTGATATTTCGTATTCCTAATTGGATAGATCTATCATCCATAAAAGGGTTATTTTTATTTTTTTGAAAAGGGCTTCAAATTCTTAAAAGTTATTAGTAATATAAGATAACTTTTTGTTTTGATTGGTCAACAAAAATATAATAATTTCTTAATATATTGTTTTCTTATCCATAAAATGTTTAAATCACATAAGTACCTTACTAGGAAAAATTAATTTGCTAATTTTAATAACTTAACATAATAACTTCATTGAAAAAGGTTGAAAATGATAGATTTCATAAGCTTTTTGTTCTATTATATATACATATACAAACTCATATGAAACCATCTCTTCTCATTTCTAACTTCACTCAAAAACTTAACAAGGTATTCTTATTATTATGGGTTATTCGGCAGGTGTAAATCAAATAAGCTTTTTCACAGATGTATGTGGCTTCTGCAAGAAAAAGATTTACCCAAAGCTTGATGACATCTACATGTATAAGTACGTTTTTTTCTTCTTCTTCTTCTAAGCATTTGATTTAGTTTATTATATCGTGTAATAATATATCTAAATTGTATCCTCTTGTCGTCAAAATATAGTGACACTCCCTTTTGTTCGGAAGAATGTCGAGAAAAACAGCAAGATGCTGACAAAGAGAAAACAAAAGTGGAGAACATGGAAGTGATAAAGAGAGATGAAACTTGAAAAATCAGATTCATAACAATGTAGATGTGAAAATTTCATAAAATAACATCATCCTAGTTTATGTTCTTATCCAAAAATTAGGAATGACAGTAGTTTTCTTATATGTATTAATAATAGTCAATATTCCCATTTTCAATAGTCAAAATTCATCATGTATTATTATCTACTATATTTTAAGAGATAAGATATGGTGAAAATTTATTGACATATGTACCAAATTCCTATATAGTAAAAAATCTCATATAATGTTGGGTTAAGTGTCTTTGTTGCATGCATTTTTTATTTGTTGTGAAAATACTTATCTAGAGAATGATGCGTTGCATCAACAAATATATATGTCGATCAAACGAAAAAAAAGAAGAAGAAAGAGTTCTTATAATCGTCGTGAATCATTAATGTAAGGTAGAACCAAGTGTCCTCTTTGTCAGTACTATGCAAGGTTTGCTTTAAACGTAATCGTCTTGGCTCTTAAAGATTCGGGTATGGTAAGTAATATACTTCTCAAGTGAATTTAACGTAGTGCCTATTGATAGGATTGGATTTCATATCTTGATGAAAATATCTAAGTTCATTTTACGTGATAATCTTGATTCCAATATCTCATTATTCACACGTTGAAAGGAAATATCTTAAATATTCTGGTCTCTAAATGAGGAAAATTACTCGTATTCATGAATGTTCTGAAAGATGTTGAAACTTTGTCGTAAAGCTTTCTCTCTTTTCTCAAAAAAACAGGATTGAGAATGGAGAAGAAACGTTCTTTGGTGGGATACATAGACTCCGTTTGGTCCACTAATCCACTTCTTGGATCCGCAAGGCCCAACAAATCTGGCATCCCTCTCTTCTCGCTCTTTAAGTTATACTGTCTCATATGTGGACTGGTCTCTTCCTTCAGCTCGCTCTGACCTTCAACCAATAGTATCATGGCATCCATTGGTTTGGCACAAGGTTTTGATTCCTAAACACTTTACCACCTCTTGGTTGTTTACTTGTCTTATGTGTGGTAAATTTGAAGAATCTCGGAACCATCTCTTCTTCGGATGCATTTTCTCCTTAGAGATTTGGACTGGAATTACCTTCATGCTACATTTGCTAAATGCTCCTTCTTGGTGATAACAAATTCTCTCTTGGTTTCCTAATGCGTCTTCTTCTAGTCACATATCCATAACTTTGCTTCAAGGTTGGCGTGTTCACGATGGTGTCACTCTCCCTCCTCACCTTATTCTTCTAAGGATTCTAAGAGAGGTAAAATACAAAGTCACGGCTTTGCAAATAAATGTGGGATACAACTAACCTTGGTGCTGCACTTCTTACACAATATGGTCTCCCTGATGACTCTTTTCTTACAATATGGGATCAAACTAACCTTGGTGCTGCACTCTCTTCCATTATGAGTTTGTGATTTCTCCCTTCTCTCCTCTCTTCTCCTATCCCGGTTCATTTTGTATTTCCATGTATCTCTTTAATTAATGAAACCCCTTTTAACAAAAACAAAAAAAAAACTCAAATATTGTTGCCTCTGAGAAGACAAAACATGGAAAACCGGGAAAAAAAATCAGAACCAATATCCAAACCAAAAAACCTAAAAACTATGTGAACCGAATTTGAGTCAATTCTTGAAAATATTTGAATATGTTCTAAACCCAAAAATATTGTTATCTCTTTGAACCGAAAGATTCAGAACCAAACCCGAATCGACTTTGATACCCCAATGAATGTGAATATATCTAAAATACAAATATGCATCCAAATATTTATACTCATAACTCAATATCCAAAACTTATATTATAAATCCGAATATATTAGTTGCTTTTGAGTAATTCGGATATATTTGAGTTAAAAGTAACAAATGTTTTTTTCCGGATAATTTAGATATTTTTTGTTTACATATGGGTAAAAGATAACCAATGTTTTTATAAGAAAATTTGAGTAAAAAACAAAACTCGACCTAAAACCAAAAATAAATTAGGGTATTTTCCGTTTTCAACACAATTACTTGATTTGAACTGAGTTTTCTAAATACCAAACGGATTTAGAACCCTCTACCCAAACAAACCCTATATTCGAAAAAATACCCAAAGCTAGAAATTAATTTTTTGCAGACCCTTTTATTAAACAAAAAAAAAAAATGAATAACTTGGTAGATCATGTATGGAGGATAAACAATGAATTTGAAAATCTTGGATGAAACAAAGACTAAATATGAAGATGCTGCAACTAGTACATACCCTCCAAGCTATATATTGCCTTCAACCTAAGCTCTCACTGATATCAAGATTAAGTTGTCGGCCAATTGCTTCATAGAATAAGCAAAACACTTGAAATGCTTCATACTTACCCGTTTGGACGGATCCTTACTTAGCTTGACTCGATATACTTACACGTGACGTACGTACGGACCAATTATTCTATATAAAACAACATTTCTATCTTTGACATAATCTTCTCATGCTCATGCTCATGCTCTTAAAATTTTAAGTGTTAGAGAATAATAAAAAAAAAACATCCTTTGTACTTTTGACTATACAGTCTCGTTTATTTTCTTGACCACTCTTACGATCACACCTTCACAAAAATGATCCTAATTTTCTTTTCTTTGTCAATCAAGTCTTGTGGTCTGTTTTTTACTTTACAAATTTTAACTGTAAGAGAATAATCACAAGTACTTTTAGGATTACCACATGTTTGTTTTGTTCTTGTAGAAAACTTATCTCTAGTGGCTGGATAGTTCTCATTCGTACCGCAAGGATCCACGTACGTTAGCTTATTTTCTTTGTACCATATTGACGATACAAAACAAACCATTAATTATGTTTCTACCGACGAAACCACGACAAACAGTTCTCTATATACCGAGATAGAAACTTCCATTAATCTGCAGTAACTCATTCATAATCCTATGAAAACAAAACCCAAATCTAGTGTATATAATTAAACCTTAGTCAAGAGACAAGAGGCTTCACAGAACTATACATATTACCAAATCAATATAATTTCCCTTGTGATACCGTTTAAGTTTTCACTTTTATTTTCTGTTATTTTTTTTTATTGATAACTTAGATAATTCCATGTTTATTTTTCATTCAAAAATTCATAAGTATTCGAAATATCAAGAACTTTTTTTTGGAAGTAAACTAGATCAAACGTTTTTTTTTTTGAATGAATATAAAATTTATTCAACCAAATAAAAAAACATTTGCTTACAATATATCCATCTTATGCTTGAAAGGATTTGAAACAAAGAACAACTTAGAAGAATGAGAAAAAAAAAACTGTGAAGAATTTAAAAAAGTTACAAAATCATAAAATTAGATACTCTATAGTTACAAAAAGATTCCGTAAGCAAATCTAACACCAAATAAAAATTTCAAGTTTCATTTAGGTAAAAAAGAACAGAAAAAATAATCATAAACCAGAAGAATATATTTGTCCAACACGTGATAAAATAACCCAATTGATAATTTAATACTACAGAGAAGAGAGAACCCAAAAAAAAATTCCAGATTATAAAAAAAAATCAGATTAATAAAAAATAAAAATAAAAAAAGGCAGAGTCCCGGAACTTGCGTCAGAAGAATTTGACTAAGAAAGAAAATAAATTCAATTACGACGGCCATTTTTATTTTCCTCACCGTACGGATTCATTCCTATCTCTCTCTCTCTCTCTCTCTCTCTCTCTCTCTCTCTCTCTCTCTCTCTCTCACTACTCAGATGCTTCCTTCTTCACTTTTCTCTTCTTGATTGATTGATTCATACCTCCTCTGTTTCACCCACACGACGAAGAAGAAGAAGAAAGCTTTCACCTTTACTCTTAAAGTTTCACTTTTTCTTTTTAATATTATATCCAGCTTTCATGTCTGCTTGGATGCTCTGAGATCGGAGAAACGAATCCATGGCGGAAGCAAGACGATTCAGCCCTGTTAGTGAATTAGGTGAAGTGAAAAGTTTTGTTCTTTTTGTTATGTATTTGGTTTTGCTTGGTCATATCTTTATCCGATTATATCTTTTTTTCGATCTATTTTGGTGTCACTCATAGTCATCAAAGTTTCAATCTTTATCTGAGTCTATTCAATAAGAGCTTTTTTTGAAAGATAAAGAAAAATCCATTATTGGTGTGAGTGATGATGATTTGTTCTTGTGGGAAGCATATTTTATCTGAATATTCTTATAATTTGATTTGGTAATTAAGTTCATCACTTACTTACTAATTAGTCTTTGACTGTGCTTATAATACTTATCCTAGTTGATAACGAATCTAATCTGTATCTTTGTTTTGGTCTTGATCATCATTTTAACTAGTTTACTCTTTTATTCTCTATGCATAATTTATCATATGTTTAGGCTGGTTTCAGTATGTTGTGTTGTGTTTTGTTGTACTTTAAATTAGCTGCTTCGTACTTAATAGCGAGTTGACTTTTTAGCTACTAGATCTGCACCTACTTACTGAGTGTACTGTAGAGTCTCTTAAAGGTTTCTTGTTGAAGGATATCTCAATTGTACTAAGTTTTGTGTCTTCTGATTTCAATGCTTTTGTCCACAGATGTTGGCCAAATACTCTCAGAAGCACGCCATCGATGGCTTCGTCCACCTGAAATATGTGAAATTTTACAGAATTACCAAAGGTTTCAAATTTCTACTGAGCCACCTACTACACCATCAAGTAAGTTTCATTTATAAACATTCAGTGTAGTAGGAAACTCAGGAGTTTGAAGACTGATGTTCATGCTAAATATCTGTCTCATTTTCAGGTGGGTCTGTTTTTATGTTTGATCGAAAGGTGCTCAGATACTTCAGAAAAGACGGGCACAATTGGAGGAAGAAAAAAGATGGAAAGACAGTGAAAGAAGCTCATGAGAGGTTGAAGGTAGTAAATGAGACATGTTTCTTTTACGTCGTTGTTCTTTGAGAAGTATGGTCAAAATGACGCAAAATGATTGATATATTAATATCATCAAGATTTTGGTAGGTGCTTATTAGTGATTTCTCTAGCTCATGACTATCCATGCAGGCGGGAAGTGTTGATGTTCTACATTGTTACTATGCGCATGGACAGGACAATGAAAACTTTCAAAGACGCAGTTATTGGTTGCTTCAAGAGTAAGCTTATTATTATAGCATTACAACTTTTGCATCATTTGCTTGTGATCTTAAACTATTTTCATAGATTCCCTCTCTCTCTTTCTCTCGTCTTATATGTTATGCAACTTGAAGTATATTACCTGAAGGTTAATATGTCTTCGAAGTTAACGAGAATACAACACCTTTTCTAAGTCTCTTGTTGTTTTTTTGTTGGTGAATAATACAGAGAGCTTTCCCACATAGTTTTTGTTCACTATCTCGAAGTTAAGGTTTGACCCCATCCTGTTATTTGCTAATAACTCTACCTCATTTATTTTCTTTTCACGGAAGTAGAGTATAGTTGAGCATGTGTGTGATATTTGTACGTGAATCAGGGTAGTAGAGTTTCTACTTCTGTTAACCGGATGCAAAGGAGTGGAGATGCTGCTCGGTCTCCTCAAGAAGCTGGGGAAGCCTTGACCAGTGAACACGATGGTTATGCTTCTTGCAGCTTCAATCAAAATGATCATAGCAATTTTTCACAAACTACTGACTCAGCAAGTGTCAATGGTTTTCACACTCCAGAACTTGAAGATGCTGAATCAGGTGCTTCTTCTTTCACACATGATGTCATATCTGCATTTTAAGGACTAGTTTCCTTTTTAGTCTCTTATCTTATGCATATTGTGTACGTTCATTTTGTAGCATACAATCAGCATGGAAGCTCCATAGTTTACTCTCATCAAGAACTTCAGCAGCCTGCAACTGGAGGAAACCTTACTGGTTATAATCCTTACTATCAAGTATCTTTGACGCGTAAGCTCCTGGTGACCTGGTTAATGCTCTTTTTTCTATCTTTAGAAGCATAAGTTCTAGTAACTACCATCTGATAATTAGGAATGACTTATTTAATTTTATTTAATAGCAGCCAGGGATAGTTATCAGAAAGAGTTTCGCACAATCCCCATAACAGATTCTTTGGTTATGGTAGACAAGAGCAAGAATATAAACAGTCCTGGAGTAACAAATGGGCTAAAAAACAGAAAATCCATTGATTCCCAAACGTGGGAAGAGATTCTGGGAAATTGTGGTTCTGGAGCTGAAGGCATACCTTTGCAGCCTAATAGTGAGCATGAAGTGCTGGACCAAATACTCCAAAGCTCTTCTTTTACTGTGCAAGATTTTGCCTGTTTACAAGAGTCCATGATCAAAAGCCGGGTATACACATTTCTGATTGGGACAAGTTCTACATTCCTCTTGCTCAGTTTGTATTGCTGTGTGTTTGCTATGCTCCTTTGATAGGCTATGTATTCATTTGAGTGTCTGAATTTTACTTTCTTTTCTAAACGTCTACAGAATCAGCAGTTAAATTCAGGAGTTACATCTAATAATGCTATGTGGTTCCAAGGACAAGGTTTACACTGCAATTAGCTTGTTATTTTAAGAAAAGGTTTGAATTTACTTTGTCTTTAAAAGCTAACCTTCAACATTTTTGTATCAACTGCAGATATAGAGCCAAATGCTATAAGCAATCTAGCTTCGAATGAAAAAGCTCCATATCTATCCACGATGAAACAGCATCTGTTAGACGGTGCGTTGGGCAAAGCAGGTCTGAAAAAGATGGACAGTTTCAATCGCTGGATGAGCAAAGAACTAGGTGATGTTGGTGTTATAGCTGATGCAAACGAGTCCTTTACGCAATCAAGTTCAAGAACTTACTGGGAAGAAGTTGAGAGTGAGGATGGGTCCAATGGTCACAACTCTAGGAGGGACTTGGATGGATATATTATGAGTCCTTCCCTCTCAAAGGAACAACTCTTTAGCATCAATGAGTTCTCTCCAAGCTGGGCGTATGTGGGTTGTGAAGTGGTGGTAAGCACTATTGATCAATTTAACTTTTCGGGGAGTCATAAGATAGGTTTTTGCTTATTTTCTTTGCAAAAATTTTAGGTTTTTGTCACTGGAAAATTCTTAAAGACTCGGGAGGAGGCTGAAATTGGCGAGTGGTCTTGCATGTTTGGACAAACAGAAGTTCCAGCAGATGTTATAGCTAATGGTGTTCTCCAATGTGTTGCTCCTATGCATGAGGCTGGAAGAGTTCCGTTTTATGTAACATGTTCCAACAGATTGGCATGCAGTGAAGTGCGTGAATTTGAGTACAAGGTTGTGGAGTCTCAAATATATGATAAAGAAACAGATGATGAGTCCACTATTGAAATTCTGGAGGCAAGATTTGTTAAACTATTGTGCTCAAAATCTGAAAGCTCAACCCCTGTTTCCGGGAATGACAGTGATTTGTCCCAAGTGAGCGAGAAGATTAGTTTACTACTTTTCGAGAATGATGACCAGTTGGATCAGATGCTCATGAATGAAATCTCCCAGGAAAATATGAAAAAAAATCTTTTGCAGGACGTTCTGAAAGAAAGTTTACACTCATGGCTTTTACAAAAGATAGCAGAAGGTGGAAAAGGTCCCAGTGTTTTGGATGAAGGTGGCCAAGGTGTATTACACTTTGCAGCTTCTCTTGGTTACAACTGGGCCTTAGAACCAACAATACTTGCCGGTGTAAGCGTTGATTTTCGTGATGTAAATGGTTGGACTGCACTTCATTGGGCAGCTTTCTTTGGCAGGTGAGTTACTTCTAAAAAGTTCACTAGTTCGTCTTCTCTTTCTATGATATTGTATTTGAAACAAGGGTAATTTCATATTCAGGGAGCGGATAATTGGTTCACTCATAGCTCTTGGTGCTGCTCCTGGAACTTTAACTGACCCAAATCCAGATTTCCCATCAGGAAGCACACCTTCTGATCTAGCCTATGCTAACGGTCACAAAGGAATTGCTGGTTATCTCTCAGAATATGCCTTAAGGGCCCATGTTTCTTTGCTCAGTCTGAATGATAAAAATGCGGAAACTGTTGAGAGTGCTCCTAGCCCATCCAGCTCATCATTAACAGACTCGTTGACAGCTGTACGTAACGCTACTCAGGCAGCAGCTCGGATTCATCAGGTTTTCAGGGCTCAGTCTTTCCAGAAGAAGCAATTAAAAGAATTTGGAGATAGAAAGCTTGGAATGTCGGAGGAGCGTGCTCTTTCAATGCTAGCTCCTAAAACACACAAATCAGGACGGGCCCATAGTGATGATTCTGTGCAAGCCGCTGCTATCCGGATTCAGAACAAGTTCCGTGGTTACAAGGGAAGAAAAGACTATTTGATTACCAGACAAAGAATCATCAAAATACAGGTGTGTAATGTTTTGATAAAACCAAGCCAAGTTCTTGATTCCTTTAAGGTATATCTGAAATTCTTAACTGTTTTAACTGGCAATGGTGCAGGCTCATGTGAGAGGTTATCAGGTCAGGAAAAACTACAGAAAGATAATTTGGTCAGTGGGGATTTTAGAGAAGGTGATATTGCGTTGGAGAAGGAAAGGAGCTGGTTTGCGCGGATTTAAGTCAGACGCACTTGTTGATAAGATGCAAGATGGAACAGAGAAAGAAGAAGATGACGATTTTTTCAAACAAGGAAGAAAGCAAACAGAGGAAAGGCTACAAAAGGCTCTTGCAAGAGTGAAATCAATGGTTCAATATCCTGAAGCTAGAGATCAATACCGTAGATTGCTAAATGTGGTCAACGATATCCAAGAAAGCAAGGTAACTTATAATTAGAAGAAGAAAAAGAAAACTTAACTCATATTCTTAGAATCAAACAAAACTGAAAAATCTTGATTCTAAATCTATGGTTTTAGGTGGAGAAAGCTCTTGAAAATTCAGAAGGAGCAACATGTTTTGATGATGATCTGATAGATATCGAAGCATTGTTGGGAGACGATAACACATTGATGTTGCCTATGTCCTCATCTTTGTGGAGCAATTAAACCACTCTCAAGCTTTATGTCACAGTATTATTGACTCATTAAACTTGTATATTCTTATGTAATCCCCTTCTCATATTCTGTAACTGCATTCATTACTCTAATTTAAATGATAATATTTGAACATTAACTAAAACAGACTTATATAACTAGATTGTAAACCTTCCTTGTCATTAAACTGTACATGGCTTTGGTTTCCATTAGTATACAAACTTTGAGTCTTTCTGAGTTAAGAGAAAATTGAATTTGTAAGAGAGATAGAGAGAGATTATGTTCTTGTCAAATGACTAAAAAAGCTCTTTCCCTCTATCTTGTTCCGAGGCTCTCGTATAACAAGATGTAGCCATGATCAGTATTGCTGGAGTACTCTTGTGATGAGCCAAAGAATGTCTGAACAGCAGATTCTTCAATCATTTCAACAGTTTCATCATCAAAGAAGAGCCAATGGTTATGAGATTTCACGAGGCTAACATAGTGACCATGGTTGGGTCCACTTCCGACATGAACCACAACTGCGAAGAGAGAGTACTCGATGTCCACATACTCTTCCACTGTGTTGCTGAGTTTCAGTTCCAGCGGGAAGACGACTCTGTAAGATAACTTCTTGTAGCGGCCTAATTGTTCAATGTATTTAAACCGTTTCAGATGTATAACTAAGATGTGTGGCGGTTTCTTGATCTTCATCCTCTTCTGCGCTTCTTGTAAACTGCACAAATAATCATAAAACTGTTTCAGTCATGAAATCGATTAAAAAAACTTTAGGGAATCTTGCACGGTAAAGAATGAACTACAAGGACTTGAAACATTATTGAAACAGACTATATTCGAATACCTCACCAAAAAATTTAAGGGAGCAGTGTAGAACTAGCCATAACATGTTGGGTTGTGCTTTATAATATGATGCAGGTTATATAGTAAATGCAAGCCCAATGATCAAGGAACATGTGGTTGTAAGGAAGAGCATTTTTTACCTGCAGCACTTGTCACAGAAGAATTTGTCTTCAGCGTGTAGAGTCTCTGTGGAGCTGAAGTTTTTCAAACAGCTAGTTATCGAACTGTTCTGTTCAATATCAAGGCTCAAGTCTAGGAAAGTTTCATCTCTTGCTGTTACAGTCTCACACCGCAGACACCTTGTCTCGTTGGTAAGTATACCCTGTAACAGGTTTGCACATGCTTAATCACTTGAGATAACGAAAAGACTTTACAATATATGATATTCAGTTTAGTGATTGGGCTCGCTTTGGGGACTCGAGAGAATGCAGGAAATTACGTTTTGCCCTTGAATGTTACTGATGCTTACTGCATCTATGCTGAAGGAAGCTATGTAGGTCTATGACTAAATACTTTTTTGCATATGAAAATCCGGCATCTAAACAAAGTCGAAAATGAACTGATCCTACCGTTGAAGAAAGATATGCAATTTATTAAGAAGCACCTTACCTGAAAAATCTTGTGCACCCATGTAACAATAGGTTCTTTATGAACACCGTTTTCCTGAGGAGCTTTCGATCCATTTGAGATCTTTTCAGGAGATGATAAAGTTTCATGGTCTGTTTTTGTAACTTTTGCCTCTTTCTCTAAGATGTCAACAAGTTCATTTAGCAAATAATTCAGGAACTCATGTGCATCCTGCATGAAAATAGTAACACAATCTAATCAAACGCTTTGTTTATAGATATATATAATGCTTCTGTCACACAATTTAATTATCCTCACATAAAAGAAATGTTGAGAAGATAGGCAGTTATGCAGAGTACCTGATGCATATAACTCCGGAAAAGCTCATTTTGTTTTTTCAGTCTCTGTACAAAACGCTTCGGAGCAATAACTCCTGTTTTCTTCTTTTGGGAAGTTATCTATGGGAAAAGGGTAATCAAAATATCAGACTTAAAAGCAGTGATCACCACCACAATCATGAAAACAGTGAACACCACCACAATTATCTAAGTAAATGATGACAAGAAAAATTAAAGGCTACACAAAGCAAACACATCAATACATCTGCAATGTGAACCTTTCAAAAATAAAACCAGCAAGTGTACCAATAACCAAGCAGTATAGACTACTCAAACGAAAACTGTTAATCAAAACGTGTTTTGCAGTATTAGAAGAACATATCCATCAAAACATAAGTCAACTCAAGCAGTGATTGCTACACCAAAATGTTGACGTGCTGTAATAAACGAATCATATTCAATTTACCTGCGAAAACAAGTCTTCCAAGCAGGTCAAGAGATTCTCCTCAGAATCAGCTTTAGAATTTGCATAGTGTTCAAGCAATTGTTCACGAAAGGGAGCACAAAAATAAAGAGCCTGCACAAGTGAAAGGTTCAGATTAACAAACGATTAGTTCATGAACACTCAAGACTCTGGCTCAGCCTTCTTGAAATTTGTGAACAAACATAGAATACAAACAGACCTAAAGAACTGATCCACATATCAACCAAACGTTTCTCAAACATATCCTCGAATTCGATGTGATTCGTAAGGTAATGATCATTCATTCTTCAGATACGTATCAGAAATTTCAAAATCCTAGATGAAATCTACCAAAAGCAAAAACCGATTCGTACAGATGAAACTCAAAATGAGGAATCGATAGAGAGAGAGACCTGTAAGACACTGTTACAGTAACAAGTGTTGCCGAAATTTTCGAATCCGAAGTAGCGTTCTCCTTCAGGGAACTGATCGCCGAGAGCTTTCTCGAGTTTGGACCCCGCGGCGCCCATCAGACCTAGCCTCCGACCTTCCGAAACACCGTGGTTTCGTTTTCCTGAACTCGTTCTGATTTGACTCGGAGATCTCTACAAAGGAACGGAGTCGAATCAGTGACGGATGATGATTCAGTGTGGAGATTTTTCAGATTTCGAAGATGTTAAAGAAGAGGGATCGAAATTGAAATTTTCTGTTTTACGCGACTATTATAATGTCGATTAAAAAAAATTTAAAATCATTTATAAATTTGTTTGGAAACATTTATTAATTTATATATTTAGCCATTTTATTATTTTATATCTTAAAATCATATATTAAGTGTACTCACTTTCAAATTGTTGCATTTGAGTTAAAATAAAATAAAATAAAAATAATTATGGTTTTCTTTTTTCCAACTTAAAATATGTGTGGCTTTTATGAATTTATTAAAATAAATAGAAATTGGAAGATATATAAAAGCTGCCTAATTGCCAAGTTAATTTTATTTCATTGCATTTCATTTAGCTCAAATCATTATTTATTATTTTCTGGTCAAAACCTCAAATTTATTAATTATGCAGATATGTGCTGAATATTGACAAGTCTTAAGATTGACTTTGACTGGACTAACCTTAGTTTATCTACATGTCTTTTTGAAAATCAGATATTTTTGTCTTTAGATATTTTTGGATTGTAATGTTATGGAATAATAATAAACTTTTCCTAACCCACAGCTAAATGAAACTAGATAACAAAACAAAAACCCACTAAAACTATAACTTAGTTACAAAGAATTTTAGAGGGGGCAAAATGTCAACTATACTTTTTTGGTGTATAACATAGTATAAATGTAGATAATGTATGTGTACATTTCACATAATTGTAGGAAAAAATTACAAATGTTTTTTTTTTTTGTTCTTTTTCTTGCACATTTAACAGTTTTTTTTGCATGTGTAGTGTTCATTATATAATCGGGTGAGATCAATTTGTGTGTAATGTTGTTGATACACAAATAGGTTAATAGATATCATCACTACGATGAGTAGATGACGAGGGCAAGAGAAGATTAGTATTACTACACTTTCAAAATGCAAATGGTCTTCAACTTCGAGAGAGAGTATCACGAGAATGTTGTTGTTCATATTGTTTACGTTCAAAGTCTTTGATATTGCATTTTTCTTTCTTGTCAACCAAAGTATTTGACATTCATTTAAAATTCAATTCAAGTGGTTTAGTTTTAAAAATTATTTCACGTGATCTTTCAGCGGAGATAGTACCCGCACGTCCATATATGCCTATATATAGTAAGCTCATTAGCCACACGTACGTACTCATCCTCAAACAAGACCAAGAAGTAGTACAACTCAAAAGCAAACTATACATTTTACTACTTTCTAGTTTCATATGGGTTCAATGGATGCTTTAGCAATGGCAGGAGTGGATTATCAAGGATGGGGACTTAGTATTGAGGAATGGGAGCTTCAAGAATCTTTAGTTCCGCCCCATTTGCTTGCTGCTGATTCTTCTGACGAAGAAGAAGAAGAAGATCATCGTCGATACAACGATGATTCTGAAGTAGAAGATCATCTTCGAGATGACGATGATGATAGAGTTTTAGATGGCTTGGCAGTTAAACAAGTTGCCCCTTGTGACATTAGAGCTTCGGTTGAGAAATTGATTGAGAAATCTGTCTCTTCTATGATTGTCCATTTCAAACAGCTTAAGTTCTTAACACTTCTTGTTGAGAACTTCTTATTTAATTCAGCCATGTTCTTTATTTTCTTTTGTAACATATCGTTTTAAGAGGTCTCTTTTTTTTTTGGTCGACTATTTTGTAAAGGTTTTGTTTTCTTAACAGATTGAGTTATAATGTAATAGTGACAAAAAGTGTATTATAAGTACTTGTATTTAGTTTTGATAAGTTGAGTAGATTCAAGCTAAGTAAACCTAACATATGAATCTTCTTTGACATTCTTTTTCTGTATATATATATTGTGAAAGCTCAAACTCAATACCAAAAACAAAACAAAAGAAATATCAATTCTGAAACTGAAATGTCTTTCGACATATATATTTTGTGATAGAATAGTGATTCCCAAAACAGAAAGGTTTAAACTATACAAAAAAAAAAAATCAAACCAAAATCAATATAAGCCTTTGTTATATCGTTTTAACATATGTCGCACATTTTCTTTTATCAAATTATATAGTCTCTAACCATTCTTTTCTAAGCAAAATATATCTAAGAACGAAATTTAAATTAATATGGAAAGAACATTGAAATATCCTAAAATTGCAAGTATTTGGATGGATATGTTCTGAAGAATCATATAGAATGGTACATATATACGTACGTGTGTAATATGCCTCCACGTTTAATTCTTTCTGTTAAGAGCACAAAAGGGGAAAGTCTCGTTGTCACGTTCCATCTTTCAAATGAAAGGAAAAGAAGAAGAAAAAAAAACTTTATGTTATCTTTGAAAAAATTTCACGAGCATCTCGAACACACACCATGACGTTTGCATCAATGCGTAATATCTTACGAATATGAATTGGTGCCACTATACACTTGAAATCTCGTGTTTCCCACATATCGTTTTCTGATCGGATTCAAATTCATCATCTAGGACGATAGATCAATCTTTGACTTCAATTAATATATCCATGATACAAGAGACTATATAAAAGTTACTCATCAAGTTGTATTCAATGTAAGCAAGTAATATATCTCATAAAAATATAGTTGACAAAAATCTTCCTTTTAGTGGTATAAATTAGTCTTTTTAGAGTTCGGTTTTCGATTTGCAAATAAAAATCATGTGTTACTCAGTTTTAAATTTTAAAATTCTTATCAAAATATATGTTATGATAGATCACACTACCTTAGGAGACTAAACAAGACACAAATTGTCAAGGCACACCCGAGGCAAGTGAGATACAAGGTCTTGTAATCTAACTAAAACAAGTGTTATTAGTTCTATGATTTATAAATTGTAGATAAAATCATATGTTATTCGTTTAGTGATTATTTTTGGATTTCAACATTGTACTTTATATTTTAAATGGATTTTAGTGGAATTAAAAGTGAAGAATAGAAAAATTCAAATGTGTGGGTAAAACATATTATTTTCAAATTCATATATTTTTATTTTAAAATCAATAAAAGATTTAAATTCTATATGGATTTACAAATCAAAGATTGAATAAATCATCTTTATGGGGTTTTCAAATAATGTCAAAAAAATGCCAAAAAATGACATTATTATTTGTCTTCTCAATCAATTTAATACTCAATTCTCCTTTGTGCTAATTAGGCCTACAGTTCCAAGCGCCTTTCTTTTTGGTTTAAATTAAGGCCCGACCATAAAAAGCTTAGCTTAGATTTTTTTATCTCCTTGATGCATAAACTTGTTAATCTAAACGCCCCAATTCAAAAATTAATGAGACTAATAGTAACAAAAGAGAGTAGCTTGTAGTCTTTCCGCATATGAAAGACCCCGATTTTCCAAGAACCAATGCGGTTTTTAATAATCTTTCTATGGTAGAGTCTGTCCGAGTCATTCTTTTAGCCATTAGCCCCAAGTATTTTAATGACAAAGTATGTACCAATATCAAAAGGAATGGCCTAATTGGTCTCAAGAACTAGCTCAAACAAAAAGGATCATCACATCTTTTATATATTGTCTAAATATTTAAATCTAATCTCATGTCAGACTTTAGACTTTAATAAAACTCGACACAATTCTTTTCGAAAAACAGTTCATATGCCGGTCATGAACATTGTTATTTTATCCAAACTTATATTAATACCAGAGTACCTAGCAAACTGATGGAAACCTCCAATATATTGTTGATAGATCGTATTCTTTGTTCATCTGCAAAGACCACTATGGTCTGAATCCTTGGTTATCTTCTATCAACTATATAAAAAATTCTCAAATTCATTCGCCTTTAGTCAGCAAGGCGAGCATGTGGCAGACTTTAGTATCCTCTAATCTTTTCCTTTTTTTTTTGTTGTTGTAAAAAAACTTTTGATTCTTGTTTATTAAAATACTTTTGGGATAAATCATAAATCTAGTTATCAAGAAAACAAAAAGAATTACTAATCAGTAATCACGTGCCGTATCTTTGAACTTTGGTAGATTGGCATTTGGTTGGTACGCAAAAGACCTCTCGAATAAGCAACCATGTTATTATTATTTAATTTCCCTAAGTTAACTAGACTAACAATTATAAATCCATTTTGTTTGCTTTTTATTACCTCTTTTTTTTTTCTGATTGCACAATATTTCAAAACGAAAGATATCGTGTTACAATTTACAGCATAAAGATTTGAAAATATGGCAGATCAAAAGTTTGTGACAATCTAGATTAGAACATCACAACAACAAAAAGTTGTTAAAATTACTGAGATAAATATTAATAGAATTTAAATTATATGCATATGTATATATTGAATCGGCCTATGTATATAGATCAGATCAGTTGTTTTATTTTTATTTTTAATAATCGGGTAGACTGATCAAATTTGTGTTTTATATTTTTAAGTGATTAATTATCAAAACTACAAAATAGATTAGCCAAGGCCGTGTAATTCAGCTATTTCATAACATTCCTAATTGCAATGCGATCTTCGTTCTGCATTTTCTTAGTTAAGCATGCACTCGCCAAAGATTTTACTTTTTTAATGCTAAACATGCATCACCAAATATTTAGGTCTGTACGTAATATATCATGCTCATATGTATCATGAGTATGATGTATGGACCATGATATATACTCGATTTTGGGTATTCATCTACTAATGTATAGACAAGCATACATGCACGCATGTAATTAGGTTTTTCTAATTGATACGGTTTTGTTTTTTTCTGTTTTTTGTGCAAATTTAATTGCTACGGTTTGGTCAACGATATATATATATATATATATACATACTACGTTTAAAATACGATCCAACATTACATAATGTCGTCTTCTAATTAGTATTCTTCTAACACTTTCATATTCTTAACAGATATATTGTATTCATAAACGTGTATATATATATCACACAAAAAAAATAATCATGAACTACCTTGTAGGCATTCGAGTTTTCGGATCGATTAGGATAAAACCCGTTCGGGTTCGGGTTATATATATGAATTTAGAGTAAAAGAACCTATTATATAATTTAAGACTTTTGGTTCGGTTTTAGTTTGGGTACTATAAGGTTCAGAATAGTTTGGATTACAAATTATATAACTCGATTACTATCCAAATTACTTTGTACCCGAAAAATATATATATATATATATATATATATATATGATACACCTGGATTATTCCACTTACTGTTAAATAGGTTGAGTTGAACGCTTACCAAATAACTTAGAACAAATTTTTTAAATGATAGAAATATGAAATGATATGAATAGCATTGATAAGATATGTTTTGAGTTTGATTAAAAATCACCAAACATGTAATTTTTCTAAAGATTTTTTTTTTTTTTCATTCAAGAACTGACATCCTATCCTTGAGATATCTTGTATCATTATTAATATATTTTGAGAGACTCATGTGAAAGATCTTGATGCATGCATGTTATTGAAGAGCATCAAGTTATTTAACAAAAATCATATAAACTTAATAACATTTGATGCATTTTTTTGTTTTAGGAAGACTTAAAAGTTACAAAAAAAAAATAAAAAAAAATTCGTGTGCTATTAACCACGTGAATTTCATGTTTTCTTCATGCATGATCTTTTTATTTGGTAATCAATATGTGTACTCGTTGATCCTGCCCAACCTTTTTACTGTCTAGCCGTCGCGTAAAGCCACTCTGACTCTGAGACTTTAAAACGACGACGTACGTAGGCAAGACACATGTATAAGGCCGATGACCACTATATTACAATTTGACCAATGACAAAGTTAGTAACTTGCCTTCTCCAACGACCAAAACATCAATTCCACGAGGCATTTTGGCAGGTGAGGTGTGAGCTATACCAATACTTTCCTTTACTAACCAGTTTTGTTTTAACTATTTCACTCTTTTCAGTACGTAGACCAAAACTCAAGAGAATGATACGTAGCCAAAAAAAATGAATACCGCATATATATATATATATATTCGCATTATATATAGTTTACGAATTAAACAAAAAAAAAACATGAAATAACAAGAAGCATCGTATAACTTCGTTTCATTCATTCTATAGTTTTGTATACATCAATGTAACTAATTTTGATCATTTAAATGATTTTTTACAGCTTTTACGTTACCTCGGTTTTCAAAATTGACATACCAAAATAGACATTAGAAAAATTAGTCAACTATAAATATATATTGAGTTTGTATAGAAAAATACTGATATCTCTAATGTCATATATATAATTTCGATTTCACACATATTATATGACAATACGAATTATATTGATAAGAATCATAAGATATTTTCACATCACGGAAAAAAACTAATCGACACATAAGAAACTCTTGTCTATAATTGCAAAAAGAGGAAGAGACATTTATTAATGCATGTTGTTCTCCAAAAAGACATCTATAGATGTTGATATTGAAAATGACATACTACAGATTATATAATCAAAAGACCTACCAAAAAAAATAATACATATATAATCACATTATAAGTATAGTTTTGTGCTTACAAATGATCATTTACGCTTTTGTGAATCCCTCTTAACTATTCATTACGAATAGCAAATTTTATTTAAAAATATGCATTTTAAAAAATAGAATTTGGACGGTGACGACGTTGTGACAACAAACCTATATGGCCTAGTTATCAACATAAAATTTTGAATCCCTAAATTGTGAAACTTGACGACTATATAATATATCTAAAGAATATGCAAGTAGAGAGAAACCACCGTTTACGGTAGAATAAAAACACTCACACACAGTTTTGTTAGATTGGGTCAGTGCATACAGCATTTATAACACGAGGATTTTTGGCAGGTCACCAACAAAATCAATTTTAAAGTATGAATAAATGAAATTATTATAAAATCAATTTTAAAGTATGAATAAATTATTATAATACTGTTATCTTCTAACAATAATTTTTCTTTTTTGGTGAATGTTCGTCCCAGCAAAATTCAATATTCAATATGGTGACACTCATTCTCAGTAGAGACCAAGTCGGTCCAAGTCTAGCTAATACCTTCCACACTGCTTCCTCTCAGCAACAAAAGGGATACTATCGTCATTTAATATGCACCTACCTATGTTTATATGTGACATTATAAATAACAAGGTGAAAGAAAGATCCATGCAGAAACAAACACATATTAAAATGGATACTTCAGCTTCAAACTCCTCTGATCATCTCTTGATCAAGTCTAGTCTCGGGTCATGGTGTAGCATCAACATGTATCTCCTCACGACACTTCAAGTCCTTGTGGCCATTTCTGTCTTGATGATACTCAAGAAAGTAAAGTCATCTTCAAGAAACAAGAAGTTGCATCCTCTCCCACCAGGTCCTATGGGTTTCCCGATCGTCGGAATGATCCCGGCGATGCTCAAGAACCGTCCAGTTTTCCGGTGGATTCATAGTCTCATGAAAGAGCTTAACACGGAGATACTTTGTCTACGTCTAGGAAACACTCACGTGATCTCCGTTACGTGTCCTAAGATCGCACGTGAGATTTTCAAGCAACAAGACGCACTCTTCGCGTCAAGACCACTCACTTATGCTCAAAAGATCCTCTCCAACGGCTACAAAACCTGCGTGATCACACCGTTCGGCGAACAATTCAAGAAGATGAGGAAAGTGATCATGATCGAGATTGTTTGTCCCGCAAGACACCGATGGCTACATGACAACAGAGCCGAGGAAACAGATCACTTGACCGCTTGGCTTTACAACATGGTTAAAACCTCCGAGCCAGTCGATCTCCGGTTTGTCACGAGACATTACTGTGGTAATGCAATCAAGAGGCTTATGTTCGGGACGAGAACGTTCTCGGAGAAAACCGAAGCCAACGGTGGACCGACCGTGGAAGATATCGAGCATATGGATGCTATGTTCGAGGGTTTAGGGTTTACGTTTGCCTTTTGCGTATCGGATTACTTACCGATGCTTACGGGATTGGATCTAAACGGACATGAAAAGATCATGAGAGAAGCTAGTGCAATTATGGATAAATATCACGATCCTATTATTGAAGAGAGGATTAAGATGTGGAGAAAAGGTAAAAGAACTCAGATCCAAGATTTTCTCGACATTTTCATCTCTATCAAGGACGAAAGTGGCCAGCCGTTACTTACCGCTGATGAAATCAAACCAACCATTAAGGTAACTATCTATCTATCTTTCACATGTTTCATATATACAAATTAAAATTTTCAACTAGTTATATTACTATAAAGTTTAAACATATATTAATAGTACATATTATATAATCTCGGTGAAACATAGTTAGACATTTCTTTAAGTTGAATGTGGAAATTTCAGTTCTTTAAAATAAAAGTAAAATTGTTGGAAAAAAAAAGTAATTGTTCCATGTTTTGGCACATAAAATGCCAAAACGTCCATTACAAAAGAAAAGATATATATATTGTAAGACATAAAGGTAATAATCATTTTGGTTATAAGATTAGAATTGTTTATTATTTGTCAACTTGCATAAATTTATAAAACAATATATTAATTTTATAGGAACTTGTAATGGCGGCGCCGGACAACCCATCAAACGCCGTGGAATGGGCCATGGCGGAGATGATAAACAAACCGGAGATCCTCCACAAAGCTATGGAAGAGATTGACAGAGTCGTCGGCAAAGAAAGATTAGTCCAAGAATCAGATATCTCAAAACTTAACTACGTCAAAGCTATTATCCGAGAAGCTTTCCGTCTTCATCCCGTCGCCGCCTTCAACCTTCCACACGTGGCACTCTCCGACACGACCGTCGCAGGTTACCATATACCAAAAGGAAGTCAAGTTTTACTTAGCCGTTACGGTCTTGGACGTAACCCAAAGGTTTGGTCTGATCCACTTAGCTTCAAACCGGAGAGGCATCTGAATGAGTGTTCAGAAGTGACATTGACGGAGAATGATCTCAGGTTTATCTCGTTTAGTACTGGAAAGAGAGGATGTGCTGCTCCGGCGTTAGGTACGGCGATAACCACCATGATGCTCGCGAGGCTTTTGCAAGGGTTTAAATGGAAACTAGCCGGGAGTGAGACACGTGTAGAGCTTATGGAATCGAGTCATGATATGTTTCTTTCGAAGCCTTTGGTTATGGTCGGAGAATTAAGATTGTCGGAGGATCTTTACCCAAGAGTGAAGTGAGACCAAGTACGGTGACGTTCGGCGAGGAGATTTTTGTATGTATTATGAATAAGTTTATAACCAAAAGTGTTGTGAATCATGCATGCACCTTTGCTTTACCAAACTTTGTTCGGTTTTGGTCTTTTGGGGAACACTTAAACTGTGTTTCCTTAGCGTTTATCCCTATATATATTAAGTTTTGTATTGTTGCTTGATACCTCAGCAAAAATAGTTTCCAACACTTCTCTGCTGAGTAAAGATTCTATATGACAAGCGTACATTAACATTATTTGTATGCTTGTATTACTAAACTCGTTATCGACCATGCGAAAATATATGGTTACCTGCAAGCGTAAAGTGTAGAAGCATCTTTCCTTTAAAAACTTAGTTATAGAGTACTTAAAAAATGATTGGTGAAATACCATCTAGTTTAAAGGAACAACTCACAAACATCTTTTCTTAATGTGGATTAGTTAATTAATTGGAAAGGTTACAAACAAAGATGAGACTCGTGTCACCGAGCACATGACTATTAATCCCAAATCGTAAAAGCCTTTGTAATGGACTTGATAAGCCAGAGAATTCAAACATCATAAACAAAATGTATATGCATGTCACGGTTAGATCAAAAAGTGATAGAATTAAAATATTTTTCTCCCAATATATATTCAATTTTTAAAAAAAAAACAGTAACCAAAATCTATATTTAATGTATAAATTTTAAATATTTTATATAAATAGCTAATAGTTTATCCAAGTAGAAAATAATAAAAAGACAAATATTTATATTTCGATGCTGTTAAATTAAGTGTAAAATATTGTGTTATACTAGAAATGATAAAATTCATTATAGCTTTAACTTTATAAATAAACTTCCATAAAATCCATTTGGAGTTATAACATTTCCACATTGGTATCAGCTAATAAAATTTATATTTCATAAATGTATCACTAAATTAGTTGCCATAAAAAAGTCTTTCACCATATTCCAAAGTTCATGCATGCAACTACTTTTGACTCAAAATAACATATACACTGAATACTGTAATATATAATTGTCATTCCAACTTTCTAACATTAATTTCAAAATTTGCTAATATACTGTATATATAATTAATGTCATATACAAAACTTAGGTCTTGATTGGTTGTGACTTTAGAATCTTTCCACAGCCAAATTTTGGTCTACATCACTAAATTCAAAGCAATCAAACTTAAGAAAATTTTGATTTTTTTTATTCACAGCCAAAATATTTCTTTCATTTTTTTTTTGGTTGTACAAAGCATTTTTTTCTAAAGCACATAATTTTCATCTTTCCAAAATTTTAATTTCTACAGCCAAAACACTAAAGCAATAAAATTTACAGTTACAACAAAATAATTTATAGTTTAAAATTTACAGTCAAAAATCTAAAGCTACAGCCGTAACCAATCAGGCCTATAGTGTATTACTAAATATGTTATAAAAACAAAAATCTTTGACCATCCATATTCCAAAGATTAGGCATGCTAGTTTTGGCTCAAAATATTTATTGATGAAAATCTTATCTCTTCACCATCGACCGTAAGAGTCACCTATAAATATAAAGCATTGCAGAGACTCCTTATTTTAACAACAAAATTTTACAATAAGAAATCAGAAATAAAAAAAATGAACATGACAAAAGCTTTTCTTGTTTTTGTTCTTGCAGTAGTACTAGCAACGTCGTTTTCAGACTCCAACGTTTTAGCCTCATCATGTATGTTGTTTTTATATGTTTTTCTTCCTCTATCTTTGATCATTTTTTAAAATAATTTTTGAATATTATTGTTTTGAAAAAAAGAATTAAGTAAAACCATTTTATAATATGTATATGTGTGCGTATATATATCTTTTTTTTTCTTTAACTTTGTTGTGTTTATGCATTGCAGCTGTCAATGGATTTGGATATAATCATTGCATCAAACTATGTTTCCCAAACAGTTATAGAGACGCTGACTGCAAGTTTGAGTGTACGAAGTTATTGGGTTACTCGGATGGAGGCTGTATGGGTTTAGCACCAAAATTTAAGTGTTGTTGTAAGAAATGATAGAAATCGATAATTTTTATAATGAACTGGTGATTTAATATCTTGTAATGCTCAAATTACTCTTATTATACTTTGATAAGCTCTAAAGTCTTAATAATTTTACAAACCTTAACAGAATACTAGAGATAAGAGAGAGTAAAATTTAGTGAGCCAAGCAATGCAATGTTGGGTTTTGCTTATATTTACATAAATAGTAATATGTAGCTAACAATAGATGTCTAATGTTCCTGTAAAAATCCATGAATCTCCATTGACTAAAGCATTGACAAGAACTTCGGAATCCGATTCAACATGGGAGATATATATCATATCCTCTTAGTTGGGCAGAGATCAATGATTCATATAGTGCCAAAGCTTCTCCTACTAAGGGGGATGAAACAAAATCATAGTTCTTTGTTTCCTTTTGTTTCCACTAAAGCTTTTGTGAGAACCTCAACTTAAGAAATTTGCGATTAGCAAAAAAAAAAATCACTTCTCGATGTCCATATTCGAAAGGATCCACGGATATAGTATTATGGATAACAATATCCTTCATTGGAAGTTGAGTAGGATTCTGACTAATATATAAGATATATGGGTTTCTCCACTAATTGCCAATTGATTTTAAGTTAGAAGCGCACAATCTAATATATATAGGTACATCGCAAACAGTCTAGATGGCGGAAGGTTTACGTTTAGCTAATGCTGCTTGCATAGTGACAGAGTGTTGGTCCCGTAAAGCGTGGCAATGTGACTTGTTTGTAAGTTGATGTCAGTCGTTAGAGCTAGCTCTTCGAACTGCTTTCCAAAAAAGTAAATGCTTATTAATGTTTGGAGAAGTTTTCACGTTCCAAACATTTGTATTTCAGTTGTAGAATTAACACATGTAAACATATTATCGATATATTTTACATATGTCACGATAGTAGGCATGCAAAATATATATATATATATATATATATATATATGCCAGTTTTGACTCAAAAGAACATATACTGTATACTCTCTCCGTTTTTAATTAGTTTTCGTTCTATAGTTTGAATTTTGTTTTAAAATATACTTTTCTTCAACTTTTCTAACTTTACTTTATACAGTCAAATATAGCATTTAATCTAATCAAATTAGATGATATTTATTGTAACATTTGTGTCTATTTAATGAGAATCTCATATCTTTACAAGTGTAATCCGGATTCTCTATTTTTTCTCATCTCCTTTACTTTAAAACCTTGGACAGTAAGACTCACTACCAATAAATCACTATAAATAAAGCAATTAGGAGACTTCTTATTTTAACAACAAAATTAACAGTAAGAAATAGAATAATGAACATGACAAAAGCTTTTCTTGTTTCTGTTCTTGCAGTACTACTAGCAACTTCGTTTTTAAACTCCAACGCTTTAGCCTCATCATGTATGTTGTTATTGTTCCTCTATCTTTAATCATTTTAATTTTTAATATTTTATTTAAAAGATATATATATATTAGTAAAACCAATTTATATGTAATATGTGTGCGTATATAAATTCTTGTTCTTTAACTTGGTTGTATTTATGCAGCTGTCAATGGATTTGGATATGATCATTGCATCAAACTATGTTACCCAAACCATTATACAGACGCTGACTGCAAATTTGAGTGTACAAAGTTATTGGGTTACTCGGATGGAGGCTGTATGGGTTTAGCACCAAAATTTAAGTGTTGTTGTAAGAAATGATAGAAAATCCGATAATTATTTATAATAAACTGGTGATTTAATATCTTGCAATGCTCAAATTACTCTTACTATACTTTGATAAGCTCTAAAGTCTTGATAATTTCACAAACCTTAGCAGAATATTCTATAGATAAGAGAGAGTAATATTTAGTGAACCAAGCAATGCAATTTTGAGTTTTGCTTCTTTTTAGATAAAGAAGAATATGTAGAAAACTCAAACTAAACAAAATCCAATTACATTGTGCATTTTGCCTCATGCACATGTTATGCCACTACACTTTTTGGAGCTTTTTACGCATTTCTTCTAATTACAATTTTTAATTAAAAAATGTAATTTTTTCTGTAAAAATCAAATGTTAGTTTTGAGAAAGTATGACAGTATATAATTTCGATGACAAGAAGGAGATAAAACGGAAATGTGACAAGAAATGTTACTTTTTTTTCTTTAAAATTTACATTTTTATTATCTTTCTATCAGTTTTTAGGGATTTTTAGTCGAACAGTCCATAAACTTTTCGTGTACGACAATTTAACTTAATTTTGCCTTTTGCTAGGGTTTTCGATTCCCTATTGTTTCGAGATCTTCTGGTTTCCTGACTTGTTACGGAAGCTTCCGCTCTTTATCACCATTGATTACGGTACATAAATCTCTGTGTTTCGCCTCTTCTCTATATCCCTCTCTGTTTTAGTTTGTTTTTGTGTCCTTCTCTATATCTTGATTCCTTTGGAGGGGTTTGATTTAGTTCTTATGACTAATCTGCGTTGATGAGTATTACTTGGAAGAGTTATATATCTGAATCAGATAGCATTAAAAGGTTGTCCTTTTTCACAACTTTGCAGTTCCATGAACCAAATAAATTGTTTGGGAGCTTCAAGGTCGAGTATGTTCTCACATGGGTCCTTGCCCTTCTTGTCCAGAAATATTCAGAGCCGCAGAGGATCTCGCTTCACTGTTAGAGCTGATGCAGTATGTGTTCTTGTTCTACATCCTTTGCAGAATGTGACTTATGCTTAGATCACTACTGTGTTATGATCTTGATTGCTTATGGGTGGTTTTGTGCAATTCTAGGTTTACTATTCAGTCCTCGGAGTTTCAGAATATGCAACCTTATCTCAGATTAAAAGCGGTATGTTTTTCAAGTTTTTTTTTCCTTTTTGTGAAACAATCCATGTGTACAATTGTTTTTCATATGTTGACATTCATGATCAAACCTGGGATTTGGATGCTTTGTGCTTTTGTTGTGACTTGTACTTTTAGGAATGCTATTGATTTGCTCTTTTTTCTTCAGCATATCGGAGACTGGCTTTGAGTTACCATCCTGATGTGAATAAGTAAGTGAAAAACCTCATTCATCTTATAAAGATTGGTGTTGTATATGTATTATCTTGAGTAGGAGTGATGATTGTCATCTTTTTGTTTAAACTAACAGGAATCCTGAAGCAGAAAAGAGATTCATAGAAATAAGTAATGCATATGAGGTGAAACTTGTTGACATACATACTTTTTTTATAAGCCTTTTTGGGGTTTCTCTTGACTAAAGAAGAAACGTTCTTTGTTCTGCAGGTCTTATCAGATGAGATGAAAGATAGGTGTGTTAAAGACGCTGGAATGGGAGATATGGTGGCATGGTTTCCAAAAGAAGAATTAGAGTTTCATTCTTTAAGGACTCTTAAAGCCAAATGTACCACGTGTGGCGGACTAGGTCAAGTGATTTCATCAGCAGGAGCTCCTCTTGACGTGAACCAACAAGTCATGATTTGCTCTTCCTGTAATGGCACTGGAGTGATGCGTGCTCTTGGATGATGACCGGGTGATCTGTTTGTTGTTATAACGTACCTGGTACCAAGATATCTCCTATATCGACAATGACAGTAGCAGGGACAGAACCTAGCAGGCTAGCACAACGCCTGGTGATGGCGAAAAAGGGTGTGTTGGTTTTGAACAAAGAGTGATATGAATGGATCAGTTGGTGAAAATGCAAGTGGATTTACCTAAGAGATTGAGCAAAGAGAAGAAACTTATTGAGGAGCTTGCTGATATGAGAATGAACAAGACTGCTAAATTGCTAGTGTAGTACCAAAACATGATTAGCAAGAACAAGGTATTGACATTGGAAATGTGATCTAACAAAACTGCTGCTAAGCTGTGGACACAATGCTCGGAAACCAAATCTACAAACCATTCAATCTTTGTACTATTGACAAAAATGAAACACAATGTATTACCTCAATGTTGATGAAAGAAGAACAAAAGTCTTATGCAAGTTTTGATTTTTTTTCAACAACAACAATATACACAATTAACAATAATAATGATAAATTGATAATGATAAAATAAGCAATTTTTTTTAAAATAAAATAAAAAAAATAAGAAAAGGAAAAAGGGAATACGTTCTTCTAGCGAACTCCTTTCATTCGTTTCTCTTCTTCTTCTAACTTCATCGTCATCAGCTTTCTTATCTCTCTCCTCTCCTCTTCTCTTTCTTCTTCCGTCGTCCTCCATTGATTACGGTAAGTTTCACCTTCTCCACTTGTTAGAGAGAACTCATTCTCTGTCTTCTCATAGTTTCCTTTTGCTTTGGCCTGGAGTGGGCTAAATTGCGGCGTGTGGAATTCGCCATAGAAACTTTCCGCCGCTTAATTACCCGACAAGTTTGTGTTTTTCGAACAACCCACATCGGATTTTGATTGAAATGTTTTGTCTTTCCTTATTCTTTTTTGGTTTAGTCGATGAAGAATTCATATGTGTTCTGAACTTCTGATTACTATTGCTGCTTTGTTTGAATTCTGTGTCAAAGTGGAATTGATGTTTGTTTTTCGAATTTTTGAAATTTGTTTGTTTTGTTCAAGGGTTGGGTTTATCGTATAGATTGATACATGATTGTTTCTACGGTTATAGAGTAAGAAAGCTTAGCTTTTTGATACTGAAAGCTCTCTACCTAATTGTGTTGGACTTGCAGGGAGTGTATTGGGCTAAATATGGCTTCAATACAATTTGGAAGTACTTGCGTTGCTCAGTGGAGTATTCGTCCTCAATTTGCAGTCAGAGCTTATTACCCCAGCAGAGTCCAATCAAGTCGCCAACAAAAGTATGATTTTTTTTTGGTTCTGTTGAAGTCTCTGGATTTGCATTAAGTTCTTCTTGACATAGTAGTATTGCTACTAGTTTGGTTTAAAGATTTTCAAGGATTTTGCTTTGTTCACTTTGCACATCTTGAGATTAGTCTTGGTAGAATTGTTATTAAAGTTAGTTATAGACTGAGAGTTTTTCTGCGCTGATGAGTGTCCTTTGATATCGAAAAAAGGGGTAATTTTCGGAAGAATTATATATCCGAAATAGCATTAAAGGTTTTCCTTTTCACAACCTTGCAGTTCAATGAACCAAATAAATTGTTTGGGAGCTTCAAAGTCGAGTATGTTCTCACATGGGTCCTTGCCCTTCTTGTCTATGACGGGAATGTCCAGAAATATGCATCCTCGAAGAGGATCTCGTTTCACTGTTAGAGCTGATGCAGTATGTGTTCCTATTTTCTTCCCTTTGCAGACTTCATATATATCAGCTTCACTACTTATTATGATCTTGATTGCTTTCGGGTGATTGTGTGCTCTTTTAGGATTACTATTCGGTACTCGGAGTTTCGAAAAATGCAACCAAACCTGAGATTAAAAGCGGTATGTTTCGGTTTTTCTGAATGTGAGACATTCCCTTGTATATGGATGGTTTGCATATATATTTCAATGCGTGATCAAACCCGTGATTATAATTCTTCTCTTTGTATATATATATATTTTTTAACTTGTACTATCCGGTTCCACTCTGATTTTTCTTTCTTGTTTTAGCTTATCGGAAGCTGGCTAGGAATTACCATCCAGATGTGAACAAGTAAGTGAAAAACTTCATTTGATGAAGATTGGTGCTGTATATCTTGATAAAAAGAGGATAGGATCGATACTCAAGTACAAGATAAGAACCTTGATCACTGTTAGCAAAATGTAAGATATGCCAAAAAATCAGAATTCAGGTTAAGCTGTTCCACAGATTGGGAAAACCAGCTACCTTCAAAACTCAAAACTCATAGGCATTAGTGAAATATAGACTGGGAAATATGAAATGCTCAGAAACTGAAATATAGAAGTATCAGTCTTGTTTGCCTTCTTGACTGATGCTTCTAAGTTAGAAAACTGTTACCATCTTGTTTACATGTTTATTATGTGCTTACAGGGAGCCTGGCGCAGAAGAGAAATTCAAAGAGATAAGTAATGCATATGAGGTGAAATGAAACCCAACTTCCCCTTTGTCTCTGTTATGCAATTTCAGACTTCTAGATATGTTTTTTAACCTTTTTGGGTTTTTGTTGACTAAAGATTTTTTTTTGTTCTGCAGGTTTTATCAGATGATGAAAAGAAATCTCTTTACGACAGATATGGTGAGGCTGGAGTTAAAGGCGCTGGTGGGATGGGAGGCATGGGGGTATGTTGTTCAAAATTTACTGATTTATCTTTAGACACTCGAATACAACGCTCTGATCACTTCTTGGTTTGGTTTTTGATATCAACATTCAATAGGATTTCAGTAATCCGTTCGATCTATTCGAATCTCTATTTGAAGGCATGGGAGGGATGGGAGGAGGTGGAATGGGTAGAGGTGCAAGAAGCAGAGCCGTGGATGGTCAAGACGAGTATTACTCTCTAATCTTGAACTTCAAAGAAGCAGTTTTCGGGATGGAGAAAGAGATAGAGATATCTCGGCTCGAGAGCTGTGGGACTTGTGATGGTTCAGGTGCAAAACCGGGAACCACACCAACCAAATGCACCACCTGTGGTGGACAAGGTCAAGTGGTTTCATCAGCAAGAACTCCTCTCGGCGTGTTCCAACAAGTCATGACTTGTTCTTCCTGTAATGGTACTGGAGAGATCTCGACACCGTGTGGTACTTGCTCTGGAGATGGGCGCGTGAGAAAGACGAAACGGATAAGTCTCAAAGTACCAGCCGGGGTTGATTCAGGTAGCCGGTTAAGAGTGAGAGGAGAAGGCAACGCAGGGAAGAAAGGCGGGTCACCGGGAGATCTGTTTGTTGTTATAGAAGTTATACCAGACCCGGTTTTGAAGCGGGACGATACAAATATTCTCTACACTTGCAAGATATCATATATTGATGCGATTTTAGGGACAACACTGAAAGTGCCAACAGTGGATGGGACGGTAGATTTGAAAGTACCAGCAGGAACACAACCTAGCACCACGCTTGTGATGGCGAAAAAGGGAGTTCCAGTATTGAACAAGAGTAATATGAGAGGTGATCAGTTGGTGAGAGTGCAAGTGGAGATACCTAAGAGATTGAGCAAAGAGGAGAAGAAACTTATTGAAGAGCTTGCTGATATGAGCAAGAACAAGACTGCTAATAGCACCAGTAGATGATTAGAAACACAAAATTTTTGACATTTGACAATGTGAATCTCTATACATACATTGTTCTACCCCTGGCTTGTGATAATTGGAATGGCTCTTGAAGAAAAGGAAGCATTAAAGAAGCTGATTGTTGTTGTAGTACTAGTGAAGGGGAAAGGAAGAACTTTTAAGAATTCATTTTTTGTGGTTCGAATTGTTTCATTCTAGTGTATCAACAAAGCTGTTCGGGTTCAAAAGGCTTTTTAGTTGGAATTTATTAGTGATTGGATGATTAATGGGTTTCAGTTCCAAAACTCGAAGAACTATGAATGAATTGTGACTGAGACATCAACAAAAATAATAGAATGGGGTGAGAGAGGCTCGAACTCTCGACCTCAGGATTACTCAGTAGCTATGAGACCTACGCGCTAGCCAACTGCGCCACCACCCCTGTTTACAGAACCTTACAAGCGAGTACCTCATGACAATGTTTTATAAAAACTAAACTTCTAAAGAATAAACTTAGCTAAAAGAATGATCAATATGGTTTGGTCTCACATTCATGAAAGACACTGATTCTAATCATGTTCGAAACTTCTACAAAATACACATATTGATAAGCTGGTGGACACAATACTCTGAAATACACAATCTTAAGCTTTTGTCAAAAACACACATTTTGTTAAGCTTGTCGACACAATACTGTTGAAATTAAAGCTTCGAAATCTTTTAGTCTACTAACAACAATGGAAACATATTGTTACCAAAAGGTTGAGAGAAGAACAAAAAATCTTCTGCAACTTGTCATTTTTAAAGATCCCTAACTCATCACATATTCAACTCTAAAATGATTCACAAGATTTCACAGCCATCGTGTGATCTGAAAAAAAAATCGACTACAATGGACCTAAAGATCTAACAAGATAGAACACAAAGAGCCAACTGCTTACAATGTAGTACCTCCTCCATCCGACATAAGAGATGCGGCAGCTGCAGCAGCGGTTGGCACAACTCCCGTGGAGATAAATGGTTTCGACAAGTGAACAAGCCTGAAATAAAAGCATTGTATATCATTGTTGAATTATATCATCAAAGATCAGACAATTTCATAATATATTATATTTGTTAAATGACAAATGATCTTACGGGGCGAGAAATTCACAGAAAGATGAAACAGCAGCTGCGACTTCGCTGTAATTCTCAGGTGTTGCTGGAGCTGTTACATCAACAATCTGCATCCCATGCGTTACAGGGACAGCCTCATCTATAGCATGGACTTTGGGCATCTTATTAACCGAAGATACAGAGACACTTATGTGGGCAGTCCGTTGGAAATGAAAGGCGAACCCGACTTTGAGAAGCTCGTGATCAAGTTTATAACCGAGTGCGTAGAACATACGCAAAGCGTTCTTGCTTACTTTACTTTCAATCATAGTTCTTACCATCACTGAGATTTGATCAGCTCCAGCACCTCTCATTGCACCTCCAACATGTTTAACAGTCCTACAATTCATAAATTAGATTCCTTTGAACGAAACAAGAACAAATAACAACAAGGAGAAGAAGTCCTAGGATTCAAGATTCATAAATTAGATTCCTTTGAACGAAGCAAGAACATATAGCAACAAGGAGAAGAACTCCTAGGATTCAAGATTCATAAATGAGATTCCTTTGAACGAAGCAAGAACAAATAACAACAAGGAGAAGAACTCCTAGGATTCAAGATTCATAAATTAGATTCCTTTGAATGAAACAAGAACATATAACAACAAGGAGAAGACAAAGAAGAAGCTGTACCATGTTGGGTCTGGTTGGTCAAGATCACATAAAAGCCTAACATCTGAGGATACAACTCCTGATAAAGGGGAAGATTCACAATGTGTATGATTCATAAAAATGCTTCAATGTGGAGAATGTGAATATAAGGATTTTACCAAGATTTGGGCCGCTTTTTAAACACAACTCATGAACTCTCAAACGTTCGCGTTGAACACCACAGAGACCTTGAAGAAGAATCTCAAGAGCTTCAACATGCTGCAAATATTGAATTCAAAATTTCTAATCAAATTATATTTTTTTTCAATTTGGCATCAAATCAACAATAAAAACTCGAAAAATTCAATTTTTTCGTAAAACACAAACGCACTTGTGTCTCAACTGAGACAGGAAAAATCTAATCAAATTCTAAATTTTTCAAACTAGGGTTTTTCAATTGCCATCAAAGAAGCTAAAAAAACTGCTTCTTGAACTCGAAAACTTGGAAATTTTCTTAAAACCCAGGAAAAAAAAAAATAGAAACGCACTTGTGTCTCAATGATTCCTTGAACTACACACTCCATCGAATTGTATTCTTCAGTTCAGACAAAACCTTCTGCAAAAGCCCAATAAAAATCTACAATTAACATAGAAAAATATGAAATTCACAACAAGACCAAATCTGAAGACGAAATTGTATTAAAATTAACGAAAACTTACTGGTAAAATCGATAATAATCGTCCTCGAAAACGAATCGTAAGAGTTTATTAACAAAACACTGAAAAATCAAATTCTATATATAGATGAAACAATTCAATAAATAGTTGTTAAATAGAGTTAGTGCAAGATGGCCTATTAGCTCAGTTGGTTAGAGCGTCGTGCTAATAACGCGAAGGTCACAGGTTCGATCCCTGTATAGGCCATTTTCTTTTTATGTTATGTTTTTTTTTTAAAAACTTAAAAAAAAATTGTTTTTATATCTTCTCTTCTCTTATCATTGAGGTAAGTTAAAATAAAGAGAAGATCACATCTTGTGGATGAGATATAGTTTAAATATCCTTTTAGAATAAAACATTAGTATATGTGTTTGGACTTTGGATTATACAAAAGATTTAATAAATTAGCAAAATAAAATCGAAAGAGAAGAGAGAGTGCGTTTTACGCTTCCCCGTATTTGTTTCACAACGTTCGTTTGATTTGACATGAGAGAAAGAAAAATATGAACGTTGTGAATGAAACGGTAACATTTCTTTTTTTACCGTTTGAATATATAATATTTTATTTACAAAGCTTCAGAGTACATCTCCTATATATACATATGCTCACTCCTTCTTTTGGGTTACAAATGTCTGAATACAAATCTTATTTCTTTTCATCTCTTTTACTTCTTTCACTTCTTCTTCTGTTCTTCCACTTAAGAGACCTTTCACACTCAATCTATGAAGCATCATTGGCCGAGACGAGAAGCAAACTATGAAGCATCATTGGCCGAGAAGAGAAGAAAACTATGAAGCATGCATGCATCATCATCATCTCTTATACAAGGTACTACTAAATATACTTCTTTGGTCTAATTCCTCTAGTTTGTTTACAAGTAAATGGTTTCTTTGTGTTAGATTGTTTTTACCTCATGCATGTTCTTCATCTTTTGATCTTTGTTTTGTTTTATTGAGTTGATGAACGTAAGAAAATCGAATGTTCTGTTCTAAATCTATTTTGTATGTAATTTGTGTATGCTGGCTTTACTTTAACGATGTGGACAATAAAATGATTTTTAGCCATACACTGAACTGAACTGAACTCTTTTTAATATATGAACTGGTTTTACCCGTATTTCTTTCTCACAAACTGATTTTTAGCCGTATGTCACAAACTGTTTTTACCCATATGTTGTGTCATTTTTTATTTTTTTTTGGTGAGTATATATATATGTTGTGCCTAAGAAAACATAGAATGAGGTCTTTTATTTTTATTTTTTATTTAAAATGCTATCAATTTAATGTTAAAATATGCATGTACTTTTTGACAACATACGTTATTTTTTATTTTTTACTTTGAGAGATAGCTTTTTACTTTGACAAACGGGAAAAAAACGATTGTTAAATATTGATTTTTATTTTTGTTTATTAATTTTGCAGAGAGTTGAAGATGGGAAAAACCAAAAATCGTTGGGAGTTGGGCGACTATGTGGCGTTCGTTGCTATCAAGCTTCCCAAGGCTTTGTTGAAAGTTGTTGACTAGCATGCTAAGTATAATTTTGTAATTTCTTAGGGGTGAAATGTGTGTAAGGGTGAATTTAGGCATAGATTTTGTTTGAACGGTATGAATAGGCTGAATGGTATAGATTAATAATGTTAGCTAGGGCATAGAAGTGAATATGTTATGTAGATGAATGTTAGGCATACTAGGCATAGAAGTGAATGTGTTATGTAGATGAATGTTAGGCATAGATTTGTGAATGTTATACATAGATGAATATTAGGCATAGATGAATATATATATATATGTTAGCTAGGCATAGAAGTGAATGTGTTATATAGATAAATGTTAGGATATGTGAATGATAGATGAATGTTAGGCATAGATATGTGAATGATATATATAGATGAATGTTAGGGCATAGAGAATGTAAATGGTATGTGAATGTTATGGTATAAGCGTGCATTTTCTCACAAATCTATGCAATATTAAATACTGTTTTATGGTTTTTTTAATCTGTGTGCTTGATCTCAGCTATTTTAGAACGGAGTATATTGTTGAACGAAGGAAGTATATCATCAAAACATCATATATTTATGGTAGAATTCAATTTCACAATATTTCGTAATGTGGTAGTTAAGAAAAAACAATACTCCTATTCCATTTTATAAGTTTTGGGTAAAAGCACAACAATTAAGTACATAATAAAGATGATATCATTTATTAAAATTCAGTCAATAGGAAAAAAAACTACAAAATTTAAATAGTCATAAATAATTGAAGTAATAGAAATTATGCATAGAAAATTGAAAAAAACTAATAAAATGCTAAAACTCTTATAATTTGGAACTTGGAACATAGGAAGTACTTAACTTAAGCTATGTCCATAAATCGAGTACTCAGAGGCTACTACCGGTAACCTATTGAGGAATAACAAGAATGAAGAGGAACAAGAAAAAAAAAGAACATAAGAAAAAAAAAAGGAACAAACAAAAAAGGAATGGACGCAGGGAAAAAATAGAACAAATGATATGGTAAATGGTAACCAAAAAACAGAACAAACTATAAAACAAATAAAAAAAAACTTATTAAAAAAAAAAACATCATGTTCGATGAACACTCAATAAAAAAAATTATGATAAAAAAATTATGATAATAATTAAAACAAAAATTATAGAAAGATTAGTTTAAATTTTATATAAGATATGAACGAATTGTTTAAACATTAGTTGTACTTATCAAAAGAACCTAAAAGAGTTTGACGTTATCACATGAGAATAATAGTTGCATTGGTTTTATACGTTATCAACAACTTTTGCATGATTTTGTTTTTTTTTTTTTTTAATTTGTTATCCTATTTGTTACACATCAAATTTGAAGAGGAACAATTTTCTTCTATGATTCCTCAAAAAAAAGGAACGTATAAGAATAGTATGGGGTCCATGTGTCAGAATTTGGAATATATATTACTGCTAAATGGTAAACAAAATGAGGAACAAGGAAGAATAACTTATTCCTTTTCATTCCTTATAAAAAAATTGGTCACCAGTTGGACCCAGAGTTTATCGACACTGTAATATATAGGAAACTCGAATAGTCTAAATAATTGTTAAATAGATTATGAACAAGATGGCCTATTAGCTCAGTTGGTTAGAGCGTCGTGCTAATAACGCGAAGGTCACAGGTTCGATCCCTGTATAGGCCATTTTCTTTTTTTCAATTTTTTTACTATAATAAAAGTGTGACTAGTGAGTGACTGAGTTTTTTATAGAGCAGAGCTGAAATGATCCGTGGTCAAGGCATCTCGGGCCCATTTGTTCTTTGGCCATATTGTATTGTAATGTAGTGATAAAATCTAAGTCTTTAACCTCTTTTCTTCACTGTATATTACTATGTGGCTGCTTTGAGTAGTGACATTCTTGTTCTTTTTATTTGAATAGGTACAGAGTTGTTACAAGTGTGTATTACAGAGGTGATGTTGGTGAAATGTTGGTTTACGACATGACAAAACGAGAAAGCTTTGAGCACATTCCTTGATGGTCAGAAGAACCGTGAGCACACGCCGACAAGAACATTGTCATCATCCTGATTGGTAACAAGACGGATTTAGAAAATCAGAGATTAGTTCCTGTGGAAGTTGCAGTCTTCTCCAGTGATTAGCATTACAGTTAAGAGAAGAAAATCAACTTTTTTGGATTCTCAAAATATATTTTCTTTGATTAAACATTCTTAACTAGCCTAGTTCTTTCAGATTCTGAATATATGGTAAGGTTTTAGAGCAAAATATTTCGTTTTTGTATGTCTTTCCATCAAAAGTCATCATACGATAATGCTCATATGAAAAAGAATTTGAAGGCAGCAAGTAACTTATCAAAAAAAGGACAACAAAACAGGTACAACTGAACTTGGTTTTAAGCTGTTTCCATAGCTTGAGGACCGTCTGAATCACCATTGCTTCCATTTACTGAAGCACCTTCGGTTTTTGGTGTTTTCTCGGCAAGTCTCTCTAGCAGCTCCTGGCAATCTGCAGCAGTGGCCATAACAGCCAAACTAGCCTTCCCTCTCCAGCAACTTATGGCTATTGTTGACGCATCCACTTTCGCCGGTTCTTCACCTGACGTTACCAGCAAAACCATAAAAATCACACCCTACACGATCAAAAATATTAGCTACTAAGACCAATCAATACGCACCATCGTGGAGAATCACCACGCAGCTTCCCATGACAAGGTCAGTTGCTTTCTGGGCCAACTGTGGATTGACAAAATCCATAAACTTGATCGATTTGTCTTGCAAAAGACGTTTGAAGTCTGCCATTGGGGTGTAAAGTACTTGCTTGGTGATGTATGGAAGGATCACAGGTAATCCCTCAGATGATATACGGAATGGGCACAGAGTGCTTGAACCTTCTTTTGCCGATTGTCTCTCCTGTGTTTCAATAAGTTGCAAATAATCTTAAGTTCCACTTCTGCAGGGTGTGATTAATCAACCGAAATGACAAGTGGAGAAAAAATTGTTGTACTTACAAACATCTTGAGGCCAACAGAAGCGATCTTAAGCTGCTGTCCGACTGCAAAATTCAACTGAAGAACTTCCTTAACCGATTTTGAAACATAGTAAATCCTCTTAACGCTGCTTGTGTCATTATTTCTTGCCACGAGATGACCATGCAACGGAAATGATTCATCTTTGATACCATAGAATTCCTTGATGCCATTGATCACTGTTTCATCTTTCACGAAAACAACTGGGTCAAAGCCTTTCCACTTCCCTTGCATCGGTACTTTTCGCTTGCCTCCCACGTTACTCGAATTGGCTTCTTTCTCTTCTGTGATGCTTTCTCCTTCTGTTATATTCATCTCAGGCTCCAAATCATCTTTCTCATTGATTGGGTCTGCTTCAATAACTTTTTCCGCTGCACTCTCATCTGGTACAGCATCCACAGTAACAACAGCTTCTGTACTTGGAGACTTTTCAGTAGAGTCCACAGGCTTAGTAGATGAGTTCCTTTTTGGATTTGGTTTCTCCTGAAATTCTGTGAGTAAACTATCGATAAGTTATACAGAATCACAGGTGCATAAACAAACCAGAAGTTCTTCAACAAAAGAGAAAGTTCACCTGGTAAGGGAGAAACTTTGTGAAGGACTGCGATAAAAAAGGCTCCAGTGTTCTGGTCATGAGGGATTATCCTCATGCAACGTTCAAGTGGAAGATCAGATACTTCCTCGGCTGCTTCATCAGGAATAGCATCCACCACAGAATTATCTGTTTCTTTGCATCCATCGGTTGAGTCCTTGAGGTATTTCCCAGACGGAAACATGCTAACAAGAACTCCGCCTCTCCGGTTTTGTGGAACGTCTTTGTAAGAAGTAAACCATGCACCTTTATCACGCACCTGGATTAAACAAAGACAAGGCGAACAAAGAGAGTATCCCATTAGATTCTTGAGATGAGGGTTTGTTCAATTGTTAGTGAAGTAGAAACTGACCTTCCATTTCTTAAGACCTGGTCTTCGTATAAGACTAGGAAGCTTATCAGAAACATCTAAAAGTTCAACAGTCTCTCCACATCTCCTTAGAATCTGAATTCAAAGCAACGATTATTATGAAGTCACAGCTATAACAGGTTTATAATCAAACATAGAGAAACTGTTTAAAATATTACCTCAGCAACAACAGCTTCATCCTCCACTGGGTTCATTGAGCAAGTTGAGTAAATCATCTTCCCACCAACTTTTAACAGAGATAAACCTGAACAATACCAAGCAGACAAGTTTACAATAGGCTGGTCATTCTACAATCAATTCAATGGAAATTAGTTGAGCATGTAAACAATAAAAAAAAACTTACCTCTCATAGCGAGAATAATCTGGAGGCTATGAAGTCCATTGCCCATTCCAGAATTCCTGTACAGAAAAAAGCAATAAGAAATTCAAGAACCAATGCCACATATTGCTTCGTAACATTGCCGATAGGCAAAAGAATGACAAAGGTGAAGATACCATTTCCGCCAGATATCTGGAGCCTTGCGCAGTGTACCATCACCACTGCACGGAACATCACATAGAACACGGTCAAAGGCAAGTTGATTAATGGGCATATCTTCACTAATTCCTTTCTCGGAAGCTCGGGATTTGTTCAAACGGCAGCCAGGAAACTGTTGCCCTTCATGATTTGTCACCATCAAGTTGGCTGTGCACATCCTCTTTGTTTGGTGAATTAGAAGGTTAGATCTTTTAAAATCAACATCATTAGCCACCACCTGTTTATTAAGTGAAGAACAATCAAATTATTTATCAATCTAAAACCAGATATAGAAAATAAAAGATATGTTTAGCAACACAAACCAGTCCATTAGGTAGAGATCCTGGTTCTGATGCTTCATGTATAATCTCAAGCAGCTGAAATGTTTTGGAACCCGGTGCAGCACACACTGTTAAAGATCAAAATAATAGATCAGTAGCCATTGACTTCATACCTTCATGGTCATTTCTTCTTTTCCCAAGATAGATACTTCTTTGACTCTTTCGAAAAATTTTAGGTCTCAAAACAATATCAAATGAAATTCACTCACTGTCAAGTACAAAATGATCTGGATGTACGTCTAGGAAAAGAGGAGGTACCTGCAAGATTAAATTAAACAAAACTTTGTAAATATTAGTAACTAAAGAGCAATATTAGTGGTGGAAAAGAGTATTAAGCTATCTTACCATGCTAACAGCTTCCTGCCTAGTCATGTTACCAACTTCATTTTCTAACTTCAGAAATTCATGAAACCTGAAAAGACCACAATAAAGAACCCATCATGTATATGTGTATAGCAAAACAAACACACTAGTTCTTTAACCATAAACAAAGTAACTAGAATCTTTTTTTATTTTTTTTATAGTAACTAGAAGTAATATTAAAAGGTCATTCTAATAATATCAAGTGACTAGAAGCATTCATATGTTAGTGACAACGTACCTCTCAAGTGTCTGATTTTTTCTAATCTCCTTTCGAGAAAAATTAGAATGCCAAGCAAGATTCTTTGGATACCACGGCAAGGGCTTAATAGCCTCCAATTCACCACCTTCTATGGCCTTAAAATCAAAACCAATATGTAAGTCACTAAGCTCTCGAGTACAATAGAGCTAGACAGTAGAAAATGCCAATTACAAACATTCCATTTACCTCTGCCTGAAGTGATTTCATAAAGTCATTCTCCAAGATCGATATAATTTCATCGCGAAATTGGCTACTGCGATTCGTAAAAGTGGGAAACAAAGAAAAGAAGCATCTCGTTAGCAATTGCAATCGTGAACCAATCCAAGTCCCAGCTATAAACTTAACATTGGAAACTCAACCCTAAAACCCTAAACCTCACTGAGACTATGAACAGATAACAAAGTGAAGAGAAAAGGATTTACTTGGAGTTAACCCTAAACGCAGCAGGTAAAGGCTTACGAAGAATCTCCATGAACAAATCCCACTCTTCTTCTTTCACTATCCCTTGTTCCTACAACACAAACACACTACAGTGAAAAACCACAACAAAATCAAATACAGAATCGAGCGAATATGTTTGTTAAACCTTGTAATATTCCTCGAAATTAGGGTTAACAGTGACGATAGGTTCCCAAGTTGGTTTTTGTTCCGGCTCGGCGTTGTCGGAGCCATCAACGGTAGCATCGGATTTAGAGCGTTTCCAAACATTCTCTCTGTTTTCTTTGAAATCTTTTCTCTGAGAACGACCTCTGTGCCTTCCTCCTCTTCCCATTGCCGCAGCTTCCGGTGGAGAAAACAAAAAAAAAGTTCGATTTCCGCCGCCGGATTCAAAAATAAAAATCTCCGAGAAAAAATCTACAAGAACTGAAGAAGAAGAGAAGTGTGTTTGTTTCTTTTCATTTTCTTCCGGGCTTTGTTAATGGGCTTTAGGGTTTTGGTTTAAGGGCCCATATTATTCTAAGATTTCGGTTCAGCTTCAGCTTAATTAATTTCGGTTCGGTTTAGAAAAAAACAATTCGGTTCAGTAATTTTGCTTAGCATTAGCAAATCTAAATTCTTCTGAAGCTTTTACCGGCGAAATCGCCGACGACAATTAACGGCGGATGAACATATCGAATGTGAGTAAAGCCAAGCTTCTTCTTCTTCCTCTCATACCAAAACCTAGTCGTTCGTTATACTCTTACTCTCAGCGTCGTACTCGATCCCTTCCTCATCACAGAGACAAGCCCATAAACTGGAACTCCACTCACAGTTTCGTTCTCCAAAACCCTCTTCTCTCATTGCTCGAAAAATGCAAACTTTTGTTCCATTTGAAGCAAATTCAAGCTCAGATGGTAATCACTGGCTTGATTCTAGACCCATTTGCTTCAAGCCGGTTAATTGCTTTCTGCGCGTTTTCAGAATCAAGGTATCTCGATTACTGTGTGAAGCTTCTGAAAGGTGTTGAGAACCCTAACGCTTTCTCTTGGAATGTAACGATTAGAGGATTCTCCGAGAGCGAGGATCCTAAAGAATCGGTTTTGTTGTACAAGCAGATGCTGAGACTTGGTTGCTGCGAGTGTGAGTCTAGACCTGATCATTTCACTTACCCTGTTTTATTTAAGGTTTGTTCTGATCTTGGGTTGAATAGTTTAGGTCACATGATTCTTGGGCATGTTCTTAAGCTGAGATTGGAATTGGTTAGTCATGTGCATAATGCGTCGATTCATATGTTTGCTTCTTGTGGTGAAATGGGGAATGCGAGGAAGGTGTTCGATGAAAGTCCTGTGAGGGATTTGGTTTCTTGGAATTGTTTGATTAATGGGTATAAGAAGATTGGGGAGGCAGAGAAGGCGATTCAGGTTTATAAGAAAATGGAATCTGAAGGAGTTAAGCCGGATGATGTTACGATGATTGGGTTGGTTTCTTCGTGTGCAATGTTGGGGAATTTGAAACTTGGGAAAGAGTTTTACGAATACGTTAAAGAAAATGGACTGAGGATGACAGTTCCTCTCGCAAATGCTCTGATGGATATGTTCTCAAAATGTGGAGATATTCACGAGGCACGAAGAATATTTGATACCTTGGAAAAGAGAACAATTGTATCGTGGACGACAATGATTTCAGGCTATGCTAGATGTGGTTTGCTTGATGTTTCAAGGAAGCTTTTCGATGATATGGGAGAAAAAGATGTTGTGCTGTGGAATGCAATGATCGGTGGATCTGTCCAAGCCAAACGTGCTGAAGACGCTTTGGCATTGTTCCAGGAGATGCAAACAAGTAACACTAAGCCTGATGAAATCACCATGATCCATTGCCTCTCTGCGTGTTCGCAGCTTGGTGCTCTTGATGTAGGCATTTGGATTCATCGTTATATCGATAAACATAATCTTAGTCTTAATGTTGCACTAGGAACTTCACTGGTCGACATGTACACCAAATGTGGTAACATATCAGAAGCTCTCAAAGTTTTTCACAGAATACAAACAAGAAACACACTTACATACACAGCAATAATCGGAGGTTTAGCACTTCATGGAGATGCATCCACTGCAATATCATACTTCAGTGAAATGATTGATGCAGGATTATCCCCAGACGAGATCACTTTTATAGGGCTATTGTCAGCTTGTTGCCATGCTGGAATGATCCAAACAGGCCGTGATTATTTCTCTCAGATGAAGTCTAGATTCAACATAAATCCCCAACTGAAACATTACTCTATAATGGTAGATCTTCTAGGAAGAGCAGGGCTATTGGAAGAAGCAGAGAAACTCATGGAAAGTATGCCAATGGAGGCGGATGCTGCAGTTTGGGGAGCTTTATTATTCGGTTGCAGGATGCACGGTAATGTTGCATTGGGGAAGAAAGCAGCTGAGAAACTTCTCGAACTTGATCCCACTGATAGTGGGATATATGTGTTGCTGGACGGCATGTATGGAGAGGCTAATATGTGTGAAGACGCAAAGGCAGCGAGGCGGATGATGAACGAGAGAGGTGTAGAGAAGATTCCCGGTTGTAGTTCTATCGTGGTTAACGGAAATATCGCTGAGTTCATCGTTAGGGATAAATCTAGACCCGAATCTGAGAAGATATATAATTGCTTACATTGTCTTGGAAGACATATGGGGAGCTCGTTGAGTGTACTATATTCAACAGTAGTATATGATCTCGGCTTTCCAATACACATGTTACATTGAACATTGTCCTTAAAATTAACTTCTTCTGTTCTCTCTTTGAAATTTTTTCTCATTGCAATATTTTTGTACCATGTAACATTACTAACACATTTTAAAGGAAACCATATTAAATGGATTAAATTTGTAGGTCAATATTTATTGATTCCTCTCTTCTGTTTTTGGTGATGATGGGATTGGTTTGGTGAACCTCAAATACACAATGAACTCCATGTGCGTTCCACATTTCCCGATTTCAATGCCTATATGGCTTTTTCAGGAAACTAGATAAAGATACCTCCTCCGAGTCATATATCACGTGTGTGTGTTATTATGTGCGGCCCTTATACTATAAGAGTAGTAAAAATTGACAACTAAAAAAAAGATGGGGACAAACGTATCGGTGCCCACGAACGCTAAAGTCATGATGACGAGGACTACCAGTTCCAGTGTCAGTCTCAGTCTCAGTCTCAGTTTTTAGATAAACAACAAAAGAAAAAAAAAGGGCAATTTGTTCGGTTGCAAACAAAAAGATATGAACCAATGGCTCATATTGTTGCCTCCTTGTTCACAACAATCTTCTTATCTCACGACACCCCCACACTCACTTAGTAAAGAGATAAGGGCATGATTAAAAAGTTAATCATCGTGTCTAAACTTTGTTAGTTTTGTTTAGTCTTTTAGTTGCTTTATATTTTTGAGTATTACTTTAACGGATGTTGCCTCTATCAATGTTAGGTGTGTTTCAAACATATCAGCACAATTTACACTTTTTGAAATTGGACAATTGTTTCAACCACTAGTTAAAAGGACACTTTTTCTGTTCCAGAATAAATACTATCAGATTTCGACAGTCCAATTATCTATAATTTATATTGAGTTTCTTATAAAATAAATTCATTTTCGTAGGCAAATCTTACAAATAATTTGCTAAAATTTATCGATTCTTAAACATTTTAAAATGACAATATTTATGATTTTTTTTTATATAAATTACTTTATAATAAATATTATACTTTATAGAATAAAATAAATTAAAACATAACGCATAAAACGCATGTCTAATCGTATTTTTAATCAACCGAAAAATGACAATTTTATATATGATATAATGTTTTTTTTTTTCATTTGAAACAATGTCTTTTTGTTTTTTTATTGTATAATATATAGTTTGAATTATTTGGCCAACCCAAGGTAAATATGAAGATAAGGTTTATATCCTTTCGGCTTTCACAAAGTCAAAAGTGTCTTTGGAACTATTATTCATTTTGTTCAAATCAAAAGTTGAAAAATTTCCATTCAACTTCTTCATGACCTTTAAAAGCTTATCAGTTAATTGTGTGTTACACTATTTTGATTGATAAAGAACCTGCCATAATATTCTAATGACCATTGACCAACATTAACTGCTCATTAGGACCAAAATCCATAATTAGAAATTTTATTTAATTCATTGGAAAAGCCACCACCACACTTACCCAATTCCTTCTAATAAAAACCTCTTTATATAATCCAACAAACAAGTCTCTTCTTCTTCTTCATCATCACTGAAACACAACACCAAGAACAAGAAAAAGCAAGAAAGAAAATAAAAAACTATGTCTCTTCTTCACCATCTCATCCTTTACCTAGCACTCTTGACGGTGGTCAGAGGAGACATTCTCCGACCAAGATTCTACAGCCAGTCATGCCCTGAAGCTGAATCCATCGTAAGAAGAGAAATGAAGAAAGCTATGATGAAAGAAGCAAGAAGCGTCGCTTCAGTCATGCGTCTCCAATTTCACGACTGTTTCGTCAATGTAATAAAAACACACAATATTTCTCTGTCTCTCTCTGTTTCTTGATTTTATATTTTAAAAATTCTTTGAATTTCAACTCAGGGATGTGATGCATCTGTGTTGCTTGACGACACACCAAACATGCTTGGTGAGAAACTAGCACTTTCCAACATCAACTCTCTGAGATCTTTCGAAGTCGTTGACAACATTAAAGAAGCTTTAGAGAAAGCTTGTCCTGCTACTGTCTCTTGTGCCGACATCATTATCATGGCCTCTCGTGACGCCGTTGCTCTTGTAAGTTCAATTCAATCAATCTCCCGGTTTAAAGATTTCGTTTTAGTGATCTTTTGGTCTTTGAAAACCAGACAGGAGGACCAGATTGGGAGGTGAAGCTAGGGAGAAAAGACAGTTTAACAACGAGTCAGAAAGATTCAGACGATATAATGCCGAGTCCAAGAGCCAACGCTACTTACTTGATCGATCTCTTCAAAAGATTCAATCTTTCTACAAAAGACTTGGTGGCATGTTCAGACTTTATAACCAGTCCGGTTCAGGTAAACCGGATCCAGCTTTCGAACCGGGTTACCGTACCAAGCTCAACAAGCTTTGTCCTTTGAGTGTAGACCAGAACGTGACCGGAGATCTAGACGCGACGGCTCATGTTTTTGATAATATGTACTTTAAAGACTTGGTCTCAGGGAGAGGGTTTCTAAACTCTGACCAGACTTTGTACACAAGTCCAGAGACGAGAGAGTATGTGAAGATGTTTAGCGAGGACCAAGATGAGTTCTTTAGGGCTTTTCAAGAAGGGATGATTAAAATGGGTGATCTGCAATCAGGGAGACCTGGTGAGATTAGGTATAATTGTAGGGTTGCTAATAGAAGGCCTATTGATGTATTGCTCGAGTCTTGAATTGGTAAAAGAGAGAAAAACTTATGACTTTGCAAGTACTGTTCACCGCATATATGGTTTGCCGAGGAATCTAAGTTCTTATCAAGCAATAAGATCCCCCAATTCTTCTAGTAAACCTGAACGTGTGGATTTCAACTCTCACAAATGCCATAAAACCAAAGAAACACATGTTATATATATAATAACATAAGCTATGAAAAGTTTGTCATTCTATTTGAACGTATCTAAATTTGATATTTTTCCAAAATATTTTGTATGATGAAAATTTTTGGTTAGAAGTCAAAATAATTGTAGAAACGTTAAACTCACGATACGTGAAAATATATTAAACTTATACACCAAACTATAGTGTATAATGACAAATTTAGTTTAAATCAAAACAATTTACTTAAAACTTTTTATCAAAAAAGACCTTAAACAAACTAAAGGACCACAAAAGGAACATTTATATTTTTTTAAAAATAAAAACATTTTGTATAATGATGTTGTTAAAAATCAAAGCTTACTTAAAAATATTCATTATAAAAAACCCTATAAACCTAAGCGTTAAATTTACAATACGTGAAACATGTTGAACTTATACACCTCTGACGGACCACAAAGGGACTGGATGTTCGGCCCATTTTGTTTTCAACGTAATTAAATTTAACACTTGAATTTAACCCCAAAAAAAAATCATTTTGATTTATTCAAAATTAAAACTTTTTACTTGAAATTTGATTAAAAGATCTTGATAGTTTAAAATCCGAAAAAATAGAAGATATAAAAATCTTTTTTTTTTTTTGTCAACTAAAAATCATTTTTTTCTTTTATGTATATTTTAGAAGATATAAAAATATATCAAAATCTATTATTCTTAAAATAAAAGTTAGAAAAGTCATACCTTCAAGGCTGTGATATCTCCCATATCTCAAGTATCCTGAGGCGGCTCAGACAGTGGCCGTTCCCGAATTTTGCTACACATAATACAAAACAAACACATCAGAGATTTCATAATTTGACACTAATTCAATAAGCCATTGAAATGTTTATTCAAAATCTACATATTAGATGGTATAATGCATTCACATTTCAAGGGTTAAGTAGAGCAATAAACACTTATGTATTAACTAACAATCTAATAAAACAGTATTAACACCTAAGTAATCAAGTTAGTTCATTAATCTCAAATTTCAGGAAACCATGCTTAGAAACAACTCACCTCCATATCAAGGATACCTTCAGACTCGAGAATCTGGGATCTCTTTCTGCGTTCAGCTTCAACTTGCATTTCCATAGCACTCTCACTCCATTAGGAGGCATGATATCCCCTGGATATACATGTATTAGATACAAGGCCAAAAGGGTAACGAAGCAAACACCAGCAAAGACTCAACAGAAAATTAACTCACTGATCTCATAACGAAGGCACTGAAGACCCCAGTCTTTTGCTGCAACATTGATGGCTTCCAGTTTAGGTCATCTATGTCTTTGCCAGACTTCTGGATGATTGAACAGATCCGAGCATGAGCGTAAAGAAGGTAAACAGTTGTATTTCCCTGCTCATGACATATGACCAAATATTTATCACGTGTGTGTAGATGTCTGCATAAATGCATATATGTAGACTAGCTGCCAAATTCCAGTACCTTGTCACTAAGCATTTCATCATAGCTAAATCTATAATCAGTCGATATGTTTTTCTTCATGTCAGCATACCTTGAAAAAAAATTAGACAAAACACCAAGTTAGCTGTAGCATAAAAACATAAGATATATAGTGGTCAATAGAAATCACTAATGTCAGTAGCAGTAGAATAGAGATGATACTTACTTCACCGCACCATATCCAATTTGCCTCTGCTGTTTGGTCCAGCTCCTCGGGTGTCCATTCTTTGTCTTTAGCTAGAGCTGAGTGGACAACATATAAAGGACGAATAAGAACACAAGAAGTTAATGGTTCAACGATTCACAAACATAGAGAGTGATAACATAAAGTTAGACACCTCGCTCAATAAGGGAAGTTTTACTTCGAGTCTTGGCCTCACCTAGCAAATCAGCTAGAGGGACTATTTCTCTAAACCACTTGCCATCTTCCCCCTTGACTACACCAAATTTAACGTGGCTAACTCTAGGGGAAGTTTCATCATTTTTTGGAAGCCAGCCTAATTGTCTGGCAGCCTGATTCAGAGTGACAAGACAAGCAAAGTTACGATTGACAGTTTAAACCAAGACAGAGCATTTCACAAGTGTAAAATATTTATTTCATCAAACATACTTTGAAGAACATATCAAAGTGCTCCTGCTGGCCATCATCTGTCACATAGATAATCCACTCAGCTTTCTCTTCATTAAGCCGATACCTAGGCCAAACAGATTCTTGCATCAGCATACAAACCCATTGAACAATATGCAAGTTTATATTAAGCCACACACTTAAGAGATATTCAGACACCAGAGATAGAACATGATATAGCCCACCAAGAACAAACATACCTCCTCCTATCAAGGGTCTGAAACTTTGTCTGCAAATCAATGGATTTGTAATAGTTACCAAAAAAAGAATTCCAACACCGAAATACAAGGGAGACAGAGAACTACGAGTATTCATTACAAAACCAAAGAGAGGAATAATAACAATAAGTGAAGCATAAGGCCAACAACATGATTGATAAACTAAAAAGATAGACAAATTAGCTTGCACGAATTGTATATACATATATACTACGCCTCTGAGATTGAATTATGTATGTTGCAGACATGTGATTCTATTATGGTCGGGAGCCAATGAAACTCACAAATCAAATCAATAAAGCAATATAACAAAAGATTGTAAATCCAAAAGGCAAAAGGGATGATGATTGATAACATAATTAATAAACCCCTAAAACTGGATAAAAGGTTAACTAACGCTAAGACACCAGAGAGATCAACAACAAGACCAGGAGGAAAATTCCAGAACGAGAAGAGATAGAGCGATACCTAGAAGGGAAGAAGAAGAAGCAAGAGCACCGCCATGAGGAAGAGGAGCCAAAAGCCTCGATCGCCACCACGTCGCAAACTCAGCACCGTTTGATCTCGCCCTGTTACGTATCTCCCGATCATCGAAACAGAATCTCACAACAACAAATCGAGGAGAAGAAAGCTGAAGATAGAAGCTTTTTCAGCGACGATGAATCGAAGAATCCAAGGAGAAGATGGATCGGCTTCGACAAGAGAACGAACTAAGGAGATTGGTTTATTTTTGATTTAAGGGTTTAGAAGAAGAAGAAGAAGTGAGAAATAGAGAATTTTGATTTTCTCGATCAAAGAAGTAACGTTAAGTTGAGAGAGAGAGAGAGAGAGAGAATTTTAAAATAAAAACAAATTAATAATAAAGAGGTTTTACAAGAAAAGGAAATATGAATCACAACGGTCATATTGAAATTTGAGTTTTAAGGAAATCAATGAGAGATTTTGTGACTGTTATCACAACGGTTTCTAAACTGTCATCTTTTTCCGAAAACGAGATAACCCACTTCTTCTTCTTAGTTAAAATTAAAAACAAGTGATTAGGAAATTAATTACGTTACTAACCCATCTTTAACCGGTTAAGGAGAAATATAACCGTCATCAATTTCCCGGTATATGTTTAAACCGATTGCCTGGTCATAAATGTTAATACGTTATGTTAGACGCGTCTTGTTCAAGTGCTAGAGAGATCAGATCCTTGTGCTGTGGGAATTAGGGTTTCTCGATTCGGTACCAAAGCTTTCACAAACATCCAAATTCTCGTTTGATTTGGATTCGAATCGGAAATGGATTGGCAAGGACAGAAACGGGTGGAGCAGCTGATGGTACGTTGACGTAATCGGTATGTTGTGCTTACAGAAACTTGAATGTATTAGGCTGTAATCTGGGAATTTAACTGAATTGTGGAGAGTATCATAAGACAGTTTAGAGGAAACTCTTTTGAAATCACCAAATTCTCAATCTTTTGGAAGATGTTACATAGATATGACTAGTATGAGTGTATGACACTGTGAGCAAAAACCAATGCTAGCCTTGTGATTTGCTCCTTTTGGTGTCATTGAGTTTTGGGTGTTGTCTAAGTAGAAATAGTTAGTTTCTGGATAGTTGATTTCATGAGTTTGGATTCCGGGAAGCAGATAGGTAAGTACGGCCTGGGTTATGGTCCTCTAGCCGGTTAAAGGTTAAGGTAGTGAGCTCAAACTCTCTGAATATAAAATCTTGTCTATGCTTATGAGTTATGATGATGTACATTGGTGATGGGTATAGTGCTTTATTGGAAACGAAACCTGAGAGTCAATTGGGCATAACCTCTGCCCCCAAACCAAATCCGATACTCCGGAGAAGGAAGATACAAATGTGAGTGAATTCCGCTTGAATCAGGTCATAAACTTCTGCAAGCGAAATGACAAGTCAGCTACTCTTTCTGGAAGTAGCCATAGCCAGAATCTCTACATGGGATCTCAACAAAACACATCATGTAGATCAACAATAGAGGCGAATACAATATACTGTAACTATTCAAACTCTAGAGACAATCATATACAAGTTATGACAAAACTTATCTTCAACGCTTGGCTAGTGTCACTATCAACGATCGGGAAAATGAGGTTTCGGTACTTAAACTAGATTACCTTGCGAGGATTAATGGTTTTTGGAACCTGAAAACTACTTTCAGAATTATCTAATGGACATAACAAATTGACTCCATGAGATTCTTCTCATGTCTGATTTGTCTTTTCTTGTCTGTCTTTTCATATTTGGATCTCAACTGATTTGAGCAGCCCAAGAATTAAAATAAAAGGATCTGTTTAAAGCCCAAAATCATTGTTTTTTTCTAATTTAACTTCATCCATAGACATTTTTGGTGACAGCAACACAAACTTCTTTGGTTTTGTAAAGGTTTTGTCATTAGATAATTTACTAAATATGAGCATTTTGGGGATTACAAAAAGGTTTTGTAAAGAGTTTGACGTAGTCATTTTCTATTTATGTGCGTTCTGCGTTGTGTTTATTTGCTCGGTTTGTTGCATTCATTGAGACATTGACCATCGTAGCTTTTTTGGGGATTGACGCATATATAATGTTTTATCTAAATTTTGATGAGATCATTGTTGTATGTATGATAAAAAAAGAAACCATAATCAAACAAGTTACGTATACAAACGAGAGAAGACAATAATATATTCTACAAAAACACTCCATTTATAGAAAATCCGAACATTTGCTAATTAATTAATTTTTGAATTTGGTAAAGATGAGCTCTTAATCATTTTACATTCCTTCACAAACATTTTTATTAATTATTTTTTGACGTAAGTTAAGAAAACAAAAACTCTTTTTTTTAAAAGAATGTAAAAAAAAAAAAATGAGATAGATAGAAAAGTCAAAAGAAATCGACGGCTATGAAAAAGAAGGATAATGGCGTGGCGTGTGGGAAGCGAGTACTGTGGATGGAGACAGCAACAAGCATTTTGCATTTGCATTTGCTCTCTCAAGCACGAGACGTCGCCGCTCACTGACAAATCCTCACCGGAGCGACAGCGACTCTTCTTTCTTCTTTCTTTTTAAACCCTTTTTTTTAATTTCGTAAACAATATTTCTAATTTTCTTTATAACTTTAGTTGCTAAAGACTAAACTCTAAAGTAGTTATTAATTTGGTAAATAATTATATGGTTGAGGTTTACTTGCAAAAGTTATATAGTGGAATTTATAAACTGTGATATAATTAAAAACAATTCATGCGTGATATTATATTTTACTTTTTTACAAGTTTGTTACTGTGTTACTTTTACGTATAAACACCTCTAACGTATACATATAATCATTTAGTGGGTTTATTGTTAACATGAAATGTGATGATTCTATGGTTTTATATCTCTGGAATAGTTAAGTATGTTATACAGTTAAACTTTGTGTGTAAAAGAACGTTGGTTTATTTGAATTGATCTTATAAAATTGTTGACACATTTAAAAAAAAAAAGACTTTAGTAAATTAACAAAATGAAAAACACTTTTAAAGAATTAAACCCTAATCCAAATTTTTCTTTATCGCATTTTTAATGTATTCTTAAGATTTTATTTGTTTTTTAAAATAACAATACAAATTAAATTTGAAGTTGATATGTTTTGGGGAGTAAATATTACAAAAAAAATATCCACTGCTAAATTTTACTTTCTCCGTTCTTATATAGATGATCTTTTAGATGTTTATTTGTTTTTAACATAGATGGTTTTCTCACAAATATATGCAAAATTAAATCTTGTTTTATGGTTTTTATCAATTTATATTTTGCATATTGTTTTTCCATTGGTTTAGTTGTGTTTCAGTAGATATTAAATGATGTTTAAAAATAAAAAAACAAAATTTAAATAATTTTTGAATTTATATGCATTTGTTTAAAAAATCATCTATTATTGTAGAATGTAAGGAGTAATATTTTTGTACATATGATATGATACAAATTGTAAACAATCTTGAAATGTGTTATAAAAAGAAAATTACAAGAATGTTTTGAAATATATACACATGAGCTCAAACTCTTTTTTTCTTGCCTTTCTAAACTAAGATGATTAAAGTCTAGTACATTAAAAGTAACACCTTGTGTGCATATGTGAAGAAGACACACGCATATGATAAAAGTTTTCTCTTTTAAATTTTCTTTCAGACAGCAAATAAAGTTTTCTTTTTAAGCAAAAAAATGTTTAATTTTTTCCTTTTTTAAAATTAAAAGGCCGAATTTTTTGACTTTGAATATCTGCGAAAACAAGAAAATAAAAAAAGAGTAGGCCCCATCAATTTGCTGACTCGAACTATTCCCTCTGGACCACTTGCATTAACCGACACGTGTCTTTATACTTTTAGACAAGACAAAAGATAAATGAGAAAATAATAATAATAATAAGCTAAGCCGAGACGAGCCGTATTAGCCTGACTCCTTCAACGGGTCTTTTTAATTTTTGTATGCTTATTACATAATTTGGTGATTAATCATTTCTTTTTGTGTTTAATTTACATTTGGTTGTGCCCATATTACCTATTCGATGAAATTTATTATAAATTAAATTTTCGAACGAAGTCTTTATTTTAGTTTTATATAATTGTAATTTTCAAATTTAAATTTTACAAGAAATTTAGCCTTTTAAACATATATGTTATAATTTAAAATGATATTATAAGTAAATTTAATAGGATTTTCTTTCGTTTATTCTTATTCATTTGGAAATGTTATTATGTGGCAAATGGGGGTTTTCATGCTTTCTTAAATTTTAAAATTATAAAACATCGTATTTTTTTCTAGATATCAGAATTTATAACGCATTTTCGAATTTTTGAGACTTATATAGTATGATACAAAAATTGAATCACAAAAAAAAAAGTAATTTTGAGACTTGTAAATTTCGATGCAAAAACTTTTATTAACTCTTAAAATAATTTTTTTGTTTAGTTTAAACTGAGTTGTGTCCAATGAGTTGTTTGATAAAATAAATTACTATAAGATAACTATAAGGAGAAAACTAGCAACAACTTTAAATTTTCCAAAACAAGAATATTGAAAAAAAATTCAGAACTTAAGTTTTGAAAGAGACAATTCTTGACGATCACATCTCAAATTTTCCTATTCAAAAATAAATGTGACTTCGAAGCTGTACATCTTTATTTTTGAAAATAAAATATACAACCATCTTTGAAAATTTGGGACAATATGCTTTAATATATTATATGATATTAGTAGTTTATATTGAAGTGAACACGTCTCACCATCAATGCCCATTGTTATACTATTTCTATGAACATTTGATTTTCTACATCCGGGACTTTCAATGTCTGAAAATCTTTTGGAAAATAATTACACTAAAATACAGTCAAATTGTGAATTAAATTTCTAAATTAGGTTATCCAAATTGTAATGATAATTTTTGTCAGCTGTTGTTTTGGTAAATAAGATTTACTGTTTGAGTATTTGGATTTCGCCAACCATAATAATGAGTAAACAATTCTCTCTTCTCGTGTTGGTTTCCTAGCAAAGATATATCGGTTAAAACATGAACTGATTCATTTAATTATGTAAACTCTATACATAATGTATTGTTATGTTTCAGTTTTCAGAAAAAATTAGATATATATACATTGTTATATAATATGTCAACTAACTATATATATATATATATAGGGTATATTTTAACATAATTCATTGCATATATATAAGTACAACACGTGATATTTATTAGCATACGTAAACCTAACTTAAAAGTATATTATTATCATATTACATATTTTAAAAAACTACTTTGTTAGGTTTATATATAATACACACTTTTTTTTTGGTTTGGGTGAAAAGTTAATATATACACTAGTAACAATAGCATACTATTTTATTTTAAGATATAACATGTGAAAATTTGTCATAGATTCAAGTTTCTCCTCTTTCTTAACAACCAGAGTAATTGTTTTCAATCTCCAAAATATTTCTTTGTTAATGGATTGTTTGTTATTTTTTTTTATTTTTTGTATATCAATATGATATTTGTTGTGAAAAGGAAATGGTACTGTTTACGTATATTTTATTAGTTTAAAAGATAATTGCAAGAAATAAAATAGGACTATTAAATAAATAGTTTAGACAACTAGAGGGTTGGAAAAAGTCTTCGTAGTAGCTATTTAACAACGTATTTTTTTATTATATTGCTCTGAATTTATTTCATTAAATAAAGGTTTAGTTATATATAAAATTAGAACTTAAATTGTATAATTTAGGGTTTAAGATTTAATGTATAGGCTCAGAATTTAACCTATTTGTTATTTTATTTCAAAAGAACTTATTATCTTCAAGTTTTGGAATAATATTAATTAATTTCATAATTATGTATACATACGGCATAAATTTAACTCGGGTTCCTATTACATTTATTAAATCAGAGTTATAATAAACATTGCGATTTAGTTAATAAAAAGCTACTCATCTACTTTTAAAATGGAGAATATAGATTATAGAATATAAGAATACATACTATTGAGTGATTTACCGAGAAATGAAAGTATGAAACAACACATATCACAAAACCAAAGTTAAAACAAATTATGTGGAGAGTTTTACTGAATGTTAAAAAAAGAAGATGAATTGTTAGAGATTTTACATGTCAACATCTATGTTGGGCTCTGTATATTGTTAAAAATTATAATGGGCTTTGCTTAATCCAGAAATTAAAAACCATGCAAAAGAAAAACATGAATCACGTCGAGATGCAAATGCAATTCACTTTATTGGTTCCTTTTAGGCACTTACTAATTAAACTATACATAAGACATCAAAACCTAAACAATATGATAATTATAGCTTTTGGTTAAATAAACAAATCTAAGATGATATGCTTTTGTTATTTAAATAATGAAAAAGTGATCATAAAGATCCTACGATTCTCAGTGTTTACTTGCCGAGAGAAAGTGAAACACATAATGCAAGTGTTCGCCACCTAAAACATTAAAATAATTTTACACCAGAAAATCAGCAAAGAAAAAAAAAGAAAAAAAAAACTAATAAGAAAGTTTTGTAATAAATACTAAAATTCAGTTTAACATTTCTATTTCAGTTTACTAACAAAATATTTTTTTTTTACACCCCAGTACTTTAAGTTTTTTAATAAAGATTATATATCCTAAATTTTCAATAGCTAATTGATTAAAACATATTCATTAGCTGTTAATTTGACCAATTAAATATATATATATGCAATTTATAATGTAGATTAGGCAAAAAAAGTTTAATTAAGATAGTTTAGTGGATCTCATTCTATAAACTTATATAACTTGATTCAATTTTTTACCAAATAAAAAACTTGATCCAAGTTCTACGAACCATGCCACCTATGAGGGGTTTATTTTCATTTTTCTTTTTAGTGAGACAGTAGAAATATATCACCAAAACTTAAGACTTTACATGAGACAGTTTATTTTTTGGTTGGCCAAAGAGGAGCCTACACTATAAGTAGAAAGAAAGACAAATGCGATCGACTTACCCAAATGCTTCGGCGAGAATCATTTCTTTTCAAATACAAAAAACTATGCAACTATAAAAATGCCATGAAATCTAAAGCATATGAGCTTTAAGAGCTAATGATTCATATATTATTTGAGTCAAAATGTGATATTTTTGTGTGACAACAACATGAAGTAAATATTTGTAGTTTTGTAAATAGTTTTAACTTAAAAATAAATTCTTTATAATTGGAGTCAACTATGATTTTCCATTTATTTGATGATTCTAAATTTTAATATTCGAGTGATATTATTTGAATAAATATTGATTATGGTTTCGAACTTTCGATCGGTAATCATATACCCTTTTAACGATTACTAATCATAATATTTCTATGATATTATGGTATCGCTTATTATTATTTTTATCCACTAAAAAATTTACAGTGTTGTTTTACTAACTAGATTCTATTATGTTTGTCATTCATTGATAATAACTTGTTATGTACCCTTTTTTATATCATCTAAACTTATAATATACGTAGAAAAACAAAATCTTTGTATAAATCAATTTCCTACCCAATCCAAATATATATATATAAAATAACCTAAATGAAATAATATTGAACTATTAAATTCTCTTTCATAAACTATTACACATCATTTTCTAACAAAAATAAAAAATTTTAAAAAAGAAAGTAATATAATATACATACAAAGTAATAGATGTACGTCAACACTCAAACAGTGGTATCTTTTTCTTTGTATTGCCAAATAGAAACGACGACGTGTCGAGTTAAGAGTGGATAAATAAAGTGGTGAATATCGACGGCTGTGAATAGTTTAGATCAGTTGACTTGTCGATCATCCAATATCACAACAGTTGGATACCGTACACGTGTCCTTCATCCGAGCGACTACGCTGGTTTTATATATTAAATGAATAAAAAAAGACAAAAGTGAAAGTGACAAATGGCAATGGAGAGAAAAAGACATCTTCTTGATGCGTTTTAGGTCCCACGTCACATGGGTATGTGGGCCCCTCTCTTTTTTTTCTCTTAATTTTCGTATAAAGAAAGAAGGCTACAGTGTGGGCCCTACCCTTTTTAGCAATTTGTCAGTACATTATAAAAATGGAAACTATCATATTTATTATTTTATTATATACTATATAGTATATCATAAATTTTGGAATCACATCATCTCTCTTAACTTTTTTTTTTTTTTTAAGTTTTAAAAATATATAGGCTCAACACTATACTACTAAACCGATTTTTTAAAAATTTGTGAACATTAGCAAAAAAAAAACCAATCGGAAAATTAGGATAATTTATGTATTTTTATCAATTATAAACTAATTTATGTATTTTTTAACTACGGAAAAATTTGTATATTTTTCTAACAAATATTAAATAAATTATGTTTACAAACATTGAATCATCATTAAAATATTTTTTTTTGAGAAATTATTGTATCATCATCATGAAATTGATCTTATACAGCATATTTAATAATTGATAACATGCCTTGTTTTGTTTTAATTTTCTTTTTGAAAGTATTATTGTATGAAAAGATTATAACATGTATAATAATCCAAAACACATTAATTTTTGTGTCACACCATTCATTTTAGTTAAGTTCAGCCTTCTTGAATTGGACACACCATTCTATTTTAGTCAAGTCAACTTCTTTAATACTTACTTCACTATATATGTATGTTTATTACTCGTAATTTTACTGTATTCATATCATAAAAATAAAAACACAACAATTCTACTTTGGGTATAACTAAAACTTGAGCTTTTAAAGAGGAATCAATTAATATATACCACCATTTATAAGATAATTTGCCATTATATTATTCATATGAGTGAGTTAAAATATATAATGTAATTACCTTTTTGTTGTTGTCCCTTGTCTATAACTCAAATGTTTTTGGTTATGATACAGTTACAAATCCTTGTAAGTTGTTTATGCAGTTCCAAATTTGTATATATTAGGCTAAGTAACCCTAAAATATGAAGGAGATAAAGAGAAAGAAATAAATAATAAAAGTAGTACTAGAGACTAGAGAGAATAGTGAATAAGATACTGTGTGAAATAGGTAAGATCTGATTGCCTCAAATTCAGATGCTATTCATTGACATGAGTAAAGCTTTCTGAACGTGTCAGAAGTGTTTCATCATCTTTTTTTCTTCTGCGTCGTCGAAAGAGAGATGATTCAGTAAAAATGATGCTTCATGCTTCCACTTCTCACGTACGCGCACAATCACGACTGACCACCTTTTTCTTCTCTATCTATAGAAGCACCTTCATCATTTTGTTGCCTGGCTGGCTCATCCTTTTTACTATTTTTTATTCCTTTTATTTTATCCATGGCAATATATATATGTATATTTTAAAGAAAGAATTACTCATTTTGGAGTTCTTATTATTTTCTTTTACCAAAAGGGAAGTATAGTTTTTCTTTTGAGTTTTAAAGTTTTTGAGTTTTGTAGTTTGTATTACATTTTTAATTAATTTTCCGTAATTTAGAGTTTCGTTGTCCACTTATAGATTTGAAAACTTCGAAAATATTAATTATTTCCGCGACTATACGTCTCAACGATGCATTATTCAAAACAAATGACACAACAATCGTTTGGTTTAGAGTTTTTGACACTATTATTCAAGTTATACATTTTTAACTGTTATTTTCTTGTTTTTGTTAAAAAAATATGAAATATTATTAATTGTGCGATATCATTTTACTTTTAAATTAATTCAATTTTTTTAGGGTTAGATTTTGGATCCAAATCCTAACATTATATTTCAGTAGTATCTTACATCATGCAAAAAAAAAAAATATATATGAAGGTGACAAAACGATTTGTTTAACTCTAGTAGTATGTTTAGTTGTACTATAATTGGAATATTGGAATGACAATACCTATTTGATTCGTGTTTGTCATTGATAAATGTCAAATGACTAAACCTATATTTCAATTTGGCAAAAAATTATGAATGGTAAAGCCATCAATACATATCATTATGGTTATTTGACCTTCCCGTCATAAATCATGATTTCATTTTTATGTGTGATCCAACGTTTTAGCCTTATGTAAACAATACATACATAGGTGTTGTCCCTTCATTATTTATTTAAAGACTTGTTCATATTTTTCTTAAAATGGAAAAATTACTTTAGATGCTTTCTATAAACGAAGAGAAGAAATATATAGAAGAGAGATATATGTCGTGGTCGTGGTGGGATTAGGAAGGAAAAGATGTATTTGATGTCCAATCACGTGTTCCCTTTCTCTTCTTCTTTCTTTTGTCCTATTACTTAACTTTTTTTTTTTATCTCCCAATGTTTTCTAAAAACCCCTAAATTCAACCCTTACTTTAACCAAGTTTCACTTTTCTTTGGCCGCAATATCGATAGGGCTATATCATGATGATCTGATCTATAGAGTTGTTGTATGTAGTCATTTCTATTTGGACCAGTGCTTGCCTTGCCATAGAGACAATGTGCATCACTTGTATTTATGAACATAGTTCCGAGTTAGGATTAGGCACAAACTCTTGTTATACGTTTAGTTTATTCAAATCGTTGTGAAGTTTGAATGCTCTACTTACAGGACCTTGTTGATATTTCGAAGTTGAATTAGATGTTTTCTTGGTTAATTGTTGTGGAACGTGTAATATATCCAAATCACATGGTCTTTAATATATGAAAATAGTGAAATACCGAACTCAAAATATCATAATGCTGATTTATATTATAAAAATATCTAAGAAGTCAATTTAAAAATAGTTTAATATGTACCTAAATATCTGAGTCATAATACATATCTTAGCTATATATAAAAAAAAAAAAGGGATCAGATAGCAAATAATTTTTGATATTATTTTTTTTAATTGGATAATAGTTAGTTTCTTTAGTGACTTGTATTTTAAAAAGTACTCGCCAAAACATATTTATTTGAGTATGAATTTAATGTAATGTTGAATCTGAATTTAAACAATTAGATATCTAAGTTTTTGTTGGATAGTTGTTCTATAATTTGTTTTGTGTTGCTATCTTTGTGTTGCTATCTTTTGTTTTCGCTTTATGTTTTCGGGGAGTTATAATCGTTCATCGACTTTGTTTCCCTTGTTTGGGCTTTAGATTTCGGGAATATCTTCGTTTTCTGCTGGCTTAAGTTGTATTTCACAATGTATCCTTCAAGTTTTATTAATACTACCAGATGAAAAAAAAATTGTTCATACATATATGGATTTCTATTGAGTCGGAAATTTAAGAATAAGACATAATTTTTTATTTTTTTTTGGGATAGATGATCAAACATACATGGATTTCTATAGATTTCATTGATACTGTTTTCTACTTAAAAGATGTGTCTATGTTCTTCTTCTACTCAAAAGATGTGTCTATGTTCTTCTTCTACTCCTAGACTCTATTATCTACCATAGACTCTACTATATATATAGGGCTAACGATATTCACAACATAAATTTGTCTTTAAGTCTTTAACCCAACCACTACAAAATTTGCCGTCCATAGTGAATGGTACTACGTTAAATATTCATTGTTATCTCTTACGATGAAGCTAACGTTGACTTACTTAACTTTGAACTTTAAATATTACGATAAAAAGCTCTAAGATCATATTTAATGATAGGCTTTTAGCCTTAAGATTTTGTTAATAAAAACTGTGAGATCATCCCCTAACAAAGTTAAGACCAACATTAACAATGGGTTTTAGAGAGTATGTTAGGATATTAAGGTTATAAAAATAAATCAAAATTGATTAATTTTACTAAGATACGTGAGTTGGGTATGTTGGAGAAGGATTCTTTTTGTGGGTTAAGAGACGCCACGTGGCGCAATCGGATTGGGTAAGTTTTTTTTTTTAATTTTTTTAATTTTTTAATTTTTTAATTTTTTTTGGAGAAGGATTCTTTTGGTGGGTTATGACATTATAATTTTTTTAAAAAAAAATTTTTTAATTTTTTTTGTAAACCATTTATTATGACATTACTATAATTTCTATGAATTGGGTAAGTTGATAATTATATTATGACATAACAATTTTCAAATTTAACTATGAATTTGATGAATCGATGTTAAGAAAAACCCAATAAAATTAGCCATACATGAAAAACACAAGTTAATTTTCTTATATTACAAATTATAAATTTATTTAATTTTAAAAAAAATCTAAGATACCCAACTTAAGATCATACCAATAAACACATCTCAAAACTAAAAACAAAATAAAAACTCTTAAACTCTACTTTTTCAAATTTAATACTAAACTAATACTAACATATCCTAACTAACATACTCCCTATAATGTTGCTCTAATATACAACACATAAAATATGATATACATTTACGTACTGTTAAATCTAACACACTGTAGTAAGATTTGATGATCGACATGTTTTAGTTAATCTAACAGTAAAAAAGATATAAAAGATCAAAGATGCATTTAGAAAATTTTAATTAAATTAGAAGATTCTCGTATTATATTATAATGATCTTATTAGAATTGGTCCACAACTTTGCCGGTTAACCTTTAAACATGTATATAATTTTATTTTTTAACAATACACTGTTGGTTCCACAAACCGAGACAACTCGAATTCGAATCAAATCAAATCCCAACAGCATCACTAATGATAGTGTTTAAATAATAACTTTATACAATACAATTTCGAAAAATTTGAACTCGACACCAAATGACTATTTTAGTAAGTTTACTAATAATGCCAATGTGTTACTAGTAGTAAGTAACTTTATATGAATGTCTATTTGTAAAAAAAGTAAAAAAAAAAATAAAGAAAAACACTTAACACTATAAAATGTTAGGAAGTATATAGCCAAATACATTATTTATCACTGTCACAGTAAATAACGTTCCTATTAAATTTGCTATAAATTACTTCGAATGAAAACGGAATCGCACGATTGTTATTATTAAAATTACACCGCATTTTTCTCAAAAAAAAATTACATTCTACTTATTAAAATCATAAAATTTTAATTTTTTTTAGATATTTTCTATTTTTTAGATGAAATTTATTTTTTAGTATGTAATCATCACCATCTCTTATTATAAGTCATTTTTATCATCATATTTTACCATCTCTAATTATATTCTTCATCTTTTATCGTTATGATTACCGCTAATATCTTTCCCCGCTTTATATCACTAATCGAACCCTAGGTTGCTAATAATAATAGAACATGGTAATAAACGTTTTATGCTAAATAAAAATTTCGATTCAAACATACAAAATCGAATAAAAATTAGTTTGAAACTAAATAAAAATTTAATGGTTGGAATTTTTAAAAATTGATGTATTCTAAAGTTTTTTGTTTGAATCCCAAAAGCCAATAGGACTTGTAGAAATTTCTACTAAGACCTTTAACTTCGTAGTCCCACTCAACATCAAAACTCGAACCTGCCACTTTGAGACGCATACTCACTAGTCACTAGTCATCACATCTAATTTTGGTGCTTCAAGATTTTTTTAATTAAGGGTTAAAAATTGTATAATTCAAGATTAAGAGGGTCGATTGTAGTAAACTAAAAGATTTTGAGTTCTGCTCCTTTGAACCCTTCTCAATTTCTCATGATCCGATGATGATCCCTTTAATTACAAGAAGTGCACGAAAACACCAGAGAGAAAAAAGCATTAATTACAAATGCACCCTAAATATTTATTCCCGCCCAGGTTTAACCCTTGCTTAATTTTTTTTCCCTTCAAATTTTAATCATTATTCCCATTTTGCCCTCCTCTGTTTTTTCCCGAGCATCTAAATTCCCAATCCAAAATCTCTTCCGGTGGTGATTTAGACAGCTTCAATTCCAGTGATCAACGGTGGAGTACCAGTGCAGAGACGGCGGTTGTTCATCGGAAAAGAACTCGCAAGCTTCTTCTCCACTTAAAAAGTCATCATGATCCTCCGTCTGCTCCATTTTCACAAACTGGAAGAAGTTTCCAACGGGAACCGTCACCGGAGGCGCCACCGTGACGTTAGAGCTGCTTTCCTCGTTCAGAAGAGCGCTTGAGTCGCTACTGTCTGAAGATCCAGCTGCGGCGAACGAAGAAGCCGCCGCCTTTAATGGAAGAAGGTCACGTAGATCCGTGAAACTTCGGTAATTGAGACCATCTGAATGTTCTAGAAACTGCGGTGGAGACGACGGCGGCTCTGTGATCTTCTCCGTCAACGAAACCTCTTCCTCCTTGACGGAAATATCACTCTCTGTTGCCTCCGCCGCCTCGTTGTTCTCTTCTCCTTCTTCTTCTTCTCCTCCTCCTCCGTTAAGCTTAGTCTTCAGTTTACTAATCTGCATCAAACCAAAACACAAGATTTGTAAAAAAAGTTTCAATTTTTAAACTTGGGATCAACAAAAGTTTCAAAATTTCTTCAAATCTTCAAGTGATCTCAATCAACAAAGGCCAATTATAATTGAAATGAACAATAAGGTTCGATCTTTAACATAAAGGTTGAATTTTTATACCTCTTGTAGAAGAGATTCATTGTCACGGCGGAGGGAATCAAAGTTATGACGGAGAGAATCGAATTGGGTTTTAAGAACACCGTAATCTTTCTCAAGTTGTTTTGTCTTCCAACGAGCACGACGGTTCTGAAACCAAACAGCAACTTGACGAGGTTGAAGACCAAGTTCTTGAGCCAACTTAACTTTCCTCTCAGGCTCAAGCTTATTCTCTAACTCAAAATTCTTCTCCAAGGCTTTAACTTGGTTAATGCTTAACCTTCTCTTCTTCTCAGACAAACCAACGTGTCCTCTCTCTTCAACTATAGCTTCTTCTTCTTCCTCGTAACCTTCAAGCATCGACTGAAACTCTCTCCCACCGTATCTCCTCGGACTCTGCTCATCTGTATTTTTCATTAAAAATTCAAAATTAGTCATAATAACACAAAGATGAAGGGACTCTTGTTTATATGATGATAATTTTTAGCTTTCTTTGTAAGAACCTGTGGAAGTGGTAGGACATAAAGAGATGAGACCACCCACTGAATCTGAACTACTACTTAGTCTCTTCATCACCAAACACAATTCTTAAAAAAATTCTCTGCAATTTGAATTGCCTCAAAATGTTTTTAGTACTTGATGATGATGATGATCTCTCAAACCAACAAAAAAAAAGAGAAATAAACTAGAAATTATAAAGACAATGGGAGATTCTTCTATTTACAGAGGAGAGGAGAGGAGAGAGAGAGAGATGGTGCGTTTTCCATATGAACAAGGCTTTGGTTTCACATTTTCTCTCAGTATAAATAAACTCAAAGCTTGGGTTAGGTTGTAACCATGGTTAAGTAGATATTGTTGGGTGTATTTTTGGTAAATGAAAATATTTGAGTTTTAATAATAAATAAATACAAAATTTGATGAGAGGGTCCACCGGCTATACCCAGTTACCTCCAGGTTTCTTTCCGGTATCACTGGAACTCGTCTGTGAGAGACTGAGAGATAAAAGAAAATAATAATAATAATAACATGGCTCGGCTTACACTAATCGGCTCGGCTTAAAGGAATCTTATACGACACCGTATTAATCTCGGTTCAATTTGTGAACTGGTTAGAAAACCAAGAATGATATTTGGAGTACAACAATTTACAAAAAAAAAAAATACTCCATGTTTGGATTGTCATAGTATTCGCATGGTAATCTAATCATCACTTTTCTTAAAAGTTGTGATAATTGGATTTTATATGCTTTTAGTTTAATTTTATCTAAGTACTTTTAAGAAAATTATAATTAAGGTATTGGGGTGATGACTTTCGTGGCAATGCAAAATGAGACAAAGAGCTGTTGGCCCTCGGTGACAGCAACAAGAGTGAAGTTTTTTTTTTTTAATTAGGTTAGGTTTTATACTTTTATATACATAATTTATATTTAAAATATTTGGAAAGTTTTTGGGTTAGGTTCTTTGATTTTTTCCACCTTATCACTTTCTATATATGGTATAATCCATTGATAATATAACTTGTGTTTTTTTTTATAAAATGTAAATTCTATTTTGTTTAGGTTAACAATTACAAACAAGATATTATTTACTAGTCGTATTAAACTAACATTATAGATTTTAAAAACAAAAACATATAGCTCGAAAATGAAGATCGTAAAGATTAAAAGTGAAAACATGTATTTCAAAGATCGTAAAAAAAATAAAATAAAAAAAGAATCAATAAGCTTCAATCTATCCTCCATAGTATAAAGATTAATTTTGTTCGATTGTACTCGATTTTAAAATCTTTGTCACAATTCACAATCAAATGTTTTAGCATGATCTCACTTCACTTCAAGAGAATAAAGTTGTAATATATAAGAGGCATATTGTTTTTATTTTTTTATTTTTGTATTATAAAAGACAATACAAATGACTCAGTTTTTCTATTTTTGATAGAATGCTCTATATTTTTATTATTATATAAAAAAATCGAAAATAGGAAAGTAGGGTTTAGATTTGGTGAAAGAAAAAAAAATCATAATGATCCAATCAAAAATGTTTGTGCAATGGAAACGTAAATAAGACAAGTGAGTCAAGCAAGCAAAGGACCTCTCAAGGCAACTTATATGTATTTGTTCACCACCGACACATGACGATCTCAATGGGGATTTGTGTTTCCACCTAATACGACATCGTATTCAATTCCCATAAAAACGACGCCGTCTCTCCCCTCGTGCTTATCCATAAATGGTAAAAATATCTACGCACCTGCCACGTCAGCGTAAAATTAAAAGATCATCACCGGCCAAAGTGATTGATTCTACGGCGACGGTGGTTCGTCACTTCGTCGTCTCCTCTCACTCTCTTCAACTCCATGAACATGGCGTCGCTTACTCTCCGCTGCGACGCGACGCAACTCTTTCCTTTACGGTAAGCAAATCGGAATTCGAAATTAGGTTTAGCTATGGTTTCCAATTTTTTGGGGAAAATTCGCGATTAAGTTGAATCGTTCTTTCTTAGAGGTTTTGGATTCAATTGCAACACAATCTCTATGTATTTAGGTGTGTGGCTCATGTTTCTTCAATCGAAGAGTGTGTTAGGCTTAGGCATAAGGCATTGATGATTGTGTTGTCTCCATGATTCTTGTTTCAGTGATGTTGTCAAGGGAACGACACTATCTAGAACGAGCTGGGTGTTTCCTAGGATTATATCAAAGAGGTTCAATGTTAGAATGAGGGTGATATCTGAGGAAGGAGATGTGTTCTCTTCCTCTAAGAGTAATGGATCATCATTGGGGATTGAGTTGCAGCCGGATTTGGTTTCGTTTGGGACATTAGCAGCTGAAATGATTCCCACAACTATGGATTCTTCTGATGTTGAGGATGAGGAGTTCGATCTTGATCGACCTACTGCTGGATTTGCGTCTATTCCTCAAGCTATTGAGGATATTCGACAGGGCAAGGTTTGTGATTGTAGTAATTCTGTTGGGTTTTGCTGTATTTGAAGGAGAGGATCTTTTGTGAAAGCTTTGAATTTCTATTTTTGGCAGATGGTAGTTGTTGTAGATGATGAGGACAGAGAAAACGAAGGAGATCTGATAATGGCGGCGTCGTTGGTAACACCTGAAGCTATGGCTTTTGTGGTTAAGCATGGGACTGGAATCGTGTGTGTCAGCATGAAAGGCGAAGACTTGGAGAGGTTAGACCTCCCTTTAATGGTGACGCGAAAGGATAATGAGGAAAAACTCCGCACGGCCTTCACGGTTTCAGTGGTGAGTACACTCTATAGTATCTTTTGGTGCTGAAAAATCTACAGGATTCTTAGTGTTGGTATGAAATGAATGTTGAAAATCTTGGTTAGGACGCAAAAAAAGGAACATCCACAGGTGTCTCAGCTCGTGATAGGGCACAAACTATATTAGCCCTTGCTTCAAAAGATTCAAAACCACAAGATTTCAATCGCCCTGGTCATATCTTTCCTTTGAGATACAGAGAAGGCGGTGTTCTCAAAAGAGCAGGGCATACAGAAGCCTCTGTTGACTTGACAGTGTTGGCCGGTTTGGAACCAGTATCTGTCTTATGTGAGATTGTAGATGATGATGGTTCCATGGCTAGATTACCAAGACTCCGCCAATTCGCTCAAGAGAACAACTTGAAAGTAATCTCAATCGCCGATTTAATCAGGTACAAACACTCTTAAGGAAATAAGTCTCACTTAACTCGACTCTCATTTACTGAAACTTTCGCTTTTACACTTGATTTCAATCGCAAACTTTTTCTCGCAGATACCGAAGGAAAAGAGAGAGACTGGTAGAGTTTACTGCAGTTGCGCCTATACCGACAATGTGGGGGCCATTCAAAGCACATTGCTTCAAGTCATTGCTTGATGGCGTTGAGCACATTGCAATGGTCAAAGTACGTAAAACCCTATCTAACACTCATCTTCTGTATCCTTGATCATTCTTTTCTTATAACTTAGATTTTGATATGAAATCAGGGAGAAGTAGGAGATGGGAAGGATATCCTTGTGAGAGTTCACGCGGAGTGTATCACAGATGATATATTCGGCAACAGCTCTGGTGGAAAACAGTTAGCGATTGCAATGAGACTGATTGAAGAAACTGGGAGAGGTGTTTTTGTCTACTTGCGTGGTCCAGAAAGTAAAGGCATTGATCTAAGTCACAAGCCTCGTACTTACGACAACAATCCAGATCAAGCCGTTGCTTCACGGGAATACGGCATTGGAGCACAAGTAACAACAATAACGTTGAATCTTTTAAGTTTTACTGCTTTTTTTAATTTTGAAATAAGCAAAAGATTGATCAAAGAATTGGTGATGCAGATACTGAGGGATCTTGGAGTAAGAGAGATGAAGGTGATGACTAATAATCCAGCACATTACGTTGGTCTTAAAGGCTATGGTTTATCAATTTCTGGCAAGGTTCCTCTCATTAGTCCTTGAGTGTTTTTTTTTTATGATTGATTAGTTTGTGACCGTTAAAGATACCGCATGTGTCCGAGTTTGTGAGTGACTTAGTTTGTTGTTAGTTGTTGTTTTTGCGCCTAAACCATGTTTTTTTTTGTTTTTTCTTACCTCCATAATTGTCATTAGAATCATTTTAAATGGTATTTTCTCTGCAAATTATAATATATATGTTGTCACTTGCGTTTGGGTTTTATCATTATAATCACGAAATGAATAATTGATAGTCATACTTTTTGTTTTATCCTCTCTTTTTTTGGTTCAACTACTTTTCATTTTATCCTATTAAGTACGTTTAGAGGAGTTATTCTCAATTTTGTCATTGGACAAGACCATTATTTATGTAATACAGAAATGATGGCAACAAGAGAAGCAATTAAAATTCGAATCAATGAACTGTCGAAATTGGTGGTATGTAGATTACATACAAAGCCAGAGCTAAAGCCAAAAGCTTTGAGCACGACTCAAAAACAAGTTCTTAACTCTCGAACAAAAGGAAATAAAAGAAAAAACAGAACAGTTATGTACGATCATCTTTCACCGGTAATAGAATCAGACCGATGATGGGACGAAAAAGATACTGAGTTCTTGTCCGATATTTCCAGCTGGATCAATCAAATGAAAAGCTTCAGATTCTTTCGAGCCACTAACTCGTCTAAAGCTAGCTCTCAGATACATCAACTCATCATCAAACCGACCAAGCTCTTTCCCAGTCACAACTCCAGCTCCTACCACAACCTTACTCAGAGCATCCAACGCCGCCATGTCGTCTTTAGACGGACAGCGTTTTCTCGCGTACCCTACTCTTTTCCCGTTACAATACATGTTCCAAAACGGCGTCGAGTCGTCTTCGTCTCTCTCGTTGTTGCGTTCCAACACTATACGCAACGCTCCTCCTCTCATCTCTCGTGCTAAAACCGTGGTCGGAACAGCTAGCTCGAGAAGAAGATCGAGGTTTGTCGATTTTCTTGGTGTTTGGATACAGAAATTGATTTTTCCTTTACGGTATCCGAAGATTGTTCCAGTGACTGTAGAAGAAGACAGGGAAGAAGAGGAACGGAAAGAAGTCGTGCGTGATTTGATGTCGTTGTAGAGTTTCTTGCCTCTCAAGTTAACGTTGTCTTGTTCGAGTTCTTGGACTAAGGTGCAGTTGCAAGTTGGGATGAGAAGCTGAATGAACGAGCGGAGGAGACGCCATGACCGAACTTGTTTCTGGCAGTCTACTGTGGTAACCACCGTCGATTGAAACTCCATTGGAGCTCTGACTTTGGTCGTTGACATTTCTGATGAAGCAAAAAAAAGAAGAAGAAGAAGAAGCTTTGAGGATTTGGTGTTGAAGAAGTGTTATAGGGTTTAAATAGGGAGACAGAGGAAGAGGGTTTACGTACAAAGTACCTTTTATTTTAGTTGTTTATAAAAATTCGATTATGGTTTTTAGTTTTTTAAAAATGTTTTTATGTTTGGGTGATGAGAGGCAATTTATGAGCTATGATTTGTAAAGTGTGATTCGTGTTGGGGTTTTTGTCACTCACCCTAAAAGATTCTTTCGGAATAGGTGGAACTACTATTCACTATTTTGTATTTGTTATTATTGCAATATTAAAAGCATATAAAATAAAATAAAAAACTTATATATGTTAACTAATTGGGGTTTCTGACCTTTGCATAATTGTTTTACATCTTTTTGCAGGACTTGTTATGACTATCATCAACTGTACAAATACTTACTTTAGTCAGTCCATAGTATAATACCATAAATCTATGAAACTATCAACAAAAACTGATGAGACTTGACCAAGTATATAAGGGTAAGACTTACTTTAGTCTTTCATATCTACAAATTATGGTGAAATCAAAATCCAAATTTAATTAATACTATAGGAGAGAATATATTTTAATGTGTGATAACATTGGTAATTCAAGATACGATCATGATGTAGATCTTGAATGTTCCCAACATTAAAAAGTGACACTATACGAAACTTTTATATTAGGGGTTCAACTCATTTAAGCATAGGAGGATGGTTTTGAGTTTGAGAGCTAGCTTGCAAGATTTTGAATTTAGTGTTATGTTACCAACAAATTTGTATTGAAAAGCTAAGGTCTATTTCATCCCACAGTTACTCGCCACCACCATAAAAAGAATAACAAAAAAGTTGTGGTTTGAATGGAACGATTTTAAAACTGTTTACGAAACAATTGGAGTCAGATGAGTGGAAAACACCACAGTACCACACCGTCTACATTATGCTACATAGTATTTGGAGATGACTGCCCATTAATGGATTTGATTGGTAACATTGTTTATTGTTTGTGGAGAAACTAAATCATATGTAAAACTAAAACATATATAATCATTGTCGTTTAGATGATGCACACGCGTATCCTTGAACTTTATGATGTAGTTAATTCTGAGTTAAAATAATGATACTTATCTTAATACACACGTATGAATGTTCATGTACTAATAATTATTATTGCGATAAAAACGTATATTTCGACCACATGTATCGAACTACGGGTGACGACGACGCTCGGAGTATAATTTTAATATTAAAAATAAAAAAGAGCACAAATTGGTATAATTTTAATCTAAAAAAATTTAGAAAAGAGAACAAATTGAGTAATCCAAAAAAATACAGATTGGATGAAAATTATTCTCGAAAAATAATACAACATTTCCGCCTTTTGCCTTTTCACCTGCTAAAAAATCATTTAAAGAAAACAAACTTTGCATAGACAATAATAATTATAAAAAAAAAGAACGAACTAAAATATTATATGTAATCATATTATATATATCCGTACGAAAAAGAGTTGTATAATTGCATAAATGATTAGACCATTAGATTTCCACCACTTCCATTACACTCCAAACCTTAAAAAAAGATATATTGGAGAAATTAACATTGAGCACTTCACAAAAACAAATTCTAAAAATATTCTCCATTCTATCTTATAGCTCGTGCATGTCATTTCAAAATTCTTTTTTTCCTAAAAATATCTAATGATTTTAATTAGACTAATCTTTTTTTTTCTAAAAAAATATCTTAGGATCTTTAGTTAGGGTCATGAATTGTGAAGTTTGTTGATTCTAAAACAAAAAGAAGAGAGAAGAAACAAAACAAAGCATGAACTATGATGGCCCTAGATATTACTTTTTCTTTTCTTTTGGCCCTCTTCGTTTCTCTTGTTATGTTTATAAAGTTATAGTAAAAAGTTAACAAAAACAAAAGAAGAAAAAAGCAAGAAATGAGCTTTTAATAAATCCTTTTGTCCAAATAAAAAAAGAAAAAGAGCTTTTTTATATATTAAAAATTACAACAATAACCGAAAAAAGTGCATTTGGGTCCAAAATCTAACAAAAGAGAAAACTAGTTTATTATGGTGTCTAAGGCTAGCCTGGTTTCTCCACTCATGTCTTTTTGGCATTTTTCCTCCACTTTTAGTTTGTTCTACTATGCATATATGTGCTCCATGTTAGGCATATTCAAAACCATTCTATTATCATTAGATATGCATTTCGTGTAATAGAATTAGTAACTAGATTGATATACCATTTATACTTTTATAAATATCTTAACAATTCACCACAAGGATTTTTAATTAAAAACCAAATTATACTCTACTTCATATATAGAATTCTAATGTTTCAAACCTCAAATTAATAAGATATATATGTAATTAACTTCAAAGTTAAATCTATGGTGAAAATGAATCTTATTCGTTATATATATCCGTTTCTTTGGTTTCATTGCTTCTATGATTCCTAAGAGAGATTGATATAAAGAGAGAGAGAAAAATGGAAGTGTGACATCCCATTGTCTGAACTTTTGGTCGGTAATTCAATTGGCAAACTTAGCTGTTCTTGTTCCTATACCTTTTCACTCATATCAATCATCTCTAGGCTTTTGTTACAATTATATTCCCTTTTTAAACTAATATTATACATCCCAAATTATTCTGTATGGTGTGCATTTGAGGAAGCTTCGATCAAGGAGCTTATAAACCTTGCATAACATCTTAGTTTAATAAATTGATTCAACATTAATAATTCATATAGTTTTTGTAACCAAATATCTTTTGTGCTGGCTACAATAGTTTGGCATCCGAGTTATATTGGTTTCTCATTCACCATGTTGCGTTATGTAATTTCATTAGAGAAAATGATATCGAACTACAAAAGTTTCATATATATGAAAAGAATGTTTCCTAAATACTTATGAAACTTTTTTCTAAACCTGTAAAACTTAGGGAAGATCTATAGAAGTTAGTGAAGGTGACTAAAACTAAGTTATAATATAATTCTGGAAAACGTTTTTTTGAGGTCCTATTTGGGATTCAGTTATCTTCTATGATGTGGACGTTGATAAAAGAGATACATAATTGAGATATGTGTCGCCTTTTCCTTAAAAGTGTGTGTGAGGACCCAACTGTTTAATGAAGAAGTGAAAAGTGAGAATAACAAAAGATGGAAATGGAAACACTTTAGATCCAAAATAACTATATATGCATAATGAATCACAGTTTAATTAGAGAGAGAGCGCAACGGGTCCTCTCGGACAAGCCCACTACTAGTAGTACACATAAATGGGCTATTTACAAACGAGCTTATGTTGGATTTGATGCATCGACCATCGAGACAAATGGTGCATTTTCAAATAAGGATGGCTTGGCACCCCCTATATTTTAGTTTGCTTTATTTAACGTGGCAGCTTAAACAATATTATATGCTAGCCGAATACAATACTCTTTGTTTGTCAATGTGTTGAAGGAAAAATACCTTAGAATTCCCATCAGTAAAAGCCTACTCTCCATCATTGTGTATGGAGAACAGCCGAACAGGAGAAGCATATATAAAACCAAGATTATGGTTGACAAAGAAAGATATTCAAACAAGAATTGGGTTGGGGACAAACTCTAGTTTGGTTGGTAATAGTATATCCATGTTAGCTATCAACCCAAATGTGAAACTTAGGAATTTGAATTGAATTCAGGAGACGATATACAAGATAATCCTGACTTTATTTGAAAACCTAGTATTATATCATACAATGAGTTGGATTTTTTTTTTTTTTCTTTTACATTTTACTAGAGAATATAAAGATATGTTATTTTAAAATTACATTTCTTTTACTGCCTGCCTGAAACATATGTTTAGTTTAATCTTGCACATATATAAACATGACAACCGAGATAATCTTGCCTTGACCCGACCCAAAATCTGTAGTGCTCTTTAGAGCGAGAGACCCAACTTGTCTTAGGATATAGAGTCTCTAAACCCAAATCTTGTTTTCAAGGTTGGATTGGTCGATCGAATCCAACCTTGTCTTAGGACATGTTTACATATATGGAATGGAAGGGCCGGCATGGATACAACGACTCATCGATGCTCTTATAATTTTGTTTTTAACTCAAAAAAATAGCAAAAGAATATTTCAAAGAATTATTTTAATTTATATAAAAAAGAATAGATATTACACCATCTCGTCTCTCTATGTTCATCCTCATCCCCAACGAATTATACATGTCCCACGTCAAAATAATAACAATAGTAAAAGAAAAAATTAAAACAAAGACAAATATGAACGAGAAGAAGTAATTAAAAATAGAACAGTAATAGAAAGCAGAGGATATCCAAATCCATCAAGAGCTCTCTAAGCCAAAACGACAGCGTATAAAGCTCCGGCAACAGCTGTTCCTACAAGGAAAGCTTTGTTAGCCCACGCGGCACTTGGCGCATCAGCGGCACCGTCTGGTCCTGGAGCTGGAGCTGGAGTTGGAGTTAATCCAGCGGATGGACCAGGAGCAGGGGCATCGGTCTGAGGAGGAGAAGCAACGGGAGATGTTGTTGGAGAAGTGGTTGGTGCGGTGGTTGGAGCTGGAGTTGGCTCGTTGACTGGAACCGGAGGTGAAGCAACTGGTGAAGGTGTTTCAGCAGTCACGGGAGGAAGAGCCGTAGGTGGAGGAGTAACGGTGGTTGGTGCCGGAGCCGGAGCTTGAGCGAGACATGAAGTGGCCAAGAAACCAAGAAAGATCAAAGCTTGCATTGCCTTAGAATTCATCTTTACTTCCTTCTTTTGTCTGAAACTTGAAACTCTTCTTCTTCTTGTCTTTGTTATGTCTTTGTGTTTGTTAATGGTGTGGAAACAATGAGAGAAGAGAGCTCTATATATATACCCGATGGTTGGTATAATTAATTATATTGTATAGTTTACCCACTAATCATCATGCAAACCACATACCAAAAGAAAAATACAACATGGCTTAACTTCACAATGTCGGTTTGAAAATAATTTATTTTTCTTTGTTTTTGTTTTTTTTTTAAACTTGACGTGTTTGAGTTCTTGAAGTTTTCTTGAAGAATCATCTACGTTGAGGAGTACCAAATCGGATGCACAGAGCTCTGCCACGTGTTTTTCTTTTTTTACTTACATCAGTTAATATGAGTACGTGTCGTGTTTGGATTGGTTATTAGTTATTATTTGATTAACCGCGTTAACAATGCCAGCTTAACTATTAACACAAGTTTGACTAAATATGGTTTCACTGAAATGACGCGTGACTAGTAGATAATAATATACATTAGTTATCCAAAAATTGTATAATTGTTTTGAACTGTTAAAAGTTAGTATTATAATCGTTTCAGTTGAAAAAAACTTACATTTTATAAAATTTATATAGTACTATGTTATCTGGAATTGTATATAATACGAGTGGGATGCTGGCAAAAAGCTGTCAAATATTCATGCTAATTTAATTAATTAATTTTATAATTTAATTTCATTTGTAGTATTAATTCTTAGTGACAGATTGGTTAACTTGGTTGGTTCCCATTATTGGTTAGAAACGTTACAATAAAACAGTCAAGCAACAACGCGCATTCGCATATTCTACAGCTATCTATCATATTATTTATTATTACGGTGTGAATTATCATTTTCAATAAGAGTCCTACCTAACAGTTTATTTTATATCCTTTGAATAAAAAATGGTTAGACTTTTGCTTTGACTTTTATGCATTTGTATCTTTCTTCGTAAGAAAAATTATAATTTTCGTTTTTGGAACTGCCAGCTTTGATCTAATAATATTATTTTGATTTGTAGAAGCAGCTTGGACGAGGCCTTGGGTGGGTACTTGGGTAGGCCTCTTTTTCTAGCTTTTCGTGGGTCAAATTCAAATATACCAAACATTTTGGGGCAAATTCGTAAATATCAAACGTTCTGACGCGCATTCGTAAATACCAAACGTTCTGGGGAAAATTCGTTAATACCAAACATTGTGTGGAAAATTCGTAAATAACTAAAGTACTGGGGCAAAACTGTAAATATCGAAATTTTGGGGACAAAATCATAAATATTTAAAGTTATGGGGTATATTCACAAATATCTAAACTTAAGGGACAAATTGGTAAGTATCTAAAGTTGTGGGGCAAATTCGTAAGTATTTAAAGTTTTGGGCCAAATTGATAAGTACCAAAAGTATCAAGGTAAATTCGTAAATATTTAAAGTTATGAATCAACTTATAGATAACCAAAAATTGTGGGACCTTTTGCAAATATGAGTTGGGAAAAAAATGACTAATTTAAGAAATTGTGATGTTATAAAGTCAAATATACGACTCTTTTATGACTTTCTTCGAACAATTAGAATCAGAATCAAATTTTCATTCTTCTTATCATCGAATCAGATTCAAATATCAGAGGGTTTATTCCCACTTTCGAAAAAAAATATGAGAAATTATAATGAAAAAAAATCAACTTATAAGATTCTCACCTTGATAGAGTTTTGTATCTGTATTTTTGATTTAAACATATTTGCTGGCATGAAAATATTTGCATACAAACTTTGGTTCAAGATTTTGTTTCGTACTTCTTCATTGACCCAAAGAGCCAAAGTACTGTAAACAGATCTAAACACTGTTGCTGTTGTTGTGTTGTGTTCTGTTTTTTTTTTTTTTTTTTTTTTTGTAAAATTGTCGAAAACTCCCTCCAAAAAAAAGGAAAAATAAAACAAAGTTGACTGAGAAAACTAAGCAAATTGAAAAAAAAGAAAAGATCTGATCGGAATCTTTTACGCCATGGACGCACTTTCTCAGGCGATCACTTCCGGGATCTCCGTTGGTTACAAGAACAATTCTTCTACTCTCGTTCCTTGTCATGGACTCACCTCTTTGATCCTCCGGAGAGCGAGATCTCCGGCGAATCCCTCATCTCGAATCTCTCATACCTCGTTGGTGCGAGCTTCAGCGATTCAGAATACAAAAACCTCAGCTTCATCGATCGATCTCAGCGATCCTGAGTGGAAATCAAAGTACGAGAGAGATTTCGAGCAACGATTCAGCATCCCTCACATCACTGATGTCTTACCAGATGCTGAAGCTATTCGTTCCACGTTTTGTCTCAAGATGAGGTTAGATTAGTACAAGTACTACTTTAGTTAGCTTCAGATTTAGAGATTCTTCAGGGGTTTTTGATTTTTTTTTTAGGTCTCCGACGGAAGATTTCGTTGGTGGTTACCCTTCTGATGAAGAATGGCATGGATACATTAATAACAATGATAGAGTTCTTCTAAAGGTTCGATTTTTATATACTGAAATTAGAGTGAGATTGAATTTTTTTTGGTATTGAGTTGTGAATTGGGTTGTTTATAAATGATAGGTTATTAGTTACTCTTCACCAACTTCTGCTGGAGCAGAGTGCATTGATCCTGACTGTTCTTGGGTTGAGCAATGGTAACATTTGTTTTTGAGTTTGGAATTTTTAGTTTTTGGTTATAATTGTGTGATGGGATCATTAGGATTCACCGAGCCGGGCCGAGGGAGAAGATATACTTCAAACCGGAAGAAGTGAAGGCTGCAATTATCACTTGTGGTGGGCTTTGTCCTGGTCTCAATGATGTCATCAGACATGTGAGTTTTTTGTGTCTGGAAACTTGGCATTATAGAGACAGTGTCTATGTGTGTGTCAAGTCCTACTAAAGCCCTTTCCATTGTTGTTTGGATACATTGCAGATTGTCATCACTCTTGAGATTTATGGTGTTAAGAACATTGTGGGGATTCCTTTTGGTTATCGAGGTTTCTCTGACAAAGATCTAACTGAAATGCCGGTACTGCTTGATTTTGAACCTGAAAAAAGAACTCTTCTTATTTTATTTTTCTGTTTTTTTCCGTTTAAGTTTAGATCTTTTGCTCTTGATCATCAGCTATCAAGGAAAGTGGTTCAGAATATTCATCTATCTGGAGGAAGCTTGCTTGGAGTTTCACGTGGAGGCCCGAGTGTGAGCGAAATTGTTGACAGCTTGGAGGTATCAATTTGGTTTTCCAATCCTTAGGAACATTCTTAGTACAAAAGTTTGTAACTTTCTGAGTTCATAGATTCTGAATTCTGAATATTGACTTTACTTAGGAGAGAGGAATCAACATGCTTTTCGTGCTGGGAGGAAACGGAACTCACGCTGGCGCCAATGCTATACATGATGAGGTTTGTTACTTAACACTTGATATTTAAGTGTTACGAGTATAGCATCTTCATTTTGTATGAAATAGTTTGTCCATTTTAATTGACTGTTTCTTGCTTTCGATTTTAGTGCCGCAAAAGAAAGATTAAGGTAGCTGTAGTTGGTGTGCCAAAAACCATCGACAATGATATTCTACATATGGATAAAACTTTTGGGTTTGATACTGCTGTTGAAGAAGCACAACGAGCAATAAACTCTGCCTACATTGAGGTAACTTTCATGTACTCGTATTTAGGATATTCACTAACATGTCTTTTTGCTTTAAGTACTTAAGCATTAATATTTGGGTTTTTTCCAATATGGTCTTTGTATTAGGCACATAGTGCTTATCATGGCATTGGTGTTGTAAAACTGATGGGTCGTAACAGTGGTTTCATTGCATGGCATTGGTGTTGTAAAACTGATGGGTCGTAACAGTGGTTTCATTGCAATGCAAGCCTCTTTAGCTAGTGGACAAGTTGACATTTGTTTGATTCCTGAGGTACTTTGAAATTTTTGTTATTATTTTCATTTTCAAACTCATGATTGATGAGCTTGCTCTAAGACATATGCATCTCCTTTATTCAAGGTTCCCTTCCATCTTCATGGGCCTAATGGTGTACTGAAGCATTTAAAGTATCTTATTGAAACAAAAGGCTCCGCTGTGATATGTGTAGCAGAAGGAGCAGGACAGGTAACTATGATTATACAAATCGCAATGAAGGAGTTTTTTTAACCCACCTGAGCTCTGCTTACGTTTCTTGGCATTTTGTTTTTAGAATTTCCTTGAGAAAACTAATGCCAAAGATGCATCTGGAAACACAGTACTTGGTGATTTCGGTGTGTACATTCAACAAGAGGTTAGATATAAGAAAAGATTGGTTCAGATATCTCATAAAGAGTGTTGGGTAGTTGTTAAATCTTTTTACTTGCACTCTTATATATTTCTTGTTTTAATAGACAAAGAAGTATTTCAAAGAAAAAAGTATTCCAATAGATGTGAAGTACATTGATCCAACATACATGATTCGCGCTGTCCGTGCAAATGCCTCAGATGGTATCCTCTGCACCGTTCTTGGACAAAATGCTGTAAGTCACTCTCTCATGAAAAATGTTCCAATCTGTTAAGTCCATTGAAGTTGTCACGCTTATGATTTTGCACAAACCAGGTTCATGGTGCATTTGCTGGATACAGCGGAATCACAGTAGGCATAATCAACACTCACTATGCTTATTTGCCAATCCCTGAGGTAATTGCATATCCAAAATCAGTCGATCCCAATAGTCGAATGTGGCATCGTTGCTTGACATCAACGGGTCAACCCGATTTCCTCTAGAACAATCGCATTCAATCACGAATCGGACTGAAAAAAATAAGCCTCGAAATGTATATACAGCATTCTTGGTCCCTTGATATGATGTATCAAATCATATATTTATTTACTTTTTAGTAGGAATGATATTGAATCAGTTGAAGTTAGTTAAGAGCATTGGTTTAGTAATCTAATTTATCATTTTACCAAACTTGTAGAGTTTACTTTGGACCACCTTTGTTACTTGTTCTTTGTCTCTTCCTTCAGCTTTCTCTCCTGAATCTCTCTGTTCGCTTCTCTCTTTACTTCAGATAAAAACTAAAAACTGCAGTATTGCATTGTGGTCCTTCAACTTCTATGATCTTTCAATTTTTACCTGTTTAAAGTAATTGGTCCATTTTCAGTAATAACATAGAAACAGTGATGATGACGTACATAATTTATTGGAGTTTAAATTCTTATAAATTTTTACTACTCGAAATGTTTGGGTTTGTGTGTATACAAGATTAAAGATTGAATTTGTATAATTTATAATTCTTGTCCCTATAATACTGAAAATCTCAATATATGAATTTTCATTTTAAACTTTTATCTTTTTCATATAATTAATTGCAAATAATTATCTTTGTTGAATGCTAAATTAAACATTCCAACAAAAAGAATAATAATTACTGAGAATTTTTTTTTGTTTGGACAAAAATAATTACTGAGACTATAGAGTAAAAAAGAGAATATGAAAATCTATGAAGTTTGCAGTAAGTTCAAAAGGTCCCCACACTTTTCACTTTTTAGATTTTGACCCTTGTTCTTTTCTTTTTACTCTTTTCCCCCATTTTACTTTTGTCTCCTTTTCATGTTTGGCATATAATTTTAAAATTTAAGAATAGTGTACATCATTTATATAGAGAATCTTAAAACCGCAAGTGTGGTTGATCAAAAGCTGATGAGATAACATAATAATACCCAAAAAAAGAGAGAATAAAAATTACAGTATAAACTAATTATACCATTACGTGTGTAATTAATGTTCGCGAGAACCAAAATCCTTCTGGTAAACATTAATTAGAGTTAGAGATCTAATCTAAACAATTGGTAAGTTCCTATGTAATTTTATAAAAAAAACCGTATGGCTTAAACGTGTAATTTTATATCTTATCTTAGAAAAATAAATCAAAACATTATAAGTTATCATGGATTCGATTTCCATAATATAAGCTGACGAAAGTTCGACATTAGATAAATGATAAGACCAAAGTACACTGTGTACAGTGTCTTATATGTGTTTGAGAATATTAAACAAAATAAAAATATATATAATCAGAAAATAGTTAGTTAATTTTATAATGCGAAAGAAGAGGCATGCCGCATGCAACAACTTACATTATACAGTTGAACTTTATAATATTGGATTATACTTTATATATAGTTTATAGATATTACTGAAAATGTATAATTATTCTGAACACTAAAGTTAAAAGTAGTGTCTGAAACTCACGATGTCAAAAACTAGATTCGATTGCGTTACTGGAATCAATCCAAAAAATAACAAATTATTGTGCTGAGTATTTTGTTTTGAAATTATATGTTAAAAGATATTTTTGTTTTGACACACACAAAAAAAAAGAATTTTCGAGAAATACCTCTTTTGGTGTACCCTTTTTTAGTACCCTTTTTTAAAAATACTCGTTTTTCTATCCATTTTCAAAAATACCCCTTTTCACATATGAAAAATTATAAACGTTTATATGGTTAATAAGGTATATCGAGATCATCATTACTACTGGAGACTAAATCCAAATATTTATAAGGTTTTAAAAGGTTTTAAACGGCATTTATAATGTTTTTATAAGGTTTTTAAAAGGTTTACACAGTTTGTATAAGGTTTTTAAATGATTTTTAAAAGGTATTTATACGGTATTTATGAAACATATATATAAATTTACACACATATAAAGATAATTTGTGTCATAAATATAAGTTTATACATACGTTTTTGATAAATTTCAAATTTTATAGTTACTTTTTTGATAATTTTAGAAAGAGGGATATTTTTAAAAAGTGGTATTGGAAAAGGGGTATTTTTGAAATTCCCCAAAAAAAAAATGAGTATTATTATTTCAGTCAATACCATATTAAAATTTTATATAGGAGATCTAAAACCAATTTATATACTGTTGGGATCTCGAAACTAAGCCAATTTTCCATTAGTATGATATTGTCCGTTTTATGCCTATAATTCAAGCGCGCACGGATTTGTTGGGCTTCTTACCAAAAGGTCTCATACTAATTGGAATTGGACTTGACTTATATATTAGAAACTTCTCTTTCTAATCTTCCGATGTGGGATATTGGTTTGTATTCCAATACTCCCCTCAAACCAATATCCACTTCCCTAGGTCCACAATCTTAACCTGGCTCTGATACCAATTGTTGGGATCTCGAAACCAAGCCAATTTTCAATTAGTATGGATATTGTCCGCTTTGAGCCTATAACTCAAGTCTACACGGATTTGTTGGGCTTATTCCCAAAATGCCTTATACTAATTGGAATTGGACTTAACTTATATATTAGAAACTTCTCTTTATAATCTTCGGATGTGGGATATTGGTTTGAATTCCAATATGTACGTATGTAAATATATATATACATCAGTAGACAAACTTCTATGCATTGAAATAATTTGTTATCATAAAATTTATAACCGAAGTCAATGTAAGAAGATAATGTTCAGATCCATAAATATAGAACCATGATATAAACATGCTGTGGTCAATTATATAGACTGTACAACACAATCATGCATTTGGGATAAGAATCTTATGCACTTTTATTTTGGTAGAACATTTTAAAACAACCAAACTAGTTGGTTGATCCTATTTGTTCTTCTTTATTTTTATAAAAAAATTATACTTTAAAAATTATAATTTTATCATTTTTTTGTGATGGTATTTGTGAATTATGCTATTTTGCCTAAAATTTTATAAATTTATCAGTTTTAGGTTACGAAAAATACGATTACGTTTAACCAATTATATTTGAGTTTAGTAGGTACTATTTGTTTTTAGATTTTTAGTATTTGTTATAAAATGTATATATATTTTAACCAAAAAAGTAATTAATATGAACATTTTTAAGTGTTCAAATATGATAACTCTATAAAATTGTAACAAAATAGCATATTCATGCCTTCAAAAATGACTTCGCTAAGAATTCTTATAACTTATTTAGTTATTTAAAAACAAAATATAGTGATGACTATCTCAAAACATGTAGACTACGTCATAAAACGAAATGGCGATGATGTCATTTTGTATTGTTATTAATTAGGGGTTGTTTGATGCCACTTAATTTTTTTTAATCGACTATTGCAAACATAAACAACTGCACACACAATTAAGTTTTAGCTCAGAAATCGTATTAACATCAAGAAATTAAATTAGATTGGTAGAGTAAAATCTACAACAACAAACAAAAAACCTAGTTCCAAATATGGTGAGGGACAGTTCTGAAGTTATCGAAATCATACAAAACAAGAACAGTATAAACTTCAAAAACTTTTTTTTTTTTTTTTTTTGGTCAAAAACTTATTTTGATAAAATCATTTTTTGGAAATAACAACAGAACAAGAACACAATACACTAAAAAAAAAGCCTCTGTTGAAAAAAAAAACTCTAAAACCGTAAAAGTTATGGTTGTTGAAGTTGAACTCCCATAAATCTTGATGTTCTTTTTGAATACAATTATGGTAATTTGCCTTTTATCATACAATTCGTAATCATGAATGAAACTTAATACTATGATTAATTAGGTCATGAAAATAGAGTGCTCACACAATGTATATGTTTCATAGTTGGCTCTAACTATTATTACATGTAGCAAGTAGGAGAAAGCTAAGTGGAAGAAACGATCTAGCAAATATGATAAACTATAAAAACGATTAACCTTTTTTTATAACAGTATAATATAATCTTGTAAGAAGTTAGAGTAAGTGGTCATAGTGGAAGTAAGTGAAGAAATTAAATTTTGCACACAAACATGCATTACATATATACGTTTTGAAACCCCCAAGAAGATGCTCGTCTCGTTTTACACCCACACCCACATCTCGATCTCGTTTGACAACCCATAAAAAGGTTTAAACTGTTAGTATACTGATGATTTCTTCTTCTTTGTCTTTCATAAAAAAACTCTGAACTCATCATTTTGTTAAAACCCAAAGTTTTTACTACGGACGTATAAAGTTTTGCAAAATCATTCGTCAAAACGTATAAATTAAAATAACTAAAAATGTCGGTATGTTTAGTTGCTTAATTATACAGTAGAGTAGTACACATACATGTGTCCTTTAGTACATTGGAGTGTTGTATATGCCTGCCTTGCCTTGGGTGGTAATCACGTTTTAACACACTATAATATATTACTAACCTAGCTACCTGCAAAAGAATATGTAAATAATATAAAAAAGAGTAATGAAATGGAAGAGAAGGCAGTAGATTCCCATCAAGGTTTCTTATGCTCAGAGATTTTTATTACTTTTTTTCTTCTCAGTCTGAGTCTCAGACACGAGGAGAGTGCAGCAGCAGCAGCCAGAAGATGAGAGAGATGTTGACCGGTCGCATAGTTAAAACAAAACTTGCGGTGTGCCCACTAAAGACCTCTTTTCAGGGCCCATTATGGTATTTCTCTTCTCCAATTAGTGGGCACAACCAAGTTTTGTTTTAACTATGCGTTTGCCCAATAATATCTGCTCTTACATTCAAATTACGTGGGATAAGAGATAATAATTTATTTTTTTAGGTATAATTATTGATAATACAATTTCTTGTAGTTTATCAATTTTTACATTATCAAAAGTTACAATTTTTAATTTTTTGATAATAAATTGTAGACTATCAAATTTTTAATTACAATTTTTTTTTCAGTTACAAATTTTTAACTTTTATCAGTTTTTTTATAATTACTATCAATATCTTATTACGAATAAATATTATTTTGCCTCAGATAAGATTTTATACTTTACGAAAATTTTCATTTTAGGGTCACCTTTGAATACACAAAATAAATAACATAAAATTTAATTTTCTTTCTATTTCTTTTATATATATATATATATATATTATATCTCTGACATTATGTAGCAACAAATTAATAAAAAAAAGGTCCCTTGGGAGCAAGAACATGAACCTTAAGGATGTCTCTCATCATCATCATCATCAACAATGACTTATTAATTTTGCCGCCTTCAATGGAGCTATCTCTCTTTTATTTTCTTTTTCTTTTCTCTCTCACAAAACTCTCATTTCCAATCCAAATTTTTCTGATTAAAAATGAGAAATTAAAGAAAGAAAAAGAAAATTTTTATGTAAAGAAAAGAAAAGAAGAAGAAGAAGGAATAAACCAAAAATTAAAAAGGAACCTCAAATGTCATGACTCTTATGGATTGGAGTTGGAAAAAGCAATGTATATGACTTGACTCCTTTTATTCTCTCTCTCTCTCACTGTTTTCTCCTCCTCTTGTTGCTATTATTGTTGTTGTCTGGACTACTCTGTGAGGAATTTGTACATGACTCAACTGTTCTCTCTTCACTCTTATAGCTCAAACATGTTGCTTCCAACACTCCTATCGGACTCTGCGGCACCACTCTTCTCGGCTGCTCCTGCGATATACTAGTCCCCGGTGCATTCTCCCCTGTGAGATTTCTCATCAGATTCAAACATTTCTTCACTCTCTCCTGTTAAATAAAGACAATGATCAAACTCTGATGAAATGTGTGTTCTTGCAACAATAACTATTTCGTTTCTATTTCCCGCGAATCAACAATTTGGCCATGCGGATTAATATAGCCGAAGCTACAAAGCTCGAGTCTTTACAGCCAAACCGAAAGCTAATATATTTGATGAGTTTTACCTGTTTTACATGTATGAGTTTAGACATGGCCTTCTCGTCATCAATGCAATCTGTTTCTCCTGAAATGGAAACAGACACTGCTGCTGCTGCAGCTATCTCAGAAGGCCTGAAGTCTAAGAATTCAATTTCTGCATTCAATTTTTATAAACAGAAACTTATTAAAAGCCTTCTTCCCCCTTTAAACAAAGCAAAGCTAGTTTCAAAAATAGACGCACCTTTGGTGGTGTTCAAAATGAATCTTGATGATCTATAGATCGAATTCTCTGTTACTTGATTGCTGATCTTGTCGACGAAGTAATCAATGAAAGAAAATGGAGTTATAGCTTGCAATCTCCAATTCAATGTATTGAGTACCAAAAGTTCCATCCTTTTTATTGTTTTGGCCTCAAAAACAAACTTAGGATCTCCCACCTGCTCATCAAAACCATTAAGAACATGTCAAAGATTAGTTCAGACTACATCGCGATTTTCTCAGTTGTTCCAAGACTGAGAGAAGAGGACTAAAATGTGTGTTGCACCTGTAAATCAACAATTTGAGGCACATCTGTTTCCTCCATTTTGGCTGCTAATGATAAACAAGAGACAGCTAACAACTGAACAGCCCAAGCCTTGTCTTTCTACACAATCAAAAACACACACACACACGATCAGAGAATGTCTCCAAGGAAACTAGAAAAATAAAAAACCGGAGAAATTGATTCAACTTACTGGCAATTCATAGGATGTTAAGAACCGATCCAAGTAGTTCATGGATAGACATATGCACAGAGGTCCGAAATGGTAATGCGCACAAGCCTGTTTCAGACAAGAACAATTGGCATTAAAGACACAACTCAATTTACTCGAAAACTCAAATCTATTGAGAAGATCCAATTAATCTCACAAGTAGATTTTTTTTTTCTTTTTCTTTTCCATTTCATCAATCTAATAAATACATCAGAAGCCTTTATTAAAACCTTAAATACGAATGATCTATCAAACTGATCAAAGAACAACACTTTAAAAAAACACACACAACAAGAAAAAAGAAGAGACCAATCCAGATTTGAGTATTCTTAAAAAAAACACAGATCAACGCAATCAAAAAAGAAGAAAATCTCAAACCTTTAAAATCCAATCCAAAGCTTGGTTTCGAACACACAAATCCAAATCCCCAGAACGCAATCTCTTAACATAATCAGCTCCAGGGCAAAACTCAATCTCTCTCTCCAACATCTCTTTGATTCTGTCTTGTCTCGACGAAAACGAAGAACCCATCACCGGAATTGATCCGTCGCCATCAAAGTTACCGTCTTTAATGAAAAGTTGATGATTATAATCAATCTTGTTCGTAAACCCGCCGCCGTAGTTGATTTCATCGTCGTTGTCAGTGATCCATGACTCGCTGGTCTCACCACAAGCGAGATTCTCGGCCATGGGGATTGATTGATTGATTGTTCTTTGTGTACTTAATAGTCTCTTTAATCGTTTATTTGGGTTCTTTCAGAGCGTTCGGACAATAAAGTTGAAACTAAGGAAGCAAAAGTCATCAAAGATGGGAGATTTCTTAGGAGGTTCTGTCTCTAAGGAACTGTGATTTTTTCATGGAGGAGAGAGAGAGAGAGAAGAGAGATGAGAGGAGAGAGAGAGGTTTATACAGAGGAAGTGGGGGAGTGTGTTTTAGGGTAGAGAGGGGAGAGACCACTCCACAGAGTCGAATTGGGGGATACACAGAATATACACTAAGGGAAAGAAAAAAAATACATGTTGAATAATAAAATGAAATTATAATTATACTGTATCAGTAATATTTAATGCTATTTATTAAAATTATACTGGTAAAGAAATACTATAATTCTTAAAAATTTAGAGAAAAAAAAAGAAGACAAATATAGCCAAAACTATGCTTACTACTTAGACAAATCACTTGGTAACATGCATAGTATCACTTAAACAAATCACTCTTTATATGTTCTGTTTTAAGTTAGACGGATGGATCGTGATTTTCGGGTTTTATTGCAAAATTATTTAGAATAAGCTAAAAATAGTATTTTAATAAAATAAAATATGTATTGTTCAACATAGAAAATTTGTTTTGAAATTAGGTACATCAACTCAGTTGAATACTTGAATTCAAGAAATTTATAAATGATTAGGATTTTAAAAGAAAAGGTTTTCTGTATGCAAACGAATTATAATCTAAAATCGATCATTTAATAACATTAGTAGAACAAAACAATTCGAATATGGTATGTGTGATGAAGAAAAAATTGTTTTAGATTAGATCAATTCATGAGATCTATTAATAAATAGGGAACCGAGTTTTTTAAAATAGGTTTTCTCTATACAAAATTGATCATAATTTTTGGTCGATCATCTAAAATGTATGTCTAGTAAAAGTTGCATACGGTAACAAAATCATCATACATTTACTTACATTTAATATGTACTATAGAAAAATGTGCGGTATCTAAAATAAAAAATTAATATACAAGAAATTTACCTATATTTAATTAAAGTTATATTAACTATAATTTTGGGTCATATTAAAATATTATTTTTTAGTAGTAACGTATTGCATATAATATATTAAATCGAGATGGACAAATGGCACAATATAAGAAAAAGTGAAACGTTACTTTTATATTTACAATGTTAAGATTAAATCATATGCGTTACAAAATATATCATATTTTTAATCAACTATCTTTTAAAAACTGAAAATGAATTCCTCATGACCAATAATATTTTTATTAATTAATCAATCAAATAAATTTCAAAATGAACAAAATTCCAAGTTATTATTTTATAAAATGCGAACAATTAATTAGAGTTTATATTTTAAATGTCTTCTTGTCTAAAACTACAATTACAATTCCTTCCTCAACCATCACTACATGTGTCTGATTTTACAAAGATGGACTTGAACACTAGATCAGGATGGATGGATCGAACAAATTATTAAAGTATCTTATAAATTGCTTTACCACTTGACTACAAAATATGTGACTTTACTTTGGGTAAGACTCACGCTTATTCCACATAACCAGAAAAAAATAGTTTATAATTATAGGTTTTATATAAAAACACCAAAAGGTCCAAAAAAACAAATTCTGGCACATTTTGGTAACTCTATGGTTTTGAAAGTTGTAAACTATTCCATATTGGGCGTAAGCCTTTGGAGTTTTGTGATCCAAGCATAAAGTACGATTTATTGAGAGCAATGATGATTTTAATTGTCAATACTAATCTCTTAGCTGGCTATTACCTAAACTATTTTTACGTTTTCCATGTACCATTCTCGCAGCCACCGGTAAAAGACTTGTCGACATCATTTTCTTATGAACAAAGCTAACCACAAAGGAGCATCGTCGGAAAGGGCTCGTTGGCGAAAACCGGTTTCTTCGAATTTTCGATGTTACCACGAAGCCATATAATCTTGAATTCGTTGGATTTAATGTGTTTGGACTCTTCGAGCAAAGTTTTCGATTTCCCCTTTGTTACTGGATCGTTGTAAGGTCTCGGTTCAACTCATTTGGGACGTTTTAGTATATATATTTGGTTGATAAAACAAGCTAACCAATTGCTCACGATTGAGTATGTTTCTTGTGAGAACCCATCATCAATCGCCAAATCCATCCAAGAAACATGAAGTGCCAAAACTGACACTCTTCTTACTAGCTTGTCACAAAAACTGAAGAAAAATTACATAGATCATTCTTTTTTGGTCGGATTAAATAGATCATTAATATATCCTATAATGTAATTGAAATTTTGTTTATTTACCCAATCCATCATATATTCGAATTGATTGATCAATATAAATCAGTCCAGTCAAAGCCCATAAATAAAATCTGAGGCCTTAAAAGCCTAATAAGTTAAATAACTTAGCAGAGCCCATTAGCTAAAACCCTAAAGACTTCCTCTATAAGTACCTCCTCTTGTTGAAATACAGAGAAACCCTAAATTATCACTCCGCTTCTTGCTTTTTATCTTCACTACTCAAATTATCTTCTACGATACGCTGTTTTTGAAACCCTAACTAAACCCTATAAGTAGTATAGGTAATGGTAATCTATAGATATTTCTGGCTCTGTCTCGATCTTATAGGGGAATGTTAAGTTAGTCCTGCTTAGTGTCTTAGTCTCGTGTTCTGTATTTCAGATGTTGTAGCGATTTAAGTGAATTTTCTTACTTATGGTTGCAATGATGAGATCTTATTTGATTAATCGAAAGTGTTTACACTTCATGAAAGGTTGACAAAAAATGTCGAACCTGAGCGGTTAGCTGAGCAACCATTTATTAAATTTCAAGACTTTGCTTAGAGTTCTTGTTTATATTCTCTTGGTTTGTTTTGTTGTTGCCATGATGAGAAAAAATATGATTTGAAAGCATTGTGCTTTATGAGTCAGCGAGCGACTATTATGTCGACCTGAGCGGTTAACTGAGCAACTACAAAACATCATCACTCGATTCTTTAAAATTCAGTTCTTACATTTTGTTTTTTTTTTGTGTGTGTGAATCTCGTCTTTGTTGTCTGTTCTTGAATTGACTATTCCTTGTCTACTGGTTAGCTTCAATTACGTTTTAATAGCTTCATGGAAACTAAAATCAATTGTATTCGTAGTGTAATACAATGGCTTAACTCTTGTATATATTGTCACATTGGAATCCTTGTGTTAGTGATTGTTTAAGACAGGATTCAGCCAGGTTCATTGGATTACTTCCTATAAGGCATAGTCTTCAAAGGACAAGGAAAAAGATAAACTAGTTCAAGACTATAATAGAGCCAATCTAAATGTTGATGGCCGTTGTGTGGGGGGAGAGCAATAGATGTCCACTTGTAAAATGATGTCGGCATTTTGTGTTAGACAAGTACTCTCCAGTGTCAACATCAGATTTTGTACCATGTTATTTTGCTAAGTGACTAGTTGTTTGGTTTTTCATTGTTATTGGTTTGTAAAGTATGGATGATTTCAAGAGAGTAAATATCAAGTAAAATTTGACTGCTTATAGCATCTTTTAGTGAAAGATGAGTTAGGTTCATTGCTCTATGTGTGGTAACTACCATAAGTGTGGTGATTTATTGTATAACACTTATTGCTCGGTTCATTGCTCATAGACAGTATAGCAACTACATAAGTACCACACTTATGGTAACGGAATAGTTTTATAAGCTCTATGTTGTTTGGTATGAGGTTTGGTATGAGGTTTTGTAAAGCGGTTTTGTATCCTATTCGAAAAGTTAAACATTCTCTGCTTATGGACAAGAGATTCTCCATACAAAACTGAGAAATGGGTCACCGAGAAGATCAGGAAACTCTAAAAAAAAGAGGTTTGAAAGAACCTCTCTTTGTCTATAAGAAGAGAACAATCTATATCGACGCAACGAATGATATGAACGTATCAGATTCTTCTAGTTCTCGACGCCGACGCGTTTTCGTATATAAGTTTATGATGTTGTTGAAGTGAGATTCCCACATGGTAACGTATGTGTTAAACTAAAGCCATCTCAAATCAAAATACACGTGGGTGCTTGTTACTGATTCTTGGGCTTTGTCTTTTTATGAACTCTTCTGGTTGTTGACTTGTTGTAATCTTAAAGTATTTGCTCGCAATGTTTCATTGTCATCAACTTGTTTTTAATACATTCAATTAATTGATCTCTTATTCATAGGAATGGTTCTTCAATTACTAATTTACAGAATTATTTGAACATGTCCAAAAGTTATCAACTCATTTAAATAAATACCAAAGGATTGATATTGTCGTTTTGTTTATAATATAATGATATATCATTTGGTATTGTCGTCTATATAATATAACGTTCAGTAAATGTGTAATTTTTATAAGTTCCAAGTCCTACATTATGTGAAAGCAATTATGAAATCACATAAGCACATAATAATTGAGACTGGCGTTGGGCGTACTCCCACACCCAAGGATTTGAGGCCTTGAGGGTGTTTCAATATTTTGTGAATGCCATTTTGTAATAAATTTTCAAAACTAGTTCAAAACTAACATAAATATATTTCGAGTAGAAGAGTTTAGGATTTATTCGGATATTTAGTCTAGTCTATTCTTGAAAATTTATTACTACTTTGGATCTATGTAAAGATTCATCTTTGAATAATAAACAGTTTCCTTGGGGGGAAAAATGAAAGAATATTACATAGTTCAAAACTAACATAAATGAATCCAAAGAATTGAATTGAGTGAGAAACATTGCCTTTTGAAAAATTAGGTGATGCACTGCTTTCTTGAGAATTGATTACTACTAAGATTTTCAATCTTTTGAGTAAAAAATCTTTCTAACGAATCATCTTTTTGACTAATAAAAGTTTTATGACGAAAAGAAAAGAATATTACATAGTTCAAAAATAAACATAAAGGAATCTAATTATTCGATGGACTCAGTAAATGCCTCCCTTGAATAATAAATCAAATGTAACTGTTTCTTTTCTTTCTTTCTCATATCATGAGAACAAGTTTTATATCATAGACATAGATCTCTATTCGAACATATGGTAAAACAAAATAATACTTTTTAATATCAAAACTACTAAAAATTAATTTAAAGAACATATAAGAATTTATTCGCCACCATCATCAGAATTTTCAACTTTTCATCAAAAGTCAAAGTCTTGGAACACCTTGCGAACTTGTTCAAGCGTAACAAACAGAACCACCGTGAACGGTGCTTGTCTCGAAACCGTCGGCACAAACCCTTTATATAAAGCCATAATCCCCTCCGCCTTCACCGTCTTCAAAGCACAATCAATAGCTCCTTTATACGGCGGCGCAACTCCAGCTTCCACCTTCATGTTCATCACTCTCGTCTTGATCACATCGACAGGGTTCGAAGCAACACTAGCAACGAACCCCGCAGCTGTACTCGCCAAGACATGAGTCAGAAGCCCATCAGGCACCCACCCTTTCTCCAAAATCGTCTCTTTAACCGAATCATACGAAGCTAACTGCGACGAAGTCACAAGCATTGCTCTGTTTATAGTCAAAGACGAACCTCTCCACAACGATGTAACGCCTTCGCTGCGGATCATTTGCGTGATTGCGTCTAAAACGCTTTTGTAGTTTCTCCTCTGAGCCAAAGGTAAACGACCGTCGGCTTGCATTCTCACCATGGCTACATCCGCCGGATTCCCAACCGCCGCACCGATAGCTCCGGCGATGAATCCGGCACCGAGTTTTTTAGATAAAGGCATGGTTTTTGTTTCCGGGTCGGTCCATTTGCCTTTGAGGATATCGTATAAACCCATACGAGTCGTCGAATAAAGACATTGACGAAGCATTGTGGCGGAGACGCCGGAGAACAGAGCACGTACGCCTTCTTCTCGGATTAAACGAGATCCGACTCCGATTACACCAACGCGGAGAGGAGGCGCGGTGGCGACGGTGGTTGAGGATTGAAAAGCGAGAGCTGGTCGGAGATTGGTTTGGACAGGACCTGATTCGCCTTGGAGTTGCATTCGGACCTTGATCAGATCAAGCGGGTGGGTTGAACAACCCGCTACGATCGATGCGATTCCTCCTTCAGCGAAACCCTTAACACCCATTTCGGAGAAATCGAAGAAAAATCAAAACTTTGAAAAAACAAAAACAGAAAGGGAGAGAGAGAGGTTTTGGTGTTTTCCGGGAAAACAGCCGAGAAAATTGAAAAAAAGTTTAGATTTTTATGTTGTTTTAGAGAGACCAGTTAGAATTAGAGCTGATCTCACTGGAGATAAAGAGATGAGAATGGAGACAAAAAGCTATAGTTGAAGAATGAGGAATCAGGGGTCTTTGAGACATAAGCTGTTCAAAAACAGAGGTTTTTTTTTTTAGGTTTGTGTAATAATGTCTCTGAGAGAGGTTGAGAGAATGTGTTTGAGGTTGAAGACGAAAGTGTTTAAATAAGGGAAGAGAGAAAAAGAGGAAACGCGGAGACTTGTTGCTAATTTGTGTTTAGTATCCTTTTACTTTCCTTTTTCTTCTTTTTTATAAATATTTACTTATATCTTTTTTTTGACTAAATAATGTCAATTCTTATTTATTAGCCTAATTGTTCAAGGAAATTTTGATTAATGAAAAAATATGAAAAATAGGCAAGGAAAATATATAGGATCCAATTGGTGATACGAAAAGCAACATTTCTTTTTTCCTATTGAATCTAATTGACGTTGAAAATTTCTTAATCGCAAAAATATAGCATTTTCCGCAATATCAACCTGCAACAATCGAACGAACAAGTATACATGAATTTGCTGCTAGAATAGTAAATAGAGAACCATCACACAAGACTAAAGATTTCTCTACTCTTGAAGATGGGTTTGATATGTATCCCTTCTTCACATGCAATTTCTGGTATATGATATGATATAGCCGAATAACATATTTTTACTGGTAATTATTAAAGTGGTAAACCATATTAAAAATCATTTGTATAAATAAATCCGTAATCCTTAGAAGAGAACCTCTCAATACTTTTTCTCAAATTCGTAAGCTTTTTGTGCATAGAAAACCATCACCCAAGAGGCCAAGACTAAGTGTTCTCCACGCTTCAAGAGGAGTTTGATATGTATCCTTCTTCACATGCAACGTGCATGTACCAGAAATTCATTTCTCTTTAACTATTAGGTTTTTCTTATTGAGAAGACTTCGCTTTCAATTTCTTCTACTAACATAATTGACAGTACGAATACACAATATTAATGAAAATGAAAAATCAACTTTGACGCCAAAGAAAACAACAAAACAGTGGTAATTTGGTTATGGCATCATTGTCACTTCTTGTTGTGAATTCGTACAAGATTGACAGTGTTATCATTCAATTCATTGGTATTTTTTTCATTGGTATACAGAGAGATTTTAAAGGATACTTTTTCCCTCAGTTGAATTATTTTGCACACCCCACCACATGGGATGCTTCTTTCCTAGTTCTTCTTAGCTTCCATGTTTGATTATTCCTTGATGAATAATAGATTCCTTTTTTCATGAACTGTTTAAAATTTTATTTCATAAGATTGTAATCTTCTTGTTGTCTAATAATGGAATGCGATGGTTTAAACTTTAAACAAAGATGGTTTTAGTTTTGTGGCTTGATTTATTTTCTTAAATCTAATGGTTGAATCACAACTATTTTATTCACATAATATAAACGGTTCACTTGTTAAAAAAAATTAAAGCTTTTTCGTTGTTATATAAATAGCTCAGTCTGACATGAACGTATGCTTAACAAACAAAAAGATCAATTTGGAGTTGTTTAAAGTGTGTTTCTGATTTTTCTTTAAAATTTAGAAAAATACTTATATTAGACAGGCAAATTTTGTCAACCAGTTGCATAATGCGAATTTTAATTTGGATGGTGAACTAACAACAACAACAACAACAATTACATAAATTCGTAGACTACAAATCTCAATCAAATTAATAGTTTTATTAAAAAATGAGTTTTTCCAAGAAATTAGTTGTTGCTTTTATATAAGATAACAGAGAAACTTTAACTAAATTTTCATTTAGTTTCATTAAAATATATAAATTCCTGAAAATGCTTTATTTACATATACTTCTTCATTGTTGTCTAAATTATTTTTATTTTATTTTATGTCATATAAAATACCAAATCGGATAGTTTTTTTTTAATTAACTAATAGCTTTGATCAGTAACAAATTTCTTACGTACCCTTCTAGTAAGTTTTATATTATGACATTGTTATGTAAAACACTATTAACTATATAAATGTGCAACGAGGCTATTAACGAATGATTCGTTTACTTAATTTATAAAAAAAAAGGTGTAAAAAGATATAGAGAATAATGGAATCAGAAACTATACTGTCAAATTTGTGTCAGAGGTCTTAGAACCATCAAAATGGTGACCATATAGTATAAAAGCTCTCTGCTTAAAATAAAATAAAAAAGTTCAAAGATTCTTCTTCTTACAGCCTCAGTCCTCAGCGCTCAGATAGATACTTACCTACCTACCTTTCCTCACTAGGCGATCGATGGCTCTGCTTCTTACTGCAGCATCTCATGAAAAATATATTCCACGTTTGTTTTATTTTTATCATTTCTGCACTCGAATCCAAAACTCATGCATGATTGTTGTCGACAAAACCATGAAACTATATATAAAAAAAAAACCTTTATCACTTTTGTTTGGTCGCTTTAATCATCTTTACTTGACTCGCTAGCTGTTTGATTATTCCACAAAACTCAAAAAGTTATGCAATCTTGATCCAATCAGAAAACATATGATCTTTATTTTCTTGCCTCAATAATATCAACTGTGTACCAACGTATTTAGTTATCTATGCGGTGAACCACGAGTTTGGTCACATGACAAAACATCTTTGCTTAATTTGTCTAGTGTCTACCACGTCTCTGATTTTTATAAAAGAAACGATATTTTCACATGACAAATCGTTTTAACTTTATTTTGTTTTTGTCAAAAATTTAGATAGTTAGATGAGATTTATTATCCATAAATATAACGTTGTTGACGTTTTTACCATTTCGTATAACAAACAATTCAACCTTGTGTAAAGTCGTAACTCGGAGATGGTTGCGCAATGTTGGCGTGCGGAAGCCACGCGCAAGGGCATGGTCTTAAGTCTAAACCAGACAGTCCTATTATAAAATTTCAAATAAGCTTCTGACTTTTCCCATTTATACATAATTTTTGTTTTTTAATTACAATTTTAAATTAGCCATCGTCAACTAATAAAATAACAAACTTCTTCACTAGAGATTAAGATTCAGAAGAAAAAAAAAGTTCCAGCTATGTATATGTTTGTCTAGTCTAATACTCCAACAAGCTTTGTCAAATCATTAAATTACAATTAGACATTATAAAAGACTAATATGATTATCATCAGGGTGACTTTCGAACGTACTCTTAACTTATTGTATATATTTTAAATTTGTTTTCCAACTGTTGTGGATAGATTGGTGCAAGATTACAATTATAAACTTTATCTAGTTTTGGTTATATATACCTTTGGATTAAAGAAGTTTATAATCCACATATATTGTTATCTCCTACTATCAAGAAAAAGTATTTCAATATAATTTCGAAACAAATGGGATCACTTTATTATTTAAAACATTGTTTTCACCATTAAAATAAAAATCTAAATTAATCGCAGAAATAAATAATGATTGTGATGTTAAAATTAATCACATTTTTTCGTCCGGTCTTGTACCGGCACGAATTGAGTTATACCATCATTGACTTTGATATGAAGAAACACAATTACGCAACAAAGAAAGGAAGAAGAAGAAGAAACAACAAAATTAAAATATAAATTTTTAATTTAATTAAGCAAATAAAGCACGATTTATTAGTGAATACTGCGTGTGGCCCGAAGAAGACATTTGGGCCAAATATAGTCTAAAAGAGTTGACTATTGACTTTTTTGTTTACCTCTCCCGCCAAACTAAAAGCCGTTTCCAAGATCTTCTTACCAAAACTCACACGTGTCACCTAAGATGTCGGAGGAGTGGCCTAGAGCTGTTGACTCTTGACCTTAAGAAGAAGAAACACCTGTATATATGTTCGTAGTGAAATCTTGTGGAGCTTACAACAACCGAAGTGCAAAAGTTAAGGAGGATAGTGTATCGTCTTCTAAACCAGATGCTAGATAAGTGAATTCTAGAGCCGTGATGATGTATATGCGCGCAGATGGGTCAAAAAGGTTCTTCAAATACCACAATCTACAATACATCATTTCACAGAGGATCACATAAGAGGATGAATCCAAGAATTTTTTTTTCCAATTTACAAAAGTCGTGGCCAGACCCAATCTCTAAAAGTCGTAGCTACCTATACGGCCCATTACATAAAAACATTGGTCTTCGGTTTAGGCCTTTTGGGTAAATTGCTACTGCTCATTGAGAATACTTTATGGATTATATATATCATCACATAGATTAGGCTAAGTTCTGGGCCTGGGCTTTCATCGTAAGGGACAAGTCGTATTATTCATATCATTCAGGTTTCTTCTAAAATTGTTGGTGGTGATCCTTGAATTGTTCATGTTATTAGTCTCTCTCTCACGTGAGATTGTTGGAGCTATTAATCGTTGATTAATATGTGATTTTTGAGAATCTCTCATGGGATATTAGTTGCTTATGCAAACATTTCAGGGAATTATATTTTTTTCTTCTATTATTATTTGGTTGCGCCGAGAGATCAATCAAAGCAAGTAGTGATTAGAATAAGAATAAGATGTAAATATTACAAAGGAAACTAAAACATGGCAGAAACAGAAACATCAAGAAAAACAAGGACAACATCACACAACATCATAGCTAATATAATAAGAAAACATGACAAACACTTGCTAACAAAGTGTGTAAGATAAGATAAAAAAAAAAAGATGGTAACATTGTGTTGTGTGGCAGTAGCTAGCTAAAGAGAGCTTAGCTTCTCATTTGGAAGGTGGTGGAGTGAAGAATGGGAAGGTTGGCATGCTGGTGGGAAGATTGAATGGGAAGTTGCTTGGGATAGAAACCGGGAAGTTAGGGATATTGATCTGTGGGAAGTTTGGTATATTAATGGGCTGTGCTGGATTAGTCAAAGGAGGTATCTGTGAGCCTTGTAGTGGTGGAAACGCCGTGGGCTGAGGAAGAGAAGTAGAAGGAGGAAATGGTGGGAACGTTGTTGCAGCCGGTGGGGGAAGCACCGCTGGTGTTGATTGAAGAAGATGGCGACTAGCTGAGAGACCAGTGAAAAAGCTTGTGAATGTCAGTGCAATGACAAGGGATGATAACCAGTACTGAGCCATCTTTGGGGATTATATGGTTTTGTTGTTGTCACTAGAGAGAGGTTTGAGAGTGTGAGTGGTGATGGAGAGATTATGGAGTTTGGTATGTATTTATAGAGGGGTTTGAAGTTTGATGAGAAGTAGGTTTGAAGAGGATTATTGTTGTTGCAACTTATTAACACATTTACGTGTTCTACAACCACAAGTAAGATGCAATATGGGTCACTTCTAACTAGAAACAACCATGACACAAAGGCACTTTTAGGTAAATCCGGTTTAATGTTTTTGTATTATGTTTTATTTAAATAGAATAAAACTTCACAAACGAGAGAATTGCTGGAAAAAAAAATTATTATATTTGATGTAAAAATTAAAAATTATCAAACCAATGTTTTTAATTTGAAGTATACAAAGCGAAGATATATTGTTCAATTTATATCGGAAGAGATTAGGTAAAAAGCAAAAAGAAAAAAGGAAAAATCAGTTTAATTGGATGGATGTTTTACAATTGAATATTGGAATTGCTTTTTTTACAACTAATCTTATGTTTGGTCAACCAACACATACGACATTTGATTAATTATGGGTTAAGAGCTTTTATTCTTGGGATAGCCTACATGAAAAAAATGTTACGACAGAAGTTAAAAGTTTTAGACGGTTGTGACTGAATATCTGAAATATCAAATACCATAACCTAGTAGTATTTGTAATTTTGCAAGTTAGATCTAAATCGCGTAACATGAAAAAACGAAATAATTAAAAAATATAGGAAATTCACAACAAGATGTCAAAAACACGTACATAAAATGAATAATTTTTATCTCTTATCAGTAATATAAACAAAAAAAAGTTAAGATTATGCGATAAGATTATGCGAAATGCTAAGTAAACCAAAATCTAAAATCTACTTCATCAATTTCTTACAAAACACGGGAACTAGATTCTACTTAAAGACCGCCTTAAACCGTGAAATCACAATCTAAACCGAATCCGGTTAAAGAGAATCAAACAGTAAATCAAGAGATCGTTTGGTGGTTCGTTCACAATGAGTGCTGCTCCGTTACCGAGACACATGCCAAATTGCCAATTCCAAATTTTCCAAGGAAAAAAAAAAAAGTTAACTAATCATATACATATTGTTAAGTTAAGTCATACAAAAAGAAAAAAAAAAAGGGAAACATATCAAATATTCCTTTTTGCTAAATTCCAATTCCTAGTAGAGTTTTGATGAACTCAACGTAACGATGATTATAAATAAACCTCTAACCCTCACATTATTTCTCACAATTCAATCGATCAAAGTCATCTCCTTCGTTTTGAAAGCTAAACACGAAGAAGAGTACTGTTCTTTAAGATCGACATAAAAATTCTCACTTGAACATGTCGATTACGTTGGTACACCGTTACCTTGTCCGAGACTTTTTCGCTGTTCCGTTTCTTACACCACAAGGAATCGGTTACCACCACTTTTGTCGTAACTCCTTCTTACATGTTCCTCAAAGAGTTGTTCCTCTCTTGGGTTTGAAGAAACCTTCACAAAAGCCTTACTTTAAACCTTCTACTACCGGAAAGCCGCAACAATCTAAGCCCGATCCTGTTCATGATGAGACGCCTAAGCCTGTTCAAGCTGAAGCACCACCACCACCACCACCGACTAAAGAACCAGAATTTTTTGATGGTTCGGTCACCATGGGTGCTGCTCCTTCGCCAAGACACGTACCGATTCCGATGTTTTATGTTAGGGAGAAGATCAAAGACTCCTCAAGCTAACCAAGACATGAAAGAGAGAATTCAAGAGACCAATCTTTTTTATTTTTTAGAGTTTCTTTGTTAATTGCTATTATCACCTTTGTATGTGGCAATTTTTCTGTTCAGTAACCAAATTGTGACCAATGTTTACTGTACTAGAGTCACAAGTTGTAAAGCTGTTCTATTTTACAATTGTTATAAATAAAAAGAAATTCTAGTTGATCAGAGTGGTGAAATCAAACAAGTAGATTCAGAGTTTCTTCTACATTCAAATATCAGGATCACTGTATCTATATTAACCTCTCTCTCCTCCTACATATAATAACTACGAGTTGTCGTGTCTAGATCTATTGCTTCTACGGACAAAGAAAGCGTAAGTTACAGTAACAGCTACTGTGGAAACAGGATTCACACAAGGGGATTTAACCGGGGTTTGGATAAATCCGATTGAAAGATGATCAGGTTTTTAAAGATTGAGAAGATGAAGAACTAGGGCTTCGATTAGGGTTTCAGAAAGAGAGAAAATTGGTGGATATGAGAGAATTGCTTCTTGTATTAATGTTTCGATCCCGCAAAATAGGGGACAAACCCCCTATTTATAAGAAAATAATGAGATTACAATCATGAAATATTCCTTAAATCTAGGGCTAAATCTATGTAGATTTTCCTTTTGTTGTTTGGAATCCTAAGAGGACGAGGTCGGCTGGCGACCTTTGTGGGCTTTTCTCATGGGCCCAATGGTCGGGCCTTGACAAAGATACCCTGGTTTAATACGATCTGGTTTACCCATGGTTTAGGCCGGTATGTCGTTGGTGCTAATTCCTGCACCAACAGCTACGATACAAACTCCGATGGCACAGAGAGGTTGCAGTAGGTACTTGTTTCCCATTGTTCACCAACACAATCAAACAACAATTAACACCACTAAATAAAAAGAAAAAAAGAACTAAGGGATGATGATTTTTGGAGACAGAAGCAAAGACTTACTTGGGAGAGAAGCCACTACACAAAGAGGTGATTCCTCATGAGTAGCGTTCAAGAGTACTGAGTTCATGTAGAGCGGAACAAGACAAGGGAACCCGAGCTTTAGCTTCAAAATTTGTCCAAGGATTGTTTCCGGATGAGTTGATATTATTGAATGTGACTGGTTGCTTAGTTTTGCACCAACGTACTGTACATGACAAGGGATAAAAGAAACAGCATGTGAGATGCATATATACGTGATCATGAACATATCAAGATCCCAGACAGATAGTATTGTAGAATGACTAGAGATTCTCTACGAAATAGGGTTTGGTGAATGTGAGTGTACATACGGAAGAAACCGAAAACAAAAATCGAGAGACCAACGATCTGAAGGAATATTCCGGCTACTATTGTGTTTTTCGATTTAAAATATTATTAATATTTATGTTTATTTTTGAATAAAAGACTTTAGTTAATTATTGCTAGAAATAAAATTTGCTTAATCATATCTTCAAATAAAAGAATATAATGTGTAATATTATTTTAATCAAATAAAAGAATATATGATTAACATAATTTTATTTGAAGATATAAAGAATACAATGTGAAAAATTAGGAGTATTATTTTAACGAAAAAAATTAATACAAATAGTGTTTGTCGGCAAAAACGTTTATTTTAAAACCGTGAAATCACAATCTCCTAATCAAACATCAAATTCGGAGATCTATTTGGTGGTTCGGTCACTATGAATGCTGCTCCGTCATCGAGACACTTGCCAATTCCAATTTTTTGAAGGAAAAAAAAGGAAACATATCAGATATTTCCTTTTTGCTTAATTCCAAATTTCCAATTCCTAGTAAAGTTTTGATGAACTCAACGTAACGATGATTATAAATAAACCACTAACCCTCTCAATTATTTCTCACAATTCAATCGATCAAAAGCTCTCTCCTTCGTTTTAGAAGCTAAAGACTAAGAAGAGTACTCTGCTGTTCTCACTTGAACATGTCGATTACGTTGATACACCGTTACCTTGTCCGAGACTTTTTCGCTGTTCCGTTTCTTACACCATACGGAATTGGTTACCACCACTTTTGTCGTAACTCCTTCTTACATGTTCCTCAAAGAGTTGTTCCTCCTCTCTTGGGTTTGAAGAAACGTCCACAAAAGCCTTACTTCAAACCTTCTACTACCGAGAAGCCGCAATCTAACCCTGATCCTGTTCATGATGAGAAGCCTAAGCCTGTTCGAGCTATAGCACCACCGACTCAAGAAGCGGAATTTTTTGATGGTTCGGTCCCCATGGGTGCTGCTCCTTCACCAAGACACGTACCGATCCCGATGTTTTATGTTAGAGAGAAGATCAAAGAGTCCTCGAAGCTAACCAAGACTTGAATTAGAGAATTCAAGAGACCAAACTTTTTTAGTTTCTTTGTTAATTGCAGTTATTACCATTGTTTGTGGCAATTTTTTTGTTCAGTAATCAGTTTCACCAATGTTTACTGTACTAGAGTCGAGTCACAAGTTGTAAAGGTGTTTTTTTTTTTTTGCATTAGAAAAAAAAAAATACTAGTTTATCAGATTCATGTGAAATCAAACAAGTGGATTCAAAGTTTCTCCTACATTCAAATCTCAGAATCACAGTATCTCTAGTTCTCTACTAATCTCTCTCTCCCCCCTACATAATAACTACGAGTTGTCGCGTCTAGATCTATTGCTTCTACGGAAGGTAGTGACAAAGAAAGCGTAAGTTACAGTAACAGCTACGATACACACTCCGATGTATGTGCACAGAGTGGTTGCACACACATATAGGTACCTATTTCCCATTGTTCACACCAACACAATCAAACAACACTTAAATAACTGAAGAAGAATAAAAAAAGAACAATGCAATGGTGAGCAAAGACTTACTTGGGAGAGAAGACGCTCCACACAAAGAGGTGATTCCTCATGAGTAGCAAGACCACAGTGTATGCGGTCAAGAGTATTGAGTTGATGCAGAGCGGAACAAGACAAGGGAACCCGAGCTCTAGCTTCAAAATTTGTCCAAGACTTGTTTCCCGATGAGTTAATATTGTTGAATGTGATTGGTTTCTTAGTTTTGTACCAACGTACATGACAAGGGATAAAAGGAACAGCATGGGAGATGCATACGTGATCATGAACATCAAGATCCCAGATAGTATTGTAGAATGACTAGAGATTCCCTAAGAAAAAGAGTTTGGTGAATGTGTTAGTGTTATGGTAAATAAACATACGACAGGTGAATCAGAAAATAAAAGAGGAAGTATATGGCTTACGATAAAAGCACCAGCAACATCGATCGTTGCTAAAGTATTGCTGTTTCCAAGAGCAAAGTGACCTGCCATTCCCATGTAATAGAGTGCAGCAATCTACAAAGAGAAACCTCAAACCTTAAAGTTTGAGCTTTTTGCGGTATAAATCCCAGACAAAGAGCAAAAACAAAAACTTACCTCGACCCATTCATTTACTTGAAAACCATGAGAAGAAAGACAAGAAACTGCTAAAGTTTGGATGAGAAGCAAAAGCATAGGCCCCGAGTTGATCGGTTGTTGGAGAAGTAACTGTAGAAGACACCAACATAGTGTGTATGCAGAGCCAATCAAATACAAGCAGTCACCTGCTTCAGCTAGAAAGGACTTGTCTTTTTTTAGGATAGACCATGGCAAAACTAAAGCAGATCCAATCGCAGATATAAAAAGAAGCAAATAGATAACTTTTACTATGACAGTGGCTCCAAATTCAGTTGACACTTCAAACATTTCATCCTGATATCTCCCAGCATGCAGCAAGATAAGGAACCCACAAGTTAGGAAACCCAAAGCTAGGACGCAGACACTTTTTCTCTTTGATCCTGTTCGAGAGACAGTAAACAGTCCTAGAACAATAACAAGGACGACTGAGATCAGGTGAATCCATTTCACATAACCACTGCCAACTTGCTCTAGCCACTTAGAAATATCAGTAATGTAAGTCCAGTTCACGCCCCCTTGACGCCAACCTCTTAGTAGTCTACCAGATATAAGAAGCAAGAAGACAGAACCGACTTTATAGTCCCCGAGTATGTTCCTCCCCTTGGAAAAATCAAATAACTTCGCTGTCTTGAAGAGTAATAGAAGATGGAATGTGGATACCATGAAATGCCATATATAGTGCTCTTCTTCCACCATTGAACTTGATCCCATGCTTATAACAAGGATCACAAGAACAGCAAAAATGAACACCTCTTCTAAATTTAACCGATAACTCAAACTGCAGACTCGATCCTTAGGTTCATGGTAAACCTCTTTCAATAAGGATAGAAAAAGAGTTACACAGACGAAGCATGAAAGAAGCATGGCACTCAACCCAAGACCGAGTAAGAAAACTGGTTTCTGCAAACATAAAAGAGTTTTGTTATGATTAAAATAGATTTTTACTAGACTTGTGAACTATTGACAATTGACAATCATCATTTTTCTTAAATACTTTCATGGAACTCTAAGAAAAGATGCCAAACATACTTCAGTGGTTTTGCTTGCTAACCACTCACTTGCAGTTTTCAAGAAGGTGTCATATGCATCTAAAGCTCGGCTGAAATCTTCCATGGCACTAGAAGACCTATCAAACATGAAAGCATCCTTGAAATTAGTTATATCAAATTCAAACTCAGGAGGAGCACCGTATGTGGAAGTCTCATACAAATCACGCACTCTGTCAATTTCTTGGACTTCCAAATGTTGTGAAGAACAGCGGCGTTCCTAAACAAGCAAATAAGCTGTTTCTCTTTATCCCCAGAGCACTCGCTAATATCCAAACCAAGGCCCTCACAAATTCTATCAACAAAGCAATTGCAGGAAAAACCTTCAAACAAGGAACTTGGTATCTGTGCTTGCATTAGTCTGAGTAACTGCCATGAATTCAATTCTAGTGCCCGTAGTTGCTCATAATCTGAAACGAGAAGACACAGTAAAGTAAAAATGCATCCCCACACGTTTGACGAAAAATTTGAGAGGCCAATAGCGCTTAACCTCGTAAAGAATTGAGAATTCCTGGGACAACCACTCCAACATTGTTCTTTGGGATCGGCACACCAAATAGAAGAGCTAAAGTTGGTGTCAAATCTACCTACAATACAAGGTTTCATATCATGTATAGCTCATTATCATGAACAGTCTGTCCAGAAAAAGCAGATGCTTGCTTGACTGACAGGAAAAGAGATCAAAGAGATCTCACGAAAATTGCACTGACTGTTCTACCTGGAAAGCTAAATTATTGGTTGCTGCACCATAATCAGAAACATTGCTTCTCAACCCAATGAAGAGCATTAAGGAGTCAGTTTCTTCATATGACGATCCTCCATGATTTCCATTATCGGTCATGCCATGATCACTGACAACTATCTGTATATGAAACCCAAATAAGATTACTCTTGACATATGAAATTCAAATGGACCTTATAACACGAAAAATACTCACCAAAAGAGTTTTCCCTTGATCATCGTCACGATCCATCATCCCTCTTAAATGCATTGTTCTAACTATGTCATCCATTTCTGTAAGTTTTGCAGCCATCAAAGGGCTAGAATAAAGAAACAGATAATAAGATGATTCAGCCATACAACTAGTAACCTTAACGATTCTACTCACAAATGGGTTAGGTAACTAACTACCTGTTACGGCCTCCAGTATGTCCAACATGATCCAAACCAAGGTAATGAAGGATCTGATAAGGCATAGATCTAGTAAGAATAAAGCACAGAAAATCTCAAGTGTTATCCAAGAGGAAATTGTGAACAATCCATCAAGGGGCAAAACACCAATGCTGGGGAAGAAAGCAAAAACTGACCAAGAAATTCCAGTCATCACGGTTCAGCTCATGCGGTAGGTGTCGAGAAACATTTCTGTCGACCTGTACTGTATCTTTGACCTGTCCAAAAAACATTATTTTTGTTCGTATGACCATTATTTAAAGCAATCAACAAAACCAAACATCACATTAAAACTCACAAAGAAACTGCTAACACCATCATGTCTCATAAATAGCCCTGGGAATAACTTGAGCCACGTCTCATCACCAAGCATCACCATTTTCCAACCAATCCTAAAGAATTGACCTGGTTAAATTTGGACCACTGTTACAACGGTTTTTCTTTCAATATATGCAAGCATGAAAACATTTCTCATTCACAAGACTAATAGCTACCAAGAAGGTTGTCCTCTAAGAAAGCTTGTGTGTTAAAATTGAAAGCCACATCCAAGAAACCACCAATCTCACCAGAAACCATTGCCTGAAAACAATAAAATCCGTAACTCAACAAGCAAAACAATTCATCTTAAACTGTGATCATTTACTTAACAACCACGATAAACGCACCTTCAACCTCGGCATTGTGACAGTCGGAGGAGCTGCTTTAGCATGGTAACCAATGGCATCTCCTTTAGCCAACAGTGACTGAGTGTAAGGCATAGACTCTTTCCATACATTCCTTGGAGGTTGACCATCTCTCCCTAAAACGAACTCTGCAGGAAGCCCATCAATAACCTAAACTAGCATCGTTTTAGAACGAATTCTCTCACAAAAAAAAAGAAGAAGCAAGATCCAAATTTGAAAAACTGCATCATTATACCATCAAAATCAGTCGATCATATTTCAAAGAGATGCCAGATAACTCCTACAACACAAAATCCACCACTCCCAAACTTCAGAACAACCAAAACGAAGCTATAAATTTGTGTTTGTATTCACGAAAAAAAAACCAAAAAAAACCTGATGGAGCAATCTCAGTTTCTCAGAATGAAGCTCAGATTCGTTCGAATTCGGAGAAGAATCACAGAAAGGATCACGATAGCTCTCTGAACCACTGAAATTTCAACATTGAAAACGAAAGAAAGTGTAAGCAGCTTCTTCTTCTTTGGTTTCAAAATGTTATGAATAGTAGTACCTGACGCCGGAGAGAGTCGGCTTGACGGGGAAGAAACCGAAAACAAAAATCGATAGACCAACGATCTGAAGGAATATTCCGGCCACCGTAAAAACCGTCAGTCGCGTACAAGTCATCGCCGTCGTCATTTCAAGATCCAGCGAGAGAACTGAACCAAAAACAAAAATTCAAAAAGAAAGGGGAAAAGGAAACTTGAAGCCCAGTTAAAAGCCCATTAGTATTATTAAAGGCCCATAATGAGAGTTGAGGTAAATTGTACTGTATACAAGTGTCACTGTAGTTTTTAGAATCATCTTTTGTTGTGTGTCAGAGTTGGTGTAGGGACTCTGTAGTAGTCTCGTAGAAGCCTAAAATGGCTAAAAGGTTAGGTGCAATGTTACTTTAGAGACTAGAGAGAGAGAGAGAGAGGCTCGACGTGAAGGTGAAGAAGGTCACGAGTGAAGAAGAGTCGAGTCAAAAATAAAAATGATATTGTCAGAGACACTTTGACCCAAAGAAGAAGAATCAGAACACACACAGTTGTGTCACGTGCGGCCTAAAGCTTCTCTAACTAATATAGAAACTATTCAATTTCTTTCTAATCAGAGAAAGTAACGATATCATTTGTTTCAAAAACTCGTTTCAAACGAAATAAACATTTCGCAGAAACGTTTCAATTGCCGACAAATAAAAAAAAAACGTTTCAATTATTATTTTGTATTTTTATGGCACTGAGAGATGTTGAACTAATTCTACTTTTTACCAAACCAAACCAAAACAAATATCAATGGATTAAATGTAATTCAATAAATTAAATTCTAAAAAACAGTAATAAACATTTATTAGGGGGAGTTATTGGGAGATTGATTTTAAAAGAGTTTGTGGATTTCAAAAGTTTAGAGATTTTAAGATTCTCAAAAAGATTTGTTGATTCTAAAATAATGTTTACCCAGATTTTTAGAGTTTAATAGATTCTTCATATGATAGACTCTACAAATCCTTATGATAATTGCAGTATTTTGAAAGTTGTTTTTAATGACTAAATAGGTAAGGAATCATTAAACCAATAACACTAGAATTTGATAGAATTGGAAAATCAATAAATACTCAACTTTTTGAATAACAAAGGATTTTAAATAGAATTACAAAATACATACACCAATAACAAGAGATTTTAGTAAGAATCTAAGAATCCGTACACCCCTTAGAATCTACAAATTTTTTGAGAATTTTAAAATCTCTAAACTTTTGAAATCCACAGACTCTTTTAGATTCAACCTCCCAATAACCCCCTAAACTATTTATACTAGGGTTTGATTACTGATATTTTGTAATATGATGTGATGCGTTTTTCTTTATTAAGAAAAATTGGTTTTAATTATTTTTAAGCTACATACACATACACTACGTGTTTTAAGCTAATAATTAGTTTGTTGAAAGAAAAAAAACTTCCATGTACTTTACCAGAAGAAAAAAAAACTTTAATTATGAATAATTGCTTCCTAATCCTATATAAGTTAATTACTCGTAGAACACTTGCTTTTTATTTCTAGTAAACAAAATTTTAATAAAGTAACATCAAACATCGGTACTTAAAGAATTTATCAATTAACATATATATATATATATATATATATATATATATATATATATATATAATTAGGATCAATAATCTATGCATGGTCAATTAGTTTTAAGTTAAAATTCCATGATAAATTCAAATTTAATACAAATCAAGTTTGTAATAGTTTGATAATATTTAATAAATTCATATCAATTTAATAATTTGATTGACTAGCCAAATCTTCAATTTATAATTTTCAGTTTGTAATAACAATATTATTTGATTGACTGCCTACAGCCCCACACTAGATAGAGAAGAGTTTACATTTAAAATAAAAAAAAGCCAAAACCATAGTAAATAATTGTATTCATCTTTGGAGTAATCAAGATCGAGTAGTAGTAGTAAAAAAGATCGAGTAGTAGTAGTAAAAAAAAGAAAGAAAAGATCAAAGCATAGTAGTAGTAGTAAAAAAAAAAGAAAAAGATCAAAGTATAGTAGTAGTAGTAGTAGTAGTTGTTGGTTATATTTATTTGTTTGTAACAAAACCTAAAAATATCTGTACGGACAGTTTGAACGTGTCCCAATCAGATTTCTTGTGGCTGCTTTTTTTTCTTTTTAATTTTAAAATTGTGTGTTTAGGGTCCCCAATTGTAATAAGAAGTTTTGAGTGGTCGACACTGTTTTTATTTTACTCTGCCTCGAGAGGGGTGACCCCCTCCCCTCTTCTCTCTCTGTCTCTTCACAACTGTTTCTTCGCATCAAGGAATGCTATAAATTTGTAAAAATCGTTTTGCTTCTTTGTTTTTTCAATTTTAATCCACAGTTCTTGGTTTGCTTTTCTAGCTATGGAATGATCGTGGCTAATGGCTATATTGAAACCAATGTGTGCTTCTGTTGATGACGTTATTACACTATGTACATAACATCCTCCCACATGTGCCGATAGTAATGTTGAACTTATGTGATAACATGTTATAAATAATCCCTTCAAAATGTAAAATTTTAGTTAATTGTTGTTTTCAGATACATATTCAGTTTTTTTTTTTTTTTAAACTGATGATTTGTGAAATAAATTATTTGTGCATGAGAAATTGATCATTCGGCCATTCCATTATTTGGTCGTTAGTAAAATTTCGAAAAAAAGATGGCACTTTTCGAAATTAACAACATATTATATACTATATATTCTGGCCGCAGACAAAATTATTTGTTTATTGTTTCATTATTGATTTCCATTTTTACCCGAAATGTTCTATGCAAACCACAAAAATAGTATATATATATATATATATACTTTTGGATATTTATATATATATTCGAAATTAAGAACTATTTTGTCATGACATTAGAGTTTTTAAAACAATAGCAGCAGACCAAAAAATATTTCTTTATTCTTACATTATATACTTTGTCACTTTACCCAAAATGTTCTATAATCTATATAAACAACATAAATAGTTTAGTATTTTACAATTTTGTTTGATATTTCTTTTTTTATACATTTTGCAAAGTTTATAAATATTAAATTTACATAAAACTTTCTTTTGAGAACACAATTCTTGTGTCCCATTATTTGGGGGTTAGTGTATTTTCGAAAAAGATTGCACTATTCGAAATTAACAACATATTATATAGTTTATATTTTTGTCATGTTAAATTGGAAAATATTTCCCGCAGACAAAATTACTTGTTTATTGTTTCATTATTGATTTTCAATTTACCCAAAATATTCTATAAAAAAAAAAAAATAGTAACTCGTATATATCTTATTGGATATTTTTCTATTCTCATATATCCAAAATTTATAAAACTATATTCGAAATTAAGAACCTTTTTTTTGTCATGTCGAGAGTTGGAAAAACAACAGCCGCACACAAAATTATTTGTTTATTCTTACATTATATACTTTGTCATTTTACTCGAAATGTTCTATATTAAAAACAATAAAATAGGATATAGTATTATATAATTTTTGTTGGAAATTTTCTATTCTCATACAGTTTATAAATATTAAAGTTACATAATAGTCCCTTTGAAGAAAGTGTTCAGAGTTTCTTCTTCTGGTTAATGTTTTTTTTTTTTTTTACAGTAAGGGACCAATTTAGTTACAAGAAGAGTGTGTACGTGAGACAACTCATTTTATGAAAAGAAATTCCCCCACTGACCCAAACACACACTTCTTCTTCTCTCATTGGAGACTTATAAATCCTATTACCTCACCATATCCAATAACCACCACACACACATAGTCACACACTTACCAATATCACCCAAAATAAATAAATAATACTGTCTTTTTCTTTCCAAAAATAATCATTTAAGAAACCCCATATCATCTTATATTATTACTTTATCAGTATCATTAAAATACTATAAACCTCTCCCTGAAAATATCTCATCCTTTCACCAATCAAAACCTTGTCATGTCTTCTTCTCTCCTCGACATTTGAGGTGGAAATAAATTTAACCATTTTTTATAATATATTCCCTTAAAGCTTTTTTTGTTTTTGTTTTGTTTTTTTTTTTCTTGTTTTGATCCATTTCTCTCAATTTTCTCATTAGTTGCTTCATCAAACAAACAACAACTAGCTATAGAACGATCTTAGTCGTCCTCTCCTCGACTTGGTTTCAAAATCTTTCAAAAACTAGGGTTTTTACTGTCTTCAAATCATATTTATTCTTCTAAATTTAGCAAAAAGAACACGATTTACTTTCCATTTCAGTCGTCTTGTCACTCTCTCTCTCTTCTTTAAAGTCTCCTTTTTTAGCAAAAAATAAAAAATAAAAATTCTCTCTTCTCTCTGGGTTGTTGTTCTTCATCTCCTCCTCATCTCTCTTTACTTTTCTTTTAAATCATCTCTCTCATTTCTTGAATCTTTTTTGATCTATCAAGATCAATCTTTAGGTCTTCTTGGATCAAAATCTTAAGCTATCCTTTGCCTTTTTAGGGTTTTCTTGTTTGTTGTTGCTTTGACATGGCGAGAGAAAAGATTCAGATCAGGAAGATCGATAACGCTACGGCGAGACAAGTTACGTTCTCGAAACGAAGAAGAGGTCTTTTCAAGAAACCTGAAGAACTCTCTGTTCTCTGCGACGCCGATGTTGCTCTCATCATCTTCTCTTCCACCGGAAAGCTCTTCGAGTTCTGTAGCTCCAGGTCTATCTCTTTCTCTCTCTAAATTCTCTCTCATTAGATTTTCTCAAACTCTTTCATGGGATCTTTGTCTAGATCCAAAAAAAAGATAAACTCCAAAGTTTTTCTAGATGTATATGTAATCCATAGAAGTTTACTGTATCAATCTTTGTTGGACCACTAACTATTTATATTAATGACCATACATGGTTTTGATAAAGTGTATAGTAAACTCTGTATTTAGGAAAAATAAGGTATCTAATTAGGGTAATAGTCAAGAATATGTAAATCTTGATATACATTTTCATAAATAATGCTCTATAGTATTCTCCTTTTGTTATTGCATATATAAATCTATGTACATACATATATAGATTTGTGGGATGATATGTGGAAGCCATCAATGTCATAGACATGTTTATTTACTATATGTGGATACTATAACATGAGAAACTTAAGAGGAATCTATATATGTGTGGATGTGTAAAGGTTTCCCTTTGAAGAAGGTAATCAATAAAAATAATATATATGTTGGAATCTAATTAGTGTTGGGGAAAAGTCATTGAGAGGTTTTGGATATGTTACTAATATTGGGAATATAACTGACTTATCAGAAAGATCCGATTTTGGATTTTCGACCCACTAAGTTATCAATTTAGTTCTCATCACTGGGGACATACACACTCACATATAAGTGTGTATATCTTACTAATCATGATAGTGTTTAACATGAAATAATGTATATGTTTGGGATTGAATCTGTTTTGTCGATTAGGTTTGTATCTTTTGCTTGTAGATTTTGGTTCATTGTCTATGTTTTATATGTACATTGTTAATATCAGTCATATAGCTGTTTATAACATACCTAGTAGAAGATCATTAACAGTCTTATATAATGCCATACTTATTGAAATGTGTTTTATATAATGAAGCATGAAGGAAGTATTAGAGAGGCATAACTTGCAGTCAAAGAACTTGGAGAAGCTTGATCAGCCATCTCTTGAGTTACAGGTTAGCTTTCACGATTTCTTTTACTTACAAAGTAGAGTAACTCCGTTGATTTATCAATAGTTAGTGTATACTCATATATATTGTACTTGAGATCCATCAAGAATCTCCAAGCTACTTATTTATCAGTCAATTTAACGACACTTTTTGTGATTTTCACTATGTATTCTTCTTGTCTCTCTTCACTGCCTTTCTGGTTTGTCACAACCAAATTGTACCGACATGGAAAGTAAGAATATGAATATGAAAATATCTCATTAGTACAAGGTTGAACTAATGTGGAAACTACTCTTACTTAGTGGGAAACTGAGTAATTTAGAAACTAGACTTTTTTACATGAGAAGAAATGTTTAAAAGTGTTGTTAAGTTGATGTGATAATTAGTAGAGTTACATAAATATAAATATCTCATTAGTTCAAGGTTGAAATAAATAGTTTATTACTAAGGTAAAAATATGATCGTAGGAATAAGTTATCTAAGAAACTGAACTTCAACAAAAAGATGATAGGAAGATAGATAAGATTCACTATGTCGACATGCCAATGTCCTCATGAGTTGGCTTCTTGATTACCGAATGAGACTCTTTAACTTGAACTCTCTTTATGGTTCAAACTCGAGTTTCCTTATTGTTGGGCTTATGTATACAATACTCTTTCTATATATTGTCTCTAATTTTTCCGATGGAGTGACCTCTAATTTGTTTTGAATTTAGATATAATTTGGTTTTGATGTTTAGTCTTTTGCAATTAAAGTTTTGCTAAGAGAAGATTCTATTAGGAGAGTTGGCTTGTGGTATTAGAAACAGGATCGCCCTATTAGTTTAGGCCCGCGATCAATTCTCTTCAAATATGAATTGTTTTTCGTTTACCATATGTCATTTGTTTTCGGCCTATTTAAATACTCGGTTATGTTGCATGGAAACAGAAAATGATACGCAAAAACTAAACGTTTCAGAAAGATAGATTGCATTAATCTTGAATACTTTCATCTTATACTTTGGAAATTTATCTTAAGTATATATAAAAAAGAAGGATCCCTTTGGACAAAAAAAGAAGGTTCTGGTCGGATCGTGGACACACCGACCTTTGACCGGTTCATCAAAACGTGTCCGGTTTTATGATAAAACCGTCAATATTCAATGATTAAAGCTTTGATTGGTGAACATCTTTACAACCTTTTTAAAATAACGGACCAAGACAACATTTTCACATTCCTTTTTTTCTCAATTCATTTAATAAGTTAATTAAACTTAAGATTCTTTCTCAGATTAAATAAAATTTACATATTTTCTGACATGTTCTGTAACGTTTGACACAGAAGAATAATCGGAGAGAATGCTTCCCCCGAACTTCCTCCGACCACGACGCTGGCACTTTAACATTGGTACAACAACACAGAAGACATTAAGTAGGAAATCAAAATATTCAAACTTTCTTACAAAACAAAAGTAATTTAATTAAAACTAAAGAAAAAAAATCAACTTTTACCAAAATAAGACCGAGGTTTGCTTCCCACCCATGATCTCTCTCCTTCATGATTGATGAGAAAGAAAAAAAGCAGATTCATTTGTTGCACGTTCTTTCCTCAATTTCTGAACTTTTTTTTCTTTGTGGGTCTATCTAAAAACCGAAGCTTTTTTCCCTTTTCTTTCTCGTGAAATTAAGATCTAGAGAGAAGGATCATCAACACATACACATAAATGTTACAGGCTTTGAATGAATAGGATCAGCAAAAAGTTGAAAACTTTGACATAAAAATCAAAACTTTGCGACGATGTTGCAGAGAGCTGCGAGTAATGCGTATTCATGGTGGTGGGCGAGTCATATCCGAACCAAACAATCTAAATGGCTCGAACAAAACCTTCAAGGTCTCTCCTTTTTTCCATCTCCATCTTATATATGTGCTTTGATTATCTGGTTTATACAAAAAAAGTTGAGATCTTTCTGATCTTTTGAGGGTTTGATATGAAAGGATCTCTGTTTTTATGGATGTGATGATGGATTTACAGATATTGAAGAGAAGGTGCAATATGTGTTGAAGCTATTACAAGAAGATGGGGATTCGTTTGCCAAGCGTGCGGAGATGTATTACAAGAAGAGACCGGAGCTTATTAGCTTTGTTGAAGAATCTTACAGAGCTTATAGAGCTTTAGCTGAGCGTTATGATCATATTTCTACAGAGCTTCAAAATGCTAATACGACGATCGCCTCTGTTTTTCCTGATCAAGTCCCGAACTTTGCTATGGATGATGATGATGACTCCATGTCTAAATTCGCTAAAAGATCGAATACTTCTGGTGCTAATGTCCCCAATGTTCCGAAATTGCCTGTTAAAGACTTGAAGAGTGCAGTTAAAGTGGCTACAAAGAAGCTTCAGCCGAGGAAATCTATGAAGTATACGGGTGGTTCTACGAATGTAGTTGTTAAGAGCTCGGGTTTGAGCAAGCCGGAGGCGATGGGGGAGATTGATAAGTTGCAGAAAGAGATTTTGGCGTTACAGACGGAGAAGGAGTTTGTCAAGAGCTCTTACGAGATAGGTTTGTCTAAGTATTGGGAGTTTGAAAAGGGTATTAAGGAGAAACAAGAAAGGATCTGTAGTTTGCAGGATGAGTTTGGTGAGAGTGTTGCGATAGAAGACGATGAAGCTCGGAAATTGATGACCGAGACTGCGATTAAGTCATGTCAGGAGAAGCTAGTGGAGTTGCAGGAGAAGCAAGAGAGGTCTTATGAAGAAGCTAGAGAAGAGCATGTGAAGATTAAGGAGTCTAAAGAGAAGCTGAAATCTATGGCAAGCCAGTTTCTAGGGGACGAGAGTGTCTTTGCGAAAGACGATGGTGATGAAGTTAGAAGAACGGAAGAGTTGGAGTATGAGATCAAAGAGATGTCTAGGAAGAAGAAAGAGTTGGAATCTGTAAAGGAGAAGATTAGAGAACATTTTGAGTCTGGTGTGAATTCCTCGGACAACGCAACAGAGATGGCTGAGAAAGTCGATGAGCTCGTGAACAAAGTGATTACCTTGGAGAGTGCGGTTTCCTCGCAAACTGCTTTGATACAGAGATTAAGAAATGAGACCAATGGTCTCCAGACACAAATCAGTACTCTTGAAACCGACAAAGCATTGCTAGCAGACGACAAGAGTGATCTGAGGAACAAGCTGAAGGAGATGGAAGAGAAACTCAAGGCATTGCAGGAATTGGACAGAAATGTTTTGGACAAGAGTAGCAATCTGCAGACAGATTTTGATGAAGCTTGTCATAATCTCGATAACCTCTCTGGTGGGAAGCTGCATGATGAGAAGCCAGAGAGCGAGTCTGATAACTTGGTGATGAATATGGAAAAGGAGAAAGAATTGGGAGCTGAAAAGAGGAATTCTGATGTGACTGAAGAGGCAGAGGACCACCGGAAGGAAATGGCTGAAGAGAAGAAAGAAGCACGCGAGAAGAGTGTAAAATTTGAACAGACCCGCGATGCGACAATAGAATCAGAAGATATCATCATCCCTAGTGAAAATCCAGAAACAGTAGATTCCGATATAGAGAAGCAAGCTGCATCTGACAAAACAGATTCTGTTCTTGATAATGTTTTCGAGAAGCAAGCTGCATCAGATAAGACAGAGTCTGTTCCGGATAATATTTTAGAAAAGCAGATATCTTCTAAAGAATCTGATATCACTTTGAATGGCAAACAACAAGAGGATCAAAAGGAGGAAGATGAACCAGATTGGAAAGAGATGTTCATGAAGGGAATGGAAAATAGGGAAAAGCATTTGCTTACGGAGTACACTACAATTCTCAGGAACTACAAGGATATGAAGAAAACTTTGGATGAAACAAAAACAAAGATGAAGACAGAGAATGCAACAAAAGATGATGAGATCAAGATACTAAGAGAGAAAATGAGCCTCCTGCAGAAGGGTCTTGGAGACAGTAATGACTTGATGGAAAACCAGATGTCAAACGACGACTATTCCATCGGGTTCATGGCTACAGAAAACGAGAACATGTCTCTGGTTGAGGAACAGTTCAGGTTGAATATTGATGAGCTTCTAGAAGAGAATTTGGATTTCTGGTTACGGTTCAGCACAGCTTTTGGACAGATACAAAGCTACGACACTTCAATCGAAGATCTACAAGCCGAGATATCAAAGCTAGACCAAAGAAAAAAGCAAGATGGAAGCAGCACAGCGAAATATGCCCTGAGATCAGATGTTCGACCACTTTATGTACACTTGAGGGAAATAAACACAGACCTGGGTCTCTGGCTGGAGAAAGGAGCATCCTTGAAAGAGGAACTGAAATCCAGATTCGAGTCTTTGTGTAATATACAAGATGAGATAACAAAAGCCTTGAAATCAAGTGCTGAAGATGATGATTTCAGATTCACGAGTTACCAAGCTGCTAAATTTCAAGGTGAGGTGTTGAACATGAAGCAGGAAAACAACAAAGTGGCAGACGAGTTACAGGCCGGGCTAGATCACATCACCATGCTTCAACTCGAGGTTGACAAGACTCTAGGAAAGCTGAGTGACGAGTTTGCTCTTACAGGTTCAAAGAAATCCGATCTTGATCTCCAGCATTCGGATAGTCGTTCAAGAGTGCCCTTAAGGTCATTCATCTTTGGCTCCAAACAGAAGAGAGCAAAGCCATCCATATTCTCCTGCATGCATCCCTCACTATATAGAAAGATGAAGACTTCTACATCATAGGTAACATTTTACATACTATATACTACATGCCATCCAGAGAGTTAATTGTTTCATATACTGTAATTTATTTGATTCATTTGTGTTCTTTTTACCTGTATTCCCTGGGGAGATCGACCGGTTTTTATCCCCCATTCCCTTTTCTTTTTGGTTTGCGAGATTGAAACAATAGTGTTGTGTATTGGTTTTTTATATCATTTTTGAGCATTGTAGATTGTTCACAGTTTGTAACTGGTGAAGCAAGAGGAATGTCTTCAGGCTTTATACATTTTCTTCATCAAAATTTGTATTTTCAGAACCATTACAAGAAACAGAGTTTGTAATTTTATGTATTTTTCTCCAAGAATCTTACGAGAAATTCTAGGACTGTAAGAGCATTTATCTCCCAAAGAACCCAAGAATATAATCAGAGTGAACAATTTCATTCTGGAAAGCATTAGAGTTTCATGAAAATAGACAACAGTTCTGCAACAATGACTATGCTAAGAATCTAAGAGTCATTAGTTCTCAAAAACTCCGTGTAAAATCAGACAGACATTTCACTTAGACAGATGAGATTTCATATTATTTTTCATTCGGAAATAATTACACAAGTTGATCTTCATCAGACATCAAGCTTCAAGACAATTTGGCAAGAAAAAAAGAGGTATACTCAACAATTTACTGAAATATTGGAGAGTAAGAAATGTTATGGTTTATATACGAGATAGTACTTTTAGGTCTCAAATGAAATTTCAGAGACTACCTTAGCTCCTCTTCCTTTAGCCATGTATAGACCTACATGGTGCATCAATTCCTGACACAAAGAAAAGAAACACAACAGAAGAATAAGAAGATGAATCGATTCAAAAGTGACAAGTCACTAGAAAGGAATGCTCATTTCAGAAGCATCAAACTTTTGTAATAATACCTGAGGATGAGCCTGAGCCCCTTTGATGTCTTTTGCAACATGCAGAGGAAGGTCAAAAGTAGCACAGCCACGCGAATACACTACCACATCTTTTACCGGAGGAAGAAAACCGTGGTTTCGAGCAGAGAGTGCAGCAGCCACAAAATCAAACACACATATGTCTGTACAGATACCTACAACCAGAATCTTTAAATCCCCAAAACAGAGGGAAGTTCAAGTTAGTTGAATATATGCCTAAAAGCACTGAACTTGTTCAAGATAACTAATCAAATCATCAAGAAAAAGAAAAAAAACTTACGACTTTGATCTGTGTTTCCTTAACCCAATCAACAAAAACATTAGAACCATCCTTCTCCATAGAACCCACAAACCCATTAACACAATCCTTTCGCCTAAGAGTGGCACAATTCTCACTTTCAAGCCACTGCAGAGCTGATTCATTAACCAAAAGAAGAATTCAAGACAACAGTCTAAACTAACTATAAAATCCTAACAAAGACATTGACAGAGCTTAAGTACCAGGAACAAGTTTAGATTCTTCAGTTCCTATAATACAATGAGGAGGATACGGAACCTCAGGAATATCTGGATGATGAGAATCAATAAACGCAAAAACCGGCCATTTCCGATTACAAAACTCTCTAGCAAGCTTTGCACTTTCCTCTACCATCTTCGATATCTGTTCATTATGCTCCGTTGGAGCCTGCATAAATCACAAAGTCAAACAACTTGACTTGAGGGCAATATCACAAACACTTGGAAGACATAAAATCAACACAAAGCCATCCAAAGTCACAAACTTTTGGAGAATTTAGATCAAATTGAAAGAGTTAATTTATAAAACCAAACCATATTGCCGGAGCCAACTGTGCAGAAGCCATTAACAACGTCAACGATGACTAGACCAACGCTCGAGTCTCGATTCAAAACAAGTGATTCTTCTTCATCCACTGGGATCTCCTTCTTCAGATGATCAAGTATAGTTTCATAATTCGCCATATCGATACGAGTCTACAAGAAGAAATTGAGAAAACTCAAAACTGGATCAAACAATTTTCCAAAGTAGAGGGACATATGAAGCGAGTTGGTTATGTTTTGTTTCCAAGGATAAAAACTATATAAACAGGTTTTAGTGATGGTATCTCAATTGGGGATGTAGCTCATATGGTAGAGCGCTCGCTTCGCATGCGAGAGGCACGGGGTTCGATTCCCCGCATCTCCAATTTTTGTATTTTTTCTCTGTACTGTTTTGTTTTGGGCTTGTTCTTGTAAATCAGATTATGGGCCTGGCCCATTACTTTTATTTAATAAGTAAGAGTAATATAGTTTATGTTTACAGTTTTGTCTTACCAACCTAACTTTAATCTCAGCCGTTCATCTTACCTACAACATAGTATGTTTTTTCACAATCCAATGAAGTAAAACTGTCCTAGGAAAGCAAAATATCCTTAGCGATGATGACAAATAATTTTCTGCTTTCCTACAAAAATAAATAAGAGAGAAAGTCAAACGTTGATACTACCTGATGAGTGACTATGACAAACTTATTAATTGAACTTGCTTGCCTGAGTCTGAGTGATCATGACAAACTCAACGTGGCAATCAATGTTTCATTGCATGGTTAGGTTTTGACCACATGGTTTCAACACATCTCTATCTTTAGTATACACCACACATCTTACCTACCTACAATGGGAGATACAAAAGTCACAATCAAATAAAATATCTTTCTCTTTCTCCTTTCTATAAAACAAAGATTTAACTTCTGTTGTCAATATCATATCACAAACCCAACAAATGACAACTTTGAAAGTCAACAATGGTGGAGATGGAACAAAGCTTCACGTGGCCATGTTTCCATGGTTAGCTTTTGGTCACATGGTTCCATACTTTGGGCTCTCTAAGCTCATCGCTCAAAAGGGTCACACCGTCTCTTTCATCTCCACTCCTCGTAACATCGACCGCCTCCTCCCACGGTTGCCTCAGAACCTTTCCTCCGCTATTAACTTCGTCAAGCTCCCGCTTCCCGTCGGCGACAATAAACTCCCGGAGGACGGTGAAGCCACTACAGACGTGCCTTTTGAACTCGTCTCTTACCTTAAAATCGCTTTCGACGGGTTAAAATCTCCGGTGACGGAGTTTCTTGAATCCTCAAAGCCGGATTGGGTTCTTCAAGATTTCGCGGCGTATTGGCTTCCTCCGGTCTCTCGCCGCCTTGGGATCAAGACCGGATTCTTAAGCGCTTTTAACGGCGCGACTCTTGGGATTCTGAAACCGCCGGGGTTTGAGGAGTACCGTACTTGTCCGGCGGATTTTATGAAGCCGCCTAAGTGGGTTCCGTTTGAAACTCCGGTGGCTTTCAAACTATTTGAGTGCCGGTACATTTTCCACGGGTTCATGGCGGAGACCACCGAAGGTAATGTCCCGGACATCCACCGTGTCGGCGGCGTGATCGACGGCTGTGATGCCATCTTCGTACGGAGCTGTTACGAGTATGAAGCAGAGTGGTTAGGAATGATACAAGATCTTCACCGGAAACCGGTTATTCCGGTGGGAGTCTTACCACCTAAACCGGAAGAGAAGTTTGAAGACACCGACACGTGGCTGACTGTTAAAAAATGGTTGGACTCGCAGAAAGCTAAGTCCGTTGTATACGTAGCTTTCGGCTCAGAAGCTAAACCGAGTCAAACGGAGCTGAACGAGATCGCTCTCGGTTTAGAGCTTTCCGGTTTACCGTTCTTTTGGGTGTTAAAGACTCGTCGTGGTCCGTGGGATACCGAACCGACCGAGCTTCCGGAAGGATTCGAGGAGCGTACGGCAGATAGAGGAATGGTGTGGAGAGGTTGGGTTGAGCAATTGAGAACACTGAGCCATGAGTCGATCGGTTTGGTTCTGACTCATCCCGGTTGGGGAACGATAATCGAAGCTATCCGGTTTGCTAAACCGATGGCAATGTTGGTATTTGTGTTCGACCAAGGATTGAATGCAAGAGTCATCGAGGAGAAGAAGATTGGGTATATGATCCCTCGGGATGAGACAGAAGGTTTCTTTACTAAAGAAAGTGTTGCCAAGTCACTAAAGTTGGTCATGGAGGAAGATGAAGGGAAGGTTTATAGAGAGAATGTGAAGGAGATGAAGGGAGTGCTTGGAGACATGGATAGACAAGATCTTTATGTGGACTCGTTCTTGGATTATCTTGTTGCTCATCGTTGAATTTGCTCACGAGGTTTTGATCCAATTTGAAAGAACTTGTGATGGTTAATAAGAATCGAATTTGATGATCAAGTGTTGTAACAATGAGCAATGTGTTTTGAAATGGGCTAAGATTTTGTGTAAGAGTCCGGGCTGTTTTTATATATTTACTTTGGGATGTTTTTATATTTTACTTGGCACCTAGTACGGTCTTATTTTTGTATGTTTAGAGCAGGGAAAGAAATAAGAGTTGCTAAAGATTTAAATGGGCCAAAAATTAATGACTTTTGAAGAGGATGGCCCAAATGATAGAGGAGCGATGCTTCACATAGCAACAGAAGCAACCCATTAGCAACTGTATGTGCCGCATTTTGATTGGTGGAAAAGTAAAATAGAAAGAAAAAAAGTTCTCACTTTCCTTTTATTTTCTGGCCGACTTTTCCCTCTATTGTCTATTCTCTCTCGTTTTAAGTACTTCTCATAGAGGTTGTTCAGCTGGAAATAGTCTTAGGAGCACCCTCTCCAATTTTTTCAATTAAAGAGTTGTTTATCTAATGCAACTGCGAGAGAGTACTACCAACAAAAAACTAAAGTTTATAAATTTTAGTCGCTAATATCTATACGAAACCCATATCCGTATATATGTAAAAGATTGTATTCATAAAATGTACATTTGTTAAAAATACATACACACAATAAATATTTTGACAGACTAATGCTCGTAAAAATATTACATATAATATTATTATTATATAACAAAAACTAAAATAGAAATATTATTTTCCCAAAAGCCAAAACTTCTAAATTTTTAAGAAGGATTATTGAATTTCTTTTACTATTGGTTAATATTATATGTATGCAAATGGACTAATTATGATAAAAGGTTTAGAAGTTGATTGGTTCTCTCGTAATCATCTACAAACACCATATTTGTTTTCTTCTAATTACGATTAAAAATATATATAACGGTTCATTAATTATTTCGTTAGCGATTTGAGGATGCACTATGCCTTTAATGAATAAACACATTTTGCGTTTGCGTTAGCGTTTGCAATCGCCCAAGTGAACGCTTTTTACAAAATTAAAATCTTATAAGATTGTGACAATCAATCTTTTCCTTTTCTTAAGAAACACACTGATATGAAAATCTCCGCGAAAATCTTCAATGATTTTGAGAGATTGACTTAGTTCTCTGCAAAATCAAATCGTGGCTTTTACCTTTTTCTAACTCTTAACTTACAAAAATCAAAACTTTATCGTTCCCGCTTACTTCACCACCGTGACTTTGAGAGCCAAAGAGGCGTTTTTTTTGTTTTTCACTTAATCACGACGCCGGTAATATGAATAAACGCCGTGGAGTAACACCCGCCGTGACGAAACGGCGTCAGGTGATACACGTGTTACCAGACGAGACAGCGATAAGAGTTGTCTGCCACGCTTCAGTAATCGGTGGCATAATTGGTTCGAACGGCTCCGTCGTTTCGAAGCTCCGCCGTGAAACCGGTACCAAAATCCACTGCGAGTCTCCGGTTAACGGCTCCGACCACTGGGTTGTCTTCATCGTCGGTTCAACCGCGGTTAATAAAAGCGTTTTGTTGACTGATAGAGTCGGGGATTTCTCAGGCGGGGAACACGAAGATTGGGTGACGTGTGAGGTCTCCGCTGCTCAGACGGCGTTGATTAGGGTTTTGGAGAGGTCTTGGGTGGTTTTAGCGGCCAAGGACGGTGGCGGAGTTGTTGATGGTGAAGATGAAGAGGCTTGTTGTGGGATTTTGGCTGATCGGAATCAGATTGGTGCTGTTTTGGGTTTGGGTGGGAAGAATGTGGAGTGGATGAGGAGAGAATCTGGTGCTATGATTAGGATTTTGCCTCCTCCTGTTTGTGGTACTAACACTGATGAACTCATTCAGGTGACTTTGTTCTCTCTTTGATCAGTTTGGAGTTTTTGTTAGGGTAACACATAAAGTTAGAGTCTTTAGATAGAAAAAAACGAGAAAGTTGGTAAATTTGTGAGTTCAGGTAAGTTCTTTGTTCTCTGATCAATTAGGGTAAAACAAAAAGTTAAAGTCTTTAGGTAGAAAATTTGAAAAAGTTGATAAATTTGTTTTGGTATTTTTGGTTTTTGATTTGTGAATGTCACTTCTTTGTGTATTAGATTACTGGTGATGTGTTGGCTGTGAAGAAGGCACTAGTTATGGTATCAAATTGTCTTCAGAATACTCCACCTCTCAACGGGTATCCACCGCCACTTTGCATCAAAGCGTACGAGTCATCTACTGATGGAAACACGGAGGATCAGCGTTCTGAGCTTTTCTCAAACCTGCATTTGCCTAATGCTTCAGACACTGCTGCGTCAAATCAACATTTACCATCTGCATATGAAGAAGGAAACTTGTTTGACGATTCAAAAAATACAGAACAGAAAGTTGTGTTCAAGATGATCTACTCAAGTGTTGCAGCTGGAGGCATTATTGGGAAACAAGGAACTATTATTAGAGTTCTGCAGAATGAATCAGGTGCCTCTATTTCAATTGGAGCTCCTTTAAAAGTATCTGGTGAACGAGTTGTTACCATTTCAGCACGTGAGGTATATAGGTTTTACCCTCATGCTCGTTGCTACGTGCTAACCTGAGTTTCTTCGTGTATTAGTCACATTCGGTTTGTTTTGTTTGTTTAGAACCTCGGGTCAGGGTACTCTCATGCACAAAATGCTCTGGCTCTTGTCTTTGCAAGATCTGTTGAGATTGATGTTGAGAAAGGTCTGCGTCCGGGATTGCACAAAGGTGCTTTGGTGAAAGCTAAGTTATTGGTACCATCACAGTTTGCTAATAGCTTAATGGCAAACAGAAACAGAGAAGCATTCATAGCAACTGGTGCTGATGTGCACATTCCAGTAGGCGACCAGATTTTAGAGAGGATCTCAGAAAATGAAGTGGTGATTGAGGTAAGTGCATGTTTTCTTGTAATAAGTCATAAGTGTAAGCTTGGTGATTTGCTCCTTTTGATTTTCTAACTGTTTTTAGATCAAGGGAGAGTATAGTCATGTACAGAAGGCCTTGACCCATATTTCCTCTAAGCTACGTGAAAACCTATTGTCAAAGAAGGTACTCGGAGAAAGGAGAGCTGGAGTTAGTAATCCAGATGACAATGCAGGAACAAGCGATACATCTAATCTGCAACCATCACAACAAGTAAGTGTGTTTCTTTACTCCAAGCTAGACTAGAATTTAATTGCTTCTATCTAATTCAACAAAAAATGCAGATCGCAAGCAGAGGTGATTCTCTCTCTGTATCAGATGGTGAACAAGAGTTGAAGCTGGTCAGAAGCGGTGCAATAAAATCGGTAGATCCTTTAGTGCAAACTGAGGTCCTTAAAGTAGTGGATAAAGTCAAAGGCTTTACACTTCAACAAAGTTTGCTGGAGGATGACTTGACACTGGGAATGAAACAGGATCAAATTTCTAGCAACGGAGATGCCTATTTTTCACAACCACGGTTTGTTTTTTTCCATGAACAATGGATCCATTTGGTTAACAATATTCTCGGTGAAATAATGCAGAGTTGGTTTTTGTTTTGAAGCAGAATTAAAGGTGTAGCTTTGAGAAAAGTTACCTTGGAGTTAGTTGTCGAGAAAGATGCTCTTGGTTCACTCTATGGCAGAGATGGCACCGGTCTGGATAATCTTGGACAGGTACATAAATCATACCTTCTCTTAATATTATATCCCCCTTTAGATGCTAGACAATGAAGTTTGATGGGGGTTCTTGCAAACTAATAGATTTCAGGAGCTAGAGTAGATGTGAAGGATCCTACAGGAGTTGAAGCAACGGTCTTAATCTGTGGGAATCCTGAGCAAACCCGCACAGCGATGTCTTTGATAGAGTCAATCCTTGCTGATCAATGAGACTGCCTTTTGCAACCTTCGGGTGTTTAGTTTTTGTGTTAGTCAAGCTCATATATCTTCTAGTTGTTTTCTAACTTTTGCTCTATATATTTGAGGCACATGTCATCCTTTCATTTTTAGGTAATATTTTTTAGGGAAAAAAACTAGATTAACCCAAATAAAGAGATTAATTACTAGACTAACTTATAAAATATTTGGGTTAGATGAGTACTTTTCATTACAAAAATACCCTTTTCTGCTTTGTTAGGAAAGAAAAAAAGTCAATATTACCCTTTACAAAATAATCAGCAATTTTCGTAAAAGTCTGTCGTTAATGTTGTTAATGTAGTGACAGATTTTTTTTTGTACGACAGATTAATTATAGAATGACAGATTTTCTATGACAGATTTGTTTGGAAATAGTTACGACAGATTTAATATTAGTGATAGATTATTTTTTTTATGACAGACTTTTGTTATATACGACAGATTTTTGTAATGTATGACAGATTTGTGAAAATATTTGACAGATTTATTTTGTTAGTTATTTCAGATTTTTTTTCCCAAAAAAAAACTGTCGTGTATTGACAGACTTGTTAACAGAAAATTAATTACTAGTTTGACTTATAGTGATGACAGATTTGTGTGAGGTTATGACAGATTGTAAAAATTTACTAAAAAACTGTCACTTGATAACAGATTTGTTAAACTTTATTAAAAATTGCTAGAATGACCTATGTATGTAATGGCAGATTTATTTATCTTGTGACAGTTTTTTTTTTTTTTTGTAATATTTGTTTATGTAGCAACCTAATTGTAACATGTAATGACAGATTTTTTGATGGGTTATGACAGATTCTATAACAAATTTTAATGAAGGTTCTATGACAGTTTTTTTTTCCGAGTAGCGACTAAAGATTTTTTTTTTACTTATTAAAACAAATTTTTTTAAAGATTATGACAGATTTATTACTATGTTATGCGACAAATTTGTATAAGGTGTAGCGACAGACATTTTTAAGAGTAAGTGTTAAGTTTGCCATATAAAGCCGTAAAAAAAATTAGGGTTTTTGGAAGTTACGTCTTGTTTTGTTTTGCCTCTCTTCCTCCTCCTCTCCATCGACTTTTGATAATGTTTATTATATTTTTATTTTAACTTGTTAAATAATATTTATTTATGTATTTATGATAAATAAAATTTCCATTTAGTTTATATATATATTTTTAATATTTTCGTTCATAAATTTAGTAGAAAAAAATAAGATAAAAATAAACTTTATGTTTTGATTATTTCTATATTATGTATTTTTGAATGTTTTACGTAATTTTAATTTTTGAAAAAAAAATTATAATATAGAAAAATATTATAAATTTGTTCATTTTATTATGACAGACTTAATATATGTGTGACAGACTTTTCTATTAATTGCCATTTTTTAGGTTTAGGTTTTTTGGACTTTTTACATAAATATTGTGTCATTCTAGTAATGACCAAAAACAGAGGGTTAATTCAGTTATTTTTGGCCAAATTTGTGTCAAACTAGTTAAATTTCACTATTTTTTTATATATATATAGATATTCATTTTTAACTATTAAGTTTTAAATATTATGTCCCTATTAATTCTAGGGAAATGTCACTTTGTAGACTAATATGAAATTTTTATTAAATATATGTCCTTGCTTTTTTAGTAATTGGGTCGATTATTATCCGGACGCTTTAAGCCCTATATACATGCTGCAGGTTAAAGGCAATTACTGTGCAGTCTATAGATCTCGTTATTAAGTTAGATGTGTTATTTTTGCTAAGTATTTCCTTTTTTTGGTCAACTTGACGTAATAAATATAAGTTAGACGTGCTAAAACTAGTCTAATATTAGTCGATTTTTCGTTTTATATGTTTTTTTATTAATTGATACTCTTACCCCCAGATCTTTGTCGACCCGATAATATGTCCCGAACTGGAGCTGGATTTTCATGAAGATTTTTCTATGTCGTCATTCTTGTATTCATATCCAGCTTCTATGTTGTATTGAAAAGTAACAACTCTCCATTTAGCATATTTTAGTCTTATTATTTAGTGGATAACAATTTCATAACCGTTATCGAAGTTCTCTGGCGTTGTTCCATGATTATATTTTACCTTGATAAAAAATATATTATATGTGTATCATTTTATTTAGTTGTAGATAACAATTTATATATGTTCGTAACCAAATTCCTCGTGCTTTGACTCAAGTTAATTTTTTAGCATGATAAGATATTTTTTAGCATCCATATTTACTTATATTCAATTTTTATTTAGTTTGTTCAGATAAATAATTGTCATTCTTGTATTCATATTTACCTTCTATGTTGCATTGAAAAGTAACAACTTCCCATTAGCATATTTTAATCTTATTATTTAGGAGATAACATTTTAACGATCGTAATCAAACCTCTCTTGCGTTACTTCATGATTATATTTTACCTTGATAAAGAATATATTATATGGGTATCGTATTGTTTAGCTGATGATAGCATCGTTGTTGATAACAATTTATCTATGTTCGTAACCAAATTCCTCGGACTTTGAATCAAGTTAAAAATTTTAGCGTGATAAGATATTTTTTTATCATCCATACTTGCGTATATTCAATTTTTGTTTAGTTGTCCAGATAAGTAGTTGTCATTTTTGTATTCATATTCAACTTCTATGTTGTATTGAAAATTAACAACTTCCATTAGCATATTTTAGTCTAATTATTTAGGAGATAATATTTTAACGATCGTAATCAAACTTATCTTGGGTTGCTCCATGATTATATTTTACCTTGATAAAAAATATATTATATGAGTAGTATTTTGTTTATCTCATATATTATTTAGTGAGAACATTCTATCTGGTTACAAATCTTCTTCATCCCTAGACCGACGCGTCAGAGATTTATGCAGAGAATCTAAAAGTTATTTTTATGCATTTTTCTAAATCTAGTTAGGACCATTCACGTAACTTCATTTGACATCGTGTAAAAGAACTATTTTTAACTTATCACTTTCTAACTTTTCGTTTTCTCTTCTTCTATGCACACATTTTTAACTAACCCTTAATTCTAAATAACCATAACTAGATAACAATTAAAATGAAATTATTATGAGTAATATTATTTGGGATCCAAGATTCTTTACACTTGAAATCTATTTCTAAATCCAATATATATTTTTTTAATCTAAATTTATTTTGCCAAAAACTGTAAAAACAGAATATTTTATAGTAAGCTTATACTGCATAATTAAATCATCTACTTTGCACAATTTTTTTTATCTTAATTGTAATTACGAAATACACATTTCAAAGATTTTTTAACGATTACAAATTATTTAAGTACAGTAAAACCTCTATAAATTAATAATGTCAGGACCGTGAAAATCTATTAATTTATAAAGGTATTAATTTATCGATAAAATAATAATAATTAATTAATAGTGAGATTTCCTAATTTAGTAATCTTCAAAATTATACACATGGAAAATAAGATTTAATCATTATAACCACTATTTTCTTAGACAACTACGAGAAAAATCATCATGCATTGAATAAAACATTATAAAAATTTAATACATGAAATATATTAAATTTACATTTTTAAAAAAATTAATATAAACTTAGTAATAAATAACAACAAAATAGTCATATTTCACTACATTAATTTTATGTATATAGATATATATTAATAATTTTATATAATTATTAATTTATAGTATTTTTGGGACCAGATATTTACAAAATATTTTCAAAAAAACTATTATCTTATTTTTTATCGAAATGTGTCTAAATTATACTAGTTCAACTTGAGAACGATATTTTTTATTAATTTATAAAAATTATTAATTTATCTAATACTAATTTATAAAAAATTTACTGTACTGAATTTCATCTGAAGAATCCGGTCCTGTCATTTACCAATACCGGTTTACGTTATCATTTTACCGGTCTGATTTTGTTCGATTTGGGTTAAAGTTATTAATACGGATATGGCCCATGTTGAAGAGGTAAAGAGGCCCATGTAAATTAAACGAGGTTCATCTTTTCTAAACGGTAACACTTAAAATCTTAACGGTCGTCTTCTTCATAAGATTCAAATTTTAAAAAACACGAAACGCTCTTATCTCTCTTTCTCGTTCTCTCTCGTTATCTTTAAGCTTTTTTCAATTTCGTGATCCACGAAACAGAGAGAAACAATTTCAGTTTTTTTCGGATTTTATTTTCTGGGATTATTACAAGAAAAATCGATTTCTTCAATGGAAGATGTTCAGATCGACGCTACAGTTCCGGTGGATCCAGGAGCCATCACGAAACTGTGTTCACCGGAGATCCCTTATTCCCAATTCGTTAATGATGCAACTGAGAATTTAGAGATCGGAGATACTTCCGTCGATGACTGTGAAGATTCTTTGGGCGATTCCATGGTGTGCGATCCTAATTCAAGACTCGTCTTTACTGGTTTCACTAGACCTAATCGTACAGGTTTGAATCCTCTCTCTATCTCTCTCGATTTCGAGTTCAGAGATCCTAATTTCCTAGGGTTTTGGATCTGATTCTTATACCCAATTACTTGTCAAATCCCTAGGGTTTTTAATTGATTTTGTGCAATTTCGCTTCTAATTTAGCAGATGAGACTATTATGTTCATAAACGCTGGAGGAGATGATGATTCTAAGGTGTTAGATTCTGAATTGAATATCCTCAGAGACGCTTATTTCGAAGGAGGGGATGTGATGAGGACTGAGGAGTCTATAGTTGAAGCTGGAGACTTTCCGTTCGTTTATCAATCAGCACGTGTTGGCAACTTTTGCTACCGGTTAAGCAATCTTGTTCCTGGAGAGTACTTGATCGATTTCCATTTCGCGGAGATTATCAATACCAATGGACCTAAAGGGATAAGGGTGTTCAATGTCTATGTTCAAGATGAGAAGGCAAGTAGAACCTTTACTGGAACGTTAGTGTTTAAAATGTTGTAAGGATGTTGTGTGAATGCTGAGAGAAGTGCTTTTGTTTATGTTCACAGGTGTTAGCTGAATTCGATATTTTCTCGGTTGTTGGTGCAAACAGGCCACTTCTGTTGGTTGATGTAAGGGTCGTGGTAATGGATGATGGATTGATTAGAGTAAAGTTTGAAGGAATCAATGGAAGTCCAGTGGTTTGTGGGATATGTCTGAGGAAAGCGCCACAGGTTTCAGGTAATGGCTCTTCTATTGTGCTTGTTTTTATTAAGATTCTATCTAGTTAAGGGAATCTCAAAGTTTCAATTTCCTTCTCATTCGTTGCATTACTTTACAGTTCCAAGGACATCACAAGACTATATTAAGTGTGAGAATTGTGCTACCGAAATAGAGATTTCTCCCAAACGGGTACTGTTTAACTAGCCTGCTGGCTCTTATTTCCTAAAAACTATTTGTGTTATGGATTGATTACCTGAGCGTATTCTTCTTTATGTTGATATTTGAGCAGAAGAGACTTATGCGAGCCAAAGCTCATGAAAAGTATGAGAAGAAGATAGCAGAGCTTTCTGAACGATATGAACATAAGACAAATGAGTGCCACGAAGCATGGATGTCACTGACCTCTGCCAATGAGCAACTAGAGAAAGTGTCGATGGAACTTGACAATAAGATGTATGAGGCACGCTCTCTAGGTAATGCACAACTTGGCATATCTGACATGTGGGTGAAAGTGGGAAATTCCCATCAATGTTTGTTACTGTTATATATTTTCTTTGATGGAGGTTTTCTTGCTTTTGATTCGGTGCTTACATGAAACAGACCAAACTGTGGTAACACAAGCTGATTGTTTGAAGAGTATCACTAGCAAGTATGAGAATGACAAAAGACATTGGGCCACTGCACTTGATGCTCTACAGGAGAAAATAGAGGTAGCCGGGTATTTCCTTAAATGCTGTTGAATCAGAGTCTCACTGCAATACACATTTTAAAACAAGATTCTCTTGTGGAATTTATGGAACTGTTTCTTTGCAGATAATGAAAAGGGAACAATCTCAGCTATCACATGAAGCACATGAATGCGTGGAAGGGATCCCGGAATTGTATAAAATGGTTGATGGAGTTCAGGCCCTCGGTGAGTTCTTGAAAGTTTATAATCAAAAAGTGTTAAAGCAGTCAAGATGTAAAGCTCCCCCAGAGATGGGATTTATAGAGGTATTTCGTTGAACTAACATATCAACTTGTAAAAACAGTTTCTCAGTGTGAGGATCTCAAGCAGAAATACAGCGAAGAGCAAGCAAAGCGAAAGGAGCTGTACAACCATATACAAGAGACCAAAGGCAAGGATTCAAATATTTTTAATTTGATTTTCTTTAGCTTCTTTACATCATACAAGTTACTGATACCATCACTATATCAGGCAATATTAGGGTTTTTTGTCGTTGCCGTCCTCTGAATAAGGATGAGACATCAAGTAAGTCTGCCACAATTGTTGACTTTGATGGAGCAAAAGATGGAGAACTTGGTGTTATCACAGGAAATAATTCCAAGAAAGGTTTCAAGTTTGACAGAGTCTATACACCGAAAGATGGTCAAGGTAGTTTAGTATGTTATGGTTAAGTTAGATCATCAAGTATAAACAACACTAACAATTCACAAAGTTTATATCTTGATCTTGCAGTTGATGTCTTCGCCGATGCTTCTCCAATGGTTGTCTCAGTGCTAGACGGCTACAATGTCTGTATTTTTGCATACGGGCAAACGGGAACAGGAAAGACGTTTACAATGGAAGGTACTCCACAGAACAGGGGTGTCAACTATAGAACCGTCGAGCAATTATTTGAAGTTGCAAGAGAAAGGAGAGAGACAATTACATATAATATATCGGTTAGTGTCCTTGAGGTCTATAATGAACAGATAAGAGACTTGCTGGCAACATCTCCAGCGTCAAAAAAGTAAGAACTCTTTACATAATTAAATCCAAACCACAGGTATTGAAACAGAAACTATCTACAAAGCTTGATTTAATATTTTTTCGATTTTACTACCAAGGTTGGAGATAAAACAATCCTCTGACGGATCCCATCAAGTTCCTGGATTAATAGAAGCAAACGTGGAAAATATAAATGAGGTATGGAATGTGCTTCAGGCTGGGAGCAATGCAAGAGCTGTTGGATCCAATAATGTGAATGAGCATAGCAGCCGTTCTCACTGGTATCTTGGGATATATGCCTCTCTCATCTTGTTTGAATGTTTGCCTTTCCCACATTTTATATCATATTATGAGGGTTGTTTAATATAGTAAGTTATCTTTGCAGCATGCTCTCTATAATGGTCAAAGCAAAGAACCTGATGAATGGTGATTGCACAAAAAGCAAGCTTTGGCTTGTAGATTTAGCCGGAAGTGAGAGGTTGGCAAAGACTGACGTGCAAGGTGAGCGTCTGAAGGAAGCACAGAACATCAACAGGTCGCTTTCAGCTCTCGGGGATGTGATTTATGCATTGGCAACAAAGAGTAGTCATATTCCATACAGGTTAGTCTAATAATTTGCATAACTATCTCTCTCCATCTCTGTGTGAGCTTTATACCTTGACTGCTTTAACACTTTCCAATCAATAAACTTTCAGGAACTCAAAATTGACACATTTGCTTCAAGACTCACTTGGTAAGAACATGACCTTTTCTTAAGTACCAATTGGTAATTAACTGTGTCTTTTGTAAAATGCTGTGTATTTGAAATTGATGTAGGAGGGGATTCAAAGACACTGATGTTTGTGCAAATCAGTCCCTCTGAGCATGATGTTAGTGAAACTCTAAGTTCACTTAACTTTGCAACTCGTGTAAGAGGGGTTGAGTTGGGTCCTGCGAGGAGACAACTTGATACCGGTGAACTTCAGAAGATGAAAGCAATGGTATGGCTTCTGCAAGTTCTTTTTTTCTTCCTGGATTGTGTCTTAGCTATTCCTTATTCCTTCGTATATCACTTCTAAAGGTGGAGAAAGCAAGGCAAGAAAGCCGATCTAAAGATGAATCCATAAAGAAATTGGAAGAGAACATACAGAACCTAGAAGGTAAGAACAAAGGAAGAGACCACTCATACAGAAGTCTCCAGGAAAAGAACAAAGAACTTGAGACCCAGCTTGATTTACTGAATAGCCAATCAGAAAAACAAAACGCTCAACTCCAAGAAAGACTAAAGAGCAGAGATGATATTTGCAGCAATCTCCAGCAAAAGGTTCGTTCTCTTAGTTTACTTCTGCTTAACATATCCTCTGTTACCATTTTATGGCTGATACTGACAGTTAACATATCCCCATTAAAGGTTAAGGAGCTAGAGTATAAGCTTCGGGAGAGACACCAATCAGATTCTGCAGCCTACCACCAGAAGGTTGCTTGAAATCAATATTGACTGTTACTTAACTCTCTTAATGTTTTGTTGAGTGTTACCAAAATTAAAATAATCCCTGCAGACTAAGGATCTCGAGAACAAGTTGAAAGAATCTGAGGGAAACTCCCTTGTGTGGCAGCAAAAGGTTAAAGATTTTGAGAATAAGTTGAAGGAGTCTGAAGGCAACTCACTTGTGTGGCAACAGAAGGTTAGGAGGAGGACTGATGCAGTTTCAAACTTTTCATCTTTTTACTTGCAAAATCTGTTATTTCAATCTTTTATTCGATATGGTGTCCCAGATTAAAGAGTTGGAGATAAAATACAAAGCTGAGCAAAGCCAAGAAGCAGTGTTACTACGACAAAAGGTTCGTCATGAATTATCTCAGGATATATAAGTTTCTGCTTCCCCCATATCACCAGACTGTTGAATTTTTTTTTGGTTGCAGATTAAAGAACTTGAAATGAGGCTAAAGGAGCAAGACCAACATATACAACAAATGGCAACAACTAGAGAATTCCCAGATATTGCAAATGCTACTCCTAATGAAGTGAGAACTTGCTTCAAAGACGATAACTTTGAGAAAGAGAATATGGAATCCAACAACAACATCCTGAGAACATCAAACCGTCTCAAGAATAAAAGGCCTGATTCATTAAACCTCAATGAGATGACTAGAAAGAAGAGAGCCTCGAGAAGCGGCGAAACAGAGAACAACGGTGATGATCCTCATATGAAAGAGAAACGGATCAGGAAATCAGACCCACCAAAGGTTCCCTCCAGAGTAATCAGACCAACAAGACCAGTTTCTGGTTCATCAAACCCAGTCCCTGTGGCTCACAAGAGAGTTATCAAAAGAGAACAACAAGATGTTCCGGTCGGAAAAGAGAGAGACCCCAAGAAGAAGATCTGGTCAAGGTAGATAAAAATAACTAAAGAAAGCATAGAGAAATTCTTAATCTCAAGATTCTCTATATGATTCTCTGTATGAACTAGACTTTAATACCGTTTTTCAAAGGTATGGCACCCAAAACAAGATTAATATCCTTATTATTATATCAATCCAAGTGACGTGACCACATTAATAATGACAGAGAGTGACATTGTACTCAACAATAGCATCACCATTGGTGAAGTTAACAGAGTATGTATTGAGTAGAGCAACTCCTCTAGCCATCCTAAACCTTCCTCGACCTCCAACAACGGCGACCTCCCTCTCCTTATCCATTATCGTATTCCTCGAAAACACGGCGAAGGAACTGCCATTAAACTTGCCTGAGGTGAATCCGAAGTCGATGTACATTGTCAAAGTTGGGACATGTTGTCCAGAGGAAACATACATCCCTCTAGCGTTCCCGATCATCTCAGATTTCGGGTCAGGTCCTACGGTAAGAGGGTCATCAGCGGCTAAAAGAGAGCTGAAGGGTGTCGGAGAAGAGCTGTTGTTTCCTCCGGACTTGGCTATGAGGACAGCTGATGGGTTTGGTCCTGAAAGAGTGTCGTGAAAGAAGAAATGGAGATTTGTGACCACTTCTTGTTTCGGTGTGTATGGACGAGTGTTTGAGTAGTAGTCACCGAGAGCAAAGGTGATGCAGAGATAAAGACTGAACACAACTATTCCTATTCTCTTCCCCATTCTCTCTATCTTTTAGTGCCTTTTTCGTTTTACAATTTACATGTAATGTTATACTCCCAACGCTTCTTTTATAAATGATTTTTTTGTGGTTTCTTACGAATCTTATCCAAAATTAGTTAGAATTTTATTGATTTCAACTATTTATATTTTATATTATGCAGATTTTTTTCTTATTGGTTGATATTGTGTCAACTTTGGTTTAAATATAAACAAAAATTAAATAATTTCTTAATCTATATGAACAATCTTAAAAAATCTTCTATACAAAAACGGAAAGAATATTATATAAGAGTGAACAATGATTCTAGATGGTTTAGACTATAACTCAATAGGCCAGACTTTGGACATATATGAAATCAAATCCTTTATTCATTTGTTTCCATATGTGGTATGTTTTACATTAGCTAGTAAATGTGACACTACCACCTCTAAGATTACTAATTACTTTAGGGGATTTTGTTAAATTAATTATTTAGTTGAAAATTTAAAAAAAATTAATATCACTTACCTAAACTATTCTTTTATTGATAATTTAGTTAAAACTCTTCAAAATAAATTGAGTGATACTTTAGAAAATTTCGTTAAAATTATAGTTTATAGAGTTGGTAGAGAGTAGATTACAGTAGGTGAAGAAGAGGACATGACAGTTCTGAAGACTAAAGTACTTTACTGCTTTACTACTTTACTGCTTTACTGCTTTACTACTACACCAACAAAAGCACAACACAAATCATATAACGTTAAATTGGTTCAATTCTACATACATACACATGCATAAAACAAAAATGCACAACACAAATCATATAACGTTAAATTGGTTTTATTATATATCATGCACACATCCTTCATATTACATTCAAATAAATAAAATAAAGCTAAGTCTAATTACAAAGAACATATCTAAGCCTAACTCTAATTTCAAGTTCTTAAAGGACTTTCAAGACGAATATAATCATACATGATACCTTGAAACGGTGTTAAACTTCTCGTTTGAGTTAAATATATCGTATTATCACCAATGTTTAGCAAACCTCCCGCAACGTCGATACTATACAATCTATATAAACCATGGATCCCATGTCTCGCGATCGCATTATCTTTTCCGATGTAACCCGACGTGAAAATATGGTCGGATTTCGGATCGTTGAGCCGGATTTGTAGTTCCGAATCCGCGGCTGCGGCTAGAGCTATTCTGAGCATGTAGAGTCCGACTTGGTTCACGTTTTTAAGGTTGAATACGATTTGCCATGTCGTTGGTTGGTATGTATCGTTTCCAACGTTTCTATATAGTTAAATGTAAAAAGATTAGATTAATGTTTAATATAAGCATTGTAATAGAAAAATGTTATGTGTATTTTACCTGGTGACATGTGCAAAGAACCAATCTCTTGTATAATCACTCACACCGACTGTGTACACAAGATCGTTTTGAGGGTATAAATCTGCGTAACGTTCCCATAATCCATATTGCCTAAATCTGCGATGGTAAAAAAAATTCACAAAAACTATGAAATAACAAAACCAAATCGAAAAATGAAGAATGTAAGTATGTAACGATCCTCTAAGTTATTATATGAACCGAACCATAACCAAACTCAAAACTAAGTCGAATCAAACCAATTAAAGTACTAACCTGTCTTGAAGTGGGTTGACATAAAGCTTATTCATCAATGTAGGGTAAGGATCCGGTATATAGAATTCTCCGGCGGTTCGGTCCGGTACACCAATCTCCCAAATCGTTGGACCGTTTCTTGGTGGTTCATACACTATTGGACCTACATTCATCACACTACCTATACATCCCAAAATAAAAATTTAAACGTAAACACAAACACATAATGATAGAATTGGAACCAAAACGCACGATTCTCTAATTATGATCTATGATGGTTCTAAGATATAGGCCTAAACAAAACATTCTTAGTTGGTGCGATATTACTTATATAACTAGTGAACTGTGAGATCAAAGCATGGTTCTCTATTGCTATGATCAAAATGGGCTTTATAATACGTGGTATATGAGTGTGTATGTATACCTGGCGTGATGGTAATGTTTTGCTCATATTTATAGTCTCCAATGAAACCAAAACCCCATGCGTAGAGACTATAATTGCCTTCCCTCACATTCTCTATTATGAATCTCCCTTTTCTGTCAGCTTTCGTCCAAAATTGATACCCCTTTTTTTGTCACAAAAATAAAACTAAAATTAAAAAATTACCATAAAAGAGGTGTCGTCATACTCATAATATTATATACTAGTATACCTTGGATTCGGTTTGCCATGAACCGGCTTCACCAATTGGTGCCAAACCAACAAAAGCAAATTTCCCATATATCCTTAACCTTGACACGTACCTACAATATTGTATATAGTCCAAAGCAAACTAAGAACTCTTAAAACAACGGTCAAGAAAAAAGAGCAATTATGTTTTTATCAAAGAGATTAAATATAAACTTATATTACCTGTCTTTGATAAGGAATTGACCTTCGATAGTGCCTCTTTGATGGCGAAGAGGATAATCTTCTGAAGTTACAAACTCATAAGGCCAGCTTTTGACCTCTTCAGCCATCTGAAAAGTTACAAAATCACAAGTTTCGGATAAGAAAATTTCGTATATTTTACACAATACAATACAATAGAGTGATCCACGAACAAAACTAGGAACCTGTCGTTTAGCATCTTTCCATAGACGAAGAGTGGAATCTTTGGGAGAAACAGAGTTGAGATAAGCCAAGACAGGACCAAACACTTTCTTCCATGGCTCTCCATTTCTATAGTCCATTCTCATCTCTTTCCCTGCGTAATGTGTGCTCGTGAACATCTACAAAAATATCATTAAATATTTGTTAAAAATTATTATTATAAAATGATCAATAAAAATGTATGATAAATGGACTCACGGAGAGGGTGATAGGTCCTGCATGAGAGGTGAGGTCTTGCTTGATAGGGCCACCAAGACGGAACTCATCGCTCGGAGTTATCATCCAAAACCCAACCGGAGGGTCCGATGAGATCCAACCATGCACATTGTTGTCTTTGTCTTCCATTGAGTACATATACTTATCGTCTACCTGCATGCGTCACACCACCATATATATATATCACTCCCTCATATCGTCTAATGCAACATTTTATGTTAAAAAGCAATTGTCTACATTGTACGTTATAGTGTATAATAATATTTTGTACGTACCTCTCCTTTGAACATAGGGTTCTTTGGATTTGTCAAAAGAACAGCTTCTTTGTAACCTAATTGCTTAGCATTGTCTCGATCCGCCATCGATGGCATGCTTCTCTGCCGATCATCCGACAACGCCATGAAATCGAATCTGAAATTTGCATCCGAAAAGTACAAGACAATTTACTAATTAATGAACTAAGCTAAAATTGTTATTTCTAAGTGTATAAATGTGTACTTAAATTAGTGGAAAAAATGGATAGTTACGTACTTTTTTGGGTTGAGTTTGAAGACGATCCTGATTTGGTCCATGTCCACGTCGGGCCAACCTTCTAACCTCTCCAAGATACCGTACATGTATATTCCGGAGACACCACTTCGAATAATGTATCTTTAACAAAAAATTAATGCATGAGTACTTTGGAGATTATATACATAAATATCTCTTTATTATAACGATGATCTACGTACGTACCTTTTATCTACGTTTAGGGGAACCAAGGAGCCACGTTTGGAGATAGTCCACGTTCTTGTAAATGAAATTTCAACTTGTTCTTCACTCTGAGTTACGATTTCAAATTTAGTTCCTTCTAATCTACGAAATAACACACACATACACACACGAAATTATAATATGAAACTATTAACTTGTTGAATTATCATGTTAACAAAACTATAATCTATATTATATTGTCTAAGAATGGTCCTCACGTGAAGCATATAAATAGTTATAAAAATTGCTGCGAAATACTCCATATATCAACAAAATGAGACGAGGAAAGTCCATGGAAAACTCACTTGTCAATTTCCAATTTCTTGTGCGGCTCATACCAGGTAACGTCCCAATACCTATTTCCATAACAATACAAACAACAAACATGACATGCAATTACTAAAAAGTTGTATGCATTCTCGTACGTAATTTTTTTTTTCTTAATGTAACATGTTCCAAACGTATAAAGAAGTTGTGTTTACAAACTCTATTATGTTAAAGGAATAAATGAATATATTACCCTCGATCCTCAATTTCGTCGTCCAACACATTATCGATACCATGGTATCCTATCCCAGTTATTAAGCATTGTGGATTCGAGAAAGTAACTTGAATGATTCCATTATCAATTACCACCTGATTAAAACCAACAAAAACTTTAGTATATCGTAGAATATGAGATGGTATATAAATGAAATAGGAAGTGTTGAACAACTCTTACCTTGTCATGACTAACTCTCCTTAGCTGAACTGTTAAGGCAGGTGGTATGTTTTGTCCAGGATTTGTGATGTTAAGTTTGTTTCTGTAATAAACGAAAAAATAGTAGCAAAAACATAAATCAATTAGTCCAAATCGTAGAGAGGGTTAAGTAATTTTGGATTAGAAAATATTCATGATTTTATTTAAACATAAATATTACTACAACTTAATCTGTCTAATTAGGGTAGATTAAATGAAAATCAAAATTTAATTTATGGTACGAACTCCACTATGAATATGAATGGTCAAATTAGTTGAAGTCTTTTGAAGAGTGTAGAAGACGAAAAGAATAATTCCAATAGAGGGAACACAAATATCCATCATGGTATTAAAAGGCATAAAGAACATAAAGTACATATACATATATTAAACAAATAATATATATATTTCTATACTCCAAAACACCAAAAATATTTGTATTATGTGTGAAAGAATTGAGAAGAAGACAAGTAGTTTAAAGAAAATAAAATAAAAAAAGACAAGTAGGTTTTGAGCCGAAAGGTATAAAAAGCAATGCACTAATTTTTCTAAGGTTTTGTAATTAAAAAAACAAAAAAGAGATTAAGGTTTAAGATTAGTGTTAAGATTAAGAGTTAAGACCAATTCCATTAAATAAATATTCCTTGTCGTTTAACGTTAGTAACTTTTTGACACACGTCTCGTGACAATCTTCGGTTTCGAGATTCTCTTAGATATTTTTCGTACGTTATAAACTTTGAATTTTTTTATTTTTATTTTTTTGTCAACAAGAGAACTATAATCAAACGATCGTTATAAACTTTGAATGTTTTGCTATATGTATTTATTTATTTTTTCTGACAATTTCTATCTATATAATTACGTGTATTGTGTTGTAAATATAAAACGCAAAATTAAAGAAAGTAGTCAAGCATTGTCATTACCAACGAAACGTCAAATCAATGTATGTTTTGGTAAAGCATTTGTTAGTATATTCAAAGGAAACCAAAACAAAATAAATTAAGAGAATAATATTTTGTCAATAAAAATAAAATTAAAAGAATACAAGATAGGTTATACTTAATTACTTCAAGATCGAAGATTTAATATGGAAATGGAATCAACGAAAATTTCGCTCTCATTTAATTATATTAGCCAAAATTTAGGCTAAAACATTAATTACACATATTTAAGGCTTTGTATTTTATAACATCTTCATCAAACTTTTTTAAAAGACAAGACAGGATTACAAAAAATAGTACACCAGATTCTGATGAAAAAAGTTAAGAACGTCTCTCTATCTCTCTCTCTCTACTTGTTCCTTTCAGTACGTTTTGACATGTGAACTTGTAAATTTTTTAAAGCTTGTGATATCAATGTTTTTGCATTACAAAACAAAACTAAGGTTTTTTTTTTTTTTCTTGATCACCACAAAACTAAAGGTTTAAAAAACAAGAAAACAAAAGAAGAAAAAAACAAAACCCGACCCGACACAAAAAACAGAGATGGGTTAAGAGAGAAAAAGAACATACCGTGAGTTCTGACAATGAACACTTTGAAGAAGAAGAAGATGTAGAAGAACTTGGACGATGACCCGACCCGGCTTATTCGCCGGAGCTCCGATCTTCATCTTCTCCACCACAATTCACTAAACTTCCGACATAGAAACCAAACGTTAATGCGGAGACTATGTGTGTGTATATATATATATATAAGTATATAGACACAAGTATTAAGAAAACCTTATTTAAGAGTTTAACTTTAAAATGGGTTAAATTATAAATAAATAAAACTAAGAACAAGTAATGAAAAGTAATTTTAAGTGTACCTTTAAGAATTTTTTCTTGTGAGTTTGGGTTTTCTTGAGGAAGATAAAAATTTATTTGGAGGAATGCAGAAGAAGAAAGTAAAGCTTTTCTTTTAACCTGTGAAGAAGGTAATGTCTCTCTCTCTTCTCTCTTCTCTCTTCTCTCTTCTCTCTTCTCTCTAAACTTCACTGATTATTCTTTTTTTGTTTTATGAGTTCTCACAATAATAATCATAGGATTAGAATCTTTAAGAAGCTTTTTATATATATGTAGAAATGTAGAAATGTGTATATGTGTACGCGTACGTAATTGATCTACACCAATCTCTAATGTTGCAGGTGTGACTTTTTTGCTGCCTAACCTTTTCATCTTTTTCCGAAGAAAGAAAAAAAGAATAAAATTTTAATAGTATTTGTTTTTCAACTGAAGAAATTAAATACTTATTATATATTAATCCATTAAGTACGCTAACTAATACATTCATCAATCATCTCATAAATATTAACATATACTATATGCTCCAGCTACATTTATTAATAATATTACAACTTTTAAAATTCGGATTTAATGAAAAATAAAAAGAAAGAAAAAATAAGAAGTTTATAAATTCTCTAACTACTACATTTATGAGAATAAGGTATATTAATAATTACTATTAATTTAATGAACATGGTTTCCAAAGAGACAGTACAGAACTTTGATCCATCCTTAAGAACGAATCGAACATTTACCAATTAAATAAGTAAGTACTTTTTTACATTTCATATTGAAAATTGTCAAATTGAGCAATACCTCATTGTCCCATGCGCAAAAAGTTTCTGCATCTTGTGTTGTCGTTTCTATGATGATAATGCTTGTTGAGACCTCTTTGCCTATAATTTGTTGTCAAGTTTCATTTATATGTTTTCACATTTTATTTACTTGCTAAATTATGAACTTGAAAATAAAATTTACCTCAAAAAAAATGAGAAAATTATATTATATTTACATATATACAAAAAGGCTGCCAAAATATATATTAACAAAAGCTGTTTTTTATTGACATCTAATGGAAATATCCAAGAAATGGCTGCCAAATCTACGTCAAGAATTAGAATATAGTATATGGTTTTGTTTTTTCTTCAACAATGAAACAAATATGTTTTTTCTTTGTATAAGAAAATTCATCGATTTGGTCATATCAAACAGATTTCGTCAATCGGTCAGAGTACGGTCAACTTACCGTATCTTAGGCGAAGTACCAAATTTTTTTGGAAATTGTAAAATTAATAATTACCAAATTGGTACATAGAAAATTTCGACCTCTAACGACGACTTTTTAGACAGATTCATCAATATAAATAATAACTATTGTTATAAGATATTCAAGCAAGTGTAAAGAAATAACCAAAACGACGACTTATGTGTTGAAAGTTTAAACACCCAATTCTTTTGAATAGGCACAAAGTGTCAAAACTCAACAAATTATGATCTACAGTATATAAATATGTAAAGAATAATCTCTAGTCGTTTATTGCCAAATTATTAGGTAAAAAAATGCAAGGTAATCTTTTTTTCTTTCTTCTTCTTCCTAAGTAATTTGGTGCACGTTCTTTAAATTACTTGAGAATTGTCAAAACATTCAAAAGAAACAGATTTGACTGGATTATGGGTATTTTTGTTTATACAGTATCAAATACTCTAAAAACATTTAACATGTTTCTTATGGTTTATATATACTTGTGCCAAATAAAATACTAAAATTCTGAAAAGAAAAAAAAAACACATAGTAAATAAGTAAAAAAAGAGGCTTTGGATGCCATAAAATATGCACATCGATCCACTACCAAAATATATGAGTAAGTATATTTAGTGCTAAACAAAATCGTAAAAAAAGAGGCTTTGGATACCATAAGATATGCACATCGATCCACTACTTACCCATATATACCAAAATCCTTAAGTTTATGGATTTATATACTAATTACTCTATGTTATGTAACAAAACTATGCACCACTAGTAAATCTATATATTGATAAGTAAGAGGAGTACAAGGAGTTTATTAAGAACAAGGTTAACATATGTTAATGGATTAGTTCGTACGGCAATCAATATTGGCCAAACAAAATACAAAAGATGATGACATAATACCGAACTAACGGTCTTAATTTGACTCCCAAAAGGTCATCAACTAATTTATATATTTCCCCAAGCATATATAACGAAACCGCATAATATGTTTTAGACAAGAAAAAGTTACATGGTAATTAGGTGATAATGAGATGATCTAACTCTACTACTTTTTGAATTACTTTTTCGATATATAACTATCAAGTGATTAAGACAGGTTTAGTGATTTCAAAGTTAAATGTTTCTTTACGAATAAACTTTTCTTCCACTATTCTCGAATAGTTTTATTTACACTATCTATCTCGAAGACTCGAACCATTGGAAAAAGTAATTATATAATCGAGTAAAGACATCCACCATAGTTGATAAAACACAAATGATGGCGCATCAAAGCCGACCCATTATACACACACGACGACACAACATAATTAAAATAAACGTAACAATTAAGGAAACTTGTATACTTATGTGGCTGTAAGCAAAATAGAGGTGTAGTTTTAGCACTAAATATAGCTTATAATACTATATAGTATACACGATCAAATACGCATATAATTTTATAAATGAAGATAGGGATTAATATAATAACGACGGCGAAAATGGGTTACAGCAGCTGATCTCGGTGGTGGTTTCGTTGGTGCAAGACAAAAATATATTTCAAAGTAGGTTAGTTAGAATGGTGGAGATCGACTATTTTAATTTCCACTTTTGAAAAAAGAACAAATTCACATTTAATTTTCTTATTTCACAAGTCAAACTTATGGTTGAGTTCTTCTTCTTCTTCCCCGTAAGGCTGTAAGTTTTATTTTTTTCAACGTATCGTAAGGTTAAAGTTGTTGAAACGCCTATGTACGTGTTTGATATTGTATAGAGTAATTATATAGTTAATAATTATATAGAGTAATAGAGTTGGTTTGATATTGTTGAACTAAGATTTTGATATTCATGTGGCTCTTTGAACGATTGAATATTTTGAGTTAAAAAGTTGGTAATTTCTTTGGTAATTTGCTTAACTTCCAAAAATTGTAATTTTGGGAAAACATTACTACAAAAACTCTAGTATGTGCTGTTTTTGTAATATAAATATAAAATAGGCTGTTTTATTTACTTTTGTTCTTGTTCTATATGGGAAGTTGGTGAGAATTGAGATTTCAAAGAATGACTTCTTGTTTATGTTCCATAAATTTCAAGAACCACAAATTTATGTTCTTACGAGATTCTTCCTATATATAGATGACTTAGTTTGAAAAATACCTCAGTCTAAATATAATTATGAGTGTTTTGCATTAAACAAAATATAATAAAACTACATGAATAACAAGTGTACGTGTGTAACATATATATTGGATAAAACACATTAGTATTAACCAATTCACTCTATTAACACGTACACCTTAAATCATAATTTTATATTAACAACTTAAATCAACACTCTCTATGCTATGCCACTCAGCCTACTCTATTATTGTTCTAACTCTTTCAAATTGCTAGTCATGTGCATACGATTTCACTTTCTTTTTTCTTCTAATATTAAACCCATTAACGTAAAAAAGAAAAAAAAAAGAAAAAAATTAATGTTGTTGAAAGTGTCTTTAGAAATTGATCATATATAGAACTCTAGAGGCATCAGTACTCAATCTATATACGCTTCAATGCTATTAATTTGTACTTTGAAGTTCGTCCATTACACTCTAGATCACAAAATTAACAACTATAATAAGACTAAATCATGTATTTCTGGTGACCAAACGTATATAACTTATATCTTTTCGTCTACTGGTGTTGACTACATGACGTTGTATAGTTGATGCATGTGGCCATGCAATACATCTAGTTGGTGTAGCTGGATATACAATATGATACTTGGCATGTGTGACCATGCATTCGTCTATAATTGATGTAACCAGCCATTTTTTTCCTTTTCTATTTGCTTTGCGAATTTTCGATCACTAACTCCAGTGAAGGACATATAAAAGTTAATAAGATTGTTGCTTCTAGGAAAATTAATTAACGATTTATATAATAATTAGAGAAGTGGAAGAGAAGAAAGGACAAAGATTAGTCACGTGGATAACATCATTCATTATTGAGTTGAGGATATTCATACATATATATATAAAGCTCACAAGACTTGCTTAATTAATTATGTCTCTTTTTGCCCTTTACCAAATTGTTCCTTTCTACGTTTTGTAGATTCTTCCACATAAATGATAACATGTGTTATCTTGTTTCTGCCATTTTTCTCTTCCTTTTTTCCGTTTTCAAAATCTCTTATTTAGTGGCTCGTAAGAAGAAGAAAAAAAGTTAGTGGAGATAATAGATATGTGAATGTGAATGAGTGAATCAGTATTTCAAGATATCCGCAAGCTTCCCCAACCAATATTTTTCATATTGGGCCATTAACCAGGCCGTGAGTCCAGTAAGAGAATGTCGCAGTTCCTTATTTAGGGTCCATATAGATTATCTCCTCAATCAAATTATAGGAATGGATATTTTAATATGATTTATGGATGTTTTTTTTGTTATTCTTTTCATGTTTTAAAAACTAAAAGTCTAAAACCATGGCTAAAACTGTGATTCAAGTATGGGATTAGTTTATAATATGACTGCATGAATGAAAATAAACAAAATACAAGATAACAAGAATAATAAAAACAAGATGGCTTATTTGAAATTCTCATGTAGCAATATCCAAAGAACTATTAATATAATATCACTAATACACATCATATCTCAAATTCTTAATTATATACATGATTTTTGTAATCATCCTTTTTCTAGTTCAAAAAGTCATCAGTTATCCGTTTATTTTTATTCATAGTCGTCAAGACATTTCACAATGCTATATTTTTACAATGGAAAATTTCCTACTCTGATCCCCTTTTTCACATAAAAAGTGAGAAATACTTGTATCCTTACATCTACTTTGTGATCTACGTATGTTGTTGATATTCATGTACAAATTTTGTTTCCTTAATTTATTTTGTTTTCTGATAATTTTAATTTTGATTTATTTTTAAATATAATGTTATATTATATATTATTCTATTTTATTGGCTAAACTAATAGGAGGTGAATTATGAATTTCACCCAAAAATTACAAAATATCAAATAGAAAATTGTTTACTCTTGCTAACAACCTTAAGTTTTTTTTCCTTTTCTCTTTGATTTTGCATTTGAATTAAAAAAAGTTATGAGCTATCTAATTTCTTAGTTTACTTATCTATATTAATAAGCTCATTTAGCATTTTTTTTAATCATGAATTTACTCTTGTTTTAAAATTCCTTCATATACAAGACACATCGATCTCTCTAATGTTTTATATTACCAACAAAACAGATATTGATGATTAGACTTGAGTCATTGTAACACCAGAAATGTAAATATGTACACTTAAAATTAGGGAAACAATGTAGCCAATGTTGGAGTAATTAGAGAGATCAAATGGTATATATATTATAGAGATCGAAAAGATCCATATCATAATTAAGTGCGGACTATATTAGAAAATGTTTAGTACAAATAACTTTATTGGTTATAACGCATGCATGTTATATTACAATTTACAAGATCAGTTGATGTAGTATTATCAGTAATTATATAATTTTATAAAATGAGATTAACATAATTAACCATCTGTAACTGAGAATATAAACAATGAAGTGCTATCATGGCCAACAAACTTGGAACATATAGTACAATTGCAACCAGTGTTCAAGTTCCAACGACTCAAATTTCAAGCTTTAGTTAAAGAGTAATATATTTAGTAAGAACCTGAGAAAATAAACGTTAACTTTTTATTAATTATATGGATTATTTGGATTTGAAAGAATCAAATGAGTGCTCTTTATTTTATGAAGTTCACGTGAAAGAGTACTGATCACTACCACTTTCGGTAGTTCTATCTCATGAACTTCATAGATCTCGAATGTACATATAGTTCTAATTTCTAAATTAGCAATCATGACTAAGATTATGTTAATGCAATCTTGGAATCATCTAATTTAGATTTACTATTACATGTTAATGAAAACACATACAGCAAAAAAATATTAATGAAAAGAAAAGAGCTAGAAGATCATAAACATCAAAAAAGCATTATATATAGATTCTTAATAATTTTGTTGTAAACTGAAATATCAAACAAGGTAATAACCTTTTTTTTGTTTTTTTTACTTTTATACATAATTGATATCATATGTGTGAAAATTATATGATCATATTCAGGTGATATACAAATTAGTCATATATATAATAATATGTGATTACACAAATCAAAATCAAATGTAATTGTGAAAGGTAAAGGTTAAAATAAAGTATTTATTCTTCAGGAAATAACCAAAATCTTACGTTCGAAGATCATCACTGATGGTCGACGTCTGGCAGGTAGATTTTGTTTTCTTTTATTAGTTTCATTTTTAAGGATATAATAACAAAACATAAATAAAGACGAACAACAAAAAACTCTTATATTTTGTGTTGGAGACTCGAGATCTGATTGGTCAAAAACAAACCCACGTGAGGTCACCATGTATTGTCATTTTGGGTCTCACCTGAACTCTTAAAAAGCTTTAGCAGTTAGCAAATCTAGTGATACTAAACTTTACTTGGGAAAAAATAGCTGAAGATAATTTTACTTAAACACTGGTTTCAATAAATTTAAGCTTAGTAAGAGATTTTCGCATGTTATGATAAGAAAATGTATCATATTTTTGGAAAACTATTATAAATTTATATAAAGATGAAACAAGAAACTTCACACTCCTTTTGTAGTCTAACTATTGATTGTTTCTTAGGTTATATATGTAGGAGTATAAGGATTGATCATATTGGAAAATACATGTTGAATCTAATAAATGTAGTTTAGAGATTAAATTTTATGCTAATCGAAAGCCTCAAAAACATATATAGTACTAACATAATTATATATGAAAATAAGATAAATAAAAAGTCATATAATAATTTATATATTTTCTCTAACCTAGTCTAATTTCGCCTCAATCTGACTTTTTGTATTTTTGGATTACAATAATTTTCTTACATTTTTGGTCTAAAAGCTCTTCCACTGAATAAAAGCAATTTAGTTTAGTGTATCCTCTCTTCAACATCGACAACTCGAGATCTTGATGCTTATTTCTTTTGGAAAGTATCTATTTTAACAAAATTTATATGTAAGGCTAAACACAATATATATAGCAAAAGAAATTGATCAGGTGTACGACATCTATGCTGATGACGAGGAGCGTGCAAAAGCATCTCCAAATTAGCATTTCTCAGGAGCTGTTTCTGCTACTCTCACGTGTACGTCTGTCACACATTTATATGTATTCCACCTTATATATAATTTATATTTACTTACATAAGTTGGTATATTATAAAGTTGATATTCGATTATGCGTTGGTCATTTATACGAAACTTAAAAGGAAACATAATTCTAATTTTTTTAGTTTGGTTTAATTGGAATAACCATCAATATTTGGTATAGATGTTTTAAAGAACCAAGTTATTTTTACTCGGAGGTTTTGTGTAATGAGACTTACGTTTTTCTTCTATATATATATATATATCGAATAACTTGCCCTATTTGGAAACTTTTGCTTAACCTGTTAGTCCTCTCTAATAGGGCTTTCTTCTATCTCATGTAATGTGTGTACATTATCTTTAGGTAATAAACATATGTTACATTACTAAATAGCCCTCAAGAAGTTGTATCAACCAATACAAACGACTCATACAAGATAATCCTTTGTTTATTCCTCGAATTGTTGACTCTTCTTTTTTCTTCTCTCTCCTCTTTCTCCTGATTCGTTCTTCTTCATCATCCTTTGGTCTTTCGAAGATCTAGAAAAAAACCCTAGAAAAGGGAAGATCACCAAGATCGAGAGGAAGATCAAAAGAGAGTTGAAATTGATGGGGAGAGGGAAGATTGTGATCCAGAAGATCGATGATTCGACAAGTAGGCAAGTCACTTTCTCCAAAAGAAGAAAGGGTCTCATCAAGAAAGCTAAAGAACTTGCTATTCTCTGCGACGCCGAGGTCGGTCTCATCATTTTCTCCAATACCGACAAGCTCTATGACTTTGCCAGCTCCAGGTTTCTATCTTCTCTATTCAGTGATATCCCTAGATCTTTTAACATATACATACCTATTAGATAGAGATGAATATATATATGTATATATATATGTATATATATATATATGTATTTGTATCTCTATTAATACGTGAAGTATATATATATGTACTTATAAAATATCATGTATGGTTTTCTTTAAAGGGTTGGACTAATTCAACAATTTGTGTTCACTTGTGTGATTTTCCTCATATGTAGTATACATTTTTGTGCATCTTGTGTCAGATATATTGTTCTCTATATTTCAGTATATACACAAGATTGATGATGAATGTATATATAGCTCATGAATTAGCTTAGTTTGAACGGAGGATGCCAAAGCCAACGAATCGAAATTAAAGACAATGACTAGTTTTAAAGATGAAAAATTAATCTAAAGTAGGCTTATTATGTGTGTGGACATGTGTGTCATTGGTTGTAAATTGTGTATCTGGACCGACAGTGTGTCTTTGCCAAATTTAGAAACATTTGAGAAGTAAATGTGTTATATATAGTAATAAGCTCAACAAGTACAACGTTGGAAAACTAAAAGAGTGGTACAAGGTGATCACCATAAACACATTTGGAGATGATATGTGTAAGATGATGTTTTTTCACTCATGAACTAGTAAATATGAATATAGATCTCAATATTTTGTGTATATTGTACTATATATGCTTGAACAATCAGGTGACTCTGTATGATCTGAGCATATATGACTGTGTCCTTTTATATTATCACCGAAAAAAATTGAACAAACAAAGCCTTTGTTGTAAGTTTAGGATCTTCCAAATGTGAATAATTCATATTCATTTTCGAAGATCAAAATTTATATTATGTTAAGAACCTTAATTTATTTTGTTATAAAGTTATTAATGATATGCATATAGATTGTTTTTTTCTTATGTACAATCTGTAAACCTTTTAAAGATTTTTTAAAGATTGGGAAAATTTATCTAAGGAAGTCATACTCTTTATTACATTAGCAGTGGAAACATATAGAAATACTATTTTGCTACATGGATAAATATATGAACTAGTTAAGAGTTCAAAACTTTGTAATGAACAGTGTGAAATCTACTATTGAACGCTTCAATAAGACCAAGATGGAGCAGCAACAACAACTGAATCCGGCATCAGAAGTTAAGGTATACGTATATCAGAAAACCTCACAATACATCAGAGGAAAAGACAATTATACACTAAAGATCTTAATCATCTTGTTTGTATTATATTACACTTTGAGTTTGAGAGTTGATGAGTTAGTGTGTGTTGCGTATTGTAGTTTTGGCAGAGAGAGGCTGAAACTTTAAGGAAAGAACTACACTCATTGCAAGAAAATCATCGGTAAGTGATTTGCTATACAATTGTGTGTAATCGTGAGCTTTTCAACTCAAAACTTATAGCTAGTGACTAAAATTAACTTTATCTTATGGACTAGTGATGTTGTGAATAGTTGTGTTGACTAAAATAAATCAGTTATGGTTTCACAATATGTATTAACGGCAATTATGTTTTGTAATAAAACAGGCAGCTAACGGGACAGCAACTAAATGGTTTGGGCGTTAAACAATTGCAAAATCTAGAGAGCCAACTTGAATTGAGTTTACGTGGAATTCGTATGAAAAAGGTAATATATATACATTAAATCTAGAAGTATATGACTCCTCTAGCTCTTGTTCCGTGTTGGACCAATGATATTTAAACAAATCAATCTTTTCGAACCTTGCAGGAACAAATCTTGACCAATGAAATCAAAGAACTTACTAGAAAGGTAACTTAACTATATATATACCAAGTTACTATGATTAAATAATCGAACCCCTAGCTAATTCTTATGAAATTGCTATATTTGTAAACTCTTTTTTCTTCATGGAGAGAAAATATACTTGAGATTGTTGTGAACTTTGAATGTTGTGTACACATGTAAACGCATAATCAATAATGTTATCATATAGTTTTTCAGGTTCTTATAAGAGTTTTATCTTTTTCAGAGGAATCTTGTGCATCATGAAAACCTCGAATTGTCGAGAAAGGTACAAAGGATTCATCAAGAAAATATCGAACTATACAAGAAGGTAAATAGAGAAATAAAAACAAACTTCATTACTTGAAGCTGCATCTAATAAATCCTTTGAAATCCTAGTTGAAACTAGACAAATTATAGAGATTAATTAGTTACAAAAGTGGTAGTACATGGTATATATTGATTGTGCAGGCTTATGCAACGTCAAACGCAAATGGATTAGGAAATAATGAGCTAGTAGATGCAGTTGATGAATCCCATGCAGAGGTTAGGCTGCAGCTAAGCCAGCCTGCGCAGTCCCATTATGAGACTTCATCAAAGAGCAAATAAGATCATAAAAGATATAACAACATGTAATTCGTTCTTGATTATCTCAAAAGCTTTTCAAATACACCGACATTTATGCACAGAAACACTTCGTTTAACTATGTCAATATGTTTTCATGCAGAAACAAGTGCGAGTGTTATCATGTCGGAGAACAAACCAAAGGTTTGATTTTGTACGAATATATATGGTCTCAAGTTAAAGCAATGGAACAGCTTGTCGATTATATTCTTCTTTTTTGGCTTTCTCATGTGGTTTAAAGTATATAATTAAGACATATATGAAAACAAGATCAATAGTTAATTAGTAGGGTGATCTTCATTTGAATATCGATTTGAGTTCAGTTAGGTGTTTAATTCAGTTTTACTTTTCTATTGGGTATTGATAAATAAAGTAAAGTTGAGTTTGATATAGGTGGGGTTGGTATGAGTATTTTTGTTTATCAACAATAAGCATCATACGTACGGTGTTTGAATTAGGATGGTGACGCATCAACAACATTACCACAAACCAATAGACTATATGGCATAGTCAGTTTTGAGATCATTTGTTCTTTAATCTTTAGTAAAAGCAAAAGTTTTAGGGTAGTCGTTTCAGGTATAAAGAACCCGACAAAGATGTACGTATGTTAAAATCCAATATATCGACACGATACAAAAATATCTCCTAGAAACTAGCGGTGTTAAACGACTAACATATAGAGATGGAGACATTGTTTAACATATCTCTTAAACCACTATGTCTTTTGGTCGTACTCAAAAACAAAACAACAAAACAATATGTACATCAAATAAAAACTATCGATCTTTTTTTTTCTGCTAAACAAAACTATCGATCTTTGGCCTAGACCAATAAAACAACTCTTCCATCTGATAAGAAACCATTAACCGACCACCATGTGGTTTAGGATGTTGTATATATAGGCAATGATCATTTACATCTAATCGATAAATTTACAACTTCTAATTATGTTGGAAGGTTGTGGATGCGGAAGAACAAAAACTATAATAAGTGTACCACCAACATATAATAATACATGCATCTTCGGAATATATTATAAATGTAGGGTACATATACATAGTGCTACAACCAATGAGCATACCAAAATAATTCACTAGACTTATCTTCAATTCAAAGACTCAAAGATTGGTTGTAATAGTAAGTTACCAAGAATTGCGAAATCTTTTAATTGATAGTGACATTTGAATAGAACGAAAAAGATTGAACACTAACTACGCAATCTACAAATATTATTAAACCAAACCGGCCTATCCAAGTGGGAAAATATATAACTACATTCACAATATCAAATTATCATAAATTACAAATTAGCCCCTTTATTTTTGTCTTTCTCTCATAAAACACCCGTGTCTTCTTGTAATGTTACTTCGTCTTCTTCATCAAAATCACACATCATCTAAAAAAGAAGAAACAACCTACGAGAAAAAGGACGATAAAAATTCAGAAACTTTTTCTTCTGACCCTTGTTCTCTCTAATCGATTGCTCAATTATTTTCTTCACAGTTTGGTTGAGTTTTGAAAAAAGTTAAATTCAGAGAAAAAAGCTGCAGAATTTGAAATCTGTGAGTATTGTTGTGTGTGCGAAGAGAGTTTTTGGGGTTAGTAATGGCGAAAGCAGGAGGGATCACGAACGCTGTAAACGTAGGAATCGCAGTTCAAGCAGATTGGGAGAATCGAGAATTCATTTCACATATCTCTCTCAATGTTCGTCGTCTCTTCGAGTTCCTTGTCCAATTCGGTAAAACCTCACTCTCTCTCTGATTTCTCTGTGTTTGGGTTTCGAATTCTTCGTCCAATTTGGGAGCTTTTCTCAGTTTCGGGTTTGCTAAATTTAGAAGCTTTTTTTAGGATTTTAGTCAAAGGAAGGTTTTTTTATGATTGGGGAGATTGAGTTTGGTGGTGGGTTATATGAAAGATTCAGACTTTTTTTGTTGGTGTTGAGATGAGATGATCAGATGTGTTGGATTCGAGTTTATGTGGATTCGTTTGGGGGTTATCTGATTTGTGATCCTTTTGACTTTCATGTTCTTTAGATCCATGGCATAAGAGAGATCTTTGTAATGGTCTCTTTGATCTTCTTAGCTTCAATTCTAGCTGGTTTGAGACAATGTTATGTGCTGATGAAACTTTCTATCTTGAGCTAAGTTGATAAATGTCTGTGAGTTGTTGATGTAGTTTCCTTGTGTGTGTCTTCTCAGAATCGACCACAAAGAGCAAGTTGGCGTCTTTAAATGAGAAATTGGATCTGTTGGAACGTCGCTTGGAAATGCTGGAGGTGCAAGTGAGTACCGCGACAGCTAATCCTTCTCTGTTTGCTACGTAAAACACGCATAGCTGATATCTGTTGAAATTCGAAATCGAAACCGAGTCTGAGCATTTGGCTTGATCGACAGAAGCATCTTTTGTTTGAATGTGTACCATTGAATGATTCTTTTCTTTCTTCCCATAGCTGTAGTAAGTCAATTAGTAGCTTAAAAAATATGAATCCTTTCATAAATCTGTGTATCTTTGTCTGTCCATTAAGATCTCTTTTGAATGACAAATCATTGCTTCCATCTGCTGTCGATTTATAAACTTTGCGAGGTTGCCAATTTCATCTTCGATGCACCGGATATTGTAAATTCGCCTTTTCTCTTTACGTGGTGGAGCTGGAGCACATATTAGACCCTGTCGTTTCCCTGTTTTTGCTTTCCCCATCAATGGAGGAAGAAGGAATTGAAAAAGCTCTTTTCCTCCATTAGATTCTGTTTCATTTGTGACTTGAGTTGTTCTTTGAGACTCAGATTCAATCATCAAGACCGACCTAGAAGCAAGCCATTGTTGTTGACCATTATGCTGTTTTCCACTACCTAAACAGCTATACCACAAAACTTCTGTAGACCATGGATCACTGATCATTAACTTTTTGCAAAGAATTTGTCCATTGATGTCGCTTCTGAGAAGCTTTGCTAAGGCTAGTATGTGCTAATATGGATTCCTCACTGGATCTTAAACATGATTGAATTGTAGGATTTAAGTAAAGACCAATCTTGAAGCTGCAACCAAGGAAGGCTGTCTCTGTATCTGCTAAAAGGACAAAGATCGGTTAAGATTCTTGCAAACACATTTTGAGACTGGATTGGTTTAAGCCGGTATGGTTTAAGCCGGTTTAATACATTAGATTCGATTATCCGATGCGTACACTACACGTTAAAAGTTGTTGGATTAGGCCTATATGATTATGGGCATATATGTCATTTAACAACTCCCCTGTGATCGTTGATTTCAAAGTACTGTAGCTTTATAATTATAAAGTAGCGGCCTTGGAAAGTGTTCTTCATCATCATCATCACTGGATTAAAGCTTCTCTCTCAGTGATCGGATAAATTCACAGGCGAATAAGTTAAGTTTCCGGCGATCAAAGGTGAGTTTTTTGCGGCCTTTAACGACTTTGTTGATAAATTTTGATCCGAATTTATAAAAAGATAAAAACAAAGTTTGGATTTTTAATTCTCCGGAGTCTTGATTCTGTTTCTCTTGCACATATCTTTCAAATTTCATAGAAGTTTATGAAACTGATAAAAGATCAAATTTTTAGGTTTGAGATTAGGTCAAAATCACCAAATCACATATTTGATTTGCTTAGTCGTTTTGCAAATTGATAAGGTTTTTGATTTGGTTAAATTGAAGTGATGGATAAGGAGAAGGATCATGAAGTGGAGTGGCTTAAAGCTCAGAAGATAGAGATAAGCGTTGACTTATGTGCTGCAGCTAAGCAACAGCTTCTGTTCCTCGCAACTGTTGATAGGAACCGATGGCTTTACGATGGCCCTGAACTCGAAAAAGCCATCTACAGGTTAGTATCTTTCGATTTTTTACTCGGTTCAGTACAAGTAGGTTCCCTGTTTGTGTTTTTTCAGATCAGTGAATCAGTTTAAGTGATTATATATAGCTTGATGGGTTCTTGATTGTTCAGAGTTTCTTATAAATGTTAGTGATTTTCAGGTACAATGCTTGTTGGCTTCCTTTGCTTGCCAAATACTCTGAGTCATCATCGGTTGGTGAAGGGCCTTTGGTCCCTCCTCTTGATTGTGAATGGATTTGGCATTGCCACAGGCTTAATCCAGTAAGTTAAAAACGGAATTATCGATAGTGAAAACGTTGACTTTTTTGCTAGATGTTTGAGTGATTTCTTCATTATGTTGAAATTCAGGTGAGGTATAAGTCTGACTGTGAGGAATTTTACGGGAGAGTTCTAGACAATTCTGGAGTTGTATCTTCTGTTAATGGGAACTGCAAATTGAAAACTGAAGATTTATGGAAAAGATTGTATCCTGAGGAACCTTATGAGTTAGACTTGAATAACATAGACTCGGAGGATATCTCTGAGAAATCTTCAGCTCTCGAGAAATGCACCACATATGATCTAGTTTCAGCTGTTAAGAGGCAGAGCCCGTTTTACTACCAGGTAACTTGAATGATTTTTCTTTGGAACATCATAAACCGCAAATACGGAATTTTCTTCATATTCTGTTTCTGTGCGTTCTTTCCCACAGGTTTCGAGGTCCCATGTAAACAATGACATTTTTCTACAAGAAGCTGTTGCTAGATATAAGGGGTTTCTCTATCTGATTAAGACGAACAGAGAAAGGTCTTTAAAACGGTTTTGTGTTCCGACTTATGATGTTGACCTTATCTGGCACACACATCAGCTGCATCCAGTTTCTTACTGTGATGATATGGAGAAGCTCATTGGTAAGGTGTTGGAGCATGATGACACAGATTCTGACCGAGGCAAAGGTAAGAAGCTCGATACCGGTTTCTCTAACACTACTGCACAATGGGAGGAGACATTTGGAACAAGGTACTGGAAAGCCGGTGCAATGCATAGAGGCAAAACGCCCACACCTGTCACCACTTCCCCTTATGTTTCTGATGTTTTCGCCAAAGAACCAACTGCAAATGCGGATTTCCAGAATTTAATCCAACTTCCAGAGGTGGAAGTTGTTGAGGTAGTTCTTTTTATCCTTTTTTGTGATTGTATTAAGTGAATTTCAGACTGCAGTTGTGTTATCCTTTTGTTTCCTTTCAGGTTCTCTTGGAGATAATCGGGATTAGAAACTTACCAGATGGACATAAGGGGAAGCTCTCAGTTTTGTTCAGTAAAACCCAGCCTGATTCTCTTTTCAATGCTGAACGTAGACTGACCATTTTATCCGAAGTTGGGGCAAAGCAAGTTGCTACTTTCCAGTGTGAACCTACAGGAGAGCTTGTTTTCAAACTTATTTCCTCTTCACCGTCTAAGATACCAGTTTCGAGAGAGCCTAAAATCTTGGGTTATGCGTCTTTATCACTAAAGGAATTTCTATTTCTAGTTATGACCCAACTCTCTGTTGAAAGGTGGCTGGAGTTAACACCCAGCAAAGGTTGCAAAGCAGACCAAAAACCAATAAGCCTGCGAGTCGCTGTCTCGTTTACTCCACCAATACGCAGTCCATCAGTCTTACACATGGTTCAATCTAGAACATCGTGCAAAGGCTCTTGCTTCTTTCCAATCATAGGGAAGTCCCGTCTTGCTAAGAATTCAACACACATCTTTGATGAAACCCAAACAGAGGTTATCAGACTTCAAATGAGGTATGGCGTTTGAAACAACACTCTCTCTTGAAAACTAAAACGAAATTACCTCATCAAACCAGGCATATACATGATTTTAAATTCTTACTTTGTTGTGTTTTAGGAACTCCACTGGTGGAGAAACACTTAAACATGATCAAAGACAAGTGATTGGCGTGACAGACTCTGGTGAAACTCACGTGCTTGCAGATTATACTGGTAGTTTCTGGTCTTTGCTAGACTTTAAATGGTCACTTAAGCAAACAAACGCCTCCACTGCAGATATTCCGCTCTTCGAGCTTTTGGGTCCTCAAGTGGTATATTCTATCATTTCACTCCATCAAAAAGTGAGTAATCTTCTTGTATATTACACTTCAATGATGCTATGCCTTTTATTGGTTTGCAGGTAAAAATTTTCTCCGGGAGGAAGCTGGATTATGAACCAAAACACTGTGCCAACCTTAGAAGTGATCAAGATTTCATGACTCTTGTTGAATTTTCTAAGCAACATCCATATGGAAAAGCTGTGGGATTGGTTGATATGAAATTTGGTTCGGTTGAGGCAAGTTTGAAAGTTTGATTTAATCTGGAATATGACTTCTTCTTTATCTTCTCCATGCTCATTCTGACTCTGTTATTCATATGTAGGCGAAAGAGGATTGGTTGGTTTTGCCTGGAATCGTATCTGCTTTCATACTCAATCATGTTATGAAGAGAGGAGGTTTTGATGGTTTCACTGTCGGAACCAAAGACATAAAAGAGGAAAGCAAACAGACTAAACTTGTAGCTGTGACAGAAAATAAAGTGAATGCAGACTCTATGAATGTGGGGACTGCAGCTGCTATCATAGCTCCAGTGAAAGGCAGTGGTTGCGGCGGTGGTTGTAGTGGTGAATGTGGAAACATGGTGAAAGCAGCTAACGCTAGTGGTTGCGGCAGTGGCTGTAGTGGAGAATGCGGAGACATGGTGAAAACAGCAGCAAATGCTAGCGGCTGCGGTAGTGGATGTAGCGGTGAATGCGGAGACATGGTGAAAACAGCAGCAAATGCTAGCGGCTGCGGTAGCGGATGTAGCGGTGAATGCGGAGACATGGTGAAAACAGCAGCAAATGCTAGCGGCTGCGGTAGCGGATGTAGCGGTGAATGCGGAGACATGGTGAAAACAGCAGCAAATGCTAGCGGCTGCGGTAGTGGATGCAGCGGTGAATGCGGAGACATGGTGAAAGCAGCAAAAGCTAGCGGCTGCGGTAGTGATTGTGGTGGAGAATGCGGAGACATGATGAAAGCAGCGAAAGCTAGCGGCTGCGGCGGTGGTTGTAGCGGTGAATGTGGTGGAAACATGGTGAAAGCAGCAAATGCTAGCGGGTGTGGCGGTGGCTGTAGTGGTGAATGCGGAAACATGGTGAAAGCAGCATAATCTGGTAGCCGTGGTGGTGGGTGACTGGCTAGAGAACGCGGAAACATGGTGTGCAGTAACAGTACGATGGAGGCGGGTGCGGTGGCATGAAGTTTGTTTACTAGTGAACGCAAACGCCCTAACGACGCTGTTACGCTTTAATAGCAAAACTGTAAAATATAAATAAAGTTTGTATTTGTTGTTTGTTTATGCAATGGACGGTGTGTTTCTCTAAACTCCAGTTGAAATAAACATATCCAAAGAATATTAAACCAAGACAACTGCTTTATAGTTACTGAATCAACTAACCAATCAAATATAATTCAATCAAATTACAAAAGAACATGCATCAACGCATGAACTTTAACTCAAGCAATGGGTTCAATCAACGCATCGTCTATAGATTCAAGCCATATATGTTCAATTCGAATTATAGAGAATGCAAGCAATAAACATATTCAAGTAAGCAAAAAGCACGAAACAACCAACAGATTCAAGCCATAGCTTTAAAGCTAATAACAACCAATAAACTCAAAGCTGTAACTTCAAAGCAACATTTAAAAAAATTTACGTCATGTGTTCGAATCATAGACTATGCACCAACCAGTATATTCAATCTCCATAAAATAGATACTGTATGTTCAATTCAAATCATAGACATAGAATGCAAGCAATGAACATATTCATGTTAGTATTAGACCACACAATACAGAGAGATTCAAGTAATCGAAAAGCACAAAACAACCAACATATTCAAACAATAGCCTTGAAGCATATACAAGATAGCAACAAATAGACTTAAGCTGTAACTTCAAAGTATAGACAAAGCAACAATCAAAAGAATTCAAGTCATGAATGATTTTTTTACTTAAAAGAGTCGTTGCCAAAATCAGTTGTCACTTCAGATGTACAACTAAGTATATTTAGATCTATAACATTAGTAACGATAAGAGAACCACATGTCTACTTCAGATTTCTAACATAAATATATCAACTAATTAATCAACATAGGAGAAGCACATGTATCACTACACCTACACTAGTTTCATATTTTGACATCGAACAGTTTCTAACCATCACCAAAAAAAAGTAAGAAATACCTGAGGGATGATATGCAGAGTCCATTTTCAGTAAGGTTCTTGCTCATCTGCCATTATTTAAGTTTGTAAAGATATAAACTAACCCAGATCAAATTTAGGAGAAACACATACCTATATTGAAGTCTTTAGACACTCTAAAATCTCTCTGGACTCTCCAAACATACCTGAAAAAACAAGAAAGATTGCTATAGTTCACTTGTAAAATATGTTATGCCTTCCATACACAGACCATGTTAAATTTTCCAACTCAGGCGTGTTAGTGTATAAGCTTTTAGGGACTTCCATAGTTAGAAGTCTCCCTGCGGTTTTTTTCAGTTCTCATAAGGCAAGAACTCCCATGGGACTGTTTCATTACAGAGAGTTCTCAAAATCAGACGAGTTAGTGTGTCTGGACTCTGAAACTTAACCTTTAGAGGCTTTTTCTATTCCCATTTCCCCTTTATAGACCAAGCAGTCCCTCTTTTGAGTTAAGCTTTAGGACATTTTACAAGTAGTCGATAGCTAATGTTAAGCTTTAGGGCGGCTTTTCAACGAACGTTGTAAGGCCTTGGTTTGTGTTTTTTTCAGGCAACTTTTACCATAAGGCAACTTCCATGGGACTGTTTTAAAATCAGACGAGTTGGTGTGTTTTTACTATTCCCCTTAGGAGCTTTTGCTATTCTCATTTCCCCTTTATAGACCAAGAAGCTAGTTTTCATCATCATTAGGCATTCTACGAGGCTGTTTTAATAGTATAGCTCACACATTGAGACCAAACAGCCGCATGTTTTTGTTAAGCATTAAGCTTTTCCATTCTCATATATATCCCATATGTTTCTTACTATAGAGCTCACAGTGTATCCTCTGTTTACCCTCTATCTGTCTTATAGTTACCCTCTTTACCTTCTTTTCTATTTAGGAGCAATCGCTTTTGACCATTAAGCAACTGAATAAGGGTCTGTCTTAACTTTAGAAGCTCACACTCTGAAGCTTCAAGGAGCATTTTGCAAATCATATACCCCATTTTTTTTTAACTGTTAGGGTCTAAGTCCTGGGTGTTACAAGCAACTCCATTCATACATTTGCCATTATAGAGTCACAATGTGCCAGTGCGTTTAAGCAGAGAGTCTCTGAACCGAAAAGAACGGTTAAAGCAGTGGGTACTTGTTGCCAATTTTCAGACTAATCGTTTCTCATCATTAGGCAACTGAACAAGGGACTGTCTTAACTTTAGAAGCTCAAGTTTTTAAGCTTTTAAGGAGCATTCTGCAATTCCCATACCGCCCCCTTTTGTTTTCGAACCGAACATCGGACAATAAGCCGCTGGTTTGTGTTACCAGCTTATGTTAAGCGTTAGGGAGCTTTTCAAGACTTTCTAAGCCATTGGTTTGTGTTCTTCCTTAGGCAACTGCATAAGGGACTGCCTCAATATAAGAAGCTCACACTGTGAAGCTTTCAGTGAGCAGTTTGCAATTCCCATACCATCCACTTTTGTTTTCCAACAGTCAGAACAACGGACAATGATAGAGCTCACACATTCTGCTTTGTGTGATAAGCTTTAAGGAGCCTTTTGCAATTCCCATAATCCCATTTGATTTTTGAACCGACAGGCAACTCCATTCAGGTATTTGTCATTATAAAGACACAAATGTGCCAGTGTGTTTAAGCTGTTAAAGCCGTGGCTACCTCTTGCCAATTTCAGATTAATCGTTTCTCATCATTACGCAACTGAACAAGAGACTCTCTTAACTTTAGAAGCTCAAGCTGTTAAGCTTTTTCAAGGAGCATTCAGCAATTCCCATACCGCCCCCCCTTTTGTTTTCGAACAACCGACTATAAAGCCTCTGGTTTGTGATACCAACTCCCAAGGGACAAGTCTTAATCATAGAGCTCACACATTCTGCTTTGTGTGATGATACCAACTCTCAGATGGGACAAGTCTTAATCATAAAGCTCACACATTCTGCTTTCTGTGATGAGCTTTTAGGGGCTTTTCGCAACTCCCATAACCCCATTAACTTTTCGAACCGATAGATAAAAGGGTCTAAGCCGGAAAGTCCATTCAGACATCTGTCAAAATAAAGACACAAACGTGCCAGTGTATTTCTAAACCGAACAAAAGGGTACTATCTTTTTCCAATGACCATAGTTTCTGATCTTTTAGATCTCTCCACCAAAGACGTACAAATTAAGAGAGATTTTTACCTGAAGAGATGATTATGTAGACACGGTTGTAGAAGCGAGATCCTCCCCTGGAGAAAACTCTCTGTGATCACAATGAGTCTTCTTCTCCAAATACAACCTTTAATCAACAAAAACCGTTTAATTAAACAAACTCAAATCAAGTAAAATTAAAAACAAAGACGATTATGGAAGATTTAGAAACCCTAAGAAGTTAGTTACTTCGATGAAGAAGAAGACTACAAATCTCCAATTAAAAAACCTAATCTAAACGCGATTTTAAAACGCTACTACATAAGAAAAATTACTAATCAAAGAGAAAAGATGAATTATGAAACTTACAGAGAGATCCGGCGAAGGACTCGCTGAGAAATAAAATAATCGAAATCGTCGCCGGCGAAATTGCAGAGAAAACAAAAAATTGAAACCTTTTAGAAAGCTTTGCCTTTACGAAGCCTGAAGCCTATTTATATTACTAGTGTTTATAGCACCGCCTCTTCAACGGTTACTTGTACACGTGCGTAGACTATAACGGTTACTTGTGCCACACGTGCTGTTTCTCTTTTTCAAATTTTTGTGCGTGTGAATTGGGCTTATAATGGGCTATTGATAATAATGGGCTGTTAATAATAACCAAACTTGTAACTTATACAAAGTGCTTGTATGAATGAACTATGAAGCTATATGTTATAGACACGTGTCTTCAATACATAGGATACTCACACGTGATTTACATACCGATCGCACGCACACGATCTTTGACTTATGATCTTCACTTTATCCAGTAGAGAGGGACGTTTCACATGTCGACACTTGACTATTACTTATTGGTTTTTGGTCAAGCAAGCTGATTACTTTAATTTAATTATCCTGATTAATTATGTTAATTTTGTTATATTAATTTTAATTAAACTAAATTTTTTATGCGACCGGCATAAATGGAAGCAGTGGGTCCTTGTTGTCTTCGCACTGCCCCGCAAAATCTGTGCCTCAAATTCTCATAATTATTATAATCACTTATTAATTTTTTTTTGGTTAGAATAATCACTTATTAATTTAATAGGGTTTTTTTTTTGTTAACACGTAATCATTACGGATTTATTATAAGTTTATGAAATTCTTATAATCGTCTTCACGAGTACAATGGTTTTGTTAGTGATGATCACTGATTCATTCATTTCGATTGTGTTATGTTTTTTTCTAGGTTTGTATTTGTATATTTTCTTTATCAGAAAAACAAAAATTTGTATCTTTGGCTTTTATGTTAAAAAAATTTTTATTTAAAAATTAATATTAGCACTAAATCTATTGGAAACATTAAAATATCATATTTCAGTGTAAACTATACAAAAGGCAAAAAAAATCAATTTAATTAATTTGTATCTACGAATAAATATCAACTTTTTAAAATAGACCTTGAATGATAACTAATTCAATCGTGTGTAAAACGGCAACAAAAAAATAATTCAATCGTGTGTAATTCATTTCTATCCACTAATCAATATAATTTTTTTTTTATAAAAAAAAAATAAATTGGATGGTTAACTTTCACATGGTTTTTAGTTTTAGTTCCTTGAAATTTATATATTTTAACCATTGTTTGGATGGAAATTTTTTGGCTTGATTTCAACCTTAACCCATATAAACTTACTATTCATATACTTAAATGGCAAAATACAGTCCTTAAATTTAGCTATAACGGGATGAAAATGAAAAAGACATGCGTACCTTAGCTTTTTTTTTTTCTTTTTTCTGTTGGCCACGTCTTTCTTTTTAAAACACAAATGTGTAAAAAAAATATGATTATGGAAAGCCTCTACACTAGCTATAATTATAATGTGTACTATCAATATTCAATACACACTCATTATAATTTACAACAAAATGGAAAAATAAACGCATGGGGAGTCTTCTTAATCTTATACTATTTGTTCATAGAAGTGACAAAATAAAAAGAAAAGAGCATTAAGAAAAAAAAGAGGAGAGAAATTACAAAAAGGAGTGGGAGACAAGGAGGGGTGATAAAATATGGTAAAGGAACGGGACGGTGACGTATGATGTGAAAGAAAGGAAGAAGCGGGTGATGATGGAGTTAGGTGACAGGCATGTGAAAACAATAGCTGCAGCAAAGCCTGATTTGTTTTTTTGTTTGGTTTCACTTCTTCTTCCTTTCATCTTTCTCTATAAGCGTGCAACCACCGTGTGCCCCTTTGATCATGACCTTCTTCATTCAATTACACTATACACTCTCACTACTTCACTCACACTTGTTTTTTTTTCTTATTATTAATTAAACACTATTCATTCCTCTCGTTTTCATACTGATCCTGTTCTTTTTAGAATTTTATTTTCTATACCAAACAGTTTTTTTTTTTATCAAAGTTCAGTTATTTTCCGACAGTTTTCTTATAAAAATTCGACATGGCTAATTGGTTTTGTTGATTCACAGAAATAGTTGAACTAAAGGCTAGGAGAAAAATATATGAACCTCATGAATGTATTATCCGAATCCGAATTCAAAAATCTTAGAATACCCAAACAATTAAACAATTTTCTAAACAGTTAAAAAATGAAATACATGTTTTAAATCTTCTATTCCATCTGTTTCTTTTTTAAATGATGTCGTTACACATAGATTACGAAAACATATAACTTTTTTATTTTTTATTTGTTTGATTCGCGTTACTAAATATTATAATTAATGACTTATAATAGTAAAATAAAAAGCGGTTTAATTCATAAACGAATTAGTCTATCTCAACCGTCAAAACCAATAGAACCTCTAATTTCATTGAGCCGTTTAAGGATAAACTTAGTTTCCTTAGATGTATCAGTACATTTTGTTTTTATTTAAAAAATCTAAAACTTTTTACTATTCGAAGAATTTAGTTATTTAACCATTAGATCACTAAACAAGAAAACAAGGAGTGGTAAATTAGTAAGAGATTGTTTTTTTCACTGATTAACTATTTGGTAATTTTCATATAAAAAATTACCCCATGAATAATTAATGCTCTGTCTTACTTTATTTCATATCCATTGTAATTTTTTTTTCATTTGGAAATATGCATATTTTTAGACAGACAAAATTTAAACCGATACATGGTCCCATAACTATCGAAACTCAGTTTACATAGCAAAAAGTATTAAATTCATTAGGTATTTTAGACCACTCAGCCTCTTTAATTTTGAATGGTCCCATTTCTATTAAAATCGAAAATCATTTACATATTTACAAAAAAATATCTCATATATTTATTTCTATTTTTTTAATAATTACATGTAATTATTAATTATAATTAGTTGATAAATATGATAGTATTATGAATAAAAATAATAATAAACACACGCATGTTATTTGTGGACCTTTTTGTAATAATAATAATTTTTTTTATGTGTTTCTTTTTACAAACCAGAAACCTGAAACCATGTTACCTGTAACAACGACATGTATTAATTATTATATCTCCACGAAGATCTAACGACTCAGAGTCTCTCTCACTTACTCATTCTCAACCGTCAGATGTTCTTACCGTACTCCACACCGCATAGTAACATAACCCGATGTTTCGTTAATGCCCATGCTTTTGTAGTTTATTACAGAAACTTGCCACTGCTTCCATGTTTTTTTTTGTTTTTTCTCCTCTTATTCTTGAACATTGCGCTTTTTGTTTTTGCTTTTTTTTTCTTTCTCTCTGGTTCATTTTCCATGGAAGGACCTTGAGCTCTGCTTCTCTTCTCTCGTAAAAGTTCGTGTCTTTCACTGCTCACACACTCTCTTTCTCGTTTATTTGATCTTCTCTGTTTCTTCTTCTTCTCCTCTCAAGGTACTTAGTTTCAATTTCTCTTTTAAAGAAACCTTTTTTTTTTTTGAAATCTGCTTCTGTAATTTCAATTTCAATCTGGGTTTGTTTGTGTCGTTCTTGTTGCTTCTCTAGATTCGTTATAACTTGGGTTTAGGAGTTTATTTTTTTCATAAACTAAGTGTTTTAGGTGTGGTTTTGAGCTGAGTATTTGGGGAAATGCAGAGAAATTTGGGTAAGAAATTGTTGTTTCTTTGCTTCATGTTTCATTGAAAGTGATTAATTTGAAGAAAAATGAGTTCTTGGGACGAAAAAGTTGAATTTGGACAATGAAAACTAGGTTAAAGTTTCTAACTTTATTTTACTTGTTAAGCAAATTTGACCCAATTCTTTAGCTGAAACCCTAATTTTTTCTTGGTTCTTCTTGGCTCAGAACCAGTGATCTATGTCTTCTCTTTAACAGCTTTTTATAATCGATTTAACCTTTTTGTAATTTAGATTGTTCAAATAGTGATACTTGCTGTTGAGATTGTGAATTCTGTTCATGCATATATATAAAATTGCAGATTTTTGTGCAATTGATTTGAATTTGGGTTGTTGTTGTTGTTGTTGTGATGCTAAGCAGATAAAAACAAGTCTTGAAAAACTAAGATCTGATGTCTTATCGATTGCTAAGTGTGGATAAAGAGGAGGTGGATATATCACCTGGTTTGAAAGAACGTAACTACTTGGGCCTCTCTGATTGCTCCTCTGTTGATAGCTCAACTATTCACAACCGTGTTCCAGATGTTGAGAAGAGCAATCTCATTTTCAAAGCTACAGAACTGAGGCTAGGTCTTCCTGAGTCTCAATCGCCACAGAGAGAAACTGACTTCGGTTTGCTTAGCCCGAGAACACCTGATGAAAAACTTCTCTTCCCGCTGCTACCTTCTAAAGACACTGCTTCTGCTACTATAGGGCACAAGAATGTTGTTTCTGGAAACAAAAGAGGGTTTGCTGACACTTGGGATGAGTTTTCGAGTGTTAAAGGATCTGTTAGACCTGGAGGAATCAACATGATGTTGTCACCGAAAGTTAAGGATGTCCCGAAGAGTCTTCAAGAAGAAAGATCTCATGCTAAGGGTGGCTCGAACAATGCACCAGCTGCCAAGTGCGTATTATATGATAACCAGTTTATGAGTTTTATGGTTTGTTTATGATGACTCAAGACTGAATCTTTTGGTAATCTGTCTATTGTTTACAGGGCACAGGTTGTTGGTTGGCCTCCAATCAGATCATACAGAAAGAATACAATGGCTTCTTCTACTTCAAAGAACACTGATGAGGTCGATGGGAAACCTGGTCTTGGTGCTCTATTTGTGAAAGTGAGCATGGATGGTGCCCCATATCTGCGAAAGGTCGACTTGAGAACTTACACTTCCTATCAACAGTTGTCCTCTGCACTTGAGAAAATGTTCAGCTGCTTCACTCTTGGTGAGAATTTTCTATGTATTGAGCAAATCTTTGATTACGTTTTAAGAAGAAATGAACAAAATAAAAAAGTGATTTCGCGTCTTGTCTGTGATCCCAGGTCAATGTGGACTTCATGGTGCTCAAGGGAGGGAAAGAATGAGCGAGATCAAACTGAAGGATCTTCTTCATGGATCAGAATTTGTGCTTACTTACGAAGACAAAGACGGTGATTGGATGCTTGTTGGAGATGTCCCGTGGGAGTAAGCTTCTCTTCAACTCGCAACTTTAGTAACTTTGTGTGATCTAATGAGTTGTTGCTGGTTAATTTAGAAGAACATCAGATCTTTAAAGTTGATTCATACTACTGAAAATTTTCATCTTTTGGTATATTTTTCTGCGCAAAAGTTGAATGAATCCTCCTTGTTACAACCTATTTGCAGGATATTTACTGAAACATGCCAGAAACTGAAGATCATGAAGGGATCTGATTCTATTGGCTTAGGTAAGCCATTTACTTTGCCAACATCTTATTCCCCTTAACTTGAATACATTACTCAGTGTCTCAACTTAATGTTGATTTCCTTTGTCGCAGCTCCAGGTGCAGTGGAGAAATCAAAGAACAAAGACCGAGTTTGAAACAAAGAAGCTCAAGACAAAACACTATGCACAGTTCCAATGTTTAAGACTTCTTTACTGATGTGTTTGAAAACTCTTTATGTAGTCTCTTTTACTAATTTATGTTTTTAAGACTTTGGAATCTCTTATTTGTGTGTGCTTGTTCAAAACCAATACATTCTTATGTGTGTTTTCTTTCTACTATGATCTTCAAGACTGTTTTCTCCATTATCTTAAATTGAAAACCAACTTTTTACTTTTTGTCTAATTATACGCAAAAATCTTGATTTGTTTATTGTTTGTTGGTACAAAAGTCTCTTAAGTGATAATTAGGATAAAAGTATATAAAGAGGCTTTACCACACAAAGTGGAATCTCAAATGATGTTTTTTCTCCTATCTGTAAAACAACAAAGTGTGTAAATCTTGATTACCTTTAGACTAATCCCAATAATTTTTTATCTTCTACAACTTTCTTACAAGAATTACTTTAATAACATGGTTTGAATTGAACTAAATATCTAAATCTTTGACATACCATCTCTCTTATATATATATAGTCTTAGTCTTAGTGCTTCAAACTTTATCCATACAATATTCTTTTATAGCAAAGTTTCTTAAAACGAAATCAAAATTTATCCATACAACATTTACAAATTATATGTACTTATTTGTCTTATAAATCGATAATAGTTTGATTGATACAAGAAGAATATATAGTAGTTCTCACTTTATATATGAAATTTACAAAGTTTGTTCCAAAGTGTTTACTATTCATATTCTAATTCCCCCACACCTAAAAAAAAGAAGAATATTAGTATAACATTTTGGATATATCGACATCAGTTGTCAAATTAAGAGTCTTATCACATGGGGGCAAAGTGGTTTGCACAAATGTAGCACTTCTAAGTGAGTTTGTGGTTAGTGCACTTCATCATTGACTTTTACTTTCTAAATTTTAATTTGTTTTTGCAAATTCGTAAGAACAATTATATCAAGCACAGTTATATATGCCTTGTTAATGCTTTTCTTTCATATGAACCACTTATTTCTTTCATTAAACTATACACTTGACCAAAATATATAACTATCGTAGTGAATTGTTGTATCACCATCTAAATTATAGTTTGAATTATACAAATTACTCGACTCTATATATTTACTAGCACCTTATATTTGTTTTAAAAAGTTCTTATCAAGGGTTCAAGTGATAATTTACGGTATATATAAAAAGTTAGTGGAATTATAAGAATATTGGTCCCAATGTAAGTGGATTATATCCGTTGGTTCTGTGAGAGTTGGAAGAAAACTAAAGATTCATTAGTTAGAGCCACTTAGAGGAACCAATCTCTTCAAAATGAATTTTTCTTCTTACACTTATATTTAACCTATAATAAGTAAAATAAAGAAATAGCTAGAAAATTTTTGGTTATACTAAAATTTGGTTTCGTTATATATAGCTTTGGATTTGGTAGCTAGCTAAAGGATATGTATATATCGTTTATTAGATTAGTCTTTTCCTATCAAGATAATTTGCTTTTGATCATACCAAAAAATCGTGATCTTTAAACTTAAAACGTAAGACTAACATAGGATAAGACGTTATCGTTTTCTTTTTGTAAACATATGATGTTACGCATTTTTCAATATATATGAAAATATCGTTTTTACGCGATATTTTCATATATTTAAAACCTATTATACAAATTGTTTGTAGTACGAAACTAATGTTCTTGAGATGACAAGTTGTTTAAACATATGATATATAAACCTTAAGAGATTGCAAGACAAAGTTTGTTTCATGTAGTAGTAAACTCAAAGATAAGGAACAATAATCTAGCAGTTGAAGAAGATGATAATACATAGTTATGGTTACTATTCTGATGGACCACAACATAAGAAATCTAATCGCCTTAATTAATATATAATCATGGATCGGTCCACAGAGACATATCATATGGTTATGTCTCCCAAAACCTTTCTTCTACTTAAGCTAATGTTTTTAGTCAAATTATTCTTATTATATACACTCCAAAACGAACCACTATATATCGTTTAAATTTATAATCCTCTACTCATTGCACTCATTCTTTTAAGCATACCCATCACAAGAAAGCACATTTTTATTTTATTTTATTTCCTCAAATTTAGTTCCTATTCATATATTTTATATATGTTTCAAGATTGATACAATTTTATTTGAAGACAGACGAATAAGATATTGGATACGAATGATTAACTATATTATCATCCAAATATTTGGTTTGACCATGTCTATGTCTTTTTGTCTGCAATTCATAAATTGAATATAAATATTATTCGGCTATACAATTATTACAAATTAGTAATTTATGATTTTTATTATCTTTTAAAATAATGCAATCCAATCTATATTCATTTTCTTTTCTTTTCTGAATTTGATGTTTGAATGCCTCAAGTTGCAAATCTTGCATCCTAATGAGACAAATATGTCTCTGAACATATAATGAAAATAAAATATGTGATATTTAATTATAATCTTAGTAGACCTACAAAAAAATTTTATTTATACATTGACATAATAATAATGCATCAATGTTGATTAGTGAATGCTAGTTTGTTTATTTGGTAGGATTATAGATTCGAATTATGCAAACATATCAAATAGAACAAATAAAATTAAACAAGCATCCACTTTGGTCCAGTGTATTCACTATGTATTCTAATAAGCAATGTATCATAATATAATGGTAATGGTGTTTAGTTACAATTTATCACAGAATTGACAATATATATATATATATATATTTACTAACATGGTTAGAGTGGTCTAATATTAATTTGAAACATAATTTTCTCAAACTTATGAAACCACCAGAATTTAAATATATATTTTCGGTGAAGCACATGGAGCCGGATCAAACGAATAAAATCTTCTGCAACATTAAGGGAATGTGCAATATTTGTTAGGATATTTATTATATATGAATAAATAATAAAACATAGATTCATTAATTGTGAGAAATATTCCCAACAATATTTTTGGTTGTTTATCAAAACACAATGCAAACTACTATATAGTTGGAACGAAACTTTATAGCATATTCTGGTTTCGAGTTTGAGGGGATATATGAGATTCGGCTATATATGGTTGTTAATCTTTTGTTAAAGACGAACAAAAATGTATATATCCTTTCTAATCCTGGCCATTGGTTGGTAAGAAGTTCAAATTAATTTACACCTCAAAATGCTTCGATTGCATGAAATTATGAAAATAAAGTAAGTTGGTAATTTTGAAACGTAAGAAAACCAAATTAGCCATAATAGTTTCAGGACCAAACATAATAGTGAATAGTTAGTTAATGAAAGTATCTTTTAAAACCTAGAGCTAGTACACTAGACATATAATATCTGTCTGGCCCTGGAACAACATACAAAATAGCCAAACACGTAGGTATGCATGCAATTGTACGTTAAAAGCTGTAACAAAACAGACAAAAACAAACAAAGTAGAAAACAACAAAAGTGATAAATTAATATAACAAATAAAATTTTATTTTTATTTTATATATACATCTACCAGTTGATCCAGTCAATTAATAGAGAAATATATATACCAAAAATATTACATTATGAACTTCTTCTTGAATTACCATTACATAACTTTTTTCAAGTGTGGGATACCTTTACTACTACTAATGCATGTTACTAAACTATCATATAATTTTTTTACACCTACATCTAAACCCAATTTTTTTACACAAATGTAATTTTTGTTTTCACGAATATACAAACCTCGGAAAAATGTTTAAATATATTTCCTAGATTTACTAGACTACTGAATCAACATCTAACCCTAAAACTTCGGTTTTTTTGGTTAGTTTAGTTCGGCTAATTCAGGTTTTTAGAATTTTTTGAGTTTCAAAACAATCGCCAAAATTGACCGAATTAAATTTTGGTTTGGTTAGTTCAGTTCGGTTATCAACGAAAACTACTCTAATTTTTGTGTAGTTGGTATAATTTGGTTATAAAAATAATTCGGTTAATCGAGAACCGAACAAAAACTAAACTAAATTCTCGGTTAACCAAACTAGATTTTTAAATGTTATTAATCAGTTAATGACCTATAACCAAAACCGAATAGAACAACCAAAATTCGGTTCGACTATTTTGGGTTCGGTTAATTATCCTAGCTCTACCAATACAGCCATATGAACATAAATAGTTGAGACTCGGATAGAGATTACTAAAAACACATACAAGTCCACAAGACCCAGACCAAAACAGTAGTAGTCTCAGTAATAAATAAAAAGGTTCTGGGGATCTTCGTCCTGTCTCACCCCATACCATTCACTATCAATACATTTATTGATGCTTTCTTCATTCATTATTACCATCTTCTTTTGTATTCTTCCTCGATCACTTTTTTTTTAATTCGTACCATATTCTTATAAAGCTATAGCATTGATTTTTATTATTATATAAGTCGTAGGTCGACTTTTGTTTTTATTTGATAGTAACACTTATGTCGTTGGAGTCTTTGGAGATATGTATTTAGAAGTGCTTTTTTGATTTGTTTATATGTGTACCCTTTTGTCGACCAAAAACAAAAAACTTTGTACCCTTTATCTCTTTTACTGAGTTTTTAACCTTTTTAGTTTGTAGTTTTCTATACCACATACAAGTTTTATTACTGTTGCTTATTAGATCAGTCATATATGTATAGGTACAAATGATTTTAGTAAAAGAAACACTGTAAATGAACAAATATTTTGTAGAGTAGTTATGTAATTAAATGTTGATATATATTATGGTTTTAGTAAATTAATAACATTTTGTTGGCAGTTATAGTTTTAACCAATTTTTCGGAAAATTTCGTATCAAAATATAGTGTTACTTTTCAAAATTATAAAATATTTAGACATTCGTACTCGTTACGAAGTTAATTCAGCTCGTCAAAATTACATTACAAAACTAAAAATTCATAGTCTCCAAATCCAAAAAAATATGTTTCAACCATTAGAGTACCATTAATTAGTTGCGTATTGCAAAATTTTACTTCTTTAAAAAAATAAAATTTGATAAATATCTTCAAAGAAAATTATTAAAAAAACAAAGTTATTTTATTATTTTACGTGCTAGGAAAAAATAAAAATAATAAATCATTACTCAACTATAACAATTATTTACTGGATCTATTTTTCTACCGTTATTATCATTACTATACTAGTAAACATTACCTCAGTTTCAGCATTATAGCTATAGCAGTAATATATAAAGATATCTGAACAAAATGTAGTTGGCATTGGCAACATGTTGACCATGATCATCATGGCTTATCGGATCAACAACACTTTGATTCGAACATTAAATGTTTTACATGGATCGATATATACTACACTAGTTTATATAAAATGGCTCACATATCCATAGACCACCGATCCAATAATCGAGTTAATCTCTCTATCTATCTATCTACTCATATTATCATCTATTCATATTCCATTTATACATTCACTGCACTGTATCTTATTATCAAACCCAATCATATATATGTTTGCCCATCTGCTTACAATAAATTTCGTCAAAGTTCCAACAGTGTTTTTACATAAAAGGGTCAAAGGTAACACACATGATTCTCCTATTTTGCATGACTTTTTACATAAATCGAAACTTATCTAAATTTATGCATTATTGTATGAGTTGCTTTCTTTTACCAGCCTACGAGACTAGATTGATCCATAGGCTACAATAGCTTCAGCTCTTTTGCAATACTAATTTTAAGATTAGGAACTAAGCAAGATTCATGGAGTACCCTTTTAAGGTTAATTTGTTTTTAGTAATCAGAAATATAAAACATATAAGTAAAATGATCTATTTGCATTTTATGAACTTTTTTTGGGGTGTTTAAACATAATTTATAATCTTAATCACATATTAATCGATATATATATATATATATATATATATACACGAAAATAATACCTTTAGTGACCATGATTTAGGGAAAGAAAAAAGAAAAAGATGTTTTGTAACCTAGTAATAAATAAAATAAAAATACTATTTAAAAATTTATTACTTAAGAAAATAATTTTAGAGTAAAACTTTAGAATAAGAAGTTATTTAACAAAATTCAAATATTGATACATATAATTATATAGCTGTTTCATTTTCATAGATTAATTAAGAGATAATATAAATTGAATATTACTTAATACTAGGTGCCAAACAAGCTTTATCTCTTAAACTACTAGAATATTAAAGCCATACATAATAGTATAATACTAAAAAGTTAGCAATGTAAGCCTATAAGTTCATGTTTTACAAAAATTAATACATAATACCAAAATCAATCATTTACATATAATTAACCAAAAACACAAATGCAAGTAACTTTTTAATTTTTTTTACAGCTTTAAAAATGCAAGTAACTTTTGGTGACTGTACAGTCATTTTTAAATCTTTATAAATAAATAAAAATCTTAGATAATCCTAATATCCAATCTTCCCACTATAATTGCAAAAAAAAAAAAGACTCCTTTTTTATAAAAATTGAACCTTTCTCCTCTCTTCTCCTCTCACCATCTCTCTCTCTCTCTCTCTGCAATTCTCAGTTTCTTTCTTTTATCAGAGAAACCAAAAAAATCTGAGTCTCTGTAACAAACAAATATGATTAACGGCTGGAGAAGAGCTTTTTGCACTTATATACCCAAAGAAACTAACCAACTCAACGACGATAACGGAGTCGTTGTTCTTGATTCGCCGGAGAATCATCGTCTCCGCCACAAATCCACTTCTCGTTTCGGTTTTTTCTCAACTCCTTCCACTCCTCGTTCTGATTCCTCCACCGGAAATTACAGTCTCCGTTGTCGTACTTCTAAAGCCACCTCCGTCGCCACCCCTACTCCTCTTCCCGGAACTCCGAAGCTTAAGTGCAAAACCACCACCGGAGAAGAAGAAACAACACCGAGAAACAGAAGCTTTGTCTCTCTTTTAACACCTTCTTCTTCTCCTATCTCTCCGGCGAGCTTCTCCCTTCTCAAATCCAAACTCCGATTCAACAAAGTACACTTCATCGATTTCAATTTTGCTTTTTAATCGTTTCGTTTTTTTTTTTTTGCTAATTTTTTTTTTTTTTTGGGTTTGAGCAGAGTTGTAGCAAATGTGGAATCTGTTTACAGAGTGTGAAGTCAGGTCAAGGTACGGCGATTTTCACGGCGGAGTGTTCTCACACGTTTCATTTCCCTTGCGTTTCCTCACGCGCCGCCGCGAATCATAACCGGCTTGCTTCTTGTCCGGTTTGCGGTTCCTCGCTTTTACCTGAGATTCGAAATTACGCTAAACCGGAATCTCAAATCAAACCGGAATTTAAGAACAAGTCTCTTCTTCTGAGAGTTTACAACGACGACGAAGCTTTGATTTCGTCTCCGATATCTCCCGCTGGGTTCCATACCATACTTGAATCCAACGAAAACGAAGACGGCGATGAGTTTACTGGATTTTCCGTTAATACTCCGTCACCTTTAACGGCGAAACTGTTGACGGATCGTAACGTTGACGTTAAGCTCTCACCGGAATCTGCTATCGTTGCGTCGGGTAAAGGTTACGAGACTTACTCGGTCGTTATGAAGGTGAAATCGCCGCCGTTTCCGACGGCGCGTGGATCTGTGCGTAGAGCGCCGGTTGATTTGGTAACGGTTTTAGATGTGAGTGGGAGAAATTCCGGTGAGAAATTGGAGACGATGAAGCGGACGATGAGGATTGTGATTTCGAATCTGAGAGAGACGGATCGTTTATCGATCGTCGCGTTTTCGTCGAGCTCGAAACGGTTATCGCCGTTACGGAGGATGACGGCGAACGGGAGGAGATCGGCGAGGCGAATCGTGGATATCATCACCGCTCCAGGCTCTGTCGCCGGCGTAGGGATGAGTGTGAACGACGCGTTGAAGAAAGCGGTTAAGGTGTTAGACGATCGCCGGCAGAAAAACCCTTTCACCACCGTCTTCGTTTTAACGGATGGTCAGGCCCATCAAGCGGCCCAATTAGCCCATTCTAGAATCCCCGTGCACACCGTTTGGCTGACCCACGCGTTTCCTGAAGACGCGTTTGCGAGGAGCATCAACGGTTATTTGAGTTTGTCGGTTCAAGATCTCGGTTTAGAGCTCGGGTTAGTTTCCGGGACGGGTCAAGGAGAGATCACTTCTGTTTACTCTCTTACGGGTCGACCCGCTTGGCTTGGAACCGGTTTAATCCGGTTAGGTGATATGTACGCGGAGGAAGAGAGAGCGTTGCTGGTTGAAATCAAATCACCGGTTAATAATTCCTTAACCGGAAGTAGATCACACAAAATCATGACCGTTAGATCTCGTTACGTGGACACAACAACTCAAGAAACAAAAACACCCGAAGATCGCGCGCTTTTAATACCGACTCCACTAACCGTACGATCATCATCTAATCCGAACATCGCACGGCTCAGAAACCTCCACGTAAGCACTCGGGCCGTGGCGGAGTCTCGTCGGCTGATGGAGCGTAACCATTACTCCGGAGCTCAGAGATTGCTGACATCAGCAAGAGCTTTGCTTGTGCAGTACGGTTTGAGCTCGAGCGATGCATGTTTACGTGGCTTGGATGGTGAGCTTGCTGATCTTAACGGTGTGAGAGGAAGACACGTGGCGGCATCGGAGAGTTTGGAGTCGCTTACTCCGACGTCGGCATGGAAAGCAGCGGAGAGGTTGGCTAAAGTGGCGATGGTGAGGAAACATATGAACAGAGTCAGTGACTTGCATGGGTTCGAGAACGCTAGATTCTAGTATTTTTATATATATATTTGTTATAAATATTTTTCTTGATTAGGTTAATTAAGAACTTTGTGTAATGATCTTATACAAACAAATAGAGTGGTGCATAAATGAAAGTTATATAATTTGGTGAAATTATAAGTTTGGATTAGTTATTTTGTATATACCAATTCAGTTATTATGTGATATTGTTATACATTTCTCACCCTAAAGGTGATTATACAATTTTTATAGCTAGGGATATTGTATTAGGTAGTAGGTTTTACCAAATCAATTAAAAAATATTCACATTTAATTTAGTTTAATGTAATGAACTATTTTTAATGTATGAGACATCATTTTCGTTAGAGATAAAAAATATAGTCATCATCACTAATACCATATTTTTTTAATCTCTCAGTCAATTTTCAAGACCTACAATCATCACACACAAATTGTAATAGTTTTTTTTGGTGAATCACAAATTCTAATAGTTGAAGCAATGTATACGATCGTGTTAGTTAAACCAAAAATTTAAACCTTATCAAGAAAATGAATACAAAGCGAAGAAAACATGATTAATGATACGTATCATAAATTATATGTATACATATAATTTATTACAGTTTGGTCTAAAGCTTAAGAGAATATAGAAAACCTCTAATCTATTTTTATAAGAACTTTTCTTTTGTTTTGCTTTATAATTATTTAAAGTAAAACTTTTTGAGCCAAAGCATATATTCTATGTGTACTTCTTCATAATGGGTAGTACATTATAAATACTAAAAATGCAGTCCAAAAAAAAAATCGAGATTTAGCCTTTTTGCGGCTACACACTAATTAAATTCGTTGTATCCCAATGATTCAAACTCGATGGTCAACAAAATATTTTATAATCAATATAATAAGAAATTAACAACAATCCTATAAGAAAAAGTCTTATTAATATGATTGCAGATACTAATAATTGAGCTGAGGATATCATCATCATAATAAGTTTTTCAACTTCTTAGATTAGATTAATTGTCGTTGAAACCCCTTTCATTTAGTAGGTGATCTTTGTAAGACTTTGAATATGAGATATGATTTACACATAATGCGTTTATTCTTGGATTATGAATAACAAAACTTACTAGTGAAACAACAAAGTCATCGGCCTAGGTATTACATACTTTCATTACATCTTGAAGACGAGAAAAGATGGTGAATGCTGATGCTACTCTTGATCTAATAGATTTATCCATATATATTTTCCAAAATTTATTGTAGTTTTGTTTTCTTTATATTTGCCAAGGTTGCTCTCTCAAGGTAATGCTATAGTGTTATAATACACTATGTTCATTTTCTAATGATACTAACATATTTAGCAAAACAAAAACATTGGTCAAATAGTGAGCAAGATAATAGTTAAAAGGCAAAAAGCTATTTGGGAATTATATGTTTTTTTTGGTACATTTAATTTGGAATAGGCGATGGTGCGTTCCACTAAAGTGATGCAATAATGGTACGCACGGCTATATCTAAAAGTTCATATCATGTCCAAGATTTTTAATCCATTCAAATGTGTATTAAGAAATCTTTAGTTATTTAGTTTTTAGATTTAGTATATATATGCACGAACATGTATTAAATTAAGTAGAGACCAAAAGACAAAATAATTCACAAATTTTGGGTAGTGGAGAGAGTTTAGAGATGATCAACAGGACAAAACGAGTCTAAATAATTATCTTAATTAATAACTTTTTATATTATTATATTATACTTTAGCCATAAGAATATCATAAACCTTTGTTAAAAAAAAAAAGAATATCATAAACCAAATTTTAATCATTTGTCTTCTTAAGTGAATGATATACCAAAGTTTAAAGTTTATTCTTTTGACGCCAAAATTTAACTTTCACAAAAAATATATGGTTGAACGATTTTTAAGGATGGTTAGAACAACGGTCAAAGAGTTCAAATTTACTGAGGATAGGGGTAAGTTTTGGTGCTGTCCTCTAAAATTCAAGATCAGGAGACAAAAGACAATATCTGTGTATCTGTATATCTTTTATACACGAATTTCAAAAAACAGAGCTCACACTGAGACAAAAAGATCATGATCCCAAACCTTTTTTAAGAAGCAGCATAAGAAGTTGTGAAAAGAGTTATAAGACTACTCTAAAAAAACAGCTGGTTACATTGGGAAGCATTTATATCTGTTGGACAATAAGGACACTTGAACGACTTTGTACCATTCCTCGACATACCGTTGATAGACTGCTTGCAAAGGACATGACCGCAACTCAATCTCATCGGAGGATTATCTTCACTTGAGTGTTCTTTGGTGACAGGACATACAAAGACTGAGTGGAAGCGATACTCTTCGGGGAGTTCCACCGGTACAAGAAGTTGCTTCATTGTTTGCCATTCTTTTCTTTTCTCTGGCAGAAGGTTCAAGTATTTCAAAAACGTCGGTAAAACTTGTGAACCTGCTGCAACTGTTACAACTAAAGGACTCTCTGATGATTCACCGAGTAGACTGCAGTATTGGTGGGTTAGTTCTTTGGCAGCGTTGGTCCATAACGCGGGTGAGAGGAACTCTGAGTATGGGGATTTATCGAGGTTTCTGTGCCATAAGAGAGAGCCCATGAGTTTCTGGATCTCTGGTAAACACTTGTCTGAATATGTAGCGATGTGTTTTCTGGCGTAGTTGATAGCTTCTTTCGAGTCCTTGTCTTGTGCTATTTTCAGGAAGTAAAGGCTGTGAAGTTTCAACTCGAGATCGGAGTTTGCTTGCTTTAGCTTGTCAGAGTTCAAAGCTACCCACTTAAGAGCTGGTCCAAGATCTCGTGTTTTCAAGGCTTCAAGTATCCTATGCATTTCCATGAAAGATTCTGTAGCAGAAGACTCAAGCCCAGGCTCGCCAGTCTCGGAAATGAAACTGTCACCAATCTCGAACATGCCTTGCCTGTAGAGAAAACCAGCTATTATCTGGTGAAGAGCATGAAAATCAAACTCGACGTTTCTGTAAGCCGTTGATATGTCTGGATTCAGAGTCCTGTCCACCGCTTTCGGGTACTTGGTCAGAGCCGCACTTAGTTCTTTCTGAGTGGCTTCAACTTGTTTGATCGGAGCAATCTCATTTAAAGTTTTCTTCAAATCAGCAACAACAGATTTACCATGAAGCGGGTTATCTGAGCCAGCGGGTGCCTCCTGTATCGTGTTCAATGCCTTGCCGATCTCTTGAGACAGTCTATCCACCACTTCCTGTGTCTTGCTATAGCAAAGTTTCTGCTTTTTGGTAACACGATCAAACGCATCTCTGACACTCTTTAGCTCCATTCTAAGATAATCAATCACACTGGTAAAATCCTGAAACAAGTAAATCAACAAGAAAGGTCTCAGACAGGACAATCTCCACAACCAAATAACATCATTCTCAATAAGCAAAAACACAGATTCTTTAAAATGAATCATATCTACAATAACAACAACACAACGCACTCCACATAGCAATTTCTTGAACCTTTCTTTTATGCATCAGAACCAGTGAGTGACTACTACTATGTCTATTCATCATATCATCAATCAAAAAATCGAATTCAGACTCCAGAAACCAAAATTAATCTACAGTCAAATCCAAATAAGCCAAATTATTCAAGAATCGAAAGATCAGGTAAAGGAGTCAGAGAATTTGACGATTCGCGAATCAGAAACAGTCGATGAAGCGAAGAAGAATCCAAAGCCAGAGACAAATATATAATCAACATGTTCAGTGAGAGAGATGAACCTGTAAAAAACCCGATGAAGGTAATCGCCGGAAAAGGAGAAAGATGAATCGTCGGACGGAGGAAGATGATGAATTCGGAGATTTCGACTTGTTTAAGTTTTCGTTGAAACTCTGTATTTATTACTCTCTCATAATCCCTGATCTTGAAGATGAATCTCAGCCGTTGGATTTGATCCGTTTCTTTGAATCAGACAAATAATGATTACTTGGGCCGAGAGATTATGTAAGCCGAACTTAAAGGCCCAATAGTAATACTAACTAAATTACGGATTAAAACCCAATTGTTGAAAATAACGTAAGTTGTGGTTCTGGAGGGAAAAAAAGATTAGACTACATATTGTTCATAAATCAATAATTGATAATAGTCTATTCTTTTTATATATCTTTTTTTTTTAATTTTATGTTTTGTAACAGATTGAATTACATATATATAAATTTATATATATTTTATTTTTATTTATTTGGGTTCTTGATCTTAGCTAGAGGAAAAATGTGATTTTGGTAACTTGTACAGTCGCGAAATAAATTTAACGTTTTAACAGTTGGCGTAATCTATTTTTACTTTTTAACAATTTTTATATAGTATATTTTTTACTTTTTACTATTTTTTTTGGAAAAGATACAAAAAAATAAAGAAAAAGCTAGAGGTGTATGTAGATACGATAATAATTTATTTACATTTATAAAGTTTATAAAGAAAAAAGAGAAAATATATATTTTTAAACAATAAAAATTGGTGGATTGTGTCATTTTTGTATTTTGTTTATTTCTAATTGATGAGTTATATATATTTTTATAAACCGTTCCAAGAAAACTGAGCGTGACAATAAAACTATTCTTTTTGGTAATTTTATAAAATAACCAAGTCAAAATTTTCTAGTTTGCACAAAAAAAAAAGAACCTAGTCAATTTTATAACCAACATTGGATTGGATGGAAAAAAAATTAAACCGGTGTGGTGAAACGTGGTAGGAGGAGATAGATATCACAATTTTAAAACTCAATTCTTTTTTACCCAAAATATGTTTTATCTTACCAACCAAACAAACAAAGAATCCTTAAATAAGGCAACAAAATTAAGAAAAAATCATTAATTAAATATTTTTCCATTTAAAGAGAGATATGGACACAAAGTGAGAGATAGAAGAATGTTTTTGAGAGGCGCAGCAACATGGCGCATAATAGCAATCGTAAACCTAATTGCTTCTGGGTCCTCGAGTTTCCCTTGTCTTCTTCTTTATTCCCCTCAAAACCTAAAAGCCCAACGACGAGAGAACCCTATCTCTTCTCTTCTCTTCCTCCCCTCACCTCTTTTTATCTCTTCGCAGCTTTCTCTCTTCTCTCAGATCTATATGCTTTCTCGTCGATCCCAATCGTTCCCTTTTTTCTCTCCATCGGATTCGTCAGATCTCATCGATTCTTCGTCGTTTCATCCGATTTTATCGTTTCCAGGTCAAATCCAGGTATTTCAATTGTAAAATTTCGATCAAATTCGTCGATTTCGGTTCTTTTTCGAGTAAATTCATCGATTTCGGATATTTTTCGATCAGATTCGTCGATTTCGGATATTTTTTCGATCAGAATCGTCGATTTCGGATCTGTTTTCGATCAGATTTGACGATTTTTAATCTGTTTCGATCGGATTTGAGATCTGATGATTGTTTTATATCGTTTTCTGTTGATTTTTTCGAGAAACGGGATCGATTTCATGAGTTTTCTGTGTGTTTTATCGAAATTTAGATATCGAATTCTATATTTTTGGTTGAATCCACCCGTTTTTCTCTTGAATCGATATCGATTTTGTGGGTTTTCTGTGTGTTTTTTCAAAAATTCGATCTTGATTTTGAACAGTTTTTGGATTGAATTGATAGGATTTTCTGAAACAAGATCGATTTTTAGGTTTTCTTTGTGGTTTTTTTCTTAAGTTTGATCTCGATTTCTACAGTTTTTGGATTGAATTGAGAAGATATTGAATTGAACGGAGATCGATTTTTTAAATTTTAGGATCGATTTCTGTGTGTTTGATCAAAAGCTATAATCTCGGTAGCTATTCATTGTTTTCAATTTGAAAAATTGGAACCTTTGTGAGTTTTAATGGAGTTTTTTTTGTTTGCAGGGATTTGCTAATTGGTAGACTATCTTTCAGCAAACATGCATGGTTATGAAGAAGTAAGAAACCCATGATTCGTTTTTTCTGTGGTTGCGTCGAATTCACTTTTAAGCTAGATTGATCTCACACCGTTTACATGATTTTGATATGTTATGTTTCAGGACCTTGATGAAGAAGCTGGGTATGATGACTATTACAGCGGTGATGAGGACCTTGATGAGTATGAAGATGAGGAGGAGGAAGAAGAAAGACAACCTCCAAAAGAAGAATTAGAATATCTTGAATTGCGCCAAAAGTTGAAGGAAACATACAAGAAGAACATGGGGAAAGCAAGTGCTAATGGTCAATCTTCACAAGAGAGAAGAAGAAAACTTCCTTATAACGAGTATGTGGTGGCTAAGTACATTTTCTAATTAATACAATATTCTGGAAAGTGTTTTGATGATCAGCTAATTTTTCATTCTATGCAGCTTTGGTTCCTTCTTTGGTCCTTCGCAGCCTGTTATTTCGTCAAGGGTTATACAAGAAAGCAAATCATTGCTAGAAAATGAGATACGGACAGCTAAAATGTCTAATTCAAGCCAAACTGTATGTGCATCTGATCTCTGCTCCTCTTTGTGTTTTATCATTTAAGTTTTTCTTGCTGATGGAATTATTTGTGGTTTTCAGAAAAAAAGACCTGTTTCAACGAGTGGTTCAGGCACTAAGAATGTATCACAAGAGAAGCGGCCTAGAGTTGTGAATGAGGTGAGAAGGAAAGTTGAGGCTCTTAAGGATACAAGAGACTATTCGTTTTTGTTTTCCGATGATGCGGAGCTTCCTGTTCCGAAGAAGGAATCTCTGTCTCGAACTGGCTCCTTTCCTAATTCTGGTATGTTGCGCCTTTTGAAAAACTTGTTTACGATTTATGATCTTTTAGCATACCATTTTCATGGAGATAACTTATACAGGTTTTTTGCTGATGTTCAAGAGGCTCGATCTGCTCAATTATCAGCGAGGCCCAAACAATCATCAGGTGCCAATGGTAGAACTGCTCATGGTCCCCCTCGTGAGGAGAAGAGACCTGTTTCAGCGAATGGACATTCAAGACCGTCTTCCTCTGGTAGTCAAATGAATCATTCAAGACCGTCTTCCTCTGGTAGTCAAATGAATCATTCAAGACCGTCTTCCTCTGGTAGTCAAATGAATCATTCAAGACCGTCTTCCTCTGGTAGCCAAATGAATCATTCAAAACAGTCTTCCTCAGGCAGCCAAATGAGACCGGCTTCCTCAGGCAGCCAAATGAGACCGGCTTCCTCAGGCAGCCAAATGCAGTCGAGAGCTGTCTCAGGGAGACCCCTAGGCAGCCAAATGCAAAATTCAGGACCGGCTTCTGCTGGTAGCCAAATGCAACAAAGGGCTGCAACTTCAAGCAGCCAAAAACCAGGTTCCTCGACAAACCGTCAAGCACCTATGAGGCCACCAGGTTCAGCTTCCACAATGAATGGTCAGTCAGCTAATCGGAATGGCCAACTGAATTCCAGATCAGATTCCCAAAGATCAGCTCTTGCAAAAGTTCCGGTGGATCATAGGAAACAGACGAGCAGTAGTAATGGAGTCGGTCCTGGTCGGTCAGCAGCCATGCCAAGACCTTTGCCTTCTAAGACTTCATTGGAAAGAAAACCCTCCTTCTCGGCAGGGAAGAGTTCTATTCAAAGTGCTCAGAGACCGTCCTCATCAAGACCAATGTCATCAGATCCTAGGCAAAGGGTAGTAGAACAGAGAAAGGTTTCCTGTGACTCTGCCACAACCCGAATGGTACCAAAACAAACAGTGCCGACCTCAAAACACCAGGTATCATGATCATGATCATGATCTTTCACATCTCTCTCTTATGTCCTTCCTCTAGCCAAGGCACTAATTTGTCAAGTATTTTGTACAGATGATGAGTAAACCAGGTCTCAAGAGACCTCCCTCGCGTGATATGGATCATGATAGGAGGGTGCTGAAGAAGAAGAAGCCTGTAAGAATGACAGAGGATGAAGAAGCATTCAACATGCTTAGACAGTTGTTGTAAGTACTTGTCTTCCTACTCACTCAAATCCTTTACATATATAATTTGTCTCCTGATACTTATATGGTTACTGTGTTTCAATTTCAGACCATCCAAGCGTTTTGCTGGGTATGACGATGATGACAGAGACATGGAAGCAGGCTTTGAAGATATCCAAAAGGAAGAGAGACGAAGGTACATATTTAGTATCTTGGTCACAAGGTTCATTTATCCAGTTTCTTTGATATTTCCTTAGCGATGATATTCATGGTGAATTGTTTAAAAATGCAGTGCAAGAATCGCAAGGGAGGAAGATGAAAGAGAACTTCAGCTCTTAGAGGAAGAAGAAAGGAGAGAAAGACTGAGAAAGAAACGGAACCTAAGCCGTTAACAAAGTGTTTGAAGAATCCTTTTTGCTCTTTTGTTTTGTTTTAGGACTACAGATCTTTTTTTAGTGTTTTCTCATTTAATCTCTTTGGCCGCTCTTGAGGCAAAAAAGAGTTTAACCTTTTTTTTCTTTTTGTGTTATCAAATTAAGGATCCTTTGTTATTGGAATTGTACAATTAGATAATAATATCTTTATTTTGTAGGTGATGAATTAACTTCATCTCCTTTGTATTCCAAGAGCAAAATTAACATGCCGTTTAAAGTCATGTTGATGAATAGGCTTGTGATCCGGATCAAAACGCAAACACTGAGAGAAATTTGTTACATCGGTGAAGTGCTCCTCAAGGGATACCTAAAATCAAATTACATAAATCTCTCACACAAAAAGTATTGAGAATATTAAGGCATAGAGAAAAGCAGCATATATGACACAAGTTAAGGCCTCTATGTGATGAGTCTGAGGCCTCTCATTTAAATCTCTTTGGCCTCTTGAGGCAAAAAAGAGTTTAACCTTTTCCTTTTTTTGTTTCGTTTTGTTTTGTGTTTTCAAGTTGAAGGATTTTTTTTGTTCTTGGAATTGTACAATTTAGTAACAATATTATTATTATTGAGGTCACTTCAAGAATCTGCTGGAAACCTCAAGTTTTAGTGAAAGCTTTATTCTCTCTTTTGGGGGTTAAAACAAGAAGATGAGAAAGACAAAGAAACAAAGAGAGAACAAGAATATTTCTTTATTCACGTGTAGTTAACATTTTGTAAGTCCAATTATATGATTTTAGTGATGATGCTTTTGCCTTTTCCATTTTTGCTAAGAACTTTGTTTTGAGTTTATCAAATGGTGACCAAAGAAGAAGATTGTCTTCCTCCTACCACGCAGACGCCGAGATGTCATTCTCCTTCTTCATCTACTACTCCTCTCACGGAGTTAGAGACTGTTCAAAACATAGAAATCGTCGAATCTCCCTCTCTATCTCCCGTTTGGTATATAGTTTGTTACTTACTCTTTAGTTTTTCTCTGTGTTTGCCAATGAAAGTCTTGATTCTGAACTCTCCTTCCCCCACAATCTTGGATACTCAAAACAGCAGTTTGATTTGTTTCTGTTCTGTTATGTTAGAGTAGAGATACCTTTTTGGTTTCTATAATGAGTTTGGACTTTGAGACATAGACTCTTGATTACTTCTTGCTACATTATCTTCTTCAAAAACAATTTTCCAGGTTACTGGTGATCTTTTGCATCATTAACTTGTTAAACTACATGGATCGTGGTGCGATAGCGAGCAATGGTGTCAATGGAAGTACTTATAGGAGTTGTAATGATAAAGGCAAATGCACTCTTGCTACTGGAATTCAGTAAGGTTTTCATACTTTTTTTATAAAAAAATTTACGCCTAAAACTCGTTATTCGGAGTTCTTAGATAAACGAATAGTCTTTCATATGAGTTTTAAAAACTGACGATGTTTTGATGTAAATGGTGCTTGTTTTAGGGGACATTATAACCTAAGTAATTTCGAAGATGGTGTATTGTCATCTTCATTTATGGTTGGGCTACTTATTGCATCACCGATCTTTGCTTCATTGGCAAAAAGGTGATCAGAAGAACTTTTTCCCCTCTTCTAATATCTAAACTTATTGAAGTGGATTACATGTTTTTAGTGCAGCTTCAATCCATTTAGACTTATTGGAGTAGGTCTTACTGTTTGGACAGTTGCAGTTTTTGGCTGTGGCAGTTCCTTTGCCTTTTGGTTCATCGTCTTATGCCGTATGTAAGTTGTTTTGTTTTGTCTGTACACCATATGATTGATTTTGTATGGAGTTTAGTATTAGAGTCAACTTGGTTAATGACAATGTTGGAAAACAGATGTGTTGGTATTTATTATGTAACGTTTTGTCATTTGGATGCAAATACTCTTATCATTACTCTCGTAGGTTTGTTGGTGTAGGTGAAGCTTCTTTCATTAGTCTTGCAGCTCCATTTATAGATGACAATGCTCCTCAGAAACAGGTCTTTGTTTGATCTTTGTTTTGTACTTGTCCTGAAGCCAAATTCACCATTCTTTAAAAGCTTTTTTTTTTTCTTTCTAGAAAGCTGCATGGCTTGGAATGTTTTACATGTGTATACCAAGTGGTGTTGCTCTTGGTTATGTCTATGGCGAATATGTAAGTTATATATATGTTGTCAAAACAGTTTAGAAAAAAACAAAACACATTGTGTGATTCTTGTTGATGCTTTTAGGTCGGGAAACATTTTAGTTGGCGGTATGCGTTTTGGGGTGAAGCTGCTTTAATGGCTCCATTTGCTGTTCTTGGTTTTGTAATGAAACCTTTGCAGTTAAAAGGTTAGGAACAAAGCTTGTCTTATGTTATATATTAAGCATGAAGTACCAAAGATATTGATGTAAGAAAAATACTAAACAGGGTTTCCTTCTACTGAATCGACAAAAACGGTTAGATCAATTGAAGTAATGACTCCATCAGTAGGTGAACATTTTAGTCTCTCTTCTATGGTAATGTTAATGTACTCTGATTATATACAATTGTGCAGTGACACTTGGCTTTTGCAGGCGCAGAGACATCGACAAACGATAATCATCTTCAGGTTGGTAATGAGATTGAGCATGATCAGTTTCAGGTCTCACCTGAACCTAGCAAGTGAGTTGATTCCATTGTATATATCTTTGTTTACTTTATCTTCTTCCATTTGCTCATATATGTATCAAACCTTTATGTCAACAGTGGTAGATCAAGTTATGCGAACGCGGTTTTGAAATCATTTACTGGATTTGCAAAAGACATGAAAGTTCTGTTTAAAGAAAAAGTCTTTGTTGTTAATGTCTTAGGTAATGTTATTTTCTAACTTGTTTTCTTCTTACACTATTTTATCTTCTTTGTTGATTGATACATGCATTTGCCTTAAACAGGTTATGTATCATACAATTTCGTTATAGGAGCATACTCATATTGGGGACCAAAGGCTGGTTATAATATTTATAAAATGGTAAAAAAACATTGAAGTCATCAAAACTCTTTAGCTTGTAGTTTCAAAATCAAATTCATCTTGAGGAATTCTTGAAAGATACAAGAACTGTATCTTGACAGAGAAACGCGGATATGATCTTCGGGGCAGTAACTATCATCTCTGGGATCGTTGGAACATTATCAGGAGGCTTTATACTTGACAGCGTCACTGCTACAATTCCAAATGCTTTTAAGGTAAAGAAAAAGCTTTTCTTATAGTTTTCTTAATTTTCAGGTTTTAATCTTTACTCATGGATTCAGCTCTTATCCGGAGCAACATTTCTCGGGGCGGTATTTTGCTTCACTGCATTCACACTGAAGAGTTTATATGGTTTCATAGCTCTCTTTGCTTTAGGAGAGCTTCTTGTGTTTGCTACACAGGTAAAGAGTAAACAAGGTTTTGAACTTCGAGGAGTCTTGTATTGTTGTTGTAATGTGAACTTTTTCATCTTCTTCAGGCACCAGTGAATTATGTGTGTTTACATTGTGTGAAGCCAAGTTTACGACCATTATCAATGGCTATCTCCACAGTCGCAATTCACATATTTGGCGATGTTCCTTCTTCGCCTCTTGTTGGTATCGTTCAGGTAAAATATCCCTTCTTTTACATCGCCAATCCTGGAGTAAAACACACACACAGAACTTTCCCAAAGCTAAAAATGCTCCATTGCTATATACACAGGATCATATCAACAGTTGGAGAAAAACCGCATTGATGCTTACATCAATTCTGTTCTTAGCTGCTACAATATGGTTTACAGGTAAAACAAATCTCAATTCTTGAGCTCGAATAACCGCAGATGAAAGCGATTTTTTGCTTTTGCAGGTATATTCATAAACAGTGTAGATCGGTTTAATCAAGAAGGAACTTTAGATGAGAAGAGCCAGAGGACTCGAGAACAAGTATCTCCATGAAACTACTTCATCTATATAAGACTCTCTCTGTATTAAAAATTTAACTAAAGTCTTGTACAGATCCAAAACATGTTCTGTTTGATCTTTAAACCATACCAAAAAAAATGATCATATTTACTTGCATTAATAAAGACGTTTTTAACTAAATTCAAGCTTTAATTAAGACTAAAATGCAAAATATACTGATGGGAAACAATAGGAAATTGAATATAAAATTGGAAAAAAGTTTGAGATAACCAAACATAAAACAAGAAGAACTGAATAAAAAAAAAACAAAAGCAGGGATAAAAGTTTGTAAGGCGAATCTATCTATCAATAGAGCCTACGGGTACAGCCGTCAGAACCACAGAAGCAAGCTTTCTTCTTGATATTACCTTTAGAGTCGCGTACCTGATCAATCGCATAGTTGTAGTGGTAAGTCAGTTCTTGAAGCGGAGGTATGTTGTCCATTGCGAAGAACATCACATGAGGCATTCTCGTGTCTTCATGATCATACAATACGTTTTGTGCGTACAGATTCGGCGAGCAGCTATGGTTTATGAACCTCCCAACATTCCCCTTCGTTGCTGCATCAATGGTGAATCCGCTAGTCTCCTCAACTTCTTCCATGGCTGGCTTTTTCTTTTTCCCAGGCATTAGCTCTGACATCCCTTGCGCTAAAGAGTCATCATACCTGTTACCAATATCAAAGAGATACTCGTCGTTTCCGATTCTTCTTTCAGCTTCACTATCTTCTAAAAGTTCACCTACGTATTCGCATATGAAGCTACCAATAGGGATTGATTTAACCGATCTCACTCCCCAACCTCTTGACTTGGTTTTGAAGATCTCAAGCTGGATCTTGATCCCCAGCTGTGTGACTCTTAGGTAGCAATCAGACAAGCATTTGCAGAGCGGGCCACATTCGTAGATTAAAGGCTTTGCACCAACAATGGCTCCATCGTAATTGTATGGTATCTCTCCATTGTTTTTCAACACACAAGCGCACATGCTCGCTTCCTTGCAGGCTGTGGTGCAACCGCATGACTTTGGGGGAACTGGTTTGCACCAATCTGGGTAAATCATTTTAACCGTGTAGGTGAACTTAGGCGGTTTCTCCTCGTCTATATCGTTCACAGCGCTAATAGGTCGTCGCTCTTTCCCCTCTGAAATGTCAAGAATACGTACATTTTCCTGGCGTTTAGACGTTGATTTCTTCACCACTCTCCATGAAAGCTCAGCTTGTCCGGGCATGCGCCTAAGTTTATATTTGAAGACACACTTCCCGTGAGATCCGACTTCTTGCCAATACTTTTCCACAAGATATAATCCGTCGTAAACATAATTTCCACCTGCTGATGATGATGATTGTAATGCTGCCTTTTTTTTGCCTCTTATGACGCGCACAGGTGTCTTCTTCTCTATGCTGTTTGCTAACGCAAGGTTTCCTGTTACAAGCTTTTGATCTTCAGGCTCTTTCAGTTCCTGTCCCTTTTTCTTTACTTGCATCACATTTCCACCTTGACCAGTGTAGGTCAAGACATCCGAGTTGTCCAGATGGTCGTCATACCCTCCAGAAGCTACAATACTTGTTGCAACTAGGTCCTTACCGACTTTCATATAATCAATTCCACCTTGACTTGGTCTATGTACACCGAGAATGTTGAGCTCCATCCTATATTGGAACTCATCACCAACTTCAACCCCTGGCACATTTCCCAGAATCTGTACACCAACATTGAGGAATTTCCCTTTGCTTTTGAGAATCTGCCTAGCAATGTAATCTACTCTAAGTTTTTTTACCCTCAATTCATCAGGCTTTGCTTCATCCTCCTGCAAAACTTTTCTACAAACTCCATGGAAAAGTCGAAGAGTTTCCTTAACTTTGTCCCGAGTACTATCAATGGTTCTTGAACCACTGGGACGTGAAGGAGGAATCCTAACAACAGCTGATCCCCTGGCTGAACGAAATGCAACCCCTTTCTTTGCCTTTTTCCTATGCAGAGCACGACTTCGTTTTGGAGCTGTAACATCTGCCATCTCAATTTCCAACGGCTCAGTTTGAGCCAAATCACCTCTTCCCAGACTTGTATCATCTGCATAAACAACGATATCCCTCATCATGTTTTCTGTTCCGCTGCTGCTGCTAACATCAGAACCCGAATCATGTTCACTGTTTGAACTTTCCCCAGCAACAGAACCAACCATGACATCCCCATCCCCATCTGGCAAGCAAATGCTCAGAGGCTTAACCTCAACAGCCTCAGCCATACTAACATCTTCAGAGGCAAACACCATCAACGCACCACCCAAATCGCTACAACCCTTTCCATCATCTTGCTCCTCTTTAACCAAAGACTCAACCTTCTCATCACCATCAGCAACAACAACACTACCGTTCTCATCACAAGCAGACTTAACAACATCAGTCTTATTCCATGTAAAAGACTTGAAACTAGTTCCACAACCAGGTGGGAAATCCCTAACAGCACCAACCCTGCGACGCTTAAACTTAAGCCCCGTCATACGATCACTCCTGTAACCAACACCAGCAACACCGTTCTGCAAAAGACCTCTTTTCTCCACAGAACCATCACCATTGCTCATCACTCTCACCTTTGATGTCTCAGTATTCACCATATTGTTCTCCATTACACCCATAGAAACCCAAAATCACCAACCTGAGAATCACAAAACAAAATCTCACAATACTAAAATGTACAAATTCTAATAAGAACAATCTACTAAAATCACAGCTATCAACAACAAACATGCAAAATAACAAAAAAAAAAAATCTACCGGATTCCATTAAAACTAAGCTAATCAGAATTCTAACAAACACATATCGATTTCAACACAAACGGAGAAGCGCGATTAAAGCAAAAGAGAGAGGATTAGAAAAATTACCGGCGGGAAAGATCTCCGTTTCCGATCAAAAATGGCGGAGGAGATGAAATAGAATTTGAGAAGAAGAGCTTTGTGTCGCACAATCTCTGAGAGTTTTTATAGTCGAATTCGAATCATTGGGAATAAAAAGGGGAAATGAAATTAAAAACAAAAATCCCCAAAATTGGATTTTATGAACGTTGCGATAAAAATGGAAAGGCATTAACGCAGTAAACAGAGTACGTGGATGCGATCGTGGTTCATATTCGTCATTTCGTCATTTTTGAAGATTTACTTACTTTTAATTCAACACTTTTTAATGTATTGACTAAAAATGATATTTTAAAAATTGTTTTTGTTAGATAAATAAATGATACGAGTATATATCTAAATTAGATTATGAAATCGTACTACAGTAAAACCTCTATAAATTAATAATGTTGGGACTAAGATATTTTATTAATTTATAGTGATATTAATTTTATCTATAAATTAATATTTATTATTTTATAGTGTAAATTAATAATTATTAATTTATAGCAGTATTTTTAAATTTTCAAAATTTTTAAAAATATGAATTGACACAATTTTACAAAAATAAGATTAATCTTTTAGATATTATAAGTTATACAGTAGTTTGAAAATAAATATTATATTTAGAAAAGGAGAAATTTGACTATAAACTATAAATATTATGAATAAATTCACTTATACAAATTGTATACATAAATTCAAATGTATATTAATAACTTCAATTGGTATATTTCAATATCTTATATAAAAATGAATATGATGCATATTTAAAAATTGAAAACTTAAAGAAAATTTGGTTATTTTTATGACTTGTGATGGTATATATCACAAGATTATTGTTTAAAAATATACTAACATAAAATTATTTATTGAGGTGAACTCTAGGAGAAAATTGATTTTTACAAAAACTAAAAACATATATTAATATATATAGTGATTATTAATTTATGATATTATTGGGACTATATTTTACATAGGAATTTCAAAAAAATTATTATCTTATTATCTTATCGAATTTGGTCAATTTTTACACTGGCCCGACTTGGGACCAGCAAAATTTATTAATTTATAGTGTTTATTAATTTATAGAGTATTAATTTATAGAGGTTTTACTGTATACAGAACTTACCCGATTCGGATTATTAATGATTTGAAAGTTTTGGCAATTTTTATGGATTCTTGTTTCCAATAAAAAAAATTAACAAACTTGTTATGTATTTTCTATATTTAAAAACAATCAAAAAAAATTTGACATTTAAAATTTCAAATCCATATTCGAAACTCCAAGTTACCACTAATTTAGAGCATATATGTAGGAATTATAAATAATAAATGTCAAAAAGAAAATGTAATTTGGTTTTGAGAAATTAATTAATTACTCGTAGTTAACTTTGCGGAAAGAAAGATCCCATTTCGCAATACGTGTGTGTACGTGGGAAAGAAACGTGGTCGTAATGTGCTTAATTAAATTAAATTGGATGATTTACTTATTTTAATTAAATAGTCCAAAAACATTTATACATTTTGAGAACTATGACAACGTCATTGGGCCATAAGTGAATTAGGCCCAAAAATGTTAGTGGGTTTCGTTTGGTAACTTAAATGGGTCATAAGTGAATTAGGCCCAAACATCTTAGTGGGTTTCGTTAGCTAACTTATATGGACCATTAGTGAACTAGACCCAATAGTGTTAGTGGGTTTCATTTGGTAACTTCAAAGTAAAGTAAGATGGATTCAGTTTGTGGATCTTTCTTACATTTTTTTTGGTGTGATACTGATATTAATAAACTAATTAATCCTTTAGACGTAACAAATGAAAGAAGTATGAGTTTCTTTGTCTACTTCTATTTGTTCTTTTTCGTTGCCAATTTTAGTGTTTGGTACATTTCATAACAAATAAATTAGAGAGACCTTTTGAACAAATAGATTTCCGAATCTAAAACTAAACGCTTCAATTTCGTTTTCCTTGTAAACTAGGAAACATTTGAGTTAATTCGCCCTATTTTATTTCTTTGGATTCAACCCTAACTCTTGAATGTTAATATTTTTTTTGTTTAACAGCGAATGGTAATTTCTTTTTACCATGAGCAAAAATATATTCGAATCTAGATGATATCTAATACATAAACCAATAGGTATTATAAATACTACGTACATGTTACTTTCTACTTGAGAATTACAAATTGTGCAAAAAAATTTTTTCCTCTCACGTTACACGGGAAATACGGATCCATCAAACTATTTCTTATAGAGATTTGGATCTTGAGCAATGAAAAAATTCTTATAGTTATACCCTAATCATGTGCATGTGTACATATATAATTCCTATAAAGTGTACTTCAATTAAGTATACTTTTGTCATGTGCATACACATATAAATGAATGATTTCAAAGATGCTTCAATCATGGGGTAATGGAAGAAACTAATTGTATCTTGCCTGTCATTTATCAAATAGATTATTACATTAGCCCACGTGGTTTTTTATCATTTTTAAGTGTTGAAGTATTCGACACTTCCAACATAGCTTTATGTGTTTTTCTTAACCTAGAACACCGCGGCTGCGCAAGACACTAGACCCTTAAAAGAGACAGATGTGTCTCTCTTTTGATAACTATCTCCAAGCACTTTATATTCGGAGTAAATCAAAAATGTTGTAATAATGCCATAACTAATAAGTAATCCAACACTATATATAAAATATAATCAAATCAAGGGAAGATCTTAGGTTGGTGCATGACATACTAATTAAGTTTAAGTTTAACCAACATACAAAAAAAAATGAATGAAAATATTTTTTTTCTATAAGAAACAATGATTGAACCCACCATATAAATTTGTGGATGAGTGCAAAACTCTTTGTTTATCTTTGATAATGAATTACTTAGCGAGTTTTTTTTCCAAAACGAATCAAGATCTTGTTTGAATACATTCTTGTTGGGTGTTGGCAATATATTTTGGGAGACTACACGAAGACGATATTATTAAGTCATCTTGAAGATTTCGTAATCTTTTCTTAACCCTACATACATGTTAATTATAGTACTCGACCTAAAAAGGGAATATTATCATGTCATAATTAATGGAAGATGGATTAAATGTATAAACTAGTTGATTGATCAAAATTTCAAATGAAAAATGAACTGATAATATAAAAATTTATTGGTTTTTTTTTCCTTGGTCTGTATTCAATTTAGTTTCTATGTATGATAAAATTGGTTACCTCTAGAAATACATGTATTATCGTTAAAAATATATTTCGCACAACTCATTCAGTATATCTTGTGTCTCTGATCTCTATAATACATTCATACAATTTAGTAATAGATACACATTTCATCAAGATCTTTGAGATCATCAGTATTATTAGTATCAATCATTTTGTTTTTATATGTATATAATTGGTTGATATATATATCACCAAACAATATCTAATTGAATTTGGTTGCCTTTCACACGTACACATAAACTCCAGAGTTTTGTATATATGTATGTCTATATAAAATGACTTGTTTAGCCATTATACCCAAGTCCAAAGTCCAAACCCCAAACTCTCTCTCCCCCTCTCTCTCTAGAAGGTAAGCTTTCAATCTTTGACTAGCTCAAGTTTCTTCAATTCTTTTTTTTTGTTTTCTTGAAAAAAGCTTTGGGAATTCAAGAATTGCATAACTTCATCTTCTTGGTTAATATTTTCTTCATATGATTACCAATATTTTCAGATTTTTTGATTAAGAAGCAATCATGGCCACAACGAAGAACGTATTCTCTACCAGATGGACCTCCGAATTGGTATATTTCTATACATACAATATATATATGTCTTTCCAATCTTATGATTTATTTGTTACACATAATCTATAATCATGTTCTTTTCCTCATACTTTTCTATATAAAATTTTTTCATGAATCTTTATTATTTGCTTTTCCTATGTATAGGATATAGAAGAGTATAGTATCATCCACCAATACCACATGAATTCACTCGTTGGAGATTTTCCACAGTCTCTATCATCTCTTGATGATGATATTAACAACTCTTACAACTTCGATGCTTCTTGTAATAATGATTTTGTCGAAGAGAAGCCTTCAAAGATCCTCAAAACCACTCACATATCACCAAAGATACATCCTTTTTCTTCTTCCAATACTCCTCTTTCGACGAATCAGCCCTCTTCCAGGATTCTTTCTTTCGAAAAGACTGGTTTGAAGGTTATGAATCACAACTCACCAAACTTGATATTTAGCCCCAAGGAAGAAGAAATTGGATTACCGGACCAAAGAAAATCCAAGCTGATAATAAGAGGGACAAAGAGGGTTCAAACCTCGACTCGAAGCCAAGCAAATGCTCAAGAACACATCCTCGCAGAGAGGAAACGGAGAGAGAAGCTTACTCAAAGATTTGTAGCACTTTCCGCCCTAGTTCCTGGCCTAAAGAAGGTACATACATATAAAAAGAAATTTTCTTCTCTTCTTCCATAACCAAATGATAATATATAGTCTTTTCTTAAATCACTCTATTTTGGGAGGCAAGAAAACCAATTTTTGTGGACAGTTTCTCCCTTTTTTGCTTATCTCCCGGTTATGAGACTAAATTATTTGATTAGTATTAATTGAATTTGATTGTGAAACTCAAAATATACTAAAAATCCTCCATATACAAGAATAATGGTTATTAGAAAGATCATTTGCAGGATCAGCTTGATGGATATATTCATTTCGAATGAATCTAAAATGTTTACATGATATATACTGACATATGCATGTATGTGTTTATAGATGGACAAGGCTTCTGTGTTGGGAGATGCAATAAAGCATATAAAGCACCTCCAAGAAATAGTGAAAGAGTATGAGGAACAAAAGAAAGAAAGAACAATGGAATCAATGGTTCTTGTAAAGAAGTCTCAGCTGGTTTTAGATGAAAACCATCAACCATCATCATCATCTTCCTCAGATGGAAATCGCGACTGCTCGAGCTCGAATCTTCCAGAGATAGAAGTTAGGGTTTCAGGAAATGATGTTCTTATTAAGATCCTATGCGAGAAGCAAAAGGGTAATGTGGTCAAGATTATGGGGGAGATTGAGAAGCTTGGTTTGCTTATCACCAACAGCAATGTCTTGCCCTTTGGACCAACTTTTGATATCTCTATTATCGCTCAGGTAACTATATATTCTCATACAAACTAGCTAGAGGATAACTTTTGAACATGTTCATTGTTATGATGAAAACATGAATCAATATTATAGACCATGCATAGTAGAAGACTGGAAGCATGTTTTAGAATTAGTGTGACATTTTATTACTCGAAAAAAAACTAATTATATATTGTTTATGCTCTTGCAGAAGAATAAAAACTTTGATATAAAAATCGAGGATCTTGTGAAGAACTTGAGTTGTGGCATATCAAAGCTCAAGTGATTGGTTTCAAGTATACATACATATTCACATGCATCATCAATTTCTCCGACCGTACTTCACCGAATAATCCAAAGTCGGTTTTTTCCATGAAAATGGTTTTTATAGTTTGTTGTATAGAGAGAGGTTCTTAAGTCATTAAAAGATCCTTTGTTCTTGTGTTGCTTGAGTGTGCTTTAAGATACATGTCATCAAATGTTACGTTTAGTATCTCTTTACTATCATGTTTTATTCGGGACGAATTTTTTTTCGCAGTTGTTGGTTTATATATTTCCTGCGATGTAAAGCATTTCGTTAGTTTAATAAACGTAAGGTATGTTTAAGAAAAGGTGTAGGAATTTATATTTACAATTGCTGTAAAATGGCTTTGTGCAAAAGAGAACATAGACTTTCACAATAGAACAATTTATAAGACTTAATTATGTTCAAATGAGACACTTTCTGAATTTGACACACATTTTATATTGTACACTTTCACAATAGAACAGTAAGGTTATACGCTTATAAATTTTATACAAAGAATTCTGAACATATTTTTTCCTACATTTTAATACTGTATTTCATTGTATTTTAATATTTGTTGCATCGGTTTATAAATAATTTTAAAGGCTTATAATTAAATATATACAACTTTTTGTGGACCGTTACAAACTCATTTAAATCAGTTTTCAACTCCACATGATTTAATTCACATCTTAAGGGAAAAAAAAAAGTGAAAAGCAAAATTAAAGTAATATTCAAGTGGGAAATTCCTAAAAAACAGGCGAGTAAAGACAAATGCATATGAGTTCTTATTAAATTGAATTGAAAACGTGGGCATTTTCCTATTTTATTGGTAACCTTTTCAAGGAGGCAGTCAAATACTATATGTGAAAACCAAAAATGTTCTATGGAGTTTGTCTTCGTCGGTTCCAAAAGTCCAAGACCAAAATGCTTAAACTATGATTAGATAAGAGATAAGAGTGAGACAAGGTCACATATAAGGTTCTGTTTCTAGACCATATACTTGTCCTAAATATTGGGAAGATAAAGGTTTGCTTGTTCATATTCCAAAATTTATCATTTTTCTCTTAATTTTTATTCAAATGTCGGAACTTGTAGCTCGTTTGGTTTGAGGGGCATAGTTTCACCTCAAGAGTTCAAGTCATGGTAGAGAAGAAGAAGAGACAAAGAACATGTTATTTTCTTGTCTCCTCTCAAGAAATTCAAAATAAAATAAACTAAAAATATATATATGGTTAGTTCAAAATAAATTTAAGATAAAATAAACTAAAATTATTAACAAATTTCATACCTAAAATCTAAAAAAATTAAACTATATAAGTGGTTAGTTCCCACTTCCCCTCACCTATGGGAATTATGAAGAGGGAAGATAAGACAAAATTGGAAAGCCCCTTACCATAGTTTGATTAGGACGACAATAATATCGAAACTCATTGACAAAATAGTGTATCAAATGATAAGTTAAATACGCACGTAATAGATAATGACAAGAGAGTGTATGTGTGAGTAATAAGACTGGTCAGCTTTGATATATCAAATTTTCGGCGGCATATCCCGTCCACACCGCACCACCAACCGTAAGGTAACCATAGACCGATCGATACACATTTGTCTCACTTTATATCATTCAAAACAAAAACAAAAACTTAATATATATTATCTAGATTTCGTATCCAAAATTTTCTTACAAAATCTCCATTTTAAAAGACATGTTGACCTTTTTTAAAAGGTACTGGTGTGACTTCATTTCAATAAGTACGTACCAAAATCTTTTTAATTATCAAAATATATCGAGCCGATAGAGATGTATATAAGCATATAATGATACGTAGTACGTATTATTACGTAAAAGAAGCTTCCAAACAAACAAATAGAGAATTAATTTATTAGACGATTGTTGCAAAAAAAATTCCAACGTTGAGACGAATTTTCAAAGACTACTTTATATATTGTGTAACATGTTTTATAAGCGTATATATATCCTGAAATGCTGAATTCAAACATTTTGATAATATGTTTTTTTGTACACCGTCCATTCAGTTTAGTAAAATTTATAAACTATATTCGAAGAATGCTCTACATATTAATGTTTGTGGGGAGAGCAAACAAACAAAAAATGAACTTGCGACCGTCAATAATATCATTTAATTTCAGCCAATTTTAAAGAAAAAAACTTGTAGTCTTGTGTTGTGACCTTTTGTTAAATAATAAATTTAACATTTAAAATAAAAATTTATGGCCTACATACTCGGGGTGCCCTTAATATGAAGAAGTTTGTATATAGTGTGACATAAAACTCCGGTGTATCGGAAAAACAAAAGACTACGAGAGAATCGGAGATGTAACATAAACTTCGATCAATGTATTTGCTTGTTTACAACTTCAACGTATACATTAAATCAGGATCAAGTCAATGAAGTTAACCGGTAAAGCCATATGTATCCTAATATGTTATGTCTAAGTATGTCAAATACGTCCCACGCATAAAAAGGATTTGTTTTTAAGTGACTGGCCATGCAATCATGCATGGTCCAGAGAATTATTGCAGTGTTATCCTACAATTTTGGGCCGGATGTGTTTGTGAATGCAACACCATATAAACCTGGTTTGGCCTTTTCTTACCGCAGTTAAGACTACTATAAATAACTTGTTTGATAGGGAGGATGGTCTTTATTGGGACCAAATTGAGTTTTAAAACAGTTTCTGTGTGCGATAATTCATCAAACACAAATTGTCATAAAATATTGTATAGATGTCGACATCCACATGTCATCATAACTTCTTCTGCAACACATCCCTCGATTTCTTATCCACCATTAATAAATGGAGTCGAGATAAGTTTATGCGTTTTCATATCATTAAGAAATCACTGGCAAATCAAGTTTATGACAATTGAAATTATCATATATAATCATATTCTAACGATAGTTTTTTTAGAATATGTGAAAGCATATCGGATCAGGTTTTGTTTTAGAATAAATAATTTCGTCATCTTTAGGTGTGAGGTACATATATGCAAAGTATTAGGTATTTGGATGTATGTAGAATTATTAAATGTAGATTATGACAATTATCCAAAATGTGGATAACACAATTCGTCAACATCGGTATATATGTCACTTTAACAAAAAGCAAAAAAAGCAAAAATAAACATTGCTAGGTCAACGAGTGTGAAACTACTTACTATCCTCAAAGTTATATAGTGAACCTAATACCCCATTAGTGATTATATTATATTCGTATGACTTTTAGGTTTGATTGTTGGACCGAAATAAAATTAGACAAGACTCTTTCTCAATTATTACAACATGTAAAGAAAACAAAGTGCTTTAACAAAAGGAAGAAAACGAGTGTAGTAGTTATATATATCAGTCAATAAATGGCAATATATATGCCACAGAATTATTACATAGCTTAGATAATTGGATTATACCCAAGAAAAACTTTAATCACACACTCTAAAATACAAAAACAAAACAAGTTAATCTACTTTATAATTTTTTAACACTTATACTTTATAAAAATTCTATAGTAACAGCCATTTTTTCTTAGAATTGTTAATACTTAATATATAATTAAGTTAATAATTAAAAACTAATGAGGGTGTTATGGATGGGACTAGGGGACTTTTTTTTTTCTTGGTCCTTGTTGTTTCCGAGTGGGGGAATATTAAGTTCTCGATCGATACATCTCAACACGAAAAACACGTGCTTGTGTATGTCTCTCTTCTTCTCTTTACTTTTTTTTGTGTTTTGTCCATAACACGTAAACAGTATTATTGTTGTTAGATGTTGATTTTGCATAGGAAAGGTATCCCAAATTAAATGTCATAAGACTTTTGGGACGTTGGGAAAAGCTTCTTTTTAATACAAAAATATTTTAAAAGCATTTATTGGTTGTTTGATGAAATGAAACCGTCGAAAATGAATAGTAAAATTTGGAACCGGAGTAGTAACTAATAAGAGAACCATCGATCTTATAGAATTATTGTGTATTTTTTTTTAGTTTGCATAATACATTCTCTTTTCTGGATTTGGTGAATAAAATGGCTAAAAAAACCTAAAATATATCATTTAGTTCTAGCCCAAAAATTTATCATGGAAATATATTACAGCATGGACTGTACGTGTGTTATGCATGTGTTCATATTTATGAAAAAATATAAGATCTAATCTAAAACTATTATCAATTCGAAAGAATATATAGCTTTCTATTATGCCGTTTTAATTTTTCTTTACTTGTTGACGATGCAAACATTGTAATCTCATGGCCTCTCTCTCTAGAAGCCAACAAAATCGTACGATCATCATAGAAAAATAATATGTAGACTTCTGATTATGATCATACTTATTTTACATTAATACATGATAAAGTCACGTTTTATGTACTTATTATATAAACAATCTGGTCAACGTAATTATAGGGGTGGAGAAAAAATGATTAAACACACAAAAACTAAGCCGCGTCTCGTTGTCAATATATATAAAGAGAACACCTGAAAACACTTTTCTATATATTCATAAAAACCCTTTACTCAAAACTACAAGTAAATAATATTTTCACGATTTGTCTTTAATCTTGTCTTAATCAAGAAAACATTTGTTAATTTCTTACTTAATATTTGGATATGGAGGGAGACTTCATCACTTTACCCGATTTCTCACTAGAAGACATTGATTTCGACTTTAATATATACGAAGCTGATATGATCATGGATTCACAGAGAGCTCAAGAACGTTCATCATCACATTTTGATCATCATCAAATGCAACATCTTGAGTTCCTAAGAGAGAAGCTGCCAAAGTCTGCGGACGTGAAGCCTATGATGAAGATCATCAACAACAACAATGTCCCAAGATTGATTTCTTTTGATTTCTCTAGTAATGTTTCTTCTTCCCCGGCTGTGGATGAGATCTTTATGGACAAATTGGTTGAACGTGGAACCAAAAGAAAGACATGTTCTCACGGGACAAGATCTCCGGTTCTTGCCAAAGAACATGTTCTAGCCGAGAGAAAGCGCCGCGAGAAGCTTTCTGAAAAGTTCATCGCCCTTTCAGCTCTTCTTCCCGGTCTTAAGAAGGTATAAAGTCAAAATTTTCAAATCGTTAATTCTTCTATAAATAATATAGTTTCAATTGGTTTTAAGAATATGGAGCTATCTTTGTGGTTTTTTGGTTAGGCGGATAAGGTAACGGTTCTTGATGACGCGATCTCACGTATGAAACAACTCCAAGAACAAATAAGAAAGCTCAAGGAAGAGAAAGAAGCAAAAAGAGAAATGGAATCAATGATTCTTGTGAAGAGATCTAAAGTGCTATTCGACGAGGAGACTGACCTATCATCATCTTGTCCTTCAGATAATTATCATAATCAATTATTCGATCAAGCTTTGCCAGAAATCGAAGCGAAAATATCTCAAAACGACGTTCTCATCCGAATCCACTGCGAGAAAAGCAAAGGCTGCATGATTAACATACTTAACACAATCGAAAAACTTCAACTGCGAATCGAAAATAGTATCGTATTGCCGTTCGGAGACTCTACTCTCGACATCACAGTCCTTGCACAGGTGATCATCTTATAATAACTATTTTCATTATATGTAATACCAAAAATGTAATATCATTCAGTATAACATTTTGATGTTTTTATTATATGGTGCAGATGGATAAAGATTGCTCGGTGAGTGTAATTAAGGATCTTGTAAGGAACCTGAGAGTAGCACTGGTTTAGGATCTTCTTTGAAAGTTTTAGTAAACTCTCTGGACTGTACAAATGTTTTCCTGAATGTGATGTCGTTGTCTTCTAGGATCTTTTCTTTTTTTCTCACGTGTAGTTTCACGTGTTTGATGAATTTTCTAGGCGATGTTCATGTCTTTAGTGGTTGAAACTAATTAAATTTAATCTAGATGTTTGTTTTAATAAAATACTAATGTATATGTGTTCTCATATGTGGTCGAAACGTTTTTTGAGTTTGTTGATTAATCAAGCTAATTAAATAAGGTAAAATTAGGTGGCCATGTATTACGTTTAAAGTTAGTGTAGAATTAAAGGAAGTAAAATAAATGTGCATAGTAAAAATAATATGTGTGCGAGGTGACTAAATCACCTTCCTACAATATGTTATTAATATGATCAAAGTGTGCAATTAGCGTCTTTAAAATACAATCTAAATGTTGTTTTTTTTTGGATTTGTTATCTCTAAAAGATATCAATATCAGTAATTATTTAGTAATCATATAGTACAATGATTTACCTTAAAAAGAGACACATGCAAACATAATTACTAATAAGCATGAATTCATGAATGGGACGAACGTGACAAAATAGTACTGTAATTGCCGCACGACTGATTTATAAAATCCTTATTTTTTGACATTTTATAAAATCCATTTCTAGGAATAGGATATACTTACCCCAAATCTTGGATACTAAAATACATCCAATTTTTTATAAAAATAAAATAGCATTGATATAGAATAAAAAATCTAAGCAAGCATATCACGATGACACGATTTTATTTGTTTCTTGATTTACGATCGCATATACGTACAGTCATGGTCTCAAAGGTCAACTATAGCTTTGATTTTAAGATCAGAATGAATGACAAATCTTTTAAATGATCACATGAATCACGTTTTGATATATAGTTGAAACGATCATGGTTACTTATGTGACAACACGTCAAGTAGTAGCTACATCCCTTAACCCATCTTCTATATATGTGAAACTTTGATGGTGTAACTTATAAGTTGTGTTAAATTAAGGTTTGTTACAGATTTTTAACTCAAAACCAATTAGTAATGAATGAATTGATCCTAACTTTTTATATATTGTTTAAGTTCTACATTTTCCAATGTAGCATCTTTCTTCATCTCGAGATAATGGTTCTTTTATTCATTAATTTTGACAGAATCTATCACGACTCTTCGAGATAATGTTATTCTAGCTATTTCGATGAAATTGGACCTTTTTTTGGGCCAACAATTAATGGGATGATCGGATCTCTTATCAGGTCGGATTAGTTAATAAGTTAGTGTGTGTACGAGCACTGATACCATGTTAAATTAGAGTTTGTTACGAATTTGTAACTCAAAACCAATTGACTATAGGTAAATTCACTCTAACTCTTTATATATTATTTAAGTTCCATCACTTTTTCATTAGAAGATCTTTCTCCACATGTTAAATATAAAAGATTGGCTATCAAGATGATATTTTAATTTCTTGTTGTTTCCGATTACATCATAACATGTGTCAATATAACAGCTTATAAGCTAGTGAGCCATCCAAGAGGATCAAATCTGTTATTTACTACAACTTTTATAAGCTGGCATCTTCCAATTCCATGCATTTAAATTTGGTGTCAACGTTGAGTGTAAAATGCACAGCTAGCTCCTAACCAAATCTATTGACCTTATTATTGTTTGGAAAGGAATCTCGATTTACTCAAATTTCAAAGATGAATTATGTTCACTTTTTTTGGTGTTTATATTAATTAGGGATGATTTTTAATGTAATGGTTGAATTAATTTTACAGTCATTCAAAAAATATAAACAAATATGAACATAATTTTAATGTTAGTCAATTGTTACACATGATGACTTAGCTCATACGGTGGTGACGAGGTGATTGCTCGAAATTTACTTTAAAACTTATGATTAACACATTTAAAGATACACAATACCAGTTTTTTCTTTTAATATCATAAAACAAACACAATCATTTATGTATATAATCCAATACAGTATAAATTAATAATGTTGGGACCACAGCATTTTATTAATTTATAGTAATATTAATTTATCTATAAATTAATATTTATTATTTTATAGTGTAAATTAATTTTTAATTTATAGTAGTATTTTTTAACTCTGAAAGTGTTTTGAAAATATGAACTGGAAGAATTTTATTTTTTTAAATTATATAATTTCGTGTAGTTTGGAACTGAATTCTATAATTAGAAAAATAATTTAACAATAAATTAAAAATTTAATAAATAAATACAATTATATTCAAATATATGATTAAAACCTCAATTTTTATCTTTTAACATCCTATAAAACAAAACAAAAAAATGAATATGATGCATATTTATAAACAGAAAATATAAAAAAAAATTTGGTTTATTTGTGAGGCTATGGAGTATATTACAAGATTATAGTTTAAAAATATAACATAAATATTTTTTATAAAGATGAGATCTCTAATTATATATAAAAATTCTTACTAATGTATATAATCCAATATTTTCTAGAGCTGAAATATATTGTCGTGGAATTAGAAATTAATTGTATATGCTTTCGTAATATGTTTTGATATAAAAACTCATATGGGAACAGGGATGTGAGAAATCACGTGTTTGCTATATTCACGTAGTCAACATCACCTGTAATTGTAATCGTCACTAAATAAATATATAAAAATTGTCATCATCGTGAACATTTAATCAATCGTCGTTGCATATGAAAATTGCATTAGTTAAATCAAAGTCATTAGTAACCATTCATATATATTAATTAAAAGCCTTGGGACTTGTCGACAGGGTATATAGTCTCTTAATCATTTGTACATTCTATATATATTAGCTATTTTAAAAAAATAACCTGCAAAAGACTTGGAAATTATACAATTTTGGATGAATACATTATATAGAACTATTTCCTCAATATAAATGCTATGCTAAAATTTCAGAAAAATATATAAAAAATCCAGATATATCATTACCATCAATATAAAATCTATTTTGAAATTGGGTTCTAATTTTTTTTTTTTACTAATTTAATTTAACTAATTACATTAAAAGTTAACATTAAAGGTATTTCAAATTAAATTATTTATGTTTCGTCGTAAAGCATAATTGTAAAGCTTTTTGAAGGTACAATAAAAATATATAATTCTAGACCAACTCATGACGAGTTCATTAGGCAGTGGATTCATTTTCTAGGTTGATAGATCTCTTAATTAGTTAATTACTAAATAAGAACAATTAATTAGTAGACGTAAACAAAATTTACTATTTCGATACTTATGAGGCAGAAAATAGAAGTCTCACATGATTCACGAGGTTAGGACGATGGTTCCAGAGATAATGCTTTACAATTTAATCATTGAAGGCCTTTTAATCAAATCGATATGATTATTTTTATATAAGTCAAAACTATATTTTTATGCAACAATGCTATATATATATATAGAACAATTATCTAAACCAGAGTATGTCATTTCTTTACTCTAAACCCGTATCACATATATTTATAACTCATTAGATAATTTATTATGGACATATTAATTCGATTCAAATAGTAACAAGTAACAACAACAACAACAACAAATGTATAATAAGTTTTATAAATTTATATAACACTGCTATTATGTAATCCAAATACAAGGTTCCATGATTATAGTAAGCATATATTTATTGAAATATTTAGGAAAATAGCTTATACCATGATAGAAACCGCAACAAAGTTTTTTTTAAAAAAAAATTCTCCGCATGTGGGTTAAACATATACAACCAAATAATTACTTTTTTTTTGTATGATTGTGTTTATTGATTTTCTATACAATTTTTGAAAATAATTTACCTATCTATATTTCGTTTTTTTTGGACAAAATTCCCCTATCTATTCTATCACTTGCATATTCCCACGTGCGAATTAATATAGTGATAAAATTATTACATTTACTTTGTCCAATGTTTAATCATTTCTATGTAGTAATTAAACATTTCAATATTTTATATCATGAAATAGATTAGATATCAACATAAATTTATATAATTAAATTTACTGTGGAAGAAAAGATTTGCATATATATAATCCGTAAAATCATGAATCTGTGAAAATTAATTAAAACTCATTGCTATACATAAATATTAAAAACAATTATAGGTCCAATGGTCCACAAAGAATGCACCTAGATTAAGCACATTTATTAAGTCACACCACACCTGTAGTTACTTATTTAATATGGCTAGATAGATTTAAAGCCTCATATAAAATTACTTAAACAAGTAGGAGTTATATATAATCAAATTATTTTCTGTATATAAGTATAAGATCTATCTACATCATGGAGGATCTGTATTTTTCTTTTAATACTAGATGATGTCCCTTGGATAATTATAAACTTAGTATTTTCTTATAAAAAATGTGTTTGAATTTTTTTTGTGACTTAAATAAATTAGTTATCATTAGAAAAATTTAAGAGCTATCAATAAATAATAGTAACCACATTCCAACATCAATGCATGTAGAAAGAACAAACCCACATTGTGCATATGATCACATTTGTGATAGAAGAAGCACTTGTACTTCATGCATCATTCAACAACTACAATTTTTTTTCGTCGCAGTAAGAAACAGATGTGTTTTTGTGTTCATTTGATCGTCGCAGCAGCAAGCACTATATTTTATAATTCGAACATCGATTTAATTTAGTGGTTAAAAACGTTGTGTTTACCACAACCAATATCGTTGCTGCAACAATTTGTGATAACCAAACAAACATGCCCTATATTACAAAGGGGATATAAGTAACCAGTACTTTTATTACCGACTTGTTTTTTTTAAATTGTATATTCATCAAATAACTCAAATTATCGGGTATTAACGTAAAACATGATACACTATTTTGACTAATGAACCACATGAAAATTATTAAATAATTTCACTTTTAAGAAGATTAGATCTCTAGTTTATTAAACTTATTCATATTTTTTAGATATACAAGACTTATCTACATTTTTATCTAATCCGTCCACGTGACAGAGTGTTCTATTCTTACCTAAGTCAAAGACTATCAAAGCTATATTATTATTATGTATCATCAACATGGATACATTTAATGTACGAAACATGATTTTCAATCTTTTAATTTTAAGATCTTGCTACATATAGTTTTCCAAGGTCAGATCTCAAATCTCCACCCAATTAATTCTAATTTCAACCAAAACGATATCCACATTTAATTTCTTTCAGGACATTATAAATTTCATTTTCAACGCATATAATTCTCAAGCCGATTATTATGTATGATAAAAGTATATTAGTATATACATAAATAAAAAATCAAATCATATAGATCCACTATAAAATTGATAGCCGAAAATAAAATATTAATGCAAAACCTACCAGATCGATAACACATTATTAATTTATTTTCAACACAACAAAATAATATTAAAAGAAGGAAAAAAATCACAAAGATCCATTATAAAGAGTTCACTCGTCCACATTGACATAACAACAAAACAAAATCATATTTACTCCAAACCAAAACAAGAAGATCTAATAAAACTGTATTCCTCTTTCTATATATTCTTTTTGTTTTGTCTTTCTTGTTCTTGAAAGAAAAGTAAAAAAAAAAAGAAATGGAGGATTCAAGCTTTATGGATTTGATGATCGACACAGATGAGTATCTTATCGATGACTGGGAATCCGATTTCCCTATATGGGGGGAGACTAACAACACCAAACCCGGTTCCGAGTCCGGATCAAGAACCGAAACCGGGTTTGAGTTGGTAGTAGAGAGACCAACAAAGCAAATGAAAACAAGTACAAACAACAAAATGAATTCAACAACATCTTCCTCTTCTCCCTCGTCTTCTTCTTCGTCCAGTTCGCGCACTTCACAAGTGATCTCATTCGGGTCTCCGGACACCAAGACAAACCCGGTCGAGACATCTTTGAACTTCTCCAACCAAGTAAGCATGGATCAGAAAATGAGGTCCGAAAGAAAAGATTGTGTTAGTAATGGAGGAAGAAGAGAACCACATCTACTGAAAGAACATGTTTTGGCTGAACGAAAACGTCGACAAAAGCTCAACGAACGTTTGATTGCTCTCTCTGCTCTTCTACCTGGCCTCAAAAAGGTCAACCATCTCTTTCTCACCAAACTTTAGATATTTGCGTTAAAATATCATTTCTATTATTTATATATTTTTTACTAATAAACAAACAAGAACCTTATAAATTTGTAAATGTAGTAAACTTCAATGTCAAACATAAGAAAAATGTTAAAAATTATATGAAGTTCTGAAAATGTTTTAATCGTAAAAAATGTTTTTTCCGGATGGTGACACAATGTTTACTAAATTTTTGTTTGGTATGTGTGTGTGTGTGTAGACGGACAAGGCAACAGTTCTTGAAGACGCGATCAAGCATTTGAAACAACTTCAAGAAAAGGTAAAGAAGCTCGAGGAAGAGCGAGTCGGGACCAAGAAGATGGAACAATCTGTTATATTGGTCAAGAGATCACAAGTATACTTAGACGACGATTCTTCCTCTTATTCATCTACTTGCTCTGCTGCATCTCCTCTGTCTTCATCTTCAGACGAAGTTTCGATCTTAAAACAGACGATGCCCATGATCGAAGCTCGAGTTTCGGATAGAGATTTGCTGATTAGAGTTCATTGTGATAATAATAACAAAAGTTGTCTGATCAAGATATTGAGTTCCTTGGAGAAGTTTAGTCTTGATGTTGTCAATAGCTTCAGTTTACCCTTTGGAAACTCAACTCTCGTTATCACTATTCTCACTAAGGTAACTCTTATTACATATTTTTGATTCATTACTAATGCATATTAAAAGTTTTTTTATACAAATTGTTTTGTTTTACATATGTGTAGATGGACAATACGGTTTCACAACCTGTTGAGGAAGTGGTGAAGAACATAAGACTTGCATTAGCCGAGTAGCATTGTTTTAAAAACGTGTGGATTTGGCCTGTACGTCGCCAGTATTGACCAGATCACTCGGTTTAGTTGTTGTATAATGAGTATAGTTGGATAATAATAATAAAGATCAGAAATAGCCACATAAAATGGGATTTTGTCGTTTGTTACGATTGAGTGCAAAAGCTGGATTAGTATGTGTAACCTAATCATGGCTGTATGATTTGTTTGCTATATATATTTCTTTTTTTTTCCCATTATTATTGGTTTGTTTGAATAAATGAAAGCAAGAGGAGTTATTGAATATTTCTAATATGTATTAATTATTTTCTGATCTAGATTTAGATAAAAAAAATTAAACCAATTGTGTTTGAATTATAAACTTTTAACCCCACTATTTTTCTTCCTATTATCTTTTTCATTGGTCGAACACATGCCATATTTTTCATGATCATTTAAATATTTTTACCCTCCACTTCTTTTTACGATGAAAAATTGAATCATTGCTCATTTTGCAACATTAAGCACAAATTAATTTTGGTTATGTTATTTTATTTTATGTATTAATTTTTTAATATAATATATTTGAAATTGTCTCCACTAAGCACAAATCAAATTTTGCTATGTTATATTAATTTTTGACATATTATTATTAGAATATATTTGTTAGTATAATATTTTAAAATAAATCTGACACAAAGTATTTAATATACTGTATAGATTTCATTTGAAACTGTCTCCATTAAAATGGGTGGTTAGATTAGGGGCAATAAAACTTTACGAACCTGTTGTTGATAGAGCTATAGACAGAACATCACCATTTAAGTCAAATAGTTGTGTCTTGCCACTTTGCCAGTGTTATAATTTTCCACAAGAAAATGATAAGACATAAAGACATATCGTTGATTGGAAAATTATTAAGACAACAGACATAAAGTTACGTACAACAAATGTCTATATAAAGGCAAAAAGTGTGATTGCAGAAACTGTTTCCTAATAGCAATTTACGTACCAAGCGACTCTTTAGTTAAGTGGTTCCCAAAACAAAGATGTATATGGACGAGTTTGGTCTAGAGAAGACTAGAACTCTTCAAAAAATAACCATTAAGTTTGGTCTAGAGAGGACCATCCATTTGGGATTTACATTGAAAAGGCAGACCAATTCAGTCATGGGTGAGGTGTGTTTGTGAATAGACGTCGTCACTTCAAGGTGAGTTGTTGTTTTTGGTATCTTAAAGGTTCCTCCAAGCTTTACATCTACTTGAGTAAGAGACAAGAGTAGGTTAATTAGTCTTCTCCAAACATATGCACTGCTAAATTTCCACAAGTTAATTGTGGTTGGTGGCTAGTAGTCCATTAACAGTAACTGCTACATACATAAAGAAGAGTAGGTATCATTATCTTATCTGCACGTATTGGTACGTAACACACGTCTCTATGTAAATACGTATACCATCAATAATTATGGCTTCGTCATTCACAATAAAATAAAATATCACACTACTCAACTTCATACCAATGGTCACCCTCTACCTAATTCTTAAGATCTCTGTTGATGTAAAGGTTCCAAAACATTCTCAAAACACTGAGCACAACCATAGATCACCTCATACTGGCTTGAACAACAAAATCGCTGCAGAAGGCGTCACTCTTGTATCCGAATGACTTTGCTCGGCCTCGGACCGTTTCTTTCATGATTCATGTTTTAGTTACGTTTTAGGTATACCCTCACAAAGATGCCCATGAGCAAGCAAAGACAGAAACCAAATTTTCACACGGGTAATAGGTGATCACTGATTCCACTGATGGTGTTATCCTCATCTTTCATGATTACGAAAAACATTATGTACCTCAGACGTATGCGACGTTACATCATCAAACTCTATAAATGGTTCATATGAAAGAAACAAGAAATAAACAAGTTGAATAAAGACACCATTACAAAGAAGATAAGAAGAAAATAAAATGGCAAGATTATTGCTCTGTTCTCACTTTCATAACCCAATTACATATCAATTTGTAAACGTTCACGTATCTAAGAACAGACTGGTTGAACGAACGGAACGATAAAACAATTCCAAGATTTTACCTAAAGGAGATGAGTTTCTTGAACCTTTAAGATCGGTTCACAGAAAACCCGCACGAGCTTTTATTGCGAGGTGTTGTTCTTATTCCAAAACTATTACTATTCCAAAACCATCACTTTAAGTGTTTAGTCCAATCAAGTGATCTTATTTCTTTGCAAAGGTAACACCTTTCTCAATACTTCCTGAAAGCTCTTTCTTTGCCTTCTCTAATCCCATCCTGATCAATTAGCAAAAACAGAGGGCGAAAAACCGATATGAACATATGAAATGGTCGAAGTAAATTCAAGAGATCAGTTTGACCAAGCTTTCCACTTTTACCTCTCGTATTCGTTCAATGGTCCAAGACCAAACACTTCGTCGATCCCACATCGTCCTAGACGGACCTTTGATGTGAAGAAGGGAAGCTCAGTCACCTGTACGATTGATAAGACAGTGTTCATGTGTTCACGTTGTTAAGGATTTAAGAAAGTTAAGAAATACAATATTATAGAGTTGATTTTCAGAAGGGCTGTACATGAGATGCCACAAATGCACATTCAACGATGTTTGCATCCCCTCGTAAACCCTTGAGGCAAGCATCTGCAAACTTCACTGCTGCATAGGCCTGTATTTTTACATTCAAATGTGTTGAGAGATTGAAATATAAATTCAAATCCTGGATTTATGTGAAACTACTACACATGGTACAATGAAGACCTACCATGGACAGTGTTGCAGAACCTGCCCCAGCTTTAGCCTGCAAATTGACTCAATTGGTAAACGCACATTTTGATTCGAAGTAGATAACAAAGAAAGCTGAAAGTTTGCCTTATACCTCAACAACTTCAGTGCCACCGTTTTGGATGCGGCCTGTGAGATATTCAATCTCTTTTTGAGTAAATGAGCAAGGAGGTTTCACCTGTAGCAGACATAATGGAGAACATATAATATCAGCTTCGAACAGACAGAAAGATTGGTTCCACATGAATCATCTCAAACCTGAGAAAGCAGCGGTAAAATCGTAACTCCTGCGTGGCCTCCAACAACCGGAACAGCAACTTCACGGGGATCAAGACTCATTACTTCTGCCTGTTAAACCAGAAACGCTAGCTGAGTTCTAAGTTCTAACTTCTAACCAAAAATGGCACACACCAATCTAAGCCTCATAACAAAATTCACATTTGATTCCTATAAGGCTACCGAATCTCAGATCACAATCGATGTATTGAAGCAAAGAGAAAATTTTGAATGCATACCACAAAAGTATTAGCTCTAACAACATCAAGCATAGTGACTCCCATGAGTTTCTTAGGATCAAAGGTTCCAGCTTTCTTGAAAACTTCAGCCGCGATTGGCACAGTAGAGTTCACAGGATTACTGATTATATTAACAACCGCTTTAGGACAACATTTGGCTATAGCTTCAGAGAGTGTCCTCACAATCCCAGCATTAATGTTAAACAGATCATCCCTCGTCATCCCTGGTTTCCTGGGAACACCAGCAGGTATAATCACTAAATCCATACCCGTAAGTGCTTCCTCTAACTGCGGTTGACCGAGAAATCCACGAACCTGAATCAAAAAAGTTCCAAAGACATGATCTTTGAGCTCATTCTCTCTGTTATACCATTATCTAAGTACCAATTTCAAATCAGAGCCGTCCGAAACACAAAAGTTTCGTCCTTTCAATCATCATAAGCCTTAAAGGCCTAAACTTTAAAACTTACAATGATCTTTAGCTCAGTTCTCTCTGTTATACCATTATCTAAGTACCAATTTCACATAATAGCCATCCAAAACACAAAAGTTTCGTCCTTTCAAACATGATAAGCCTTAAAGGTCAAAACTTTAAAACTTACAATGGCACTAGTGTCCATGTGACTAATATCAGCAGTAACACCAGGAGCGTTAGCAACATCGTAGAGATGAAGAACCGAAACCAAAGGATTCATCTTCATCAACATAGCAAGAGGTTGACCAATCCCACCAGCTGCTCCAAGTATAGCCACTTTGAATCCGGGTGATCCGCCTTTTGCACGACAACCCACCCGATTCAAACCCGACCCGTCAACCATCTAAACACAAAAATCATCGAAATCGGATCAAACCAACAAAAAAAAGAGCCAAATCTGATCAAGATAAAGATAGTTCAACGAAATTTGAACCTGATCATCAAGATTAGGAGGATTGAGATGAGCAGAGATTCTCGCGATACGTTGGTTTGGATCCATAGCTACTTCAAAATTGAGGTCTTGTTATGCGATCACGGAGACGAATGGGTACGAGGAGATTTGTAGTATAGAGAGATAGTGATTGCGAGATTGATGAAGATGACGTGAAGGTGGATCCAAAGTGTTATGTATCGGGAGGCGTGACAAGTAACAGAGCTTATCTATTTTGGGAAGTGATTTTTGAGACGGTACAATTTTAGTTCACCGGTATCTTTTTAACTTTGACTGCTTTGTGATATTACTGGTACGGTAAAAATTATGTTCATGTAAAATCAATGCTAGCTTTTAACGAGAATGTGATCTGGTTTAAAGTAGTGTTTGATCTGATCAATGCTAGCTTTTAACGAGAATGTGATATGGTTTAAGGTAGTGTCTGATCTGATCTAATTTGTATTTTTGCAGACGGATTCTCAATCTTTAGAGACAATGGCGCGTTTGAATGCTCAACATGAAGACATAGAAATGAATGAGGATGCGGAAACTCCAGGACCAACCCAAAATGAAACGCAATCTACTCAAGTAGCTAATACGGTATTTTACTCTAACAAACGCTTGAAATCTTATGTTTGGAAAGAGTTTATACCAGTGGTAGGAGTAGAACTAGATGGAAAACCTAGAGGTCGTTGCATGCATTGTAATAAGAAGCTAGTTACAGAGGTTAGTCAAGGAACATCCGCCTTAAAACGTCATTTACTTATTTGTCCAAAGAGACCTCTAGGACTGAATGAAGAAATTGAGTATGATCACTTATTTGTTCTTTTTGACAAACCCACATTGCTTTATTGTTTTACAGATTCTAAAGAGATATGAGAACAACCAGAAGAGGAAGAAAGAGAAGATAATTGTTGCTTTATAACTTTGTTTGTTGCTTTATAACTTTTGATACTCAAATTATATTTTGTTGTTTTTTGTAGAATTAATACATTTTTATTGAATTTTATTAGTATAATTTTTATTGAAGTTTATTAGTATAATTTTATAATTTCTTCATATAAGATAAAATTATATATTTGCCACATACAATAAAAGGCACAAAATAATAACATAAAAATACAAAAAAAAATACAATTAAAAAACAAATACAGAAAATAATTAAATCTGATTATTTTTAATTAAATTCGGGTACCCACGGATTTACCCACCAGTACTAAAACCCGTTCGGGTTTACCCATCAAGACTAAAATCCGTTGGGGTTTTTTAAATTTGGGTCTTTTCTAGGCAGGCTTTTTTGGGTATGGGCCGGACTGGGTATTTTTATCCACGGCAACATCCCTATTCATGTTCATGTTGTTCTGGTCCATTCCAATAGCGAAAAATGAAAAATGTTAAGGTTTTACAACTTACAATTAATGTTTATAAACCTTTAAACAATGGCGAAGAAAAATAAAACATGAAAGCATAATTCACAAGTCAAAGAGTTTGGTCTATCTACTTAACCAAATCATCCAAGCTAAAAGGAGTTAGATTAAGTGATGACGAATTTGATGTTTTTTACGGATTAGTTACTTATTTTGATGTTCTTTAAGAATCAATTACTTGAGTCGCATGTATGTTGTTGTTAGCTTTTAGGATTACACATGAGATAAAATATATCTCTAGAACAAAAAAAATAAATTATATCCATCTTTTTTTTTTCCGACAAAAAATATGTACATCTAATTAACGAGACTTTTTAAGTTTTTATTAGACAAGTTGAGAGATTTTAAAAAGACCTGATCAACCTTTACTGATTGAGCTGGTCGTTTGTTAAACTTTATACAGACCGATTCAAAACAATTATTTCTCCTATGAATTCTACTTTCTATCTAATAAGAAGACGATTAAGGTCTTTTAAATTATATAGGAGCAAGGCAATATCCCCAATTCCACTACAAAAAAAAGTGAAGTCACAAATAAAAACATAAGACAAAAAGACACAAAACTAAACCCATGCGTGCGAGTCAAGTTGTCAAAGCCGACACATTCTGTCTTCCTTGTTATGACAAATATTTTGGATACCAAAAGCTAAACAGATCGAATCTCTCAAAATTAAAGTAAACCAAAAAAAATCCAAAAAGAAGGATTAACTTTTTAATCACCTGTCTAAAAAATCCTACCTAATCAGTATTTCTTGTCGAAAAAATTATATAACTTAGTTTAACCATCAAAACAATTGTATTAAAAACAAAAACAAAACAATACTCGAATATTTGTTTATAAAAATATTTTTTTTTTTAGATTCATAGATTTTACACACTTATTTGACTCATAGATTTTTAATTTTTAACAGTCTTTTCTAATTTATAATAACTTATATATATATATATCTTTTTTTTTTAATTTGTAATTTATGATTGATTTCATCATAGACACGTCAATTACCTTTTATGGATGTTCAATTTTTTTTTTTTTTTTTTTTTGTGAAAGATGTTCAAAGATTGGAATTTATTTATAGCAGATTTAGTTCCCAAATACAAAAGCGAATTCCAGGTTACCTTGTAAACTCTTATTTATTAGTTGTACAATGTGAAATTTTAATTGATACAAAAATTGAAGAAATTAGCAAATAAAATGAGTCCATGGTATATATCGACTAACTATTAATTGACAATTAGCTATGAAATGACTTAGCTTAGTCCAAGATTTTCAAATCTATAGTCAATTAATTGCTTCCTTCATTGTTACTGTACATTTTATTAGGATTGCTTTCCAAATATTCAACTTTCTGATTTTAAAAAGAAAAGAAAAATATGTTGAATAAAAAGTTACTCCAGTAAAAGTCTAAAATCTAATTAAAGTTAGTCTACACATTTTTAGTTTCCTTTTATTCCCACTTCAACGTATTATTAATGTTTCCATTATTACATATAACTTTCTAAAATCGTTTCATATAATTTCCATAATCATACATATGAAGAAGATTCTCTCCTCTATATATATTAATAATCTCATTTGACTATAAATTACAAAAAAAAAAGATGAATCATCGTCTCGCCGGGATAATTAGTCCACTTGGCCACATTACCACTGATCCAATTCGATCCCCCTCCGTTAAGCCACCACATCCGGTTTACTACAAACCCGTAATTAACCATTTGAAATCTCTAACCGGTATCTACGTTTCACCTGGGCTCACCAATCAAGAGATCTCAGCCGTTGAATCTTCTCTCGGTTTCTCTTTCCCTCTTGATCTCCGTTCGATTCTTCAAACCGGTCTTCCGGTTGGTACTATTTTCCCCAATTGGAGAACCGGATCGAACCGGAATCGTCTCCTTCTTCCTCTTATCCGTCTCTCCAAAATCGTCGTCGACAACGGATTCTGGGTCGATTCTTGGGGGATCCGACCCGGAAACGACGCGGAGGCTTTATCGCTAGTGAAGAAACTGGTTGAGATAGCTCCGGTTCTCGTCCCCGTCTACGACGATTTCTACGTCCCTTCGACGACACCGAATTTGGCGGGAAACCTAGTTTTTCAAATCGACGGCGACGGAGTCAGAGTTCTAAGTTGCGACGTCGCTGGATTTCTCAAAGGACTTGGACGATCGGAACCGCCGAAGGAGGATAGACGAAGAAGACGACGGAGGAGAGTGGAGTTTTGGAGTGACGCGGCGGAGAAAGGGAGATCAGTGGAGGTGGCGGCGAGTTATCACACGCGCGGGTGGTGGGGCGTGTTGGGCTGCGAGGGGTTAAGCGCGTGTTTGGACGACGCGTTTTGGAAGCTGAGGGAAGGAGGATGGACGGAATATGAGGTTCGTGATATGATGATGATGAACGGTGTAGATCGAGACACGTCTGCCCAGCGCCAAACGCAATCGCGGGATGTGGTATACGCGTTTGGCGGTGAGGTAACGGAAGAAAGACAAGGCGACACGTGTACGGATGATGGGAAACGCGGAGAAGTGACGACGTTGAGTCATCTGCTGCTTTATGACCGTTCGATCAGCTAAAATAAAATGATTGGTTGGGCGGTATTATAGCTATGTAAAAATGATGAACATATCTTTTTTTTTGTGACTAGTGAAATTTAATTATCATTATGATTTTATTCTAACAAAAACAATCTTTATTTCTATGAGAGATGGTGAAGTTTCAAGAATTTGTTTAAAGACAAAAAAAAATGTGTTGGGTACAAAAAAGAGAGAGCTAGAAACATATGCTCTGGGAATTACAAACCCATAATATATGTTAAGGAAAAGATTACAACAAATTACATGACACATAATTCAATTCGTAAGCTCTCTACTAAACAACATCAAAATGAGAGAAGTTTTGATCAACCAGAGGAGATTTTACTCACTCAGCTGCAACACTCTCATTGTTCCCTCCATTGCCAGAATCAGGCAAAGTATCAAGATCGGTTCGAACATCTTTTACTTCTTGAGGAAGATTAGTAGTATCCGAAGAAGAATCAGAATGTTCTTGAGTTACCTCTGTCTCACCATTCTTGTTGCTTTCTTCTTTCTCTGAAGTTTCCTCTGATTGCTTTTGTTCAGTATCTGAATTGCTACTTTCTTTGTTAGGTTCACTTGTGTCTTCTTCAGTCTTCTTCTCGTTTTCCTCGACCTGTTCCTTTTTCTCACTCTCGGTATTTTCATTTTCCTGTGAATTGTTGGATGATGACTCTTCTTTCTCTTTTGTCTCGGTTTCTTTGTCTTTAGTTTCCTCTTGGGGCAAAGACTCTTCTTTCTCCTTTGTCTCACTTTCTTTGTCTTTAGTTTCCTCTTGGGGCAAAGACTCTTCTTTCTCCTTTGTCTCACTTTCTTTGTCTTTAGTTTCCTCTTGTGATGACACTTCATTCTCCTTTGTCTCGTTTTCTTTGTCTTTAGTTTCCTCTTGGGACGATGACTCTTCGTTCTCCTTTGTCTCGGTTTCCTTTTCTTCGGTTTTCTCTTGGGAAGGAGAGTCTTCTTTCTCCTTTGCCTCAGTTTCTTTGTCTTTAGTTTCCTCTTGCGACGAAGACTCTTCTTTCTCAATCTTCTCGTTCTCTTTGTCTTTCTTTTCCTCTTGAGACGAAGACTCTTGGTTCTCCTTTGTCTCGGTTTCCTTTTCTTCGGTTTTCTCTTGGGAAGGAGAGTCTTCTTTCTCCTTTTCCTCAGTTTCTTTGTCTTTAGTTTCCTCTTGCGAGGAAGACTCTTCTTTCTCCTTTGTCTCTGTTTCTTTGTCTTTGATTTCCTCTTGAGACGAAGATTCTTCCTTATCCTTTGTCTCACTTTCCTTGTCTTTACTTTCTTCTTGAGATGACACTTCAGAAGATTCTACCTTCTCTTTCTCATCTTCTTCTTTCTTAGTTTCTTGAGAACTTCCGTCTCCAGACCCTGTGGATTTGCCAGTCTCAGAAGACTCACCATTAGAATCATTAAACTCCTTCTCTAACAACTCATTCTTCTCCATAGATTCACCCTCAGACTTTATTCCCTGTGAGGAATCTGATTCCTTACCTGAGGATGAATCATTCTTCTTCTCATCACTACTGCTTTCCCCATTATCGGTTGTGTTTGGCAAAACACTCTTGATAACAGAATCATCAACTTCTTCGGTCTTTAAACCCGACTTATCATCCACTTTCTCACTATTCTCAGCTTCATTAGTCTTCTCCTCGGACTCATGGACTACCTCACTAGAAGCATCATCTCCTTTGTAATTGTTCTCTCTTGCTTCTTCATTATTCGCCTTCTCATCAGTCGCCTCCTCTGTACCACTCTTCTCTTTACTCTCCTCGCTCTCCTCAGTACCCCCACCATTTTCTTTCTTCTCCTCAACCTCATTCTCTTCATTACCACTCTTCTCTTTACTCTTCTCTTTACTCTCCTCGCTCTCTTCCCCATTGTCTTTCTTCTCTTCAACCTCAGTCTCTTCGGTACCACTCTTCTCTTTACTCTCCTCGCTCTCCTCTGTAGTACCTCCATTTTCTTTCTTCTCCTCAGCCTCACTCTCCTCTGTACCACTCTTCTCATTCTCCTCTGTACCTCCATTATCTTTCTTCTCCCCAACCTCATTTTCTTCTGTACCTCCATTGTCTTTCTTCTCTTCAACCTCACTTTCTTCTGTACCTCCATCGTCTTTCTTCTCCTCAACCTCACTTTCTTCTGTACCACTCCTCTCATTCTCTTCTGTACTACCGCCATTATCTCTCTTCTCTTCAATCTCACTATCTTCCGTACCACCTCCACTATCTCTCTTCTCTTCAACCTCACTCTCATCTACACCACCATCATCTTTCTTCTCCCCAATCTCACTATTCGACTCCTCAATTCCTTCACTTTCCTTGTCCTTAATCTCTTCAACTTCCTCTACAACCTCATTCTCCTTATCATCCCCATTAAAACTGTCAACATTACTACTTGCTTGTTCCTCAGCTTCATCTTCCTGGACAAGAGGGTTAAGATCTTTCCTACCAAGCTTCACAAGCTTATCATCCCCAACAACAATCTTTGAACTCTCCTCAAACTGAGCTTTCTTCTCATGAGAATGCTTAACTTGATAAAGCAACCATATCCCAACACTAAGTAACAGAGTCAATTGAATACAATGCTTCACCTTGAAACCCTTTGATCTCTGTCCTCTCCTCGGTGAAGATCTAAACATACTTCCTCAACCTATTCCAAGAAATCAAAACCCAAATCTCAGATCTCAAAAACTAAATCAAAATCGATCAGATCAAGGAAAGACAAAAAAAACAGAACATGAACCTATCGTTACATTAAATGCATAATGATTAGAACAGATCTAAGCAAATAAATACCATAAAAATCCAAACTTTGAAACGTTACACAAAAACAAAATGTATAACCTTTTGATAAAGAGAGCAGCTTTGAGAATGTGAATCTGATGTTTTCTGGGAAAAAAAACAAGAAAGATGAACAATTTTTGCAAAAAGGAAAGATTTGATTTTTGGGATCTGGAGAGAGAAAGAGTAGTAGTAGAGTTCCCGTTAAACTGCCATTAAAATCGTGCGTCCCTTCAATTGGAATCAAAGCAAATTGCAGAGAAAAAAAATTAGTTTTTTCTTCTTTTGGAAAAACTTATTTAATTAGAGAAAGAGAGAGCTTTCATTCACACTTGGAAGATGCCCATGTGAATCTGCTTTAACGTCGTCGTTTTTGCACTTAACGAGACACCGACAATTTATAAAACGGCGTCGTATCACACTTGGAAGATGCTATATACGGTTGGTTGTTGTGGGCTTATCAAAACTATAATCTCAGCTATACTCTATAGATAGACCCATCAATCGTTTTTGTTCAATAAATATAGAGAATTTTGCACAAAGAAACAACAAAAAAAACTTTAATTCATTTACTACCCATACTAACCATCAAAACCTTATATTCCCTATATTTTCTACAATATATACTATCCTACCTTTATCACAACCACCCTTTTATCACCAACACCTCTTACTCCCTTACCACCACCCTATCACCACCTCCGGCGACCATCTCCGGCGACCTTCTCCGTCGACCTCCTCCGGCCACCACCTCCACCTCCGGCCACATCTGACCACCTCCTCCGATCACCACCTCCGCCTCCGGTCACCTCCGACCACCTCCTCGGGCCACCACCGCCGACCACCACCTCTACTACCACTAAATACTAAAATAGTAAATTTACTTACCCTTTATCTTATTTTCCTAATTTTTTTGAATATAATACTATATTCTTAATTAAAGTATTGCTTTTGGTTATTGAGCTAATTGACCCATAAATATACTAATCTCTCAATTGTTTTTATAACATTCTTTAATATTTTCATTTCTAATAAAAAGATACGAATACAAATAATTTATTGTATGACTATGATACGTAACCTATAATAACCTTTGAAAGTTTAAAATCTTTTGTACAAACAATTATATTTTTTACTATTGTTATTATTTTGTATGTGTGAAATAAAAATTAATTATTACTTAATATTTGTTGTTTTAGACTTTATTTTTTTCTTGAAAATAGCTATGGCTATGTATTTTCAATGTAAAAATTTGGTAAGTTTTGGAGTTTTATTTCTACTAATTTAATGTATTGAACAATAGAGAAAAAAATTATATAATGCATTAATAAGGAGTAAAATATAAATTTTAATGGTTTTCTTAATAAGTGTGAAAAAACTTGATGACACTTATATTAAAATAGAGGGAGTATTATGGAAATAAGTGGGTATATAGTTGTGAAAATTTTAAATAGTAAAAAATATTTTTTTTTTTTGATAAATTTATTATGTAAACAAGTGGATATATATCACTGTGAAATTTTTAAATATTATAATTTTCATTAAAGAATAATTATTTTCTTAATTTTATAATTTTGTGTTTGATAGATATTCTTTTAATAGCAAAAGTTCATTAAATTTACTTTTTTCATAAAATGCAATCTCTCATATATCTCGTATCACCAAAGTTAATATCTTCAAAGTCAGTATCTTCTAAGTACACTAATATCACCAATGCAGTAGGTCTATAAAACTATCGTACATGAAGTTGTCTTCTACGGCGAAATTAGCATGAGAAACCTAGGTCAATTATTTAAAATAGTGTTTAATCAGGCCAATATTAGTAAATTATTTTTATATGAATGAGTAAATTTAATATGAACTGAACTAAATATCTTTTTTTGTGGTTGAATTAAAAATTAAAATGAAAAGTTACAACTACGAAGGTGAAAGAGTAACATAAACAGCAAAGAATAATCATTTTAAGGTGAAAGAGTTTATATTAGGTTTAATAGCTTGAAGTAAAATAACGATATTAAAAAGACATAAATTGCATATAACACATGTCAAATATACTTTTTAAATAATGGAGAATAAATAAACATTGTTTTCCCTTTAAGTTTTTGTAAATTTGATGTAAATATAAAATAACATTCTTTTGTATTAAATTATTTCATATATAAAATAAATTATTCAATGTAAATAACACAAAATTTGGCGTCAAAATAAAAATAAAAATTAAAATTAAATAACCTTATGATTTGATATAAATTAATTGATTGGGATTTAAAATAAACATTGAGACATATAAATAGTATATAGTTATTGGTAGTAGATATCCATAACATCAAAACACAATTCATAATATATATATATACTAAGAGTCACCTATTTTTGACAATATAGTATGGATAAACAAAAAATAATTAAAAAGGGAAAAAACTGTACATTTAATTATTTTCAAACAGCAAATGATAGAATTCAAATACTGTATATACATTATATCTTACCAGTATAAACGTAATAACATATGACATTACGAATCTAAATATGCTTTTGCTTCCAAACTTAGAAAATGACATAACAAACCAAATGTAAAATAAATAAAATAAAATGACACAATTAGTTATATTATAAAAATGATGCCATAGAATTTACAACATGCTCTTAGAACCGCTTCTGTATTTTATTTTTTCATCCATTCTAAAATAACTTGTTCCATCAATTAATCATCTATACTAATTTTATTTACAATATGCAAGTCTTTATATATCATTGGTTATTACATAACCAACTTGCAAAATAAATCTTTATTTATCAACAAGAAAAAAATTTGATTAAATTGTATTCCCTTGAATAAGTTTTTTACTTGTTCCTCAACAGATTTTTTACTTTTCTCTAAAGAATAACGTTTTTACTTGTCCATCAACAGATTTTTACTTTTCCCTCAATAATAATTTGTTTTTTCTGAGTTCAAATATTGTATGTTTAGAAAAGTTCCCAAGCAAAAAAAATCATAATAGACATTTACTAAAGGGTGAATTAAATTTCTATACCCAGTTGACTCCAAAATTAAAAATATAGTACCCATAAATGTATAATTAGTTCTCTCTCATCAATTTGTATAAGTGGACAAAAATACCTTTTTGCATCTAATAAATTATTTAGCAGTATAATAATTTAATTATCGACGATACTGTTAATCAAATACATAATTAAAATCATGTTATTAGTTAGATGAATAACTATTGAATTACCATGATAACAATATATATATACATATAAGTTTATTATTATATCGTGTTTAATTTTTTTGTATCGCGATAATTTCTGATTTATGTGATAAATTTACAGTTACCGTGTTAACTCATTTACTATACCATATATAAAACAATAATGAATGTCATATTATATATATGTAATAACATGTTAAGTAATATTATATATAGCAATTCTTGGGTTTACCCCTATTGTGAACTTTTTTGTTCACCTCTTATTACTATAAACCCTAACCACTATTTTGTTAATAATTTGTTATCATGTAAACCCAAACCCAAACCAAAATTTTAAACATGTTAATAATCTGTTATCGCGGAAATTTATTAACCCAAACCACTATTTTTTCAACACAAACCGAAATTATATTTCGTTTATATACCATGGGAAATTGCACTCTATGTACTCCAATAAATGAAAAATTAAGTATTTGACATTCATGTTTTCTAAATTAGTTCTCTCTCATAGTTCCTTTAGCTGTACAAAAATACCCCTATATATGGTAATAAATAGTTTAGCGAGATAACGTAATAAATATCAACAGTATAAATGATTCTAACTTCTACAATATGATACAATAATTCAATACGATAATAAATGATAAATCATAATAAATTCAAACTTATCATATAACTTATAATTTTATCGCGATACAATATCATTTATACTGTTAATAAATTATTTAATATATTAAGTTTAACACTAAAAAATATTTAGCATATTAAGTTTATAAAGACGTCGTTAGAGTTTAGATTTTGTAATTAAACGAAATTATATTTTGGTTTGGGTTGACAAAATATTGGTTAGGGTTTAGATTTTTTAATTAAACAAAATTATATTTTAGTTTGGGCTGACAAAAAATTAGCTAGGGTTTAGATTTTGTAATTAAACGAAATTATATTTCGGTTTGGGTTGACAAATAGTGGTTAGGGTTTAGATTGAATTAAATTTCTATACCGAGTTGACTCAAAAATTAAAAATATAGTACCCATAAATGTATAATTAGTTATCTCTCATCAATTTGTATAAGTGGACAAAAATACCCTTCTGCATCTAATAAATTATTTAGCGGTATAATAATTTTATTATCGACGATACTGTTAATCAAATACATAATTAAAATCATATTATTAGTTAGATGAATAACTATTGAATTACCATGATAACAATATATATATACATATAAGTTTATAATTATATCGTGTTTAATTGTTTTGTATCGCGATAATTTATGATTTATGTGATAAATTTACAGTTACCGTGTTAACTCATTTACTATACCATATACAAAACAATAATGAATGTCAACAATAGCAATAACATGTTAAGTAATATTATATAGAGCAATTCTTGGGTTCACCCCTATTGTGAACTTTTTTGTTCACCTCTTATTACTATAAACCCTAACCAATATTTTGTTAATAATTTGTTATCATGTAAACCCAAACCCAAACCAAAATTTTAAGCATAATAATAATCTGTTATCGCGGAAATTTATTAACCCAAACCACTATTTTTTCAACCCAAACCGAAATTATATTTCGTTTATTTACAAAATCTAAACCCTAACCACTATTTGTCAACCCAAACCGAAATATAATTTTGTTTAATTACAAAATCTAAACCCTAGCTAATTTTTTGTCAGCCCAAACCAAAATATAATTTTGTTTAATTAAATAATCTAAACCCTAACCAATATTTTGTCAACCCAAACCAAAATATAATTTCGTTTAATTACAAAATCTAAACTCTAACGACGTGTTTATAAACTTAATATGCTAAATATTTTTTAGTGTTAAACTTAATATGTTAAATAATTTATTAACTGTTGTAACGCCCGTGTTCTGAAAATTAATAGGAGACTTGAATGTGTATAAGAATTAGGGTGGAGTCGGTTTAATTCCGGTTGATTTCCTAAACTGGTTGATTTGTTTAATTGAATCAAAGGAGATTTAATTAAAGTCAGTTTAGGTAAATTCTGGTTTAATCAGAATTAAACCAAAAACCCTAGTTTTATAAAGAATGCTTCTTCTCTCTTTTGTTTTGTGGCTGTTGTTTCTGAGAGTTGAGTTGAGAAAAAGAGAAGGAGAAGTTCACTTGTGAGAAGGAGAGTGTTAGTTTTGCTTTGGTGTTTAAAGCAAGAGAAGCAGTTTCGTCACGTCTTGGTAGAATAGAGTTCCGACGTATCAAATCTTATCGAAAGGTAATGAATTTTGGTAGGTTTGTTCTTAAGGCGTGTACGTTGATTCTCCTTTTTACAGAGGTGAATTCGGATTAATACTCAATGAGTTATATGCAATTTGGTGAGACGCGTTTTCTCTGTTGCGAACTGGGATCAGCGGAGTTTGTAAGTGCGATCGTGGTTTCATCGTTTCTCCGATCGGCACCAAATTTTGTGGGGAGCTTCGCGACGTCTGGATCTTGCTTTTCACCGTAGGGATTAAAAAGTTAACGGTTGGTTTATGTTTTAGGGTTTTGTTTCTGCGGCTGTAGTTTTTCTGGTGTTTCTGTCTTTTGGTTATTAGAGATTTTTGTTTGTGTGGTTTGTTGTAGGGCGTTGTTTAGCTGTTGCAGTCGCGAGGAGAGTTTTTCCTGGTTATTTTTGTAGTTCAAATCACCTTGTTAAGGTGAGTGCGTGACCATGAGCTTATCTAAGCGATTGGGATTGAGTGATTTGTTGTGTGATGATTTGTAGGTGAACTGGATGTGTTATTGGATGTTTAGCTTGTTGGATGGTTTGTTTTTGTTATATATGTGGGTGTTATCTCATTGCTTGAGTGTATAGCTCGTAGATGGGAGGATCGCCCTCACTAAGTATTTATGAAATACTTATGCATCTCTTTCTTTGATGCAGGTAAAAGCAAAGTGTGATCCGTGGAATCATGGCGAGGAGAGGAGGATGGGCCCGTGGGTGGTGAGAGTGTGAGTGCCGTGGGAGCCGGTTCGTCCGGGAATGGTACTAGTGTTGTTGGAAACCCGGTTGGGGGTGTTCCAACAGGTGCAGCCCAGAGTCAGAATGATCGGCTTGCGAATTTACTGACGCAGCTCTTGGAGCGGTTACCGGGTGCGGTACCGCCGGTGCAGGCTCCTGTTGGGCCTGAGTTGCAGGATCCTGTTGGGCCTGGTGTGCAGCCTGTTGGGCCGGGTGTGCAGCCTGTTAGGCCGGGTGTGCAGCCTGTTGTTAGGGTTGTACCGCCTGAGGGGGTAGGTGCGGTGGTTGAGCAGCCGTACTACCTGCGGATGTTGGAGCAGCTGCAGCGGTTCGGGATGTCCTTGTTCTTCGGAGGTTCCGACCCGGCTGTAGCGGATGAGTGGCGGGTGCGATTGGAGCGGTATTTCCAGTCGATGAGGTGCCCGGAGGCGTATCGGGTGGACCTAGCGGCCCACTACTTGGCGGGTGATTGGCGGTGTGGGGAGAATTCTTGGCAGAGTTTAATGCCAAGTATTTTCCGGCGGAGGCACTGGACCGGATGGAGTCGCAGTTCCTGGCGTTGACTCAGGGCGAGCGGTCGGTGCGGGAGTACGACTCGGAGTTCAGCCGACTCTTGGTGTACTCGGGGCGTGCGGGAGATCCTGAGCAGATGCAGGTGCGTTGGTTCATGAAGGGTCTCAGCCCTGACATGAGGGTGCGGTGCAAGGTGCAGGCCTAGGCATCGCGTGTGGAGCTGGTTAAGTGACGGCGGGGATCGAGGACGAGTTGAGGAGTCACGGGGTGATTCCTAGTCCGTCAGCGCAGCCGAAGAAGACCCAGCCGCTGTCGGTTCCGAGCAGAAGTTGCAAACCTGCTCAGGCACAGAAAAGAAAGTGGGATGACACTTCCAGGGTGAGTCACGGTGATCGGAGGTGCTTCAGGTGTGGGAGCACGGATCACAGGGTGGCGAGCTGCCCGAAGAAGGGCGAACCGTGGGTGGATACCCGTGTCTGTTATCACTGCAGAGAGACGGAGCACATCAAGACGAGGTGTCCTAAGTTGCAGCAGATGGCGGTAGCAGCGGTGCAGCCGGTGATGCAGACCGGATTAACCCAATTAATTCGAACCAGCTAAACCGGTCATAATAATTTAAATCAATTAAACCAAGCAATCTTATTAAAGTAACCAACAATATTAAACAGCGGAAGACTTAACCAAAAATCCAATAAAACAATTCCATTAAACCAATAAGTTCAACCAAACATTATTCCAAAACATGATCATCCTAACAAGTTTCTAAATTCCATTCTAACACCCTAACAAATCCAACAATAATCTAAAACACCAATGAGTGCCTAGATTATCCTCCTCTCCTCGCCATGATTCCACGGATCACACTTTGCTTTTACCTGCATCAAAGAAAGAGATGCATAAGTATTTCATAAATACTTAGTGAGGGCGATCCTCCCATCTACGAGCTATACACTCAAGCAATGAGATAACACCCACATATATAACAAAAACAAACCATCCAACAAGCTAAACATCCAATAACACATCCAGTTCATCTACAAATCATCACACAACAAGTCACTCAATCCCAATCGCTTAGATAAGCTCATGGTTACGCACTCACCTTAACAAGGTAATTTGAACTACAAAAACAACCAGGAAAAACTCTCCTCGCGACTGCAACAACTAAACAACGCCCTACAACAAACCACACAAACAAAAATCTCTAAGAACCAAAAGACAGAAACACCAGAAAAACTACAGCCGCAGAAACGAAGCCCTAAAACATAAACCAACCGTTAACCTCTTAATCCCTACGGTGAAAAGCAAGATCCAGACGTCACGAAGCTCCCCACAAAATTTGGTGCCGATCGGAGAAACGATGAAACCACGATCGCACTTACAAACTCCGCTGATCCCAGTTCGCAACAGAGAAAACGCGTCTCACCAAACTGCATATAACTCACTGAGTATTAATCCAAATTCACTTCTGTAAAAAGAAGAATCAACGTACACGCCTTAAGAACAAACGTACCAAAATTCATTACCTTTCGATAAGATTTGATACGTCGGAACTCTATTCTACCAAGAAGTGATGAAACTGCTTCTCTTGCTTTAAACACCAAAGCAAAGCTAACACTCTCCTTCCCACAAGTGAACTTCTCCTTCTCCTTTTCTCAACTCAACTCTCAGAAACAACAGCCACAAAAAAAAAGAGAGAAGAAGCGTTCTTTATAAAACTAGGGTTTTTGGTTTAATTCTGATTAAACCAGAATTACCTAAACCGACTTTAATTAAATCTCCTTTGATTCAATTAAACAAATCGACCAGTTTAGGAAATCAACCGGAATTAAACCGACTCCACCCTAATTCTTATACACATTCAAGTCTCCTATTAATTTTCAGAACACGGGCGTTACAATTCTCCCCCACTAACATGGATTCGTCCTCGAATCCTTCAACATTCTCCATCAGTCGGACTCCGTGCAACCATCCCAAACGATCTGCACTCCCACAACTGACTCCTTTGAGGCTCCTATCTAATCCATATACTCACGTTCCAGACTCTATTTGCTCATACTCACCCACTTCCCCCGTCCACAGGTCGCAACCCATGAATCATACCGGCTCGTCCTCAGGCCTCTGCCTTAGACTACGGTATCCAGGAAGTCTCACCACTCCCCCCGCTCTCAGGTCGCAACCCTCAAGTCATACCGGCTCACTATTAGGCCACCCGCCTTCTAGCTACGGTATCCGGGAAGTCTCCTGCTCGCTCTCGGATCGTCACCCTCAAGCGTGCACTCAAATCGTCATCCGAGGCCATCACATCATATCCGAGCAAATAAATCTAAACGCCCCCGAGCATATCTCTCGATCAGACATACCTCCCGTGGTCCACTTATAGCATCGCAATGCTATACTAACCACCACCCCGAGACTTTCCAAAAATAGAACTGTCAAACCCGACACTTCCTATTTTTAGAAACTCGCACATATTTCTCTTACACATGACACAACAAGTCACATCCAAGAAATACTCATCTTATTAATCTCCAATGTCATAATCATTACACCAAAAATGAAAATACAAAAGAGATACAACCAAAACAAAACTCAAAACAAAACAAGCCAACGGTCTACTCCTCGACCTGCTTGTCAAACCACTTCCGGAACCTTGCCTTCATCCTGGCCACTGGCTCCCAAGTCTCCTCTAAGACTCCATCACAGTCCCACTGGACTCTCATCAAAGGAATCTTCTTACGTCGAAGTTCCTTTACCCGCCTCTCGAGAACCCTCACTGGTCTCGCCTCCAAGGTTATGCTAGGCTGAAGATCTGCCGGGATCATAGCAAACACCTCATCATCCTTGTGAAGACACTTCCTCAGCATCGACACGTGGAATACCTTATGAAATGCATGCATTACCTCAGGTAATTCCAACCGATAAGCCACCGGTCCAACCCGCTCCACAATCGGACTCAGCTTAGTCTCGGTAAGGGACCTGTTAGGACCACGCAACATCGGCATCTTGAGATACACCATATCTCCAACCTCAAACTTCAACTCCTTACACCTCTTATCAGCATAACACTTCTGCCGATCCTGCGCCTCTCTCATGTTCAGCTTGAGAACCCGAATCTTCTCTGAAGTCTCCTGAACAAAATCCGCACCATAAATGCTCCTCTCCCCCACTTGAGTCCAGCATAGAGGTGTCCGACATGGCCTCCCATACAACGCCTCATAAGGAGTCATCCCAATACTCGCCTGGTAGCTATTATTATAAGCAAACTCCACCAAGCTCAAGTGATCTGCCCACTGACCACCCTAGTCCAACACACACATCCTCAACAGATCCTCAAGTGTCTGAATGGTCCGCTCAGACTGCCCGTCTGTCTGAGGGTGGTAAGCCGTGCTCAAATGCACCTTAGTACCCATCTCCTTCTGGAAAGCCTTCCAGAACGCCGAAGTGAACTTCGAATCCCGGTCTGACACAATACTGGCCGGTACTCCATGAAGTCTCACAATCTCCTGCACATACTTCTTAGCTAGCACTGCCGCTCCATCGGTTTTCTTGATAGCCAGTAAAATGTGCAGACTTAGTCAAACGGTCCACAATAACCCAAATGGCATCCTTGAACCGAGACACTGGCAACCCTACCACGAAATCCATCGTGATCATGTCCCATTTCCACTCTGGAATAGGGAGACTCCGCAATAATCCACTCGGCACCTGATGCTCAGCCTTCACTAGCTGACATACATCGCACTCAGAGACCCATTTAGCTACGTCCCTCTTCATCCCGACCCAATGATAATACCGCTTCAGATCTCGGTACATCTTGGTCGCTCCTGGATGAATAGAGAACCTAATCGCATGAGCCTCACTCAAGATCTCTCGTCTCAACTCCTCATCCTTGGGCACACAAACTTGCCCATGCACAAGGATAGTCCCATTGGCTGCAACCTGATACTCTGACTCAGTATCCTTAGAAGCATTAACCAGCCCTGCATCCTTCTCCTGAGCCGCTCGAACTCTGGTCAGAAGGTCTGCTCGGTTAGCTGCTTCTAACCCTAGTGGCTCCTGAGAAAAAACATACAACCGCAAGGTGCTAAGTTCTCCCACCAGCGCCTCTGCCTTAAGTTCAACTCAGGCTGCGTGAATATATACTTCAGACACTTATGATCTGTAAACACCTGAACCTTCGCTCCATACAGATAAGATCTCCAAATCTTCAGAGCAAAGACCACCGCTGCCATCTCCAAATCATGAGTAGGGTAGTTGCCCTCATGCTTTCGCAACTTCCGCGAAGCATAGGCGATCACCTTACCCTGCAGCATCAACACACAACCCAAACCAACGCCCGAAGCGTCCGTGTACACCACATACGGCTCTCCCTGTTCCGGTGAAGCCAAAACTGGCATACTCATCAACATCTCCTTGAGTTGAGCGAAATCCTGCTCACACTCAGGAGGAGTCCACACAAAAGGAACATCCTTCCCCGTCAGCTTGGTCATTGGTTGCGCTGTACTAGCAAAGCCCTTCACAAACCGTCTGTGATAACCCGCCAATCCTAGAAAACTCCGTATCTATGTGGCATTCTGCAGTCTAGGCCAATCTCTGATAGCCTCAATCTTCTCTGGATCCACAGAAACTCTCTCTGCAGACACGATATGACCCAGAAAACCCATCTTTCTCTGCCAGAAACTGCACTTGCTCAGCTTAGCATACAGCTTCTGCTCCCGCAGCTTCTCCAACACTGCCCGCAAGTGTACTTCGTGCTCCTCAGGACTCTTAGAATACACCAGGATATCATCAATGAAAATGATAACAAACTCATCCAGAAACGCCTGGAACACGCTGTTCATCAGCCTCATGAAAGCCGCTGGTGCATTAGTCAACCCGAAAGGCATCACCACGAACTCATAATGTCCATACCTCGTCCTGAACGCCGTTTTACGGATATCCGCCTCGTCGATAGGAATCTGATGGTACTCCGACGCCAAATCGATCTTAGAGAACCACGTAGCTCCCCTCAACTGGTCCAATAACTCGTCAATTTGCGGTAAAGGATATTTGTTCTTCACCGTGACTCGGTTAAGTCCCCGGTAATCGATACACAGCCGGAAACTCCCATCCTTCTTCTTAACGAACAACACCGGTGCTCCCCACGGTGAAACACTAGGACGGATGAAACCCTTACCCAGCAGATCCTCCAACTGTTTCTTCAGCTCAGCCATCTCTGCTGGAGCCATCCGGTACGGAGCCTTAGACAACGGTGTTGTCCCAGGCTCCAACTCAATCATTAAGGGATCAGACCGAGATGGTGGTAACCCCTTTAACGACAGAAACACATCCTCGAACTCCTGGACCACCCTGATCTTATCCACTGCTACCTCATCGACCGTCTCTGGCATGACGATCGTAGCCAAATAAGCTTCCCGCCCCTTCCGGATCATCTTATCCGCCTGAATCGCCGAAATCAATAAACTCCCCGAAATCGGTCTCACACCCTGGAAATACATCTTCGGTCCGGGACGCTCGAAGTATACTCTCCCCCGGTGACAATCCAGATGAACTATGTGCCGCTCCAACCAATCCATGCCCAGAATTACATCATACAACTCCACCGGACTAATGTACAGATCTGCCGGCATCGACTCTCCCGCAATCAGTACATCCACACCACTAGCCCGCCCCTGAACCGCTAGCAAAGCGCCTCCTGCGACTCTAACGGCTCCATAACAACCATCGGGATCTCTTCGGATGTTACCACCCGTCGCGCACTCAGGGGTAATGAAGCTATTCGTAGCTCCAGAATCAAACATCACGTGGGACAAGAACCCGCCCACCAACAGGGTCCCTACACAAACCCTTTTCACTAAGACTGCCCACCCCAAAATCACAGGAAACAACACCAATTCTAAAACAACGGAAGGAAACAGATTGAGTGTTAGAATTAAACCTGTGAACGGCCGTCCAGTGCTTGGCTCTCCTGTCGCCACGGTCGTATACCCCCTCGATCCCTCGATCTGTGCCATCGGCGGTGCTCCCAGTTGAGCCAACGACTGTCCTGCCAGCTACAATTCTGGCTGCACCCACTACTGCACCACTGGCTGCATCACCGGCTGCACCGCTGCTACCGCCATCTGCTGCAACTTAGGACACCTCGTCTTGATATGCCCCGTCTCTCTCCAGTGATAACAGACACGGGTATCCACCCACGGCTCGCCCTTCTTCGGGCAGCTCGCCACCCTATGATCCGTGCTCCCACACCTGAAGCACCTCCGATCACCCTGACTCACCCTGGAAGTGTCATCCCACTTTCTTTTCTGTGCCTGAGCAGGTTTGCCACTTCTGCTCGGAACCGACAGCGGCTGGGTCTTCTTCGGCTGCGCCGACAGACTAGGAATCACCCCGGTGATGCAGACCGGATTAACCCAATTAATTCGAACCAGCTAAACCGGCCATAATAATTTAAATCAATTAAACCAAGCAATCTTATTAAAGTAACCAACAATATTAACCAGCGGAAGACTTAACCAAAAATCCAATAAAACAATTCCATTAAACCAACAAGTTCAACCAAACATTATTCCAAAACATGATCATCCTAACATGTTTCTAAATTCCATTCTAACACCCTAACAAATCCAACAATAATCTAAAACACCAATGAGTGCCTAGATCATCCTCCTCTCCTCGCCATGATTCCACGGATCACACTTTGCTTTTACCTGCATCAAAGAAAGAGATGCATAAGTATTTCATAAATACTTAGTGAGGGCGATCCTCCCATCTACGAGCTATACACTCAAGCAATGAGATAACACCCACATATATAACAAAAACAAACCATCCAACAAGCTAAACATCCAATAACACATCCAGTTCACCTACAAATCATCACACAACAAGTCACTCAATCCCAATCGCTTAGATAAGCTCATGGTCACGCACTCACCTTAACAAGGTGATTTGAACTACAAAAACAACCAGGAAAAACTCTCCTCGCGACTGCAACAGCTAAACAACGCCCTACAACAAACCACACAAACAAAAATCTCTAAGAACCAAAAGACAGAAACACCAGAAAAACTACAGCCGCAGAAACGAAGCCTTAAAACATAAACCAACCGTTAACTTCTTAATCCCTACGGTGAAAAGCAAGATCCAGACGTCACGAAGCTCCCCACAAAATTTGGTGCCGATCGGAGAAACGATGAAACCACGATCGCACTTACAAAGTCCACTGATCCCAATTCGCAACAGAGAAAACGCGTCTCACCAAACTGCATATAACTCACTGAGTATTAATCCGAATTCACTTCTGTAAAAAGGAGAATCAACGTACACGCCTTAAGAACAAACCTACTAAAATTCATTACCTTTCGATAAGATTTGATACGTCGGAACTCTATTCTACCAAGACGTGACGAAACTGCTTCTCTTGCTTTAAACACCAAAGCAAAGCTAACACTCTCCTTCTCACAAGTGAACTTCTCCTTCTCCTTTTCTCAACTCAACTCTCAGAAACAATAGCCACAAAACAAAAGAGAGAAGAAGCGTTTTTTATAAAACTAGGGTTTTTGGTTTAATTCTGATTAAACCAGAATTTACCTAAACCGACTTTAATTAAATCTCCTTTGATTCAATTAAACAAATCGACCAGTTTAGGAAATCAACCGGAATTAAACCGACTCCACCCTAATTCTTATACACATTCAAGTCTCCTATTAATTTTCAGAACACGGGCGTTATAACAGTATAAATGATATTTTATCGCGATAAAATTATAAGTTATATGATAAGTTTGAATTTATTATGATTTATCATTTATTATCGTATTGAATCATTGTATCATATTGTAGAAGTTAGAATCATTTATACTGTTGATATTTATTACGTTATCTCGCTAAACTATTTATTACCATATATAGGGATATTTTTGTACAGCTAAAGGAACTATGAGAGAGAACTAATTTAGAAAACATGAATGTCAAATACTTAATTTTTCATTTATTGGAGTACATAGAGTGCAATTTCCCTTTACTAAATTATTGTATTCTCTCAAACAAAATTCATTATGTATAAACTTTTACCTCTTTGTTGTAAGTGAAACTGAAACATCTCTTATTTAACTACCAAATATATAACAGTGCTTCCTATGATTACTAAATCCACAATATCTCTTGTTCTGTCGCTGGATGATTTTGTCTCAGTGCAAGACCAGCAGCGAAGGTACCAAATGAGACAATCATGTGACTTCAAATCAGAAGATAAAAGCTTGAGGACCTCGTAACCAGCAAACAAAAACATATAGACCTGAAACTTGCTAGGACAATTTCTAGGGGCTAAGAGTTATCACTTATGATTAATGACTTATGAGCAACAAGACTACATTCATATTAATCTAAATATATACTTGGCTAGTTTAACTTGAACTGTCATTTTAAGAATTCTTGGAAAAAACCCAAAAAAAAAAAAAAAGAGAAGAGATCTTAAATTTGATGGTGAACTAATGGTATCTTAAAGTTGATGGAATTGGTCGTCAGTCACATTAAATAAATTGAGCACTAGGGATGTGTTGGACTTTGTAGTAATCTTGTCCACCTTCAGACAATTTCTCTGTCCAATCCTTATTCATTCCTTCGAACTTGAGTTCCTTTAAGGATGTTATATACTCGCCCGTACGAAGGCATGGCATCGACCCTTCTTCTACTATATATCCACCCTTCCAACTTATATTGTCCAAATAACACTAGCTCATACAATTGAACTTATCCTTCTTTCGAATACACCATTCTCCTTTCGACGAAAGAATGAAATCTTATAATACAACTGATTTTAGATATGACTTTTTTTTAGAGATCTCAAAGGTCACCTGCAGAACTCGCAGGGCTAGCTAGATGGGATCAATCATACCTTGAATCACCCTTCATTCCATCTAGCACATTCCACTTATCATTGAGAGAGGTGGAGTCATGTGTATAATGTAACTTGACTTGCATTTCACGTTCAGCTTATCAAGATGCTTACTACTTACTTCTGAATAATCATACAGGTGCTAGAAATGCTCTTGGTATATATCATCTTGAAGTCAATCTTCATAACTCACAAACTAACAAATCTAAAATATTCAATAAACATCGAGAAATAGACTACATGGCCACATAAGTCAAGGTTGGGGCTAGCTTTGGCTTAAACCCTTTCTTCTTGGATTACATGGCATAAGTCAAGGTTTGAGCTTTGGCTTGAACCCTTTCTTCTTGGATTAATACCAAATCTGAGCTTTGGCTTTTAACCCTTTCTTTAAAAAAGAAACCTGTTTCGTAAGAAATGTTCGAAACAAGAAGTCGACAAACCGACAATGGAACTAGCAATTGACACATGTATATATTATGCTCTTCTAAATAAGCTATTTGCGTGTGTGCACACGTAACCTATAATTCGATCAATCATTTTAAAACTACGGACCACAAATAATGTAGTTACTTAATATTTCAAAATATGACAATAAATATTACAATTTTATATCAGGGCTAATGAGCTTACAACATTATATAACTCATTGTAGAAAATTTAATAAACTAGTTGCGTTGCATAGATGTCTCATTATCAATCGCTAGGGCCGGCGGACTATATATGGAGTTTCAATTCATGCATGTACGTTACGTAGTGAAATTGAAAGATTTATCATGATATAATCATGTATGTGATAAATGTGGCTACTATTTTGAAAGGCATATAATTCAATGTCGTCATAAACTTGGTACATGAGAAAAAAGATCGAAGAGAAGATCACGTGAAGCTTGCCCCACCCATCTCGCGACTTCACGGTACTTCTCTTCTCAATTTTAATGCTCATTATTATGAAAATTTTAAATCGAATTATAACATAACAACAACAATACAAGTATAAATCATTATATTGTGATCCATTTTTTTTCTTTTTATTTACTAGCTTTATATTGTTAGTTAGCATCATGCTTTTTGTTTGTTATATAAAACTCGGCTACTTGTAAGACGACTAGGTTTCTCAACAACAATACAAGTATATATTGAGTACACATAAGAAAAATATTAGAAATTTTAGTACTACTATATAATAGTTATTGTTTTGTGATCTTTGTTTCCATACTAATTTATGAAACAATAATATATATTCTTGTTAATAATTTAAAGTGATGCATCAATACACGTGAGCTAACCTCCAAACCCCACACCCTTTCTCTCTCGCTTAAAATCATTCACACAATCACACCCATCAAATGATTTCAAATTTTTTCCTCTTTGGATAATCCATAAATATAATATTTGAGTAAAATAATTACTTTCACATCAATTTTAATGCACTTCTAATCTGATTTCACAAACTCAAGTTTGGATTTTACTCAAAAGAGAAAAGTTTGGCCTTACTAAAACTATATACCCTTTTCAAAGTTGTGGTTTTCCCATCTCTTTAGTATTCTTACATAACTTTTATTTATTGGTGGGAAAATATAACTTCCATCAATTTTATTACCATTTTTGGATTCAAGAGTTCAAAAACAAATCAAGTTGATACCAAATCATTGTTTAGATGAAATGATGAATCTAGTTAATAGGAATTTTATTTGTTATAATATAAGTCTTAATTATCAGATATTTTCACATTATATAATCGTATAAGATTCTTTCCTTTTCTAGAAATAATCCAAAGAAAATCATACAATATTAATGCAAACAAAATTTGTATCAGTTTTTATTTTTTAATGTGATGTAAAATATGACCTACCATTATATTAGATAGTTGTCGTGTTTTAGGTTCTAAAGTTTTAACTCTTAGACTGAGATTTGTAATTTAGTATACTTGTAGCTATCACCACCATATCAATATGCCGCCCCATATTTGTATTCATCGGCTGATTAGTATGCATGAAAACTTCTCACGTATATTAATATTGTTCGAAATTTTTTTTTTAATTACAAACATGATTTAATTGAACTAAAATTGAAAATGAGAAAATAAGATGGATTAAATTTAAAGTGAAGAAGACTATTATACCTTTTTCTACAAATAAAATAATACTTACAAACTATTCTTTTTTTCCCCAAACCAAACAATCCCACTGAAAAACAAAGTGGGGATTGTCGAAGAGACCATCCTGTCTATACCCATCTTACCTTTTCTAACATAATTCTTGTGTTCTTCCTACTAGTTAATATGCCCACCCAAGAAAGAAAAAAAAAAGTAATACAAAAAAACGAATTAATTACTTTATATTAATATTCAACAAGCTGCGGATGGATTGGTATAAGGGTTGAAGAAGTGAGGCTTTGAGGAGATGGAGAAAGCTCCTTTAGCCTTACCTCCATCGACAACCACCGTGTTGGCCACACTACCACCACCTCCTCCTCCGTTACCGCCACCGGCGATGATTATCTCACATGAAGGACATATCGTTAGAGTAGGGTTTGTAGACATGTGCATGTAAAAGGGTTGATGATGATTAGTCAAGCTTAGGGTTTTGAGTTCTTGAATCTCTTTCCGAAGTCTCATGTTCTCATCTGTTAATGTCTCACAACACTTTTTTAAAATCTCGCAATCTACTTCTGTTTGTTTCAGCTTTGTCCTGCTCAAAATTTTCATTTAATAAAATAAATATATGTCTAAATAAAATAATTTCACGTACAAAAAATGAATATTATAGAGTAAATCAACAAAAACAAAAAAAATATGTACCTGGCTCTTCTATTTTGAAACCATACTTCAACTTGTCTTGGCCTTAGGTTCAGCTGTCTTGCCAGAACTTGCTTTTGCTTCTGTTAAAAAAAAAAAAGAATCATATTAGATAAGGATGATCAAAAGTGATTAGTTACGTATAATAATAAGAATTAGGATTAAGGTTTATATAATTACAGGATTAAGAGTGCTATGGTGCTTGAAGCTATCCTCAAGACGAGTAGATTGTTCTTTCGTAAGCCTAAGTTTTTTTCTAGCACTAACACCTTCTTCATCTTCACTTATAACCCTCTTCGTAGTCTCCTCCTCCTCCGGTGACTCTTCGCCGCCGTATCTCTCTCTCTTCACCACCCTCGCGCTTGAAAAAGAAGAGACTCCACTGAGAGATGACGTCTGACGGCAAAGCTGGTCGGCTCCGGCGACCAACGTCAACAAGGGATCGCCGGAGAGGCTTAGGGTCAACGACGGCTCGAGCTTGTAACCAGAAGATCGCTTGATAGCATTATTATCATTATTTGGAGTTGGTGAGAGACCTAATCCAAGAACAAGACCTGAGTTGCATGAATCATCATAACTCATCTGAGTCAAAATGATGAAAATTTTATCTATCTTTGGGATTTTGAGAGGAAAAAATAAATGAGATTTTTTTTTGTTTTGGGTTTGATGAAGTTTAGAAAATAATGGGAGGAGATGAAGCCAAGGGGGCTTCTTAAGAAGGAGAAGAAAAGTATTTTTTGTTTTCTTTTAAAATTGATGGGTGGGTGGATGGCTAATAATTATTAATCAATGGAATGATTTATCTATTTTAAAGAAATGATTTTATTTTGTTTGTAATTTTTTTTGGAGAAAAAAAAAAGAATAATGTGGGAAATTATGATGGCACAATTCTCTCCACTTTTAGTTTTATCACTTGCAAAGGTTGACCAAATGAGCATCCCACTTGGCTCTTGCTACTATTCTTCCCACTAAGATAAAAGTTCCTAAAAAAGGTTAAATGATTTTATAATTTTTATATATATTTTTGAAACAAATGGTTTTATATTTGGTGAAATAAATTATCATATCATGAATTTCAAGTTAAATATTCTTGTTTACAAAATTTATTCATTATAGTAAAGACCCACCTAGCTTGTTTAATTTTTTTTTTTTTGGAAATTGAATGATATGCCTAACTATTTCCAAAATGTACTAAATTAATTGTTGAATGAGAACAAGAGAACCAAACCTAAACAAGATGGTGGGCATCACTATCCATATGTATCAAATCAGAAGCAGTTAAACTACAATATATAATATCTAATCAAATAAAATGAATTGAAACATCAAGGGCCAATGTGTTTCTATGATAAGAAAAAGAGAGGCTGAACAATATTTTGTTGGTAAACTGATTTGTTGTCTGTTATTTAAAGGCACCATCTTAATCACTTTCTTATATAGGTATAATTTCTCATAATTCCATATTTTTATCTTATCTTATCACATTCCTTCTTTCTCAATAAAATCGATGTAACAAATTTAAGATACCTAGAGAGAAAAAAAAATGGGTAGCCCACACAATATGTGGCTCAAACAAGAGGGTGCATGCACTCACCTTTTAAAATCGCTTTTTTTTTTTTGTTTGGTTGCCTGACGTAACATTAGAGAACTATCAAGAGAACAAATAAAAGTGGGTAGAAACTACTACAACATGATATGTGGCTAAATATGATTCGTCAAACAACAAAACTAAAATCTTTGGAGTAATTGACTAAAGATATATAGTTGATGTGTAACCTTTCAAATAGGTTTGGTCTCAGCTTTGTTTGTTTGTTTTGGTACTTCCCAATAATGCCTTTGTCGGCTATACTCATCCAACCAAAGGTTAGGTTACCAATCCAACGCACATTATTATTGTCATTATCTTTCATCCCTATGTTTTTTCATCTATAATCTAGTTTTTCACTTTATTTCTTATTGTTTATTGAAACTATTTGCTTGATTAAATTATGTTTTACCCCTAATCTGACAGTAGCCCACACACGAAGATTTCAATGAAAAAGGTACGAAATAAAATAATGCGATTTGTCAGTTTCATATCATTGTATAAAATTTGACTTTTGGTAGGTACGAGTACGACGAGTTATCATTATGCTAAGAATGATGAATGTTCATGGATATATAGATAATATATATTAAATCGACAAAATGTAGAATAATTCACCAATTTTAACTACAAAATTTAATATGATGTCGCACCTTAGAATTAGTAATCTGTCCATGATTTTTTTTCTCATCAGGTGTTTTTTTTTATAAAGCCTATCGGATGTTATGAAAATATACATGAAGTTAGCTCACATTTTTATATATACTTAATAAATTTAAACCGGAAGAGTTCATACCAAAACAAACTTAATGCATGTAGTTCTTCAACCATTTAACAAATTTTTCTAAAACATACCAAAACTGATTTAGAGAAGTGCATGTATGAATTCATAGTAATATTAAATTTTTTTGGACGTCAAATTAGTAATATTATTAAACATTCAAGTATTACTAATTTAACTAGTTTGGTTTCTCATTATGAAGAGTTGGTCCCTGGCCGCCAAACCAGTCTCCTCAAGAGAAGGTGTGGCAAACTCGTTTCCACGACGATTACATACATGATTTATCACTAATTAAATTTATTTTAATTAGATTTAGTTAACTAATCAAAATCCTAATCTCGAACTTAGGTGTTAAAGTTTGAAAATACATATTGACCCAATCATTTAATATTTTAGTTTAAGAATAAGGCGACAAAAGTTGGCTCGGAACAATACTATATGCAATGATTTAGGTGATCTTCCAACTAAGTAGACGCCATATTAATTTAGTTTAATTAAGCTCATATTGTGCTCCACTTTTTTTCAAGATATATGGAATATCTTCTTAGATTTTCAAATTTCTAGTGACATGCGTGTGTGTATGTTTATCTTAACGATTTAAGCTGATGAATAATATTCAAATCAAACACATACTTGCTAGATCTATATATATATCTTTTCACCGAATTATAATTATATTGCAAATATTGCATATGAACTTCTTCAAATTCATCATATTGCATTTGCATATGTTTTTCTTCAAAAACTCAAATTCACAATAAGATTATATTTTTTTCATAATATGATATATATTTCTATCTAGCAAGAACTTTGTTTGGAAACATATGAAGTATTCTTGCCCCTCCTATTAATTTTGTCTTACTATTCACATTTGGGTTACCTTCTTTTAATTTTGACTTATGGGAATATGAAAACAGCTTAAATTTATATCAATATTACAAAAGATCGATTTTCTTAAGATAAACCATAGGTTAGAAGTTTGATTCTTAAACTCTAAATTCTAAACACTAACCCTAAAATTTAATTCTTAATTCGAAAATAAATTTTTGACCAGTTCTAATACACAACACATCATATTTTTCCGTCGGCATAAATACATACATGAACAAGATTATAAGAATAACAATAGAAAAACATTGACTTTGGAGAAAGTAATACAATTTTAAAAGTACGTTAATTAAGGTGGAACAATAGAGAAAAACAAATAATAGTGATAATTAAGGATGTCATGTTTTTTCAAATAAACCCATAGGATAATGGAGATTGTGACCCACACCTACAAGTCGCATTACCTTTGTTCATATGATTGGTAACAATTAAAATATAATCATCTTTACATCAAAACCTCATCTTCTTTTGTTTAGGCACCAATCAAACCTCATCCACAACAATAAACTATAAAACTGTAACAAAATAACAATTAAGTATAGAAGAGAAAAGAAAACACACACAAAGAATGAGAATAGAGAAAGTGGTGGTTCACATGTCATCAAGACTAAGCACCATCCATGGAATCATCATGGCATCCCCTCTTCACAAACATCTTATCCATCCACACACGACACGAGAGAGAAGCGAAGTAGTTCCAAAACAGTATCTTTGTCAGTTAGGTTCTATACGTGTCGGATTTTAGACAGCTTAAAACATTTAGGTCCTACCAAATGATTTGCTATGATTGAGTCTCTGATTCTCATTCTCCCGTAGATGTTGTTATAAGATCATGATAATGACGACTTTGATGACAATTAATCCACTCATTTTCAGGCTTCAATATATGTTTAGTTATGTTATAAAAAATATCTAAAATAATGTAGTTTATGTTGGGAAAAAGTCAAAAACAAAAACAAAAAACAAAAAAAAAATTGACTTTAACAAAAATTTTGAGAAAAGTCTCAACTTATTTTACACAAACACATATTTATATTAAAGATCATTGTTATTATTTTAATAACATTTTCTGATACAAAGATTTTAGAGTGATTATTCTTTTTATTTTATTTAATTTTTACAAATTGTATGCAAATTTATCAGTTGTAAGCATTTAAAGTTTACAATGATTTTACTATTGGTTCTATTTTCTTAATATTTATGTTTTTATTCAAAATATCAGAAAATCATAGGGAGTATATAAATAATTAAATATACACTTGTTAAATTTTAATCTCTTTTCGGATTCAATTTGGTAAAAATTTGACTAGTTCGGTTAAATACTTTTGATATATACTCATTCAATCAATTAAAAAAAAAAAAAGGACTTGGGCCAATCACTTCTTATACAGCCCAAGAAACACAACTGAGCCACTTTTCTTTCTCGACCGAACGTAAAAGTTAAAACCCACTTCCGAACATGAGGATCTGTCCCCAATATTTTCTTCTTTGAAATGAAAATGGTCCAATGGAGACATAATTATTTTCATTTTTCCATTCGAAAAAGACCACAGCATTATTAGCCATAGATGCACTTTCTCTCAAACAACAGCATATACCAAAATATAATTCTGGTAAAAAAATTACATCACTTGTAATTTGCAAAAAGAAAAAACTAAACTTCAAAAAATAAGAACCGATCTATCGTTCATCAGCTTCACGGTCTTGAAACGATAGTCGGAAAACCCAGTTAGAGATATTTGTAATCTTTTTCTTCCTCGAACCCTTTAGTCTTTGGCTTTCACTCTTTTGGCAGCTCCTCTTTGAAGTTTCATCGTCAACAAACTTCTTCAATCTCTTCAAAGCAAGCTTTAATGTCTCCTCACTCATGTTCGCGAAACAAACCCTAAACCAACCAGGTTCTACACAATGGCACGACGAACCAGGAGAGATGTTGAGCTTCACTTGGTAAACAATCTTCTTCCAAAGATCCATCTCCGCTTCGAACGTTTTAGAGCCAAGTAGATGTCTCATGTCGACCCAACAAAAGAGTCCCGCGTTACTTTCATCAAGACATTTGATCCCTATGGCCTCTAGACCCGACACGAGCTTTGTTTGTCTATTCTTGAGCCTGTTTTGGTTCTCTCTAAGGTAGTTCTTGGTAAACTTCTTGTCGGATAGTAATGAGGATAGTAGGTATTGTGTTTGAGAGGAGACAAGACCGAAACTCGACATTTTTGTAGCGGCAGAGATGACATCTTTGTCGTTGGAGTAAATGGCTCCAACTCTAAAACCAGGGAGGCCTAGATCTTTAGATAAACTATAAACAATGTGGACACGGTTAAAAACATCAGTGTTTTCGAGTTTATTGCTTTTTAGAATCTCCATGACGCTGACGAATTCTGAAGAGTTGAATACTGTGCCCGAATATATCTCGTCGCTAACTAAATGTAAATTCTTATGCTTGGAGATGAAATCAAATAGAATGTTGAGTTCGGTTCGGGTTGTTGTCGTGCCTAAAGGGTTAGATGGGTTGGTGATGAGTATTCCTTTGACGTTTAGGTCAAGCTTCTTGGCTTGCTCGTAGGCTTCTTCCAGTGCAAGTTTCGTTACGCGAAACCCGTTAGTACTTGAGCATTGGATTGGTACAATCTCAACCCCGGTTCGCCATTTTAGATCCCTATCAAACCTGAAGTACAAAAAAGTAAAGAGGAATGTTAATTAATTATGTAAAGTTTGTATCAGTAATTGTTATGACTTAAACGATGTATACTAACCCTGGATAATATGGCGTAGGAAGCAAGAAAGCGTCACCAGGATCTGCGAGACAAAACATTAGAGTTTCGTTTGCGGAAGTGGCTCCAGCAGTGAGGACAAGGTTGTTTGAATCGAAAGAGACTCGGTTTCCTCTATTTTCTGACATGAAGTCAGCCAAGGCCTGAAAAATCATTTAAGAAAGATCAACAAAACTATAAATAGATTTGATATACTTATTGATTGATATATACAATAACAATCTTTACATTTTTGAAGGAAGAAAGGCCATGGTAGTCTTGAAAGAGAGCGAGTTCCCGGAAAATAGACTGGCCATCTTTCTTAAAAGAGGCTGCGTCTTGGTTCTGTGCAAGCCATGACTCTAGTAGATCAAAGCATAGCTACACAAATCCAATATATTTGATTAGTCTCTATAGATGTCATATATACCATAATTAAATATATTTTTGATTTATATATAGTAATTGAATAATGTTTAGTTACCTGATTTTCAGCAAGACCCATCTGGATAATGCCTTGAGGGTTCTTGATAACGTCGTAAGGATTCTTCTCGTACTCTTCCCAACCAAGGAAATACGAAGAGTCTTGGCCGTGGCTGTTGCATGTAGCTTTTCTTGACAATAGAACCATTTCTTTTCTTCTTGTTTTTTTTATGTTTCTTTTTCCTTATGAAAGATTAAAAAATTAATCTAGAACTAAGACTTGCAGAGAGGGTGAGAGACAGAGTGAGAGACAGAGTGAGAGAGAGAGTTTCGTTGGTAAGCTAAGAATGTTTGCATGTGTATATATATAGATAGCTTCATGCAACGCCAAAACTCAAAAATATAAAAAAGAGAGAGAGATGGAGATTTCTGTTTTACAATGGTTTACTCTTGACAGTTTGAATATTTAGTGATTCAAAAATTTAGATGTAAATCGAGTTTTTTTTTTTCGTCAATAAAATAGCATTTTCAATCTAGTAAATTTAAGTTTGAATTTTGAGACTAATTAATAAATTACGAGTTTCATTTTTGTCTTCTTTTTTACCATATGAATTACATCAAATTAGAATAGGAAAAAAACAGTGAAAGTGATGAGTAATGAAAATCTCCATGTAAAATGGCTACTTGTATACAAATATTAAATAATGTGACCCCTAGGAAAAAAAATTGAGAAACATGTCAATGTTACAATTTGGGGACTATTTGGAGGGTTGGTCCACGTTGCTCCCCGATGGTAGCCCTCTCTTGTATTCGATGTCGGCTTTTTTTTTTCCAACGTTTTAAAGCTTTTCACAAACTTTTCATACGTTTTTTGTCGACATATATGTAATATGTTTATGTTTTGAGTAGTTAAACTAAGGTTAATTACAATTCATAATTAAGTATAACAAATGCAAATTAACCTTATGAGATTTAAAATAAAACGTAATATAGATCTGATACGTATTTCTACATCTTTCTACGGTCGGATATTATATTTCAAAATTTTAAATTTAGATTTGGACTATTTATTGTCGGGATTTTGATTTGATATCCAATTTATCAATATTTTATAAATTGACGATGATGATATGTTATACTCCCTCTGTTTTAATATAAGTGATGTTTAAGATTTTTACACACAAATTAAGAAAACATATAATTTATTTATTTTCCATAAAAATAAAATCAACCAATAAAAAATATGATTTAATATATATATATATGATTGGTAAAAAAATATTAAAAAATTATAAACATCAATAAAAAATCAAACAAATAATTTTCGCTAAAACGTCACAGAAACTGAAACGGAGAGAGTATTGTATATTATTTTGGACTTTGTAGGACTAACTTGTATTTTGTGAGAATTGGATGATAAAGTTGCACAAAATGGCTATTTGAAAGGTTTGTTGCACAACACCCTTCATATTATTAGCACATTTTAGATTCATTTTTGTCACGTTGGTATCACTCAATTGAAGATTTATCATACAGTTCAAACAATTTTATACTAATAACTATGGTTAACCAACTCAACTCTAATGGTAACCTCTAGGGTTTATCTGCCTAACCAATTCAAAACCCCTCTTCACAAATATGATTATGTGAGCGTAGAATGATTAAAACAATACGTATATATATAGATTTGATCTCTAAACAAAACTAACATTCCAAAAGAAGATTCATCTTTCAAATATTGAACTTATGACGATTTTGAAGATTTAGCGTGGTGTATAGTTATAATGTCGATAAATAATGGCGTGTACACACGAAACTTCAATTTTTTTTGTAACCATCTACGTACTTGGGAACAAAAAGGATCGATATCAAAATATTTGAATGAAATCTATAGACTATAGTTAGTTAGTTTCTATCGTCGGAAACGTGTCGTACCAATGCGACCATAACAACACGTACCAATGCGTGTTCTACTAGACAAGCAATGTTCATAAAAAGAAAGTTTTGAAGGCCGAACCAATAATTAATTTCACTTTGAGCTGTCAAAACCATATAAAATTGTGTTCTTCAGTTCTCCTTCTCCATTTGTATTTCCCAAATTTAACAAATTTAACAAACTACACGTGTTTTGCAGTTTGAAACACATGTCGTCGACCCATGCATATAGTTCAAAATTTCTAAAAATAACAACAATATTTAGTACATTATAGAGTTTTTTTCAACAATTTAGCTGTGATATATTGTATTTATTATGACAATAAAAGGATGGAGATAATCAAATACAAGTTTACATCATTGGATTTACTTTTCTCAGTGACAAATTATTGAAGTTAGGTGAAGTGTTGCAGGACATCATGATCCTGTTTTGAGACTTTTAAGTTCCTGTCTTCTCTTTACTTTCTTTTAGAGATTATAGAATATCTTTGACATTTGTTGCGAAAACAAAGCTATATTTAGAAACGATAAAATTGTTTTTTTTAAGGTAAATATAATGATAGAAAATAGATGATGGTAAAAGAAGAAATATGTTAAACTAAAAACACAAAAATAAATGCATGTTTAAGGATATATATTTGGTTTTGATTTGGTTAAGGATATATAAATAAGTACATGTTTGTATATTTAATATATGTATGAAATGTGTCACAAAAATTTTTTTTTAATGAAATATATCAGTAGACAAATTACTAGCAACATGTCATGTTTACCATCAAACTTTTATCGAAAATAATTAAAGCAGATAGTATAATTTAATCGAAAATTGTAGCAATTAAGTACCCAAAATTAACAAAATGTAAACAGTTGACAATGTGGGTTCATCACTGGTCTAGTGGTCGAAAGAGACTCAATCACCATAGCAAATCAACTTCGATGCTAGTCAATGTCTCATCACGTGGGGGCAAAGTGTAGAAGAATTTCACAGAAAATAAATGAAAAAATCTATTATTTAATTAAAAAGGAAATAGTATATATGTAAATCCTAATTATATAATTAGGATTTAGGAATAACTTTGATATGATCATTCATTTGATTAGGCTTTGCAGCCTTTAAAGCTTAACAACACCAAGTGAGTGCTCACAATATAAGACAAACATGTCATTTACGAGGTCTAAAGCATATGCTTTCCGCTAATTTACACGCCTAAATATGAACAACTAATTACTAATATAATCACCTACTAGTAGTAGTATATTAGTCCATTTCAATATAAATATGGCTATAATTGTGTTCATATAAATTATATATATATATATATATATATACACCATAAATAAGAATTTTTGTTGTTAAAAAACAATCATTTTTTGTAAGTAATAAAAGTATTTGTCTTTGTCAAAAAGAAACAAATTTGAATATTTAATTTAGATTTAATTTGTTTGTACATATATAACTTGGTAATTTATAATTGCAATTACACATTTGGAATTATAGATGCCAAGAAGATTAACATTTCCATTTATTCTATCATATGCTAATGTTGATTCTAACATGTGAAATTAAAAGTTTTTTCTTACTGATAAAATTTCTTTTATAAAAATGTGTAACTTATCAATTTCTTTTTCAAAAAAATTACAATATTATGCTTTTATTGTAATGTTTGTGATGATGATTAATATTTAAGATCAAGAGGGTCCATATGAAAATGAGTGACAACTAAGATGACGTTCACATTGTCTTGGTCCTGCTCGCATATATCCTAGGACCAACTCTTGCTTCACCTCTTCCATAACGTAGGACCTTTCTCCTATTCCACATTATACTTGTCTTATTTTTTTTCTTTGTCTTTTACTATCTGATAAAATAAAACAAAAAATTGTTTTGAATAATTTCATCTCAACATTTTTAAAAATTCATCTATCCAACAAGATTTATAGTTATGAACAGTTTTATTAAGCTTAATGTATTAACCTTGTAATTATAAATCATATTTCTTAGAAGTTTGCAATACTGACAAGGCTTTCATGTTTGTGTCTTCCTTTTACGCTCTTGTTTTAAACAACTTGCAACTCTGGTCGATCGATTGATAACTACATTGTTAACCAAACCCTTACAATTTGCAAAATGTAGTTGACAAACACCATTTGACACTATCTAGCTATAACAACATCTCTCGAATCAAGTAGGACTAAAACAACATTCATGTGTGAAGAAACACTACACTTACACATGATATGTTCAATTTCCATTTCCATTACAGCCTTAAATTTGTCTGCATAGAGAAATGCCAAAGTGGGTCAATTTCAAGATTACGAACAGTATGCACAACATTGAAGCATGGAGTGTTGTTGTTGCTTTGAAAATAGATCTTTCTATTGAACCAGGACATTATAGAAACATTGCAATAAATATAAACTTCTCACAGCCTTGCTTTGAAAGCTCTTCTTGTCCTTTTAGATTTATGTTGCAAATTGTTATAACCCAATAACTGTAACTCAATTGTTTTGTCGTCTTCACAAAATCTAGAAATCAATTAAGATATAAACACGACCTCATTGGTCCCAAGTACTGACAATGTGTGGGGAGTTGAATAGACCTTCGAGCTACACTTAAAAGCCCATAATATTTTGTTCATAACTCTGCTCATATATCTCTTCGAGCCGAAGATGAGAGTGAGGTAAATGTAGTCTCCTTCCCTATAACCGATGTTCGAATTTAGGAAATTTCTGGACTGTACCAACTTGTGGCTTTAGGATTACTATGATTGATGTACCAACCATTGAGCTACCAACCTTTAAGTGAGTTACTATGATTGATGTACATTGAGATTCATGTATCCTCAGTCCCCATTAACAACAAAAGAACTATATACATAAGGAGCTAGGATATACAAAATATACAGAAGATTCGGATTTTACTTAAGCGTTTCCCATTAATGCACTTACAAGACTCATTGCTCTCAATCATATATACCTAAGAAGCTATGATTACAGTTATTCAAGAGCTGTCTTGCCTAAATATCCACAAATTTATCATCAAGCCACTATGGCATATGATTAACAATTATAGTGTTTGCCTAAATAGCTTTTATCTTTCAATGTACGTAGTAGCTCCTGGTGCGTCATTGAGGAGGAGTGCGGTATATGGCAGCGATAGTACAAGGGAAGAACATTTGCCTTACTCCCTCTGATTTAACAATTGGAAAGATGATGCCTGAAGCACTCTGTGAAATAGCAAAATATCAAAGATCAATGTTGTGTATAGTAGAAGCACTCTTGATTCAGAGGATCGGAACCACATACCACGATGATCCTAAGTCCAAGCCGAAAGCTTTTAATCGTAGGAAATGGAAGCATAAGACGACCAACAGCATAGATCGCCACAGCAAAGAAGTGAAGAACTAGACTTAGGGGACGAGGGTCTAAACCAGAGAGCAATGCAACTGGACCAGATGAGCAAACACCTCCAAGGCTAAGATAGTCGAAGCAAGCTTCACGCATTTCTGTTTTTGCTTCATTAGAAGACGCTAAAAAGACCTTGTACAACGCATCCGCCAATGTATTAATGGTGGAAGCTACAGGCTGTAGAAGGGCCACACACAACTCTATTAAAAACATAAACCAACACATAGGAAGCTTTCACTTTTTTAAAGATGTTTACTTTTCGCAGTGTGTAAAAGGATTCCATATACTTAGACAATGCTTCTTTGTCATTTAGGTTATGAATTAGCCTTAGAAGATCATGGAGTACAACGATATCTGCCAATGCAACAGTCATCCCACCACCGGTTAAAGGATGTCTCATGTTGAATGCATCACCAAGAAGAAGAGCTCCAGGAGTAGGAATCGGATCAGCTGGCATGCTGCGGTTTGGCATAGTTCTGATATTACCTTTATTAACCGCAGCGATGAATGCTTCATGAACCTCCTTTGGTAACTGAGGTGCAACCTTTGTTTTCAAATACTTAGCCATTTCACCATTTGCAATGGGAGGAAATTTTTGACCCTGTACATCAACTAAGCAACGGACTTCTGAACTGCTTATGGGATACATTAAGATAGGCGATGGATCACCGAGAACAACATGCCCGTGATTTGCAAAGGGAAGTTCACAGTTTTCTAAGACAAGACCCACAAAGATAGATGCCACATCCACCTGATATAAATCAAAACCAAGTAAGTTCCACAAATACTGCAAATTAACTTTAATGGACCAATCTAGGAGACAAGACAACCTTAGATCTGCAAAGAGACCTACGCAAGTTGGAGAAACAACCATCACATACAACTGTGAGAGGAGCATATGATCTAAGCTCATTTCCATCCTTTGTTCTGTATTGAACCCCTTTGATTGTCCCGTTGTCTTCAAGCAACGACGTTACTGTTCCTTGTTCCAATCGTACACTGAATCACAAACAAAGCATTAGAGCGTATCAAACAGCTAGATGCAAGTTAAAGAATCAATCAATAATATTACTTTGAAACAGAAGCGGCTTTTTCTCGCATTCTCATCAAAAATCTCCCATTGTGGAAACTTCTCCCAGCTACATCCGAATCAAACGTTTCCAAGGGGTAAGGAAGTTTAATATGCCTCCCATCTTTAAAGAGAGCATAACCAAGAACTCTTTGAGCATCAATCTCCTTCACACAATCTACAATCACACAAACTAAAACTATCAAAATCCAAATCCAGCATATATAAAAACAGTCAAGCTCATTGGTCTCTTCTAAGTTCTAACCCTCAAGTCCAAGTTCTATTAACTTTAAGTAACCACCAGGTTGAAGCAATTCACCAACGATTCTGTCTTGCTCAGACAAGTCTCTTTCAATGACATGAACTCTTCGTCCTTCCTTCAACAACAACCACACAAAATGCCAAAATTCAGACAAGAACTTACGTCTTGAACACAAACAACACAAAAACCTGAGTTTTCTCAAACTGTTTCAAGAACACATTACTTCAAAATGTTCTAAAACTAAAGATCACACCATTTTTGTGATCCAAGATCAAACTATATAATTAATAAGCAGAATCATTTCCTAATTACAATGGCATTTAATTAAAACTATATATTATAATAATGTCGAAATATTATACTTATAAAGTTACTAATTTGTTGATTTATGAAAATATTAATTTATATAAGTTTGTGACTTGCCTTGCCAAGAGTATGAGCAAGAGCAGCACCGGCGACACCAGCTCCGACGATGATGACATCAATGCCGGAGCCGGAGTCATCCTTCCTCGATACAACGAGTCTACCAATCTTCTTACTCCGATTTCTAATCGCATCGTTACTACTCCGACGCAAAGCGTAGAGCAACGCAAACGCGAATAGAGAAGCTACGAACGTTCCTATAAAGAATCGATCCAACACAATAGTCGCCGGGGCAATCACCGTATTTCTCACGGCGGCGCGTTTGTGTCGTCCCTCCGCCGTGGATTTGCCGCGGCGAATGTAGGTGGCTCCGGTGGTGGATCGACGATTAGAGAGTGAGAATCGAAGAGAGAGAGGAAGATTTGTGCAGAGAAGTGAAGATTTGATAAGAGGATTAAACAGTGGAAGGTTCTTGATTACGACTGATTTCATAATTTTTGTTTTGTTTAAGAAGAAGACCAAAGTCCGATATTATTACTACGGTTTGGTTTGGTTTGAAATGAGGTGTGGGTATCTTGTATATCACATGATACAATACACTATTTAAGGCCCATTCGAATCAAGGCCCAATTTGTTAGTTATGCGTGCGTATAAGGGGGATATACAGAAGAATCATATGCAAATTTCCCAATTGCATTGACGTCACATAATAGTCGAACAAATTGAAGACAAAAAAAATATATAGTCGAACAAATTGACTAAAATGAAGAGTAGATCCGTAAAATGTAATAGGAATGTTTACATGGTAATATAAGTAATTAACTTTTGACTGGGAAATTTTTTAAAAAATAGTTATGAGTTGAGAAACTTAAAAAATTAATGTTTTTTATAAGGAGAAAGAAATCAAAACTGCAATAAAAAATACAAAGACGTAATAGCATATTATTATCAGTGAAAAAATGTCATTTAATAAAAATACAATGCGATAGGTTTGTCATTTGGAAAAATAATATGTTTTTAACATTAAAATCATATTTTTGGAAAAATCTGATATAGAATGTGTCACTTGAAGCGAGAAAATTACGTGCTGAAGAAGACTTATTCTATCACGTGTGGCATAATACGACAAAGATGACTGACGTAAAAAGTAACAGTATATGACAGATATTCAATATAGATTTAGGAAAAGAGGATGATATAAAGAGCGGTTAGCCTAGATTTATCGAGACATATTTTTGAAAAACATTATTCATCCATAATTAGTTTTTTCGTTATTTTAAAACTATTTATCAATTATTAGGTTTGTTAGTTGTCTTTCATTTCATAGTTAGTCAATACTCATTTTGTTCTTAGTCAATGATTTTTTTTTAAAGATTTTTGACACATATTAGGAAAACATTAAAAGTTGATTAACTACATTATCTTTTGTGATTAACACTTTTTAGAATTCTAAACTAATAATATTAAGTTATTTACCTTAACATTTACAAATACTAATTAATAATGCATAAATAACTTTAAAATACATCTTTTGGAATCCATTTTTTTCTCTCTAGAAAATACATTAGTAATGAATAAAAGGAGTATATTAGATATATATTTAAATAAATAGATATATTAAACTAAAATACATATACCACTATTCCCAATCTATATGGTTAATTATCCAATACTTTTTATTTGGGGTATAGGAGATACTAATTCGTTTTTAATATAAATATTATGTTTCTTATTTTAGTTTTATTATTAAAATTATAAGTTTTCAAATAAAAATCTCAAATATGTGGACCAATGATGCGTTATGCTTCCTACCTACAAACACAACCAAATTGCTTCCCCTTTAGTCCTTTACCACAACAAGAATTGAAGTATTGAACATTTCCAAAATACAACTCTATTCGTCTAAATATGTATCCTTCACTATAGGATTTTCAAATTGTTTAACTAAAAAAACTAAGCAACCTATGGTTTTACAAAAGTGTCGTCCTAGCTTCACTCCAACACATATTGGTGTTTCAATGTATACCGTAAAAGAAATTATAAAATTGACAATCTTGGAGCTTTTGATCAGACCAAACCCAAACCAAAGTGTTAAAACCAGACATATAGCTTCCACACGACAGCTCCATAGGTCTAAATCTAAAGTCTAACCCTAACACTATAGAGTCACCTTATCAAAAATATCACGTGTCATGTGGCATTGCCTGCGGGACCAACGTGACCACGACAACCAATGAACTTAAACGTGATCTACTTTACCATCACACAACCAACCTACGTAAATTGCCTTTTTTTACCTATCATAAAAAAAAATGTATGTTATTTATTTTTTACTTATTTAAGTTTTCAGATTTTAGATTATACAATTGAATTTTTATTTTAAATAATAAGAAATAAAATGTTTTAACAATCTTTCAACGAAAAACCAAAATCCATATTAATTTCGAAAGCAGGATCAATACCAATTTTTATCGAAATTATGTTGATCAAATTTCTTTATTCGTTTTAATGATTATATTTGAATGGTTTTATGAGTCATATGTTATGAATACTTTAATCTTATAGTATAATTGATTTGTCATTAGAAGTAAAACTATATTTAAGAGAGCTAAGAAAGTTGATTAATCACTACAACCAAGTTTTTGATTTTGCCATTTTTAGTAAAATCTAATGGATTTCTGAAAAATTTGATAAAACATATGTTTTACTAGTTATGTTTGTGTTTAGTCAGTTCTAATTGTCTGTAGGGGTTAATTTTTACTATAAATTATGTCTTTTAGCAAAAAAAAATCGAAAATAAACATTTTTAAAAATTCAAAAATGGAAAATCCATAAAATTTTAGGAAAATCATTACATGTACATATCATAACATATACCAAACTAGTAAAAGATATTAAAACTTAACCCAAGAGAAACCAGTAACATGTAAAAGATAACCCAAACTATTAAAACCAGAACTTTAAAGAGATTAGATGCTTATTTATTAGGTATAACCTCCCTGAATAAGATTTTTCACTAGCTATGATGTTACATATGTCCATTTATTTTTATAATTAAACTTAACCTAAGAAAAGAGAGAGATATAGCCATATAGGATTGAAGAACACAATGGCCCATGAAACTAAAACCCTGGGGTACACTACACACACCGGAGAAGACCATTAGGACGGTCCGAATATAATTGGGAACCACGTGAATCTGATAGAGATATTTGATACTCCACTCAATACTTGTATTTATTTCAATAGACAATGTCTCTCTTAACTTGTTTCATACTAAAATCTCACTTAAAGTATACCCTATCTTCTTCCTTTTGAAACGTTTGGTAAAACAATGCTTACAAATTTATATCATAACAAAATATTGGAGACGCATGCACCGCCTTGATAATTTCTAGGCGTTTATAATTTCACAAAATGCGTTTTTTGATGCATTAATTTTCAAACTATAGTATGCTTAAAGATTGCTAATCCTCCATTAAGGAATGTACAATTTGATTTTATTTTTTGTATATTCATTTTGGTTTAGATTAGCTTTTCGATATGAAGAAAGATGAAATATCATTCAGTTTAATTTGATATTTTTTTTTGATAAAAGTTAGTCATATAGTATTGCATTCCACAAGGTTTTAGTTAAGAAACCACAATGTGTGAAGGTTACAAAACCAAGATTTTGCAATTACATTATTTTATTATAGCTGAAATTTAACGAGATGAGCAAAGATTAATATAACTGCTAAGTCATTTCATGGATTTTAAGTAGAATAAGCTAAGATGATTATATTACAAAAAGCAAAAAGCAAATGAAAATTCCTTTCTTAGGGTTTGAACTTGAAGTTGAAATATAGGAGTAGAGAGACATGTCTCACGTGGTGTCCACATGTCTTTTATCTTTAAAGAGTTTCATTGCTTGCTTCCACTATAATATACATATACTCCTATTTACTTAATATCACAAAAAAGTAACCCACAAATTTATTAAATATACTACATCTGATTTTCAGAATCTAAATTTTGTAGAAATAAGATCAAATTCAAATTATTTATTGTGTAGCCATCTGATTTTCTTAATCAATTATCATAAAATACAAATGATTTTTATCGGAGAACCAGGTATTGCAAATTCGCAATAATATGTAATGTACTATTTAAATAATTATGAAAAAATTATTTTTAGTTTTTTAACAAGTGTAAATTAGTTAAAATAATATTCTATGATTGGTTGTCTAAACAAATGAAAAAAAGTTTACAAATATTTTTTCAAAACAAACAATTTGAAAATCCAAACTAGACAATCCGCTTTAAAGATACAAAAACAAAAGATTTTATATAAAAAAACAAAGGAAAAAAAACACAAAACAACCAAAAGAAATCTAGATTGTTGGAGAATGATGGCCATTCGTCGAAAAATTACACAATTACTACTAACTCTTCACAATCAGACTCTAATGTCTTACAATCAAATTTTCTTTTAAAAATACTTTATATTTTCTATAGTAAAACTTCTAATTTCGAATATAGAAAAAAAGTAACCCATAAATAGTTTACGATAAGGTTTTTGTGGGTTACTATAAATTTACGATAACCTAAAAAAAGTATAGAATTTTTTTTGTCTTACATTTAATTTACGATAAAAATCTTACGTAACTAATTGTATATTTTTTTTTTAACTATTGTGATATGCTTTTAGTTATTTTGGTATAGGTGACTTTTTTCTAAAACCATTTTTGTGTAACTAATTATATATCGTAAATAAATAGTATGTAGTAACATGTCCAAGAGAGATCTTGATTGTGTTTTTCGGTACCATTCTTTGTCTCCACCCAAAGCTATATGATATCTCTCTCACTCACTCTCCCAATTATTACTTTGTTTTATCAAATATAAATATCCTTTTGAATTCATAAAAACAGAAATAAATAAAAATAAATATCTCTACAGTATAAAGAAAATAAAAACTTCTCCTCGTTCTTCTCCCTCTGTCTCTCTCTCTCTCTTCTTCACTCTGAGCTTAAGCGATTTCATCCCATGGGAAAAATCTCTGAAGTGATTATTTAGCACTTCTTTTTTTTTTTTTTTTGTCTCCTTCTGAATCCATTTTTATGGATCTTGGAGTTCGTGTTCCGTGTAATGAAAACAACGGTTCTTCTCCAGGTCAAACAGAACTCGGATCTGGTTTCAGTAACAAGCAAGAAAGATCCGGTTTCGATGGTGAAGATTGCTGGAGAAGTTCAAAGCTCTCAAGAACATCTAATGATGGCTTCTCTTCTTCCTCTGCCGCTGCTGCTAAGACGCTGTCGTTTCATCAGGGCATCCCTTTACTGAGATCTACCACTATTGATCCTCGTAGAGGAGGAGGACAAGAACATATGCTTAGCTTCTCTTCTCCTTCAGACAAATCAGATGTCTCACCTTATCTTCAGTACTGTAGAAACTCAGGTCTGAATAAATATTATAATACTCTGTTTTTCTTCTTTTTTCTTTTTGTTTGTTTCTGTTCATGTAAAGATATATACTTTCTTGAAAATCAGCAAATGGGTTTTGCTTAGAGTTAAGTTTAAAGAAATGGGTTGATGGTCAAAATTTGAAAATCATCATATTGGGTTTTGGTTAGAGTTTGATTTAGTGAAATGGGTTAATGTTCATTAACTTGGGATATGGTTGTGTGATGGTGACAGGATATGGTGGTTTAGGAGGTGGGATGATGAACACAAGCAGCATGCATGGAAACTTATTGACAGGAGTAAAAGGACCTTTTTCATTGACTCAATGGGCTGAGCTAGAGCAACAGGCTTTGATCTATAAGTATATCACAGCCAATGTCCCTGTGCCATCTAGCTTACTCCTTTCTCTTAAGAAATCTTTTTTCCCTTATGGATCCTTGCCTCCTAATTCTTGTAAGTTCTCTCTGCCTTCATATTTGATTTTTAAAGATTTAAGGTTATTGATCAATACATTATCCAAGAATCAACTTTATGCTAAGTGTATAGTCCTTTGGAAGATTTAATCTTGTATGGATTGGTGGTGGGTTTATTAAAGATTCTTGCTTTTGTTAGGGGAATGTTGTTTGTTGCCCTCTCATTGGTGCTTTTATTAGATCTTGAGAGATTCTTTTGTTTTGTGTGTTTGGGTAGTTGGATGGGGCTCTTTTCATCTGGGCTTTTCCGGTGGTAACATGGATCCCGAGCCAGGGAGATGTCGCCGGACAGATGGAAAGAAATGGCGGTGCTCGAGGGATGCTGTCCCCGATCAAAAGTACTGTGAACGACATATTAACCGAGGCCGCCATCGTTCAAGAAAGCCTGTGGAAGGCCAAAATGGCCACAATACTAATGCTGCCGCCGCTTCTGCCGCTGCTTCTACCGCTGCTGCAGTGTCCAAATCAGCGGGGACTTCGGCTGTTGCGATGCGTGGATCAGATCATAACAATAGCCTTGCCGCTGCTGTTAGAACTCATCATCATGCCAATAATCAATCTACAGATTCTTTGGCTACGAGGTGAAAACGTTTGAAATCTCTTTTTTATTTTAAATTTTGTTTTGCCTTTTTTGATATAACCTATCTGCATATTCCTAAGTTTTAATGTTCATACCTTTTCCAACTTTTTTAATTTCTTCGTCTTTACCCTATGAGTAAGAAGTAGACCCACCAATTCATTATTACTACATCTTTTATGATTGTGACTATTCCTAATTAATTGAGGCTTAGGATTCCATATATTTGGATTTTTTTTTTTCACTTTTTATGGACTGTTTACTCTCCTTTTAACAATGATTCAATAATGCATAAATTAGCAACTCTATTGTGAAATCTTAATGGTTGTTATGTTGCATCACAGGGTTCAAAATTCTCGAGGAGCTTCGGTTTTTCCTGCCACGATGAACTTACAAATGAAGGATCCTCATCCGAAACAAAGCAATAACCCTTTTGAATTTGGAATCATCTCCTCTGACGCATTACTAAATCCGTCGCAAAAGCAAGCCTCCTACGGAAACTCCTCGAAAGGCTTTGGATCGTATCTTGACTTCAGCAACCAAGCCAAGCACTCGGGAAATCACCACAATGACGATTCATGGCCCCCCGAAGAGCTGAAATCTGATTGGACTCAGCTCTCAATGTCAATCCCCATGGCTCCATCTTCCCCTGTTCAAGATAAACTAGCACTCTCGCCTTTAAGGTTATCGCGTGAGTTTGACCCCGCGATCCAAATGGGATTAGGCGTTAACAGCGAGTTTCTTGAGCCTGGTAAGAAGGCGAATAACTGGATACCGATCTCTTGGGGTAACAATAACTCCATGGGAGGTCCTCTTGGTGAGGTACTAAACAGCACGACGAATAGTCCCAAGTTTGGTTCTTCTCCAACGGGCGTCTTGCAAAAATCGACATTTGGTTCTCTTTCTAACAGCAGCTCGGGAAGCAGCACCGTCATTGGCGATAACAGCAACAAGAACGGCGATGGAAAGGATCCGCTTGGCCCAACCACGCTGATGAACACTTCTGCTACTGTTCCCTCTCTGTGAAGCCAAGGACGATGGCGAAAACAAAACACTCTGTTTTTCCCCTGTTTCTGTTTTTTTTTCTTACTTGGTTCATTTGTTGTTGTTGTTGTTTTCTTTATATATAAAGTCAGAAGAAACTAAAAGGAAAGATGAGAAGAGTGATGGTTTTTTTTTCTTCTTCTTCTTCTTCTTATTCATAATCTTTGTTCTTTGTTTTTCCTCAAAGACCCGTTTCTTCTCAATCTTTCTGATTTCTGAATGTATTTGTTGATTCATTGTTCTTCTTGTAGCCGTTTAGCTCAAGCCATTGGTTTTATCTTTGTTCACAATGACAAAAATGTTAACTATTAAACATACTAAAAACACAGTAGTAATCTGTTTAGCCATTAGGAAAGTACAGAACATTAGTATTGGTTCTACAATATCTAAAAAATTGTGATCCATAATATGAAGAAGAGGTTTCCTAGTTGCAGACAAGAGGCAACATTGTTTGAGGATTGGACATAGAACACTTCTTCAAAACAACTGTCTCCAACTTTAGTTTTTTTTACCTCTGTTTCTCCACTTTTGGGGTCCCAACTACTTTTTGCTTCTTCTTCTTCAATGTCTCTCTCTCTATAGCCCTACCTTTTACTTATTCTTGTTTTTGTTTTTATTAAAAGAGTGGAGGAGAGGACCAAACCTCAACCTCTCTCTCTCAATTTATGGATGATGGTCCATACGTTTTGATTTGGATTCTTTTGTGTTATATTTTACAAGATTTTATTCTAACACGTGGCGTGTGTGGGACGATCCAGACACTTCCACTTGCATCAGACACGACAATTCTTACCGAATATAAAATATCTCAATAGATGCTTTAACCAGTACAGTCATTAGATACTGTAGTTTGTAATGGAGAGTAAATAACCATTTTTGTTCCTTACATTAACTTGTGTCTTTATTTGTTTTTTTTTTCTTTGCCTACATTTTTTTTATAAACTAAATTTATATGAAGATACTAATCACTTTCCTAAATAGTTATTATATAATTGTGCATCTATTTAAAATAAATATTTAACTATATTTTATTTTGGAAAGATCGGATGCCTGGATTTAAATTTTTTTACTGTCTAAAAAAACATATTTAGATTTATCGGTATAAATTTATAAAAAATTTTAAGATATTGAAGACGAATTTAGGACGTTGAAGCTCAGCAAATAGGGATTTAACCACTACACCACCACAACATTATATAAATAATGTTTTAAAATAATTAATAATTATTTGATGTATGAGGCAAGCGCTTCACCGGTTTTAGCTCCGGAACGGCTCTCTCAGATATGTTAAGTTTGAAGAAGTTGGTAAAGAAAGCTTGAGAGAGGTTGAAATGAAATGAGTTTGTGGGAAGCTCGAAGTTCTACTTGAGGAATAAGAAGAAGGAATCACATATTGTTTTGTGTGTTAAAGACTCTGAGTAACTTAAAGGGTTCAAACTCCAACCTTCAAAGCCGAAGACTCCAACTACTGCAGAATGTTTTAAATATACAGGGGAAAAGAGAGTAGGCTTTTCAGATTCAATTGGATTGGTTAATGGGCCTTTATAAATATGATTAAATAGACCCAAACAACTTCCGAGTAGCACTCATTCTCATTTTACTTACACACATAAGAGAGAGGGAGAGATCAAAAGAGAGACGCAAATAAAAAATACTTCGCTTTGATCTGAATTTTTGTTTCTTTCTAAAACTTTTTTTTTTCTAACTTTTTTCAAATCATTTGATGATCAATGAAGGATTCTGCTGAAGCTGTCTGAGAATCAAAATCTGCCTCATCTCCAAGAATCTTCGAGTTAGAATCTCTTGTTCCGACACAAGCCGGTCGTTGTCCGTACTTATCAGTCCGAGGTTGTACAAAACGATCCGAAGCCGGTTACCGATTTCCCGGTTTTCTAAACCGAGCCGGTTTGCTTCGTCTTTTAAATTCTCAATGTGTCTCTGTTTACGCATCCTCGACCGCTTCGCTGATTCTCGGTTCGATTCCATACGCTTCCGTTTACGTTCGTCAGTCACCTGCAAAACCGGTCGGTTCAATTCCGTCCGGTTATGGTCCGTGGCGTTAATCCTGGTTCTCGTGTTGTCCGAGTCCAATTCATCGGATTGAGGACTCGGTACGCCGTGTAAAATGTCGGAACCATCGGAACCGGAGTTTGTTCGGATGGAACCGATACAAAATTCGTCAAAACCGGTGTTAAGTTTGACGAAACCGGTTTCGGATTCACCAGAGCAAGGACTCGGTACGGCCGGTTCGTGATGGATAGTAGAGAAGAAGAGAGCAGAGCAGTCAAATTCCCAAGGAGTGAATCCGGTCTGGAAATCCGATAATTGGTTAACCAAACCCGGTTCAGTAAAGGAAAAGGCCGGTACAGTAGACAACATGATGACCGGGTTCGTAATTGTATAATTAGAGAGAAGAGGAGGAGAAAAGGGAAGAATTGAATTGAAGGAGGCTGGAATTTAAAGAAACATTACAAGGGTAGTTTGGTCATTTTCGAAAATACCATGTATGACCGTATAAAATACGTATAAATGACTTTTGAGTCATATAGCACTATGTGGGGTTAGTTTTTTTTTTTTTCTTCTCAAACAACTTTTATAAAAAGTAGAAAAAATATTTTGTGGGACAAGAATACAATAGGCTCTTTGAAAAGAAAACAAGATTAAAAATTTGTTAAACCAAATGTTTTGTAATAGCTTAGTGATGAAGAAACAGTCCATATTTAACACATGCATTGTCCATTCATCTAATTTGTCGCCATGCATTCAAATCTAGATTATAACCCAAAAAATATAAAAATAATTTTATAATTTGAGGCTCAAATATAAAGAATATGGTATCTTTGGTAATTATATGTGAAGTTTGGTGTAATTAGTGAATGGGGTTGATAGGAAATTAAAAAAAAACTAAACAAGTATTTTAAACAAAATGTAGTTTAACAAAAAAAAGTATTTTAAACAAAATGTAGTTTATGAACTAAATTCAGCTTTTTATTTTCTATTTTTTTAATATAGTTTCTACAAATTGTTTGAGTTAGTTGTTTATATGATTTTCTATTTTTTATATGTTTATATGATTTTCTATTAAAAAGAATTTTAGGTTTTCAGGGGACTTTTGAAAACATATATATTAGTGGGTACCTGATTATGTAACTACCAAATTAAAATAACTAATAATTATTTCTTTCTCAATAAGTAATTTTCCCAAATTGACAATGACTCTAAATGGAATCCAAGAACAATAATGGCATGATGACAAAGTTTAATTGGAATTTAACAAAACATAATCCATGTTTAACAAAAATTTATTTTAGAACGAAAGAGAATCTTACATTTAACAACAAATTCATGATTTAAATAAGATTTTCGGTTAGTTGAATTATTCGAAATTAGAAAGAATTTAAAAAAACTGTAGCAACGGCCACATGCAAATCTTCTAAAGTAAAGCAGAAATATATAATTTAGAAAACTTTTTAATATATGGTTTGGTAGCATGTTAAATCAAACTTTAATGGCCAAAAAGATGCATCATTCAAATGCTGCCCACATTAACTTTTTATTTTCAGTAATCACAACTTTTCTTTTTCTTATCAAAAAAAAAAAAAATATGTATTGCTGATATTATTGATATAAGTAGGTGACTCTATCTCTATGTAGTTTATGTTCTTAGGATATTATTTATTTTTGAAGTCAATTATTTACCATTTGACTGATACAAATACAAAATAAAATGCAAAATAACAGTCACACAACTCATAAGGTTCATCGTCTACAAAAATCTATGGTTTAGTTGCGATTTAGTCTGCCACATAATTAACCGTAACAGCCTTTCTCGAGCTCTTCAACTCCTAATGCCAAGGATCCTTTACATATGTTGAACCATCGCTTTAAGCTCAACCATACATTATATTTGACTTAGGATTGTTTGCAAACATGACCACTCCTTCTTCTCAAGATCTTGATTACGTTTCCACTGGACATTCAACAATCCACTGGTTAACTTCAGTTTTACAAGAGATGATTTACACCAAAGAGAGTCAAAGAGTAGATAGAGTGACATAAATACTGAATGAATATCACGTATTTATAAAAGAATTTAAGAATAGTGATCTCACTATAGACTATCGACTAGTGTCTAGTTATATGGTTAATTAACTCACGAGTCACAAACCAATCCAACAAAAAAAAATTATAATAAGTTTGGTGCATCATTTTGAAGGAAGCAAAGAGTACATGGCTATGACTTAGAGAACATAGGGAAGTTGTTTACTAAAGTGTAGGATATTAGTGAAAAGATGATTTACATTGAAGTATACCAAATCTAAACAAGTCTCTTGAACTATGTATATGCATATTTATTTGACACGGTTTGGTTATAAAAACGAGTAAGTCACACACCGACTTGTATAAACTCTCTAATACACACGCTTTTGAATTTTGGTGCGTTCCAAACGGATGATAACAACACCATGTTATCACACCACTCGGGTGGGGACGTGCGTGTTTGCTGCTAGTGCGTAAAGATCGTTCTCAACGTTCACATATTAACATTTGTTTGTTCCTATTTATTTTTAGGCATTCAACTATCCAAATAATTCATGTTTCAAAAAAAAAAACTATCCAAATAATTCACAATTTTGGTATACAAGCAAGAAAATTTAGGCATTTGAAAAAAAATAAAAAAAATTAGGCATTTGAACATTTCGCATAATTTAATTTAAATTGGGTTATCATTTAATCTAGGAGTTGGAAACGATAGACACGATGCATTTTGAACGATACAAAAAAAAATTGTTTGCATTAATCTTATCAATCATTAGAAGTTTGTTCATAATTTTTTTTTTATAGTACTCAAAATCTTATTATAATTCACTCATAGTTTAATAATTATATATTTACTCATAGATTACGTTCGATTATATTTGCTCTGATTCATATCTATTAAAATTGATTTGTATAAATCCTTTTGTTAGACTTGTGCTATCCATTCACACTTTTAACATATTGACAGTTGTTCAATGTCGGCTACACACACCATCGGTGGATCCATTGGCCATTGCATCCGTGTGGACTCGAACGTATAGTGAGTGTGTATATATTTTGTTTTATATCATGTGGTCAAATGATATTTTGCTTATGTTACTATGTAGGTAGGTGACGCTATAAAACTTTTGAATAAAACTAAAATGGACTCTATGCTTTAACGAAGTGGAGTATGATGATCACTACTAGCTGGCTCTATCATCCCACGTTTCATACACGCCGCGACTATTATTTTTTGTGTGCTTCCTTATCGGTTTGGTCTAAGTCCACTACTAAACAAAACTATTGCCACAAGTGTGAGAAATATTTTAATTTAGTTTCCACTTCCAATTCAATCGGTCAAACGAGTCCACCCAAAACTCCATAATTAGAGACTCTCCTATTAAAAGATTTGAGGTTATCAACGTGTGATATAAGATCCCAATTTTGGTTTTATATAATAAATAAATGAACAAGACAAAAATAGATTTGACTACATTTTTGGCTATAAATTTGAGTTTCAAAGAAATCAAACTCGTCAACTTCTCTCTTTTAAACATCTCTCTCCCCCTTAAAGAAGACATCACAAGAAAAAAATGGCAAACGTCTCCGCCTTCCTCACGGTAGCTCTCCTCCTTTGCTCCACGCTAATGTGCTCCGCCCGTCCCGACCCGGCCTTCACTGTCGTCATCACGACTGCTTCCGATCCATGTAACATGGTTAGTCTATATATAGTCACATGCCATGATGACTCTATCAAATATGTGGTTGATAAATCACTTGAAATTTTTGCTTGCATGTAATGTAATGTAATGTGTATGATGAATATGGCAGGAAAAGAAGATGGAAGGAAGATTAGACGAAATGGCAGAAGAGAACTGTGGTGCCAACGACGAAGATTGTTTAATGAGGAGATCTTTGGTAGCTCATACTGATTACATCTATACACAGAAGAAGAACAAGAATCTTTGATTTTCAATAATTTGTTTCTAACAAAATTTGGCTCTTGTTAATTTATGTGATTCATGTCAGCCTTAATTAGAGATTATCACATATATCATCAAAAATGTTATGGTTGTTATTATTATTTCATAAAATTAGCAAAGATCGATATCCTTAAGGGACTTTATGGGTTTTTGCCACACGCAAAAAAAAAAGAGTGTTTTGAAGAATACATTCCATATGCTAGTAGTAATACATTAGCAGTGTATATATGTATGTCTAATGAAACTATACCTGATTTTGAACTTAAAATCATGACACATTATTATCTAATATTTTTAAAAATAAGTAAAAACTTCAATTACGACACATCTCATATCTTACAATAAAGATAACATATTGTAAAATCCAAGTAAAAAAATGCTACAAACATCCAATTTTTTCTTTATTTTTGCTTCAAAATACTTCAGATATCCATTACAATAAGTTAATGGGATAATCTTAAAAACTTGTCAAAATTGATACTCTATATATAAAGTAGAGAAAACGTCATAAATGATATAAAAAAAACTCTTAAACCATAAGAATATTATTAACTAATCAATTCACTAAAATGAAAATATCTCTGGCTTTTCCATCTTCGTAACTCATTCACAGTCTCTTTAATCGTTTGATTTCATGAGGATCTCCCATCTTTTTTAACATATATCTCGAAGGATCGAAGTAAGAAATTGACTTGATTTGACAAGAAAAAAAAATAGCTAGTGAGGTGAACTAATCATCACCTTTACCTCTTGTTAAATAAGAATCAAGCCTTTTGATTTAAATTCTTTCGTTATTAATTATAAAATGTCTTCACCTAAATGTATATATATACTCGATAACGATCCTAATTGTTAAAAAACATTGTTTTCAGGATATCAATGCTTTGCTTCACGAATTTTAGTGATAAAAGTGAGGACCGATGTCCTATTTGAGACAAAAAAAATAATACTTATGATACATGATGGACAAAATTTTCGTCGAGTAATGTATTGCCGATTATTCCAACCTATGTACACAAGTTGTTCAAGATCAAATAGTATGTAATGATTTCAGCTAGTGATTCCTATTCATCTTATCTCCATGTCATTTTATGACCTTGGTGGAATCATTAGTTTCACATAATTATAAGAAAAGCCTATGTTATTTTTATTACAAGGCCATATTCTCATCAAATATGTTTGCGAATGTTGAAAAGGATCTAAATGCACACATCTTGACATGCTGATTCCGTTAATATCTATAATCCATAACATTATGTAAATTAACACCTATTTTCAGGAAATTTTCATGTTCTTTTTAAAATCATTTGAAAACATTTAAAAATGATATACACATATATGATTATAAAATGTATGTGGCTAAATGTGAAATATGTTAATAACACGTTGGATATAAAACAAACTATGAAAATATTAGGATCACTCCTGATTTTAAAAATAAAAGAAGTATATCAAAATCACAATATTGTAGTCACGTAGTGATGGAATATCCTAACAATTTACTAATATAATAGTGTAGTCTGTCATCTGGTTAAAAGGAATTTTGGAGCTACGATAAATAAATAGTACAAATGTGAAAACCTATTACAAATAAGACTTCTTTTTTTTTTTTGGATTTTCTCAGTTTAGTTTTTTTTAAAATGTTTTGTTTGAAAAATACTATAGTAGAAACTGTAAACCATAAACCGTAAAAACAAAACTGTAACCAAACCAAAATACATATGGTTTCTATATGGTTTCATTTTTAGAGAACCAAAAAATCGTAAACCAAACCGACAAACCGAATGTCCACCCCTAAACTAAATTTGAAAGATGTTAACCACTTGACATAAAATAAACCATGAACCTTGTAGGATCACTTATGATTTTAAAACTAAAAGAAATAAATCTAAATCATGATGAACTACTTCAACTACTTCACATAAATAATCTTTGTAACATGGTATCTCCTACAAGATTGCGAGAAATGATCAATAAATCAATGCAAATGTGAATACCTATCACAAATAAACCTTGTTGTCATTGGATTTTACTCAATTTACATGTTTTCTTTTGTGTAATTTTTATACTCCCTCTCTTTCAAAATATACATATATTTTATTTTATTTTATCATAGTTTTATTTTTTACAATTGTTTATGCAAATTATCAGTGATTTGATCTTTATTATTATTTCTATATTCTCCACTTTTATATCATTGGTTGAATTTTCTTAATCATAATATAAAATGACTTTTGCAAAAATAGTTCTTATATTGTGTCCTTTTAACTAAAACATTTTTAACATCCTATTTGAAAAAGGAGTATTAAATCAATTAATGATTACAAGTTTGACAAAAAAAAAAAATGAAAGCCTCCACCTGAAACAGAAGGAACCACTCTGGTCTAAAAGAAACTCAAAACCCTATCTTCTTCACTCTAAACCCAAACACAGACCCCTCTCTCTCTCTGCCCAAACAAGATGGTGCTACTACTCCGATATCGATCCTTAACAATAAATCTCACTCCTTTAATACCAAAACCTCACAAACTCCACACTCTCCACTCATTCCGTAACCCCAACTTCATACCCATCCCACGAATCTCAGCATCATCGAGCAACCCAACAACAACATCAACAACGAAACGTTCGATTTCTGATGCGGCCAAGTTCGCAAAGTCCGTCTTGTTCGTACCTCCTGGTGTAGAGATCGAGGAGTTAACAGATGATATGGTTCTTCCTGGCTCCAACATCGTAATCGGACCATTCGCGGGTCATTCACAAATCAAAGAAGTTGAATTTGTTAAGAGTAGTGCTCGAGCTAGAGATTGTCCTAAAGATGATCGTCCTGAGATTGCTATTTTGGGTCGTTCTAATGTTGGCAAGTCTTCTCTTATCAATTGCTTGGTTCGTAAGAAAGAAGTTGCTCTTACCTCCAAGAAACCTGGTTTGTGTTTCTCTTCTCTGTTTTGCTTTAAAGAATCCAAATTTTTGGTTTTGGAACTCTGAAAGTTTCGATCTTTTTAACATTGGAACTCTGAAAGTTTCGATTTTTAACTTTGGAACTCTGAAAAGTTTCGATTTTTATTTTGGAAACAGGGAAGACTCAGCTTATAAATCACTTCTTGGTGAATAAGAGTTGGTACATTGTGGATTTACCTGGTTATGGGTATGTATCTGATCTCTTGCTTTTAGAAAAATTCGATCTTTGTTTGATATTGCAGCTAGGATTTGGCTCTCTGGTTCAATGTTCTTGGCTTGTTGTTTGATATTAAGAGTGTATTTGCAGATTTGCTAAAGTGTCAGATGCTGCAAAGACGGATTGGTCTGCGTTTACTAAAGGTTACTTTTTGAATAGAGACACACTTGTATGTGTTCTTCTGCTGATCGATGCAAGTGTTCCTCCTCAAAAGATTGATCTTGATTGTGCTAATTGGCTTGGTCGCAACAATGTATGTGATGGTTATTTGGCTTTGTTATGTTTAGTGAAATGATGCTTTGAGGATTTGTTTAACTGTTGTTTTTGATGTATTTCAGGTGCCGATGACATTTGTGTTTACGAAATGCGATAAAATGAAGGCGGCGAAAGGGAAAAGACCTGATGAGAACATCAAAGCTTTCCAACAAATCATTAGAGAGAATTTTAAAGTACATCCTCCTTGGATTTTGACTAGTAGTGTATCCGGTTTAGGAAGAGACGAGCTTCTTCTTCACATGTCGCAGCTGCGAAACTACTGGGATCAATAGGTAGCGTGTAAATTCTTAAACAGATGTTCGAGAAAGTCGTTTTTGAAACATTGGTGTCAGTTTGTTAATGTAACAGTAACCTTTGTATTTATAGATAAGATCATAAAAAGTCATTACAGGTCTAATTCTTTGGAAACAACATCAAGAATTGCCGAAAAATTGGCAAGAATTACAATCAAAGGAAACTTTTATTTTCTTGCTACCATCTTGAAAGATTTGCAGGACTGAGAAGAGGGAAAGCTTCCCAGAACCGAGATGATGACGGTGAAAGATCAAAAGCGAACGGATTGTCCTTAGTTGTTATTGCTTCATCTGAAATCTTGATTGGCTTAGCGTCAACTTGATTTACCTCTGGCTCATGGTCTTGTGCACCAGTTAGCCTCTGAACCAACTCCTTGAAGTTAACAGGCTCGACTCGGTAAACTTTAGGATGCATACGCTGAGACAACCCTGTTACAGGTTTTTTCCAAGGCTTTGCTGGTTCCTTACGGATCGAATGGAGTGAGGAGTGGTAATTCTGAGAGAAACATGGCTGTGAAGTAGCTTCCATGGGAGATGATCAGAAGTTAAATTTTGCAATACACAACAAAATGATTTGAAGCTTAGTGTCTTATCTTGATGGCTTGTGTGTGTGTGTGTCAAATGCGTTTTGGGGTCTTTTTATGAATCTTCGTTTGCGGCTTATTTGGTTTTTGACTTTAATGTGAAATAAATGTGCGTTTTTAGGAATGGGATGAGATGATTCATTTCATGGCATTGAAATGTCAACGTGGGTGTGCTACCTATTTTATATTCTTGTTTACTAAATAATTGTTAGGTGTAAAAGCAATGTGAACAATCTTGGATTAACATGGTTTTTGCTTTAGTTATACATATCTTTATTTTTGTTTTTGTCAACAATTATATCATAGGATACATATAATAACGAATCTTGAATCAATTGGTCCACAACACAACTAAAACAAACAAACTAAACTTTTGCTTCCAAAATGTCAAGAGTATAAGCAATAATGTAAAGAGATATGTAAGTGACGAGACTCAATTATAACATGTATTTTATAAAATTATTAAACATAAATATTGAATTATAAGTATACACTATTCAAAATTTTGGTCTACCAATATTTATAAACACACAAGAACCATTTGATTTTGGACAATAAGATAAGAGAGATTAGCATTTAGATATGTCGGTTTCTTCTGTCCATGACCTTGGTCTCACCCCAAGTTGAAGATACAACACCATCTCCATTGCCTCAAAGACCTTGCTTTCATCCAAAACATTGTTCCACGCCCCACTCACTACGCAGTAATTGTTGTTATACGGTGCTAGGTGATGACTCACGTGACGTGTCCGTGAAACGAGCAGACCAATGTCTTGCAACCAGACCACAAGAGGTGGAAGCTTGCTCTTAGTTCCATGAGCCCAAGCATGGAACAACTGACAAAACAAAACGCAAAACGCAAACGTGCTTACGAAGCCATGAACCACAGGGTCGTCAAACGCAAGATCTATTGGGAGAACTATCAAGGTCACGCCTCGAGCCAAGAAATGTAGATTGTTTGCAAATTGACGTTTAGTGATTGTCCAAGGCCACTTGTGGTGATCTTGAGAGTCTTTGATATGAGTTCCTACTAGAGGAGTTGACTCATCACCGTAGTTATCAGTAGCCCAATGGTATACACCAGAGCCTAGATCTACTATAATGTACCCGGCTAAACCGGCTAAAGCTGGTTCGAGCCAGAGATGAGAACCAAACGCTCCAATGATGGATTTGGTGAAAGAGGCAAACACAGTGGTGCAGCCAGCTGCAACCCATAAGCGGTGAGTCCATATAGATTGAAGATTTGGGTCGGTGGAGATGAGAGGAGGATTCACAAGTCGCTGCTCAACGACAAGCTTCATTTTATGGCTGGACTGAGACAAGCACGTGACACGTAAACGGAGAAGCCATGGACGGTGGCTTCTTGAGATGTTGTTTGTGATGGGAGATAGAGTGTACTTGGTTTGAAGAGGTGTAGACATTGAAGGAGAAAATATTTGTGGTGATGTGAAAGTTATCCAAAGCTAAAAAAAAACAAGGATAAAGGAAGAAAAAAATAATAATTTAAAAGAGATAATTTCTATCCAAAAAAGTAAGAGAGTAAGAGATAACAATATCAGAAATAAATCTCAAAATTTGAACTAATTTATAAAGTTACCAACTGAAGCCTAACACTAAAAAGGTACCATTTAACCCAAGATTGTTCGTTAATCCATATTTTTATTTGTTTTATATTATTTATATAAAATTTTAAAAATACTAATAAAACCTTCATTTGTTTTTTTATAAACTCTAATGAAATATTATATAGTAAACTTCTCTTCCAAAGATTACCACACTGTTTATTATGAGTTTAGAATGTTTTCCGACTAGGGATAACCAAATCGTATTTCCCTTGGTTTAGAGAAGTAAAATGTGTTAATCTCTCAAACTTTCAAATTCATCTTGCTAAGATTGATTCATTAGTTGAAATATCAAGTCTTTTGAGACGAAAAATCAAAAAGGCTTTCGATCAAACAAGGAATGTCTCCATAAAGATTGCAACCATGTGATAGGCTTTTAAGATTTTGGAGTTTGAAAAGACCACTATTTGGTTTCAAAGAGATGTTTAAAGAAGTCTAATCAAGTGAAATCACCTTGTTAGATTGATCATATTATCTTTAGCTTTGCTGATATTGTGTTAAAAATAATTATGGCCAAGAAAGATCTCTTACTGAAATTTTGAGCTTTTGGATTAATATAGAAGATAGAAATTCATTTTTGTAGAGCTTTTTTTTTTTGCAAACCCAAATCTAACAGACAAATCAGTAAATAACACAGATTTGATAGAATTCAAAAGACAAATATTTAGAATCCCACCCACTATGAAGTGTACTCAGATTATAAAGGAGAAAAGTAATTGTTGTTTTCTTTGTGTTCGATTACCCTACAATAATCTCATTTCTGTCAAAGCTCTTTAAACTTTACCCAAAACCAAGAATCATTAAAATATTTTTTTAAAAAATGTTAGTCTAATCGACTCCTCTATATAAACCTCTCAATTCATGGATTATAGAAACATATAGTAATATTTAAAGAGAAAAAATTAATACTAAAAACCTAACTAGAAATAACTTTGGTTCGTTATTTGTTAAAACCTCAAAATCATAATTAACTGATGTTTTTTAAAAGTTTTAGTAAAGTCAGTTTTTTTTTGTTGGTTGAATTTAAATGATTACACTCAATTTAGTTCAGTTTGGTTTGTTTCGGTCTGGTATTAGTGAAAGTACCGATCTAAATTTGGCGAACAACGATCTAACTTGGTATAATCCAGTTATTTTTTATATAAAAAGAATACAATTATATGAGTTGAAAAATACAAGTAATTATTGTTTTCTTTATCTCATTTGCCTCAAAAAGGCTGCAATAATACATTTTTCTCCATCAATAAGCTCTTTAAACTTTTTCCTAAACCAAGAATCATTAAATTATTCAAAAAGATTCCTCATTATAAACCTTTTGATTCATGGATTATAATAATAAACTCATTATAAAAGCACATCTAAAGAGTTTAAAAAAAAAAAAAAAAAAACACACAACACACAATATTCAACAACAAAAAAAAAAACCTAAAAAAAATCACCAAGGCTCATCAGGATAATCGAACGGTACAGGTTGAAGAGGGGAAGTCTTGCCTAGATCGGAGTGTACGAAACCATACTTACGCATCACTTGATTATCAGCGAAATTAATAGCTTTGATCATCCCATTCCAACACGTGTCACCATCGTACATCTTGTTATGGTCACCGCTACAAGGCTGACACCCCGTGAAATGCGTCACGAACGGCCTCCGTTTACTCCCTTTCCCGCCTCTTTCTCCTTTCAAAAACCGTTTCTCCCGAAACGCAGCGTATCGCTCGCTCACTTTCTCGGCGTGTCTTCTACGCAACGTGGCGTCTTCTCGTTCCATCTCCAGGTACCGTTCCGTTACGTTAGCTAAACCCGGTACGATCTCTAACCAGTAACCTTCGAAGTAATAGTCTCCTTCGAGGTATATCTTGGGATAATACTCTTCTCTGTGTTTGTACAGTAAGTAAATCAGAGCCGTTTGATCATCTGACTCTGGGAATAGCTTGTCTTTGAATATTGACCGTTGGATCTGTCCCCATTTTGCATACTCCGGACTTACCGGTCCCATACCTAGCAGGAAATATAATCAAACCAAGTTAACCAAACCGCAATTTGCGCTAACCGAACCGAATCAAACCTTGTTAATTCAATTTAGATTGGGTTTATCATAAATATATTCGAAATTGTTGAAATCTACCGAGATGTTCCAATATAAGTTAACTGAACTGAAACCGTAACTATAAAAAAAATTCATAATTTATCAAAATTAAAATGAAATTATCAAAATATACCGAAATGTACCAAATTCAACTTTTTACGCATAATGTTGGTTAAGAATCACTAAACCAAGCTAAACTATACTTAATTTAAACTGAAATTACAAAAACTTTATCATAATTTTCAAAAATCAAATCGAAATTTTTGATAGACACCGAAATCTACCAAAGGTAATGAAATATACCGAATTTAATTGAAATTGAACCCAAAAAAAACAAAAGTTTGTTATAATTTAGATAAATTTAATCAAAATTATTGAACTATACCGAAATGTACCAAATTAAATTGAAATATTAAGCTTAGGTACCAAAATTTGTCTTTTACAGACCAGACCAGACCGAACCGAAATGTTAATGATCCGGTGAAATTTTCCATATTAAAAACAAAAATTCAAAACCGGACTTTGGACCAACAAAATATATAACTTATTATAAAACAATAAATCAGAGGGGCCATACCTGTCCACGTGTCAATAAGCTCCATAGACCACTGACAATTCCTAATAAGAAAAACGCCGGCGTTTAACGCCGTCCAGCTCCGATCATTATAAATCACTCCCGGCCAACCATGAACAACAAGGTTGTGATCCTTATACCGTCTCCACGGCGGAGAAAAATCCATATCCGTAAACAAAGCATCAGAATCAACCCACCAGATCCACTCCGCCTCGGGATGAGCAATCATCGCCGCTTTAACCGCCGGAAGTTTCGCCCAATACGAATTCATCTTCGGGTGAAGAAGCGCGTTGCTGTAGAATATATCATGACCATGGATCCGACAGTAATCAACCTTGTTCTTAAAAAACCTAAGCAACAAATGGTCCCCGATCGGGTTCTTACACGGCGAAGATTGTGATCCCGTAACCATAACCGTACGATTCTCAGCTCCTGGGATAAACGAAGGGTGGAGATTGAACCACCTCCTTCGTTTCTCGTCCCAGTTCTTAACCGGTTTCTCGATTGTGTAACTTAGATCCGAGTCGTCGTAGTAAACCCGGTCGGTTGGGTCGTGGTTCGTATCGATGCCGTGATAGCATTTGGCGGAGGAGGAGGAGGAGGAGTCATCGGTTTTGACGGTGAGGTTTGGTGAGATTGAAGAGAAGGAAAAGAATGACCAAACGAGGATTAATGACATAAAAGCTCCGCCGAGGAAGAGAACGACGTCGGAGAAACATATCACAGGTCTTGTTCTTGTTCCGGCGTATTTAGCCATCGGAGATGATTCGTATTGTTGTGATGATGTCTCAATCGACACCATTTACTTAAAATCTTTAGAAGATGGAATGATATACAAATTTTATATTTGTTTTTGGGAACTTGTTGTATAAAAGGTAATAAATAATTTTATCTTTAATCTTATTTTCAATATCACATTAATGTAACGTTTACTCACTTGATTGTTATATTACTTACTTTAATTGTTATGATTAGATATTTTTTTTCAAGTAGTATATTAAAAAAAAATTGTCAAAAGAAAAAATTGTAAATTTTAAATGTACTCGCTTGATAGTTTTCGTGTTTTGATTGGTAGGTTTTTATAAATAGCAAGAGATAAGGTTTTTATTTTGTCAGAATGACATGTGATAGTGTTATATGGTTATAGAAGATAAACTTGAACAACGTGAGTGATGTGTGACGAACCGGACCGGGTTGGTTCACCGACACTGATTGGTGTTGGTGGCTACGTGTCGGCGTCCGGTTAAGAAAGGGCACGTGAGTTTTTGCTGCGATAATTTAGGAATTGCAAAAAAAAAAAGATTACTATTTCACCCGCAATTTCTTGCTTGATATGTTGAAAATTGGGTTTATATTAGTTTATAATTTTTTAAAAGTCTATAGTAATACTATTAAAATGGACCTAAAATACTTAAAAAAATGGTCTGAAAATAAAAACATTAGTTTTTGACTGAGTAAGCTGAACGCATCTTTGTGCCCATCACACAATATATGAGGATGCACAATACACGACTACGCCATTATAACTCTGTTTCTTTATACTATGATAGATACTATATACTATGATATAAACTTATATATATTGTATGATTAATTTATTTTCGTATACACTAAGGTAAAAGACACAACATTAAAGTTTTTTATACATATGAATGTACTTTATACCGACAAGCATTTTACAGAGAGTGGATTAAAAGGTTTTAATGGGGAATTGAAATCTTCTAAACAAACAGATTGAATTCGAGTTTGCATGATTAAAAGGCACTTGACAAAACAAGATCGTGTGATGTTGATAGTTACTGCAATAAGTCAATATGAATACGTCGGTTACAATTAACAGAGCTTTCAACAATACTCGCAACTTTGATAGCATTGTTACTTTTTATAACTTCATAGAAAAAAAATGCTAAGTGATTAACACAATAACACTTCCTTTACAATAAGTAGTATCATCTTGAACTATCAAAACATGCGAAGGAATAACAAATATATGTGTAGATTAGTGCAAAACACACAATTGTGACTCGAAATTTTTGGAATCTCCGCAACATCGACATGCACCAACGGTAATAACTAAGGCGCCCACCAACGACAACACCATGTATAGAATCAACAAAGAGAGACATGTATACAATTCTTTATATATATGTTAAGCATCATCATCACCATCACCATTCTTTCTCCCGCTTGAGTCACACCATATTCTTGATTTACTTTTTAATGCAAACGCAAGGAGGCCACTGATTTAAAGTTTTATCCCCTATACGTGCACATACGATTGGACAAGGAGGAATGAAGATTTTAGATTGATTTTTCGATGGACAAATGCAGTTGCCAAATACACAAGCGAGAGGCACTTGACATGGTTGCCGGTCTTTGCAATCGTCGTTTATTTCACAATTCCTGCTTTCTATCATTTCGACACCATATACGATAACCAATAGAGCAATGAAGAATGCCGAGGCCTTCATGTTGATTATTTTTTCTATCTTTTTCGGTTTTTTGTGAAACCTTTAGAGCAAAAGATTTTTTTGAGTTTCCTTGCACAATTGGACAAATATTGTTTACGCTTTGTAAACCAAGGTTTATATCAATACGTCTACGATTCGATCATAGAATACATCATGAAGAGAAAACGCAAAGTAAACGATGAGAAATCCTCACAATTTCTGAAACCGTGTCGTCATGATGAAATCCAACAAGCAAAGTAAACGTGAACAATTGTAGAGAATAAAATGCGTTCGTAAAACTTATTGGGCATAAGGTTTATGACATAAAGAATTCAACCTTAATTAGTTTTCTATTTACCAAAAAGAAAATAAGAATAAACTTTAGAGAAAAAATAGAAAAATCTTTCAAGTTAACTTTAAAAAATTGTTAAGTATCTAGTTTGTAATGAGGAAATCTTAACCATAAAAAGGAAAACTTATACAATGATTTTAGACACGAAAAGGAATTTGTCTTTTACTCTTTTTGTAAGTTTCATATTTAAAGGTTTAGGTTGTGCTCTAACCTTATACAACACCTATCCCGCGACATGCACCAACGACAACAACATGTATAGACAGTCCATTATTGATGATGTATTATTTGGGTATGATCCAGTTGAGAATCAATACAAAGAATTGTCCATGACCAAAACAGGTTCGGAATATATTTGTCAAGTTTTCACATTGAGAGGTCCAAAGACACAGCAATGGAGAAACATTAACATCAAAGACAATTTCTTTCCACCAAGGGACCATAATAGAAACCATAGGATATGCATCAATGGGATGATTCATTACATGGCAAGAAGAGAGCTCACAGATGTATTGGTGACGTTTGATGTTAGATTCGAGAGATTTGTTTGTATCCATATGCCGGAAAATATGGTGATCAGTACTCATCCGATTTGGAATTCGATCACACTAGTAAACTACCAAGGGAAATTAGGATGCATACATGTACGTGATCACACTCAAAGCAATAATGCTAGTGCAGATTTGTGGATTATGGAAGATCATATGGGGAAACAAGAATGGTCAAAGCTTACATTTTCCATAGCTGATCCTTCTATAGTACATTACCGTATCCTTGGTGTCACTCGCGATGGTGAGATTGTGATGATGTGTGGGAGTTTTTTTTGTTATAAATGATGACAATTTCTGGGCATACTATTATGATCATAAGAAAAACAAGACTAGAAGAGTTGAGTTCGAAAGGAACTTCACGGGGATGTATTGTAACTTTTTTGAGTTCGATCACATGGGGAATACTATGGCCTTGACGAGAGCACCTTTTCCAAAGAAGAAACTAGCAACTATACTAAAACGATTCTTTTGTGCCACTTCGCATTGTTAGCGTGACAACGTTCCGAATAAGGCTTTTGTCTTTGTAATTCGATTCGTTCCATTACTACATACAATATGTATTTTTCTACAATCATAAGGAAAGAGCAAACAATATGATGTTTGAATGGGACAGTAACATATTTTCCCATTATTATAATTAGACAAAAAAAGGTACCAAAATCATTTTAGAATAATACAAATTCTCTGTATATAAAATATAAACATACATAGACTTAAATATCTACAACTTCTATAGACTATAGTTATTCTATAATTATCCGATGGCTGAAAAATATATATGAGGTTCAAGTTTCATTTCATCTAATCATCTCGATCGCTTTCAAATAGATAACCATTATCACAATAATTAAGTCAATAATTATCCAATTTACATCTCACATCGCTCTCAGTATACTATATGTTTTATTGACTTATTACAAAACTAGACACACAAAAGAGTATCCAAGTTATTTTTTTTGGGTACCAAGTCATTTTCTTCTAATCTTCATACAAAAATAAATGGCAAATTGCAGATCCCGACCACCGTGGGTTGGCTCACTCATCTGCGGTGAGGCTCCGGAAAACTCCGGTTTGCGGTCTAAGCCGCCCGGTTCTTGGGGATGTCCGAAGAAAATGAGACATAGTCACGTCTCTTCTTTGACGAAACAGCAACGAGGAAGCTGGACCATTAACGTTAACGGTGGGGAAACAAGAAACCATTCCAATTTTGGTGACACCGGCGGGGTTGTCGCGGAGGATGAAGCGGAGCTAGTGGCGGTGCTCAGGGAAGCTCATCCGTACGTGAATCTACATAGAGACAGCGTATTTGTCGTTATGTTGTCGGCTGAACTACTTGACTCCGGTTCAACTCTCGACGGCATTCTCAAGGTCAAGGTCCATTACTATTTCTATTAGTTCTTTTTTCACCATTACCACTAGATTCCAAAACCACAAAACGCGTGACCATTGAAATGATAAATTTCATATAAGATAAGTTACTATTGTCCTGTCCATATCAATATGGTAGAAAACGCGGCGAGACGTGAAGGTTTCTGTGTGTTTACGTAAAATGGTACGTAAAAAACTAAAAGTAATCCTAATAATAATTGAATGTATCTGTCTTGTGATGTTTCTAGGTTCATTTCATTACATAACAGATACATTCTATACAAATAACGATATTATTGATGGCAAAACATCAAATACAATTGAATTTTTACATAGAAACTTAAAAGACGTACTTCTAATTTCTTCTTTTATTAAACAGAAGAGATAGTAATGCATATAACGTAATGCATATAACGCAAAAATCATATGTTTGATCAACAATTCAAGCGATTTTGTGAAAAAAGAGTAGTACCATTGTCTTTGTATTCAATAAATTTTTTTTTTTTGGGCAAACAAAAAACAAAATTTGTATTTAAACTCGCCAAATTATTGGAATTTTTAAATTTTCTTACCTCTAATATATATATTAACAGACAAAATATATAAAAAATAATAATAACACGTTTGTAATGCATTTCACAAACTTTAACGAAATCAACCAATCAGAAAACGGTAATAATTCAAAATCAGCATCTAACATGGGCCGTCGATGTTTTTTGCATCTCTTGTCTTGTTCCTCAACTCTCGTTTTCACTGACAGAGACAGCTGCAAATTCCGGTTCACGCTTATTTAACCAAACCGGTTTAAACCATTTTTGCTTGATTCAATAACCGAAATAAACCGAAATGAAATGCACGCATTCCAAAGCCTCTTCTTCTTCTTCTTCTTCTTCTTCCTCCACCGATCATCCGCCATTGTTTCCAATTTTGCTCTGATTCTATTCAATTTCATCGGAAAATTATTGAAAATGACGGAGCGAGGAGCTATGGTGGTATTTTCTTCTACCTGTTACGTTCCTCTCCGATGTCCTCAAACAAGAAAGGGTTTTGCTTTCTTCGTGCCGAGTAAAAAGCTAAACAGTCATCGTCAATTGATAAAGCTTCCGTTTTTCACGTCTTCTCCTCCGCCACTTACGGCGGCGAAATGCAATATGTTTGATTACGCGGAAACCGGTGAGAATTTCGTCGGTGATAAGCAGTTCGTGCGGTGGTTTCGTGAAGCTTGGCCGTATCTATGGGCTCATCGTGGCTGTACCTTCGTTGTCACTATCTCCGGAGATGTCTTAGATGGCCCTTATTGTGATCTCGTTTTAAAGGCACCTACTTGTTCTTTAATCTCTTTTTAAGTGTTTTTGGTTATATGAGAAATATTGCAGGCAAGGTGTTCGATTGTTTGTCTTAGCTAAAATTGAACATATAATTTTGTGTTTCTCAAGTGAAATTTATCGCATTGATTGCTCATTGATCTTGTTGGTTCTTCTGCAGCTATTTGATTAATGTACTTTAGATTTCAGTTCTTGTACTCTTTTTGGATAGGAATCTAAAGTGAATTGATTTTGACATATGTGCAGGACATAGCATTTCTTCATCACTTGGGCATTAGGTTTGTTCTAGTTCCTGGAACTCAAGTGCAAATCGACGAGCTTTTAGCTGAGAGAGGTCAGTTAATTAGCCTTGCCATTTATGTTCTTTATTTGCCTGTTTTTTGGACCTCTCAGTCACTTATAGTTATCTTTCGTAGCTTGTTTGGATACATTTAAGATGTTGATATCACCTTTCTATTGATATATTTAGCCAAATCAATTTCCCGTGCCAAGTGATGGTTTATCATCAGTTAGTGATGGCGAATTTGCGACATTATTGTGATAAATATGAATCTTTGAGCTTGTTCAGATGGAGCCTAAGGTGTATGAGTTTCAGGACGCGAGCCAACATATGTGGGTCGTTACAGAGTTACAGACTCAGCATCTCTGCAGGCTGCCAAGGAAGCTGCGGGGGCAATATCTGTAATGATTGAGGCCAAACTATCTCCCGGACCTTCAATTTACAACATACGCCGACATGGTGATAATAGTCGTTTGCATGAAACGGGTGTTAGGGTCGACACTGGTAACTTCTTTGCAGCAAAGGTGAGTTTTCCACTTTCTTGATATGTTAGTTTGAATGCCAATTCTTGTCATTTTTATCTGATTAATTGGCGTGGCAGAGAAGAGGTGTTGTTGATGGTGTTGATTTTGGAGCTACTGGTTTAGTAAAGAAGATAGATGTAGATAGGATCCGTGAGAGGCTTGATAGTGGTTCTGTAGTTCTACTGAGGAACTTGGGCCATTCCAGCTCCGGAGAAGTCTTAAATTGCAAGTATGCTCTCTTTCTTAGTAAAAGTTTATATCTTATTTACATCTTAAATCCTTGCAGTATTAGTTATCTCACTCTAATATTGGGACATTATTTCTACACTGCAGTACCTATGAGGTTGCTACAGCCTGTGCTTTAGCTATAGGAGCAGATAAGCTTATTTGCATAATGGACGGTCCAGTTCTTGATGAGAATGGACATCTTGTTCGCTTCTTGACTCTTCAGGAAGCAGATACGTTAGTCAGAAAACGGGCACAACAAAGTGAGATAGCTGCCAATTACGTGAAGGCTGTTGGGGATGGAGGGATAAGTAGTCTCCCTGAACCGCTTGGTTACAATGGGATGGTGACAACTCCCAACAATTATAACGGGAGACCAATTTGGGAAAAACACACTCCGACCTTTCAGAATGATGTTGGATTTGACAACGGAAACGGGTTGTGGTCTGGGGAGCAAGGTTTTGCTATTGGCGGTGAGGAGAGACTTAGCCGCTTAAACGGATATCTCTCTGAACTGGCTGCAGCAGCATTCGTCTGCAGAGTGAGTCCTTGAGCTAGTCCTCGTGTTCTTTTTGTTTACTTGCAAGTTTTTTGACACATTGATTGTATTGAAGGGTGGTGTTAAAAGAGTTCACTTATTGGATGGTACTATAAGCGGAGTGCTATTGTTGGAGCTTTTCAAAAGAGATGGAATGGGGACTATGGTGGCGAGGTATACACAACCGTTTTCAATTGCAAACGATTCATAGTTATAATCTTTCTTACAAAAGCTTACTGGCCCTTAATGTCACAGTGATGTATACGAAGGAACCCGAGAGGCGAAAGTGGAAGATCTTACTGGAATTAGACAAATAATCAAACCTCTGGAAGACTCAGGGACTTTAGTTCGCAGAACTGACGAAGAGGTTCGCCTTTTAGCTTAAGGTTCTAAGTCTGATTGTTTTGTTGCTATGGTTAAAGAGATAATCGTTATTTGGTGTTCAGCTAGTGCGAGCTTTGGATTCGTTTGTGGTTGTGGAAAGGGAAGGACAGATTATTGCTTGTGCGGCTTTGTTCCCTTTCTTTAAAGAAAAGTGTGGAGAAGTTGCAGCTATTGCGGTTTCATCTGATTGCCGTGGACAAGGACAGGGAGATAAATTGCTCGGTATAATCACAAAACTTTTGAGTTTACAATCTACAGTTAAGACAAAAACTCAGTTTCTTGACTGTGAAATATTTGCAGATTACATTGAGAAGAAAGCGTCAGCTCTCGGACTGGAGATGCTTTTTCTCCTAACAACGAGAACCGCTGACTGGTTTGTGAGACGCGGGTTTCAGGAATGTTCAATCGAGATGATACCGGAAGCAAGACGAGAAAGAATCAATCTTTCGAGGAGATCAAAGTATTACATGAAGAAGTTATTGCCGGACAGAAGTGGGATTTCTGTTGTTCGTACATTTTAATATGGTTCTTGAGAGTATCAGAGGAGAATGTAATTGACTCAGAAAAAAATCCACTGAATGTCTAAAGAGTCTGATGAAGGAATCAATATTATTTCCAAAATCAGTCTTTGCATCGCCATTATGGTAGGGCCTGGTAGCTATCACTTTGAGCTTCTCCACGAGTTCATCTGCATCTTCTTCCTTTGTGAAACCGTCCTCTCCTATACTGTCTTGATCTCGGCAGTGACCGCCACATCTGCTGCTCCGTCAATAGATACGGCAGGACAGTAACGATGATTGATGCCGAGTTTGTGCCGGAAGAGGACAGTAATTTAGACGTTATCTATAATATTGTTTCGTTTGATACTCATATTGTATTTGTGAAAATGAGAAAATAATCAAATATGTATTAAACTTAACTAAAATTAGGAAACAATAGGGGAAAACTACGTATGTGGTCTATCAAATTGTTGTACTTTTTCTTCATTTTTAACTAATTTATAGGCATTTCTTAAGGATTACATTTTCTTTTCTTTCTAATTTTAGGATAAAACAAATCTTTATATACAGATATTAGGTGATTGTGTACATATGCAAATTATTCCATCAAAACAGAAGGAAACAAAAAAGAAGTTAACAGTGAAAATGGCTAAAGGTGTACATGCCATTGGTTTCATCACTTATCTAGTGATTTTCTTGATTTTGACAGGTACTAGTATTACACATTGATGTGTATTTTATTTTCCGACTTGTGTACATATCTTATTTTTATAATCTTAAATATTATCAAAAAACTCAATAGCTAAATTTTAAACGCAAACAAGAACACTTTCCGTTTGCATTTGATATTGTTTTTTTTTTAAATATTTAAAATTTGATTTAAATTTCTAAACATAAAAACATCAATCAAAACATTTTTTTTTGAGATGTATAGACATAAAAATGTGTTTTTTTAAAGATGTAACTAGAATGGAAATATGCAAAATCTAATAGAGTGTTGAATGTTTCTTATATAATATATATATAGTAGGCATATCAAGAGTGAAGAGTAAGAAGCCACCATGTAAAGAGGGTCGAACCGCATACGTATCGCCTGGTCCTTGTAGTGACAGTCTATGCACACAAGACTGCACCCTTGCTGGTGTTTATAGCAAGGGGAAATGTGGAATTGAGAAATCAAAACCAGTTTGCAAATGTTATGGATGCAAAAAGGCGTAGTAGACTCGCCTGATCCTACTAATTGCAACAATATTATTCATTGTTAATTTGTTATAATTCATCATTCTAGAATTTTATTCTATTAGTAATGTTAAGAATTATAATTCTTATTATTATTATTATTTTTTTAATTTTGGGTGGGGTTAAAAAGGTTAAAATTCTTTGTAATAACGTGTTTATCCAGTTATAAAATTCCAAAATCCATTGATTTGTTGTTGATCAGATCCACCTTAGAAAATTACTTAAAGATAGCTCTTAATCCAAAAATTCAGTATTGCCATTAACTGATCTTGAATTCCGCATATCGTAATCAATCGAGCTTTTGGCATTTCTTACAATTGTTTTGTTTTTACAATATTGTCTATATATTGGTTTGACCCTTTGCCTCTCTTTGTTAGTGAGGTTTCACTTGGCAATCACTTATCAACAAAACAATGACACTAACACAAAAGGATTAGGCTTATAAATTCTGGTCAAGGGACGCCATCAAGTCACATAGAACCCATTGATAATATTGTTTCATTGATCAAAATCTTGATTAGAACATTCATAAACAAGAATTTGTAACACATCTTGATTAGAACATTCATAAACAAGAATATATATAACAAGAATATAAAGTTACTACGTGCATGTTGTTGCTATCTAAAGAGAGAGGAAAAAGTTATTTCTATAAGTATTAAATCAAATTTCCAAATATTTGTATTTTTGTTACTTTAGTCGACCTTTCCACGACGCTCTCGTTTGTTAACGCTCGTCGTTGTTGAGTAAAAATGAATTCTCAAACGATTAGAAGTTTTTAGTCTGTCTTACAAAAGCTTATTGGCCTTCAATGTCACAGTGAAGTGGAAGATCTTAATGGAAGACTCAGGGACTTGATAAAGAGGTTCACCTTTAAGTCTGCATAGCCTTAGTTTTAGGACAGTAACCATATATAATTACAGTAACGTTATATTCCTCAACAATTCCTCAATAACTCCACAAAATATATTATATATGTTACCATGTAGACCTTAATGTGGTCATCAAATCTATTTTGTGGTCAACAAATCTATACAAATCTTTTTCTTAATTCCTAGGTAATTTGTAGACATTTTTGTGAACAAAAATTTTCTATTTCTAGGAGAAAAGATCTTTATATACAACTAATAATATTTTTGCATTGATTAAATATAAATATTCTATTTCTAGGAGAAAAGATCTTTTGTGTACATATGTTAATGAGATTCCGTAAATAATCATACCCCATATGTTTAGGGAAATAATATCGTATATATTAATTCATATCTTTGTATATATATTCCATCAAAAAGAACGAAACAAGAAGAACATAACAGTGAAAATGGCTAAAGGTGTACATGCCATTGGTTTCATCACATATCTTGTGATTTTCTTGATTTTGACAGGTACTGTACTTTGATCCTTGAATATTTGAAGTATTCAAATTCTGATATGAAGGGTTTTTGATTAATGTTTCTTTTACATAATGTAGTAGGAATATCAAGAGTAAAGACACAGCAGCCAACATGTAACGAGGGTCGAGTCGCATACGTGTCCGCTGGTCAATGTAGTGACAGTTTATGCAAACAAGACTGCACCCTTGATGGTGTTTATCTCAACGGCAAATGTGGAATTGAGAAGTCAAAACCAGTTTGCAAATGTTATGGATGCAAAAAGGTGTAGTAGACTCGGCTGATCCTACTTGCAACAATACTATTCATTGTTTTCATTCATCAATATAAAAATGTAACGTCCAAAATATTTAAAAAGAAAAATGCAATTTTGATTCAGCTTTCAACTTATATTTCAAGTATTTCGGATCTAATAGAATGAAAAAGTAGTCCTACCGAACCATAAAAAAAAAAACATTGAATATATTTTAGTATTTACGATCAATTATCCAAACCAACCCGAACCCAAACTGTCATTGATGAAACCTTGCATCTATTTATTAGTGAGTTTTCACTTGTCCATAAAATAATGTTGAACACACAATATTATTTCATTGATTTAAGACTTTATTAGAGAACATTATATAAATCACAACATAGCATATGAATTACTGATTGTATATAAAATTAATTTAATGATTGACTTCAAGTGCTTCTTGTTTAGGAGGAGATGTTTGGGTATAGATGTAATCAAGGTGAGCTAGCGTCCGAAGTCGTTTTCTACATACACTCATCACCTTCACAACCCATCTTCTATAACCAAATCAAATAAAACTTTACTTAGTACGTTCCATGAGCATATTATGTGTATTGATAAAGAAGTTGAGTATAATAGTTAATGATTTACTTTAGCTGCATGTGGTTTAGGAGGAGATGCTTGGGTATAGATGTAATCAAGGTGAGCATCTGACGTCGTTTCCATCATACATTCATCACCTTCACAACCCATCACCTACAACCAAATCAAATAAAACTTTACTTAGTACGTTCCATGAGCCCTTTAGGTGTATTGATAAAGAAGTTGAGTATGATGGTTAAGGATTGACTTTAGCTGCATGCGTCGTTTCCATCATACATTCATCACCTTCACAACCCATCTCCTTCTCCTTCATTCAAATTATAAATAAATTTCACAAATCATCAATGGCCTCTCTTAGAAATTATAAACACTCAACAAAAAAATTATATTTTGGGTTATTTTTTCCTAAGAGAGAATGAGTATATTTACCATAGGTTTGTTCTGGAGAGACGAGTCAGGACGAGCCACTGAATCAATAACCATGAAGCTAAGTAAAAGTGCTGCAACGATGAGAATGTTGATCTTTGACATTGTTTCTTCTTCTTGAATCCTGTTTTTTTTTTCTTTCTCTGTTTTTATTTGCTTGGCTTGGTTTGTGATGTTATTTATATAGAGGGTGTTCTAGAGGAAGAGTCATATTTTATAAGGCTAAGATTAGGTAACGATACTTTTAATATATATATTTTTTCCTATTTATGGCTGCAAAAACTTATCCAACTCTTTAATTGTTGATAGAAACGTATTAAATTAATAACTTATTTCTTTTTTTCTTTCTTTTTGAAACATTTTAGATTTTCTTAATGCATTAAATTAAATTTCTAAATTTTTGTAGTTTTGTTACTTGGTCAAATCTTTCCATGACTCTCTAGTTGGTATGTGGTAACGCTTGTTGAATAAAATTGAATGCTTTAGTTTAACTTTCATTAGCTATTAAATGTCGTAAGAACATATTTTGACTTAATTAAAAATGTTAATATTTTGAGTATATATTTTTTTGCATTTTAGGAAAACTTTTTTCTTTTGTTTTTGTAAAAATAATTCCAATAGATATTATAATAAATTAAATTCAACTTTGCTTTCTAGATGAACTTTATTTGGTTTGTATGCAAGATGCCATGAAACCTTGAGAAGAATCAGACCATAGTTTATTATTACTTTAGGTGTTAAATTGTATTTCCATTATAAAACAAGTATTTAAATGGGATTTTTTTTTTTGTCGATTTAAATGAGATTTTCTTTTTTTCCGGATCTACATCATAAATATTCATATCGGGCCTATGACTTTGAGCAAAGTTAGAGAAGCCGAAATTTGAATTTAAATTAATGAAGCTTATTGGGCCTATACTATACGAAACCCATATCATAATATGTCGGCGATGACAAAACGCTAGTTTCTTCCTATACGTTTGCTTATATTGCCAAAAACAAAATAATAACTTTGTAATCAAGGTTTTGACCAAAAAAAAAAAAAAAAAAAAAAAACTTTGTAATCAAGGAAACTTCTGAACCGTCTGATTGAATCATCATCTGACGAATCAACGGCTAATCTTGGTATAATTATAGCCGTTAGGAAACGCGTTTTGTCAAGATGTATCCATATATTTTGTTGCAAAACGAAACTTACACATTATTCTTTTTTCTTCTTTCTTTTCCCAATTTCTCTCTCGCTGTCTCTCTTGGTTCTTCGTTTTTGAATGAAGAAGAAGACTGATGAGTACTTTGACGGTTGGTGAGGATAATTCATGGTAAATCATCGTAGAATTAGTATTTTTAATTTCTGTGTGTTGCAAATTTATAGGATTTATATAAGTTTTTGTGTAATCGTTCTTATATATGTTTGATTGATTTCTAGGGTTTTGTTTTTGGTTTGATTCAGGCTAAAACCAAGTACAAATCGGCTAGGGTTTCTTCTTATGATTTAGAAAATGCGACGGAGAGTTCCCGGAGAGAATCTTAACCAGAGAGGTTGAGATTGCGATGATGGTGAGAAGAAGAGAGAGGGTGTAGAACTGATCGGTTTAGAAGCGATTGAAGAGAGAAGAGAAGCGTTTTGATTATTTATTATTTCTTAATTTGGGATTGAAATTTTGGAGGTTTAGTTGAAGAAGAAGAATTAGCGATTTCCTCTGATTCGCATCTCTGAATGTGAGGGGAAATATACAGACATGGCAAGAAGCTTTTGGTGGTCGATACCATGTATGTTAAACATGATACCTTTTAGTCGGATGGAATTGAGCGTTTCCACCTCAGATTAAGATGCTTTTAGCCTCATGTACTCTCTTCTTGTGCATCGCTCTTTGTCTTATGGATTTGGTGTGTTTGGGTGGAGTCTTATAGTTTCTTGATATTTTCAGGTTCTGTTAGCCTGGAAGAGATTGAACACGCTGAGGGATCACTTGACGTTTTGATGGACATCCCGAGGTATGCATTAATAGATGAAACTGGTTTTCTTTTGAGTTTAAATTGTATTTGACTTACTTTTGACAAATGGTTTTACATTTTGATGACTTCAGTTTGTAGGAATCGAGGCTTTCCACCTCATATTCACTCAGCTCATTGCACACATTGCTCCATCGGATGAAGATGTTGTTATTCATGCAAGGAGATGGTGCTTCTAGCCTCAGGTACTCTCTTCTAGTCAATCTATGCTCTTTGTCTAATGGATGGGTTTTGTTTTGGTGGAAGTCTTAGTTTCTTGATATGTTCAGATTCAAAGCGCTGAGGAATCAGTTGATGTTCTGATGGACATGCATGAAGCACTTGATCTCAGGAATCCCCGAGGTATGCATTAATTGATGAACTGCTTTTTTTTTTGAAGTAATGGAAGCTACTTCTTTTCAGTTTTAAAAGAAGAAGTTATAGTTGACTTAGTTTTGACAAATGGTTTTACATTTTGATGACTTCAGTCTGTTGGAATTGAGGGGTTCCACCTCGAATGCACTCAGCCCATTTCACTCATTGCTCCATCAGATGAAGATGTTGATATTTAGGCAAGGAGATGGTGCTTCTAATTTCAGGTACTCTCTTTCTAGTCGATCCATGCTCTTTTTCTACTAGATGGGTTTTGTTTTGGTGAAGTCTTAGTTTCTTGATATGTTGCTGGAACATTATATTAACTTTTTGCATTCAATCTCTAAAGGTCTTAAAGAGATTCCAGCCTGACTTTTCTTTAACGAGGTATTTCTCTGTCTTTCTCGTTTTGTTTGTGTTTTTCAATTTTCAGAGGGTTGAAATTTGAAGACAAACGATTAATCCAATTCTTATGAGATTTATTGTTTCTTTATTTAAGCAATTGACTTCTGTATCATTATGATTTTCAAAACTCAAGATTTTTGTTTATGTTTTTGTTTCTTTCTTTAACAACCCAAAAAGGATCATGGCCAGACACTAATCTAATAGTGTTTTGTCAAGACGCATCAATATATTTTGTTGCAAAACGAAATATACTCATTATTCTTTTTCTCTTTCTTTTCCCAATTTCTCTCTCTCTTGGTTCTTCGTTTTTGAATGAAGAAGACTGATGAGTTCTTCGACTGTTGGTGAGGATAATTCATGGTAAATCATCGTAGAATTAGTATTTTTAATTTCTGTGTATTGCGAATCTATAGGATTTATATAAGCTTTTGTGTAATCGTTCTGATATATGTTGGATTGATTTCTAGGGTTTTGTTTTTGATTTGATTCAGGCACAAACCAAGTACAATCGGCTAGGGTTTCTTCTGATGATTTAGAAATTGTGACGGAGATAATCTTAATCGGAGAGTTTGAGATTGCGAAGAGCCTTTGCGATGATGGTGAGAAGAAGAGAGAGGGTGTAGAACTGATAGGTTTAAGACCAAAGACGGACGGAATAGGAACCAAAGAGTTCCACCATTGTTACCCTCGCTTTGAAAACCCATAGAGTCAAAAGACTTTGGTACCCACGACTTTGGAAAACCATAAGACGAAGAGTCAAACGACTTTGGTATCCACAACTTTGGAAAACCATAAGACGAAAAGTGTCAAACGACTTTGGTATCCACGGCTTCGAAAATCCATAAGATAGAGAGTCAAACAACTTTTGTACCTACGGCTTCGAAAATCCATAAGACAGAGAGTCAAACGACTTTTGTACCCACGGCTTCGAAAATCCATAAGACAGAGAGTCAAACGACTTTTGTACCCACGGCTTCGAAAAACCATAAGACAGAGTCAAACGATTTTTGTACCCACGGTTTTGAAAAACCATAAGACAACGAATCAAACGATTTTTGGTACCCACGGCTTTGAAATACCGTAAGACAAACAATCAAACGACTTTGGTACCCACGACTTTGAAAAACCGTAAGACAAAGAGTCAAATTTATAAGACATTGAGTCAATAGTCTTGGGATGCGATTGGTACCCACAGCTTTGAAAAACCGTAAGACAAAGAGTCAAATTTATAAAACATTGAGTCAATAGTCTTGGGATGCGATTGAATTTACGACCAAAATCTTGAGAGAACAAGGTAGGTATAGGGCATTCATGTAAAATGAAGACTAGGTATAGGCATTCACGTAAAATGAAGACTAACTAACTCTGATTTCCTCAGGTATGTTCTTCTGAAACTGTTCAGATTGTTGAGACTTTGAGTAAATTTCAAGTGTAACAGACTTCTTTGCCAAGTATATGCTTTTCAAACCTTTTGATTTTGTTTTTGTTTCTATGTGCTTTTCAAACTTGTTTATAATTAATTATGGATGCAAACATGTGTGGTAGACTCGGCGGTATCCTACTTGCAACAATATTATCAAAGTGTAACGTCCAAAAAAATTAAAATAAAAAAAACATGTATAAACATTACGAATTTACAAAAAATGATATAATGATTGTTTTTTTCTGAATTTTTGGAACGCTACAAAAAATAGTAAAAAAATTAAATTTGTAATAACGTATATTTGGTTATTCCAATCAATTATCCGAACCGATCCAACCCAAACAATATTTTTCATTGATGAAACATTGCTTCTCTTTGTTAGTAAATTTTCACTTGTCAACAAAATGATGAAAAAAATATTATTTCATTTATTTAAGTCTTTATTTACATATATATCACAAGATAACATATACAATACTGGTTGATACTTAAATTAAGGATTGACTTTAAGTGCTTATGGTTTAGGAGCATCCGAAGTCGTTTTCCTCATATTCAGTCCCAAGGTTCACAACCCATATCCTATAACCAAATCAAACAAAATTTTACTTAGTACGTTCCATGAATATATTAGGTGTATTGATAAAGAAGTTGAGTATAATAGTTAAGGATTTACTTTAGCTGCATTCGGTTTAGGAGGAGATGGTTGGGTATAGATGTAATCAAGGTGAGCATCCGACATCGTTTTCCTCATATTACAGTCCCAAGGTTCACAACCCATCTCCTTCTCCTTCATTCAAATTATAAATAAATTTCACAAATCATCAATGGCCTCTCCTAGGAATTATAAAACATTCAACAAAAGAAAAAAGTATTTTGGTTTTTATCCTAAGAGGGAATGAGTATATTTACCATAGGTTTGTTCTGGAGAGACGAGTCAGGACGAGCCACTGAATCAATAACCATGAAGCTAAGTAAAAGTGTTGCAACGATGAGGATGTTGATCTTTGACATTGTTTCTTCTTCTTGAATCCTTTTTTTGTTCTTTCTCTGTTTTTATTTGTTTGGCTTGGGTTGTGATGTTATTATATAGAGGGTGTTACAGAATAAGAGTCATATTTTATGAGGCTAAAGATTAGGTGACGATACTTACAAAGTTACAATATTTGTGTTTTTGTTTCTTAGTCAAATCTTTTCATGACTCTCTAGTTGGTAACGCTCGTTGAATAAAAATGAATCTTTCAGTAAACTTCGGCCAGTAGCTACTAAATGTCGTAAGAACAGCTTTTGACTTGATTAAAAATGTTAACTAATACTTTAATATTTTTTTATTTTAAAAATCATTTTTTTCTCTCAAGGAAAACTTTTTTATTTTAATAATCCCAGTTAATATTAAAATCAAGTAAATATTTATTGATTTTAGGAGATAAGAGTTTTGTGTAATTATTTAAACAGTTTTCATGATGATTAATCTTTGAGAAATTTTGCTAAAGAAGTTGGTAGTCACTGAATCAAATAGAAGCGTTGGTTTGGTTTATCTGAAATTCGGTTTCGAAAATTGGCTTAACCGGATCTAAATCATAATTCTTCATATCGGGCCAATAGCAATAGACTTAATATAAACAAAGGAAGAGAAGCAAAATTTTGAATTTTAAATTAATGGAGCTTATTGGGCCTAAACTATATGAAACCCATATAATAATCTCTCGGCAATGACAAAACGCTAACAGTACGTTTGCGTTTGTTTATATTGCCAAAAAACAAAAATAATCACTTTTTTAAAATCGAGGAAAATACAGGACCGTCCGATTGAATCATCCTCTGACGAATCAACGGCTAATATATGTATAATTATAGCCGTTAGGCAACGCGTTTTGTCAAGACGCATTTATATATTTGTTGCGAAACGAAATTTACACATAATTATTTTTTCCTTTTTTTTTCCCAATCTCTCTCTCTCTCTCTCTCTCTCTCTCTCTTGGTTCTTCGTTTTTGAATGAAGAAGAAGACTGATGAGTTCTTCGACGATTGGTGAGGAAATTTCATGGTGAAGCATCTTAAAAATTAGTATATTCAGTTTCTCTGTATTGCGAATTTATAGGATTTATATAAGTTTTTGTGTAATCGTGTTCTTATATATGTTGGATTGATTTCTAGGGTTTTGTTTTCGGTTTGATTCAGGCACAAACCGGCTAGGGTTTCTTCTGATGATTTAGAATCTGCGACGGAGAGTTTCGGGATGATTCCGGGAGAGAATCTTAACCAGAGAGGTTGAGATTGCGATGATGGTGAGAAGAAGAGAGAGGGTGTAGAACTGATCGGTTTAGAAGCGATCGAAGAGAGAAGAGAAGCGTTTTGATTATTTATTATTTCTTAATTTGGGATTGAAATTTTGGAGGTTTAGTTGAAGAAGAAGAATTAGCGATTTCCTCTGATTCTCATCTCTGAATGTGAGGAGAAAGACATGGCAAGAAGCTTTTGGTGGTCGATACCATGAAGTCAGGGTATGTATGTTAACATGATGAGATAAGTCTTTCTTTTATTAATCATTAGACAAATTTGTCTTCTAAATATGTTTTAACTAACGGTTTCTACATTTTTGATATATTTTAGTGGGCTGGAATTGAGCGTTTCCACCTCAGATGAAGATGCTGCTTCTTCAAGTAACTAGCCTCAGGTACTCTCTTCTTGTTCATAGATGCTCTTTGTTTAATGGATTCTTTTTTATTTGGGTGGAGTTTTTTTGATATTTGCAGGTTCTTTTACCCTGCAAGAGATTCACCGGGCTGAGGGATCACTTGAGGTATGCATTAATAGATGAAACTGCTGGTTTTCTTTTGAGTTTTAAAAGAAGAACTTATAGTTGACAAATGGTTTTACATTTTGATGACTTTAGTCTGCTGGAATTGAGGGTTTCCACTTCATATTCACTCAGCCCATTGTACATATTGCTCCATCTGATGAAGATTTTGCTATTCAGGCAAGGAGATGGTGCTTCTAGCCTCAGGTACTCTTTTATTCAATCCATGCTCGTTGTCTACTGGATGGTTTTTTGGTGGAAGTCTTATAGTTTCTTGATGTTTTCAGTTTCTTTTTGCTTCGAAGAGATTCAAAGCGCTGAGGAATCAGGTTGATCTTTTGATGGACATGCATGGAACACTTGATCTCAGGAATCCCCAGGTATGCATTAATTGATGAAACTGGTTTTCTTTCAAGTAATGGAAGCTACTTCTTTTTAGTTTTAAAAGAAGAACTTATAGTTGACTTAGTTTTGACAAATGGTTTTACATTTTGATGACTTCAATCTGCTGGAATTGAGGGTTACCACCTCATATGCACTCATTGCTCCATCAGATGAATATGTTGCTATTCAGGCAAGGAGATGGTGCTTCTAGTCTCAGGTACTCTCTTCTAGTTGATCCATGCTCTTTATGTAGTAGATGGGTTTTGTTTTGGTGAAGTCTTAGTTTCTTGATATGTTGCTGGAGATATTTTAACTTCTTGCATTCAATCTCTAAAGGTCTTAAATAGATTTCAGCCTGACTTTTCTTTCACCAGGTATTTCTCTGTCTTTCCCGTTTTGTTTGTGTTTTTCAATTTTCAGAGGATTGAAATTTGAAGGCAAACGATTAATCCAATTCTTATGAGATTTATTGTTTCTGTATTTAAGCAATTGACTTATGTATCATTGTGATATTCAAAACTCAAGATTTTTGTTTTTTTCTTTAGCAGCCCAAAAAAAGATCATGGGCAGACACTAATCTAATAGTGTTCTGTCAGATTTTATTTTGGAGACATTGTCCCGAGCAAAGTTGTCAAACTATTGATTGGCTTTGGTAGTGCACGCATGTTGGGTGGGGGTCAAAAAGAGATTTGGGATTGTTAGATGGGAATGACACATGTCTTAAAAAGTCTTAAGACAAAGACTGAAAAGAACCAAAGAGTTCTCTTAATTTGTACCCCCGGCTTTGATAAAACATAAGACAAAGAGTCAAAAGGCTTTGGTACCCACGGCTTGTTGGTTGGGAATGCCATATGGCTTAAAGTCTTAAGACAAAAGACTGAAAAGAACCAAAGAGTTCTCTCAATTTGTATCCTCGGCTTGTTGGCTGGGAATGCCATATGGCTTAAAGTCTTAAGACAAAAGACTGAAAAGAACCAAAGAGTTCTCTCAATTTGTACCCTCGGCTTGTTGGTTGGGAATGCCATATGGCTTAAAAAGTCTTAAGACAAAAGACTGAAAAGAACCAAAGAGTTCTCTCAATTTGTACCCTCGGCTTGTTGGTTGGGAATGCCATATGGCTTAAAAAGTCTTAAGACAAAAGACTGAAAAGAACCAAAGAGTTCTCTCAATTTGTACCCTCGGCTTGTTGGTTGGGAATGCCATATGGCTTAAAAAGTCTTAAGACAAAAGACTGAAAAGAACCAAAGAGTTCTCTCAATTTGTACCCTCGGCTTGTTGGTTGGGAATGCCATATGGCTTAAAAAGTCTTAAGACAAAAGACTGAAAAGAACCAAAGAGTTCTCTTAATCTGTACCCTCGGCTTGATGGTTGGGAATACAATATGGCTTAAAAAGTCTTACGACAAAGACTGAATAGAAGAACCACAGAGTTCTCACAGTTGTTACCCACGGCTTTGAAATACCATAAGACAAAGAGTCAAAAGACTTTGGTACCCGCGGCTTTGAAAAACCATAAGACATAGAGTGAATAGAACCGAAGAGTTCTCACAATTGGTACCCACGGCTTTGAAAAACCATTAGACAAAGAGTCGAAAGACTTTGGTACCCACGGCTTTGAAAAACCATAAGACATAGAGTCGAAAGACTTTGGTACCCACGGCTTTGAAAAACCATAAGACATAGAGTCGAAAGACTTTGGTACCCACGGCTTTGAAAAACCATAAGACAAAGAGTCGAAAGACTTTGGTACCCACGGCTTTGAAAAACCATAAGACATAGAGTCGAAAGACTTTGGTACCCACGGCTTTAAAAAACCATAAGACATAGAGTGAATAGAACCAAAGAGTTCTCACAATTGGTACCCACGGCTTTGAAAAACCATAAGACAAAGAGTCGAAAGACTTTGGACCCATGGCTTTGAAAAACCATAAGACATAGAGTCGAAAGACTTTTGGTACCCACGGCTTTGAAAAACCATAAGACATAGAGTAAAGGTATTTTCTGGGTCGCAATCGCTATCGCAGCGGCTGATAAAAGAACAGGGCCAGAGTAAAAAATATCATAGATAGTTCTAACAAAAATAAAAGTTCAAGAAGAAACAGATAATACTAGTCATATTTTACTAAAATCTGAATGTATATTTTATTAATAAAGTAATATAGTTATTAATTTAAAATGTTGATGAAATTGTATATAATAAGATCTTTTTTAAAGTATTATTTTATTATCTTATTGAGTTGTGTTAGTTATTACTAATTTAATTGGAGAAATTTACTAACTTTTTTTTTTTGGTCATAGCTGAAATTTAATTTATAAATTTTTTTAGTGTATTTAACTTAGCTAACAGAACTTGATTAAACGATATTTTATTCTTTAAACACAAAACGATGATATAGCTTATAGCGTGTACTCTTCATGTCCTGCATAAAATGTATCAAGAAATTAATTAAAACGAGCCGACTTAGCTTAATTCAAGGAATCAATGTAAAGAGAGTTTGGCTTAGCATAACAAAAGGACTGAGTCAATTTCTCAAAAAGCTTAAAATAAAAACCACAGATCTTAAAACTCGCCTTTGTATATTCTTCCTCCATTTAATTTGCGATTCTTCTGCTCTTCTTAATTTTCTCTCCCACATTATTTTCCCTAAAGAAAACATTAATATTAATCAAAAAGAAAAATAGCTAGACATTGAAGCTGGAGAATAGAAATGGAGAGTTACCTCAACTCGAATTTCGACGTTAAGGCGAAGCATTCGTTTGAGGAAGTGCTCGAAAAATGGCGGAATCTTTGCAGTGTCGTCAAGAACCCGAAACGTCGGTTTCGCTTTACCGCCAACCTCTCCAAGCGTTACGAAGCTGCTGCCATGCGTCGTACCAACCAGGTCCATCTTCTTTTGCCTTCTTTTATGTCTCTTGAAACCATTCCAAGGTTTTCAAAAACGGTTTTGTAGCTTTTTAGTTAGTTTTTAAAACTATTTAGCTTGTTAGAAAATATTTTTATAAAGATTTTCACTATGTTGATCATTTATAAATTTTTAACTCCTAATTCTTTTATGAATAGTAAATTTCATTTACTGACCTTTTATATCTAAATGCATATAATTTTCTTTTTAAATTCGTTTTAGTAGGAAATGTTTTTAATTTATTTACGAATTGATATTATATGAATCATAATTTACCATCTGACTTGAGATTTGGTTTATAGATTTCTCTGTTTATGGAAATCATTTTATTTTCCCTATTTGAAAATTTGCTATATACAGGAGAAACTAAGGATTGCAGTTCTTGTATCAAAAGCCGCATTCCAGTTTATCTCTGGTGAGTTTATTAATCTAAGACATAAGAAACTTTATAGTGTTTGCATTTCTTGAAAACGTGTTCTGTTCTTGATTTTGATTTTTTTTTTCTTCTCAGGTGTTTCTCCAAGTGACTACAAGGTGCCTGAAGAAGTTAAAGCTGCAGGGTTTGACATTTGTGCGGATGAGTTAGGATCAATAGTAGAAGGTCACGACGTGAAGAAGCTTAAGTTCCACGGTGGAGTTGATGGTCTTTCAGGTAAGCTTAAGGCATGTCCTAATGCTGGTCTCTCAACAGGTGAATCTGACCAGTTAAGCAAACGACAAGAGCTTTTTGGAATCAACAAGTTTGCAGAGAGTGAATTGAGGAGTTTTTGGGTGTTTGTTTGGGAAGCACTTCAAGATATGACTCTTATGATTCTAGGAGTTTGCGCTTTCGTGTCTTTGATAGTTGGAATTGCAACTGAAGGATGGCCTCAAGGCTCACATGATGGTCTTGGCATTGTTGCTAGTATCCTTTTGGTTGTGTTTGTAACAGCAACAAGTGATTACAGACAGTCTTTGCAGTTCCGGGACTTGGATAAAGAGAAGAAGAAGATTACGGTTCAAGTTACGCGAAACGGGTTTAGACAGAAGTTGTCTATATATGATTTGCTCCCTGGTGATATTGTTCATCTTGCTATTGGAGATCAAGTTCCCGCGGATGGTCTTTTCCTCTCGGGATTCTCTGTTGTTATCGACGAATCGAGTTTGACTGGTGAGAGTGAGCCAGTGATGGTTAGTGCACAGAACCCTTTCCTTCTCTCTGGAACCAAAGTTCAAGATGGTTCATGTAAGATGCTGGTTACAACAGTTGGGATGAGAACTCAATGGGGAAAGCTAATGGCAACTCTAAGTGAAGGAGGCGATGACGAAACTCCGTTGCAGGTGAAACTTAATGGAGTTGCAACCATCATTGGTAAAATCGGTCTTTTCTTCGCTATTGTTACCTTTGCGGTTTTGGTGCAAGGAATGTTTAAGAGGAAGGTTTCATTGGGTACTCACTGGAGGTGGTCTGGAGATGAAGCATTGGAGCTTTTGGAATATTTTGCTATTGCTGTGACAATTGTTGTTGTTGCCGTTCCTGAAGGTTTACCATTAGCTGTCACACTTAGTCTCGCGTTTGCGATGAAGAAGATGATGAACGATAAAGCACTTGTTCGCCATTTGGCTGCTTGTGAGACAATGGGATCTGCAACTACTATCTGTAGTGACAAGACTGGTACATTAACAACAAATCACATGACTGTTGTGAAATCTTGCATTTGTATGAATGTTCAAGATGTAGCAAGCAAAGGTTCTAGCTTACAGTCTGAAATTCCTGAAGCTGCTCTAAAACTATTGCTCCAGTCGATTTTTAATAATACTGGCGGCGAAGTTGTAGTGAACGAACATGGGAAGACAGAGATATTGGGAACACCAACAGAGACTGCTATATTGGAATTAGGACTATCTCTTGGAGGTAAGTTTCAAGAAGAGAGACAATCTTACAAAGTTATCAAAGTTGAACCTTTTAACTCAACAAAGAAAAGAATGGGAGTAGTCATTGAGCTGCCTGAAGGAGGACGTATTCGCGCTCACACGAAAGGAGCTTCTGAGATTGTTTTAGCAGCTTGCGATAAAGTTATCAACTCAAGCGGTGAGGCTGTTCCGCTTGATGAAGAAACAATCAAGTACTTGAATGTTACAATAAACGACTTTGCAAATGAGGCTCTTCGTACTCTTTGCCTTGCCTATATGGATATCGAAAACGGGTTTTCAGCTGATGAAGGCATTCCAGCCTCAGGGTTTACTTGCATAGGAATTGTTGGTATCAAAGACCCTGTTCGTCCTGGAGTCAGAGAGTCCGTGGAACTTTGTCGCCGTGCGGGTATTATGGTGAGAATGGTAACAGGAGATAACATCAATACCGCAAAAGCTATTGCTAGGGAATGTGGAATCCTTACTGATGATGGTATAGCCATTGAAGGTCCTGTGTTTAGAGAAAAGAATCAAGAAGAGATGCTTGAACTCATTCCCAAGATTCAGGTAACAGTTTCTTGATTTAGACTTAATGCTACTTCATATATTCTTGCTAAGACTTGAGCAAGATCTTTTTTTTTTCTTACTAGGTGATGGCTCGTTCTTCTCCCATGGACAAGCATACACTCGTGAAGCAGTTAAGAACCACTTTTGATGAAGTTGTTGCTGTGACTGGTGATGGTACAAACGATGCACCTGCACTACACGAGGCAGATATAGGATTAGCTATGGGCATTGCTGGAACAGAAGTGAGTATGATATGTCAGAAAAGACTAATGTTAACTATTATGAAAACGACTAAAAACATTTTCTTAAAACTGTTTTAGGTAGCAAAAGAGAGCGCGGATGTTATCATTCTCGACGATAATTTCAGCACGATCGTTACGGTGGCCAAGTGGGGACGTTCTGTTTACATTAACATTCAGAAATTTGTGCAGTTTCAGTTAACAGTCAATGTTGTTGCCCTAATTGTTAACTTTTCTTCAGCTTGCTTGACTGGTACGTTAAATGAATTGGCTGATTCAGTTTTATTCAAACTGTAACTTTTACTATTCCATCTTTACTTTGTTTCTGCATTTTATTCACAGGAAGTGCTCCTCTAACTGCTGTTCAACTACTTTGGGTGAACATGATAATGGACACACTTGGAGCTCTTGCTCTAGCCACCGAGCCTCCGAACAACGAGTTAATGAAACGTATGCCCGTAGGAAGGAGAGGGAATTTCATTACCAACGCGATGTGGAGAAACATCTTAGGACAATCTGTGTACCAGTTCGTTATCATTTGGTTCTTACAGGCCAAAGGGAAGTCTATGTTTGGTCTAGTTGGTTCTGACTCTACTCTTGTATTGAACACACTTATCTTCAACTGCTTTGTCTTCTGCCAGGTAATAATCATCAAACTGTACTCAAAACATAGACACATTTTAAGCTTTTTTGGTATGACTATGAGAAATTATTTGGATTGTTCTAAATGTTTCAGGTTTTTAATGAGATAAGCTCGAGGGAGATGGAAGAGATCGATGTTTTCAAAGACATACTCGACAACTATGTCTTTGTGGTTGTCATTGGTGCAACAGTTTTCTTTCAGATCATAATTATTGAGTTCTTGGGCACATTTGCAAGCACCACACCTCTTACAATAGTCCAATGGTTCTTCAGCATATTCGTCGGATTCTTGGGCATGCCTATCGCTGCTGGCTTGAAGAAAATAATAGTGTGATCGAAGAAGATACAATGCCGATAACAATGTCTCTCTTATACAACAGAAGTTCCTCTTGGACACCTTTTTAATCTTTTGCCTTTTCTTTTTTTTTGCAATGTGGTTGTTTGTGTTTTAAAAATATATTGTTTTAGGGTAAAAGTATTAGCTAAATCAAACCCCATTTATTAATTTTTCTTTGTTAGAAAATAAGTTATTTTTGGTTATAAAACCAAATGTTCTCATGCCACCATGTATTTCAAACTAGAAGTAGACCCGCCCGATGCGCGAGATAAATTTGATATTATATTTATAACAATTTGATTGAAGCAAAATCTCTTCATCTTATGTACTATCTCATAGAATATTTATTGGGAGATTTGCACAACTAACCTTTTTATGATACATTTTCTACAAGTACCCTCTCTAGGTGTCCATTTTCAAAAATACCCTCTTCAATGTACAAAATGACTAAATTACCCTCCTTTATTATAACTCATGATGAAGAAAGGAATATTCTTTCCAACAAAAAGAATATTCCTTCCGAAAAATTTCCCGCCAAAAATTTTCGGCAAAAAATTTCGACAAAAAACTTTCCCACCAAAAAAATTTTTCCGCCAAAAATTTTTCCGCAATTCCTTAAAAAAACCTTGTAAATATTTATAAATCCCTTAAAAATCCTTTTAAAACCCTTGTAAATCTTTTAAAAGTCATCCAAAACCTTTCAAAACTTGAGTAAACCTTTTAAAACCATTGTAAATCATTTTATAACATTTATAAACACTTGTAAATTCTTTTAAACCCCTTATAACCGTGATAATTCATTTAATAAGGTGGAACAAGATAGAAGTCACGAGATGGTCGGCTCTATCATTTAATAATACCAAAAAAGACTTCTATCTTGTTCCAAAGGTGGATCAGTGGCCAGCCTTTGTGATTAAAAATTGGCCTTTGTCAGCTTTATGTCCTTTGTCTCCTTGTTTTTCGTTTTCTCAGTCACTACTGCGTGATACTAAATAGTTTTGAAGAGAAATCTTCTGTTATTGAATCTCAGTATGACTTTTTGAGTTAAAACTTAAGTCCTATACATTATTAAGTTTACTGATTTTTTATAACACAAGTCAGCTAAATAATAGTGGATTGGCCTGGGGCCTGAGCATTCGGGTCAGGTATTTTCGGTTTGGATATTTCGGGGTTAGTGATAAGAAACCAAACAAGTATTTATAAAACTTCGGATCGAGTTCGGTTCTTTTTGGGTCGGGTGATAATGTTTGAGAAATAAAAGAAACTAGCATATATGTACCTATAAATGAGAAACTAACATATATGTATGTATGTTTGGGGTATTAAAAAGTACCCACATGTTGCAGGTTCGGTTTGGGTAGTACCCGATACATGTTGGATCTTAACAACAAAAAACGGTATTTGTAAAGAACGGGTTCGGGTATTTTGGATCGGATTATGTTCGGGTTTTTGGGTTTGATTATGTTGCCCATGCCTAATCATTAGCCTATGTTGTATATGAAAACGCATATTTGTAGCTATGTTCTATTACTTGTATGATTGACTTCGAATTGTATGAGCATAAAGTAAATAAGACACAAGTGGATATTGCTTCTTGTAAGCATATGTATATATTTTCTCCAACATTTAGAATTTTCTTGCCAATAACTGGGTTATGTGCTAGGAAACCCGATAACATATGAAGAAATGGAAATAAACTATCGTATTCCATTTGCTCATGGAATGTCATTAATCTCTGATGAACTCTATGAGGTATGAAACATATGTATGTCATGCTTCTTTTTGTTACAACCTAAGCTTGCCAACTTAATTTGTAAGCCTCAAATGATATATTTTTGTTTCAAACATCGTTTTTACAGTCACTGAAGATATTTTGCAAAGGAAATTATTTCTATGTGGATCCACGAAACACAAAATGTTTGAAAGTTGTTGAAGAATACAATAAGGTGCACACATTGGTCTATACTTAATTTTTTTTTTCTGTGGTAATATATATCATCACTAATTAGGTCTTTTTATTGTTTTTTACAGTACACTGAAAAAATAAATATTCATCAAAAATTACTACCAAATTGTGATGACACAAATACAAACAATAATATATCTCCTGATTGCTTTGTAAGTAATACATATATCTTTCCTCCATTTTTTTATTAATCGAAAAAAAAAACGAAGATCTAACTATGGTGAAATTATTTTATTAACTATGTTAATTATCAGTGTTACACGTAGAGTTGTAGTCTCATCGTTAATCAAGAAGAGAAGAAGTATCTATAGTTCTACAATCTCTTTAGTTTTGATAATTTTGAATTTGCAGTATTTTATAAGTAATTAAGTATTATCTTTTTGAACGTTGGGCCAACAGAGAGAGAACGTTCGCGAAGCTCTTCAAATCAATAAGGTAACATTAAGGACCATTGATCATATTGCCATATCATACAGGGGAGCAAAGCAAATTGGGTGCGATATAATCATTCAATACCATATGATAAAAACATTAAAAACAGTATACCATACCATATGAATAACAGCTATAACGGCTACCGATCTCTTATCTTCAGGTAATAACTATATTTTGACAACCGAATTTTTTTTTTTTTTTTTTTGAAAAACTAAAAGTTTTTGGACCGAAACCCATATATCCCCACACACTCAAGATCCGAGACTATAACATGAATGCTCTCGTCCCAAGCACTACTTAAACCGAAATTTCTTTACAACCAAAGATCGTATAAATCAATCGTAGACAAGATTGTTCACTCCTACATATACTTACAAAGTTTGTGTTTGTTATGATGAACAGTGGTGATCATGATATGGTGTTACCTTCCTTTGCAACTCGAGCATGGATCAAATCTCTCAGTTACTCCATCACTCATGATTGGAAGCCTTGGATGATCAACGATCAAATCGCTGGGTACATATTATACATATTCATTTTTTTGTCGTACATATTATACATATTCATTTTCTCGTCGTATCACAAACTTATTAAACTCACGTAAACTATCATTCTTTTGACAGATACACGACAACTTATGCGAATAAGATGACATTTGCTACTATCAAAGCAAGTTTACTTATTTCAACTCTTTAACATTTTTATTTTCATTGCATTTACATTACTAATAAGTGATTTCTAATTCTTTTGAACGTTTGACTATACAGGGATGTGGACACACGCCAGAGTATCTACCAGAAGAGGCTTCTATCATGTTCAAAAGATGGATCAGTGGCCAGCTTTTGTAATAGAGTTGCGCTATGCAACTTTTGTAATCGCCCTTTAACTCAAATTTTACAGACAATATTATTATCTACGACGTACGTGAGTAATTGCGCGATTTGTTTGCTTTTATTCAGTTAAACTCATTAGTATGTGAGCTCTTATTTATTAGTTCAAATTTAGCAATTTGTCAAAATATAAGCATGCAAACGATTTTGGTAATCTGTATAAAAATTTAAAAATAATTTAGTTGGCAAATTTTCTTTGAAAATAAGGAAATGTTTTGAAAATATCTGGTCCTAAAACGTTCAGAGTGTTTGCCCGAATAGTTTAATATGACTACACCAATATAATTATTGCATGTGAGCAAAATGACAGGAACATATCACATGGCATAAATGTTATTGGGTCAACTTAACGGTGGAGGGACCAGTGGATAACAAAACGCTACCCAAACACTTTCCTTATTGTTCACCACTAACTCAAATCATTAGAAACTTAAGAGAAAATGAAATTAACACTAAATTTTCTGCTTCTGCTTCTGTTTATCTTGAGTCATCATTATCATCATGCTGATTCTAGCTCTATAGTCAAGTTCCTTCCTGGTTTTGAAGGCCCTCTTCCTTTCGAACTCGAAACCGGGTTTGTTTAAATCTATATTTTCCAACAATGTCTTCTAAGTTTGGAGTTTAGTACATAACTACTCATTCTTCTGAATGTAGGTACATTGGTATTGGTGAGGATGAGGAAGTGCAATTGTTTTACTATTTCATTAAATCTGAAAACAATCCAAAAGAAGACCCTCTTCTTCTATGGTTAGATGGAGGACCTGGAAGTTCTTCTCTCACAGGCGTTACTTTAGAGATTGGTAAAATCTATATCTTTTGCCTCTTTCTCTTAAGATTGTTTTCAAAGACTAAGTGGGGGATAATATTATAGGCCCTTTGACTTTGAAGTCGGAGGTTTACAATGGAAGTGTGCCTTCTTTGGTCTCTACTACATATTCTTGGACAAAGGTAATTGGAAGTATATATATGTTCATATAAATGTCTATCACAAACCCAATGCTCTATTATTAAATTTAGGATCGTTTTTTTTTGTAGATGGCAAACATAATATTCTTGGACCAGCCTGTTGGATCAGGCTTCTCATATTCAAGAACTCCACCAAACAAAACTAGTGACACAAATGAAGTTAAGAATATCCATGAGTTTCTTCAAAAGGTTACAAGTTTTTTTTTACTCTTAAAGCTTTTGTTGCAATTCTCTTGGTCTCATTACTTTCTAAGTTATTTCCACCGAGTATGAGGAAACTAGTTAAGGTGTTTTCTTTTGAAAAAACAGTGGCTAAGCAAGCATCCACAATTTTACTCCAACCCTTTTTATGTTAGTGGAGCTTCTTATGCCGGTATGATTGTTCCGGCCGTCGTTGACATAATCTCAAAAGGTATCTATATATGTTCAAGTAATCCAATGTTTGTTTATCTACTACATTCTAACAACAAAGAAACTGTGGTGCAGGGAATTATATATGTTGCAATCCTTCTATAAATCTACAGGTCATATCTATAAATCTACAGATAATTGTGTCTTATATATATTTTCTCCAACATTAAAAAGTTTGTGTTGCATAAAACAGGGTTATGTGCTAGGAAACCCGGCAACACATTATGAAAAGGAAATAAACTATCGTGTTCCATTTTCTTATGGGATGTCATTAATCTCTGATGAACTCTATGAGGTATGACATTTTCTCATAGAATGTCATTAGTCTTTTTTTTTTTTTTTTTTTTTTTTTGTGGGAGAAATTTGAAAGCCTCAAATGATATATTTTTTACAGTCAATGAAGAAATTTTGCAAAGGAAATTATTTCGATGTGGATCCAAGTAACACAAAATGTTTGAAACTTGTTGAAGAATACAATAAGGTACACACTTTGAAGAATTTGGTCGATACTTTTTTCTTCTTTTTTTTCACTAATTTTCAGTTTTTGTTTTTGGGTGTGTTTACAGTGCACTGAGAAGATAAACCAAAATCATATATTAATACCAAATTGTGATGACAGGATTACACATAATACATCTCCTGATTGCTTTGTAAGTAGTACAATTTTCTCTCCATTTATTGATTTTATTTGATTCCTCTCGTTTTCTATCAAATTTTTTAGTTAATCGAAAACTAACCACAAAAAAGAGCATAGATTGTTTTTTTTTTTTTTGAATAATCAAAGAAGTTCTGGGCCGAAACCCATACATAAAAAAAAAAAGAGCATAGATTGTTTACCCTAGCAAATTTCGTAATTACTTTATTATGATCAAAGTCCCAAGTAAATATGTAAATCTAACTCTCTATAAATAGAGTTGCATGTTAATCAATAAGTGAAGAAGTAGTTTTCTCTACACCTTGATTCTAAAATCTATTTAGTTTAGTTATTAAAACTAGGTATCTAACTAAAATAAATTAGATGAATTTTATTTACAAATGGAGTTTTGTTTCAATAATTAAAACAAAAGAAACCAAGTCATTTTATGATATTTGAAACTATAAACACTTACAAGGTTGTTTTTGCAGTATTATAAGTATACTCTTCTTGAACACTGGGCAAACAAAAAGACTGTTCGCAAAGCCCTTCATATTAAAAAGGTATTTGCAAAGCTTAATTAAAGATATCATTAATCAATTGATATAAATCTTGTGACAATCTATGCATAACAGGGGAGCATAGGAGAATGGGTGCGACATAATCATAGCATACCCTACGATAAAGACTTTATAAGCAGTGTACCATACTATATGAACAACAGCATCAAAGGCTACAGGTCTCTTATCTTCAGGTACTTTTCCAGAAATGATTCGTTCCTTGTACAAAACTACAAGTAAGATGTGGACAACACATTTACAACTATAGAGATCAAACCAGTATTTTGAAACTCAGACCGGATCCTTTAGGTTTATAAAACACTGACTATATTAAGACTTTTAGGTTAGTTTAATCAGAGAAAGTTTGTAGTTACGTTAACGTTATAATATACAAATATAGTGTTTTTTTTTTACTTGAGTTTATAAAATTTTGTAATTACTTCATGATAATATTAGTATTTGTATAACTTATGCTTTTTATTTCCTAAATTCTAGCTTATAAATGAAAGCTCGAATAAGACTTAAAAAATGAGGTAATAGGGATTAATTTTTCAATTACTCGATGGATTTTTTTGTATATTTTGTATATTTTTAAAATAAATTCTAACTCATTTGAAATCACTCTAATATGAAGTAAAATATTTCTTATGAGATTACAGTATATATAAAAAATATATGTAAGACAATATTGGTTTTCTAAAAAAAAAATTGTGATTTTTTAAACTAATATTTTTGATAGATTAGTGTGTGGATCCTTATTCAAAATACTTACTCTTAAGTTTGTTCACTACTTACAAAATTTTCTCCGTTTATGGTGAACAGTGGTGATCATGATATGACATTGCCTTCCTATGCAACACAAGCTTGGATCAAATCTCTCAATTACTCCATTACACATGATTGGAAGCCTTGGATAGTAAAAGACCAAATAGCTGGGTATATATAGTTTTATGTTTCTCTAGTTCATACATTGTCTTGTGGTATCACTAACTTATTAAACTCACGTAAAATATCTTTCTTTTGACAGATACATGAGAACTTATGCCAATAAGATGACATTTGCTACTATCAAAGCAAGTTTACTCATTTCAACTTAAACATTTTTATTTCCAGTGTATTTGTATTATAAAGTGTTTTCTAATTGTTTTGACTATATAGGGATGTGGACACACGCCAGAGTATCTACCAGAAGAAACCTCTATCTTGTTTCAAAGGTGGATCACTGGCCAACTTTTGTAATAGATGTCTCATAGAAAAGTTCAGAATAAAAATGCAAATGTAATTCATAAGAGAGTTGAGTTAAACTCGTTTATATATGAACTCTTATTTGTCAGTTCAAGCTCTCAGATAATCTTTATCATAATTTAATAAAGTTTTTCACTAGAATTAGTCATCTGTCAAATTATAAGTAGGCAAACGATTTAGTAATATAAATATATACATGTTTACCCTCTTCTTCTTCAGTACTTAACGTAAGCCGTAAGATGTTTGGAGGTATTTGCCACAAAGCCCACAACACATGAGAGGATGATGACAAGGACTACCGCTACCGCATAGATACAAAAATGATTTCAATCAGTGACGACCAGAAAGCATAAATTCCAAATTTCGTTAATACTTTACTGTCGGAACCAACACGTGTTTCGTAGTACATGGTCATTTAGGCTAAACAAAAATAGCTCACAGATAGTTAACCACATCTTTAAATTTTTAACAAAAATTAAATGTCATGCTTAAATAAGTGAAGTCAACAAAACTTAGCTATGTTATCGAAAAGTCAACAAAATTTTGTGATTAAAATTACTTTTTTAAAGTTCATGATTAAATCGTCCCAAATTTGAAAGTTTGGGATTTTTATGACATTTTTCTCTATTAATTTGTTATTAATTATTATAATTCACTTTTCATCTTTGTTTGATTCTGTAAAACAGACAACTCATCATATCATTCATATAATAATAAAAATGTAGATTTCTTTCAGCATATGACATGATTTAAATTCTTAAGAATGAAAATAAATTGTTCTATTTATAAAAAAATTGTAACGGGTCAAAAATTCAAAATTAAGTTTATATATTATGTATAATTTTGTTAATACTTCAATAAAACATTTTAAAAAATAATGAGTCAAAATTTAAATACAATTTTTAATATATATAGAACAATAAACTTTTAAATCATTTAATTTGGGATATGTAAAAATAATTTAAATAATATTTTTTCAGAGTGTCATAAAAATCTTAGATAAAAAATAAAAGTTACAAATACTCTAATTTAATATTTTCAAATAAATATTTTCAAATATTTATATATTTATTATAAATAACGAATTAACTGTTATGTTTTTTATATGATAAATTAAATTATAATTTTTATAACATACGATGAAAATACCTATACCTAACATAAGTTTTCAGAAATTGTTTTAAAGTATAAATATATAAAATTATGTAAAAACATATAATCTATGCTATGCAAAATTACTTATATAGTTTGTAAAAACAGATGAAAGTACAAAGACAATTCCAAATTATGACAAGGCCTAGAGTACAAAGTTAATTCAATCAGACCAGAAAGCGATAAGTTCCAGCTTTCTTTAATGGTTATTGTCGGAATCTACACGTGTCTCTGAGAAAATGGCGACAACGGCTACTTTACGTGGAGCTAATAGTGATATGTATGTGACACAGATATATACAGTTATATTTTATTAAATAATTTAATACTAATATTATATAAATATTCAAAGTATAAAACATTTCAAACTTTTAATCTAGGAACTGTTATGGATAAGAAAACTTTATCCAACCGTATATTATTGGTAATTATTTATTATGAAGAATCTAATTTCCTAGGAGGACCTCAATTTTTAGAAACAAAGAGAGAATGAAACTAACTCTAAAATTGTTGCTTCTGCTTCTGTTTGTCTTGAGTCATCATCATCATGTTGATTCTGGCTCTATCGTCAAGTTCCTTCCTGGTTTTGAAGGCCCTCTTCCTTTCGAACTCGAAACCGGGTTTGTTATAATACATCTTCTTTTTAATTATGTATGTGTTGTGAGTTTGGAGTTAGTAATTAGTCAATCTTCATTAGATACATTGGTATTGGAGAGGAAGAGGAAGCTCAATTGTTTTACTATTTCATCAAGTCTGAGAACAATCCAGAAGAAGACCCTCTTCTTCTCTGGTTAAATGGAGGACCTGGATGTTCATCTAACACTGGCCTTCTTTTAGAGATTGGTAAAATTCTATATATCTTTTTGCTTTTTGCTCTAAAGCCTTGCTTTAAAGTGGGTTACTAAATAAATAGGTCCGGTGGCTTTGACGTCCGAGGTTTATAATGGAAGTGTCCCTTCTTTGGTCTCTACAACATATTCATGGACTAAGGTAGCTGGAACTATATATATATGTCCATCACAAACCCAATGATCTTCTCAAACTTGGGACCATTTTTGTAGGTTGCTAGCATAATATTCTTGGACCAGCCTGTTGGAGCTGGCTTCTCATATTCAAAAACTCCACTTGGTAAAACTAGTGACACCAACGAAGTTAAGATGATCCATGAGTTTCTTCAGAAGGTTGTTCATTAAAGCTCTTCTATGTGAATGTTGTAATTTTCTTGGTCTTTTATTCCAACCATGGTTAAGGTATTGAATTTTTTTACAAATATTCCAGTGGCTAAGCAAGCATCCACAGTACTATTCCAACCCATTTTATGCTACTGGAGATTCTTATGCCGGTATGATTGTTCCGGCCGTGGTCGACGAAATCTCAAAAGGTATGTTTTTAACCATATCAACATATCACTTTTATCACTCGTTCAAGTAATCACATTTTAACAATAGAGAAACTGTGATGCAGGGAATTATATATGTTGCAACCCTCCTATAAATCTACAGGTCATTCATATTTGATAGTTGCTTCTTATGTTATGAATACTTTCTCCAACATTTAGAATTTTCTTTGCCAAAAACAGGGTTATGTGCTTGGAAACCCGGTAACACATATCGAAATGGAAATAAACTATCGTATTCCATTTGCTCATGGAATGTCATTTATATCTGATGAACTCTACGAGGTATGATATATTGTTACTAGAGATATAGCAGTGGAATGTCATATGCTTAATTTGTTATTTGTCACTAGAACGCTCTAGTCTTTTTTATATTTCGTTTATGATATTTACGAACCGTGTCTAAACCTCAAATGATATAGCAATGTTCCAAACATTATTTTCTACAGTCACTGAGGATATTTTGCAAAGGAAATTATTTCAATGTGGATCCAAGTAACACAAAATGTTTAAAGCTTGTTGAAGAATTTAATAAGGTACACACTTTGAAGAATTTGGTCGATACTTTTTCTCTCGTGGTAATTCACTAATTTAGGTTCTTTTTTGGTTTTTGGCTTTTTTTGCAGTGCACTGAAAACATAAATATCCATCAAATATTATTTTACCAAATTGTGATCACACAAATACAGAAGAGATCTCTCCTGATTGCTTTGTAAGTAAAACTAATTCTACGTATTCTAAGTATAAATTTGCATACATCTAAGTAACTATTTTACTTTAAGTTTTCTGTTGAGATTGTAATCTTGGTGTATTATCTTCTCTTAGTTATTTAAAAGAAAGCAAAAAACAAACATTCACAATGATGTTTTTATTTTGCAGTATTATCGGTATCATCTTCTTGAACGATGGTCCAACAAAGAAAGCGTTCGTAAAGCTCTTCATAACGATAAGGTATTTGCAATGCTTAGTTAAAGATCATTGCTAAAAGTTTATATTAATCTAAATTTGAGACAATCTATGAATATACAGGGGAGCAAAGCAAATTGGGTGCGATATAATCATTCAATACAATATGATAAAAACATTAAAAGCAGTGTACCATACCATATGAATAACAGCATTAATGGCTACCGGTCTCTTATCTTCAGGTACTAACTAAATCTATACTTTTCGAGTTGGTACATATTTACAACTATAGAGATCAATAACCAAGATTGTTCATTCCTATTTACAAAATGGTGAATAGTGGTGATCATGATATGGTCTTACCTTCCTTTGCAACTCAAGCATGGATCAAATCTCTCAACTACTCCATCACTCATGACTGGAAGCCTTGGATGATTAACGATCAAATCGCTGGGTATATATTATACATTCATTCATTTTTTTCGCCGTATCACAAATTTATTAAACTTACTTACAATATATCATTTGTTGACAGATACACGAGAACTTATGCGAATAAGATGACATTTGCTACTATCAAAGCAAGTTTTACTCATTTAATCTCTTATTTCCATTGCATTTACATTAAAAAGTGTTATCTAATTGTTTTGAGTGTTTTGACTGTATAGGGATGTGGACACACACCAGAATATCTACCAGAAGAAACCTCTATCTTGTTTCAAAGGTGGATCACTGGCCAACTTTTGTAATAGATGTCTCATAGAAAAATTAGGAATAAAAATGGAAAACATGAAATGTGAGTAATTAGCTCTGCGCGATTGACTCTTTCTATCCGAGTTACTCAATCGTTTATCTCCTTATACTATTTCCGAGTTAACTCATCAAATTGTTGATGATTCAGAAAGCTATGGGTGTTGAAACGAGTAAGATTTCTCGCAATAAGCTCGAGTCTTTTATGAGAGAATTGAGTTAAACTGGTTTATATATAAACTGGTTTATGGTATATGAACTTTCATTTATCAGTTCAAACTCATATCATCTTTATTATTGTTTACATAATAACAAAATTTAGTCATCTGTCAAAATATAAGTAGGCAAACGATTTAGTAATCTAAATATTTAACGAAGGGCATAAGATGTTCGGAGTGTTAGTTGATTACAAACATCAAAAAGATAAAAACAGTGTGAAGTAAAATAAAAATTAAGACAATTCGAAATGATGACGACCCGAAGACATAAATTCCAAATTTCTTTAATAATAATTGTCGGAACTTATGTGATCAGTGTGCCAACAATTGTAATAGAGCCTCGTAGAAAAGTTAATCATCGAAATTAATAGTGTGGCAGCTAACTCATCAATGGTTCTGGGTATTGAAACGAGTTAGATTTCTCATAATGAGTTCGAGTCTTTCATAAAGAGAATTGAGTTAAACTGGTTTATATATAAACTCTTATTAATCAGTTCAAACTCAGAGTTAGTCTGATGATTTAGTCATCTTTCAAAATATAAGTAGGCAACTCTAAATATATACATGTTTGCCCTCTCGTTCTTCAGTATTTAACGAAAGCCATAAGATGTTCGGAGGTGTTTGCCACAAGCCCACAACTAGGCATGGCCACGGTTACGGTTAATGCGGTTATGTTTATTAACCACCGGTTAACGGTTAACGGTTATAATTTTTTTAACTATGACCATTACCATTATATATACGGTTAAGATGGTTACAATTACATATGGTTACGGTTAATTACGGTTACGGTTATTTGATGATTATTATAATATTAATATTAGACACAAAATCTTATATTTTTAACTTTGATAATAATATATGAAATAATATTTATTTGACAAGTAAAAAATATACGTGATTCAAATATTTATAGTGAATTAGTTAAATTTAAGTATTGACTGAAACTTAGAAATTCAACATCAAATACACACAGTAATAAAATTATAAATAGTTTAGTATGAAATATTTTGATTACTTATGAGTTCAACTTGTTGTATTGCTTTTAATAAGGTGAAAATCTTGTCCAAACATTCGATGTGTATTTTAATTGTATATTGTTATAGTTATAATTTAAATTTATTTTAATAATTTAAATATGTGGTTAACCGAGCGGTTAATCTTACGGTTAAGCAGCGGTTTATTACGGTTACGGTTAATTAACAGTTACGGTTAATATTTTTTTAAACCGTAATTAATTTACTTGTACAGTTAACGATTACAATTTTTAACCGTTTTATACGGTTACGGTCTGGTTACAGTTTATAAATGATCCAGTTACGGTTAGAAATACAGTTAAATGTTAGCTTTTGGTCATGCCTACCTACAATGCATTGTTAGACATTGTAAGTTTGCTATTACATTGAAAAGAGATCACTCAAATGGTTGTGCCCGATAAATTTGGTGTGAAGTTAATTAATAAATGGAAAAAATGTCATAAAAATCCCGAACTTTCAAATTTGGGACGATTTAATCCTGAACTTTAAAGAAGTCATTTTAATCACAAAATTTTGTTGACTTTTCCGTAAAATATCTAAGTTATGTTGACTTCACTTATTTAAGCATGACAATTAATTTTTGTTAAAAATTTGAAGATGTGGTTAACTATATGTGAGCTACTTCTGTTTATCCTAAATGACCATGTTTCTTAAACGACAAAACGACGTTAGAAGTCGTTTTCTTCCTCCATGGATCCACGCTATGGCCTCACACATATTATATGAAGTCATTTAATAAATCGTGTACTATTTAAATCTAGAGACAATTAGAAATGATGACAAGGCCCTTTCAACTACCACATGCATACAAAAAATGTACTAATTCATTGAGAGACCAGAGAGCAATAAATTCCAAATCTCTTTAATAAATATTGTCGGAACCTAACCTGTGTATCTATCTATGGTGAAGGTCTACTTTACGTGGAGCGAAAATAGTAAGTCTTATATGACCTCACATATATTATATGAAGTCATTTAATACAAAATTAAATAATAAAACCAAAGTATAAATTGTTGCTCAAAAATTAATAATAAATTCAAAGTATAAATTGTTGCTTAAATAGTTTCAACAACATTTCAAATCTAGATTAAATAATTTATTTTTGTAATACTAGGAGTTCCTCGTCCTTTTTTTAGTTGTATCAATACTTTTTATCATCAAAATATTTTGTTCTTATATATTGTGAAAATTTATTTAAAGAAAAAAAATTGAAAAGAATTTCAGAACCCCCCCCCCCCCAAAAAAAAAAAAACATCAATGTTTATGGAACATAACTATTAGTTTTATAATTATGTTTTTAAAATGTATTACTTTTCCAATTAACCTAAAAAAAACCCCAGAAACATCAATGTTTATGGAAGAGAGGAAATAAATGTTATGTGGTGAGCTATCCACCAATTATCTTTGGTAATTATAAAGATCCTAATTAGACGACTCAATCTTTAGAAACTAAGAGAGAATGAAACTAACACTAAAGTGGCTGCTTATGCTTCTCTTTCTGTTGAGTCATCATCATCATGCTGATTCTGGCTCTACCGTCAAGTTCCTTCCTGGTTTTGAAGGACCTCTTCCTTTCGAACTTGAAACCGGGTTTGTTTAAATCCATCTTCTTCTTCTTCTTCTTCTTCTTCTTCTTCTTCTTCTTCTTCTTCTTCTTCTTCTTCTTCTTCTTCTTCTTCTTCTTCTTCTTCTTCTTCTTCTTCTTCTTCTTCTTCTTCTTCAACAAAGGTCATGGAAATGCTCCATGACCTTTGTCAGCTTTAAAAATATATATATACACATTACACTACATTAATTTAAAATTTTTATAAACAAAAAAACTAAATAATGTTGCTAAAAAGAAGAATTTAATATTAAAAACATTGTACTTGTGTATTGACAACACCACGATTATGATGGTTTGCTGGTGGTGGTTGCACGTCATCATCATCAGCCCCAGTATCATGGTTCAGCATACCTCACACTTCGCAGAAACCACGAAGACGTTCATAACCTTGTACTAAATTTAGTGGAATGAGAGAGCGAGAAACCGCGTAAAAATAGTTAAAAGTAGTACAAACATGGTACATACAAAGACGATCGAACAAACAACACAAGAGGATTAGTTTGATACTAAAATTTCCCTTGAGTCATCCTTAATTACCAACACAAAATCTGGCTCAATCTTCATGAATTCAATCAGAGAGACCATAGTTAATAAATTTAATTTAATATGACTACACCAAAATAGAAATTTCAGAACAACCACATGTTTTGGTAATTATAAATATCCTAAGACCACTCTATCTTTACAATAGAAACTTAAAGAGAGAATGAAAATAACACTAAAATGGCTGCTTCTGCTTCTATTTGTGTTGAGTCATCATGCGGATTCTGGCTCTATCGTCAAGTTCCTTCCTGGTTTTGAAGGACCTCTTCCTTTCGAACTCGAAACCGGGTTTGTTTAAATCCATCTTCTTCTTCTTCTTCTTCATTTTTATCATTGCAATTAGATGTTTTAAGTTTGGAGTCACTTTTCATTAGATACATTGGTATTGGTGAGGAAGAGGAAGCTCAACTGTTTTACTATTTCGTCAAGTCTGAGAACAATCCAGAAGAAGATCCTTTGCTTCTCTGGTTAGACGGAGGACCTGGAGTTTCCTCAATCACTAGCTTTTTTTTTGGGGCTGGTAAATCTCTTTATTTTTATTTTTATTGAATCTTTTCTCCAAAGGTTCTTTTGCCTCAATCAGTAGCTTTGTTTTTGGGGTACGAAATACATAGGTCCTCTGGCTTTCAAGTCTGAGGTTTACAATGGAAGTGTCCCTTCTTTGGTCTCTACTCCATATTCTTGGACAAAGGTAGCTGGAATTATATATATATATATATATATAATGGTGTATTGATATTATTGATATTCTTAATAATGGAATTTGTAGGTCGCGAATATAATATTCTTGGATCAGCCTGTCGGAACTGGCTTCTCGTATTCAAAAACACCACTTGGTCAAAATAGTGATACAAATGCAGTTAAGATGATCCATGAGTTTCTACAAAAGGTTCTACACATTAAAGCTCTTACGTGTATATATGTTGTAATTCTTTGGTCTTTTGTTTCAACCGTGATTAATGTATTTATTAATTTATTTAATTTTAAAAATTACAGTGGCTAAGCAAGCATTCACAATATTTTTCCAACCCATTTTACGTTAGTGGAGGTTCTTATGCCGGTATGATTGTTCCGGCCGTCGTGGACGAAATCTCAAAAGGTATGATTTTAATCATATTAACATATACACTTTTTCTCATCATAATATAATGTTGTTTTCTCTCACGTTCTAACAAATATGCATGCTGCAGGGAATTATATATGTTGCAACCCTCCAATAAATCTACAGGTCACTGATACTTAGTAATTATATGAATTATATACATTTTCTCCAAACCCTTAATTTTTTCTTGTCAAAAACAGGGTTATGTGCTCGGAAACCCGTTAACACATATCGAAATTGAACAAAATTATCGTATTCCATTTGCTCATGGAATGTCATTAATATCTGATGAACTCTACAAGGTATGAAATATGTGTCATGTTTAAAGTGTGTTATCTTAGTTAAAAAAAAAGAATAATATAACAAAAATGTTCCAAACATTATCTTTATAGTCAATGAAGAGATTTTGCAAAGGAGATTATTTCAATGTGGATCCAAGTAACACAAAATGTTTAAAACTTGTTGAAGAATACAATAAGGTACACATTTTGAAATTTAGCCGATGCTTCTTTTCTCGTGGTAATAAATATAAGGGAGAATTACTTAGATAGACCATAAAAGTAAGTTTATTCCTTAAACAACCACATTTTTTTTTATTCCTAAGATGTTCAGTGAGATGGGTGTAATTACAATAAACACCCTTGGTCTGTTTTCACTTAAAAATTGCCACGTCAGATTCGACATGCCACGTCATACCTGAAATTGCCACATCATTATTCTGTCTTTGATGATAAAAGAGGAAGAAACTGAACATTTTCGTCACTATTCACAAAAAAAAACAGTTTTTTTTTCTCTCGAAGCCAACGAAGAACCCTAACTCTCGCCGCTTTTCTTTCTCGTTTCTTCCGGCCGCTTATCCTATTATCAGTGTGTCTCTCTCTTTCTCGTCGTTATTGTTGTCGCATTTCTTCTCAACTTGGATGGAGACTTTTTGTTTTCTGACAAAAATAACAAGGAAATACGAAACTTCGTTTACGGCTGAGTTATGGTACATTACGGCTGAGTTATGACACATTACGGCTGAGTTATATTATGACTTATTGTAAGTTACGGCTGAGTTGTGGTTTTTTTTTGTAATTTTTCACACACATGAAAAAATATTTTTACCTCGGCGATTCCGGCGAAGAACCCTAATTCTCGCCGCTTCTCTCTCTCTCTCATCTCTTTTGGCCGCTTCGATTCTCAACGAGTCTCTCTCTTGTCGTCATTCCTATCGCATTTCTTCTTAAATTGCGTACATCCAATATTCTAAGAAAATAAAAGAGTTCTTGGTCCTCACATGTGGTTCTGTTCATGGTGAGACATGCTTTGAAGATGACAATAATGAAGACGAAGAGAGTGAACGGTAAACCTATGGCACTAACTCGTAATCTCATTACTGTCTTGTTATTTTGCCATTATATCGAAATCTCATATCCCATTCTCGGGTTTTGTTTCATTTGTTGCCAAAAAAGGTGTCTATGTCAGATCGGAATAGGCCAAGGAAAAGGCAGAGGACTAAAAAGAATAAGAAAAAAAACTGTTCTTTCTCTCTCGAAGCCGACGAAGAACCCTAACTCTCGCCATTTATCTTTCTCGTCTCTTCTGGCCACTTATCCTATAATCGGTGTGTCTCTCTCTTTCTCGTCGTCATTGCTGTCGCATTTATTCTCAACTTGGGTGGAGACTTTTCGTTTTCCGACAAAAAAACAGGGAAATACGAAACGTCGTTTACGGTTGAGTTGTGACACATTGCGGCTGAGTTATGGTACATTACGGCTGAGTTATATTATGACTTATTGTAAGTTACGGCTGAGTTGTGGTTTTTTTGTAATTGTTCACGTACATGAAAAAATATCTCTACCTCGGCGATTCCGGCAAAGAACCCTAATTCTCGCCGCTTCTCTCTCTTTCATCCGCTTCGACTCATACCGACGAGTCTCTCTCTCTCGTCGTCATTGCAATCGCCTTTCGTTTCAACTCGGCTGGAGACTTTTCGTTTTTCGACGAAAAAACAAAAGGGAAATACGAAACGTCGTTTTCAACTTTTTGTCTAAGTTATGCCGCATTGTGGCTGAGTTATGCTACATTACAGCTGAGTTATGGTACATTACGGCTGAGTTATGCTACATTACGGCTGAGTTATGATATACTTTCTCGAGATTACAAAAAGTGTTTTTCGGGAAAGACCAACAATAATTACGTACAAATATTCACACGCACACGCATAATAAAGTCATAGAGTATTATGTTTTAAAAAAATTATTCAAAATAATTCAAAATTTGAATTCAAATTTTATAAACAAAATAATTTAAAGTTTTTTTTGTCTAAATATAGAATAATACGTCACGGCTGAGTTATGCTACATTGCGACTGAGTTATGCTACATTACAGATGAGTTGTGATATACATTCTCGAGATTACAAAAAGTGGTTTTTGGGAAAGATCAACAATAATTCAAAGTTTGAATTCAAATTTTCTAAACAAAATAATTCAAAGTTTTGTGTCTGAATATAGAATAATACGTCACAGATGAGTTATTTACTTTTCAAGGTTGACTAATGACTAAAACTTTAATTTAAAGGGACACTTGAATGTTAACATTAGCACTGGTTATAATAATGTAGAGATTAAATATATTATAATACAATAAACAAAAATCAATAACAGCTCTTTTACATTCTATATTTGATCAACTGTGTAGGAATAGAACATAAGTATAGGGTTTGGGGTTTATCGTTTTGTTGGATAAGTTTTAAAAGGTACAAACCTGAGCGAATTTCATGATTTTGTTATGGAAAGTTAATAAAAGTGTTAACTACATATTATTAAAGTGTTTTTATTACATGAGTGCATCAAATATTCACATCTACCATATTTGAGGTTTGGCCGAGTTATACCAACGACATGGTTGACTTATTGTAGAATAATCCGAGGTTTGGCCGAGTTATGCCAACGACATAGCTGACTTAACGTAAATAAATTTGTGGTTCGGCTGAGTTATGCCAGCGTCATGGTTGACTTACACAGACCATTTCGAGGTTTGGCTGAATTATTGTAACGATAACATGTATCTTATTGTTACATGATGGCTCAACTCATTCAATCTGTAGTCATCGAGAACCAACTTCACAAGCTTTTCGTGTGTTCTTTCAACATCTATCTATACAACTCTACACCCTCTATCGTCGGCGTTAAAATACATATTTGTATTTTTTACCCAATTACCATAAACAACAATTACTAGAACCAGATCCATCAACGAAAATGAAGAACAGAAATGAAGAACATAAGTGAAAATGAAGAACAGAAGTGAAGTGAAGAACAGAAAATGAAGAACATAATGTAAGAAAAAACACGAGCTAATGGGGGACCTTTCGTATTTCCCTCGTTTATGCTGACGTGGAATTGTGCATTTGAAGTCGTAAGTCAGCCACCAAACAAATTTTAAACTCAGCCAAAATAAATCAGCCATCAACACAAATTAAATCAGCCACAACATGAAAAATATTTAAGTAATTACTAAAATGTTTTTTAAGATGTCAAATTCAGCCGTAACGTCAATAAGTCAGCCGTAACGTAAAATAAGTCAGCCGTAACTGGAGGCTATATTAGCAATAAATCTTTTGTCTATAAGTCAGCCGTAACATGGTTGAGTTTTCCGTTAAGTCAGCCAATTACGACTGAGTTATGTCTCTGAAACATAAGTCAGCCGTAACGACATTTGATAACTCAGCCGTTGTCGATAACTCAGCCAACCGGAGAAAGTTAAGTCAGCCGTGTCGATAACATAACTCAGCCAAACTTCTGATAACTCAACCATCGGACTATAACTCAGCCGTAACGGCGGTTGAGTTATTAGCCGTTTTCTCATAACTCAACCAGATTTTTATAAGTCAGTCGTAAATGTTGGCTGAGTTATGATCGTAAGTCAACCGTTGACCCGAAACTCAGCCGTTGTCCCAGAACTCAGCCATAACGTGATATAACTCAGCCGTAAACGTACGTTATGGCTAGGTTATTGGTGGCACGCGCCTTTTTGTCTGACGTGGCAGTGGCATTTTTCGTAATTAGTTTTTTCTGGTAACGTGTAAAAAGGGCACGCTGGTAATTAAAAAACATTTAAGGATAAAAAAAAGTTTTGGATGGTTTCTGTCAATACACCTAAAATGTAGTCCATCTAAGTAATTCTTTCTAAATATAATCACTAATTCATGTTCTTCTTTGGTTTTTTTGCAGTGCATTGAAAATCTAAATACCAATCAAATATTAGTACCAAATTGTGATGAAACAAATACAGAAGATATATCTCCTGATTGCTTTGTAAGTAATAAATACATGGAAATCAAAAAAAAAGCGAGGATCAAAGAACTAAGTATAGCTTATTGTATTTAGGAAAAAGCCTAAAAATACGCCATTTTTTATTTTTTGATACTTTTTGAATTGGAATAAAAAACTTTGTTTTATTTAATTTTGCTATAAAAAACCTTCGTTTATATAATTTTTGGTCAATTCATATACACGATCTCAAACCAAAAATCTAAATGAATTATTTAAGTTTAAATGTGGCAATAAATTTTAACTTTATTTTATAATCTACTGACATTTTTTTACTAGTATTATTTATTTATACTAATATTATATATTTAGAAAATATAAAATAAAAATAAAATACAAAGATTACTTAGTATTATTGGGGAAGATAAAATTTGTATGCAAAACTGATTTGAAATAAATTTGCAATATTTAGCACTTGTAATCAATCATATGCAATGTATTGTAGCATTTGTAATAAATTATTTTTATCAAATAAATTCAAAATTATTGCCACATCATTTAAACATTAATAACTGATTTAGATGGTAAAGATAAAATTGAAATTTTATTTTTCGTTTGAGATCGTATGTATGAATTTACCAAAAGTTTAAAGAAACAAAGACTTTTTATAGCAAAATTAAATAAATAAAGTTTTTCATTCCAATTAAAAAAATACATGTATTAAACGTCTAACGAAATAATAGATGACGAATTTTTAGGCTTATGTTATATTGATGTTCAGGTTATGTTATATTGGTGTTAGAAAAAAACCAAACATTTACAAAGTTGTTTTAATATGCATGCAGTATTATGGGTATCATCTTCTTGAACGTTGGGCCAACAAAGATAGCGTTCGAAAAGCTCTTCATATCGAGAAGGTATCTGCAGTCTTAATTAAAGATCATTGATAAAAAAAAAATTTATATAATTTAAACTTGAGATAATCTATGAATACAGGGGAGCATAGGGGAATGGTTGCGACATAATCTTACGATAAAAAATTTTGAAACAGTATATGATAAAAACATAAAAAACAGTGTACCATACCATCTGAATAATAGCATTAATGGCTACCGGTCTCTTATCTTCAGGTAATAACTAAGGATTTGTTATTCGTTTATTTATTTGTAAATCTTTGTTGATTATTAAAATCAACCATATGATTACATCTATATTAACATTTTTGAATTACCTTTTGTGTTCTACCCTTTCATTTTGTGATATTTTCATAATTAACCCTTTGCCATTTGATTAAATAGAAAAAAATAAAGATGAATTTTGTTATTAAATTATAATAAAATTGCAAAATTAGAAATCAATATTTATTACATTTAACAAGATTTCCTAAAATCTCTCCCTAAGAAATCGAATATTTCTCCAACATCTTTATATGACCTTATTTGTTTTTAAATTTATATTATTACATAAACATATGTATGATAAAAAATATAATTTTTTTTTGCCTATGTTGCAATTTGAATTTTTAGAAACGGATATATATTACTCAAACGATACAAAAAGGATGTACTAAAGTATTAATGATAATTGTGTAGCACGGGTTATGTGATGGAACGAGTTATAATTTATATAATTATGATTATAGATATTTTTACGGGTTGTCTACTATAGTATAATTCACAAAATACTTTAATATGAAATTATACTATGTAAATAAATATTATGTCAATATCATTTCATTATTTTAAATATTATACTTATTTAATTAATTTGATCAAATTACCTTTTGTGTTCTACCCTTTCATTTTCTAATATTTTCATAATTAACCCTTTGCCATTTGATTAAATAGAAAAAATTAAAGATGAATTTTGTAATTAAATTATAATAAAATTGCAAAATTAGAAATCAATATTTATTACATTTAACAAGATTTCCTAAAATCTCTCCCTAAGAAATCAAATATTTCTCCAACATCTTTATATGACCTTATTTGTTTTTAAATTTATATTATTACATAAACATATGTATGATAAAAAAAATCTAATATTTTTTTGCATATGTTGCAATTTGAATTTTTAGAAACGGATATATATTACTCAAACGATACAAAATGGATGTACTAAATATTAATGATAATTGTGTAGCACAGATCATGTGATGGAACGAATTATAATTTATATAATTATGATTATAGATATTTTTACGGGTTGTCTACTATAGTATAATTCATAAAATATTTTAATATGATATTATACTATGTAAATAATAATATGTCAATATCATTTCATTATTTTAAATATTATACTTATTTAATTAATTTGATCAAATTACGATTATATAAAAAATAAATTATCATATAATATTCTACGGGTTAAATCATAAAATTAACAATCAAAATATAGTAGTACACTCTTATATACCAAACAAAATTAATAAGAAGAATACATTTTAGGAATGTCGTCCCCGCGGGTTAAAATCTAGTGTTTACTTATTTTTCATTTTCTAATATTATTACAGGTTTACTTATTTTTCATTTTCTAATATTAGTAAAGTCATAACTAAAGCACGGAAAGAGAATAAGTTTACATTTTATTTGATTATGGTATATTTTTATTTATGTTTTATTTGATAAAATTCAAGTCATTTAATTTTACATTAAGTAAAACGATAACTTTTCACCAAAAAAGTAAAAAACAATAACTTACAAAACTACGACATATGAAAAACTATATATAAATAAATGTTGCTTTTGAAAAATTTATTGTGAATTTTTATTTTATTAACTAGTTATCTTTTGTCAATTTCTTCAGTTGTTTTTTTTTCATAAAAGATATAGATTTGATATGATACACATATATTATTTTTGATGTATTGAACTATAATCTAATTTATTATAATAAAATATATAAATGAATTACATTATTTGGTTGTGTACTTATCTAATTGAGCCATATGTTGCAGGTTGGATTCTTAAACTGTTCATATAAATCTGTCTCTTTTTTCTTTCAAGAAAAAAAAAATAGAATTTACAAAACAAGCAGGTTTAAAGAAAAAAAAACTACCATATTAATTAAATCTTTAAAAAATGTTTGAATTACGTGGGATCGTGGGTCAGATGGATATATATATATATATATATATATATATATATATATATATATATAATGCAAATATACACATTCTCATTAAATCATTATATATTTATTTGTAGAAAACCAAACCTAAGCTGAAACAAAAAAATAAGTTTGTATATAAACGAAGTACATACATACTTACAAAGTTTGTTTTGGTTATGATGAACAGTGGTGATCATGATATGGGGTTGCCTTCCTTTGCAACACAAGCTTGGATCAAATCTCTCAATTACTCCATCACTCATGACTGGAAGCCTTGGATGATCAAAGATCAAATCGCTGGGTAAATATTGTTTCTCTTGTTCATTCATTTTCTCATTGTAAAACATATTAAACTCACGTAAATATATCATACCCTTCTTTTAACAGATACACGAGGACTTATTCCAATAAGATGACATTTGCTACTATCAAAGCAAGTCTTCTTGTTTCGATTTGATATATTTTTACTTTTCATAGCTACACAATGTAAAAATCTACTGTTAACTGTTTTGATCATTGTAATTACAGGGAGGTGGACATACACCAGAGTATTTACCAAACCAGACTTCTGTCTTGTTCCAAAGGTGGATTAGTGACCAACCTTTGTAATTGAAGCTCATTGCCTTAAGGTGTGATTTTATGAAGAAGAAAAATATGTACCATGAAATATCTGTAATATAGGTGTGCCTTAACGTGTATGATGAATAAAAATATGTATGATGCAATATTTTGTAATGGAAAGGCTCCATGGCCTTTGTCAGCTTTATGTCCTTTGTCTCCTTGTATTCGTTTTCTCAGGCACCGCGTGATACTAAATAAGTTTGAAGAGAAATATTCTTAAGTTTCATGGTTTTTGTGCAAAGAAAAATTTGTTGGAAGCCAATTTTTGCAACTTTTTCGTCTGTCTTCAGAAAATGTAAATACATTGTACAAAGTTAGTTGACCGGTTTGTCAAAATTGTATGTTTATGGTGTTGAACACATGATACCGTATAGTTGATGCATGTGGTCATGTAATACATATTTTGTATTGTGTATAGAATAGTATACTTGGCATGCATATATGATACAAGAATGGACTCACTCAAAACAAAATGATATGGCAAATTGTTGTATTGATTGGTTCATCTTCCACGTATTTTGATTTGCTAATCCCTAAGAGTAAATTCAAGTTTTTTTTCACAATATACCATACAATTTTCTATTTAACATAAATCAAATTTAAAAAATTAGGATTAAATTCTGTATGAATTTTATTAATGAAATTATATTTCGGTTTGAGTTTATAAAAGAGTGGATAGGGTATAGATTTTATAAATATAAAAAATTATATTTTGGTTTGGGTTTATAAAATAGGGGATTTGCAAAAATAACATTTTAGGTTACCCTTTTGTACAAATACTCTTATTTTGTGTCCATTTTCAAAAATATACTCTTTTATGTACAAAATGACCAAAATTCTCATTTAGTTGAACTCATGATAAATAAATGAATATACATATATATAGGTGTATATATATATATATTTACCGTATATAGATTATGCAGTTTTATATAAATTGAAAAATAAAAAATAACCATATCATGTTTAATTAGGATTGCCATTTATTCTATTACCAAAAAAAAAAAGGATTGCCATTTATTCTTACCAAAAAAAAAAGGATTGCCATTTATTGTAATTTTGGACATGAGGAAAATGCCTCATTTATTTATTTTTATTTTCTTCTCGGCGCCTCATTTATCTATATTAACATTTTTGAAGTACTTTAGTGTTCTACCCTTTTATTTTGTGATATTTTCATAATTAACCCCTTGCCATTTGATTAAATAGAAAAAGTTTAAGATAAATTTTATAATTAAATCATAATAAAATTGCAAAACTAGAAATCAATATTTATTACATTTAATAAATTTCCTAAAATCTCTCCCTAATAAATCAAATATTTCTCCAACATTTTTATATGATCTTATTTGTTTTTAAATTTATATTATTACATAAACATATGTATAATAATTTTTTTTTTTTGTATATGTTGCAATTTGAATTTTTAGAAACGGATGTATATTACTCAAACGAACAAAAATGGATGTACTAAAGTATTATTGATAATTGTGTAGCACGGGTCATGTGATGGAACGAGTTATAATTTACATAATTATGATTATAGTTTTTTTACGGGTGGTCTACTATAGTATAACTCACAAAATATTTTAATATGAAATTATACTATGTAAACGAATATTATGTCAATATCATTTCATTATTTTAAATATTATACTTATTTAATTAATTTGATCAAATTACGATTATATAAAGAATAAATTATCATATAATATTATACGGGTTAAATCATAGAATTAACAATCAAATATAGTTGTACACTCTTATATACCAAACAAAATTATTAAAAAAATACATTTTAGGAATATCGTCCCGTGGTGTACCGCGGGTTAAAATCTAGTTATTAATGAAGTAGCAACAAAAGCCGCCTCATTTATTATTAATCAAGAATGGCATCAAGTGGCAACAAAAACCATTTATTGTAATTCTGGACAAGAGAAAAGTGCACTTGTGTTGCCATTCACATTTCAATACAGTTACAAAATTGTTAATTTAATTTTACTCATACTAAGAGTTATTTGATTTACTTTTTAGGTATCAGAATTATTTAAATCCACAAACACACATATATATTTATATATACATCACACTACATTAATTTTAAAAATTTATAAAGAAAAAACTAAATAATGTTGCTAAAAACAAGAATTTAAGATTAAAAACCTCGTACTTGTGTATTGACAACACCACGATTATGAATTTATGATGTTTTGCTGGTGGTGGTTGCACTTCATCATCATGGGTCAGCATACCACACACTTCACAGAAACCACGAAGACATTCATAACCTTGTACTAAATTAAGTGGAATGAGAGAGCGACAAACCGCGTAAAGATAGTTAAAAGTAGTACAAAATAGTGATAAGAGATAGCAATACAAGGAAAACATGAGTAAATTGATTTTACTCTATTTACAATATTTAGAATATGTTTCTACATTTTAAAATATATTCAACTAAAATTAAAATATATATCCTAAAAACTTAGAATATATATCCTACAAAAGTTAGAATATATATCCTACGAAAAGTTAGAATATACAGTAGTGTTTGGAGGAAAACGGTTCTTGTGTCTCCCTAGAACAAAGAAACCAAATCAGTATCAGAGATAGAGCAAGAGAACTAACCTTATAAGAAGTTAGAAGTGAAGATTCGAACATGGTATACAAAGACGATCGAACAAACAACACAAGAGGATTAGTTTGATACTAAATTTACCTTGAGTCATCATAAATTACCAACACAAAATCTGGCTCAATCTTCATAAATTCAATCACAGAGACCATGATTTTTTTTTTCAAGAACCCTAATGAGGTTCACCATTCGAGAAGCAAAAAATTAAAGAGTGCTAATCAAATTCTTAGCTTTTAATTCACCAATATTTGTTAATAAATAATTGTTAAGCATCCTAAGAAGGGGTCTACGAATGGAGATGCTCTCACCAAAATAGATATTTCAGAAGAACCACATGTTTTGGTAATTATAAATATCCTAAGACCACTCTATCTTTACAATAGAAACTTAACGAGAGAATGAAAATTTGACCCCAAAAAAAAAAGAGAGAATGAAAATAACACTAAAATGGCTGCTTCTGCTTCTATTTGTGTTAAGTCATCATGCTGATTCTGGCTCTATCGTCAAGTTCCTTCCTGGTTTTGAAGGCCCACTTCCTTTCGAACTCGAAACCGGGTTTGTTAAAATCTCTTTTTTGTAACAATGTCTTCTAAGTTTGGAGTTTAGTACATTCTTCTGAATGTAGGTACATTGGTATTGGTGAGGATGAGGAAGTGCAATTGTTTTACTATTTCATTAAATCTGAAAACAATCCAAAAGAAGATCCTCTTCTTCTATGGTTAGATGGAGGACCTGGAACTTCTTCTCTCACAGGCGTTACTTTAGAGATTGGTAAATCTATATCTTTAATTTCGCCTCTTTACTCTTAAGGATTTTTTTCAACGACTTACTTTTAAAGTGGGGGTAAAAAATATATAGGCCCTTTGACTTTGAAGTCCGAGGTTTACAATGGATGTGTACCTTCTTTGGTCTCTACTACATATTCTTGGACAAAGGTAGCTGGAATTATATATATATGTGTGTGTGTGTGTCCATGAAAAACCCAATGCTCTATTATTAAATTTAGGATCGTTTTTGTAGATGGCCAACACAATATTCTTGGACCAGCCTGTTGGATCAGGCTTCTCATATTCAAGAACTCCACTTGGTGAAACTAGTGACACAAATGAAGTTAAGATGATCCATGAGTTTCTTCAAAAGGTTACAAGTTTGTTTGTTTTTCACTTTTAGAGCTCTTGTTTCAATTCTCTTGGTCTCATTACTTTCTAAGTTATTTCAATCGAGCATGAGGTGTGATCCCAAACATCTGACACTTCTACATGAATCTGTATCTCCAAATATGTGTTTGCATCCCAAAACATATCGTTTTAATCCAAAGCAACCTAAAACCTGTTAAGACTCTACAATGGACTAAAAGACTCTAAAAACACACTTTGAATCATTAAAAGTTATAAAATGAAAGAGAAAAAGAAAGATTTAAAACCGATAAAAACATAATATATCAAGGTGACTAAGGTGTTAATATTGGTGTTTTCTTTTGACAGTGGCTAAGCAAGCATCCACAAATTTTCTCCAACCCTTTTTATGTTAGTGGAGCTTCTTATGCCGGTATGATTGTTCCGGCCGTTGTTGACATAATCTCAAAAGGTAATATGTTCAAGTAATCTAATGCTTTTTTTACCGACCACATTCTAACAACAAAGAAACTGTGGTGCAGGGAACTATATATATTGCAACCCTCCTATAAATCTACAGGTCAATGATACAGTATTCGATAATTGCTTCTTATGTATATTTTCCCCAACACTTAGAGATTTTCTTGCCTAAAACAGGGTTATGTGCTAGGAAACCCGGTAACATATGAAGAAATGGAATTAAACTATCGTATTCCATTATGTCATTAATCTCTGATGAACTCTATGAGGTATGAAAGATATTTCATGCTTAATTTGGGATTTTGCCACTGCATAGCTTAATTTTTATATATATTTTTATCTAAGCTTGCCAAGTTTAATAACAGTGTTCAAAACATTATCATTACAGTCACTGAAGAGATCTTGCAAAGGAAATTATTTCAATGTGGATCCAAGTAACACAAAATGTTTAAAACTTGTTGAAGTATACAATAAGGTAAGGTACACACGCTATGAAATTGGTTGATACCTTTTGTTTTCACTAATTTTCAGTGTTTTTCTTTTGGGTGTTTACAGTGCACTGACAAGATAAATAGTAATCATATATTGATACCAAATTGTGATGACAAGATTACACATAATACATCTTCTGATTGCTTTGTAAGTGATACATTTGGTTGTTTGTTTTTATTCGTTTCCTCTTGTATTCTATAAAAAAAAAATTCAGTTTATCGAAAACTAACCCAAAAACAAAAAAAAATTATAGATCATTTGCCTAGTATGATGAAATTTATGATATCTCAAATAAACATTTACTCTTCTTGATTTTGCAGTATTATAAGTATACTCTTCTTGAACACTGGGCAAACAAAGAGAGCGTCCGCAAAGCCCTTCAAATTAAAAAGGTATTTCCAAAGATTTTTTCTATAAATATTCTAAATTTGAGACAATATTTGAATACAGGGGAGCATAGGAGAATGGGTGCGACATAATCATACTATACCATACGATAAAAACTTTTAAAACAGTGTACCATACCATATGAATAACAGCATCAAAGGCTACCGGTCTCTTATCTTCAGGTACTTTTATAGAATTGATTTGTTCAAGTATAGAAGGGGTGAACCATGGTGGCAGCTGCCACCGGTAACTTACAAAATGTTAAAAGATTTACTTTGTACATAATGGTCAATGTAGTAAAATGGTTATGTTTACACCCATAATACATGCCAGATGCCGAGTTCGAATCCTAAAAATGTCACTTGGCACCCACTTAATTTTTGGGCTTGATCCGCCCCTGAGTATAGATATCTTCATGTAATACAAACCATAAGTAAAAGTGGACAACACATTTACAAATTACAATTATAGAGATCAAACCAGTATTTTGAAACTCAGACCGGATCCTTTAGGTCTATAAAACATTGATTCGGAAAAAAAAGTTTAGATTATATTAATCGGATAAATTATATATTTATTGTTATATACAAATATAGATTTTCTTACATTTTTATAAAATGTATTAAATATTTTTTTTTTGTCATCATAAAATGTATTAAATATTGGATGAGAATATTAGTATAGTTTTACTAATTATGCTTTTTATTTCCTAAATTTTAATGCATAGATTTATAAGTAAAGATTAAAAAAGACTAGAAAAAAATGAGGTTTAAGAATGAATTTTCAATTACTTGATGATTGGTTTTCTCAAAAAGATTTGTGATTTCTTAAACTAATGTTTTTGTTATTTTCTGTTAATTTTTTTTAGTACAAAGTCTACATTGATATAAATTCTTATAAGAGGGAGTGCATATAATTAAATTATGGCTCACTACAATAAAATAAGTAGGAGACGTTATATATAACACATAATAATGTATTAGGTAGAATATACGTTTTAGAAAAAAAGGAATTTAGTAAGAAAACCCCTCAACTAATGATTGATTGTAAATAAACCCCTCAATTATCTATTTAACAAACAAACCCCTCAACTAAAACATTGTTAGTGACCATCACTCTCCATCTAAAAAATTGTTTTGAGTGTACTGACTATATATATAGGGATGTGGACACACACCAGAGTATCTACCAGAAGAGAGCTCTATCATGTTCAAAAGGTGGATCAGTGGCCAACATTAAGACAATTCGAAATGATGACGACCAGAAAGCATAAAATTCCAAATTTCTTTAATAATTATTGTCGGAACCTTCACGTAGTTCTGAGAATATGGTGACAATAGCGAGTATGTGACCTCACATATATTTTATTTAAAATTATTTAATACTAATATTAAATAATATATTCAAAATATAATTTGTTTCTTAAATACTTTCAACAACATTTCAAAATTGAATCTAAAATAAAAAAAGAAATAATCTATTTTCATAATACTAGCAGTTCATCGTCTTTTTTTGTTGTATCAATACTTTTTTATCAACAAATTATTTTTTCTCATATATTTATTGTGGAAATTGATTAGTTGCTGAATTTATTTATAGAGATGTGGACACACGTGAGAAGAAACCTCTTATCTTGTTCCAGAGGTGCATCAGTGTGCCAACTGTTGTAATAGAGTCTCATATAGAAAAGTTAATATCATCGAAATTTATAGTGTGGCAACTAACTCATCAATGGTTATGGGTGTTGAAACGAGTTAGATTTCTCATAATGAGTTCGAGTCTTTCATAAAGAGAATTGGTTTATATATAAACTCTTATTAATCAGTTCAAACTCAGAGTTAGTCTCATGATTTAGTCATCTTTCAATAATATAAGTAGGCAACTCTAAATATATACATGTTTGCCCTCTCGTTCTTCAGTATTTAACGAAAGCCATAAGATGTTCGGAGGTGTTTGCCACAACACATTGTTAGACATTGTAAGTTTGCTATTACATTGAAAAGAGATCACTCAAAACGTTTTTCCGATAAATTCGGTGTGAAGCGAAATAAAAAATCGTGTACTATAAATCTAGAGACAATTCGAAATGATGACATGTCCCTTTCAACTACCACATGCATACAAAAAATGTACTAATTCATTGAGAGAACCAGAGAGGAATAAATTCCAAATCTCTTTAATAGTTATTGTCCGAACCTATCCTGTGTTTCTGCTTATGGTGAAGGTCTACTTTACGTGGAGCGAAAATAGTGAGTACTATATGACCTCACATATATTATATGAAGTTATTTAATACAAAAATTAAAAAATAAATCCAAAGTATAAATTGTTGCTCAAAAATTAATAATAAATTCAAAGTATAAATTGTTGCTTAAACAGTTTCAACAACATTTCAAATCTTAGATTAAATAATTTATTTTCGTAATACTAGGAGTTCCTCATCCTTTTTTTTTAGTTGTATCAATACTTTTTATCATCAAAATAGTTTTTTTCTTATATATTGTGAAAATTTATTTAAAGAAAAAAAATTGAAAAGAATTTCAGAAAAAAAAACCCAAAAATATCAATGTTTATGAAACAAGGGGAATAAATGTTATGTGGTGTGGATAAGAAAGGGCTATCCACCAATCATCTTTGGTAAATATAAAGATCCTAAATATACAACTCAATCTTTAGAAACTAAGAGAGAATGAAACTAACACTAAAGTGGCTGCTTCTGCTTCTCTTTGTGTTGAGTCATGCTGATTCTAGCTCTATAGTCAAGTACCTTCCTGGTTTTGAAGGACCTCTTCCTTTCGAACTCGAAACCGGGTTTGTTAAAATGCATCCTTATTAACCGATACATTAGCCCTGTTTCTTCTACATTTTTAATTATGTATGTGTTGTGAGTTTGGAGTTAGTAATTAGTCATTCTTTATTAGATACATTGGTATTGGTGAGGAAGAGGAAGCTCAACTGTTTTACTATTTCGTCAAGTCTGAGAACAATCCAGAAGAAGACCCTCTTCTTCTTTGGTTAAATGGAGGACCTGGATGTTCATCTATCACTGCCCTTCTTTTAGAGATTGGTAAATCTATATTCATTTTTTTGCTTCTTGCTCTAAAGATTGTATTCAAAGGCAGGCTTGCTTATAGTGGGGAACAAAATAAATAGGTCCGGTGGCTTTGAAGTCGGAAGCTTACAATGGAAGTGTCCCTTCTTTGGTCACTACTACATATTCATGGACAAAGGTAGCTGGAAGTGTATATGTTCATCACAAACTCAATGGTCTATTGATATTGCTCTTCTTGAATTTTGAATCATTTTTGTAGGTGGCGAACATAATATTCTTGGACCAGCCTGTTGGAGTTGGTTTCTCATATTCAAAAACTCCACTTGGTGAAACTAGTGACACAAATGAAGTTAAGATGATCCATGAGTTTCTTCAAAAGGTTACAAGTTTTATTTACATTTTCTCTTTTTCTATAAAATAGAGTCTTGTGTCTATATTGTAATTTCCTTGGTCTTTTCATGGTTAAGGTGTTAATTCTTTAAAAATCATTACAGTGGCTAAACAAGCATCCACAATACTATTCCAACCCATTTTACGCTACCGGAGATTCTTATGCCGGTATGATTATTCCGGCCGTGGTTGACGAAATCTCAAAAGGTATGTTTTTAAACCATATATACTCTTTTCTCATAATCCAATTTTTTTTCTCTTAAGTTTTAACAATATAGCAACTTGTGATGCAGGGAATTATATATGTTGCAACCCTCCTATAAATCTTCAGGTCTATGATATTTCATAATTATATGGATTGTGTACATTTTCTATAAACACTTAATATTTTTCTTGCCAAAAACAGGGTTATGTGCTAGGAAACCCGATAACAGATGTTGAAATGGAACTAAATTATCGTATTCCATTTGCTCATGGAATGTCATTAATCTCTGATGAACTCTACGAGGTATGAAACATATATGTCAAGCTAAATTTTGTTATTTTGACTACATAGTTTAGTAAAGTTTGCCAAGTTTATAAGCCTCAAATGATATATAATAATGTTCCATAAATTTTTACAGTCACTGAAGAGATTTTGCAAAGGGAATTATTTCTATGTGGATCCAAGTAACACAAAATGTTTAGAGCTTGTTGAAGAATTCAATAAGGTACATACTTTGAAATTTGGTCGACACTTAGTTCTCTCGTGGTAATACACTAATTCAGGTTCTTTTTTTGGTTTTTCGGCTTTTCGCAGTGCACTGAAAACATAAATATCCATCAAATACTAATACCAAATTGTGATCACACAAATACAGAAGAGATATCTCCTGATTGCTTTGTAAGTAATATCGTCCATCTAAGTAAATAGGTTAGCTTAAGTATTCTCTTAAGATAATCTTATTTGCTTAGATATATTGCATATCTATACTATACACCTTGTTAGCTAACGATGGTCCTATCTATACTATACTATACATTTACAAAGTTGTTTTAATTTGTAGTACTATCGGTATCATCTTCTTGAACGATGGGCAAACAAAGATAGCGTTCGCAATGCTCTTCATATCAGAAAGGTATCTGCAAAACTTAGTTAAAGATCATTGTTAAATTTTTATATAATCTAAATTTGAGACAATCTATGAAAACAGGGGACCAAAGGAGAATGGGAGCGATATAATCATTCAATACCATATGATAGAAACATTAAAAGCAGTATACCATACCATATGAATAACAGCATTAATGGCTACAGGTCTCTTATCTTCAGGTAATAATTAACTTTATACTTTTCGAGTGGATAAAATATTTACAACTATAGAGATCAAACCAGTTGGACCACAATCCTGACTATATAATATTCGGATTAAATATCCAGTCACTCAATCGTAAACTTTAAGATTAATTTAACTGGATAAAGTTTAGGAGAATTCCCTTTAAATACCATTATAAGTTTTATTTTCCAAAAAACCACTAAAATAACACAAAATTAAATTTAACATGTTTAACATTCAAAATTAATTTATAAATCTTAAACACTAAACCCTACCTCTAAAAACTATACCCTAAATATAATTAGTCATCCAAAACATAAAAAAGAAAATTCTACACCTTCAAAAATCAGATTTTTATGTTTGTGGTATTTTTTGTGAAAATAAACTTTTTGTGGTATTTTGGAATAAAAAAACAAGATTGTTCACTCCTATATACTTACAAAATTTTTGCCATTAATGGTGAACAGTGGTGATCATGATATGGTGTTACCTTCCTTTGCAACTCAAGCATGGATCAAATCTCTCAATTACTCCATCACTCATGATTGGAAGCCTTGGATGATCAACGATCAAATCGCTGGGTACTGATCAAATCGTTCATTCATTTTTTCGTCGTATCATAAATTTATTAAACTGATCACGTAAAAATATATCATTGTTTTGACAGATACACGAGAACTTATGCGAATAAGATGACATTTGCTACTATCAAAGCAAGTTTTACTCATTTCATCTCTAACATTTTTTTATTTCCATTGCATTTACATTTTAAAAGTGTTTTCTAATTGTTTTTAACGTTTTCACTATATAGGGATGTGGACACACACCGGAGTATCTACCAGAAGAGACTTCTATCTTGTTCAAAAGGTGGATCAGTGGCCAACTTTTGTAATAGAGCCCTCATGGTCTTTAAGTATTAAGAATAAAAATATATAACATGAAATGTTCGTATACAATATTATTTTCTACTAGGTGAGTAATTGCGTTATGCGCGATTGTTTGCTTTTATTCAGATTATTAAATCATTCGTCTTATTATAAAGATTAATAGTGTGCCAGCTGATGAGTATATAATTATCATCATGATATATAATTTGGTTATACAAACAATACTCTTCGTTGTAGGCAACGACAACACACAAGCTTTTGCCAGTGTATAAAATTAGATGTACACTAGAACAGTAACAAACAAAAAAAGCCTGTGTGTATGTAGTGGGACTGGGACAGTAATAATTCACAACAAAAACATTTCGTTTGGTACGTACTGATCAGAGCATCGATTACAGCTATTATTTTTTCAACACACATAATGTGGCAAGAGAAAAAAAGTTATGCAGACACAACAACGTACATGAACATGAATCACGTGTAAAAATTGGAATATATAGTCTAATGTATCTGATATATGGTTGATTTAACCGTAACTGATATGTTTCTGAAATTTCAAGTATTAATTAAAAGACAAAAATGTCATTTTGTTACGAGCTTCCAACTCAAAATTAATTAGCAATGGGTGAATTGACCCTAATCCTTATATATTGCTTAAGTTCTATCTTTCTCCATGGAATTTTATAAATACATTAGTCGGTTGTCCGCGCGTAGCGCGGGAGTTTATTATGTTGTTTATGAGTAATTGGTTCGTATTTTATTTTCTACTTCTTTTTTTCACTATACCATATTTTACTTTTAAAAAACTTAGATTGTATTTGTATAGAAAAACTATTGAGTTTTAGCCTCATTAGTTGTTGAGAAATTAAGTGTGTATAGTATAAGTCGAAGTGTGGGCGTAAACGGAAGTGCGGTGAAAAATCATTGAGAAACGTGTGCTATTAGGGTTTCTACCAAATATAGATCTAGATGTTAATATTTTGTGCCTTTTATATGTTGGCATGAAATTTGAACATGATTTGTGGGTTTCGGGCGGATTGTTATATTTTTAATTGTTTACATTATCTCTTTATATATTGTCATAATTTATTTTTTTGTTTTATGTTATTCTTTTTTGGATTTGTCGTAATTATATCTCGTAATGATCATTTTTATACTATTATATATTTGTTTCTGATTTTATGTTATATATATTTTTTGTTTTGTTTTTCATATGGAACAATTTTTAAATTTAACATATTAGTATAATTTACTATATATTTAGTTTATTTCATTTAATAATGTTTTTTATTTTAATTTTCAATTTTTATGAAATATAGTTAATTTTTTATTTTGTTTATTAGTTTAACATATGTGTTGTATTGGAAAAAAATTAGTTAAATTCATATTGGAAACCTTTAAAGAAATATTATTTTTATTTTCACTTTTTTATACGTTTTTAAAAAATGAGAATTGATGTTTCGGTCCGACCTATCTCATTTATGTTAGAAAATTTTGTGAGACATAATTACATAGATTTATATTCTCAAAATTTCTTACTTTCTTTTCTATTTTTGTTAAATCCCATTATATTTAGGTTTACAATGTGTAAATATAATCATATATATATATATATATATTTTAAACATTCACTAAAAACTATAATCTATTATTTATATATTTTTTAGTATAATCGATAATTAGTAAGTTTTTTTAACTTTTAAACAAATCATCTTTTTAGTTTTATAATGTATAATATAAAAAAACCTTTCATATTTCTTTTTGAAAAACTTATTTACATAGGTTTAAATCTTAAAATTAAATAATAAAATGGTATAATTAATTTTAAAAATTAAATAATAAAATGAGGTGGATGATGATGTGGCATAAGGAGAAGAAAGAAAAAGTTAACTTTATATATATATATAGATTAAATTTTGTAATAAATTTAAATCTACACTCAATTTTATACTAATTTAAAAATTTTCTTACTGAAAATTTACCATGGCTATCAATACCGCTGAAACTTTAAAATACCAACGACATAGGTTTAACTCAAAAATGTAAATTTAAAGTCGTTTTGACAATTATTTTAAATCTTGTAGCCTTCTTGAGACCAAATTTTTTTAAATATAAAACAGAAAAGAAGAGAATTTGTTTTTGATATATCTAAAATAAAATTGTTTGGGAAACAGAACAGTACCAAGCTTGTCCCTGTCCATCAATGCATGGTGTTAGACTGTTAGTGATTTGCTCATATTCTAGCCACAAAAGCAACGTCCCTATCTATTGAAGATGTCGATGTTAAGATTTTGTGAAATGTTATGATAAATATTAATAAACCACTGTAAACTAAAAAATATATATTTGATAGTGATGTGAATGTTATTCAAAGTTATAGATGTGATTGTGATGGTTGCTACACCAACCACGTGAAATGGTTTCTCTACACAACAAAATTTGAGATGGTTTACTACTTCACCCTACTTAACCTTGAGCGACTAGTGAAATTAGCAAATCGCTAGCTAACTTTTTTTATAATATAAATTAATCTTTGTTTACGTTAGTTACACCATTCCATATTTAGAAAGTAAATAACCATGAGTTTGACACTTAAGTTTCTGCTTCTACTTTTCTTGAGTCATCATGTTGATTCTTTTGGCACTATTGTCAAGTTCCTTCCTGGATTTGAAGGCCCTCTTCCTTTCGAACTCGAAACCGGGTATGTTAAAATGTCTAATCTTCTACTTTACCAATGCAATTATGTGATATGAGTTTGAAGTTAGTACCTATAAAATGAAAGGTACGTTGGTATTGGAGTGGAGGAAGATGTGCAAGTTTTCTACTATTTCATCAAATCTGAGAAGAACCCAAAAGAAGACCCTCTTCTTCTATGGCTAGATGGAGGACCTGGATGTTCTTCTCTCGGTGGCCTTCTTTTTGAGAACGGTACATCTATATATAATATTTCTTCTTTCACTAAACATTATTTTCATTGAGTTGATCATTAAAGTGGAGAAAACGAAACTTTAATTTAGGACCTTTGGCTTTGAAGTCTAAGGTTTACAATGGAAGTACCCCTTCTTTGGTCTCTACACCATATTCATGGACAAAGGTAGCTAAAGATGTTTGTTTGTATTGGATCATCACAAACCCCAATAATAATAATATACTTGATCGTTTAAAATGATTGAATCACTCTCTCAGATGGCAAACATAATATACTTGGATCAGCCTGTTGGAGCTGGCTTCTCTTACTCAAGAACTCCACTTGGCAAAACTAGTGACACAAGTGAGGTTAGGAGGATCCATAAGTTTCTTCAAAAGGTAATATACTTGTATTAGTGCCTTAAATATTTTGTTTAATATTATATTCTACTTGCAGTTAACTCAAAAAATACACAACCATCTACAATATGTATCTTCTCCTTTTTCTTTGTGTGCAGTGGCTAAGCAAGCATCCACAGTTTATGTCCAACCCTTTTTATGTCACCGGAGATTCTTATTCCGGTATGATTGTTCCAGCCCTCGTCCAAGAAATCTCAAAAGGTATCCTTATATATACATTTCTTTGAATAGGGTTTAATCAGTATCCTCTCACATTTTAACAATATAGACACTATGATGCAGGAAATTATATATGTTGCGAACCTCCAATAAATCTACAGGTCATTGATATATACTTATAATATTTTTTATACTTCATTGTTTTAAGTTTAATTGAGGACTAAAATTTCGTAATTATATCATCTTTATAAACTAAAAACAGGGTTACGTGCTCGGGAACCCGATAACATATGCTGAACATGAAAAAAACTATCGTATTCCATTTGCTCATGGGATGTCATTAATCTCTGATGAACTCTACAAGGTATGTAATATTTGTAACGCTTAATTTGTTATTTTTTCACTTAAAGAGCTTTATTATATATAACAAGTCGAACAATGTTCATATAACAGTCGCTGAAGAGAGCCTGCAAAGGAAATTATGAAAACGTGGATCCAAGTAACACAAAATGTTTGAAACTTGTTGAAGAATACCATAAGGTACACACTTCTGAATTAACCTTTGGTTTGGTCATAAGGTAACAAATAAATATGATCACTAATTTGGATTTTTGTAACTTTTGTTTATTTACAGTGCACTGACAAGATAAAATACACAACATACATTACTACCAGATTGCGATAAGAAAGGGATGGGAGAAACATCTCCTGATTGCTATGTAAGTACTACCAGCCTTCTTTAAATGAAGTCTCTTAAAAATTTGGCGTCCTACCTTTTTGTATTGAGAGAGTGATAACATGATACTTGATAGAGACTGATAGAAAAAACAAAAAAAAAAAAAAAAAAAAAAAAAAAACCATTTAGACAGGTTTTGTAATTTTAGTTTTATTCACAGTACCTAAGAATTTTTAGTTTAAAAAAAAAAAACTAAGAACCTAAACTTATTTGTGGACAAGAGGAAAAATTCTTACATAGTTCACACCCAAAAAAAAGAGTCATTTTTAATGATATTTCGAAGAACAATGGCTTGACTCACTCTGTTTCACAAAGATTGTCATTCTAGAGAAAAATTTTGTTTCACAAAGATTGTCATTCTAGATTTCCAATATGTTTTTTAAACTAAAATCTCTAATTTACCCTAAACCCAAATCCCATTTTATTGAATTTAAATAATTAACTGATTATTAGATTAAAAAACACATATAATACAAATTTTTCTTAATTTGTGTGAAATATGTCAAAATGACATGTTTTGTGAAAATACCAAAAATAATTGTTTGCAAAACGGACTGAAATATAAAATATATCAAGTATTCATAAAATAATTATAAATGTTGAAAAACTAGTATCAGAATAATCACATTTCTATTATTTATATTATGACACGCTAGGGGATATATAGCATAATCATTTCTAAAATATGGAAAGAAAACTTGATGAATTTTTTAAAAAGACGTAAAAAAAGCGAAATTATAGTACCAAAACATGAACAATTTATCCAAAATTATATTTTTTTCTTTGCAGTATTATTTGTATTTTCTCATCGAACGTTGGGCCAACGACGAGAAAGTTCGTGAAGCGCTTCATATTAGAAAGGTATATATATGCTAATAAGTTTGGTTTAAGATCATTGATGACATAAATAGAGTTTTTATATCATGTAAATAATTTTGACTATCTAATAACAAACAACAGGGGACTAAAGGACAATGGGATCGATGTAATTGGACTATTCCATACGATAACAACATTCTAAGCAGTGTTCCATATCATGCCAATAACAGTTTCAGAGGATACCGATCTCTTATTTATAGGTTTGTGTTAATTAACCTTACGTTCAAGAACTAATCTTTTTCTCTATACAACTACAAGTATAGTTAGACAACATTTTCATATATATATATGCTAATAACAACATTTTATAATCTTCGGTTTATGGTGAGAAGTGGTGATCATGACATTACGATGCCTTTCCAAGCAACTCAAGCATGGATTAAATCTCTAAATTACTCCATCGTTCATGAATGGAGACCTTGGATGATACAAGATCAAATCGCCGGGTAATGTCTTTCGTGTGTTTAGGTTTCTCTTGTTCATTCACTTCTTCTTGTTCTCAAACTCACGTACAAATCATTCTTGCCTTTTTCTTATTGACAGATACACGAGAACTTATTCTAATAAGATGACATTTGCTACTATAAAAGTAAGTCTTCTTGTTTCAACGTAACATATACTTACTATTCATTTGCATTACAATGAAAGGTTTTATTAATTTGAAGGACCTTTTTGTGGTTATAGGGAGGTGGACACACGGCAGAGTATCTTCCAAACGAGACCTCTATCATGTTCCAAAGATGGATAAGTGGCCAGCCTTTGTAATATAGTGGCCTTTACGTATATGTAGAATATTCAAAAAAAAAAAAAAAAAAGTAGACTAAATGTACTTGTTTTATTATCTTTACATTATATTGTCTTATTCATGTAATATTACATTTGTGTGTTCTGTAATATTAAACATAAAATGTAGTTGTTATTCGTTTGAGTAGTTAATTTTGTATATCTCAATTGTCCATCTACTATATCCGATTCATTTTAATACATATATTAAGTGTAATTTTTTATATTCTAAATATTTTTTTACTATGTAGATGTTGGTTTCGAAAAGGTTGTTAAATTTGACTGAATTGATCAGATGGTAAACCTCTTGTCGACGATCTAAAATCGTTGTACAAAAGGTACTATACTATTTAAAACAAAAAAAAACCAGTGTATTGAATTGTACATTAAAGTTTTGGATGAGGCACGCAAAGCTAAATAATTTTAAATTTCTTTAATATTGCATCACCTTAATAAATATTTTATCGATCCGAAGAGTTCAACGTGAAGCGACTACTGAACTAGCTATTTTTATTTTGTTTTGGTATAAATATCCTTTGTTCTTCCCTAAAAGAACTCGATCATTAGAAACCAAAAGAGAAATGAGTTTGAAACAAAAGTTTTTGTTTCTTGTTCTAGTTTTGTTGAGTCGTCATGCTGATTCTGGCTCTATAGTCAAATTTCTTCCTGGCTTTGAAGGCCCTCTGCCATTCGAACTCGAAACCGGGTTTGTAAACCGTCTTTTGTTTTTCACCAATGCAATGTGCGATACAATTAATGTTTTGTGAGTTTAGAGTTAGTAATTAGCCATTCTTATGAATGAAAGGTACATTGGCATTGATGAGGAAGAGAATGTGCAATTTTTTTACTATTTCATTAAATCTGACAAGAACCCAAAAGAAGATCCTCTTCTTATATGGTTAAACGGAGGACCAGGATGCTCATGTCTTACTGGCCTTTTTTTTGGGAATGGTAAAAATCTAATATATTTTTTTCTTTAAGCATTATTTTCAAGGACTTGTTTAAAGTGGGAGAAACAAATAAATCAAATAGGACCTTTGGCTTTCAAGTCGGAGGTTTACAATGGAAGTGTTCCTTCTTTGGTCTCTACGACATATTCATGGACAAAGGTTAGCATAAATTACGTTCATATAGTATAACAAACCTAATGATATATTCTTGATCATTTAACATTTTGATCGTATTCTCAGACGGCAAACATTATATTCTTGGATCAGCCTGTTGGATCTGGCTTCTCGTATTCAAGAACTCCAATTGGAAAAACTAGTGACACACATGAAGTTAAGAGGATCCATGAGTTTCTTCAAAAGGTGAGACAAAGAGAAGTGTTTTTTTTTTTAAAGCATTTAAGCTCAAAGATATGTTATATATCTCGTGGTTTAAAGTTATTGATTGATAAATGGATTCCGGGAAATCGATCTTGGCGAGATGTAGGCTTAACCACACCATTCAGATTTTTTATTTACACCTAGAAAAAATGGTTTTAGGTGTTTAAAAGCCAACATCTAGAGGTTTTTGCTTTGCAGTGGCTAAGAAAGCATCCACAGTTTTCTTCTAATCCTTTTTACCTTACCGGAGATTCTTATTCGGGTATGATTGTTCCAGCCCTCGTTCAAGAAATCTCAAAAGGTATAAATTTTCCCAATACATTTTCTTTAAATATTTGTTTGGTCAATTTTTCTCTCACGTTTTAACAGTAAAGAAAATGTGATGCAGGGAATTATATGTGTTGCAACCCTCCTATAAATCTACAGGTTATTGATAGTTGATATTGCTTCTTGTATTATGCATATGTATATATTTTCTCCAACACTTCAAAATTTCTTGCCAAAAACAGGGTTATGTGCTCGGAAACCCGATAACACATATCGAAGTCGAACAAAACTATCGTATTCCATTTGCTCATGCAATGTCATTAATCTCTGATGAACTCTACGAGGTATGAAATCTATGCAAAAGTTGAATTTTAAATTTAGTTTGTCATTAATTTAGAGTTTTAGTCTGTTTTTAATATCTAAGCTTGCCAAGTTTAAAGCCTCAAATGATATAACAATGTTGTTTTTACAGTCACTGAAGAGATTTTGCAAAGGAAATTATTTCAATGTGGATCCAAGTAACACAAAATGTTTGAAACTTGTTGAAGAACACCATAAGGTACACATTTTGAAGATTTTGCTCGATGTTTTTTTTTTTTTTTTGTGTGCTTGGTAATTAATATTAGTTGTTCTCTTTGGTTTATTTACAGTGTATTGACAAAATAAATAGTCATCATACGTTATTACCAGATTGCGATGACCCAATTACACAAAATATATCTCCTGATTGCTATGTAAGTAATACATCTTTCCTACATCTAGTGATCCATCATCCATGCATGTAATGTGCCTATATATAAATAATGTGTTGGTGTATATTTCGAAGTAACATATTTTAACTATAAGGTTGGTTTTTGAATGCAGTACTATCCGTATCATCTCGTTGAATGTTGGGCCAACAACAAAAGCGTTCGCAAAGCTCTTCATGTTAAGAAGGTATAATGACATTTTTAGTATTACAGTGATAAAACATGAAACTATATTGACGATAGATATTTACAGGGGAGCATAGGAGAATGGATAAGGCATAATCCGAATATTCCATACAATAGCGACCTTAAAAGTAGTGTACCGTACCATATGAGTAGCAGCATTAATGGCTACAGATCTCTTATCTTCAGGTTAGAACTAATTTACTTTTTAAGAACTAGTTTTTGCTTCCCCTATATATAGAGGTGGGTAATGAAAATTAGGTTTAAGCGTTCGGATTTCTGGATCGGATTATTTAGATTGAAATGCACATAATCCGATTAGAACCCGATTCGGATCGGATTGGGTTGGATTTTTTCGGATTCGGATTATTACATTCTTATTAATTCTTTTATTATGTAAGTATAAAATTGTTACATTCTTTATATACTGTAGTTATATTCTTAGAGGATTTTCTAAGTACAACCAAATGGAAAAACCAAACTGGAGTTACATAACCGAACCAAACCCAAATCAAATTATAAATGGTTTGTATTATAGTCGAATAAACTTGTATGTTTTGGTGAACAGTGGTGATCATGACATCACAATGCCTTCCGAAGCAACTCAGGCATGGATCAAATCTCTAAATTACTCCATTGTTGATGATTGGAGGCCTTGGATGATAAACGATCAAATCGCTGGGTAATATCATATATATGTTTTCTCTGTTCAATATTTTTCTCTAGTTCAATCATATTATTTCATATTGTTGCAATTTTTTTTTGTTTTTATGACAGATACACGAGAACTTATTCCAATAAGATGACATTTGCTACTGTCAAAGTAAGTATTCTGGTTTCGATTTTAAACATTTTTATATATTTTTCATAGCATTACAATGTAAAAATGTACTTTAAATTGTTTTGACCTTTAATTATGATGATAGGGAGGTGGACACACGACAGAGTATCTACCAAACGAGTCTTCTACCATGTTCCAAAGGTGGATCAGTGGCCAGCCTTTGTAATAGCTAGAGACTCATCGCCTTAACATATGAAAAATTATAACACATGCATGTACGTACGATGAAATATTTGTAATGGATATATAAGGTTCATGGCCTTTGTGATCATGCTTCTATGTCCTTTGTCTCCTTGTATTGGTTTTCTCATTAGCGGCTTGATACTAAATAAGTTTGAACAGAAGTTTCTGTTAACGAATCGATTTTTGGGTTAAACTCAAAGTCCTGGCCTATGTTATTAGTAAGTGCCAAAACTAGAGACACAGCTTGATTTGGTAGAGTGTCATTTTAATAACAAAAATGGTTCTTTAGGTTCTACTCAATCGTCTCTGAAGCCACTTCTCGGACTTGGTTCGCTTATAGGATGAAGCAAAGAAAGAGATAGTGAAAATGTAATGAGAAACTGATGATGCTTTGTAATATGTTCCAGTAGATATCTTGAACTAACATGTATATTTGGGATTGTTCGGCCCAATAGAAGCATAAAAGTTACAAAATCCAATAGTATAACTTGGGCTTGGTCCGGCCCATGTTTTAATAAAATCGAAAATAAAAAGAAATTATCAGAGCCAGGTTTCGATCCTGGGACCTGTGGGTTATGGGCCCACCACGCTTCCGCTGCGCCACTCTGATATTTTTGGTAAAGCATAACTTAAAATGTTTATATATAATATTTACTTAGCATAAAATGGTTGCAGTTTAAGTTTTCTTCTCACACACACTGACACACACACTGACTAACTACGTTACTTACTATCAAGAAAACAAAAAGAGAAACAAACAAAAAAACAAAAACGATACTTAAGTATAACATTACGAAGTAGAGTTCATAGTTTTGACAACAACAACATGTAGACATACTTATATTGCCTTTGCATAGTCATGATCATAATACTCTTCATCATTAGCATCCATGTATTCTTCTTCTTCCTCTTCTTCTTCAACATCTTTTCCATTTGGTACTACCGAGCGAGGAAGGTTAGGGATGGTTCTTGCCTCACTAACTATCTTCATAATCTCCTCTACTCTTTGAGGAGAAAATTTGACGAGATTAGCATTCCTCTGGTAATAGATTGCTTGTGCTGACTCTTTAAGCTCTCTTGGCAGATTCTTTAGGAACCATACATGACTCTTGATCTCTTTAAGCGTACATCTCTGTAATAGTTACAAAACCAACATATATTTTTAAGAAGAATGAGTTGAAACTTGAAACACAATCAAACTTATATATAGATAAACTTACATGTAATGGATTGGCAACAAATATACGAGATAATAGGTTTTTGCAGTCTTCAGATATGTGAACATATTGTGGAATCTTGTACTTTACAGCCATTATTTTCTGTAAAACCAAACCAAGAATGAGAGTATGATTAATTATACGAATCAGTACTTTGTTTATCTGAAAATAAAAGATGTATACCTGAACAGTTTTACGAATATTGCGAGGGTCTTTGGGGTCTTCGAAAGGGTAAGCTCCTACTATCATAACATAGAGTGCCACTCCACAAGACCATACATCAACTGACTGTAGAAAGATTTATTATCAAACAAACCTAATTAGACTCATATATATTTGTAAATATGTAATCAACAATCACAAGTTATTTTCATCTTATTTTTTAAAACCTAGACTTATAATTTCCATTTCATGTCAGCCAATATATGCCAAACTCGAATACAAAAATTTACAGAAAAATTAGAACCAAAGATTATTTTTACATAATAGCAAATATAATTAAGAAAAATTATTATCTAATTCAACAATAAATGTTTTGTTTCTAACATATTCATTCAAAGCTCTAGTGGATAAGTTGATTTTGAATGGACAAGTGTCTTAGCAAAGTATTTTGATAAATATAAGAAGGTAACACCTAGGAAAGTTTATGCAAGTTATTTCCGAAAACAAATATTAAGTTGACTAAATGATGTTGATAGACGTTAATTATTTGACAGTACGTAGCCATATAGTTTTTGAATAACTATTAGATACAGTCGATGTAACGTATACTATTACTAATCAAGATTGGTAACACATGTCATGCATGAGTGGGATATTATTATGATGGAAGATTTTGTCGTGTACTTCTCTTTTTCCATGAAATTATGGTTTTTTTATAACTATTCAAAGTGGAATGTCCACCTAAAATAAACTATTGAAAGTGGTTGTAATTGTATTCATTATTGGAAGAAATTAATTTAAAAAAACCCAAAATATCTTCATTATTGGAAGAATAATGTTATATCTTTTTTTTTCTTATAATATAAATAATGTTATATCTTCATTACTAAAAACTGTATAATTAAAAAAATATATACCTTTCCGTCGTACTCTGATCGACAAAAAACCTCCGGTGCAATATATGCCGGAGTTCCCACCGTTGATTTTGGGTTCGAATGCAGAACAGAAGACTGTTTAAAAAAAAAAACAGAAATTAAAATATATTTCAGAAATTTATACTTTCATTTACAAAAATGAATTATTATAAATATGTAAAAAATAACCTTTGAGTAGCCAAAATCACAAATTTTTAAACGTGGTGCAGGGCTTCCATCAAGCAATGTATTCTCTAATTTCAGATCTCTATGACATATTTGCTGCAAATATTCATTTGTTTCATTAACAAACAAAAAAAAACATATAAGAATTTGGTGTGTATTAAAATTAATTTTTTTTACCATTGTATGTAAGTAATGAACTCCACAAATGAGTTGTTGAAAAAAATATCTAGCCTGCACAAGTAGAATTAGTACTTTAACAAAAACAATATATTAGTGATTAACTAGTTAAATGCTTGTTGTTCTTGACAAGAGTTTCATATATCAAAAACCTCAGCTTCGCTAAATCGACCAGCACTAGATATTCGATCGAACAGTTCTCCTCCAGCTGCATACTCCATTACAATTCCAAGATGTGTTGGCGTTAGAACAACCTATATCATTACCATCAAAGTGTCAACCTATAGAATAAATCATCCGACAAAGCTAGAAGAAACAAGACTTGAGTCACTTACCTCTTTAAACCGAACAATATTGGGATGATTAAGAGATCTATGATTGATAATTTCTCTTGCAACGTTCTCATCTATCTATATCAAACAATAATTTTTTTGGTTTTAGTTTATATGATATTCTTGATATCATCAAGAAGAGAAGAAACACAAAAGAAAAAAGAAGAAAAATGAAACGAACCGTGTAGCCTCGATCGATGAATTTGACAGCAACAAGCTCGTTTGTTTGCTTATTACGCATAAGCCGAGCCAATCCGAAATTACCAAATCCCAAATCCTTCACCATCTCATACTTCTCCATGGCTACCACTTTTTTTTTCTCACTTATCTAAAGTGGTGTTTTAATATCTACTTTTGTGTTGCTTTATGAATCTTCTCTTCCTAAATATTTGTGGAGAAAGATCTTATATAGATAGAGAGTGAGAGAGAAGAAAGTGATATTAGTTTATACACGTAGCAAATATGACGACTACTAGACTAAATGTGTTGAAAGAGCTTTTCACGACATCAATGGTCATGACTTATTCTATTTATCAAGTCTATTAATCTTTAGTACATTTCGGTTTAGAGTTCGGTTTAATTGATGATTTGGCTTTTTAAAAAGAGAATGATACCAATGGAATTCATTATCTGTCTCGTTTTTGTGCTTCTTCATTTGTCTCTCGTGAATAATTAAGTGTTGATGGAGCTTTCCTCGAGAAATATGTTGGACATCTAGCTAGTTGCTATTGGCCTTGATCTTGCTTGTTTTTTGAGACTAGAGATTTTGGTAACTCATCAATGGATATCTTTGATGGTGTGTAAGAAAATTAGGTTGATATTTGTATCTTTGTAATTGTCTATTTGATTTTTACATAGTCAGAATCTTTCAGGATTAGGCATATTTCTAAACTTTGGTGAATTTGTTGCGTCTCGCAAATTCTTTGCACTTACAAGTGGTAGTAAAAGAGACTTTTTTTCATGGTTGTCCAAATCAGAGAAAAAAAGTGAAACCATCCAATTATAAGTAACTCCATAATTATTTTTATTGTCAGCTATACTAGTGTCACTTACTGTTGATTAGCTATTTCAATCAAATTTAACTTTTAAAAGCCTATGGAGTTCCCAATAATAATGGATGTACCACCAACTTCTTCACGCACTCCATCGTCCATTTTAAGGCTCTGCATTTCACAAGACGGTTGCGTGGGAATAACTCGAGCACCTAGCCAAACCAGTGATCCTATTGAATCTCTTAAGACCTAACCTATTCTAGTAACAACCTAACTCTTTTCCAAGCTCTGCTTATGTTACATTGCAATTTGCATATACGGGGTGGGAGCTAGCCATTTAACCTTTTATAGTTTCCATAGTATCTTGTTAGTATAAGAGAGTTTCAGGCCTTTGATAATCTTCGATAAACCATCATTTTAATGGGAAATATTGCTTCATAATGTTATTATAGTCTTTGCAGGATCAGATGAAACTCTAATGACACCAAAAACATCTTACAAGTTTCATCATGACTAGCAAAAATTGATCGATATAAACGGTTTTTTCATCACTTACAACTTAAGCTGCATCTTTCAAGCAGAAAACTAGGTATCACTTGCCCAATTTCTTCAAGAAAAACCCTGTCTTATTGCACACCATAAACAATGCGAAAAGCCTACCCACACTATACAGGCATAATAGCCATGGTAAAAACAGAAAACACTAAACCCGAATACTCAATAAAAAGAGATAAAGATCCATAAGTAAACTAGTCTAACATGTCACTAAAGAGAAATCAACTTACATGAAATCTTTATTGTGTTAGTTGTTCTTTTTCCTTCTTCTCACATATGTGATTAACGCCTTTGATGTACTAGACGTATCAGAAGCTACCACTAGTTCTTTACCTTGTGACACATTTTGAGTCTCCTCCCATTTCTTCGAAAGAACAACACTAACCTCAATCAAATCCAGCATTAACATCTTCAAAAATAAACAGCAATCTTAATACAAACCTTCTTATTTACACGACGTGTAGACATCAGTTCATAAAATTTCCGCATCATCATCTCTTCTTCCACCTGAGAAAAAATATCTGGTTCTTAATCACATCATATATCAAAGTCATTGTTTCTGAAGAGAGCTTTCTTGGTTTATATATATTCATATCAAATGTATCACTAAGTTTCTTCAAACAAACCTCAAGTTTTTGGAGTTCTTCAATCACGGTTTTATGAGTTTCTGCGAGCAATTCATTTTGCTTATCCAAATGGCTGTTTATATGATAACAACGATAAATTCGTTACACACACACAAGCTAAGAAAATAAGCGTAAGACTGAAACAACGACGCACTTTAAAACAGCATCGATATGTTCAGGATCCATGCTCCACAAAATGGCTCAACTTCTACCTACTGATCAACAATAAATCAAACTTTCATGAGAAGAAAGTTGAACAAAAGCATATAAGACACAGCTGATAAAGTTATGTTATGTGTAACTAAAACCCCCCAAAACATGATTAGGATAAAGGATAAGTCTTTTATCACTGATTCATCTATACAAACATCATTAGAGAAGAACAGATTCTTAAAATCTGAAGGGTACTATCACAAACATATACGAACATGTTTAGGGGTGGAAACATAACGAACCAAAGAGCTTTTAGAGGATGAAGATCTTGGTTAGACAATTCGTCGAGCAACTGGTGTGCAATAGTCTCTTTAACCATCAGTTTCTTCTCAATACCAAACCATGCTTGAATCATAAAACCATCAATTACATCTAAAACAGAGGTATAAGATCAAAAAGCAAGTTTCTTTCTAAAAAAAAGCGAACATTTTGATAATACCTTCACAGCCACTAACACTTGACGATTCTCTTCTTCGATCTCTCGTTTTGCTTTTTGAATTTGACAAAATAAAGTTTCGATTTTTATTGAAAGCAGAGGCTCTTTTATCATTTGGGTCTATGTGCTTCTGGTTGGGTTAGAGGCTTTCACTAGTGTCTTTTTTTGTTTTTGTTTCTTCTTTTTCTTCTGTTTGTTTTGTTTTTATTCAAAGATGTAGTCCTAAGTCCTAACTTTTGAACTATAAAAAAGACAATGTTGGAGGTTTTTTTATTTTTAAAAAAGATAATTTTAGGGTTTTAAGTTTTTGGCATATCCTCTAATTTTAATTTTAGTTCCAGTTGGTATGTTGAAAAATCACAAAATTACATAGATAAAAATTAAGTTGGAGATTAAATAAATTTTCATATTAAAAATTACAACATGATATAAATCTAATTTTTGCGTTTCGAATTTTTCTTTTATTAATTCAAAATGTCATATCTATGTTTTTGGTTTTTGTTATTCATATGCAATTTTTCTTGATTAGCAAAATAGTCAAAGAAAACATTAGAAACCCGTCATTTTATCAGTATACAAGTTACGAATAAAAATCTTATATTTTGATTTCTATATGTATAGATATATTTTTTTGTTACAAGAAAGTTCTAAACCTCTTTTACTTGTAGTTATGTCCCATTTTCTCATGATCTTTGTGGCATATTAGCACGTAAATCATTTCTAAATGTAACCTTATTCGTAATGTATTGGATATAGGCGAACCACGGACAATCCACCCATTTTTACAACTATGTCTATGTGCAACATCCTTTCCACCCATTTTGACAACTATGTCTATGTGCAACATCCTTTGTAACCTATTGAACCAACCGCACTTGTGTATTGATATTTGTAGTTGTAGTTTTCTATTAGGTTTCTTTGAATCTTGATTAAGTTTTAAAAGTATGTTGGAAAGTAGAAACGTACATATATGTGTATCGAGAAACGATCTCTGACTTCTCATGCTATGCTTTCACTAACCCATCTTTATAGAAAACATACACAAAAAAAAGATTTGATTCGTTTTGTCCTTTGAATCAATGTTACCGAGATGTTCTGATACTGCGCAGGGAACTGCTTAAAACGCTTTTTTTTTTTCTTTTTTCCACTGAACAACCCACAAATCACAAACACAAAGATATTTTGTTTGTCTTTGCACAAACCTAAACCTTGTGTTTAGTTTTATTTTCGTGAGACATTACACAATGGGCAAGCAAAAAGAGGAGTTTCATGTGTGAAGCACTAAGCAAAAAGAAAGAAAAGAAAAGAGAGAATTAGATAAGATAAAAAAGAGAAACAAACAAGCGTGGTGTTTGGGTTTTCGAGCCTTTGAGGTTGGTGGGTGTGTTGTTGTAAATCTCTAAACTTTATACGTATAAAACAATGTTTTTTCTTTTTCATTTTTTCAGTGACCCTTTTATTTAAGCTTTCTTGAGAGCAAGATTGAGCATAGATCTCTTCTAAAGGTCTTGAGAGTCTTGTGTGCAAATAACAACTTCTTAAAGAGAAAAATGAAGTTTATGAAACTTGGAACCAAACCTGATTCGTTTCAATCTAAAGGAGACAATGTTAGGTTTGTAAAACCAGTTTTTTTTAACTCTTTGTCTATCTCATTCTTGAACAATGTTTTTGTGTAACTGATATTGTTTTTTTGGTCTTAGGTGTGTAACAACTGAGTTAGAAACAGAGATCATCGTTATCATTGGCAATGTCAAATTCTATCTCCATAAGGTATGAACAAAAGTCTATAGCTCTTAAAACATATCCAAGAAGAAGCAAAACACAAGATATTTATGCTTTGTGTGTTTTTTTTATCAGTTCCCGTTGCTGTCGAAAAGTGGATTCTTGCAGAAACTCATAGCAACATCTAAAAATGAAGAGAAGGAGAAGAACCAAATTAAAGAGATTGACATATCAGAGATTCCTGGTGGTTCAGTTTCTTTTGAGATTTGTGTCAAGTTCTGTTACGGCATCACGGTAACTTTAAACGCTTACAATGTGGTCTCTGCTCGTTGCGCGGCTGAGTTCTTGGAGATGAATGAGACGTTTGAGAAAAGCAATCTTGTTTACAAGATTGATGTTTTCTTGAACTCAACTATCTTCCGTAGTTGGAAAGATTCTATTATTGTTCTTCAGACCACTAGAGATCTCTTGTCTAATTACTTGGAGGAGCTCGTGAAGCGTTGTCTTCACTCTATTGCTTCAATAGCTTCGATAGACACCTCAAAGGTCAAGTGGTCTTATAGTTACAACAGAAAGAAGAAGCTTGAAAAGGTGGGGAAACCAGAAGAAGCGGTTCCAAAAGACTGGTGGGTCGAAGATTTATGCGATCTTCACATTGATTTGTATAAACAAGCCATTGAAGCAATCAAGAACCGAGGGAAAGTACCGAATAACGTTATCGGTGAAGCGTTACATGCTTATGCAAGAAGAAGAATAGCTGGTTTTAGCAAAGGTTCAGTGCAAAACATTGATAGATCTTTGACTGATATAATCATAGAACTTATCCCGGATGAGAAAGGAAGTGTTTCTTCTAGTTTCTTGACCAAGTTACATCGAGCCTCGATGTTTCTCGGATGTGAAGAAACCGTGAAAGACATGTTAAAGAAAAGAATCAGCGAGCAGCTTGAAGAGGCAACAGTAAATGATATCTTAATGTATGATTTGGATATGGTGCAAAGCCTAGTGAAGGAGTTTATGAACATGGATCCAAAAACTCAACTGAAAGTATCAGTCGCAAAGCTCATTGATGGATACTTAGCTGAGAAATCAAGAGATCCTAATATTTCTTTACAGAACTTCCTCTCTCTCGTGGAGACACTCTCTAGCTTCCCAAGACTGTCTCATGACGGGTTATATCGCGCCATAGACATGTTTCTCAAGGTAAAAAAACAAGATTCAAAGACGCATTTTTTTCAAAACTATTCTTGATTGACATAGGGTTTGATTTTGGAATATTTTTTCAGGAACATTCGGGGATCAGCAAGAGCGAGAAGAAAAGATTATGCGGGTTAATGGATTGCCGGAAACTATCCGCGGAAGCGTGTGAACATGCGGTGCAGAACGAGCGTTTGCCAATGCGGGTGATTGTGCAAGTTCTCTTCTTTGAACAGATTAGAGCGAATGGTTCATCAACAGGATACAGCACTCCTGAGCTTACTACCACCACTCTAAACACTGAGGATGAGGAATGGGACAATGAGAAAGAGTTTTGATCTCAGCATTATTGAATCTTTTCTCATTTGTTTCTTCAGAACTACGTCAAACTTTTGAGTTTCTTTTAGTTTTATGAATTGGAAACATTTTGGTTCTTGACCTTTGTAAATGCGTCAGAACCGTTAGGTAATAATGGGCTTTGTATCGGGCTTGAAGCTGTTCTCATCTCAATTTTTAACGAGGCTAAAGTCAGAACTCAGAAGGAAAACATCACTATAGTGAAAACTTTTTCAAAACATTTAAAAACATCACTATAGTGAAAACTTTTCAAAGCATCTTAGTATATTTTAACTATTACTATATCAATCTATGAGTTGGTCAGACATTCAAAATAATGAAGTGATTCTTTCTACTTTCTATTTTGTACTAAAATCACAACTAGTTTTATAAAAATACTCAAAATCAGAATAACAACTCGAATGACAAAATGATAAACAGATTCCCCACAAAGAAAAGGATATATTTCATCCAAGATTCTCTTATTAAAAATATTACATTCAAAATTCTCTTAATAAAAAATACTAAATTCAAAAATAAAAATCTATTACATCGTCTCACTTCTCAGCTTCCAAAAAGATTTTTTTTTTTTTTTTAAAGGCATCTTAATCTAACAAAGAAAGCTAATTGATAATATTCCTTTCCTTAAATATTAATTAATTACGTCATTTTTTTAAGTTAAATAAAAATTAAAATTCTCTTGGGTCAACAAAAATAGATTTACCAGGTGAAGACTTAGTCCAATCACCAACAGACCCGTCACTGTAGTCTTCTCCAAGCCGTTTCATACACCACAAATCCTCAGCGCACGATAGCACTTTCCAATGTGGTATCCCTAGCCGGAGCGGCTCTCCTCCGGCGATTTCCGCCGCTACAACACTACATCCTCCTTCCTTGGCCATATTATGCGCGTGATTACACAATGCTTTCACCATTTTCTCCGCGCATGGTCCTTCTCCGCCGATTCCGTACATAAAATGCAGCCCAAAAGGCCGGAACACCGCCGGAATCGACGGGATTTTCAAAAACGGCAGCGTTTTATCAACCAAACGCGTCGTTTTAGCTAACACTCGCCTTAGTCTCGACGCGCCGCGAACTTCTAAACGAAACGAATCGTTACAATTCCACACGCTTAAAACCGCCCATGAATCGGGTGGATACTCCAAGAATTTAGCCGAACCGGGCCAAGAACCGAACCCGGATCCGTAACAACTGCCACGTGGAACAGCGACAAATGTTCCTAACGAGAGTTTATTATTCAAAACCGAGTCAATGTCTCGCGGAAAAAACTCGGTTGTGCTAAACCGGATCCGGTATAATAACTCAGCGTCAATTGGGTCAAGCTTGATTATAGTCACACGACGAGAAATATTAACCCAGTGCGCGTAAACCGGATTAACCAAAATCGATGGTTTACGAAACTCGGAGTAACCACATTTTCCCGTGAATAGATTAACCGAAGCGTGGTTGTCGTTTTCAGTTGCGAAATATGAATACTCAGCGCCGTTTTGACTAAACCAATCTTCCATAGCCTTCACGAGCTTAAACCCTATCCTTTGCCTCCTGAAGTAATTAAAAACGTGATTAGTTAAGTCTAAGCTCACACTAATTAAGTCGAACGTTAATTACGTGAGGCTTATTAAAAAAAAAACGTTACCGGTGCGTAGGAGAAACGCGAAGGCCCAAAATGTAAGCGAGTTTAGTGTAAAGTGGTTTGGTAGTAACGACGTCGTTTTGAGTTAAATCAAGTCTTTTGGTTGTGCTACCACAAGTAACGGTTTTAATACATCCTCGTATCATTCCAACTAACTCTTTCTTCTCATCCCGACCAATCTCAGCCACCTGTTACAGTTTCCAAGTTTTGCTTAAAACGTTTCTTTTTGTGTATTAAACTAAAACAAAACAAATTAAATTAAAACTTTTTTGTTAGTTAGTTAGTTCATGTGTTTTGCTTCTTTACCAAATGACCTTGACGCAAGAAGGTGAATGTCGTTTCACTTATCATTTAAAAAAAAAATTATTAAAAGAAAAAAAAATTGGTTAATTGGTTCATAAATTTGTAGTTTGGTTAAGAATTGAGTTATAACTTGAATACTTTTGGTTGACAAAAGAGAAAAAAAAAAACTTGAACAACTTTGGTATAGTAAAACTGAATTATTTTCTTATTAATATTTTGGAGTTATTAGAGAAAAATAATTACCAGCATGAGGTAAAGAAGGTGAATGTCGTTTCACTTATCATTTAAAAAAGATATTCAAAAAATCATTTAATTTGTTGATACCAAAAAAACAAAACAAAAATTTGGTTAATTGGTTCATAAATTTGCTTTCGCCACTGTAAAAAAAAAAAAAAAGAAGTTTGACAAAAGAAAAAAAAATTCTTGAACAACTTAAATGTAGTAAAAAAGAATTAATTTTAACTTAGTTTTTGGAGAAAAATAATTACCAGCATAAGGTAAGAAGGTGAATGTCGGATACGGCAAATAGGGTCACCTAAGAGATCAGTGAAGAGAGAAAGCTTTCCGGTTGGGCCAACTTCGCAACGCCGTTCAACTTCTTCGACGGTGGCTAAGTCTTTACTCGGGTCGTATTCTCTAACCACCACGACCACCGTAGTCATATTCTCTGTTTTGTCTTTTTTCAAAAATCTCTAATAAGTAATAAACAAGAAACAGAGGAGGGAGAGAGAAGAAAGAAGAGAGAACTGAGAAGTGTGAAGTAGTAAGTAGCTTAGGGTTTTATATAGAGGAAAGAAGTGAGACTGATGCAATTAAAAAGTCAGCAGATTTTCCGAGGACATAGGATTTTTTTTCGTTTTTATTTTTTGTAACGTAAATTAACGTGAGGTATAAGCAAAGGACACAAGAGCTATGGATTTGTAGGCTTTGAATAGATGTTCCGAGTAAAGCAGAATAATCCGTCAACGGTTTAGTTTATTTTATTTTTAGAACGGAGAATAATTCATCGTGCACTAAATTTATTTAATGTAAAAATGATCCGTAATTAGTCGATACTAGATTTGTTCTGCTTTTTATTATCGTACTATTACAATTTAAAAATTACTATTGGTAAATAGAAATAATTTAATTTATAGACGAATTTATCAGTTCGAATGCCGCAAGCCCGCAACTATTCGAACAAATATTTTGAGCTATATAAACTATTTGAGAAAGAAAAAAATGTGAAAAGTTTTAAAAGTCTATGAAAATGACCTTTGGCAGTATTATTTTCGGCTGCATTTTTTTGTTGAAGTTTATATATAAAATTTGTAATAGTTTCTTTTATTAGTTTTATGCCGTTTGGAAATCTTCAAAATAGTTCTATCATTGGAGGGAGAGTTTAATATATAGGACCCAATATTAATTATGCTCATTTCCATGATTTATTTTTGGAATATACTGTATTAATTTATTAAGTGAAAAAAACAATTCCGTAAACAAATAAACGTATCTAGAAGAAATAGATATTGTGAGATCATACAAAGATTAAAAAAGAATTCGGAATGATCATATTAGTAGTTATCAAAACTCGAATAATGGGTGGGTTGAGTTTTAATTATTCACTTCTTTTCCTCGATTATTTTAAAACCAACTGTTAGGAATTTTATATTAAGATATCAGAGAAGAACTCAATATATATATGGAATAAGAATAAGTTTCAATAATAATAATAATAGAAAAAAATAGTGCTTTGTCGATGGTATGATGTGAGAATATTAAATGGGTGTGAAGTGTGTGATTAAGACACGAGAGCATTGATATCTCGAACTTGCACAGAAACGAGACGTGTAAAGTGTGACTTAGAGAAGTGGAAATGGCGGCTTATGGCTATCTCTCTTTTCATGTTCTCTCTTTTGTTAATTGTATTTGTTCATAATTATCTCCTTTTGTTCTTCTTGTTCATGAACGTATGTGTGATTATTAATTACTATTTACCTCTAATCATTTGCTCTCATTCCCACTTAGGCACTAACTCATTATTGTTATTAACACGGCATCATAAATGAGCAGTAATGTTAAATAAAATAGAAATATCATTATTCCAAAATTAAAACTTTTTTTTTGTATGAACAAACTAAGTAATAAAGTAAGAATTAACAACATTTAGTTGTAATTAGTGGTGATATATTTTAAGTTTATTTGAAATTTGAGTGAGTAAATTGTTTCGTCTGGAATAAGTGAATAACTTTTAGTCAGAATGGTGATAATTTTTAATTTTACTAGAAATTTCTGTGAGTAAATTGTTTTCTCGTAAATTAGTTAATAGTATTTTTTAGTCGAGTTAAATATATCAGAAAATTCGATGAATAGCATACTTGATAGCTTCATTTATCTTCATATATAGCCGACGATTTATCGTTAACTATTATTTTTGCTAAATAATTTTCATTTATCAATGATGACAAAAAAAAAATTATCAATAAAATTTTCCGTTGTCGACCCACCAAAGGAGAAGGCACCGCCACGGGCACCTAAATGCGATTGAGGAAGTCATGGCCAAGCAACGTCATAACACCACGACCCACACAGACGTAATGCTATGGCGAAGAAAGCGCGACGATTTCAGACCAAACTTCTCAACTAAAGACACTTGGAATAATATTCGGATTCCATCTACTAGAGCTCCTTGGTATAAAGGGATTTGGTTCACTCACGCAACACCAAAATATTCCTTTTATGTTTGGTTAGCAGTTCACGACCGTCTTCCTACGAGGGCAAGATTTCTTCAATGGAACAGAGACGCCTCGGGTCAATGTGTTTTTTGTATAAACAACACTGAAACACGCGACCATCTCTTTTTCGGCTGCAGCTACTCTTCAGCCATTTGGGCTGCACTGGCCAAAGGAGTGTTTGGATCACATTACACTACGGATTGGAATTTACTGCTTAATTACGTTTCAGCCAACCAACTCTCCCGAGTGGAGAAGTTTCTAGCTCGCTACATCTTCCAAGCCACCATTCACGCCATCTGGAAAGAACGCAATGACCGCCGACACGGCAATGCTCATACAACGACGACTCATCTCATAAAGAGGCTAGACCAACAAGTACGAAACAAATGCACAACGATCCGAAGGATGGCGGACCACAGATACACCGCTTGTTTTCAAACTTGGCTGCAAAGCCGCTCTACTTTTTGACTTTCTAACTCAAGTTTTCTCTGTTTTTTTTCAGAAAAATTTAAGCTTCCCGTTGCACATGTTGTAAACACGAACCCATTTTTCTTTTGAATTGAATTTAACATTTTATTTAAAAAAAAAATATTCATCTCTTGAAATCGGATCAGAATGATGGAATTGTAATCAAGAATTAATATTACCAAAAACAAAATCGAATAATGAATATATCATAGGAAAGTGCGTTTTGGGCATATGGCTCCCCACTTGTTTCCATAACAATCTTAAGCCTTTTTAATCAAACACCTAATTAAAATTAGCAAGTGGTGTGTCACTAAAACACCTAATTTTATTCCGTCAATTTTCAAAATAAGTGTGTCGCCTTAATTAGTCAATTGATGTATATCATATAGATTAATAGATGCTTATAAGACATAAACCATTTGGATTTGATTATATTTTTTATCAGTCTATTCATAGGATCAAGCATTTTTTTTTCTCTATCAAAGGATTTTGTCTAATCGTAGATATGATTTTAATTATTAATAAGATACCATTCTACGTATATCCTAATATCCATCTCATATTATATACTGTGACCTTTATATAAAATTCTGATCGTTATTCCCATTTCGTTTAACAAAAATGATGTTATTCTCATATCATATTTAAAATCTAAAAACAAATCTGAATATCAACAATCTCTATGGTTAAAATTAAGAGTGGTGGTCGTTATAATGGACATTATAACTTTTTATTTGTAATTAAAATGGTAAATGTTGAACGGATCTATTATGACTTTTTATTTGTAATTAAAATGGTAAATGTCGAACGGATCTAAATAGATGTAGACAACCTATTTTGACGGCTCTAATTATTCTCGCATATCTCGTATAGAAAATTTAAAATAAAATATGAATGAATATTCGACGAGATAAAAACGTATTAATCAAAACACCAAAAAATGTCTAACCAAGCATGAGTTGAGAGGCATACAAAAGAAAAAGAAAAAAAAATCTATAATCCTAACATTATGTATATGGAAATTCTTCTCTCCCTCAACTGTTAATTTTATTTTTATAGATTGCATGCATATTATATAGTTTAATCTTATGAAATTATGATGTCATATATATACTAAAGGCTTTAAATGACCAAATCGCATGCGTCATTTGGATTCACAAATAAACAAAACGAGAGACGAAGATTTGCACTAAGGCAAATATATATAGTGGTGCCAAGTTTAGACATCTCTTCCCACCTCTACACTTGATTATTTAAGTATCATCAAAAATATATTTTCTCTGGTTTGGTTTTGGCTTTTAGATATTATATATCTTTTTCAACATAAACCAAAAATTTGTTTAGATTGAACTGAGTCGGTTTAACGGCATAATACACTTTTCCATCTTCAAATAAAGTTTCCATAATTCAGTTTAGATTGAACTGAGTCGGTTTAACGGCATAATACACTTTCATATGTTGATATAATATGAAGATAGATGTAACACTCGTGGTTGGTTGCCTAATATATAATCATTGTAATTAACATATATTTACTACGTACTAAACAAAGATTTTGTAAATACGATGTTGAGGAGCTTTTAAAGAAACATATAACATAAACCATGGACCACATCGAATGACACAAAATGTCGAGTGATTAGCAGACAGATTAGTGTTTTCTCCGGTCAAATTTTGTAGAATTGAAACATACGTTTCACATACTATTATGATTCCTATTATATTATATATATGTACGTACCTATGATTTAACTATAACGTATATACAACATAAAATATACACGACAAAATCCTCGAGAAACATCAATGATCTAGATCCGTACGTACGTTCTCACACATTTTTATTCAATTATATGATTACAAAGTTGTATTCAACTCTTGCTCTTAACAATGTAATTAGCTTCTAAACCCTAATTAAATTTGTTACCTTAGTTTATTTTCAGCATATCATAATTACGAGAAGGAGGCCAAGACCAGTCAAGCCACGGACCAAAGTTTTATAATAGTAACTCCTTAATTAGAAGATGACTCGAGGAAAATGATTAAAATGCCCTTATTATGTTTGTCTCTTACTCAGTTGTGTTGAAAATGAGGTCCAGCTGTGAATAATGTTGGAGGGGGACAAAGCGGCGAGGGGGAGAGAAAATATCGTGTTGTCGTCGTGTAGGAGAAACGTAATGAGATTAGTTGCTAAGGTTATGTCCAATCAAACAATGAAGTGGATTTGGGTTTTGGTCATATAGATACCATCATATCGATGCTGTATATTGAATGTATATAAGTCAATTACAGAACAACAAAAGTTTTGTGGAAGCTTTATAAAATCGGGTGTATTTTTTATGCATGAGAGATATATATCAGTGCGGTAATTTTAACTAATGTTATAAGGCTTAAATATGAAAAAGGCTATGTATAAAAGTATATGAAATGGAATGGATTTATAAGTTTAGAGTCTTTAGACATATATTGGACTGATGATTAGCAAGTTAATTATCATGAGATATAATATGGTATGTTGTTTGCGAAGGGTCGATTTGAGAACAAATATTACAAATACTTTTTTTGAGTGTGGAAAATTCGTATTTTTCTTTGTTAAGTGTATATATAAATTTGACAAACCATTGTATATTGTACATATGGATCACAATATTTATGGTAGGACTAAAATTTAGTCATTTTGTATTATTGAAAATGGACAACAAAAACATATATTTTTGCAAAAAGTATTCAAAAATATTATTTTTGCAAATTTCTCAATTTTTTTGCAAAATTTTTAAATTAGATTTTTTTTAATATGATTTCAGTATGTAATCTACTTATAAGTCCCAACCCTAAATTTTTAGTTCATATATAAGTAATATTTAACATTTATGCTTCGAAAGTCAAATTTATGTGATATAAAATAACAACACAATATTGATAAAGTCTAGCTAGTCACTACAACCAAAAACCATTTAATTTTCACGTGTTTATGTGTGATAAAAGTATGCTACTGATGTTTAAAATTATATTACCAAAACACCGGTAAATATATATATGGTGCGGGCAGGTTCGGACACATAGGCTACGGCCATAGCTCGTCCGGATCCCTGAGATTATGCACCTTGTCCCTATACGTCTCTCATAGACTCATGAATCTTGTTTATACCTCGAGGCTCGACATACATGTTGTCACTAGCTTATACGAAACTTATACGTATTCGTGAGTGTCACTAGCTTAAGAGTGTTCGATTAAAATACACTGAAATGATCTGATTAAACAAATCAGAACACTTGATGAAATATTGTTTAAAATAACCTCATCTTTTATACCTTCAAGGGAAAATGTGAATTAAAACCAAACCATTATAACCTAACATTCTTCAAAATGGTAAATATGATGGAAATCTAAATCCAAATAAAAATAAAAATCGTACACAAACTCACCTATAATTGTTTTTGGATTCATATGTTAAATATTATTATTCATAAATCAAGAACCTAAATTTGAAATAATTTGAAGAACTTATAAGAAATTTGGACTGAACACCTCCAGTTTACATAAATTTTTGTAGATTTGAATTGTCATAGCGGTTGAGATGGAAAAATCCGTTTATGGATTATAACGCTTTTTGTTTACTATTTACAAATTATATTTATAGTGGTACGAACAAAATTAAATTAGCGTAAATCAACTACTACCTATGTTTACATACAAATAAAGTTAGTTGATAATAGTTTGTTATCCGTCCTAAAAAAAAAAAAGACTAAACCGCACGGATTTATCTAACTCTAACGATCATAACCACCCAGAGCTCTGTATATGCATGTGTACTTTTTTCTCTTGTACATTATGAAATGAGAGTGTTTGAAATGACTCGAGACTCGAGTACATGAATATCTCTGAGTAGAGATATTATTTCAGCATTTGTTTTTCTCAAGTTTCTGAGAACTATGTGGTGGGGGAGATAAAAGACGACATCCCCAAGCGAACTAGTGGATAGGAACGAGAGACAAAACAAAAAGGCAATAAATAGATGCGACAAAGGCAATTTGATAGGTTTAGAAGACATGCATTTAAACTTCAAAAACTTATATATATACAATTTCAAGTAGAATCTAGTCAATTAATTGTGGGGTTTTTCTTACTACAAAATAATGTAGTGATAAAAATATATAAAATTAGACGCTTAACTTTTCAAATAATCGTAAGTATTAAGATAAAATTTGGAGAGTATTTTAATAAATAATGGTATTGTATTTTGAGACTATAACTTTGATTTTTATATTTTGAAATCGTGAACTCAGATTTCTCTCGAGTGATTCATCGACTAAAAGCATTTGGCTGTATATGAATATTTGAGATTTCCTCTGTCTTGGGTAAGGATGATAAAAAAGAGAGAAACATGGAAGTGAGACATGGAGCGTTGTCTACTGCTAATGAGAATAAGGTCATCATAGCTTCTGCCAATTTCATCACTCTCGTCTTGTCAAATCAATGCCATGCATTACCATCAATCATGGTTGTTTATATATATACATATAATCACATATGCATGCATGCATGGCATGGCAGACATAAGAAGCAATTCTCTTTCTTGATGTATGATTTCGTTAATCCTTGTTTCAACATGTCTTAACCATGTTTTTATGATGAAATCTACGGAACATATTGGAGAGGTTAAACATTTGTAACATTACCATCAATTTACGTGACAATAAAAAATGATACGAAATGTTTAAGAACAGCTAATAATGTAGGGCAAGAAAGGTAGCACTATCAAAGGTGAGTTAAAATTTGATACCTAGATAAACTGAAAACAAAAAGTAAAGATGTAATAATCTAAAAATTAGTTCTCTCACCAGCAGTAACGTAAAATTACATTTCTGACCCTGATTTGATTTAGCAAAAACAAACAAAAGATAGTAGGATACGTAACACTGTTTATAGCATTCGATAACTTATTTTTAAACATGTTAAATAATTTGTTATCGCTATAATTTACATATTAGCAGTTAAATTAAGACTAACACTATTCATTTGTGATTGATAGAATTCGATAACACTGTTCATCCATTATTAATAGCATTCGATAACTTATTTTTGAACATGTTAAATAATCCGTTACTGCGATAATTTATCAACCCAAACCTCTAATTTTGTCAACCCAAACCGTTAATTACAAAATCTAAACCCTAACCACTACTTTGTCAACCCAAACCAAAATTATATTTTGTTTAATTACAAAAATTAAACCCTAACCACTATTTGTCAACCCAAACCAAAATATAATTTCATTTAATTATAAAATCTAAACTCTAACCAATATTTTGTCAGCCCAAACCAAAATATAACTTCGTTTAGTTACAAAATCTAAACTCTAACCACTACATTATAAACTTAACATGCTAAATAATTTTTAGTGTTAAACTTAATATGCTAAATAATTTATTAGCAGTATAAATGATATTGTATCGCGATAAAATTATAAGTTATATGGTAAGTTTGAAATTATTTTGATAAATCATTTATTATCGGGTTGAATCATTGTACATATTATATTGTAAAAGTTAAAAACTAATGACATACAAATGTTGTATAAAAAATATATATAATTTATTAATATTTATTACGTTATATTGCTAAACGATTTGTTACCATATATAGGAGTATTTTTGTCTGAAAATTTAGAAACTAAATAAAATTTTATTGAAAATAGATATTTAATTTTTTTTTTTTATCTGGGTCTAGTTACCCCACTATCAATATATATTAAAGTACCCTAATTACGTTTCGTAAGCAACCAACGTCGACAGACAAATATTATGTGTTTCGGATATATATGCATTCCTATAACCACACAAGTTTTACGAAGTTGATGTGTATGTGTAAATGTATTAAACCCCATAAATTTATATATCGGGGAAGTCGACATATACACGTCCTGTAGACGTTGTGTATATATGCATGTATATATGCATATGTGAACGTGTTGACTCATGGTAACTTAAAAAAAATGAATAAACTTGGAGATTTTAGTATGCCTTGATCTAAACAATTATCATCGGTTACATTTGAGTGTGATGATTTGTATTGATGTGCTGATAAAAAGATACTGATCATTGTGATTAAAAATTGTAGTATGATTTATTAAAGACCTGATATACTCCACATTTTAACAAATAATATACTAATATGTTATCCCACTTAATATATAACTAAAATATAAATAGTATGAAAAATTGTAAGTGTATAATTTGCACACGAATGGAAACAATTATTCAGTATACTCTTGTTAGAGATAGATATATACAGTTTCAATTCAATAAAATATGGTTTGAATGGGCACATAAATGAAAAAGAGATTAACAATATATGTCACACATAATTGATTAGATAAAGATTCCAAGTGAATAAATCATGCATTCAAGACAATTTTCACACGCTTAAGATTGTTGAAGGCATCAATATAAGAAATAATACATATTTGTTTATTTTTTCAGTGGATGATTCTCTCCAACAATCTAAAGAAACAACCATTAATTAATGAATTATATTGGAGAAATATATCACTAAGTATCAATTATATAAATATATATTTGAATATTTGATTTTCTTCATATGTTTTAAATACAACAATATCTTTGAGTGTGCGTAATTCACCAAATTTTCAAAGATTTTTTTCCTTCAGTTATTTTTTTTGACAATAAAGAAAGAGAGAGACAGCTATAAATTATTATAAATTCATAACGACATGAAATAGGATGATTACATAATCATTTGGACAAAGGGAACCAAAGAGATTAAACTAAACTAAAAGAATTATAAGACATGGAGAGATTGTTCCACAGACACAGTCATCAAGATCGGATTATGTGCTTAATGTCTCCTCCTAATCACTATTTGGATTAGATTAGAGATTCTCATGCTTTCTTATTGTCTACAGTTATTTATCAAGTTGACCGACCACCACTCTCAATTCCCGGAGCGTGCTTTTACGCTCCACAAAGACTTTGCTTTGACTTTGAATTTTGCTATATAATGACTTTCTATAAATTTTTATGAGTTATGTTTAAACCAAAGTGAGGAAAAGAGTTAACTATAAGAGATAGTTACATATGTTATCGAAGTAAAGTCTCATACTCGTGCTAAGAAAATTTATCAAATAATATACATAAGATTAGGACTTAGAGTTAATTTATTTATTATCAATTATATTACGCATGAGTTTTATTTTTGTTTTTTAAAACTGCGTGATCAAAATTTGCCTCACGATAAGTCGAGTAACTTGGTTGGGGATCGGTGAAACTATTTATAGTCCCATCGATGTTCTCACCATCTCCCATAGTGATGTAAATAGGAGCAGAAAAATCTTTTGTTGGAGTTTAAATTATTGGTTACATTGAATTTGACAACGTTCAGCTTTCTCATAGGCATATAAATGATTAGATGAAACGAAATCGACCTTGCTACTACCGAGCCACAACTCAAACATAATTCTCATGCTCTTACCTTCATCTGCCTACAATAAGTATACACTCCAATATAGTTGGCTGGAGCAAAGGCTGAAGAAGGTGAACACAAAAGAGAGTCCATGGTTAGTTGTTATTAATATTTGTGGTAGAATTTAGGATTTTTTTTGCTCCAAAAGTATTTGTGAATAAGTTTCAAATTTGAACTTAACTAATGGAGTGAGTTTTTTTTTTAAAATTTAAAACTACTTTCAACTTTATTTCAAATTCAAATGTACAATGAGGACGAATGATGTTTATGAAAGAAAGTTGATAACAAGTGTGCTTCTTACGAACTCATATGGAGAAAAACAGTACATAATTACATATTGGATAAAGTTTAGAGAATTTTTTTTTTGGTGAAGGTAAGAAGTTAGAAATTGAAGAATAGATTTGTTACATATATAGTAATTATAGTTAATGCGTTAAAATGTATATAAACATAAAATAGTATAATGATGCACATAATTTCCTGAAATATTCATATAAAATTTAATACCATCATGATAAACTTCGTTGGAGTATGTTCTCTACGCAAGAAATATTCACCGATTGGAGATTAATTCTTGTAAACTCATTAGTATTTTAAGTTATGTCATGTACTCATGTATGTATTAAAAGTACTATTTATGTTAATATTTACAAAATAATACTATAATAATACTTTCATAAAGTGATTGAAAGTTCATTCCAATGAACTCAATACATTTAAATCGTTTTCATGTTTTGACTTATGTATAAAAACACTATTGCAATAATAAATATTATTTATAAATTGCTAAAGTAATGTTAAATAGCTTATATTTCATTTTGAACATTAAAAATTGGTTTTTATTGCTTAAAATCTAGTTTATTCTAAATAAATTAAATGATACAAAAAAAAATATGATACTTTTTTTTGGTAGGATATAAAATATGCTACTTTATAACTGGATTTCAAATTTAAACGGTCCATTTTTCAATGCAAATTAACTTTCTATTTCGTCATAAAAGTTGGATTTTTATTGTAACGCCAGTGTTCTGCAAAATAATATGAGACTTGAGTGTCTATAAGAATTAGGGTGGAGTCGGTTTGATTCCGGTGGATTTTCTAAACTGGTCGATTTGTTTAATTGAATCAAAGGAGGTTTAATTAATATCGGTTTAGGTAAATCCTGGTTTAATCTTAACTAAACCAAAAACCCTAGTTTTATAAAGAACGCTTCTTCTCTCTTTTGTTTTGTCGCTGTTGTTTCTGAGAGTTGAGTTGAGAAAAGGAGAAGGAGAAGTTCACTTGTGAGAAGGAGAGTGTTAGCTTTGCTTTGGTGTTTAAGGCAAGAGAAGCAGATTCGTCACGTCTTGGTAGAATAGAGTTCCGACGTATCAAATCTTATCGAAAGGTAACGAATTTTGGTAGGTTTGTTCCTAAGGCGTGTACGTTGATTCTCCTTTTTACAGAAGTGAATTCGGATTAATACTCAGTGAGTTATATGCAGTTTGGTGAGACGCTTCTTCTCTGTTGCGAATTGGGATCAGCGGAGTTTGTAAGTGCGATCGTGATTTCATCGGTTGGTTTATGTTTTAGGGCTTCGTTTCTGCGGCTGTAGTTTTTCTGCTGTTTCTGTCCTTTTGGTTCTTAGAGATTTTTGTTTGTGTGGTTTGTTGTAGGGCGTTGTTTGGCTGTTGCAGTCGTCAGGAGAGTCTTTCCTGGTTGTTTTTGTTATTCAAATCACCTTGTTAAGGTGAGTGCGTGACCATGAGCTTATCTAAGCGATTGGGATTGAGTGACTTGTTGTGTGATGATTTGTAGGTGAACTGGATGTGTTATTGGATGTTTAGCTTGCTGGATGGTTTGTTTTTGTTATATATGTGGGTGTTATCTCATAGCTTGTCTGTATAGCTCGTAGATGGGAGGATCGCTCTCACTGAGTATTTGTGATAATACTCACGCATCTAATTGTGTTTGTGGTGCAGGTAAAGTGTGATCCGTGGAATCATGGCGAGGAGAGGAGGATGATCTAGGGTCTCGGTTGTTATGTTTATGAATATGTTAATTGTTGTTGGAACCTGGTTTAGAGGCATGCTATGTTGCTGGTGTAAATTGTGGTTATTGAATGATTGATTAATTAATATTATGATTAATTGATGTTGGTTTAATATGTTTCCGCTGTGCATGATGATTTATTGTTGGATTAATTCGGTTATGTTAATTAGTAGGTATGGGACTATTAATTAATAAATTAGAAAAAAAAACGGGTCGGGTCTTTTCATTTATATTACACACTTTTATTATTGTATACGAGCTACAAAACCTACAAAACTTATATCAAAGAGAATATGTGACTTTTTTTTTCTTCTTTTTCCTTCTTGTTTAAGAAAAAAAAGTTATAACTGTTTTTGATACATATATCTAAATTATATTTAATATATTTTAGACACGTGATAACATAAGATTAATATACTTGACATTTGCTATTTGATGATAGCTATAGCAAAATTTATGCTGTTATTTTGAAGTTATGTGTTTCTATTTTCTTTAATGATGTCTATCTTAAAATTATGAAAAGAAACTAAAATTAGAGGTAAATTTAATATTACCAAAAGTTATATATATGTGCATAATACGTAAACATATGATTTTCTAAAATATATTTTGACTTCATAGTGAAATTCCGATAATAAGAAAAGATAAAATATAAAATAGTGTATAAAACTGCCATGTAATTTTACTTTTAAAACATCCTCCTAATAATTTATTTGAAAACCAAATATTTTATAATAAAATCTAATTTAAAACGTCTAAAAAAAACTTTCCTTTTTTGGACAAAAAGTATCAGCTTGGTGATTTAGCTCCCGAGAGATAAAATTGAAAGAACAAACATCAAATTTAAAGGATAGAAAGTAGAAATCGTGGAGAATCCCATGGAATTTATTGTGTGGAAGAATCAAATTGAATGCCTTGACTAGTGTTAAAGAGTCTGAAGCAAAAAGGATTTTGGTGAGTCCCATGTTGATTGCGGCTTTAGTCGCTTCCATGATTGCCCACGCATCTGCCAACAGTGGGGAGCAGACATGGTCTCCCGCGAGAGATGCTTCTTTGAAATCACCTGGCCACGGGGATTTCTAATCACCAAAGCAATTCAGGCGTATCCCGGGTTTCTCCAGGCTGCATAGGTGAGGATTTGAGATGAGTGGGGTTGCGAGGCACGGTTTGACTTCGAGGGACAGCTGCCTGAGATAAGGTCTCCAACGTCTGAAAAGGAACACATAATACTTTCCTAGATCGGAAAGAGATGTGGAATCTTGTCAACCTAAGAAGTCAAGTATCATTCTTCGTTATCACGAACCATTCCGGTTAAACTTGATTGAATTTGAAGGTTGATTCCATCATTGCTTTTTCTTCATCCCAAAAACTTCGTACAATTTTAAAACAGTTCTAAAATTTCCGTATACAAACCCAACTTCCATCGACAAGCAAAATAAAAATAACAATGACGAGAAGAATTCTTTAAACCGTCTTTGTGGATTTTATACTTTGAAATTCAAAAGAGTTGAAACACCGAGAAAGAGCAAAACAGCAAACACACGCACACTTGAGAGAATGAAACAATGAAAAATCGATTTATAACAAATTTGGATCCGTCAAGAAATGAAATATCAGAGATTGAACAAGCAAATGTTTTCAGGATCATTGGCCTCGAGGCGTACGGCTGCTTTCTGCATTTCTAATCGGGTAGAAATATGGATGTGCCTGAAAAAAAATCATCATATTCTCAATTCACTTATCTGTAATCTTAAGACAGTCTACAAAGAGATCTTAAAGTGCCTAAATTTGTTTCTTACCATTGCTTCTTTAGCTGTTGGCCTTTCTTGGTGATCATATCTCAGCAACTTGTCCACAAAATCGACAGCCTTCATAAACCAAAAATGCAAACGAAAACAAATGAGTCATGTTCATCAAAAATTCCGTTTTCTCGGCTTCACAATTATATAGAGGAAAGCAAGTGTTGTACCTCAGGAACTGCTAAGTGCTGGTTTTCAGAATTGATGAACTTTGACCATGGCTTCTGGCTATGTCTATATAAAATCAAGAGTAGATAATTTAAAGTTCCTAATGAGAAGGAAAAGAAACTCCAGTTTTGAAAGTATTCCAGAACTTGCAAAACTGAATTACCTGCCCACGAGGGATGCAAGATTAGGGTCCAACTCTATGCGGTATTTGTTTAGGTAGGCATTGAGTTCGTCTGTGCCAAGCACCTGCCATAGTTATGAACACATATTATCATACGATACCCATAAAGAAGTGTATGTATTTGTGGCTATGGAGAAGGGACATGATAATTTAACAATGAAAGCTTTTGTAATCTTACCTTTGCAATTTTGACCAATTGATCATAGTTGTCATGGCCATAAAAGAATGGCTCCTTGCGGAATATCTGCAGCAAATTTTAGTATCAGATACACTACAATGGAGTATAACATAACCCAAAACACAAGTCAGAATTATTATCACTACACAGCCACTTAACCAAGTTAAACAAATTATAGCTTAAAACGCTCACCATTCCAGCAAACATACACCCAAGACTCCACAAGTCTAAGGAATAGTCATAGTCCTGTAGATCTACCAGCAGCTCTGGACCTTTAAAGTACCTGTCATCAGATATGAAGTGAGAAATAATAAAAATAAACACTAGACCTATGCATACGCCAGAGGAATTGCTTTGTGCATGCAATTTTCTACATCCCATCTATATGCATTTCTCGACAGAAACTGTACCAATTAGAACAGAAAGAATCCTGCAGAGAAGAGATTAGCAAATAAATTGAAGTAACTACCTTGAAGCAACTCGAACATTGTATTCTTTCCCAGGGTGATAGAATTCTGCCAAACCCCAGTCAATTAAACGAAGTTTTCGCTGCTCGTGATCAATCATGACATTATGCGGTTTCACATCTCTGTGCATGATTCCACGAGAATGACAGAAATCCAGTGCCTGCATAAATGTCATAAGAAACAACAAATATAATTAGAACGCATTAGTACATGTACACCATATGTCTGACGCTATACAAGTATACATTAAGCTTCCGTTTCTAGGTGCATCAATAACCAGTCTATAGAGAATATTAGGTGCATGAATAGCCAGTCTATAGAGACATGAAACTTGATTTTTACCTTTAGAAGTTCAAATATATAATATCGGACATCATAATCGGAGAGAGTTGGATAGAGGACTTTAAAATCCTTATTGTTCACATGTTCAAATATCAAGCTGGGCGTCTTCGATTGCTGATCTCTAACAATGTCAAGCAATTTCACAATATTTGGCCCACCGCAGAGGTTCTGCAGAATCTTAATCTCTCTCTTAATCTGAGTTAATGAAAGAAGCAAAACATGTTAGAGACGACAGATCAAGCAATGCCAGGAACATGCTTCATCCTGAGCACAATTTAGCAAAACAAGCAAGCAGCTGGATCTACTAACCTTCTTCTTTTTCACAGGCTTCAGAATCTTGATAACACATTTCTCGTTATCAGTAGCATGGATACCTTCAAAGACCTCACTGTATTTCCCCCTGCCAACCTTCCTCACCACCTCATAATCATCCTGTACGCTGCAGCATCAATAAAGCCCCCTCAAATACTGAAATACCTCAAATATTTAAATACCAATTTGTATTCTTTTACAAGATTATGTACAAAACAATATCAATTCTGCAATATCTACACAAGAATTGTTGGCCACTAAAACCTATCTGATACCAATTGCAAACATCTATAAGCGATGTAAGCTTCATAATCATCATGTACACTACGACAACAACAAAGCTACCTCATATATTAACCACACCATACAAACTCAAGATACCAAAGAATATCAATTCTACAATTTTCAGAAGTTCCTTAACACGAAACCCTAAATCAGAACCATCAACCACTCTAATCACCCAAAACCAATCTAATACAAAAGACAAACATATAGGAATCGAAGCAATTAGGTTTAATCAAAGAAGAATCCAAAGGGTGAAGGAAGACGATACCCCCATTGGACAGCAAGAGACTCGTAATCCCAATAATCCTTAGGTCTAACAACGTTGACATCAGCGTAAACCCTAGCTTTCGACGGCGCACCGGCACGCCGGATAGATTTACCGATCTTCTGCGCCATCGTATCCGATTTATCTTTCACGCGCGATTGCTGTTGTTGCTGCTGCTGCTGTTGTTGATTCCGTAGATGTTGACGGTAAAGAGAGGCGCTGGATGCGAAACGACGGAGATGGTCCCGGAGAGAGGAGAATAAGAGGTTTCTCTTCGCCGGAGACGACGAAGAGAGGAGAGAGAAGAGATTGTCGTTGGCGGCGGAAGCGTTGCGAAGAGAGGAGATTGTGAATCCAGTACAAGGCCTTAAGGCCATTAATGTCTTTTTTAAACCTCTAAAATGAAAAGAGAAGGTAACGAATTTGCTTTAATTCTCCCTTTCTTTTTTCTTTGGGTTTCAATAAAACGACAGCGTATTAAACAGCTCGGTCCGATTTGGTTTACTTTGTTCGATTAAACGGTTCAGTATGATTTAATGTTGATTGATCGGTTCGATTTGGTTGATTGATCGGTTATGTGAGTCAGATTGTTTCTTTCTTCAACCTTTTTTCTTCTATCTTGCGCTTTTGTGCAACGCACTTGCTCTGTCATCATCATCATCATCCCACTTGAAGAAACCTGACCTGAGATATTAAGAGAGAGGATTGTGATCGCTCAAATCTCACAGTTTCTTCAATTTCAGATCGAAGCTGATGTCGAAATCTAGGGTTTATACAGATGTTAACGTTGTTCGTCCCAAAGAGTACTGGGACTACGAGTCTCTCGTTGTTCAATGGGGGTAATAACACTCGCTTTTGCCTTTTCACTGCTCTGTTCGTGGTTTTTGAATTTTGTTTTCTGTGTCTTCCGATGGAATTTGATTGATTTGTTGCCCAAATCGATTTTGAATCCATGAAAGTTGAATTTTTAGGGTTTGAGCAAGGTCTCTTGAACACAGACTATTGAAGTAGCTAGTTAGCAAGTATTGGATTTTCAGTTTCGTGTGAGTGAGATTCTTAAAATACGTTGTGTGATTTGTAGACACCAGGATGATTATGAGGTTGTGAGAAAAGTTGGTAGAGGAAAATACAGTGAAGTATTCGAAGGCAAAAACGTCAATACGAACGAGCGATGCGTTATCAAGATCCTCAAACCCGTAAAAAAGAAGAAGGTGATTAAGCACATGAACCTTGTCTCTGATGAATTGTGCTTGTTTGTTTTGTTGGAACTTGATAAGTCATTACTTTGATGTTTGTTGCAGATAAAGAGAGAGATCAAAATACTTCAAAACCTCTGTGGTGGACCGAATATCGTTAAGCTGTATGATATTGTCAGAGATGAGCATTCCAAAACACCTAGCTTGATATTTGAGTTTGTCAACAGTGTGGACTTTAAAGTATTGTATCCAACATTGACTGATTACGATATCCGGTACTATATTTATGAGCTGCTTAAGGTAATGTATTGATCTTTTACATTTGTTACTTACCAGAAATGATTTTTACCATACATAGAAAGTTTTTCGGAATCCGTTGTTGATAATATTGCATTTCATTTCAGGCATTGGATTTCTGCCATTCTCAAGGAATAATGCATAGGGACGTTAAACCTCACAATGTCATGATAGATCATCAGCTGCGTAAACTTCGCCTGATAGACTGGGGTCTCGCTGAGTTTTACCATCCCGGGAAAGAGTATAATGTTCGAGTTGCCTCACGGTAATATCAAATACCACAGCTTTATTTCATCTGCCTTGGCACATCTTATAGGGGCATTCATAAACGCTGATGACTGAAACATATAAAATGTGAAACTAGGTTTTTGCAATAAACGCTTGTTAATCGTTTGTAGTTGTATTATTATTCATTAGACTAACAACCTGTGAATTAATTGCCAGATACTTCAAGGGTCCCGAGCTACTAGTTGATCTACAGGATTATGACTATTCTTTAGACATGTGGAGTCTTGGCTGCATGTTTGCTGGCATGGTGAGAACTGATAATCCCCTCACTCTTCTCTATAGTTTCCATGTTTTAAGTTATTACAACATGTGAGTTTCCAAGTCTTTTATTTGCTAACAACTTTTGATGTTGCTTATTCACTTCTCTAATGCCGATGCTGTAGATATTTCGTAAGGAACCGTTCTTCTATGGCCATGATAATCATGATCAACTTGTCAAAATCGCCAAGGTATTTTGCTTGTCTCCAAGCTGCAGACTTAGTTGCATAAGATAATGTTACAGAAGTTGGATCAATTTAAGTGATTTTTGGTTCAAACCCCTTGCGTAGGTGTTGGGAACCGACGATTTATATACCTACCTTAACAAATACCAGCTAGATCTAGATCCTCAACTGGAAGCACTTGTTGGAAGGTTTGATTTCATCCCTATGTCTCTGCGTTTTAAAGTCAACACTAGTCGCTTTGCAGAGTCCACCCAGGACAAATTAGTTAAAACTTTTCTTATCTGCAGGCATAACAGGAAACCATGGTCCAAGTTTATCAATGCTGACAACCAACACTTGGTCTCACCAGAGGTTCGTCCCTTTCTCGACAAATATATAAACTACTTAATGTTCTTCTGGGTTTATTGACTCGAAAAATGTATGAATATCTTCAGGCCATTGATTTTCTGGATAAGCTTCTTCGCTATGATCATCAAGACAGATTAACCGCAAGAGAGGCCATGGTAAAATCCTTTCCGAACACATCTTATATTTGTTTTTACCCGATTATCTCACCAAACTAATAATATGTTGTTTTCTGTTGATCTATTATAGGATCATCCATACTTTGCTCAAGTTAAAGCTGCAGAGACCAGCAGACTCCGAACTCAGTAAAACCAAACCTTGAAGTGATGCCTACTACTATTTTTTGAACCAAAACATTGTCATGTTGTTGTAAGAACTCAAAGAAAGTTGTATCAAAATTGTGGTAATTGATCCTTTCATGAAAACATAATGGATAAGCAAAACGAAGCCAAACTTATAAAAATAGGTTCCAAACAAAGCTTTTATGATATAATTTATAAGAACAGACTTATTAGTGTTGAAACAAGTCTTCATTTTAAGTAGGAGAGAAAAAAACAGAACCATAAACTTTTCAGAAACTTTTTTGATACAAACATAGGAAAGAGGAGGATCCAAAACGTTTTACATTGGAATCCTCTTTATAGTTGAGATTATTTCATCACTTCTTGAGGTGAGGGAAGCAAGCGACAACATCGGCTTTCGGATGCTTGGCCTCAGCATGCTCCCTGCATTTCACTTCCGATGTAGTGCAGATGAATGTCTGCATACAAACCTTGCACTGTACATAATAAAACACATCAAGAAATAACAAAGCAAGTTAGGGAACACCTCACTAAGATAATAAACCAACATTTATAGGATCTAATAAGACAACTGTGCATCAACATGAGATAAATCTCTACACAACAAACGATATGAGTTCATTACAAAGACAATTAAACTAAGGTTTCATGACTCCATAAACAATCCAAAAGCCCTAATAAGAAAACCAATTCTAGTAACCAAGAATTTGTATTTAAAAAAAAAAATACTCAAGTCTACGATGATCACCTGAATCGACATAGCTTTCTTGTTAGCTTCCAATTGGCTACCTATAAGAGAGATCAAACAACAACAAAAATCATTACAAAACACGAGTTCTAAAGCTAAATCTTTCATTCGATAAAACCTATAAAAAAACCGAATCTGGTCGGATCTTTTATACCTTTTCCAGCAGCTTTTGCCTTCTCCAAGTTTTTAGCCCGAGCCATGGCTGACTTCTGTGCGTTTCCTCCACCCATCTTTGTTCTGATCGATTACGCGAAGGGAAAGAGAAGAAGAAGAACCCTAATTTTCAGAAAAAAAGGATACGAAAATGGAATAAGTTTTTTTTTTCTTTGGTTTTTTGCCGACTCGATGAAAAAAGAGATTTATACGATGCCACTTGCTTCTTTTTTCTATAATGTCCACTCACAATTTAATTCGCCCACTCACACCAATCACCTAACGCCTTTTTTATTATTTTAATTTTAGATAATTCGATCTTAACTTATTTGGGCCTAAAGGCCTTCTGAATTGGGCTTTAGCCTTTTTGAAGTTAAAAAGTTATCCTAAGCAATCGTATTATTCTCTGTTGTTAAACACTTGATTTTGTCAACTTCCTTTAATCGTAATTTAATGAAATCAAATAAACATAATAAAATGTTGATTGGTTTGGTTTTTTTCGGTTCTTTTATTCTAAGCAGTGGATTTTCAACCAGTAGCTGATTCAGACAAAACATTTATGCAGACAAAACATTTATTCAGACAAAACATTTATGCACAGATAAGAACCATTCTTGTTCACTCTCTCTTAATTAGCCAATCAAAATACAATTAGTACAACTTCCAAGGCTCACCCAAGTTTTTCGATGATAGAGAAACATGACAATATCTCCATCCTCAAAACCTTGTTTAGTAAAACTAATATGACAGTTCACGTTCTTTCTAGAATTTTTTTTAACCACGGTAATATTTGAACTTATTCTTTATTTTTTATGACTCTGTATACATAATTAAATAATGGTGCATCGTGGTCGTTTAAGAAAAAATTATTGTGCTAATTATGACCTATAGATTAGTGACCTTTCGGAGGAGCTCTCAAAAGATAGCACTTGACAGATGCACAAGTTTGCTTAATTTTTGACGATGGCTAAATGAACTACCCAGCAAATATGTTGGTACTCATAATAATAAAATCAATGATACAAAATAAAATATTTTTAACTCAAAAATTTTAAATCTTATTAAATTATATATAGTTTAAAAATTTGTCATGCAGTTTACCATAGATCTTAATTCATATTTTATGGATTAAGTTAGAATTTGTGGTGTTGTCTATGTGTTAAGTAATTAATTTAATGGATCTTTGGATATGCTATTTTGGCTTAATAAACCTTCTAAACAAGAGAGAGATTTAAGGATTCTATAGTTTGAACTATAACCTTATGAAATTTGCACATCTAATATACTGACTTAAATTATTTGAATCCTAAAATTATGATTCGACAATTTTTAACGACAATGCAATGTTGGTGCAAAATTCAGTTGAAGAAAAATATTTGAGTTATGATGCTTACAGTATACTTTCTATCCCTAAAATTTGGCTTTGGAATTTGGATTCCAAGATCATGCATATTTGATGTCAAGTATTGATAGAATAATTTTTAAAAATATAGATTCCGCGATTCTTATCAAAAACCTTTTCTATTTCCCATGCAAAATTATAAAATATTACTTCCATCTTTAGCACTTCACTCTGAGTTTGTTTTTAAAATATTTATATTTTTTGATCAAATGATAACTTTAGTAAACTAGTTTAGTCATATAGACTTTGTCCCAAAAAATAAAATATATTCATATAGACTAATATGCTGAAAACATATAAAAGAAATAAAGACCTAATTCTCTTGAACTTGGGCCTTTTTGCTTGCATAGGTATTGGGCCTGTTGGCCTGGTAGAAGCAATAACCCTCTAAACGAGCCAGAGGTTTTCTATTTGTTTTAACTTTATCAGTCAAGATCTCAAATTCCACTCTCTTCGCCGACGTTTTGTTCTCTTTCTCCGGTGGCTTTACCGGTGACTTTTGGATCGATGGGTGTCGTTATTGAGACCTTTATCTGGGAACCAAGCTCAAGTTTCTTCATCTTCTTCTTCGTTTCCACATTTTTATCTATACTCCTGTTTCCTTACTTCGCCAAGAACAGAACTTTTGGTACCTTTGATCACTCCGTTTCCTCTTCTTTTGCTCGGTTCCAAAGATGGTTTCTAGCTATCTACACTCTCTCTTCAGGTATATCTCCAAATGGGTTTACATAATTTAGGGTACTTTCAATTTCTAATGTCGAAAGCTTTTCAATTTTTGCATTTTTCTCATTTCAATCGATTGAATCCATTGATTGAATTTTGACAGTGATGGAAGATTTATGGTCTGTGTATGGAGAATTGGAGTTGACATCTTATGGTTTAAGTAAGGAATCAATGGTGTTTTATCTCTGTATTGGCTATTCGACAGCTCTTGTTCTCGGTCCTCTACTTGGTGTGGTTTCTGATCTCATGTAAGTAGAAAATGTTGATCATAGCAATACTTTGATTGAATCCCAAAGTTTGGATTTTTAGTAATGAAAATATCGAAACTTTTGTAGGGGTCAGAAGAGAATTTGTCTACTCTATTGCGTCTTGCACTTTGTTGTTGGTGTGTGGAAGAGGATAACAATGAGTCCTAGTGCTTGGTTTGCTAATATTTGTCTCTCTCTTGCTGGTCTCGTATATTCGTTTGGGTTTGAGACTTGGTTAGTTGTGGAACATGAAAAGGTATGGATTCGTCTCTGCATCTGAGTTTTATCATTAGAGAAGACAAAGTTTTGATTTGTGGTAATGTTATTGTTATGTGTCTTGTATCTTTGTAGCAAAGTCAGAGGAATGACTCGTTAAATGAAACGTTCTGGTTGATGACTTTCCTTGAGTCTGCATCTTTACTAGGAGGTCAAGTTCTTGCAAATTGGCTTGTAGATGAAAACGTGCAGCATGGAATTGCATTGTCTGCTACGACGTCTCTGTTCTTGTCTGTTGTGGCCATTGTTTGTATTGTCCAGACTGCGAAAGAGCCTTTGAAGACACTCCCATTTAGAGATTATTCCGCAGCTTTCTATGCATATGTTCTTGGTGGTAAGGAATTCTGTGTGTTTTTTATGTCTCCATTTCAATTCACAGATTTGAAGTCAATTTGTATCTGTTCAATTTAAAATTCAGAGTATAGGTTATAATCTTTACTTGTTAATTTGATCAGACAAAAGAATATGGTTTCTGGGAACTGCACAAGCCTGCCTGCAGTTTTCCACTGCAGTGTTTTGGATTCTTTGGGCACCAACTATCGTAGTATGATCAAGCTTTATCCATTATTTGAGATTTCAGATCAGATATTTACTGATATTTATATCTCGACAATATTATCTTTTTCATATGATCTGATTATATCCGAAAATGTGTAATATTGGGTCAGGCTGATGGGAGAGAAGTGAATCTGGGATTAATATATCCATGTTTCTTGGGTTCAAGAATGCTTGGGAGTACAGTATTCCCATGGCTTATGAGCGGACAATCATTGCTCCGGCTTGAAGATTGCTTAGTGTACATATACGCAATACTTGGGATTGTGTTTTCTATAGTAGCATATGACTATCAGGTAACTTATTAGCTAGTTTTGGTAAAACGCACTCATAAAAAAACTTCTTGCAACTTATGGAAGGCCTCACACATTAAAAACCGTATCCTGCAGGAAATCCGAATCTTAGTAGTACTTTTCTGCTTATTTCATGGCTGTGCTGGACTGGCCCTGCCTTTGCTTGCAAGATTTAGAACAATGTAATGTTCTTATATACATATACAATTTCACATTTTTCAGATTAGATTGAAAACACATTCTATGTTAATAGAAGAATCCTCCTCGGTTGTAATTAAATGTAAATCTTTATTTATAGGTATGTTCCAAATGAATTGCGTGGCGGGATGATAAGCCTCTCTCAAGTCCCAGCTAATGCAGCTATTTTGTTTTGCTTAATACAGGTATGTGCCATAAAAAACACCCTTGTTAACCTATTTTGACTGTGTTTCAGTCCCCTTATCAATCTTAATATTGCAGAGAGGGTACTCTAACAAGATCGAGAACTCAACAATGATGGCTTTTGGTGCCATTTCTTTATTCACTGCCGCTGGTTGTATATATTTATTGAGACGATGGGGAAAGTCACCACATCAAGATTGGCACAAATTATGAACCTGAGTAAGTGTGTGATCTCTGGTTATGAGACTTATGCGGAAGCAGGACAAGGCAAATCAAAGACAAATCTACATGTTTCCTAACAAAATCCAGGTTAGTATGTAATCTTGTGTTAGTCTCGCTTCGATTTTGTAGCAGCATGAAGTGAGCACACAGACCTGGAAGCTCAAAGATGCAGTGGAAGCAGTATAAGAGGTTTGATTCGTTAGTTTGAGAGGATTCTATTATTTTGAATGATTGTTTTTTTGTTTAATTCATGTCTTATTAAGAACATCTTCTATGGACCTTCTAGGCATTATTGTTTTACAAGTAAATATGAATGAAATGAAAATTTTCACATTTTACAAGTCAATCATATGTTTGATCTCTTATCCATTTGGTGGCAACCCATTTCTCACCCTTAATAACAGGACAGCTTCCATGGAGAGATGTCTGCAACATGCAACAACAAAACCATATTTTGAGAAAGATCAGATATTCAATGTCTGAAGTTGTGGGTTTTGATTGTCTGAAACACTTACCTTATCGATTGTTCCGTTTGGGAACAAATTGTAGAAGAAAATGGCGTCTCCTCGTTGCGGCTTTACTTTCAAACCAATACACTTTTCATAATCGTAGCTTCCATTCATGTTTCTCCCATTCTGTTTCCTCAAAACCAATCTGTTTCATTACCCGAGAACCCTAACCATGTTAAATCGAAAAAAAAGAAACAATGATTACCTCGAAAGGGAACATCGTTTCGCCACCTTCTTCAACAGTCGATAAGAACAATATGAAAGTCATGAGCTGCATTCATATGTTGATTGGGGATCAACGGATGGTAGTTTTGAATCGACTGTTTAAATTAGGTTGCATACTAACCCTTTGGCTTTTTTGGGGACCATACTCTGCTGGATGGAAGGCATCATAATGTGAATCATACTTCTGGCCAAGCTGATACCTCAAGATGTTGAATGACTGAAGAGAAAGAAAAAAAACACATGAAGGTCTTATTGATATATGTGAGCTTTGTGTTGACCATTGGTTTCATATTCACTAACTTCATAATAATCACTGGGGATTCTCGTGGCTAAAGCTATTTTCTCTTCGATGGCAGCTAAAAGCCCGGATTCATCTTCATCAGCTCCGATGAACACTCCAGTGCTGCATTTCGAAAAAAACTCATTGATCTAATGCTCTCTAAACTCTGACTTTTTATTAGAGAAAAGAGTTTTTATTAAAACCTTGTTCTAACGTTTTGACTGGTCTCTGCGGTTTCGCCTTTCCTTAAAGCAACCAGAGAAGGCTTAAGCATATGCTTTGCCATACTGATTACAGCTTCACATTGTTGTTTAGTCGGGAAATTCGGCAAGTAAGAAACTCGAGGACTCCAGCTTAAAACCTAATCATCCACAATTCCACATCAAAAACATGTACCAAAGCTGATGATCTAAAGTTGTGTTTTTTTCTTTAGATTGTTACAGTTTCGACAAGTAACTGACCTGAAAGGGAATGTTAGAAACAGAACCATGATCCAAAGATTCAGTTTCCTCGTTTACAGATCTTCTTGTTGGAATCTCACTGACACGTTCCTGTACAGCAAAAACAGAGCTTCAAAAGAAACTTGATCATCAAAGATATTAAGAGACAAAAGATTAAAAATTAAAAGACCTGAGAGAGGAGATTGAAGAAGGAGAAACCAATGATAATGAAGAAGAAGCAAAACGCCATGAAAACGTACGGAAACCGTAGCTGCTTCTTCTCTTTGCCATAAGATCTCATCTTGAAGAAGAAGAAAAAAACTTGAATTCTCACTATCTCTCCGTCGGCGGGAACAGAGAGACAAAGATGAGAGTAAAGGTGACGTAGTTAAGTCATCTTCTAAGTTTCTAACGTAGATTCTCTATAGACATTTGTCTCTCTTTGGATTCGTACTTGTGTTTTTGGACATATCCATAGTTGTGTTTTTTTTCTTTCTTTCAGTTTTCCTTTATTATAAAGTGTCAGTTCGAGTCTTAGATCCATCAGTTTTTATTTTAGTTGTATTTATCATTGGTTTTTTATTTTTTTGATAAACATATTAGTAAATTTCATATTTCACAAATCTAAAATAATACATATTTCACTAATTTTCACAATTTTCATTCAAATCAAATCTAATAAAAAAATTATGTCAAAAATACCATTAAAACATCTAAATAAAAATGTATACATTATGTTTATTTGTAAAATAATTAGATTTAGATTTAGGTGTTTTTATTAACATCTAAATAATTATGTTTGTAAAATTTTAATAATATATACATAATTAGTGCTATATTATTAAATAGATGTATAATTATGTTTTAAAAAACATCTAAATAAAAATGGTCGGAAACAAAGTTAATTGATACTTATAAAATATGTCAAAAAAAAAAAACACTCTTTGAAGTAATTTTTAGGATATTCTCTGCAATAATTGAATTGACCAAAATTAGTAAAAAAATATATAATAGTTTTTTCTTAGATATTAGGATACATTTCATTAAAATTTTGATATGCTGTTTTGGACTTCCTCTTTTTCCATAACAAATCTTAGTCAAATTTAATTTAAATATAAATAATAACGATGAGTTCCCTTATATATATGAGTAAAAACAAACATCATCTGAAATTCGTTGAAAAAATATATCGACCAATTTTCAACTTGTAAAACATTGTAGAACAAGTTACTGCAAGTCTTCCATTTCATAAGAGAATCGTTGTCAAAATTACACAAAGAAAATGTTCATGAATGTGTGGGAGACCATTCCAATAATATAGGAGAACACACAATCCTATATATATCTAGCTCACTTAAACTTTTACCAAGTCAATCTCGTTTTACTCGGGTTAAGTGAAACCACCATTATTGATCTCTTAACCACTTCTTAGCATAAAATTTGCTAATAAGAGTAGTCTTTTAAATAAGAGATCACTCTTAGCAAATTTTATGCTGAGAGGTGGTCGTAGGAATAACATGAATCATTACATAAAAGCCACGTAGGTCTCAAAGAGCTCTATAATTGCCACGTTATATACCACTCGTCAAAAACATACGAGCCGTACGTGTTCCATAAAAGCAAACAAAAGTGTAAACCTCTCAGCGGCAAGAGTTTTAGCAAACAGGAAAAAGAAATATGGAAGATCAGAAAAAGCCACCATCGACAGAGCAAGAAGTTAAAGACGACGTTGAGTCCATCAAGAGCCCATACTTGAACTATGATAACTTGGAAGATTACAAGATGAAAGGTTATGGAGCTCACGGCCACCAAGAGCCTAAGCTTGGCATGGGAGGTGGAGCCACCGATGCTCCTACTCCTTCAGGTGGTGTTGGCCGTGGCGGAGGCGCTGCATCGACGGATCTTTCCTCCACCGGTGCTATTAACCGTCAGGGAGTTCCTTGAGATCTTTAACAAACACAAAAAATGTAGCTTAGCTTGTCCAATATATAACATCGTTTTGTTTAACGTGGTTTTAATGTTAAAAAGTTTATTTTCGTGGAGAGCTAAATGCTAAATAATTGTCATGTCTGAAAATAAATTTTCGATATCTTGAATCCTATAATGTTATCCAAAAATTATTTGAGTCTTATTGTATTGATAATCTTAATATCTGTTTATGATATTTTCCATCCCAATACCCATAATAGTAAGTAATCCACTTAAAAGCCCATTAAAAAGCCCACTTAAAAGACCATTAAAAGCCAACTTTCAAAGCCCATAACTTATACAGCCGACATTACCCACAAGGACACGTAGATCTCGAGGAGCCGCGTAGTTAACGTGTCGTAAAGACACAAAGCCACAGTGTATACTTTAGAAGCTTTATAAAAGCAGACACATCTCAACTCAAGTAAGATCCTAAAAACAAATTTAAGAAAAAAGAAAAAAACAACAATAACTAAAAATGGAGGCTGAGAAAACACCACCGACGACGACGGCGACGCCGGCGACAACGACGACTGAGAAGAAAACTGGGCCAGAAGTGAAAGACAACGACTTACCAACGAATAGCCCATACATGGCGACGGGTACTTTGGAAGATTACAAGATGAAAGCTTATGGAGCTGAAGGACATCAAGAGCCTACACCTGGTCTAGGTGGTGGCTCCACCGATGCTCCTACTCCTTCAGGCGACGCACCTGCCGCCGCCACCACCACCACCGGTGCTAAAGCTCCGTGAAATAAATAAAAAAGGCTAATAAAATAATTATTGGGTTTAGTGGATCGTTCGGAAAAAAATACCCAAAATTGTAGTATCTTCAATAACTGATCCAGCTTCCTTTTGTTCTTAACGTTTTTAACGGGTTAATTAAAAAATGTCTTTGCTTGTAATAATCACCGAGTTTTATAAGATAAACTATATTGATCATTTGTTTTGACTATGAATTTTATGAACACTACTATCTTAGCATTTTGTGTTTTTTTACATTATCCAATTTAGCATTTTAGATATGAAAAAGTGAATTGATATTTTTTATTCCCTTTATTTTTGACATTGTCATCATTTGTTAAAGGGCCGGTGATCATCGTGATGTGTGATGTGTGATGTGTAGCGAAGTCGGTGGCTTTTGTGACTTGTGAGTTGTGTGAGTACGAACGAATATTTTGATGTGGGGGTATATTAATTGGTAACGTACACGTGGTTGGTGATAGCCAAATCTTGGGCTTAATCTCTCTATAGGATATGTGGCTCACAAAATTATACATGTAACCAAGAAAGTAGGTATGATTCTATCATTTGTAAGTCATGATTTTAATTATAAGAGCATATGTGTTATTTTTTGTATGAATAATTAGGATTTTAGTACATTTTTCAAACTTAATTAATAAAATAGTACAATTCTTATTTATAATTGACAAATTAGTCACATCTCCCTATTTTCCACTATTTTGAAGACTTTAAAACTTACTTATCTTTCTCATATTTACACTAAATACCGTTAAACTTATTTTTTATATATTTTTGTGTATTTTCTTTTCTCTCTTTTTGTAATCTAATAAATAAAATATTAGTTAATGTAATTTTATTTTCTGAATTTTTTGATACAGTAAATTTATACATATACACAATTTTTATTTTTACACTCATACTGTATATTATATAAGTTATATGAATAAAATATGTACACATGTAGAGAAAAATATATGTACATATATAATTGTATATATATAATTGTACATATATAAACACTGTACAGTTAAAATATATGTACAAAGATATACAATCCTACAGAATAATGTACGTACCAATACAATTGTACGGATTTAAAATATTGTACATGATTATTTCTGTACATATATGTCTTTCTGTACAGATAGACAAATGTACGAATCATAATTTGAATGAAATATATTTGAAATTATTAAACAATATGCATATCAAATTGTAGAGAAAAATAGAAGATGATTTTTCTGTTTCTAAAATTTTTTAAAACACAAATTTATATAATTAATATTTTAGTTATCAAATTAGTGGGAGAATATAAGAAATTAAAAAATAAAAATATATATAGTGTGAGATGGAAAGAGAAAGAGAAGATGGAGGGCATTTGTCTTTTGTTCACGAGAGAATGAAAGAAAGAGAGATATGAGTGTAGGATAGTTTGATACTTGCAAAGATTCTATTAGAGAAAAGCTTCTATTATATATATAGTAAAATATATGTTTTAAAATAGCTCAGTAGAGTTTCATTGTAGAAAAATGTAGTGAAACCAACTCTCAAAGCTACATCTCTTTTACTCACATAACATTTCTATTTATAGGACTTTGCAAAGAAACCTTATAACACATGCATGAGCTTACACGATAACATATTAGGCTTGTCTCTTGAATGGTCTTATTAGCCGAGGATTAACTTTTGTATTCATGTTAACACATGGGCTTAATTAGGCTTGTTTTGGTCTTGTGTATAGCTTGCTCTTTGAATAGTCTTATATTGTTTTGGGCATGATCTCGCACCAATCGACAAGTACCTCTTTTGTAACATAAATTAGCTTAACATGTTAAGGTTCTCAGTGAACCATACAACTTTCATATTGAGTTGGGCTTGGTACGGACCAATCAGTTGGTAAAGAACCTAGCCCCAACCTATCCAGATTCAAAGAAACAATTGATTCAAAGCTATGTTTTTTCCATAAAGGTTTACTATTGCATGTAACTAAATAAAAGCAAGAATTAATTAAACTACAACGCATGTAATAATATTGTCATTTGTTTCCTCTCAGCTCAGGACCACCCAAGAATACAAAATAATGACATTGTCGACACGCCATTCTCGATGGTTGTTTCCCATATGTCATTGTCTTTACAAATGGAATCGCCACTTCAAAAAGATAAAAGAGTACAAAAATTGGAACTTATACTAAAACTATACATATAGTATAATACGATTAATTCAAGTATCAAATAAAAATCTTGTTTTAACAGGTGTATGTATCCATAGCAATGACAATGGCTGCGATGGGAACATCACCGGAATATGCCAATCTTCCCCAGCTGTGTCCATCCTTTGTTATACAATAAAAACAAATACAAGATAAAAAACAAAATATACAGTATTAGGCCCATTTCCAGACTGGGCCTAGCCTTCACTATTTTACACAATACTCTGGCTCCAACGGCTACTAAATCACCTTAGGGTCATTAGAATAAAATTCAACGGTCAAGATGTCTCAACTTTTTATCTTATATAGAAAATGCCAAAAGATAACACACACACACACAAGTGAAGTTTATCATTAGTCTTCACTTCATAGTCACTCTTTTCTCTATACACACATCCTTATTTCTCTCAACAAAATCATGGATCCCAAAACTCTCTTGTCAGTTACATTGATCTGCATTGTTTTCATCGGCTTCGTCGGTGGCCAATCCCCGGCCACCGCGCCGCCGATCCATTCTCCAAAATCCACATCTCCAGTCATTTCTCCAACACCTGAATCCACTCCCACAGCTGATGCTCCGGTAAAACCACCAGTCGAGGCACCGAAATCCTCGGCTGACGTGCCGGTTACGTCTCCTCCTTCTCCTACACCTGAGGCTTCGTCTTCTCCTCCGGCTCCTACACCGGAGGCTGATACACCTTCGTCCCCCGTGCAAGCACCGTCAGCTGTTGACGTTCCCGCTCCAGCTCCGACCAAACATAAGAAGAAGACAAAGAAGCATACGACCGCACCGGCTCCTGGACCAGATTCGGAGCTTCTAAGCCCACCTGCACCGCCAGGTGAATCTCCTAGTCCTGGACCAAGCGATGATATGTCTCCAGCCGCCGATGATCAGGTAATATCATAACTTAACCCTAACCAATGGTTTAATTAACTTAAGTAAACAACAAAAGATTATGGAGATAAATTAGGTGATTAGTCTGATAATAACAAATTTTGCAAAAATGGAATATTTTAGTATTATGATACCATAATTTGCGTTTAGTAAAATTAGTCTAATACTTAAATTCTTAATTAATTTTCGTTGAACTTTTGTCGTTGATTCTTCTAATAAATTCAATTTAAATGATACACATTTTGCTGTTTATGATAGGTTTGATTTTTTCTAAAAGGTTTTAAAATCGAATGGTTTAATAATAATGCAGAGCGGAGCAGAAAGAAGAATAAGTGTTGTTGTAATGCAAAATGTGATGGTGGGAGCTGCAGCAATCGCATTGTCTCTACTTTGAGATTTTTCTGTAGTTGCAAATCCTATTTTGGTATTCAGCATTTGATATACTATTTGTTTTTATGTATACAATTTAACAATTGTTAAAACATGCTGTTTTCTGCAAAATTCATTTTGCTGAATTGCTATATCAATGGTAAAATACTCTCACTCATTCACATTTCACATCCACAACTACATTGTTTTCTTCAAAGACTAATAAAATCAGAAAAAAGAAAAAAAAAAAAAAAAACTATTCCAAATCAAAGTTTATTCTGAGAATCAATCGAAAATTAAAGAATACAGAGAAACAACAAAAAAAAAAAATCTTGGGTATGAAATTATTTGCAGAAGAAACCTCTTTTTGTACAAAATCACTACTTTGGTAAGAAGACAAAACATAAAAATAGGCACTGATGGACCAGAATCTGTGCATCATCATCAACAACAATATCATCATCATCCATCAGCCACGCCCGGCGTTTCCATGCCGTTGGTTTCTGAAGTAACTCAGTAATGCCTGTGCCTGACAAGTTTACAAGATTCTCCAAATAAAGAACTTTTCAAAACAATCCAAAAGTCATGAGATTCATGGTGATAAGGAGTACTTAAAGATAAGGAGTAGGCTGCTTAAACAAAATGAATCAAGAGGAGCATGAAATCATTAAAAGGTGTTTACCTTTTCTCTAGCTCTAGGAGTACCAGACTGTGAGAGAGCGACGAGTGGAGGAACGGCTCCTTCTTGAAGAACCATGTTGCAGAACCGGCCACTGTTTGTTGATAGTTGAAGAAGAGCTGCTGCTGCGTTTTCTTTCCCTCTAGCTGAGCCCAACTCAACGACTTCAACAAGAAGAGGGATCCCGCCTTCTTGACCAATCGCGTTTCTTCCTTCTGGTATTGTAGCTAGATTTGCCAAAACAGCAACCGCCTTATCCACCATCCCAGCTGCTGGGTCCATTAGATCAATAAGATATCTCACAGCACCAGATTGCACAATCGTCGCCTTGTTTTCTTGATGTATCGATAGATTAAACAATGCAGTAGCAGCGTCTTTCTTTCCCCGAGGGGTACCATTACCGAGTAGATCCACAAGAGGCCCGATTGCACCCGACTGACCGATCTTAATCTTGTTTTCTTCTATCACAGAGAGGCTGAACAGGGTTGCTGCTGAATTCTCCTTAGCTTCAGAACTACCATGTTGAAGCACGTGGATGAGCGGCTCAATTGCACCAGCATCAGCAATTGCACTTTTGTTATTGTCATTAATAGACAAGTTGAGAAGGGCAGTAACAGCATTTTCCTGTGTAGCTGAATCTGTTGAGTAAAGTAGTTCCACTATTAAGACGATTGCCCCAGAGTTCCCTATGACTATCCGGTTATCCATGTTGTGCTTTGCTAGCAACCTTAGTTCAGCGGTTGCTTGTCTCTGAATATCTAATGAAGTGCTTTTTAACTCCTCCACCAGTTTCTTAACTTGGGTTTCGACCTCCAAAAGCTCACGTCTTGTCTCATTTGAAGGCGCTGAAACGATCCTTGAACCAAGTCTCTCTGATGGACGTCGCCAAAATTGGCCACGGTTACGTCTATCCATAAATTTTGGCGAAAAATCTGAGAAATCTCGCCGAGGAGCTGCTGAAGTGGTTGCCCCAAGAGGCCCTGATCTAATTTCTCCTGAAGCATCACTGCTGTAAGGTGTAGCATGAGCTGATTCTTCTGAATTCTCATTCGCATCTGCTCTTGGAAAGTCCTCATCGGAAACAGTGCTAGTAGCAGAAGGGGACCTATTATGGTGGTTCTCAGATGTTTGTCCATTTTCCACTGAGCCTCGAGTAGTTGAAGATACAGATGACCTACCAGGTGCATCTGTCTTTAATTCTCGAGAATCGTTAGATCTATCTTCAAAATCATTTAGTGATCCCCTCCTGCCGTCCAACCCGTACCCATTTCCAGATACACCCGGTGAAGAAGCACCCAAGGCAGAAGCAGGACGTGAAGGAGAGGCACTTTCCCTTTCATTCCCCCGGCTTGTGAATGATGGCTTCCCAATTTCACTTGAAGAAGCATCCCAATCATGTGACTTGTTGCTAACTTTATGAGCATAAACATCAGCGTTTGTGCTCGGAATGGAGTCTGTACATGATAAAAGAGGAGAAAGCTCGTTTAAACTCGTCGATTTATTGGGATCAGGCAGCTTGACATCGTTTGTCTCACACCAGTTAGCAATTAAGGCCTTCACAGTGTAATTGGGTATTAGAGTCGTGTGAGTCAGAGTCTGTCGAGTCTTGGGACACACTTTTAAACCTAAATCAATCCATCTCTTGATAAACGCCTTTTCATATGTTTGTCCTGATGACACAATCACTGGATCAGTCATTACTTCAAGTGACAGAGGACAAAAGAAGTCAGCAAGAATGGCGACACTAGATGTCTGAGTCTGTTTGATCAGAAGAAGACGCTCGTGCATCCGGTTTACAATAACAATCAGTTGGTCAAGGAACTCCACTTCTGCATTATTCTCAGACTGTTCAGCCATCTCTTTCTGCCTCTCCAGAGCAACAGCTTCAATCAGAATCTCCTGGTTTGATCTCAGACCTGTGTTCTCCCCGATTTTCACCAATATCTCAGGACTCGGTCCAACACCATCTCTCTGATCTCTCAGAGCACCATCAATGACGGAAGATATTTCTTCATAATTAAGATGCTGAATCTTCTCTAAACATTGCTGCAATTATGAAGATTTGTAAATTTACCATTCACATCTCCTGCAATTCAATTCAGTCGCTAATGTCGACAATACAACAAAACACAAAGCAGTCAGCATCATTAAGATCAATCCCTTCCCTTAAAGGTCGAAACTGCTACCCATTTTAATTTCCAACCTAAAGCTAATGTTCTGAAGAGACCACTTTTGTACACCTAATCTATACCAGGAAATCAATACAAGAATCTTCTAAATGTAAAGAGAAGGTACCTCAAGGGAAGCTTGGTTCAGCTCATCAGGTAGATCATCCTTAGAAGACATCAAAAACTGGAAAGAATCCACAATAGTGTCTCTCATCTTCGGTATCAAAGATTCAATTTGGAGGACCTAGACGTAGATATTAAGAGGCTATCATCAACAAACGATATATCAGTAATCAAAGCTCAAGCAGGAGTGGAAATTAACACAGCGGTCACTAATCTTATCCTAAAACCATCAGGATTCAAGCCAAAAAGCAAAATACAACCTAGATACAGCAATCAAGTAACCGGTAAGGATCATAGAAATGCTTGTAAATGCCTAGTATCGCTCTAATTATGCAACTCCTAAACAATCCTAAACCAAAACTAATCTATTCATGTTCAAACTCAATATAGCTTCAAACAACCTGAGCCGAGAAACTTACAAAATAGACTTTACTGGAGAATGCTTGCCAACCCCTGAAAAGATCACTGGACTGATCAACATCCTGAGTCAATTCTTCAAAAGCTTTACCAAGTTTCTCATCCAAAACAAGATGAGAGTTAACAACAGCATCAGCTATAGGCTCCAACACTCTCAACAACTCTTCAACACTCTTATAATACTTCTCAAACGGGTCTAAATCAATATGTTTAGAAGATGAAAGATTTAGAATCGGAGAAGACCCTTCAACACCGATTCTTCCATTTCCACCCTGTGAAAAAAAAAAGCAAACAAATTTGAAGCTTTCGATTAAAAGAGCACACGATTTAACTTGATACGAAGTCTAGTGAATCCATCAACTCAAAGATTCCAATGAAGACGCCATTAGAAAACCCTAAAATCTCGCCCAAATTCGAAAATTCAAATGAGAAATTGTCGAATTGAGCAAATGGGTATCTCGAAAATGTAAGCAAATAGCTTCGAGCCTTCGAAGGAGGAGAGATTAGAGAACTGGAACAAAGAAAAAGGTGAAATTTTTGTGAAAACCCTAAGAAGATAGATCGAAACGTACATGCACGTGAACAGGGGAAAATCAAATCTTTCTCTGTCTCGCCGATTATAGTTGAGAGCACGTTCAAAAGCAAATCTTCTTCGTCTTCTTCTTCTTCTTCTTCTGTATTGTTTTTTTGAAGAAGGAAAAAAAAAAGTTATCGGAGTTGAAAAGCTCTGCAATTGGTCAGATCAGAAATTTGCTGGCGTTTAAGCCGTTTCAAGCCGTCTTGGACATTGTTGTCAGCTTGGTCTCCTCCACTTTACTTTTTTTTTTCTTCTTTGGAAAATTTTCAAAATCATGTTTTATTATAGAAACTCTTAAAACTATCCAAATCAACCCCAAGTTTACCCAAAAATAAAAAACAATGCAATACATATATTGTAACATATATAAGTTAAGCTATGTTTTTCCTTATAGAAACATCTATTTGACTGAAATTGTTGATGGTATTACTGGCGATTGTTTTCATTAATAACAACATTTCGGATATTATCGGCGCGTTATACTCTCTTTAATCTTTATCTTCAATAAAATTTAGTATTAAACAATTTTTTGGTTGTTACTGTTGTTGCTAGCGATAAAGTTTCAAACATTGTTTTAGTATATAATAACATAAATTATGTATATTATCAACATTAGTACAAATCTATATAGTTTATATATTTTGATAAATCATTGTGATACATAAAAAGATAAAATAAAAATCGTCAACATCACCACACATAACTAAAGCGACGATGTTGTTATTGATGTCTTTCTTGTCAACATAGCTAGTGTTGCATTGTGTTTTTATTTTATTTTATGACTGCTTAGAAACATATACACGATATTAAACAATTTGTTAGTTTTTGGAAAGCTCTATTGCAAGAATTTTTTAATTGGTTGAAAGGTTATTTTGCATTTTAATAATTTAAGGGTTGATTTTGCAGTTTATTAATAGTTTAAGGGTTTTGTTTTGCAATATGCTAATTTCTTACAACAAGACTTTAGGCTAATGAGCTTGTTGTATGATCTGTATGATATGACATACAAGTTGAACGTTTCTGCGAATTTGCAAGATATCCATAATCAACGGCTAATTTATCATTTTCTATATAGTATATAGTACTGACTAGTGACCATAATTAAAGAAAACTATGTCACTATGCGGTTTGTAAATTAAACAAAAATATGAAATTTTACTAGCTAAGACTTTTTTTTTTGTAAGTTTATCAGTTTGAATGAAATCTGACTCAATCAGTATGCCATTTCATATCGTAATTTGTTCAATGATTCTTCAACACGACTTCACAACTTTTGTTAAAATGACATTCCACTGAATTACATGTAGGCATTTTTCCAATATATCCACTCAATTTAATCAAAACCCATGGTTTCTACTTTCTAGTTTAATCATATTCCTACATGATATAATCTACAATTAAAGAAAAAATTATGTCACTATGCAGTTTAAATTTTTAAGTTTTTTTTGAAATGTATAGTATTTCAGAATGGTTCCTTTTTTTAGATAAATCATCTCATTTAGTTGGATAACACAGAAAGTTATTATATTTTCTTTTTGTTTTGTTAGGAAATATTTTTTATTTTAAAATGTATTATTTCAGAATGGTTCCTTTTTAATGCCTTTATGTGTGTGTACACATTATCATGACATTAGTGCATATAGTATATAACAAATATAGAAACCTTGAATGATTTATTTTTTCCAAAACAGCACAAAACATTATTGGAGAAAAATAAAATTTATTCCTTTTAACAAGATGCAAAATTATTAACTACATTGAGCCAAACATTGGTATAAAACAAGCATCTTCTTATCTTTTGATACTTTATCACGACCCTAAAACAAAAAGAATGAACTATTTTTCATACTTTCTACTTGTCATTGTATTGTTTGCAGGACTTAGTAACGCCAAGTTCAACGAGAAAAACTCAGTAATTTTCAAGAACTCGCTTGCTCCAAAAAACGTTCTCAAGATTCACTGTACATCGAAAGACGACGATCTAGGATACCATTATTTGAGAGATGTAGAGATCTACGAGTTTCGTTTTCACGATAGTGTTTTGAAAACCAAATTTGATTGTGAGTTGTGGCAGGGACGTGGTCCGACTTACAAGTTTTATGCAAAGTTTAGAGCATACGAAGGTGGTGGTCTGATACGTAGCTACGGTAAAAAGAACATTTGGGAAGCTAGAGAAGATGGTATTTACTTTACACATGGTAAAGAAACACCTAAATTAGAGTATAAATGGAGTCCCATCCTATACATCATTTTTAACCATCTTTGTTTTAACTACAGTTTTCTAGCTTATGTTCTTGAATGGTTCAATTAATAAAAAAATTTAGAATCACAATTTTTTTGTTTTTAATAATGAAAAGAGTTTTGAAATTACAATGAAGTAAAACTTATAGATTTGTCGCATGACAAGAAAAAAAAAAACATGGAAGCCAAAAAAACTTCGATATAATTTCTAGATTCCCCTTAACATCGTCAAAAACAATGACTCTTTTATATTTGATGAAGTAATAAACACAATCAGTCCATCATCGTTTCTAGATTCACTAAACACAATTTGTTTTGTTATTGTTTGTAGTAGATTCAGTAATGATTTTGTTCGGAATCAGAATATTATGTAAAGTTTCTGAAACTAATTAAAACTCCACACGAACAACAACAAAAATAGCAGATCTTATTAGTTTTTATCTTTGGGAACTATCTACTGATACATATATAGAAGAGTCATGTTCAATACAATACAAGCAGAGCTGCTTTATAACAACAATACATATAATACAAAAGAGAAAGCTAAAACTCATTATCCTTAAGGATTACAAGATATAGCTACTACACTGTCTTGTTTGTTTGGTTCATTTCTCATTGAATAGACCCTGCTTTGAATCGCCACGGAGTGAAAGTGATGCCACGAGCAATGAGGTAGAATATGAATGCACCATATGAAGCTGTGAACATAGTCACCAAACCGGTATAGACTACTCCACTAACCTCTGAGGTGAAGAACTCCAACAAAAGATAACCATTGATCAATATCACGAGCGCAGCAACTAGCCACGCGATTGTCTGCATACATACAATGGTGAGTATTGAGTTTTAAAGAGGGGTCTTTAATGAAAAATGTTGTAGAAGAGGTTGAAAGAAATCAACAAACCTGGTACAAAGGACCGATTTTGAAACTGCCCATGATTTGTTCCTTGGAAACCAAACACAGCAAAGGAATGAGTGCAAAGGGAATTTGAATGGATTGAAGAACGTTAAGCCACTCGTTTAAGACATCGAGTGTAGCTTCTGATGAATCAAACACTAGAGCGACGATAATAGTTGGAATGATAGCACAGCTACGAGTGATCAAAGCTCTCAACCATTTCTTCATTTTGAAATTAAGAAACCCGCCCATGATGAACTGTCCTGCATAGGTACCTGTAATGGTGCTGCTTTGGCCAGCAGCTAATAAACCGATACCCCAAATGTATAGTATCGGGAACACCCCGCCTCCATATTTGTCCTGAAGATACTGTCCCGCGTTAACCAGACCAATGCTATCCGCGAGGTCAGTATTGTAAAACCCTTTAGCGAAAACCGTTGTGACAAAGAGATTAATCATAAAAGAGACAAAAAGAGCGATCGTGGATTCGATTGTGTAGTAGTTCAGCGCTTCTTGGACTCGGTATTTCTGTCGTTTGTCGACTTCTCTAGATTGAACAAGAGCTGAATGAAGAAACACATTGTGTGGCATTATAATACAACCCACAACTCCAACTGCTTTCTGTATCGTTCTTGAACTCAGTTTCGGTACCAATATACCTGCAACAAGAAGATAAAGCTAACTCCTTTAGAAACTTAAAATAAGAAACAGGATAAAGAGAACAAAGAAAGCCTAACCAATGAGAAGCTCAGAGCCACTTGGCTTAGCTTGACCAAACATCCAAGCAAATGAGACTGCCATTGTAGCAATTAGAACCGCAAACACTGCCTCCAGCTTCCTTATTCCATAGTTCTCAAGAAACAAGAAGACAAAACTGTAGCCAAAACAAACATACATATGAATCAATAACACAATGAGACAAACATAAAACCTAAAAACTCAAGTTCGACAAAGAAATTAACACAGCTAATTACAATCCGTAGATTAGATTATAAGCAAAGACACTGTCTCGAGTTTCCTGATAAAAAAAAACTGAAACTTTAAGCAAAAGACATCATAATTAACCAAAGAAGACACATAGTGACAAAAACTCATGTCTGAAGATGAAAGTGACATTGGTAATAGTGTTAATTGACATTGGTAATAGTCAGTTAACACAAAATTATATACAAATCATAGATTAGATTAGCTAAACTGCAATTAGCACCACAAACAAAGAGACAAAACAAAAGAAAAACAAAAACTGTGAAGAAAGTCAATGACTCATGTCATGTCCAAAGGTGACATTTTTATGAAGAATTTGAGAGTTTGTGTGTGTGAGAGCTTACCAATCAAGAGCAGTGATAAGAACACCAGCCCAAAGAGGCAAAATCCCATTACTCAAAATCTTAATAGCAATAGCACTACCAATAACTTCTTGAATATCAGATCCAATCAAAGCAAACTCAGCCATAACCCACAAAACCATCCTAGCCCAAGTAGGATACTCATCACGACAAAGCTCAGCTAAGTGACGACCCGTTGCAACACCAAGCCTAGCTGATAAAAGCTGAACCAAAAGACCCATCGCTGTAGCCCACATGAGAAGCCAAAGCAACGAGTACCCAGCAACCGCACCGGCTTGGAGATCTCCTTCTAGATTCCCTGGATCTAAAAAAGCAATGCTCATCAAAAACCCAGGTCCTGTGAATAGCCATAGCTTCTTCCATGAGAAGGGTGGTGCGCCGCCGCATCCAACGCCGTGTTCTAGATCGTTCTCGTCTTCGTCACGCACGATGTGGACCTTCTCTGTTTCATCGTACGCTGTCTCTTCTTCTTCTTCTTCCTCGGTGATTAGGAGTGGCTCGTTGTTCTCGAGTTCTGACATTATTATTTTTGTAAGGTTCTCTCTGTGTTTTCTTCAGTTTCGGTTTCTTGTTGTGGTTTTCGAGAGGCTTTAACACGTTATTCCTTTTACTTGCTCTGCTTTTTATAGGGCAACGTCTCTGTTTCTCTTATTAGTTGTACTAGATAACTTTAATATTATATTAACAAGTTAATAAAATTTAAAAACATTTGAATAAGTATTCATCTTATTTTTTTGTTAATTTATAAATTGAAAATTGATTCGATTTATTCAACTACAAATGGATAAATTATTCGATACATTTATATAAAAATTAATTGAATGATGTTCAACTTGTTTTTTTTTTTCTTCAAAGAATTCATGTACATCCAATCATTTGCACTCTTAACTCTGAAGTATAAACACACCATTAATAAGAATCTCTTTATATTTTTCTAATACAATTTTATCAAAAACTATCAAGAATTATATTAGGAGGTTATATTTGGTTGAGGTCACTCACTCACATAATCACTCATATAATTTTGATGTGTAATTAAGAAAATGTCGAGGAAATGATTTTATTTAAATGGTTAACGGTTTATCTCTATAGATTTTTTTTTTAGAGTTTGATTTAACCAAATCGAATTATCTCGTCTAGTAGATATCAATTTATGAGTCATGTCTTGTTAATCCAATTTGTGTTATAATATAATTTGGAAATGTACTTTTCTAAACTTTTGTTATTTGTAATTGATCTTATCATATGATTTTGAATAAATAATTTATTGAAAGTAACTATTACACAACATATAAGAGTGTAATGAACATTTTTGCAAAAAAAATCCACACTACCAGTTAATTTTGCAAAATCGCAACACATATACTTATAGGCTCCGAAAGATACTACGTTTTTCATTGTGGGAAAAGTGCAGTACAGTTCAAATAGTAACAAAAATACATAAATATATATGTATATGTAGATATTTTAACATTGTTACATCACTATTGCGATGTAGTTTTATACTGCGATATGATTACCATTCGGACCATAAATTATAATGAACTAGTTTTTTTTTATCTATGATGGATAGCTCACACTTGACAGAATCCATAACATGTGTAAATTTATATCTATTAGTTTCAAAAAAAATTACATCTACGCAAATTAAAACATAAAATAATTATTGAAAAAACTTTGAAGGTTTGTTTTCCTCGTACAATACATATCAAAATCAAAAGGTTGTAGTATATAGTATTAAAAAGTAAAAAAAAAAAAGAACAGAGTTGGTGCGGTGCGTTTCATGCGAATTAAATGGTCCACTTAGGTTGGTGACATGGAAAGAATGATAGAGACGGTGCCATGTCACCACAAGGCATAGCACTCAGCAGAGCAGTTATACTGTTTGGCTTCTTGTTCTCACTTCTCATTTTTTTTTTTTGGGTACATTTGGAAAAGAAAAAAAAAAGGAAAGAACTTATTTAAAAAAAACCTCCGATTTTTTTCTAAATTACATAAAAAGCCAAATTTTAAAAATTCTCTTCACACTTCATCTCAAAAATACAAGAAAAATTATCATGATATTTTTGTAGCACGCAGATGTTTAAAAAAATAATTTGTGTGTATATTTATAAAGTTACACATATTTTTGAAAAATGGTATATGAAAATGAGTATTTTTGAAATTCCTATTTATATAAATAGATTAAACATTTTTTTTTTGTGGGAATAAATTGATTATACATAGGCTGCAATAATATTTTATTGATATAATGTAACATTTTGTGTTAAATTATCTGTTTTGCTTCATATTTCCTAAATCATTTGTTTTTCTTATTTGTTAAGGACCATTTTGATTTGAGTAATTTTTTTTTAAAAAAATATAGATACTAGCTATGTATATGATTGTAGAGTGGGGATGTCACTTAGCCAAATCAAGAAACACGAATGAATGGCACAACTTTCGAAGAGCAAAACCACATTTCCCAAGCTGTGTAAAGATATTATCCTATCTTTATATGTTTACCTTATTCAGCGGGGCAGATATATATGAATCTCCAAAATACATACAAGTCCATTTGCTAGAAAACAAGAACACACTACGCTTGCTTGAAGAAAGCAAAATAAAAATATTACGAGTAAACTACTGAGACTTATGTATGTGAACATATAAAGGATGAAGCATCATATCATCGCATCAACGTTGAACATTGTGTAAAATAATAGGTGGTGACACGATTCCTTTAGAACTAGGAGCATCAAATTTAGACTACGTGCACACTAAATTTGTATTTTATTTAATAAATAATTAGTCTTGCTTACGAAGAGGGTTTGAATCATCTATGAAATGAAACACTTCTACCCATATACAGTATATCCAATATGAATATATGATTTCACAAATTAGGTTATCGGCCCATTAGCCTCTCCCATATATATTTTGAGTTATATAACTAGAATCAAGATCCTATTGACATATGGTTTCTGTTTTGTTTTCTATTTTTGAAAGTTTCTTGAAAGCTAAATCGATATCAGATAGTATAATTTGAACTATTAAGTAATTAGAGTGGTATGCATATACTTCAATTTCTTAGGAGTTACGTTACTAAATTATTATTACTTAGAAGACTTCAGATAAAGGAGCTAGGGAGAGTGAAGAAAACATCGTTCGGGTAAACATCCCTACACCGAACTTATTATACGACTTACAAACTCTAAACCAAAACCAAAATCTTCTCAACGACGTCGTTCTGGTGACCAATGTGGTAAAGCCGGGCTGAAATGTGTTGATACAACCCTTGAGTCAAGCAACTCCATGATTGGCGTAAAGCTCACACACCTCGGCACCTTGTACTGATTGATCGATGCGCCTCTCGAGATAGCATAGTCCATGAGCTCCTCGAACGTTCCATTCTTCACCACACGTATCTCGAGTGGTCCTATCGACTTATCCGCAACCCGGCTTTGTCTATACACAGAGTTCAACGACTCCTCCATCTCTAAGCAGCACTGAGCCATGACCTCGTTACTTGGAGGGTTGGTTTGATCTTTCATTAGAAGCTCCCAGTATATGACATAATGGCCAGGTATAGTCTTTGTCTCTGCGTAGCTTGTGTACTCGATCACGCGGGTTCCTTGCTCCCGAAGTAACATCGATGCGTTCTCAACTGCCCCTTGGAGCTCAGCTTCATCAGTTTTATCCGACTCAATGCTAAGCAAAACGTTCTTCCTCCGCACAAACTTGAACTGTGGAGCGGAATTGTAGAATCCAGTCACCTGAAGAATATCACCAACTCTATAACGGTTCAAGCCAGCATAGGTTGTGATCACAAGCTCGTACTCTTTCCCTATCTCGACATCAGCTAGCTCCACAAGCTCAGATGCTTCGGTTGCGACTTCATGAGGGAGGAACTCGAAGTAAGCCATGTTTGGCATAATGGTGTATGAAACCTCAGAAGGTTTACATATTGGTTTCAAGTTAATCCCAAAGTAACTCTCCGACGATGCATACATGGTGCAAGCCATTGGTAAACCACCGCTATAGTACTCAAGCATGGGAATGTACTGAGCCATGGCTCCGGTAACGATGACGTCAAGGTACTTAGTGTTAGGCCAAATCTTTGTAATGACGCCTTCCCACTTATCTTGACAACAAACAGAAGTTATGAAATCAGCAAGGTCTTGGTCTGGTTTGGTCAAGATCTTGGACATGCTCTCTTTAATCGCCGGATCAGAGATTCTTGAACTTAGGGTTCCGGTTGAGATATCGTTGGCGAGTTCTTTCCAGTTGGTTTGAAGGAACCCTATGGCACGGAGTAGACCGGAAGCGAAGACCGCACCGAGACGTAGGACTTCGTGACGCATGAGGAGACCACAAAGCATCTGAGAGTACATGCTTTGAGACGAGTCAGGACAAAGGATGGCTTCGTTAGGGCTCGTGTAGACGTTGTAGGGATCGTAAGGACGTCTCTTGAATTGTTCGCTTTTGTAATAACTTGTGAGCACCGGACGTGCCGGTAGTCCACCGGGAGTCTTCGATTCAGACTTCACGAACAAAAAATATAGAGCCTTGCCTTTGTCTAGTCCAGGCACGTAGCTGTAACGATAAAAAATTATTAGTTTCATAAGTATAGTTTTTTTATTTTAAACGCCTAGTTACTCAAGTAAATTATTGCCAAAAAAATGAAATATTCATACCAACAAAATAAAATGAAAGAACATTTAAAAGAAAAAACACTGAAAAAAACTCTAAAACAGTATTGAAAAGAGGTGTTGAAGTAAATCTATGTTTTAGCAATAGATTATATGTTACACTAGTTGTACAAACGTTATTTTTTTTAATATAATTTAACATTACATTTAAAAAAAAAAAAGAGTTGTTGAAGGTTTCAAAACTAATTTTGTTTTAGACTTTTAGAGTTCAAAGTTTAAAAATTAGTTTTGGGTTTAACATTTATGATTTACAGTTTAGAAATTCAGATTTAGTTTACACAATTTTAAATTTATACTTGGATTAATTGTTAATTACAAATTATCTTAAAAAATCATGTAAAGTAAATATTTTTTTCATAATTCTTCCAAATTTTAATGTACTAATCATGAGAAAAAAATTGCAAATCAAATTATAAAATATAAATGTAACTTACAGATTCATCACAGGCATGAGAAGACTGTATAGAAGCTGACGTCGGTCCATGTCTTCGTCAATGGTAGGCATCAACTTCCTTTCACCAGCAGATGTCCCGGAGCTGGTTACCAAAAGATTAATCCACGATTATTAATAATCTATATGTTATAAGTAATTAACACTAAGTATATAAAAATAATTCACTAGAAATAATTTACATTTTGGGTTATGTTATTACCTTGTTAGGAACTCGGTAATAGGGTGAGAAGACAAGATCATAGACCCGTCACCATTGGCTATAAGTTGAATCTCGGGTTTAAGGTCATCGTAAGTAACCACAGGAACTTTGGTCTTAAATGTTCGCCTGTCGGTGAATCCCTTGAGGCCGTAACGTTTCAAGTACTCAGTCTCCGAGTTACGGCTCAGTATCTCTCTAATGACTTTCTTCTGAACGAAGTCGACGTTACGTGTCATCTCCTCAATGAACTTCAGAGCCTTCACGTCCTTATCGGACGGTGAGTAGTTCATCGGAGATCGTAGAGCTGAATCAACGGTCATGATTATTGAATGAGTGTTTTGGTGTATAAGTGAAAGTGTTTAAGACTTTGTTTTTGATGATGAGATATGAAAAACTCGGCGAGGTTGGGGAAGTATATATAGTGGCAAGAAGGGAGAAGAGAGAGTTCACGTCATCGTAGCTCCACGTTGATATATAAATGTGGGATCGGTTTGTTATGGCTAGAACGAGACAGGGGACAAGAGTGGACAGTGAACACGTAATCTTTGGCTAGTTTGGGCAGACATGTTGGACCCATATGTCTGTGCCACGGTATAATTTTGCTGTGATTGGGCAATTTATTGTAATGACCGTAGCAGCTAGGCGTCAGCCCGTACGTACCACGCGGTTCCCTTTTTTATTTTGGCTTGTGACTCTGCCTGTCGAGGATAGCGACTGTCGCCAATACTAATACTAAGCTTTTTGAACGAGTCTCTTTAAATAAATTGGTAATGTTATTGTCAATTTGACTAATCAAAGATTAAGACTTGATATTAGGTTATTAGTATTATATTATGCGTGAGGGGATCATGTTGTTGTTTCCGGAGCCAACTAATTGTTTTGTTGTTCTTTCCGGCCATGCATTGACTTTGGTTCCTTGGCTGTAATAATTATACACAGTACTGTATTATCCTTTATTTTTTAAAATAACTTTTAGTTGAAAATTCGTAAAACTTAACTAACAAGTAAAATCTCTTTAAATTAATAACGTTTGAGACTATAAAATTTTATTTATTTATCGATATATTAATTTATAGATTAATGTTTGAGACTATACGGATTTGGAACCAAAACATTTTTTTTTTGGACAAAACCAAATTAAAACATATATTAATTTATTATAGAGGTTATAATGTAACATAACACGAATTTGATCTAAATAGAGTGGCCCAATAGATTGTGTTACCATTTCTAAAAAGAAATTATTTTAAATATATATAGGAAAAGTTATTTGTAAAGGTCCAAAGTTGATAAATTATGAGACCTAGAGAGATATAAGACACATATCAATCCACCACGATCCCAACCTCTTAATCAAAATTTTAACCACTAGATTACCTTATTAGTCAAAACTATATATATACTTATACACATTAGAACTTTTACACATCATATTTTATGTATTTTAAAATTTCGAACTGTGGATAATGATTCATATGTATGATTCTTTTTTTCTCTTCCGGTTTGTTTTGGCAACATGTATGCTCGCGTACTAGTGCATGAGGGTGCAAGAAATAAAAGAGATTTAAGACGTTGGTCGTATGGATAGCAAAGGTCGTGGTACGAGTACTAGTTGGTACTATACTATTTATTGATTTAATAAAACTAATTCTCGATTTGGAAGAACTAACTCTAAAGCAAATTAAAGACATGCATGGGACATTTCGTTTTGGTCGATCGTGCTGTGCGTCTCTGCTTTGTACCCACTACAACTTGCTTCTGTACCATTTAATTCTAGGGTTTTTGCTTTTGTTTTTACTTTTTTTTTTTTAGATAGCAAGAAGTGGATTATTTATTTAAATTTGGAGTACTCTATATATATATATATATATATATATAAAGTGGAAGATTTTTGTTGGATATTTTTGTTAGAAAAAATTTAAAATACTATTATTCATATTGATATATATATGAAAAATTCACAATATTATTTGTACAAGTATGATACTTCTCATTGCAGTATAAATATTTATATTTCATATATTATATCATTTGTTATAAAGCATGAATTCGAAAGATAATATTCAGTCAAGCCGATCAGTTGACATAGTGGGGCTTAAAAATAATATCAATTATTAATATTATGGGTTATATAAATTATATATGATAATAATAAAAAAGGATATGTATATGAATATGACCTAATGAAAGAAAGAAGAAAAATTGAGGAAGTGACTGATGGCACGGGTCATTGCCTTATCTCTTTGATTAGACATTTATGGGAAACATTTGGACCATTTCAACATTTTCTCTAAAATGTCAACATTAATCACACTATTCCTTAGTATTGCATACGTTAATTTAAATAGTTTTTTTCTTCCCACTGGCACTTACCTGTTTTTTTTTTTTTTTTTTGTTCTTCTTTTCTTGAGTAGGTATGCAATTCATTTCTTGGTTTAGAGTTTACACTAACATATTCGAAGTACCTATAAGGTAGTGCACACAACATTGAGCTCACTTTAGAATATATAGACCAAGAGTTTATACAACAACAACATCCGCATATATAATTATGGTTGATCCAAGCTAAACTATATACTCTTATGCTTAAATAGATCTTAAAAAAAAAACAAAAAGGCAAAGCAAAATTAAGCACGAAATGAAGTGAACTCGTTCAAGAATTTGGAGAAAATAGACCATTCAAAAAGGACTAAAATATCTTTTTTCTTTCCTATTCATTTGAAGATCGGTGTAATTATCTCAGTGTTTTTAATTACATGTTAGTTAGAAAACATTCACATTAGACTAATAGTATTTTTAGTACTAGTTACTAGACAAGTGCACGTTTAATGTTTGTTGACTTGTTGTCAAGAATAGTCTTTAACGACAATTATTGATACTTGATATCCCCCTACGTGCGAAACTTGATATCAATTATGTTAAAAATTTTCAATTTGAACTCAAGTAGAACATTCACCACATGCAGTATTCTGAACTCTTTGACCAAAAAAAAAAAGAAAAAAAGCAGTATTCTGAACTCAAGTAGAAAATCTAATTTTTGTAACTTTTACAACATATTTTTCTTTCCTATATTTTTTCTAACGGGTAATTATAAAGATGAACTATGATTGAAGTTTACTTTAGATAGAAAATATATTTTTAGTTTATGTATTAATAGTTGGTATACGTATGGCACTATTAGAGTCGTTCTTGTACGTATAAACTACTTGTTCATGGTCCAAAATTTTGATTTTAGTGGTTAAAGCTGATTTGGAAGTATGCATGGAGTTAATTAAAGACTGTGTTAAGTAACGGAGTGAACATCAGACCCTTACCCCTTGCATGCTCGATCGTTTCCGGATTTTGTTACAACGAAATTAAATTTACTTTATTTTTTCATGAATTTTGGTGAAAGATTCCGTATAAAAGATCGTGAAACATAAATTTCAACCTCTTTGGTAGTTCTTCAAGGGCTCTCTCCTAGTCTGCCCATCACACACATGCATGTACATCTTTATTTACGAATCAAACAATTAATCATTTCATTTCTAGTGTATGTGAAGATTTACAAGTAAATTTGTAATTCACGTCGACAATTTAACAAAAAAAAAAGAACTAAATATCAATTGCTAAACATGTAAAGATTTCAAACCAATCATAAAAATCGCTGGTTCGAATAACATTTGTAAAAAAGACAATATAAAATATTTTGATCTTTGATTTTAGGAGATGTACGGATGTAGATCTTAAACCTTTTAGTAATTCAGAAACAAAAAAGGTAGAAACACACACGCAAATATACACACACTTTTGTATTGATTTGCTAGTAAGATATCCAAGTTTGGGAGAATTTAAAATTTTAACGCACACACAAATGTATACACATATTTCGTTATTGATTTGCCAGTAAGAATTTCCAAATTTGGGAGAATATAAATTCTAAAATTACACGATTTCTGATACCCTCTTTTTTATATTTAAAGACAATAATCTTATTTAGCTTTTTGCATATGCAGAAAAAAGACTGAACATTGTAATAGACAAGACAAGACAAGACAGGGCATGATGAGTTTATAGGCAAACACTGTCATTGTTCTTTCGTTACTATTGTCTTTCCATTACTGATCTCCTTTTGTTTTTTCCTTTCTAGATATGGACTTTGTCGTGTGCTTTGCCAATTTTTTTTTAGATAACCACATGAATTTTCTATTGAAAACACCATTAAAAAAACTGGAACCCTAATTTGGATTCATATCAGTAACCAGGGCTATCATAAATTCGTTTTACTTGTAATGTGTATTTGTGTCAATGTTAATTAAAACACCCTAATTTGTGGATTACGCTTCAATCTTCAAGAGAAAACATTGAAGGTGTGTTCGTATTCACAGAAAGATACTTTAATATGTGTGTTTAAATTAACGAAATAGAAACTTTGATGTGGGTTTGTATTAACAAACGAAAACAAAGATCGTGTGTAAAAAAAGGTCTTTGTACAATGTGTCTGTGTCCTTTATCTTTTCTTCTTCTTTTTGTTTACTGGAGATGGCCAAATTATCCATCAGCCACTAGCCAAGTTGTCTATGCATAAACTAAAAGAAAACAATATGTGCGTATATATTAGCATGTGATGAAATGTTCTTTAAAAAAGAAAAACAATTTCTAAGATAAAGTCTTTTTGTTAAATTATGTTTTTAAGACTTTGATCTGCCAAATTTTTAAGGGTAGTATACCATTCTGATTTTTTTGGTAAAGATGCATAATCGTATAGTAACATAAATTGCAAGATAAAAAATTCGCCGAATGAAAATTGCAAAATAAAATTATTTAAAAAAAATGTTGGATACATTTTGTGTATTTATTTTGATTAATTAATCGATTACTCCACCTATTTTGTAAAGATTGTCATTTTGACACATATCACATAAATTAAAAAACTTAGTTTCTACATATACTGTATATTCCTATTTAAAAAATGATTAATACGGTAATTTCTTTAAAAAAAATATTGAATGGTCATTCTGTTTTTCTATAATGAAATTACAGTAAATTTGTTGTGAAGTACGAAATTCTCATGTTTATACAAATTTTGCAGTAACAAAAATATATGCTTTTTAGTTCGATTTAATAATTATGGCTTAGTCAATATATCATTGTCGGTTGGCTATTTCTGTATATTTTACTAAAGACAGTAGAAATTTTCATTTACACGAGATGCTTTTCGTCTTATTATTATACGTATGCCTAACTTTGCACTGTTGCATTTGGCAAATACGTATACGAAACCCACTTTTAAGATAAGGTTGGTTCAAGTCTATGTATTGACTTAATAATTTAGTCTATCCACGAAAAGTCATAACATTGAAAAACATGGTGGTAGGTTTTAATCAAATCGTTTTAAAAACTCAATTTAAATCAGTATTATTTTACTCTAGGGGACATTTTTCAATAGGTCCGTGTCATGGAAAATTTCAATTTCGACTATAGTATGATTAAATAAAGATTTAATATAGATTGATTTTTTTTTTCGAATATAGTTTACGTACGATCCATAACATTTTGTTTTCTTTATGTGTGCTGTTTGGCTGATACATTCCGAGTTTCCATTGAATTAAGTTTGTTATACGTGCAAAACATGATAACCTACCATGTGTAGCAGAAAATAGGTAGACAAAATATTATATAAAATCTGAAAAATGGGATTCATTCATCAATCAATTTCTATAAAAAAAAGTAATTAAAATTTGATAGTTATAATTAGTATAATTTTTTCAAAATCACCACTAAATGGACTAAAGATTTGTATGGTTAAAATGATTACAATTTCCTCGGTTGGAGCGGACAAATCTATCTACGGGTTGAATCGTTTTTTATTAAGTTTGACATATGTGCAGGTTTATTACTTTTTGTGCTAATTAACTTTACCCATTTATCATTTGGTATAAATGTACTAATATTCCAAAAGATTTATAGAATTAGTGTGTAATTACATATAACAATTAATTAGTACAATAACAAAAGTATAGATTGAGTTCGGGTGGAATATTACGGCTGATGAATTTGGCAGAAGCAGAGAGTGTTAGAAAAACATGTCTGTTGAGTCGTTTTCGTTGTCGGGAGGAAATGTAATGACCCCAAAGGTTTTGATGTTCCCGTCTCAAAGACGTCTTGTTTCAGTGTTCAATTATTTTTTGTTGGTCACTTATTTCTACACGTGTGTTTATGTTTTTACGCATGTGTCTTTTATGCATACGTACTCCTTCTTCTGATGAGTTTCATTCAAACTCAAACTCCGAGTGAGAGTTACAACATTTATATCTATAATAGTGTAAATTGAGATTCACGTTTTGATTTAGCTCCTAACTATTATAGATTAATTAGGAATGCATAAAAAATTAGAGTGAAGATTTCTGCAACTCTAAAGAGTTCTTCACTATTCGGAATCGGTGTTTTTTCTTTCGTCTCCGCTTTAAGTTTGCGCGGTTCTTCTTTGCTGTTTTGTTGTCATCCTTTATTTTGTAGATTTTTGTTTTTTCTGCTTCTTGTTTTCTTTGTAATTTTTGTCACAAATTTAAAAATTTGGTATAAAATTTAATCTTTTACTAAAAAAAAAAAAAAAAAAAAATTAGAGTGAAGATAAGTTTTCAAGAGAAGTTGATTCGAAACGTCACATGGTTAATCTATGGTTTTGGAAAGGGACACAGAGACGTCGTCGTAGCTTTTTAGCTTTGAATTCAAAACGCAATTAATATGTTCCTTCGTTTTGCATATTGCTCTCTCACTTTTTTTTTCTTTTACTGATACTTCTTTTCTCTCTTTTCTAGGTTTTGTCTCTACTTTTTTTCTTTCAAATTTTGTTTTTTATGACATATCTTACTTTTTATGGTAATTGCATATGCTGTAGATAGTTTTTAAATCATCGTAATAAGATAGGATTAAATATCAATAATGTAATAGAAGATAAACAAAAATAATCAAAAATAAAATTTAAAAATACAATCAAACATGAACTTTGTGAGAGATGGGCTTCAATCATTTTCTTTTCTGGGCCGAAAATAATCCGATTTGTTAAACTGTACATGGGCTCAAGTTGAATTGGCCTGTTCTTGTGGGCTGGGTGTTGCGTTTTCTGTTATAAGTTTAAAAAAAAAAAACAAAAAGGCTTTTTGGGCAGCTTCTTTCACGTTAGTGTTATATAGAGCCCATATAAAATGTTTTTGGAAACAAAAGAAGTTGGAATCTTCGTCTTTGAAAGTGTTCTTTGTGATCTTCTTTTGCTTTCACCAGTATACAATAAGAAAGCACCAGTAAGAGACGTATCAAGTGATAAAAAACACCTTACAAACTCAATTTGCTTAATTTTCACAAACAATTCTTAGTTACATATCCAACACATCTCGTAAGAACGAAAAAAAAAAAATAGGAAGTATCAAACGTTTTTAAGATGTTATAGTTTGTTGACATTTTTAGTTAGACTTTACATTATTGTTGATTCGTGGAGCCGAAAAATTTCAGACTACTGGACCGGACTGTACAGTGAAAGACAAGTGTAATAAATTAAAGTTTCGTTTATTGGTTTCTTGGTTCCCTTGTATATATCAATCGGGACAAATTTACAAACTAAAAATAACTCACATGCATTCGTTTCCAAAAAGCTAGAATAGGAAAAAAACACAAATGGATTAATAATAACCAGAAAAAGTAAAATAATAATATTCATTACGCAAACGAAAGAGACACAACACCAGTTTCAGTGGCAAGCTGGTCCTTGTATTAATTTCTACATTATCTTGTATTATTATATTTATTAGTATCATTGTATCAAGTTCCCTCAATAGAAAGAAGAAGAGATACTTTCTCAATTCTCTCTAATGGCTCTAATAACCTTACTTGAAGTCTCAGTTTCTTTCTTTTTTATCTCCTTCCTTTTCGGGTATTTCTTGATTAGCAAGAAACCTCACCGTTCGTTTCTTACAAACTGGCCATTACTCGGCATGCTTCCGGGTTTACTCGTAGAGATCCCTCGTGTTTACGACTATGTAACTGAGCTTCTCGAGGCCTCAAACTTAACTTATCCTTTGAAAGGTCCATGTTTTGGGGGACTAGACATGTTGGTCACCATTGATCCTGCCAATATCCATTACATCATGAGCTCAAACTTCGAGAATTACCCGAAAGGATCCGAGTTTCAGAAGATATTCGATGTTTTGGGAGACGGGATTTTCAACGCGGATTCAGAGCTATGGAAAGATCTGAGGAAATCGGCTCAAAGCATGATGAGTCATCATGATTTTCAAAGGTTTACGCTAAGAACAAGCATGAGTAAGCTAGAGAAAGGGCTTGTCCCACTTCTTGATTACGTTGCTGAGAAGAAACTAGTCATTGACTTACAAGATGTGTTTCAAAGATTTACTTTCGACACTTCGTTTGTTTTAACTACCGGGGTTGATCCAGGTTGTCTCTCCATCGATTTGCCGGATATCGAGTTTGCTAGAGCTTTAGATGAAGCAGAGGAAGCAATATTCTTCAAACATGTCAAGCCGGAGATGGTTTGGAAGATGCAAAGATGGATTGGGATCGGAGATGAGTTGAAGATGAAAAAAGCTCACTCCACTTTCGACAGAGTTTGCTCTAAGTGCATAGCTTCTAAGAGAGATGAAATAACCCGAGGGGTTATTAACATCGACTCTTCTTCTAAAGATTTGTTGATGTCTTACATCAATGTGGATAGAACCAAGTACAAGTTGTTGAATCCTAGTGATGAAAAGTTCCTTAGAGACATGATTTTAAGCTTCATGTTAGCTGGTAGAGACACAACTGGATCTGCTCTCACTTGGTTCTTCTGGCTTCTCTCCAAGAACCCAAAAGCCATAACCAAGATTCGTCAAGAAATCAACACAAACGTATCTCCAAGAACCAGTGGTTCTGAATTTGATTCATTCAACCCCCAAGAGTTAAACAAGTTGGTGTATTTACATGGCGCGTTGTATGAATCCCTCAGGCTATATCCCCCGGTTCCATTTCAACACAAGTCTCCAACTAAACCAGACGTTCTTCCGAGTGGACACAAGGTTGATCCGAGTTCAAAGATTGTGTTCTGTCTTTACTCATTAGGGAGAATGAAATCGGTTTGGGGAGAAGATGCATCGGAATTTAAACCGGAGAGATGGGTATCCGAGAGTGGAAGGTTGATCCATGTGCCTTCTTTTAAGTTCTTATCATTCAATGCCGGTCCAAGGACTTGTTTAGGGAAAGAAGTGGCTATGACACAGATGAAGACAGTGGCTGTAAAAATCATACAAAACTATGAGATAAAGGTTGTTGAAGGACACAAAGTCGAGCCAGTGCCATCTATTATTCTTCACATGAAGCATGGTCTTAAAGTTACAGTCACTAAGAGATGTAATTTGGTCTGAATAATTTTGCAATACTTGTGGACTCTATGATATGGAAATAAGTAATAAAAGTTTGCTAAGAGCTTGTCCTGGGATTGGCCTAGCGAATCGGATTGCTATGTAATTCTAAGTTCTAAATAAAACTTAATATAGATTAAATGAATATTCAACATTTAAATGATTTGTTATCACACAAAGTCATTGAACAAATCATATGAAAGCAATCTGATCAAAAAAGATTATCATGTCCAAAAAAAAAAATCAAACAGACAGACAAAAATATAACTACAAATGTTTTGATTTTAATATCTCAAATTGTGTTTTTGTTTCCCTCAAAAAAGTATAAACTGACTGCGACTAGGTCAGTTTCAGAGAACCATAGGTGAAAAAGTTTAGAGAATGATTGTTTCATGGGACAAAAGACGAAGACTTAAAAAGTCAACTATGGTCTTCTTCTTCTCTCTTTATGTCACACCAATGATTTCAATTCTCTATCTCTCCTTCAATCTCATCTTCTTCATCAACCCTCTTCACATAGACCACACATGTTTCTGCATCCATTGACCTCAAATACTTGACTTTTCTTTCTCGCTCTTTCTCTCCATCGGAGCTATGGAGAATCTCTGTTTTGGAGACTCTGTTTCTCTCTTTGTAACCATTATGGTTATTGTTCTTCTTCCTCATCTCTTTCTCTCTCAAACTGCAGCTTATTCTCGTCCCGCGAAGTTTTACGTTAACTGTGGGTCGGATTCTAATGCCGATTATGGTAAAGTAACCTTCGTTGGAGATATGAACTCTAGTAATAATTCTGTTACCTTGAGCGGCAAAGGAAGTGAAGTCATCAACGACCAATCGTCTGGTGAGCCCGTAATCTACCGGACAGTTAGGATATTCAGAAGCCCTTCTTCTTACAAGTTCCAACTCGATTCTGTTGGTCTACACGTTGTGCGTCTTCATTTCTCTGCTGTGTTTTCTAGGGAAGATCTTTTAAATGCTCGTTTCAGTGTATCTGTTACTTCTGGTTCTAATCATCACTTGAAAAGTTTCTCACTTCAGAATTTCACTGAGACCCCACGAGTTGAAGAGTTTCTCCTGATGATCAACTCGCCAGAATTGGAAATCCAATTTGTGCCGGATAGTTCCTCTTTAGCTCTCGTCAACGCCATTGAAGTGTTTGCTATTCCTGATGATCTTGAAATTCCCAACGATCTCGACAAGAATCTTCATATACTTTACAGATTAAACGTAGGAGGCGTGAAAATCACACCGGCAAATGATACCTTGGGAAGGACTTGGTTGCCTGACTATGACTTTCTCTTCATAAAAGATTCTGCGAGGAACATTTCATCAATACAAAAGCCTAATTATGTGTCAGGGTCTCGGTCAGCGACAGAATTCACTGCTCCTGATTTCGTCTACCAGACAGCTCAAGCAATGAACCATAGCTCAAGTCGGGGAACAGAGGGGATATTAATGAACGTTACGTGGTCATTTAAGGTCAAAAGTGATCATAGACACTTCATCAGGGTTCACTTCTGTGATATTGTGAAGGATTCACAAAACTCTGATTTCTATCTCTATGTAAACGGGTATCCGCGAGTAGATATAAAGCCTTCAGAGTATGGTGGGCCAGTGACTCCATTTTATAAAGATGTCGTGACTGTCTCTGATGGTTTTGGACGCTTGAATATAAGTATAGGTAATAAGGAATCCAACAAGGATATTGTTTTTCTGAATGGTCTGGAGGTAATGGAGTTTTTGAGTAAATCTGATTCTGATCCTTCAGATGGAAACCGTTCTCACATTTACATCATCGCTGGTTGTGTTGCTGCCGCTATATTGGCTCTGGTCTTTAGTTTGTTGTTTATAGTATTCTTGAAGCGAAGGAGACCGAAGAAGACAAAACCAGACGTTGAGGCCACCGTGTGGTCTCCATTACCATTAAACAGAGGTGGGAGCTCAGACAACAGACCAATCTCTCCATACAACAACTCGCCATTACGCAACTTACACTTAGGCTTGACGATTCCCTTCAAAGACATTCTAAGAGCTACAAACAACTTCGACGAGCAGTTAATGATCGGGAAAGGCGGGTTTGGAGATGTCTACAAAGCTATTCTTCCCGACGGAACCAAAGCCGCAATCAAAAGAGGCAAGACCGGTTCAGGGCAAGGAATCCTAGAGTTCCAAACAGAGATTCAAGTCCTCTCAAGAATCCGCCACAAACATCTCGTAGCTCTAACGGGCTACTGCGAAGAGAACGGCGAAATGATCTTAGTCTACGAGTTTATGGAGAAAGGTACACTTAGAGAGCATCTATACGACTCTGATCTGCCTCCATTGACATGGAAACAAAGACTAGAAATCTGCATTGGAGCAGCTAGAGGATTGCATTACCTACACAGCAGTGGAGCAGAAGGAGCAATCATACACAGAGACGTCAAATCCACAAACATACTACTAGACGAGAACACAACAGCTAAAGTCGCCGACTTTGGACTCTCCAAACTCACGATTCGCAATCAAGCTCAAACCCATATCACCAAAAACATCAAAGGAACATTTGGTTACCTCGATCCAGAGTACCTCTCAACACACATCTTAACCGAGAAATCAGATGTTTACGCCTTCGGTGTCGTCCTCCTCGAGGTCCTATGCGCGAGACCAGCTCTGAATCGTTACCTCCCACACGAAGAAGTGAATCTCGCGGAGTGGGCGTTGTACTGCAAATCAAACGGAGTAATCGATGAGATCGTAGATCCGAATCTGATAGGTCAAATCGAGATGAACTCTCTGATGAAATTCATGGAAATAGCGGAGAAATGTTTGAGAGAGTATGGAGATCAGAGACCGAGTATGGCGGATGTGATTTGGGATCTGGAGTATGTTCTTCAGCTTCAGACGATGACGATTCGTAGAGAGGCTCATGATGAAGAAGATAGTACGGCGATTGATTCCGGTGTGATCCCGAGGTTGATGGTGAGTGATTCGTTTAGTATGAACTCGTTTGTGGTGAAGGATGATGAATCGAATCACAGATTTGGGATTACGGATTCGTCGGAGACTCGAGTTTTCTCGCAGTTGAAGATCTCTGAAGCAAGATGATAATATGTAATCATTTTTTATATCGTGTGGAATTTAAATTTCTTTATATATTGAGTTAAAAATTAGCAAAAATAGCATAGTAGCACCGTTTTATGTTTCTATTTACCCTTTAACACCGTTTGAAGACATGGCACCCTTTCTCCTTTTGATTTGTCTCTATTGCCCTTCAACTAAATATCCATTCCTAACCAAACTCTCTTATTCCAATCACATATGCCAATATATTTAACTCATCGAAGCCTTTATTTTTTTTTCAATCTTTTAATTTATTAATAAAAATATTATTCCAAAAAGCATTCACCCAAAAAAAAAAACTAAAGATTGAGATCTAGATACGTTATTGTTAGAGCAGACAATGAACGAATTAGAATGAAGAGACCAAACTTATCCAACTCAAGAAGAGTTTACTTGTCCAGAGAGTTTATAGATAGCTTGCTTTGTCGCAAGGAATCTCAATTTGGTTTGATTCAGAATGAACGAAGACGATGGGTTCTATTGAAGAGAACAAAGACCTATCATCAAAGAAGATTGGATTTTTACAGGTTTGTTTAATTTTGATTTAGGTTAGTGAATTTCACCCATAACCTTTCTGGGTTTATTGTGATAGTCGATGGGTAATCTTTGTTTTATCTATCTTAATGTTCTGGATCGTTTTATTTTGATCTGATGAAAGCTCAGATTCAATGTTTTCTTTTTGCTTCAGGTTTGTAAATATACGAAAGTTAGAATCATCTCTAGCGGTTTCGTCAAAATACGCCGTCTCAATCTCCTACAGGTCAGCTTCATTGTTTCTTGTTTCTTTCTCTTCTCCATGTTCTATTTCATTCAAAGTTTCAGTTGTGAGAATTGTGATATGATTGTGTGAAAATCATAAGGAACTTCCCAACTGAAATTTTGCGATTTATGAGGTATATGGTGCTTGCCCGGTTGTGGTTTTTTGGTATAAACGTGTGTATGTGATATATGATGCTTGCGTGGATATGATTTTGTGGATGGGTTCGCGTGGATACCTTTTGTATTTGAGGTGAATGTTGTGTTTAGAGGACTATGAAGGTTTAGCTATATTGGTGTAATGTGGATGTTGTGGATGATTCAGGAAAACATTGTACTTTACAAAAAAATGTATGTATAATGTTCATGTATTTATGGACTCATGAATTTTCTTGTCGAACTTGTACTTAAAGCTTGAATTCATTGTTTTTGCGATTTTGTTTGAACCAAATTGTATGTTGAAAATGGTTATGTGGACTTTAATGGAATCCACCATTGAAGGAGAAAACAAGGAAGCTTGTCATTTCATCATTAGTAATGAATGATGTTGGAGGCTAGCTTACTATGGTATTACTGGGAATGTAACCACTTACCTCACCACTACTAAGCTACACTAAGGAAACGTTGTCGCTGCTACAAACGTCACCACATGGCAAGGGATTTTTATTTTTCTTCTTGTTTTTTTAATTGTTGGATTTGATTATGTCATCCTTTTCCTCTGTAGTGATCCCTTTATGATGTTCATTAGATAACCTTGTATGAATGATAATCATGGAACATTAACTTTTGTGAACAACAATTTGTGGATAACAATTTGTGGATTTTAGCTCTGTGGACGTCTTTTTTGTGGACATACTATATATAGCTTCCTGCAAAAACTGTAACTATGGCCACATTAAATATATTTTTAGTTATAACCATCTTGACTATGTGTAACAGATTGGCAGTAGAAGAAGCTTGATTTCAATAAAAAAAACCTAGAGTTAAATAGACTAGGTCAGAATGTGATAAGCATCGGGAGAAGGTGAACAAAATTGTGTTTTATAAGAATGCATAAGACAAACTTCTCACTGAATCTCTTAAGTCCAAACTCATTACCCCTTCCATTCTCTCTTACTTTATGAGAGCATATATCTATTTTTCCTTCAGTATATTAATTTCTCTCAACTGAGTAACTCACGTGTAAGCTAGGTTCATAGAAAATTGTGTTTAGCATAATAGACATGTCTCCATTTTTATATAATATGTACTCATAAATTAAGGCATCATCTCCATTCTCGAGCTTTGCATTCTTCTCACTTTAGATTGAAAAATAAGAAGTCCTTGTTTCCATCAAAAGAGTTTTATCTCGTTTTTGTTTTTCTTATAGAGTAGTTCTTGTTTGTTGACGTATTGGTTCATTTGTATTGATGGGTTGTACATTGCTTACTCTAGAAAGCATGAATTTGTATGTGGTTTCATTTAATTTCAGGATTTTCCATTTTATAGCACTCTAAAAGATTGTGTCAATAGTTGTAATACATATATACTTGAACAATCTTTAATTTCATTATACAACATTCATAGATACTTGAAAAAATATTTTCAAAGGAAAAAACACGAACCATTCACGGTAAGCATAACACATGAAATCCTTACATTAAAAACTAGCCCTGGGCAAAATATTCGTTAGATTCGCTTCGCTTCGATATTCGTCTCGATTCGATTCGAAAAATTCAAATATCTATAAGATATTGAACCGAAGCAAATATGAAAATCTAGTATTCGTAAAAACCGAAGCAAATAACAAATATTGATTTTTTTAGTGCCAAATATCCGCTTCGCTTCGTATATTTATATATATATATATATGTATAAATATAAATTATTATATAATACATATAATATATATAATATGTGTATTTATAGATTTGGGTATATATCTGATAGGTCTATTATTCAAATTATTATATTTTGGCTCGTTGGGTTTTTCTTTTTTTGCTAAATGTTGTTTTAAGCAAATAAAACTTTACTACAAAAATCATTATTAAAAATAAAATGTGAGAATTCTATGGACGGTGGTTACATTTCCTTCTTATTTTGAAAACATGTCAAATAAAAACCTCTAATATTTCATATTTTGCACTTTATATTTATGTACTATATGTTTTTTATTTCAAAAAAAAAATTAGATGGGTCGAAGCGAAGCGAAGCAAGTAATTCGCAAATATTACGAAAAATATTCGAATATTCGAAGTACCGAATACTCGAAAATTTACGAATCGAAGCAAATAGCAAAATCAACTATTCGGTCGAAGCGAAGCAAATAACAAATATCACAAATTTTCTGAATATTCGCTTCATGCCCAGGGCTATTAAAAACTATGACACAAACATTTCTAACTGCTGGCCATCCAAACACATCTATGATCCTTATCATTCGTTTTCACATCATATACCCACCACATCATCTTGACCATCAGACCACATTCGTAACCATCGAATCACATTCATAACCATCAACCACTGCCATCAAAACACATCACAACCACAACATTGCAGCCACCACATCGTATACACCGTATCGCATCCACCACATTGTATAACATTCACCGAGACGGAACTCTGCCATTGAACTTCAATTTTGTGGACAATGATTCATGGATTTCATCACCGTGGACAGAGTTGAAAGACACAAATTGAGATCTCGAAACAATCACCATTGAATCAAAAACCAAATGGAAGAAACAAATTGAGATCTCGAAACACTTAATAAAAAAAACTTATTTGAGAATCCAAGATTTACAATTTTTTCCAATCCTCAAAAAATGGTGAATACAAGACCTAGTTCAACATAAACATACAAAAACCCCATTTTCCAAAAAAAAACTACGGTTTTATACCAATCTAACATCAGCCCATCGATCATTTTGAATTAACAAATCATGTATAATCATTAAAATCAACAAAAGAAACGATTCACAAATCCAAAAAAAAAACTTACCTTTTTTTATCACTTTCGCTCTCTCCTCCACAGATCTCGTCGTCGTCATCATCATTGCCGGTACATGAATCTGGTAACCAAACAGGATTCTGATCTTGACTCTTGGATAATAAAACATCTGTGAAGCTAGAACAAAAAGAATCAACAACACCAAGCTCAGACAAACTATTAGAAGAAGATGACACCGCTTCAGATCTAAGGGAATCCACACGAACAAAATCAAAATTTTTGAAAACATATATCCACGACAATCCTTCATAGTCATATCGTTAGTTTGAGAGTATAAGCGACGACTCTCTGCTCTTGTATCTCTTATCCACCAAAACCCAATTTCTAAACCTACCAAAAAGACACACATAATTCAAGCCACACGATCCAAACTTTTTTCATTTGCATCAGACGGCTAAGATCTATTTATATCTAACCAGCCTAGTTGGCTTTTGTTTTGGTCAGTTTTATGTTGGGGGCATAATTGTCCAAACCGTGTGTCTACAGTGTAAAAGTAGGACAAAAACAGTGCCTAAACACAGAAAGGTGTTAATGTGAAAGATAAGAGACAGAAACGGTGTCACGATGCAGCATTCCCTAAAAATTATAACTTAAGCTAACTCAAAAATTATAAATCGATCTTAATATTGAAAAAAAAAGAAAAAAAAAAGAAGGAAAAACTTAAAATTTTTAAGAATTAGTGGAAAATTATTAATTAGTAATTTCGTGTGCAAACTTTCGAGTGTTATTATTTGTTGATGATAATTTGTTTTTCTGTTTTGTTGGTCTTAAATACCTTTTTTATGAAAAAGATTATGGGGATTACGCAAGGAGGAATGGGAATTTACTTACGTTTTCTGAGAAGATTCGTAGATCAAAAGTTTAAGTTTAAGTCGAAGTCTATTATGAAGCATTTTGATGTGTTTTTACCAGGGTTGACCGGATTAGCCTATAATGTTTAAGAAAAAAAATAAAAATTCATAAAGTAGGGAAAATTTCTAACATACGGAAAAAAAATTCTGGTAAAGAATATATGAAATGTCGTGTTTTCTCCTACTTTTGGCTATAAGTTCCAAATTAAGTAGTGCGATTGGTGGAGCAACAAAGCATATGTAGTAGAAAAATGTACTGGATATCTTGGGATCATGTGTGTGTATTACTCTTTGAGGGAAATCTTTGCTTAGTGGTATTTTATTCGACATTTTAGGCTTCTACTGGTAACTTTTAGAGGAACGAAAGAAAATAAGAGAACAATACGGAACAGAATAAACAATTTTTGAAGAATGATTTTGGTCACATTACTATCGAAACAAAAACTTGAGAAATCCAAAAATTTGAATCCGATCTGAACCAGAATATTTAACAAGTATCAGAACATATTAATCGGAATTCAAATTAAAAAAAACAATATCATAGAGCATTTGACATGTTGTCTAATTTTTTTATAAAAATTATGTTTTAATACTAAATACGCAAGCAAGTACAAAAACGTTTCTGCTAGACTAGTGATAGAGCTATCAGACCAACCTCAACGGGGTTTTTTGGCATGGGCCCTCTTCGTTTTCATTACTTTTAAACTTCTGTTTAGTAAACAACATAGCAAGTTTAACCTACCACCAAGTCCGGGAAGACTAATGCCATTGATAGGACACCTACACCTCCTGAAGATGCCTCTTCACCGCACATTCCTCTCTTTCTCTCAATCCTTAGGTGACGCCCCAATCTTCTGCCTCCGCCTCGGAAACCGTCTCACGGTTGTCGTCTCTTCCTACGACGTCGCTGAAGAATGTTTTACTAAAAACGACATTGTTTTGGCCAATAGGCCAGACTTAATTCTCGGTAAACATATTGAGTACAACTCCACCACTATGACTAGTGCGCCTTATGGTGACCACTGGAGAAACCTGCGCCGCATCGCGACCTTGGAGATTTTCGCGTCGCATAAGCTTAACGGTTTCTTATCTGTCCGTAAAGATGAGATCCGACACTTGTTACTACGTCTCTCCAAAAACTCGCAAGATGTATGTGACCTTCTACATATATTTAACATTATTATAACCTATTTATTTGTAGTATTGCCACTTTATCACTGCATGCATGGGTCTAAACCTAGCAATGTGCATGCATGCATGTGATCAAATTTGAGAGTTGATCATTTGTTTATGCATGTGAAAGTAATTAGGGGTTTGCGAAGGCGGAGATGAGACATTTGCTATTTGAGTTGACTATAAATAACGTGTTTAGAATGGTAGCCGGGAAACGATTTTATGGTGAGGGCACTGAGCAAGACGACGTTGCGAAGGAAGTGAGAAAGCTTATGGACGAGACTGTGTCCGTAGCTGGAGCCGGGAATGCAGCTGATTACTTACCAATCTTGCGTTGGATCACAAACTTCGAGAAACGCATCAAGAAGTTAGCGACTCGGCTCGATAAGTTCTTACAGAGCCTGGTGGATGAGAAGCGTGCGGTTAAAGAAAAGGGTAACACTATGATTGATCACTTGCTTTCTCTCCAAGAAACTCAGCCTGATTATTATACAGACGTCACTCTTAAAGGAATCATAGTTGTAAGTATTGACTTAGCCTAATATTATATAATCAAGCTTTATAGTGTGGCTGAGAATGAATTTGAATGTTACAGGTTATGATAATTGCTGGATCTGAGACTATAGCATGGACTTTAGAATGGGCGATGATGAATTTGTTGAACCATCCGGAAGTATTAAAGAAAGCTAGGACCGAAATCGATTCGAAAATCGGTTTCGACCGGTTAATAGATGAATCGGATACTACAAATCTCCCTTATCTCCAAAGGATTGTGTTGGAGACTTTACGTCTTCACCCGGCAGCTCCAACAAATGTTCCACATATGACCTCAGATGATTGCAAGTTGGGAGGATACGATGTTCCACATGGTGCGATGTTATTGGTGAACATATGGGCCATACATAGAGACCCGTCTATATGGGAAGATCCAGATATGTTCAAGCCAGAGAGGTTTGAAAATGAAAAGCAAAAGCAAAAGTTGTTGTCGTTTGGGATTGGAAGACGATCTTGTCCCGGGAATGGCCTAGCTCATCGGCTAGTGAGCTTGGCTCTTGGATCGATGGTTCAGTGTTTCGAATGGCAGAGAATTGGGGATGAGTATGTTGATATTAGAGAAGAAGAAGTCGTGGCCTTGATGCGTCCTGCGACACCCTTGCTAGCAATGTGTAAAGCTCGTCCCTTTGTCCATAAGATTCTTGATGCTTAAGTGTAACTCGCCTTTATTTGTCCTTTGGGAAAATTAAAAACGAGACAAGACTGTCGTGTACTTTAAAGTTTCATATGTACTCTTACATGTGTTAACATCATGGTTTTTAAGGATAATTTGTTCTTTCTTTGGAACACAGTTCTCATTTTTTGGTGTCAAAACACAATACTCGAGTTTTAGATTGCCGACATTATTTTGTCGACTGGTTAACATGGCCTCAGAACCAACGAAATCAAATAAACCAGAGTCAGTAAACATAGTTAGTGAGATTTGGTGTTTGTAGTGATGGTGCATGGTTGGTGACGGTGGGTGGTGTTGGTGTTAAATACAGTGATGATGGGTCATTTACTTAACAAATAACAACAGAGAAGAAAAACTAGTTAAGTTATTCAAGTCAATTTGCATGTCTCTTCCATTGGTACAATGTTGGAAGATCATTTATGTACTATAATTTAATTTTTATTTCAAGGTTATTTTGTGTATCTATTCTTATTATTTATGTTGATTTGTATACTACACGTGTTTGGTTGCATGAGACGAGAACATATCTTTAGTGACGGATGGGATAGATTCCATGAGTCATGCTTTAATCATGGACCATGATAATATCTTGAATCATGGATGGATGGACCATGACAATACCAAAACTGTAACGTCTTTTTTATGCATGTTCTTGCTTACGTTATAAATTAAGCTGTAACTTTTAACTCCAGGATTCATTACACACATATTCGTCATGGAAACTCATTTCCTAGTTTTGTCTCTCGCCTTCTTCGTTTTCATTGCTCTTAAACTTTTGTATGGTAAACGAAAGAGCAAATTTAACCTACCACCAAGTCCGGCTAGGCCACTACCATTCATTGGGCACCTTCACCTCCTAAAAATGCCGCTTCACCGCACACTCCTCTCTCTCTCTCTCAATCCCTAGGTGACGCCCCAATCTTCTGCCTCCGCCCCGGAAACCGTCTCATGGTTATCGTCTCTTCCTACGCCATCGCTGAAGAATGCTTTACAAAAAACGACATTGTTTTGGCCAATAGGCCAGAGTTCATTGTAAGGAAACATATTGAGTACAACTCTACCACTATGACCAGTGCGCCTTATGGTGACCACTGGCGAAACCTGCGCCGCATCTGCACCCTGGAGATCTTCTCGTCACATAAGCTCAACGGCTTCTTATCTGTCCGTCACGATGAGACCCGGCACTTGTTACTACGTCTCTCCAAAAACTCCCAACATGTATGTCAGCTTCTACATATCTTAACATTATATATATATCCAAATAAGCTAGTAACCTAGTGATTTGTAGTATTGTCCACTCTATCATCACATGGGTACGTAGTAGTATGAAAATGAAAATCGGAGAGTTGACCATTTGTTTTATGTGACTATAATCAGGGATTTGCAAAGGTGGAGATGAGAAATTTGCTTTTTGAGTTGACTATAAATAACATTTTTAGAATGATAGCCGGGAAACGATTTTATGGTGAGGGCACAGAGCAAGACGAAGTTGCTTCGCAAGTGAGAGACCTACTAGACGAGATTATGGCTAGTGCTGGCGCCGGGAATGCAGCCGATTATTTACCAATATTGGGATGGATCACAAATTTTGAGAAACGCATCAAGAAGTTAGCGAGACGGCTCGATAAGTTCTTACAGAGTCTTGTGGATGAGAAACGTGCTGATAAAGAAAAGGGTAACACTATGATTGATCACTTGCTTTCTCTCCAAGAAACGCAACCTGATTATTACACAGACGTCATTATTAAAGGAATCATAGTTGTAAGTATTTAGTAACCCTAATAATATACTAATCAATCTTTATGGTGGTTGATGATAACATTTTGAACTTACAGGTTATGATATTCGCTGGATCTGAGACAATAGCATGGACTTTAGAATGGGCAATGTTGAATTTGTTGAACCATCAAGAAATATTGGAGAAAGCTATAGCTTATGAGAATGTTAGACAAATGTTTCATCAGATGCCATATGGAAGAACTCATGCACATGCAATAAAATACAATTCTATTAAGAGGATGCAAACAAAGCTGTCAAGTAAGACCAAGCCAGTACATGGTGATCATTACAAATACACATATCGTTAAAAGCTGCATATTCTTCATATATATGACACTTGTCTTTTAATCTCTTACAAGCTTAGCCATATATAAGATAGCATGTTGGCTTTGTTTCTCACGCCCATTAACTCCAAGAATTGATTGGTGCCGTTAATTTAGTTGCAACCCAAACAATATCAATTATCAAGTAGAGAAATGACTCATTGGTTAGCTAGGCTAAGGATATGTGATGATAAGTAGGTAGGTAGAGATAGATATCAACATAGACCATTTTTGCTCCCCATGCATACATGTGGCGATTAAATACTTATTTAAGTCGATAAAAGCTAAATACTTATTTTTTGTGCCCTTGATTAATTTACTTTTAAGAAAATCATATAAACATTGACAAGTTACTCATCAGCGTCACACTAATGTGATCACAATTTATATATAATCATACAACGATCTGAACAATTTGACAGAGATAATTAACTAATTCGGATAAAAACTATGTACTCAAACAAACCTGTGATCACATGCTCTAGTTAACTCGTTTATGAATCATTAATCATGTTATGTATGTATATAAATATCTCCTATTCTATCTACATTGTAGCTAGACTTTTGAAAAGTGACACTAGCAACAAAGTAGATACCATGGAAACCTTGACCATTTTTGGACCAAAATATGGAACTCAAGTCTCTCTTCTTTCTCCCAATGTGGTGAGCAAACTCTCTCGCTTTCCACATACATCATTTGCTCGTAAGCCTACAAGGCAGCTTTGTTTGAAGACTACGGAGTTACTGGAGTGTGACGTTCAGGAAAGTAATCGTACGTTTAAGAAGTTGCCACCTTCTGAATGGGGTGATCGTTTCCTTCGTCTTCCCATCAATGTCTCAGTGAGTTCATTACACATACACACACACACACACACACACACACACACATATATATATACGTTTGTTGCATGAGATATTAATAAGCTGGATTCTTATAGGAGATGGATGCGGTTACAAGAGAGATGAACGCAATAAAGCCAACAGTAAGGAAGATGCTCATGTATTCACAAGACGTGGAAGAGACAAAGAAGAGAATTCTTATAATCTACTTGCTAGTCGCACTTGGTCTCGCATACCACTTCGAGGATGAGATAGATGATAATTTGAAACACAGCTTCGAAAAGATGGAGACCGTTATGGCCGGTGAAACTGACTTGTCCACAGTTTCGGTCATATTTTGGGTTTTCAGGACATATGGATATAACTTGTCTTCTGGTAAGGAGTATATCAAGCTGATGTTCAATAATTCTACTACTTTGTCTCCTTTAATTAAATTGTATGCAACATGGTCTATTTTGTAAACAGACGTGTTTAAGAGATTTAAAGGGGAGGATGGGAAGTTTAAAGAATGTCTTAAAGAAGATGCCAAAGGTCTACTAAATTTGTATGAAGCCACACAATTAGGTACGACCACTGATGATATTTTGGACGAAGCCATGAGCTTTGCGTCGAGCCACTTGGAGCGTTTAGTAGGTGGGACGTGCCCGCCTCATATCTCAAGGGTTATAAAAAATGCGCTTTACATGCCTCAGCACCACAATGCTGATATATTATTCGCAAGTGAATACATTAGGTTCTATAAACAAGAAGATGTTCACAACAAAGTCCTACTCGAGTTGGCCAAGCTCAATTTCAAGTTCCTTCAACTCCATTGGATTAACGAGCTGAAAACTCTAACCAAGTAGACTACTTACTGTATCAGTAACTTCTATACAACTTTTTCATAGAATAATTTTATTACAAGGTGCCGCTCTAATACATGTTTTTGAGCAGATGGTGGAATGACCAAGATCTTGCATCTAAGCTCCCACCTTACTTTAGACACAGAGTAGTGGAGTGCCATTTATATGCAGTGATTATGTATTTCGAGCCACAATATTCACTTGGCAGAATCAAATTGGCTAAGTTATTGGTGCTCTTGACCGTTACGGATGACACGTGTGATAGATATGGTTCTGTTCCTGAAGTTGCAAAGTTTCTTGACTGCATCGAAAGGTAATATGCTATACATATAATACTAAGCTTAATAAATGTTTTAATCGATGAGAGAGCTCCAATGAAACGACGAAGAAGTAGAATAAATTATTACCAAAAGAGCCTATAGTTTAACTGATAAAGATCTCTGACAAAAGTTTAGAAATCGCTGGTTCGGTAACTAAAAAAATCTGTTATTTCTTACCTTAAGAACTTATGGAAGAATATTTCGGTTTACTTAATTGTAAAATACAATAATTTTCTGGTTTTACTTAAAACTATTCAATAGACCAATGACCAAAAGTATGTACGTGCATGCAGATGGGATCCAGATCTTGGGGAGAGTCTGCCAGATTATCTCAAAACCGTCTTCAAGTTTACTATGGACGTTTTTGAAGATTGTGAACGAGCGGGGAAGAGTGAAGAAGGACGAAGCTACAATGTGGAAGGTGCTTTAGCAGAGGTAATACATATTATTGCACATATTAATGCAGTTTACATTACAATTTACATTAATAGAATGATCTTAATAATGCAGTTCAAGATACTCCAGAGATCCCACCTTAACTATGTTGAGTGGGCAAAGACAGATAAGGTGCCAACATTTGAAGAGTATTTGGAAGTTGGGGGCGTGGGGGTCACAATGTATGCAACTATAGCATTGGGACTTCTCGGGTTGGGACCGAGTGCTACTAGGGAAGAAGGTTATGCTTGGCTAAAATCAAGACCAAAACTCGTTCATGATTTGGCAACAAAGGGTCGTCTAATGAATGACAAGACCGGCTTCAAGGTACATAATTATACGAGTCACATTATTTTAAAATCTCTTCTTCTGAGCTAAGTAAACATGAATGGTATGAACAGGATGACATGAGCCGAGGTTTTATCGCAAACGCGGTAAACTATTATATGAATGAATTCGGAGCTACTGAAGAAGAAACATATAAGGCGTTTCATAAAATGGTTAGAGACTTGGAGAAGTCGGTGAACACAGAGCTCTTGAAGACACATAGAAGAGTGCATCGTGAAGTCCTATCTCGAGCCATTAATTGTGGGAAAATGATTGATGTTACCTATAGATCCCACGACGGGTACACTCGGCCCAAAGGACAATTCACAGAGTTTGTCGAATCATTGTTTGTCGACTACATGGATGCGTCTTTGATGATAAGTTAAGGGTTTTTGTTGAAACACTTGGTTCCACTCTAGCTCTTGTGATGATGCATGTATCTTCTTCTACCTTATGAGCTTTATTGATCAACATGTAATATGCAAATAAACAGATCATTTAAGCATAGTTTGTTTAAATATATTTGTTTGGCCCAAAAAAAAAACATACATATATGTTTTACTCCAATTTCCCCAAAATTTTCAACATTCAGCTTCCTTAACCTATAGAGTGTGGAAATAAGCAAAACCAATCCATATATGACATTTATATTTTCTAAAAAAATATATATAAAAAAATATGATAGGAGAATTACTATTTTAAATCTTGACAAAATCTTTTAAATATCTATATTATTTCCATTTTTTTTCATTGACTTTTTTAAAAAATATTGTATTAAATGCAATAACATTCTTGACTTTTGAATATAAGAATTTCTTTTATAATTGTGTTTCAAAAATACTAATGTGGTTACATGTAAATTAAAATAGAGCAAGTCAAGTAACGATTGTGATGTCGTTGATGAACAAGTCCAGATTACAAGCTGAAGTTCCACCAGGTGCCATCGCCAATATTGCTCCGTGCTTCAGCTCCGCCGCTCTCCTCCTCATATCCACGGCGGCAGGACCTTCCGTCACAGCCTCAATGCATCTCTCAACCTCAGCAACCTTAAGCTCTCCGTCGACAACATCATCCCTCATCCTTACTCCAATACCAAACACATCCACAAGCAATCTCGCATCAAGCGGCTGATCTATCCATGACGGGTACGCCACCACCGGAACACCAGTCACCACCGTCTCAACCATCGAGTTCCATCCACAGTGCGTGACGAAGCAAGAGATCGCCTCGTGGCTCAGTATCTTCTCTTGATTACCCCATCCTATAACAACTCCTTGTCCTTCTTTCACCATCTCTTGCAAGACTTGGACGTTTTCGCCTTTCTCCTTCGGACGTATCACCCATAAAAATGGAACTCCTCTGTTTCTCAATGCCGTCGCTACGGTCTCGACTTGATTCTCTGACCATTTGAGTATGCTTCCAAAAGATATGTAAACCACTGAAGACCTAACTTGCTTGTCAAGCCACTCCATACAGTAATCATCAGATTTCCACAAATCTAGGTTTTTCCCAACTAGGGTTTTTTCCTCATCAGCTCCCAACAGAAATGGAGAAACCAGAGGACCAATTGGGATAATAGGTTTCAAATCAAACATCGATTCGATTATATCCGATTCGAGTTCGTAAAATGAATTAGCCAAAACCCATTTCACATCTTTCAAGCAATCTACGAATTCCGCTATTAGCCTATTGAAATGAGCACCATCAGAAGGTAACATCATGGTCGGGAGATCTCGAACCTCTAATAACGGTAAGGCTGGAAGCTTCACGGTTTGGTTCGGATCTTGGAGATCGGGGAAAGAGTCTGTCTTCATGTAATAACGGTAATAAACCGAGAAAACAGCACAAGCTTCGATCCATAGGATTGCACAAGGAATGTTATGAGCAGCTGCAACAGCTGGAACCCATGGAGTGAAAGGAACAGTGATAATGCAAGCAAACCTCTTTTCTTCGATGATTTCGGACAAATTCTTCGGTCCGAATTTTCTCAATGACTCTGCGAGAGGCTCGGGGTCTCTTGGATCGTCTTTAGGCAGACCGTCAGAGAAGAACACAAGGTCCACAAGGCTATGTGGTTCGTCGGTGGATGAGACCTGGCCACGGGCTTGTTCAGTGGTTGCGAGAGTGAAGTGTAGGTTGGCTCGTGCGAGATGTTTGGCGAATTTGAGCATTGGATTGAGGTGGCCTTGGAATGGTAACGCTACCATTAGAACATGAGTTTCTTGAACCTCAACACGTCCCATAATTATTTTAGATTTAGAGGTATTAGTTTTTGAGTTTCGCATGAAATTATGTGTTCTAATTTTTGTGTGGTATATATAATAATGGTTGTTCAAACAAAAGATCTTACATTTATGATTAATTGTGATATTGGTAATAAAATCTATCATTGTGATTTGCTGACCATTAATGTTGATCCATATTGATTTTAAAATTAATGATTTTCTAAATTTCTTACAAAAATTGTTGACAAACATTCATAATCTTTACCAATTTCTATAATGGCAGTCAATTACAAATTTACCTTATTTATGAAAAATGTTTGATTATCTTTCAAATTTTCAAAATAGTGTACATATTGACTTCCTTAGTAATTTCTCTTACTATATTTTTTTATATAAAAAATTTAAGAGATTTTGTTGTGATTAATACTATTTATTTTTCCTAATAAAATCCCTAATTAACAAATATGATTGAAAAACTAAACTGGAATCTACAATACATTAATACAAAAGTATTATGATATATGATATCCTAAAATAATAAATTACATGACATGCACTCTTCTCCTTCGGGCTTTGTCACTCGTTGAGATGGAACTCTTCTGTTTCAATAAAATTTTAAAATATTAGTTGAAAGTAAAATATTATTCATTTACTATATTCCTACATTGTACTAAAAACATGATTTATTAGCTTTGTTGGTGGTGTTCGGGGAATTCATATTCACACCCATCCCCATAGAGAAGGGAAGCTCAAGTGTTTGCTTGGACCAAACATGTTCCTTCACATCCTCTAGTATCCATAAATCAAAACTAAGGATGTCTCTCAATGGAAGCTAACTTGCCTTTGTATTCAATCAATATTGATTCACTCTCCCAAGACATAACACCCCTAGGTGCTTTGATAAAACCTAGCCTCTCATATCTGAGATCAAAACACACAATCACATGGCTCTCCTCATATCGGGTTGGGGTACGAGCACCATAATATAGGAAACCTTTGATGCATATTGGTTTAGTTATAGTGTAATAAGGCAGGGTGGTGACCTTATTGCGTGTCCATGAAGATTCTCCTCCTCCAAGTGTTAAAACTTGGTGAACTAGAGAATCATGGTCCCGGTAAGTAGGAGACACCAAGGTCAATGCTATGAACTGATCACCAACAGGATCATATCCCAACCTATACCAGATCCAGATGAAGGAACAAGGATGAAGACGATGACATATTTTTAGGGTTTTCTTTTTCTTTTTCTAGGCCCAATTTAGTTTACTCAGCCAGTCCCAGTCATATATATACTCTTCTCCTTCGACTTGGCTCAGTTTGTAGTTTTGTATTAGTGCAAGACCCTCTTTTATTGAAATATACAAGAAGCAGAACATATGACATATATTTTATTGTCTTGTTTTTTATTCCATATCGACTTAACTAGTACATAATAGTAGTAAGTATGATATAAACATAGTTAAGGATGACTAAGCAGCGCAAGTGGCGCAGGTACAACCCTCACCACAGGTGCAACCCTTGGCAGAGGTTTGAGTTCGAGTCTTGGGGCAAGTACAAGGGTTGCAACCACAGTGATCTCCACACGGACACGTGATGTGCTCTTGATCCCCACCAGAAGCTTGGCTCATCCTACACCTACATGAATCAAAACACTCGATAGTTAAATTAAACAAGACATCAGTCTTGGAGCATATTAAGAATAAAGAATAAACCTGCAAGATTCACCACCAGGACATGGAGAAGGGCAGCCACAACGATCGTTGCAGCTAGTAGCGCCGGAGCTTCCTTTGCCTGTGTCAGCCATTTTTGTTTTCCCTGCTTTGTTTCTTTCTCACGCCTCTCTCTTTTACATTGTGGATGATAAAATTAAAGAACACTGAGCAGCAATAGGAATGAATTCGTGGCCTCTATGTCGGAAGGCATGTGTCTCCTCTAACGCGCGCGTGTCGTGGCTACTGACTAAGCATGTGCTACGTACTCACGACTCTTCTTACAAAAGGATAATATAGGAGAGTAATTATTGTTTTCTTAGAAAAATAAATTATATCGTCAATTTTATAATTAATAAATCATCTTAATTAATAATAACGATCTTAAAAAAATAACGATCTAATTTATAATTACAGTATTTTTATACGCATTAAATAGTTTTACTATAACATATATTATATTTTAAAAATTTAAAAGAGTGGACTTGAACTATTTATTAAGAAAGCTTTAATTTGATATTTTATTTACAAAGTTATTTTAATAAATTTGACGGTGATGAATAATGACGATATACACATTATAACATATCACCTACAAACTATAACCATGAAGAAGTTTTCATGCATGTGAGGAAAATTCCAACGACGAAAAAGACACACACGACACACATCGTTGCCTTCAAATTAGATAAAGCAGAAGACAAAGGCAGCTAGAGGTGGGAGTCTGGGAGAAGGTAAAATTTCATGGTAATGATTAAAAAAAAAAAAGGGAATATGCAATTTTTGTATAGAGAATGTACAAAAGTTATTTGGAAATATAGACTCTCGATGAGTTAATGTTCTAACAAAAAGTATAATCTACAAAAATTTATTATGAAAAGTATAATCTTGAGAGATTCTGAGACTGTTTCCGTAAACCTTGTTTTATGAAGGTTGAGATGGCGTAGGTAGACAAGCAAGCCAACTCTATGAGATATAGCCACAAAGACATTTTCATGCGAGGGAACTCCAACGACGTGAGAGGATGATTATACAAGAGATTCTAGACACACGACACATATAGTTATCCTTCTAATTAGATGAAGCGGAGGAAAAGAGCAACTAGAGGTGGAAGATGGTAAAATTGAATGGAAAGGATGAAAAAATATGACAATATACATATGCAATTGTTGTTTGGAGAATATACAAAAGTTAATTTAGAGAATATACAAAACTCTTTGGCAATCTTTTAAAATCAGTAAACTTTACTTTTAATTATTTGTTTTCTACACAATTTTAAGAGTCTTTATAAACTTCATTTTAATCACAAACCAATAACATCCTCATAGTTGATAATTTATATGCATCTCTATGCTCTTATATAAGCTGTTTATACTAGTTTTTATTAGGACAGATGCAAAGTTACAATAAATCGACGAACAATGCAAGTAACTAGAGTCAGGTGGTTGTGATATCACTGATGAACGACTCCAAATTCGTTACCGAAGATCCACCAGGTGCCAACGCTGATCTCGCGACATCCTTCAACTCCGCCACTCTCCTCCTCATATCCTTCGCACCTGGTCCTTCTGTCACGGCCTCAATGCATCTTTCAACCTCGGCGACCTTGAGCTCACCATCGACAGCGTCATTTCTCATCCTTACTCCGATTCCAAACACATCAACCAGCAGCCTTGCGTCAATAGGCTGATCAGTCCAGTTCGGATACGCCACCACTGGAACACCAGCCACGACTGTCTCTATCGTCGAGTTCCATCCACAATGCGTTAAGAAACAAGAGATCGCCTCGTGGCTCAGTATCTTCTCTTGTTGACCCCAGTCGATAACAACTCCTTGACCTTCTTGAACCATCTCTTGCAAAACTTCAACGTTTTGGGCTTTCTCCTTTGGTCTTATCACCCAGAGAAATGGAACTCCTCTGTTCTTCAGCGCCTGCGCTATAGCCTCCACCTGATTCTCCAATGATTCAAGCATGCTTCCGAAAGATATGTACACAACCGAAGACCTAGCTTGTTTGTCAAGCCACTCCATACAACAATCATCAGATTTCCACAAATCTAGGTTTTTACCATCTAGGGTTTCGTCCTCATCAGCTCCCAACAGAAACGGAGAAACAAGAGGACCAATAGGGATTACAGGTTTCAAATCAGACATAGATTTGATTATGTCTGATTCAAGTTCATAGAACGAATTAACCAAAACCCATTTCACATACCTCAAGCAATCAGCAAAATCCGCCATGAGATTGTTGAAGTGAGCTCCATCAGAAGGTAACATAAACGAAGGAAGATCTCTAACTTCAAGCAACGGTAAAGCTGGTAGCTCCACCGTCTGATTCAGATCTTCAAGATCAGGGAAAGAGTTCGTCTTCATGTAGTAACGGTAATAAACCGAGTAAGCTCCACAAGCTTGGATCCATAGGATTGCACAAGGGATGTCATGAGCAGCTGCAACAGCTGGAACCCATGGAGTGAACGGCACAGAGATGATACAAGAGTATCTCTTCTCTTCAATGATTTCAGACAAGTTCTTGGCTCCAACTTCATTTAATGACTTCAAGAGAGTGGCAGGTTCTCTTGGATCATCTTTAGGCAGACCATCGGAGAAAAAGACAAGGTCCACCGGAAATTTTTCTGAGGTGGCGGCGGCTGAGAGGCGGTCACGGGCTGGCTCGATAGTGGCGATAGTGAAGTGTAGATTCTTTGATAATGACGAGAGATGTTTGGCGAGTTTGAGCATTGGATTGATGTGACCTTGGAAGGCTAGTGTAACCATTAGGACATGTGTTTCTTGACCCTCACAGCTTCCCATTGTTTTTTTTTTCTCTTTAGTTTAGTTTTCTTTAAGACTTGAGTTACTACATGAAACTGTGAGTCATATATATATATATATATATATATATATTACGAGAGGTTTAGCTTAATGAAGACATAAAATTAAGTTTGTGGTAAGAAAATCTAGCTATAGTAATGGCTAAACCAATCAAATGTTTGCAAATGGATTCTAAATTATCTTGGTTTTGTTTTTTTTACTAGTTATGTTCATTGGTCATCTGATCAGTTACAAATCTTATCTCAGTATTAACTAAATATTTTATTAGTGTGACACATTGACAGTTACGATAATCATACTTTGATATGTGTCAAAAAAGTTTTATGAGATTTTAACATCTGTTTAGTGTTATGTTACTTTCTTTACAGAGTCCTTATTATTACTAAAATAAAGAAGTGCAAAAATATAGAATTGAAATTCATATATGGGTAAATATAAACAGCGATAAGGTTTCCAAAAACAAATAAGGAATCAAAAGAAGTGTGTAGGTGGCATGTACGATGGACAAAATTAAAAGTTAATCTGCTAAATTGTGTAAGTGTTAACTGTGTGTTGAGCCATCAATAGCCCACAATTGGTTCAAACGGTCCAAAAATTGAAAATCTATCGGTTGAAGTGATAAATTTTATCCGTTTGAGTCATGTAAAATATATATATATTTTTTCATTTTAAACGGTCCAAATGACTTGTAAAATATATAATTTTTTCATTTTAAACTATAAGATATTTTTAGACAAAAGCGCAATCTTTTTTTGAAATACAATATATTTTTTTATACTTTATAAAAATTGAAACGGAGATTACATCCAAATTTAAAACATTTGCGTACAACCAAAAAGTGATTAAAGCTTAAAAAGAAGAAAACACAATCGAACAAGTGAATTAAATGTTGCTTTTTCGCAAGTCTTATACGGTAATAGATTCTATTATCTTTCATATTTGTCTTTTTCCGTAATCTAACATGATCGTCTTGTTTGGCTATTGTTCTTTTGACGAACTCCAATAAATTTTGAAACAATTAATGTTTGCAATCAATCTGTTACATCGCTTTTCAACAAAACATCCATATGAGTAATAACTTATAATATATATTAGTTCTTTCAAACTATAAGATGTTTTTAGACAAAAACGCAAATTATTTGTTTTTTCTTTTTTTGAAAATAATACATTATTAATTAGGTGATTAAATCATTATTCTAATTATATAAAAAACGATTATAAAATATTTAAAAAAAATAAAAGTACCAAATAACATAAAATCTGCATTAACATATGCAAACATCTTACAGAATAAAAAATAAATAAAAATTCTTAAATATTTTATTCTATGGAACTAATGAGGCGTGTCTTTCTTCTAGTTTGGCTTTCCAAACCGTTTGAAGTAATAAAAAGACAAAATGACGTGTGTTACTCATTATATGATGAAAATGAAAATAAAGAAAATATAACATTCGAACCCGAATCCGAACGGATATCCGAATGCCCAGGCCTAGATACTGCAAACAAATTATATAAAATGAAAAATACTGTTATTCATGTTGCATCAAATTATGACATACATGTATTGGAAAATGTTCCAAAACCAAAGAAGGTGAAAAGATAAACAGAAATTTACAATGTATTATTAGAAGAAATATCCACCAAAAGATTTTTAGAGGTAGTTTTGAGAAGAAGAAATAAACAAAAAATACACTCAATGTTGAAAAATCAACAAGTCAATACTTTGTCATGACCTTTCAAAGAAGGCTACTTTGAATGGAAAGCAACAACAACGTGAGGAACAAGAAAACTAGAATTAGCTAGATTGGTGTCTGAACTTTTGAAACATTGTTCGAGTTAATTTGATCCACCTACCAATTTTAATTTTCAACTAAAGTATACTTCGACTGTTAAATTTGTTATAAGTAGTGAATTTTAGTTTAGAGATCCAATTACTTTATCTACTAATCTCCACTATTAGTTTTCTAATATTTTAACCCTTTTTAACTAACAAAATGACTCAGCTTTCTACAAATTTGAAAGATTAACTTGAGTGTTTTTTTTTCTTGGACAAAGATATATAAAATATAAAATAAAACTATAATTTATTTGCAAAACCACCCCTAATCTAAATGTAAATTTAAAATCATATAAATTTGTGTATAATTAATTGTTGTTAAATTAATTATTTTTAATGTACAGTAAAAATATGGTGGTTACATATGAAAATGGTTATAAAAGACTATTAAACCATTTATATCATCATAAAAAGCTTTCGGTAATTCAATCCTTAAAAAACTCAATTATAAAATCTATTTGATTGAAAAGTGGCCTATAGTGATTTAAGTATTCTTAAAGGAAGAAGGTAGGGACATTAGGTTTTGTCACTTAATATGATTTTAAAAAAAAACACTAACTTTTAAAATACCAAACTAGATTTGAATTCAAAACATATATTATGGTCTTCAACTAAAAGTCTGCTCCAAACAATCAAAGACAAAATTAAAATCATATTTTTTCTTCAAACAGATAAGAAATTATAACTAATCTTCATTCTTTGTTGATGGCTTTATATGTTCACAAATTATATATTTTAATTAAAAATCAAGAAATAGGAAAGACCAAGAACAAGAAGCAACCTCTGTATTTTCCCAGGAAGGAACCTAAAATTCAATTCTCACGTCCTGTTGAATTTTAAACTCAAGAAGTCAAAAACTGAAAATGTCAAACTTTTCTTCTTCTTCACGGCTTTCTCTACTTACTATATATAGATCCAACTCCAAGTCTACAAAACTTACTCACAACAAATTTAGTAATCTCATAAACTAGAGAAGAACACATAAAAACTAAACAGTTTTGTTTTTATTACTCTAAAAGAAAATGATGATGAACAAAGTTGTATTGGGTTCGATTCTCTTTTTCATGTTGGTTAGTTCGGTTCTTGTCGTGGAGGCTCGTCCTTTGGGTTTAACTAAGGCTGAAGAGAAGCTTGTTGCTAAGTTCTTCGATGGTTTGTCACTTGGGGCGATCAAGGAGTCGGGTCCTAGCTCTGGTGGTGAGGGTCATCATTTCGTGGACCGGACTGAGACGCTTGGGTATGGTAAACACTCTGGTCCTAGCACCAGCGGACCCGGTCATTAATTTCGGACGGGACCAGTTAAGGTGGCTGATTTGGACAGGACCAGTTAAGGTGGCTGCTTTGGTTTAATTTTTTATTTTTTTCGAATTTATTTATTAGGATATTTATTTTTATGCTTAGAACCGGGGGAAATCAAGAATTGGTATAGCCTCATTTTGTTCTATGTAGGATTATTCTTTTGTTATTTATTGAAATTCATTTGATAAAGTTAATGTACACAATGTAATGATTTGTAATTTATTTATTATTCTGGGTATATGAATAAAATTACTGGATATTCCTGTTTTTAGTGAGTTTCATTAACAAATAGTTAATATACACAAAGTAAAAAGATTTTCGACAAAGCGATATCATTTGAGAATAGACATAACTAATTAATGGAGAAATATTCAAAAACAAGAATTAAGGTTTTGAATAGATGTTGCGGACGAAACGGATTAAATAGTTAATGGATTACACTATTTATTTTTGAAGTAGTCAAACAATATACGGTGTAACATATTTATTTCAATGTAAAAATAGTTTATAGCTGGTACGCGACAGATTTCTTCTATTTACTTAGCAACGCACCAATAAAGACGATAATTGAGAAAAAAAACTAGCACTCTAATCTACAAACAAATTTATCCATTTTAAAGGCATCCTTATTGGTAACATCGTAAGGACAAGATGTTTTCTCAAGTGTATCTTACCCTAAGATACTCCAAAAGATGTTGCCAATAAAAATGGTCTTTGTCCTATGTTTGCAATCATTCAAATCCTAATTTGTAAGTAATTTGTAGTGTATATATCTTAATCATCTAAAACTTCTTTGGAGTCATAATCATCACATAACTTTGCCTTTGCAATCATTCAAATCCTAATTTGTAAGTAATTTGTAGTGTATATATCTTAATCATCTAAAACTTCTTTGGAGTCATAATCATCACATAACTTTGCCTCTTTAACAGCTACTTCCACTTCAAGTTGAGCTACCACTTCAACTTTGTCGGAATTATAATTCCAAGAAACTTTTTTTTTTTGTTTTGTAAAGAAAAATGACTAACGAAAATTCATATTTTACAGTAAGAAAAAACATTTAACAAGAATTTTTTTTCATTGAGAAATTTTCTTTAATAACAACAAAAACAGAGCAAAGAGGCCACGTCATGAGATCATAATGAGGCCATATTACAACATCTTTCATATAACTCCAACAGCACTTCTCCTCCTTCTTCTTCTTGTTCATTCCTCTTCATCTTACCCCTCAGAGATCAGAATCAATGGCTTCATAGTAAGATTACATTTCTAAAAAAAACTCGAATCCACAACTATGGAATCCTCTGCTCTTCTACATTCTTTCACTAAGTTCCCTTCTCATAGATACTCCACTCTCCATCTCACTCTACTCAGCTCCACCCCTTTCTTCATCCCTAGAGATCTCCATATTCATAACACTATCTCCAATACTCGAAGATCACTTCTTCTTCTTCCTAGAGCCACTTCTACGTGCCAAGAACACCACCATCACAATCACCATCACCACGAAGAGCATGATCACCATCACCATCACCGACATTGCTGTTCCGTGGAACTCAAGTTATCGAACAAACCTCAAAAGCTATTGATCAAGTTCGCTAAAACCATTGGATGGATTCGTTTAGCCAATTTCCTCAGAGAACATCTCCAGCTTTGCTTCTCCTCAGCCGTACTCTTCCTCGCAGCCGCAGCTTCACCTCACTTCATTCCTAAACCTTACGTTACACCAATACAAAACTCCCTCATGACTGTTGCTTTCCCTCTTGTTGGAGTAAGATCTCTCATCTTCTCTAAAACTCTGTTTTTTTTTTTGTTTCTTCGACGAAACAGAACGGCTAAAACAGAATCTTTAAAATTTAGATTTCAGCATCTCTTGACGCACTTGTGGATATAGCTGGTGGAAGAGTGAACATTCATGTTTTAATGGCATTAGCTGCTTTTGCATCTGTCTTTATGGGAAATGCTTTAGAAGGAGGATTGCTTCTTACCATGTTCAATCTTGCTCATATCGGTATGATTACAACAAACTTGTAATAACGTTTCTTGATTATGTTTTTGGTGAAGTTTGAGAGATTGTGTTTTGTAGCTGAAGAGTTCTTCACGGGTCGGTCCATGGTGGATGTTAAAGAGTTGAAAGAGAGTAATCCAGATTCTGCATTGGTGATTGATGTGAACGATGAAAATGTACCAAACTTCTTCGACTTGTCGTATAAAAGAGTTAATGTGCACAATGTACAAGTTGGATCCTATGTTTTGGTAGGAACTGGTGAGGTATGTGTAAAACTTGTCTCTTTGTTTTCGATTTCTTGAGATTAATACATTTGGTGAATTTTGTTTAATTATTTGTTTTTAGATTGTGCCTGTGGATTGCCAAGTTTATCAAGGCAATGCAACCATAACAGTTGAGCATTTGACTGGGGAAGTGAAGCCATTGGAAGCAAAAGCTGGAGATAGAGTGCCTGGTGGTGCAAGAACTTTGAATGGCAGAATTATTGTGAAGGTAATATATATAATTTGACTTTAGCTTGCGTTTTCTAGAAGTCTCAAGGTTAATTTTGTTCATTTCAGGCTACAAAGACATGGAATAAGTCGACACTTAATAAGATTCTACTGTTGACTGATGAAGCACACTCTAATAAACCAAAACTTCAGAGATGGCTCGATGAGTTTGGTGAGAGTTACAGCAAGGTGGTGGTTGTTTTATCAGTTGCTATTGCCTTCCTTGGTCCGATTTTGTTCAAATGGCCATTTCTTGGCACCACAGGTAGAAATAAAATGATCCTTTTGGAAAATTATATTTCCTAGTTCTCTTGACATGGTTTTTGACTATGTACTTTGATTTGGTTTTCTCTATGATGATACAGTATGTAGAGGATCTGTTTACAGAGCGTTGGGATTTATGGTGGCGGCATCACCATGTGCCTTGGCAGTTGCTCCATTGGCCTATGCTACTGCTATTAGTTCTTGTGCAAGAAAGGTATCTATGTTACAATGTACTATATCTAGTCAATCCATTGGTTTATGCTACTTCTATTAGTTTTGTCGATGTATATAAGCTGTGCAATCTTGTATAGGGAATATTGCTGAAAGGTGGACAGGTCCTAGATGCTCTAGCTTCTTGTCATACTATTGGTTTTGACAAAACCGGGACCTTAACTACCGGAGGGCTTACATGCAAAGCAATTGAACCCATTTATGGTCATCAAGCAGGATATAATGCAAGTGTAGATCCTTGTTGTATGACAAATTGTGAAAAAGAAGCATTAGCTGTTGCAGCTGCTATGGAGAAAGGTACCACCCATCCTATTGGAAGGTAAAAAGTTCTAGCAACATACAAGGCTTTTGATCAAGCTCTCTCTGTTTGTTGTTTATGACAAGTCCTATATTTTTGCAGAGCCATGGTAGACCACAGTGTTGGGAAGGACCTCCCTAGTGTTTCTGTTGAAAGCTTTGAATATTTTCCCGGTAGAGGCCTTACTGCTACAGTTAACTGTATTGAGGTGCAAGGATAATTATCTACTGGATTATGTAACGTCTATATCCAATGTTGTCTCTCACTACAACTTTTCTTGTTCTTCTGCTGTAGTCAGTAACTGAAGACAGTAAACTGCGGAAGGCTTCACTTGGTTGGTGGAATTCATTACTTCACTCTTCAAATCACAAGATGAGTCTAGAAAGATCAAGAATGCTGTAAATTCTTCTTTGTATGGAAATGACTTTGTTCATGCTGTTCTCTCACTTGATCAAAAGGTAACATTGATTCACCTCGAGGACCAGCCTCGTCGAGAGGTATCAGAAGTAATAACGGAACTTAAAAGCTGGAGTAGAATGAGGATAATGATGTTAACTGGAGACCACGAGTCAAGTGCTCGGAGAGTTGCAGATGCAGTAGGTATTAATGAAGTCTACTGCAACCTAAAACCAGAAGACAAACTGAATCATGTCAAAAACATCTCAGCAGATTCAGGTGATATTATCTTCTTACATATAGATCATCCTTAGAAGAATCATAACGCTTATAACTGAGTTTCAAGGGATTGTTTTTGGTTTCAGGTGGAGGTCTAATTATGGTTGGAGAAGGCATTAACGATGGTCCTGCTTTAGCAGCAGCAACTGTAGGGATAGTTCTTGCTCAACGCGCAAGTGCCTCAGCTATAGCAGTAGCTGATGTCTTACTACTTCAAGACAACCTCACTGGTATACCTTTCTGCATAGCCAAATCTCGCCAAACAACATCACTAGTCAAACAAAATGTAGCTCTCGCCTTAACCTCGATACTCTTAGCCGCTCTCCCATCAGTTCTCGGGTTTCTTCCTTTATGGTTGACGGTAGTAAACCATCCATCTCTGCTCTTTAAAAAGCTATTAAACAATTTCTCTAAACCTTCCATTGTGAATCATCGCAGGTACTGTTACACGAAGGCGGAACGCTTCTAGTTTGCCTTAACTCGATACGCGGCTTAAACAATCCATCCTGGTCTTGGAAACAGAACATAATAGCTAATGTAATCAGCAACATCAGCTCAAAGACGATCCATCTCCCACCATAATAGTTTAAGCTCTCCCAAGCCTGCACATAAAAGTAAACTCTCTTGGTTTCAATGATTATTATGTCAATGTATAGTAAACTGTTTATAAGATTATATAAGATCATTACAACAACGCAAAGAATCTCATATGAACACTTCTTCATCAAAATCAATCCATTTATTAAGTTTTTTTTTTCTTTTTCTTCTCTCTCTCACTACTCGATCTTTCCTATTCCAATAAACTCTCTAAACCCTACATTACGACCTTGCACCATACATGAACTTGCTCCTCCTCCTCCTCCGCCGCCGCTTCCTCCGCCGTTCCCTAGCTGTAAATCCGTCATGTAACTCCTCACCTCCGTTTTAATCATCTCTTGAACCACCGTCATGAAATCTCCACCGAATCCATTAATCCCTCTTTCCTTCTCTTCTTCTTCTTCTCTCTTCACCGGAAACAACTCCGCCGTATCTCTTCTTCGACGAGTTGACTCGTTGTTGACCCAAGGCAAAGACAAACTCAAACAAGTCGCCGGATCTTTCTCCTCCTCCTCCGACGTGGACGATGACTCAACCAAAACTCCACCAGCTCTCGCCGTCGGTTTAAAAACACGTGAAGACGAAACCGGTAAAACAGATCTACTTAACTGCTCGCTGACGTCAGATCCCGTTGGACTTAACGCCGTTACCACAACCCCAACTCCACCGTAACCGCCACTCGCCGTCCGTTTTAACGGCTGTTCATCTGTTAAATTACCATCATACCCTCCGTTACCACCACCGCTACATTTACGCTTCAGCGTTGAGTTCCAATGGTTCTTAATCGCGTTATCAGTGCGACCATTGAGAAGCCTCGCGATCGTAGCCCACTTGTTACCGAACCGAGCGTGAGCGCGTATGATAGCATCGTCTTCCTCCGCCGTGAAACCACGGTGCTCAACCTCCGGAGATAGCTGATTACACCACCGGAGACGGCAAGATTTACCGGAACGTCCGGGGATCGATTTGCTTATCAGAGACCAGTTCCTCGGTCCGTGCTTTTGAACCAGCGATTGTAACAGATCGTCTTCTTCAGGACTCCATGGTCCTTTGATCCGATCCGTTTCTTTCCGGGTCGAACCAGACGTCATCGGATCTTTTCCCTCTAATTAAAATAATGCAAATCGTTTAAAACGCGTTTGTTTGTTTTTTTTTGTTTGAGAAGATAAGTGTGAAGAGGAGAGAGTATTTATACGAGATGTGATGGTTATAATGGTCACCGGTTCTACCGGTTCTCGTTACCTAACAAGAACTTAATTAACTACTTTAATTTTCTTTGTAACTGAAATTTGGATTATTTATGTGCATAATTATGTTTTATATAGCTGCAACTGAATCAAATTGAACACCAAACTAAAAATATATGCAATTTAGTTTTATTATTTTAAAATTTAAATCGAAGCAAAATTATTTCTTGTGTCATCAAATTAATATAAGATTAAAATCCCATAAATTATATATAAATAAAAATTTATTTTAAAGTAAATTCTCATTATAAAAATAGTAATTTGGAAAATAAATTAAATTTAGTAGTAATTTAAAAATTTGCGTAATCACTAAAATTTTGGATTAATTATGTCATATGTGTAATTAGTGTATGTATGTACGTAATTATGTAAATGAAGATGTAACGTGAGATAACACAGACACACACCGGCTTGTAATAATTGTAACGTATGTATTTAAAATATTTTTTAAATTAGAGAGAAAATGAAAAGAAAAATAAAACAGCGATTGGCGGTGCGTTTGTGGGGAATTGCGACTGTGCGAGAGAGACGTTAAAATCAAAGAAGAGAATCTTTCCAAAAAAAACGGTTGGGGATTTGGGATACAGCTGTAACTGACACGTGTCAACTGAATAAGTAACTGTGAGAGTACAACACTTGTGGTACTTTTCGTGTCTGTGAGCGTTTTTTTCATATAATTCAAATTGTTTCGTTTTTTTTTCAGTTTTAATTTATTTTACGTAGTTTTAAGATTATGAATTATTGTGTGTGTGAAGAAGAAAAGAAACATATCGTTTTTAAATTGAAAGCAGTGTGACGCATACGTATTAGAAACGTATAAGTAAAGTATACACATACTTATTGAGTGTTTTTTTTGGTAACAGAAAAAAGAAGAAGATTAGGATGACGTTAAAACGGATGGTTTAGGTTTTAGTATAAGAAGTCTATAATATATTTTGTTGGATTTTACAAATGACTCTTCTGAAGCCAGCCTGTATGCCATTATTATTACCACTTTATTTTTCGGATATATTTTTTAAAAACTATACGTAATAGAAAACGACAAGATAAGTGTAGTTTTTAACAAAATAAATAAAAAATAAATCGTTACTAATCTTTTTTAGTTTTCGTAAAAAAAAAAATCTTGTTAAAATTTGTTTGTAATAATAATTATTAGATAGTTAAAAAGGAAAAGACAGGCTGTAATGTATAAACGGCCAATTTCCATTCCTCTCCTATTTCCACTAATAATTTTGTTTGGTATTTTACGGATTTTTTGTATAGTTTGACTCCAAAAAAATGTTTATTGGGTTGGAAAAAGAAATTATTATTTTTGCTTTCAACGGTATATATGACTTCGAATTTTTTTTTCTTTATATCAAACCCAAAAAAAAAATAGATTGGTTAGTAACTAAACCAACAACATTTAGGTACATATAATTTATGATTTCAGTGAAAATTTTTATTTAATTATGAAGTTAATAAAATACATATTATTAGTTTTTTTGATTGGGTTTTCTTTGGATTCAAGTAATAAGTAACTAACCATTTTGGTTTTTTTAAAGCATAAACCTTTGCTTAGAATAGACCAGCTTCAAACTCTATTTTAGAACTAAAATTTCTCCAAATGAAAACTTTGCTTAAGCCATATTTTAGGATGAAAATCAAAATCGTAAATTACACTATAATGCACATAATGTAAAACTTTGAGGACACGATAATTTTAACAATCATAATTCCTACAAGCTCTATATATTAAAAAAAAAAAAAGATTTATGTTTAAATAAAGTCTCTCTTTTATTTTTGTCCTTGTTTTGTTGTTTATAGATAGAGTAGCATAATAAAACTAAAAGGGTAATGAATACGTTAAACCGTACAAGAGCCTGAGTACCGCACAGAAACGAACGCACATGTGTTCCAATGCCAAAGGGAGAGCTTCTCGTCAGCTTCCTCATCATCTAAAAGAGAGTTCTTAAGATTCTCTCTGTCTAATTATCGAAGCCAAATTATAGATTTTAGGACATAGATTAAACACAAATTAGTGTCATTAATGGAAGATACGTATCAAAGATTTTTTCCTTACTGGTCCAACGTATCTCTACTACCAAATTCTCATAATTGTATTCTAATACCACCACTAATTATTTGTTTTTTATTCAAATGTTGATGTCATTGACCAATTAAGTGATATGTGGTAGTAGAAGTCTTCTATGTGGTCCGCAAGCTGTACTTGCATGATCTCATTTAATAAGGGTTTGCTTATTCGATTCACGTACGTGAGGGTTTGATTTAAATGGCTCTCTCATTTTCTTGAAAATAATACCCTACACGTTTTCTGAATATATTTATGAATGGTATGAATATGTAATATTTAGGCGTTTGAGTGTTTTTTTCTTCTTTTTCTTCCAATTTGCATACTAACCTAGTGTAATTTCAAGATTCATATTCAATTTTCTTGTATGTTTTATATTATCCGTATTCATATCGTATTATACGTATCCGTATTATCCGTGATGTATATTTGTAAAATTATGAATAATATGGATACAAATACGAATATCTTAAGCAAATCGAATATTCAGTCTGTTAATATGGCTAGTTTGCTATACATTCTAATATAGCTATGCACATTTTCTTCTTCTTCTTAATAATATTATTGTATGATGTATCTTAATGCGCTTTAGCTATGTTATGAATCATTTTAGTTTTTTTCATGCTAATTAAATATGCGTATGTCCCTTAATGTACTTTAAAAAGTATTGGTTTGTGATGTAGAGTAGTAGTACGTCCTTCAAATTAAGTATTCTAATTTTTTTCCTTTAAGAAAGTACAATTTTTTTTTCTTTTTTAGGAATTTTGTGGGAGAATGTATTTGTAAACTCAATTCTTAAAGTTATATTCTTTCACGAGTAAGGAAATTATTCTGTTTGGTCTGTCTAAAATTCCATTGTATATACTCACATCGAGACGTAATGTCTACTTTTGTCGAGAGAAAAGCATGTGACTGCCGAAATAAAACCATGTGACTATCTCTTATTTTAACTACTCTAAAGTTTTTTATATATATTTTCAGGTTCAATGTATATATGTGTAAGCATGCATATCTCTTTTGTTAAATGATCGATGATATCTATTAATCCAAAGTTAGAGATTAATGTAACGATATTATTGTCTCGAATCGAGGTTAGAAGAAGAAACGTATGAAATATGGTGAATATTAATTTAACGAAGAAGATAACAAAGCTATAGATTATTGTTTTTGCTAAACTGCAAATAACAAAGCTATAGATCATATTATTGTGATTGTGTGTTCTATTTCTAGAGTTCATGGTGCATTACTCCAAGTCAATGAGACAGATCATTAATTCATTTGTGAGCTTAGCAAATTGAAAGAAGGTCGTCGTCAAAGTCAACTCGATAATATAGGTGAGATTATGGTTTTCAGTTTATACTGTCATAATGTCATTTTAAAGTCAAACAAAAAACATGTACGTACTACGTAGGTATTACATGTCTTGTCTAATTATATCGAAATTAAACTGAATCTTTATATTTCACGTTATTGTGTTGTTATTTGAAAACAAAATCAAGTAGCAAGGCAAGTGCCGTTGAGCTTTTGAAAGAAGATTTTAGCATGTTATAAACAAAATAACATAATATACCAAGCCATTACTTTAACTAGTAAAGATTTCAAACAAAATATTAATTAAAAATCACGATTTGAATGGTTTTTAAAACGAAATCTTATAACATGTTGAGAATTTTTGAGAAATACCCCTTTTGGTGTACCCCTTTTTAAAAATACCCCTTTTATTTATCTATTTTCAAAAATACCCATTTTTAAATATTAAAAATTATAAAGTTTTATATAGTTTATAAGGTACTTCTATATAATAACTACTACAGGGAGATTCGATACAAATATTTTAAAATGTTTTAAATAGTTTTAAATCGTTTTTATAAGTTTATAAGGTTTTTAAAAGGGTTTATACGGTTTTTATAAGGTTTTTTTAATTTATTTTTACGCTATTTATGAAAGATATATAAAGTTTTATACACATATAAAGGTAATTTGTGTATATATTTATAAGCTTACACACATATTTGGATAAATTTCAACATTTTTAGTGGGGTTTTTGATAAAGTTTGAAAAATGGGTATTTTTAAAAAGAGGTATATGAAAAGGGGTATTTTTGAAATTTCCCCTATTATGTTTTAGTTTCGGGACTGAATGTAAATAATACTTAATGTTTCTGAAAAATTTATTCAAAACCTCTCTCAAAAGAAGGAAAAAACACTTGATTTTTTTAAAAACTTTTTTTTTTAAACTACCCATAAAATCCATGTGATCTTTTACTTAATTTTTTTGTATGTGTTCGCATCCAATTTTTTTTTCTTATGAACAAGATTGATTTTAATAGTTTCAAGTTTTCAACTGCTCCTCTGCCAGGGACACGTGAAAGCAAGGAGCCAACGATCGATCACGTACGGTCGAAGCAAACATATCGTACGACTTGTGTTGTTTTCCACCGGTGAGGCAGAGAAAAAAAAAAAAGAAAAAATTACGATTCATAGTAATATAATATGCATAGGGCTTACTTACGAGTTTAAGATGTGGTTGTTGCGTTGTTGGGTTCTATGATATGTGAAATTTTTGTCTACTCATATTATAAGATTTTTCTGATCGTTGATCATATCATAAAACACTTTATGAGGCCCATATGTAAAACTCCTGCATCTGAATCACAACCACAAAATTGCAAACAACAAGAGTTTTAGCCAAATCTTAGGCAAACAACAATAGATTTGCAAAATTAAACAACAAGAGTCTTCACCCAAGAGATCGAAAGGATACAAATTTTTGTATTGACTATTGGGCTTATAATATGAAACCCATCTAATCTAGAAGGCCCGTCCAAAATTTTATATTTTTCTTTGCTTTTGCGTTTGTTTATATTTTCCAAATTAAAGAAAAAAACCACTTCTAATAATTAAAATATAGTCGGATCATGTATAATAATTATCCGTTACAGAAACGCAACCATATAAAAAATACAGAACCGTTAGATATAAGCATCTGACAAATCAACGGTTCAGATCATGTATATAATTACCCGTTACAGATATATACAAAAACAAAAGAGTTTCAAATTTTGAATTTTAAACTAATTGATCTTATTGGGCTAAAAACCTATCTAAGCCCACAAGATCCGTTTGGTTTTTTTTTGTTCTTTGCTCTTTCACTTTATTTTTAATCGGGAGAATACAGAACCATTCGATGAAAGCATCTGACGAATCAACGGTCAGATCATGTATAACAACAATTAGCCGTTACGGAGACGCGCCTGTGAAACGCAACAATATTATTATCAGAGTAAATATTTTCACATAATCTTTTTTTCCCCAAATTTATTTTTTTCTCTTTTTTGTTTTGTCGAAGATGGTGAGGAGAGTGATACGAAGAAATCAAGAAGATTGGTATGTCGTTCAATTTTATTTTCTCTGTATTATATACGTTTTGATTTGTGTAATCGTTCTTACATGTGTTTGTATTGTTCTAGGGTTTTGATTTTGGTCCGATTCGGGTACGAAACTGGTTCAATCGGCTGATGCTTCTTCTCTCTCGTGATGATTTGGTTAGGTTTCTTCCTCTGATCTGATCCTCTTTGTGTTTTCGTTAGGGTTTCAAGATTTACTAATCGTTCTTAATTCTTATTTTGTACAGATCTAGGGTTTTTGTTCTGTTTGGTTTGATTCGGACACCAAACGATTTCAATCGGCGGTTGTGTTTCTTCATCCTCTCTCGTGGTGATTTGGGTAGGTTTCTTCCTCTGATCTGATCCTCTTTGTTTTTTTGTTAGGGTCTCAAGATTTCTAATCGTTCTTAATTCTTATTTTGTACAGATCTAGGGTTTTTGTTCTGTTTGGTTTGATTCGGACACTAAACAATTTCAATCGGTGGTTGGGTTTCTTCTTCTTCTTCGTCATGGTAATTTGGTTAGGTTTCTTCCTCTGATCCTCTTTTTTTTTGTTTTAGGGTTTCTGGATTTGCTAATCGTTCTTGATTCTTATGTTGTATAGATCTAGAGGTTTTTGTTCTGTTTGATTCAGGAAGAAACAATTTCAATCGGCGGTTGTGTTTCTTCTTCTTCCTCAAGGTGATTTGGTTAGGTTTCTTCCTCTGATCCTCTTTTTTGTTTTGTTTTAGGATTTCTGGATTTACTAATTGTTTTAGGATTTCTGGATTTACTAATTGTTTTTATATATGTTGTACATAACAAATCTAGGGTTTATTTTTGTTTGGTTGTTTGATTGGGCAAGAAACTATTTCAATCGATGGTTAGGTTTCTTCTTCATCGTGGTCTTTGATTAGGTGTCTTTCTCCGATTTCTCTTTGGTGAATTTTTAGGGTTTTCAAGTTTACTAATCGTCTTGTTGTTGTCTTTTGTTTTAGGGATTATGTTTCGAATCTAAACCTTGAAGCTTGTCTCCCCTTCATTGAGGTATATTTCTTTCTTTCCTGTTTTGTTTTCGTTCTTGGTTTTGGTTTTGGTATTGGTTTTGGATTTGTTTTTGTTTTTGTGTTTTCGGTTTTTTTACAATTGATCAATCCATCTCTGATTAGATTTATTGTGATTTATGTGTCATTGTGATTTTGGAATTAAGATTTTTTTTCTTGATTCAAAACATTTGTTTAATATGAATCCAAAGTTTTTATTTGTTTTTGTTTTGGTACTTGGTCTGCGGATTCAGATTTAAAAGCTTTTAGTTTTTGATGTTTTTGTTTTTGTTTTCTTTCAAAACCCAAAAAAGATCATGAGCAGACACTAATCTAATAGTGTTCTGTCGGATTCTATTTTGGGGACATTGTCCCGAGCAGAATCGTAAACTAGTTGGGAGTTGGTAGTGCATGCATGTTGGGAGTTGGAAAAGGGATATTAAGAAGTCTTAAGACAAAGACTGAATATAACAAAAGTGTACTCAAAGTTTTGGTACCCTCGGCTTGGGAAACTCATAAGATAAAAGGTCAAAAGACTTTGGATATGAAGAGACAGGAAAGAACCAAAGAGTTCAGTTTGGTACCCTCGGCTTGCTCGAATCATAAGAGTCAAAAGACTTTGATATTAAGACATAAAAGAAACAAAGAGTTCTCTTGGTACCCTCGGCTTGCTCCAATCATGAGATAAAGAGTCTAAAAGACTTTGAATATTAAGACAAAGGCATGAAAGAACCAAAGAGTTCAGTTTGGTACCCTCGGCTTGCTCGGATCATAAGAGTCAAAAGACTTTGATATTAAGACATAAAAGAACCAAAGAGTTCTCTTGGTACCCTCGGCTTGCTCCAATCATGAGATAAAGAGTCTAAAAGACTTTAAATATTAAGACATAAAAGAAAGAACCAAAGAGTTCTCTTGGTACCCTCGGCTTGCTCGAATCATAAGATAAAGAGTCTAAAAGACTTTGAATATTAAGACATAAAGGAACCAAAGAGTTCTCTTGGTACCCTCGGCTTGCTCCAATCATGAGATAAAGAGTCTAAAAGACTTTAAATATTAAGACATAAAAGAACCAAAGAGTTCTCACTAAGTCAGATCTATTTGGATGGGTAGTGCATGCATGTAAGGAGATCAGTTGTGATTTGTTGGATGGTAAAAACGACCAACATACGAAAGAAGCTTTAGTACAAGAATGTGATTTGTTGGATGGTAAAAACGACCAGCAGATTAAAGAAGTCTCAAAACGAGAATGTGATATGTTGGATGGTAAAAACGACCAACAGATTAAGGAAGAATGAGAGTTGTTGGATGGTAAAAACGACCAACATATTAAGGAAGTCTTAATACAAGGATGTGATTTGTTGGATGGTAAAAACGACCAGCAGATTAAGGAAGTCTTAATACAAGAATGTGATTTGTTGGATGGTAAAAACGACCAACATATTAAGGAAGAATGCCAGCAGATTAAAGAAGTCTCAAAACGAGAATGTGATTTGTTGGATGGTAAAAACGACCAGCAGATTAAAGAAGTCCCAAAACAAGACATTGAGCTGAGAACTTTAAGACCAAAGACTTGAAGAAGTTTAGCCCAACGACTTATAAAAGTTGAAAGAACAAGATACTTGAAAAAGAATATGCAGCGAGATTAAACTTGGTACTACATACTATAAACGAATGAGGTAAGTATATGACATTCACTTAAAACGAAAACTAACAAATTCTGTTTTTTTTTTCAGGTATGTGCTTCCGAAGGTGCTCAGGTTGTGGAGATTTTGAGTAGATTTCAAGTGTATAACAGACTTCTTTGACAGGTATATGCTTTTCAAACCTCTTAGTTTTAAGTTGATACAGTTTTGAAAATCACAAGTGAGAGACACATACATGATTTATAGACTATTTTGATTTTTTCTGGTAAGTACTTCAAAAGATGTTGATATTCTAAGTTTAGTAGAGTTTATGACCAGGTAATATATCTGCTTATCTCGAACATTACAGTTTGTGATAAGTTTTTATTCTCTCTGTTTTAGTGCTTATGCATCATCATGTCTCTTATTCTATATAATGGATGCATTCTTTTTTAGGATTATTAGTCAACTGTGGAATCTTATTATGATTATGATTAGTCAATTTCTATAGATCATGATTGTAGCTTCCTTGAATGAATTTTGCATCATACACTGAGTAGAATTTACTTTGGCTACTGGAACGTTACATTGTGTGTTAAAAATACTGATTATCTTTGTATTGGTCTCATGTAGATACTTCCTTTAAATGTATGTGATACTATTGCACATTGTGGTAATATTGAATCTCAAATGTCTTTGTTTTGTGTTATGCTCTAAACCGTTGGTGATTTTTCTGAGCATGTGAAACCACATTTTAGAATTCCGCATTATCAACTATATAATTGTTGAAACCACATTTTGGATTGCTGTGTTATATTCTACATAATTGTATCCCTTGTCTTGAGTCTTTACTATACACTAACTGAAATTTCATGTTTTATAAAATTGATGCATGTACGAGTCTTTTGTACATATTTATTTTGAACTTAGCTGAGACTCCTGCAGATTATGGTGGTATTTTACTTCAGTCATGAATGGACTCGTTTTGTGTTGTGTTTAGTTCAAACATGTGAAGTGACATTCTCAAATTTTGCATTATACACAGATGATTAGTACCACTTGTAGTTGTTGGCTTGAACTTTATAATTCAATGATTGGAGTATCTCTTTTACTGCAATAGTGCCTATGTTTTGATCTCTTAGCTTACAAAATCCATGGAGCTTGGAACCTAATTGAATCACTGGTCTATTTAGTTAGAATATGCAATGAATATTTCTTTATTATTTATCATAAGGTCTCTTTTTTAATGAAATGGATGCATGTATGAATCTCATGTACGTATTACGTATATATTTATGCTAGTATTTGCTTAATCCATGAATGGATTTGTTTTGTGTTATGCTTTGAATCCTTGGTGATTGGTTCAAACATGTGAAGTGAGATTCTCAGTTTTTGCATCAAAAATCTGACTACTTGTACTCTCTGCCTTGATTTATCTAACAATATAGTGATTGAAATGTATATGTATATGTTATTGTACTAGTGTATCTCCTTTGGTCCCTTAGTCTTATATGTTACTGCACTGGTATATCTACTTGAAATTCTACTAAATCACTGTCACTGGTGTATTTCGTTTAATATGCAATGGATATTTCTTGTACCCCTTTTCTTGAGTCTTTACTATACAAACTGAAAATATCATAAGGTCTCTTGTTTTATAAAATGGATGCATGTGCAAGTCTCTTGTACATATTTATTTTGAACATAGCTGAGACTTGTTTTGTGTTATGCTCAGTTCCAACATAGTTGAGACTCCTACTGTAGTTTACTTGAATCATGAATGAACTTGTTATGTATTATGCTCAGTTCAAACATGTGAATTGACATTCTCAAACTTTGCATTATACATTGATGATTAATGTGTTAGATTTTACTACTTCTATTTGTTGGCTTGAATTTTACAATACATTGATTGGAGTGTCTCTTTTATTCACTAGTTCTATCCTTTGGTCTCTTATTCTTACAAAATCGATGGAGTTTGGAACTCAATTGAATCAATAGTCTATTTAGTTAGAATATGTAATGTGTTGTAAGTTTTTTTTTATTCTCTCTGTTTTGGTGCTTTTGTAGTTTCTTTGAATCTTGAAAGTATTTGTTTTACGTTATACTCTGAGCCTTTGGTAATTTTTTAAACATGTGAATGACATCCTAGAGTTATGCATCATACACTGAGAAAAAGTAGTTTTTACTTTGGTATTGGAAAATTACATTGTGTGTTTTAATATACTTACTATCTCTGTTTTGTTGTTTGTATGTATAATATAACATTCACTATAAGAAAAATAGATGCATCTTGGCGTGTCTTGTAGATATGTTCTTTTACGTGTATTATCGAATCTCGAATGTATTTGTTATACATTATGCTCTAAAGCTTTGGTGATTGTCTAAGCATGCGAAACCACATTTTGAAGTTATGTATTATCAACTGATGATTACTATGCTAGATTTATAAATTGTACCCCTTGGCTAGAGTTGTCACTATACACTAACTGAAAATATCGTAAGGTCTCTTGTTTTATTAAATGGACAAGTATGTACATATTTATTTTGAATGTAGCTGAGAGACTCATGCAGGTTGTGGTACTTTTTACTTGAATCATGAATGGATTTGTTTTGTGTTACATGCTCTGAATACTTGGTGATCAGTTCAAACATTTGAAGTGATAATCACGAGTTTTGCATTATACACTAATGATTATTGTGTTAGATTTTACCACTTGTACTTGTTGGCTTGATGTTCTTACAATATAATGATTCGAATATCTCTGTTATTGCACTAGTTGTCTATCCTTTGGTCTCTTAGTTAGTCTTGCAAAATCGATGGAGTTTGGGACTCTATTGAATCGCACTGGTGTAATTACACAGAAATATGAATTGGATATTTCTTGATTCTCTACCATAAGCTCTCTTGTTTTATGTATCATAAGATCTCTTCTTCTTCGAAATGGATGCATGTATGAGTGTCATGTATAAGTATTTATTATGAACGTATCTGAGGCTCCTGCAAGTTGCAGATTAGGCTAAGTCTTTTGCTTAAATCGACTTATTTGTTCTGTGTTATGTGCTTTGAATCCTTAGTGATCGGTTTAAACATGTAAAGTGACATTCTCAATTTTTGCATCGTACACTGATGATTGTATTGTGTTAGATTTTACCACTCATACTCTTTGTCTTGATTTTCTTACAATACAGTGATTGGAATATTTAAGTTATTGCACTAGTGCCTATCTTTTGGTCCAATAGTCTTATAGAGTCGATAGAAATTTCGAACTGTGTTGGTATCATAAATTTGTTGTTTGTTTGGTTGAAATGGACAATTCGTATTTCAATGTTAGTTTTGTTAGAAAACAAAACTGTATGTTCTTTATTTTTTTAGATTTATGTTGGGTTATAAACTATGTCTTCTCATGTACACAGTTCTTGCATTTCACTTGGTAAAATTTTTATCATTATTCTTTGGATGCCATCCTGACTTATGCATCTTGCATCTTGGATTAGTTAAGTGTGGTAAACCTGATTAAACTTTACATTAAACTATACCCAATTTAAGGGTATTTCGATGTGTATGATTGGTTATGACTTATGAGTATCCATCGAGAATGTTTTAGATAAGACTTTAAATTCAATATTTTGTTTAGTGCTTGGTATTTTATATGATTGAACCTATATAACTTGAATTCTACAAATACACCAAAATAAGTTAGATATTGAAAGAAACTTGGAGTGGACAAAATATTTGTTTTGGAAAACTCAGGTTCCCACCACATCAGAAAATGGGGTATACTACAAAATAAAGGGAAAATTCATATAATATCCCAAATTATATAGTAGTTTTTCAAATAAATAGTGTAGTTAAAATATAAATCTATATTTTTATACCAAATAAAATCAGGATGATACTATAAAGTATAAACCTAAAATCTATAATATTAAAGTATTTTGTAAATGAAAATATCTACATTCTATAAGGTGTAAAAAATATTTTCTGCATTCACACATATTTGGGCTCTCACGTGTTTGTGAATTTAATATATTTGACTAATATATCTTTCAACGTTAGAAAAAGTTGTATACTTACTTTATTATTAGTGGGAGATTACACTTTTTAAAAACCAGTAATGATGTCATTCGAGTGTCGGATACACAGACGAACAGGCAACAAGTGGAGTCGACCTTTGTAATCACGGGATTAAATCACTTTACCCAATGTCCTAATTGGTATTTAATTTTTGATTATGTCGATGCTACATGTGGTCATCATATCTTGATCACGTGCTGCTACCAATGCAAACAACTTTATAATTTATAGTATGCAAAAAATATATTTATAGTATGCTCTCGTGTTCGGTACTTGAATCCGGGTTCAACTAAGAACCGTTCGGGTTTGGATGTCTCAGATAGAGGAATTTAAGATTCAATAGAATAGATGTAAACTTTTTGGTTTGGGTTTGGTTCGAATTTTTTTTGGATTCGAATCGGACTAGATATAGTTTTTCATACTCGTTAGAAAATTTACTTGAAAATTTCTGGATATTTTGTATATATACTCGAATTTTTAGGTAGATTCCATGATTTTCGGGTAAATATTCAGAGTTTCGAGTAAAAATTTAGATATTCGAGTAAATAAATATGGTATTCAGATCCTAAAATTTTTTATATGTATTTAGGTTCGAATTTTCCGTTCCGGTTTTTTGCCAAAAGCTAATACGAATGTAATAATATGGAATGTATCAGAACTAGACATGTTCATTCGGATTTTTGGGTTGGGTAGGTAGGATTGGTTAATTCAATAATTTTTTGGTATTTTCCGATTAAAATTGGTTTCATCGGTTAAATTCAGTTACGATTATGTATATTTTGGTATAGTTTGGTTTAATTTTGGTATAATTTCTTTTCAAACAATGGATAGCTGATCGGTTTTGTCAAACAAACCTGAACCGAACGGGAAACGAACACAAATTTCAATTCCATTGAGTTTAACTGATTGGCAAACCACTACCGGTTCAAGCGGTACAGGTCAAACCCGCAGGCCTAACCTGAACAATCAAAATATGTAAATGGATTGGTTAATTGTAGTGCAAGAAACTGGAGAAACTTTATTACTACATGCAAAAAGAGAGTAATAAGAGGGACAAGATCCGGTTTATAGGGCTACACGTAACGTTTGAGTTCAGTCAGAGACTTTGCTTCTTACTTCAAATATTACCCACTAGAAAAGCCAAGTTCCTAGCTTCTTCCTATGTTCTAAAGTCAATTTTTCGAGTATTCAGAAACATTGTTAGTCTACTAGATCGAATAGTTTTTCATTTGCTGCTTGCAAGTTACATAACATGTAAGTTGCATAATGTAACATTTTTTTTTAATTGGGATAATAGTTAGCTAGCACATTTTATAAAATCAATATGCTCATATAACATTCCATCATTTTCCATTTGGTATACCGTATACCTATACAAAAATTTCCTTTTTGGTTGACAAAAATGTATATTTTACACTGATTTTATTTTTAAAGGTATTATTCATCACATATTTCATAATATAAAAAACAAACATTTTTTTCAATAAATGATGGAAATTGTCTAAAACCATTAGTCATCTACATTTTTGCTATTAGAGTAAATTGAACTATTGAAATGTGTTAGGCCATCTTTTAACCATGGTATCTTAGGAGTAATATTTGCATAAAAAAGTGTCTTATGCAAATATTACTCCTAAGATACTATGGTTAATGATGTCCTTACCCACCCACACCAATTTCCTCTTCTTTTTTTTGGTTAAAAAATTGTGTAATAGTTTGACAAAAGAAAAAAGAATGTTTGATAGTTGGCAAACTGATCAAACTAAAAATTCATATCAATGATACTAACTAAAGTTACATTCTCTGTGGATAGAATTATAAAAGAGATCCAATCTAAACGAAAAAAATTTATATATATAGGAAATTAAAGAACCAAAAAAGAAGATTACGTTTTTTTTTTCTCTAAGAATAAAACAAAACATAGAATTCGAAGTGAATAAGAAAGTCAAATAAAGTGAAAACAAATGAGAGGCAAATAAACAGTGATGGAGCTAAAGCAACACTTTACTCTTTTAATTATTAATCATTTGATTTGACCTCCACTCCCCCTTGGCCTTTTTTTTTTATCTTTATTAAAAAGTAAATTAACATAATTAGCACATATCAATAGTATGTATCTTTAAACATTTTTTTTTGTGTGTGTGTAAACTTACGAAACTGTATTTCTCAGTTTATCATATGATAATTCTTTCTTTATTTAGAAGAACCCTAAAGTACTTTTTATTGTTTCCTTTTTCCAAATAAAAGAAACAATTATTTGATGTTTAGTATGACCGAGTCATATTAAGCTGTTGAAGAAAAACATATACTCTTCTTCTAATGCAAAAGACCTCATTATGAAACTAACTAGGCTGAGTTTGTGGCTTTTACTACTAGATTCACTGTAGTAATTAAAGGTTGTGTAACCAACTTTTTTGAATTTTTGTCGACGTAATTAGTTATATATTAAGAAGTGGGTAAAGCTAACACACCGACCTTTTTACTAAACAATTATCTAAAAAATTCTTTAAAACTCATAAGAATACAAAGAAGCCAAAACAAATATATGAAAAAGAACATCACGTACTCGAGTGAGATGATGAACATATATATAACAACCCTTTTTGTTTATATGGATGAGATCCAAATTTTTGGGGCATGCATATTCTTATCCGGAGCCACATGAGATTTATACTAATTGATCATTTGAAAACACAGATCTATCAAATGTAACATACAACTCGGGAAAAAAAAATGAGAAATTAAAATTTCTATTAACCTAATCATGTTTGTTAACCTAATCTTGATTTGGGTCGTATCCATCTAAATACACTTTGTATATATATGATAAAAAGGGTATCATTTGTAATAATTTAACGTGGAAGCATTCGTGTAATTGTTCTTGTTCATCGTAATTATATGTGTTGTAACTTGTAAGTAGCTGGTTAATTTGATAATTTTAACTGAAAATCATTATTTTATGACTAAATAAAATCAAATATCAGTCAAATGTATCATACTCAAAAACAAGTCATGTAAAAAACAAATTTAAAAATTATTTGTTTGTTAACCTAACCGTGATTATCCCTGTAAACACATTTGTCGTTTATATATGATAAATTATCACTTTAAACAAATCAAAGAATGTTTTTTTTTCTGTTCTATCATTATATATCCCATAATTAAAGACCATCCAATTAGGGGAACAAACCCAAAAAAAATTGGACCCTCCACAAATTAAAATCGTTGTCATACAAATTTTAGACACAACTGATTTTGTCATAAAGAAATCAAAATGCACAATCTCCATGACTACAAGATATAGAGACAGAGCAATAATACTAATAATAACTCTAAATAATAATAATCATAGCAACAAGCAAAAATAAAAGCAAGGCACATGGAAGCCATTTGCACAAGGATCATTCTTGTAAGAACCCATAAAGCTGATGATAATAATGATAAAAACAGCTGAGACATTCGATACCATATTGATATTATAATATACTAACACATTATTAAACACCTTAATTACAAGAAAGAAACTAAAACTAGATTCGATTTTGCTTTGTTTTGATCCACTTTGATGTTCATGTATAAAACAGTAAACAAAGATGAAGGATCTATGTAAAGTCAAAAGGAAAAAACACTAAAATTCTAATAACAAGCTGTTTCTGCAGATCATGTTTATGTCTTTTAGCTATTAATTCCTATGACCTATAAGATTCCACTTATTTTCTTGTATTAGGATCATGCTACTAATTAACTATCAAATTATATTTCCAATTCCATAAAACTCTAGTTTAAGACAATTTAGATAAAAATTCAGGTTAGGTGAAAGATTAAAGCCATCAATATTTATTTTTGGAAATGTATTTTGAGGACTTTTATAATAAGAAAGTTATATTTTAGTGACATTAAAACTATATTTTATTTTATTTATAATATTTTCTGTATTTTATTTCACTTGAATTTAGGTTTGAACTCGAGTGATCGACGTTGACAATAGTATATAAGTATAACTATCATATTCATAGTACAGTAAAACCTCTGTAAATTAATACTCTATAAATTAATAAACATTATAAATTAATAAATTTTGCTGGTCCCAAGTCGGGCTAATATAAAAATTAAACAATTTCGATAAGATAATAAGATAATAAGTTTTTTTGAAATCCAGGTAAATATAGTCCCAATAATATCATAAATTAATAATCACTATATATACATATATGTTTATATGTATATGATATAAGTAGTTACGTTGAAATATGTTTTTAGTTTTTTTGTAAAAATAAATTTTCTCCTAGACCTCATCTCTATAAAAAAAAATTTATGTTATATTTATAAACTATTAGCTTATAATATACTCCATAACATTATAAAATAACCAATTTTCTGTTTTCTATTTATAAATATGCATCATATTCATTTTTTGTTTGTTTTATAGGATGTTAAACGATAAGAATTGAGGTATTAATCATAACTTTGAACTTATGTATGTACTTTGTATATAAGTGAATTTATTTATAATATTTTTAATTTATTGTTATTTTTTTAAATATAGAATTCAATTCCAAAGTGTAAAAATCTATATAATCTTAAAGACTATTCATATTTTTATAAAATTGTCTCAATTCATTTTTTTTTTAAAACTTCAAAAATTAAAGATACCACTATAAATTAACAATTATTAATTTATACTATAAATTAATAGAAAATTTAATAAATAATAGATATTCATATTCATATTAATAAATTAATAGATAAATATTAATTTATAAATAGATATTCATATTAATAAATTAATAGATAAATTAATAGTAAATTAATATCACTATAAATTAATACTATAAATTAATAAATATTAATTTATAGATAAAATAATATCACTATAAATCAATAAAATTTGGTGGTCCCATCATTATTAATTTATAGAGGTTTTATTGTATAATGTTAAATAAAGTATATTAAACCCAAAAAAAATCTTTTTTAGAAAAGAAAAAAAAATATATATATATATTTGTGATGTTCAATGATTAAATGAACCATGGAAACAGGAAGTGCAAAAATGCATTGATTACTTCAACACAAAGAAAAATAAAACATACAAACAAGAAAAAGCATATTGATTGATTTTATAGTATTTATAACAACTGTGCATATTTTTTGCAGAAGCAGCAGCAGAAACAGAGTGGTTTGGTTCTGTGACTCGCGTGAGCTGTTTCCCCCTTCACACTCTAATCTTTATATCTCTCTCTTTCTTCTTCTTCTACCTCTTGACTCTCTCTAGAGCGATGCGGTTGCTTCATCAGAAGCCATGAAAACACAATCACTTTCATTGATCTTCTTCTTCTTCTTCGCTTCTCTGTTTCTTGTTTCCTCTGGTTTAAACTCTGATGGAGTTCTTTTAATGAGTTTTAAATACTCTGTTCTTCGTGATCCTCTCTCTTTATTACAATCATGGAGCTACGACCACGACAATCCTTGTTCATGGCGAGGTGTGTTGTGTAATAACGACTCAAGAGTTGTGACTTTATCTCTCCCAAACTCTAACATCGTCGGTTCGATTCCTTCCGATCTGGGTTTCATCCAAAACCTTCAAAGTCTCGATCTTTCCAACAATTCACTCAATGGGTCATTACCGGTTGAGTTTTTCGCCGCCGGTAAGCTTGTGTTTCTTGATTTGTCAAACAACTTGATCTCCGGCGAGATCCCTGTGTCGATCGGAGATTTACACAACCTCCAGACGTTAAATCTTTCCGATAACATCTTCACCGGAAAGTTACCGGCTAATTTGGCGTCTCTTGGGAGCTTAACGGAGGTTTCTTTAAAGAACAACTACTTCTCCGGCGAGTTTCCCGGCGGCGGATGGCGATCGGTTCAGTTTCTTGACATTTCCTCGAATCTAATCAATGGTTCACTTCCACCTGATTTCTCCGGCGACAATCTCCGGTACCTGAACGTCTCGTATAACCAGATCTCCGGCGAGATTCCTCCTAAAGTCGGCGCCGGTTTACCTCGAAACGCCACCGTCGATTTCTCCTTCAACAATTTAACCGGTTCAATTCCAGATTCTCTGGTTTACCTTAACCAGAAACCAATTTCGTTTACCGGAAACCCGGGTTTATGCGGAGCTCCGACCCGAAACCCGTGTCCCATTCCTTCCTCTCCAGCCACCGTCGCTTCACCAACGTCTACGCCAGCACTCGCAGCTATACCGAAATCATTCGGTTCAAATCAAGAAACCAAACCGGACCAAAACTCAAACCCTCGAACCGGTTTAAGACCAGGGGTTATAATCGGAATCATAGTCGGAGATATCGCCGGAATCGGAATCCTCGCTCTTATCTTCTTCTACGTTTACAAATACAAAAAGAACAAAACCGTGGAGAAGAACAACAATCAAAATCTTGAAGCTCATGAAGCTAAAGACACAACTTCGTTATCACCATCATCATCAACAACTACATCTTCTTCATCACCAGAACAATCAAGTAGATTCGGGAAATGGTCATGTCTCCGTAAGAATCAAGAAACAGATGAAACCGAAGAAGAAGACGACGAGAATCAACGGTCAGGAGAGGTTGGAGAGAACAAGAAAGGGACTTTAGTAACCATTGATGGAGGAGAGAAAGAACTTGAAGTTGAAACATTGCTCAAAGCTTCTGCTTACATTTTAGGAGCAACCGGTTCGAGTATAATGTACAAGACGGTTCTTGAAGACGGTACGGTTCTCGCGGTTCGTCGGTTAGGTGATAACGGTTTAAGTCAACAGCGCCGGTTTAAAGACTTTGAAGCACATATTCGAGCTATTGGTAAACTGGTTCACCCGAATCTGGTGCGTCTCCGTGGGTTCTATTGGGGCACCGACGAGAAACTGGTCATTTACGATTTTGTCCCTAACGGCAGCCTAGTCAACGCCCGTTACAGTGAGTCAACCTTCATATATTTCACATTTCAATCTCTTTCTAGGCGCATGGTAGCATTATATTCCAAAGTTTTGCTATTGTATGCGTATTAGTTGGTGGTAGTTATACCTATATTTGATAAAGTAAACGGTTGGTTTGGTCAAACCTATTTGTCATTTATATTGTACTATCATGTGCATATTTGCTGAATTTGGTTTGTGATTGGTCAGGGAAAGGAGGGTCGTCGCCGTGCCATTTACCATGGGAGACTCGGTTCAAGATAGCTAAAGGTTTGGCTCGTGGGCTTGCTTACCTCCACGAGAAGAAACATGTGCACGGTAACTTGAAGCCTAGTAATATACTTTTAGGCCATGATTTGGAGCCTAAGATTGGCGATTTCGGACTTGAACGGCTTCTAGCGGGAGATACTAGTTATAACCGAGCTAGTGGATCATCTCGGATTTTCAGTAGCAAGCGATTGACAGCATCCTCGCGTGAATTTGCGTCTATAGGGCCTACACCGAGCCCAAGTCCAAGCTCGGTTGGGCCTATATCGCCTTATTGTGCGCCTGAGTCGCTCCGCAATCTCAAACCAAACCCGAAATGGGATGTGTTCGGGTTTGGAGTGATCCTTCTCGAGTTGTTGACAGGAAAAATCGTGTCAATTGACGAGGTCGGGCTTGGGAATGGACTAACGGTAGAAGATGGAAATCGCGCGTTGATAATGACTGACGTGGCGATCCGCTCTGAATTGGAAGGCAAAGAGGACTTTTTACTTGGCCTTTTCAAGTTGGGATATAGTTGTGCATCTCAGGTTCCACAAAAGAGACCGACCATGAAAGAGGCTTTAGTAGTGTTTGAGAAATTCCCAATTAGCTCTTCGGCCAAGTCTCCATCGTACCATTACGGACACTACTAATATTCAAATCTTATACTAACTTTGTAAGCCTCTCTCTCTTTGAGGCTGAAGTATATACACATTATGCAATAGGAGTGGCCATTTTGTTTACTTTTAGGTTCGGTTCCGTTGATTTGGTTGGTATTAGTAACATTTTAGTTGACTTCATAATCAAAGTAGTCTAGTTCGGTTTGGTATTTGATTTGGTTTTGTATTCAGTTTGGGTTTTTGTTTTGGTTTCACAATACTTGAATCTTTAAATTAAGTTTTGTGTTGTCATCTTTATCATATAAAAGCTTCTTGTTGTTGTGGCTTTGATATTTTGGTGAATGAATTGAGATAAAACAATACAGAAAATCAAATTAACAATATTGTTATCTTATTTGTTTCATTAAATGATTAAATAAATTAATAAAGATAAGAAGTTTTTGAACCAAAAAAAAGAAGATAAGAAGTTATCCAAAACCGAACCAAATCTTCAAGATTATAGTTTGGTTTAGGTTTGATGATTTCGTTTATTTCGATTCGGTTACAGTCCATTATTTGTTGGCATAAAATTAGTTTTACTAACATTTGATTGTAAAGATTTAATGGGAACATATAAATATGGTTTAAATTTATTAAAACCCGAATTTGAACCAAAACCGACATCGAACCAAACTATCCATTAAAATGTATTTTAGTTTGAATATAATTTTATATCTTTCGTAAATCAAAAATCGTAAAAAAAAAATTAAAAAAAAAAACTGAACCCAACCCAAATCGAAACGTCCGATCGAGTTTAGTTTTGATTCAGATTTTATTGAATTCGATTTCTAAACTATTAAGCCTTCACCTAAACCATAAAATTGATCAAATAAAATCCGCCGGTTAACTCTATACCATTTCGATACCAAAGCTACCAATTAAAAACCAATAAAATCATTCGTAAACCGGATCTGATGTGAACCCCAAACAAAATCCCCAAATCCGAATCTACGAATCTCCGTCTCCTCCGTCGCAGTTTTCGAGGCGCAGAGACACCAAACCAGAGACACTAATCCACCGATGGAACCCGCATCCACGGCTAGTGGTGTCCCTCCGGCGACATCAGTAACCACCACCGATGATAATCTCCAATCGAGCGACTCATCATCATCACCCGCCGACGCAGTTAACCGATTGATCCACGCCGTTACGCAGCGGCAGCAACATCTTCTCGACAAAACTGTGCCTCACGTTCTGTATCGATGGATCGCATGCCTCTGCGTCGTGTTGATCTACTTCGTTCGTGTTTACTTCGTTGAAGGGTTCTATATCATCACTTACGCCATCGGAATCTACCTTTTGAACCTCATCATTGCTTTCTTGTCTCCTCAGGAAGATCCTGAGGCTTCTCTCACCACCGGTGGTACTCTTCCTACGAGGAGATCCGATGAGTATCGACCGTTCGTTCGCCGTCTTCCCGAGTTCAAATTCTGGTTCGTTTTCTTTGATCTTTGTCTAATTCTGTAGTGGAATGAATTGTTAGATCTGATCTAGGGTTTTAGTAGAGAAATTGGGCATAGTATTATTGGTGTGATTGCTGATGAGTTTTGACTGAATCTTTAGATTCACATGAGAGGATGATGATGAAGTTTGATTACTTGCTTAGTTGCTTTGTTGAGAAGATCAACTTGAATAGAGTTAGATAGATACAATTCTACACAGAAACTATGTTTGCAGAAAGATTTGGAACCAAATTTTATTGAAGGTTGATGGCAAGTTCTGAAGCCTATGAATGTTTTTATTTTTTGGTTCATCAGACTAGAATGTGATGAAGTACCGATTCGATTCATTGAAGAGTGTTGTTGTTTTGTTGAAGGTTGCATAAAGATGTCACTTGGATTTTTGATCTCGTTGATTGATGTGAAATGTTGTGTGTATTTTCCTTTGAAGGTTATCGATTGTAAGGGCTTTCACCATCGGTTTTATGATGACGTTCTTCGAGGTGTTTGATGTACCTGTTTTCTGGCCAATACTTCTTTTCTACTGGGTGATGCTGTTTTTGCTTACGATGAGAAAACAGATACAACACATGATCAAATACAGATACGTCCCTTTCTCTTTTGGGAAAAAGGTATGTTATGTGTTTATGTTATCCTTCACAGAACAAGTTAATAGTTTTCCAACTCCATCCTCGATTTGTTTTTTTCTTGCAGCAGTATGGAAAGAAACCGGCTCCAACAGAGAGCAGTGAATGATCTATCAAATTGTTCAGGTCAGCAAATATCATATCCTTTGAGAGAAGAAGTAGCGGTTTTAAAGGTCGGTCTTTTGTTTTCTTTTGATCCGCCTAAGTCTTTGTTAGGGATGGAGTTGAGATAAAGACTCTCGTAGCCTGTCTCTTAGACAGATTTTGCTCTTTTATCATCCTGACTATTTTTACTGGTTTCACCTGATGAACACAATGTATCTTATTTGTTACATCTTGGTTTAAAAATGAGAATAATGTTTTGTACTTGACCCTTCCGTAATCGTCACAATGCGTCCTTGTTTTGAAAGAAGATGCTTATACAGTCACTGAGTTCATCTTTCTAGGTTGATGTTAAATACAATGTTTGATGAATATGAATCCTACTACATAACTCAGAATCTCACGAGCAAATTGTAGTGAAACAGTTAGCTAAGCACAAATTTTGCTTTCTGCAATCGTATTGCTCAAATTTTGGATTCGTATTCGCTCCATAGTTAAACATAAATAGGATACATAAATGTGCAGATACTTTTGAAAGTTCAAACATTGAGTTTGATATCTGATCCTCACTCCATGGACAAGCTTGCACGAGATGGTTCAAGATTTGATAATTTATGCACTTATTCTACATATACTTCGCCTCTAGTTATAACAAGTTTGTATACCTGGTCTGTATCTCATCAAATTAGTCAGAAGTAAGTTTGCTTTTTTAAAACAATATATTATTAGGTTGGTGGAATTGAAATTTGATCACAATTACAAATTCTGAAATGTTTTCGTTTGCTTCATTAGGATTTCTCAACAAATATTGAATTTAGCATTTTATCTTAACTTGATAGATAAGTAAGCGATTAACGTGATTAATTGAGAAGTTTGGAACCATTGAGTTCTCACAAATCTTGGAAACACAAAGTCAAGTAGAAGAAATAAACAACTAAAGAGATTCATGATCCTATCAAATTCGAAACCTTAATAAATGCCACTAACTCATATGGATGACTTAGAAAGAAACACGCATATGGACCTAAATACTTCTCCAATCTCTTTATTGCATCTTTGAAAACTTTAAATGCCTTCTCATAAAACAAATTTGCACTGTTCTAACTTTATGAATCTCTCTCTCATTCAAAACCTGACAACTACACATTCTCGTTTTGTTTTCTTTCATGTAATGACAACTATACATTATTTTGCGGTGCAGTTTTGTAATACGGTATGATTACTATTCATAACTTATATCTATAAAATTGATTTTGGTGACGACTGGGACGAGACACCACACAACTGTTTTATCATATGATCAAACTAAAATTACGTTCAATAAAAACTTCAGTGACACAAAAAACAATGAAGGAACCTTTCGGTGGCGGAATAAAAAGGTTTGAAGAGGTTTCGTCAGCTTTCCGTCTTTGACTTTGAGTGTCTCTTCAGTCAAGTTTTGTGTGTACTTTTGTTTTTTCCTCTCTAGACTTATAATAATGTTTTAAGTTATTTCTTGTGTTTTCTATTAAGAAGATGATTACATTTTGGTCGATCATATCTATCTTTCTACGAATCTATCTTACTGTGTGAATGTCTAGTCGTCGTGATCTGGTTTAGCTAAAAAGGTTGAATCATTCTACACCTAATAAGGGTTTTTGTTGTTTAAAAAAAATAAAAAAATTATAAGGGTCTAATAAACTATAAGAATAATTGTAGAGTAGTAAAGACAAATTTAGTAAACATATTTTTACTGTTCAAACATATATAACCCATATATAAGAATTTTGGTCTTTATAACCATTTTATAAAACGGTACAAAACTTTATAAATATACAGTTTTAATTTTTATCAATTACAAAAGCATTACTAAACTTTACTTTCAACTCTTTTTGTATAATTTTTATGTACCGATATTTTTTATAATTTTACATTATTCCGTAACTTTCAGCTTACAATTCTTTCTGTACAATTTTATATACGTTACCGACAAAATCTTTTATAGTATATATAGAATTTTGTTGTTGTAGAGTTTATTTGTATAACTGTTCATTAGTCACTTATTTATAAAACTTTTAGTTATGTTTTCATGCAAATTTTAAGGCATTGTGTTCAAACATGTAATAAACTAACTTAAGGTCGAAATCAAACAATAAAATGTTCTTGGTTTTTGTTTTATTTTTTTCACAACAATAAAATAAATTTTCCAAGGTATTATTATTATGAAAAACTTAATAAGAAATTCTTAAAATGATATCATCATTTATATTATATTTTTTATTGAAACAAATGATTTAATGAATTGAGTAGTAGTGTTTTATGGTTTTAAAGCGTTTTCTTTCTACAAACAACCAACCAACCTAAAGCAATACATATAACGTAAATAAGACCCAAGAGAAGAAAAAAAAAGATGCTGACGAAAAAGTCAACTCTACCAAAAGCTTAGCGAAGACAAATTCCTAAACCAGATCGTACGGCTGACGACGTAAGTTTGACTCTAATCAACTGCTCCCTCTTTTTCTCCTTTTCCTTGTAATTTATATACAAGTTATAAATTGTAAATTGTATAAAAAAGGAAAAGTTAATTTAAATCATGACCTCTCCATCTTGTATAAACAAGGAAACATTAATTTCTATTTAAGAATCAATATTAATTATTTTCATTTTTATAATATTTGACTAAAATTACGAAAGTTAATTTAGTAGCGGAAAGTATCAAAAGCTAAAAAAACAGCACAAACCACAAATAGTAAAGAAACATAAACGGAAAATCTAACGAACAGTTTTTCAAGAAAATTCAAACACCGAGTTCGAATTGCAAATCTCAAAAAAAAAGTTAAATCAAAACAATTTCTATGATTTCAACAATTAAGATTAGATTTGTGACGTTGAATCTATCTATCACTTTTTTCTTGCTAGAATAAACATTTTTGTTTCTCACAAAACTAATATGCAAATGTTCAAACATGTCAACACAAATTATGTATTTTTACTTTTAGAAAGTAAGAAACCAAACTTTTTTTTTAAAAAAATAGTGTTGTAACAAACACTTTTTTTTTTTTTGGTAACAAACACATGTATTCAAATTATGCACAAAATTTGACTTTTCGAGTCGAACAAAAATAGTAAAATTGACTCTTTATTACAACAATACAATTGAACAGTTAGAAAAGAGACTATTAATGAACTTAAAAGAAAAGTCTAACGTGACACATTAGTCAGTCACCTACCATACAAATATACACCTCAAACACTTCAATACAACTCAAATCCCAAAAAGTCCACACAACTCTCTTCTCTCTTCTTCTTCTTCTTCTTCTTCTTCTGCTTCTTAAGAGAGAGAGAGAGATAGAGAGAGTATATGGCGGTGGAGCTCATGACTCGGAATTACATCTCCGGCGTTGGGGCTGATAGCTTCGCCGTTCAAGAAGCAGCAGCTTCAGGACTCAAAAGCATCGAAAATTTCATCGGTTTAATGTCTCGTGACAGCTTTAACTCCGACCAACCGTCTTCTTCTTCCGCCTCCGCCTCTGCCTCCGCCGCAGCCGATCTTGAATCAGCTCGTAACACGACGGCGGACGCGGCGGTTTCCAAGTTTAAAAGAGTCATATCTCTTCTAGATCGAACTCGAACCGGTCACGCCCGGTTTAGACGTGCTCCGGCTCAGGTTATTTCTCCGGTTATGATTCAAGAAGAACCTAAAACGGCACCGTTCCATTCTCTTCCTCCTCCTCCCCCGCAGATGATCCGTAAAGGTTCGTTTTCTTCATCGTTCAAAACGATTGACTTCTCATCTCTCTCATCATCTGTGACAACGGAATCAGACCACCAACACAATCATCATCGTCCCTCTGAAACGGCGCCGTTTAGGACGACGATGACTCAAACTCAAAGCCTCTCCACGACTGTCTCTTCTTTCTCAAAACCAACGAAGAGAAAATGTAACTCCGAGAACCTCCTCGCCGGAAAATGCGCTTCTGCCTCTTCCTCCGGTCGTTGTCACTGCTCCAAGAAAAGGTAATATTTTTTAATACAAGATTTGGTATTTAGATTCGACCCAACTAATAAAGTTCGTAGATTTCGTATCAGATTCGATCTAAAAATATGTTTATTTATTTATTTATTTGCTCTGTTTTTACAGAAAGATAAAACAGAAGAGAGTGATTAGGGTTCCGGCGATAAGTGCTAAAATGTCCGATGTTCCTCCAGATGATTACTCATGGAGAAAATACGGACAAAAACCAATTAAAGGATCTCCTCATCCAAGGTAAATTCACAAATTTTTTGTATGTGATCTGTTTCTTGATTTGTATGTGCTCTGTTTCTTGATCTTGATTTGCTCTGTTTCTTGATTTTTTGAAAAAAAAAACAGAGGATATTATAAGTGCAGTAGCGTAAGAGGTTGTCCAGCACGTAAACATGTTGAGAGAGCAGCTGATGATTCTTCAATGTTAATCGTTACTTACGAAGGAGATCACAATCATTCACTCTCCGCCGCTGATCTCGCCGGAGCAGCTGTAGCTGATCTTATTTTGGAATCGTCTTAAAAACAAAAAAAAACACAAAATCTTTATATATTAAGGCTTATGAATTTTAGATCCTTTTAATTAGTAGTAAAGTACTACTACTCTTCTTGTTTAAATGAATCAAACGACAGAAACTATGAAAATCATGTAATCAAAGAAAGCTTTTGGCGGAAGATTATCAAATTTTAGTTTATAAAATTGTTATATATTATTACCATGCTACTTGAATGGCTACTTACAATTTTGAAGAGTTATGTTATTGATGTCAAATTAGGAAAAGCTTTGGGGTCGAATTGAAAAGTAAGGTTAAAGAAGAAGATGAGACATGTGAAATGGTCAAAGGATTAGAAAGATTTGGGGACCAAAGTTGTCGTGTTTGACCATTGTTTAATTTGACTATACATTACAAAGTGGTTTCGTTTTCAACTTTTTTCTTATTTTAACTTCTTTCTCTATTATTGTTTATGAGAAAAGTTTACGTAGTCATTCATGTACCAATAATACATAAACGCACTAATTAGAAAGAGTGACCCTGATGATACTTTTTGACTTTAGATATGCAAATGAAAGATATATGCTCAAAACTATGTTACATATGGACTCTTGTCAATTTTATCAATGCAAATAGCATCTCTCTTTTCACCTAAAATAGAAATCTTCGATTAGAAATAGAATACAAACACATAGAAAATCCATAATTTTTGTTTCTTCGTATTATTCATGAATTAATTATCGTTATTTTTAAATAGTTTTGAACATTGTGTAAATTATTTTTAAACACAATGTAATAGATTAGATGTATAAACATCAATGTTCAAAAAAGCGGTTTATAAGCGTAGTCCAGCACTTAATTTTTAAATACAATAGTAATATATATATTTGTGTTTTCTTCATATTATTTCTGAAATAATGATAGTTATTTTTAGATACGATAGTATATATATATTTGAGTTATGAATATACGTTCTGAATTGTAACTGCATTTTTTACTATAAGAAAAGTGCGGTACGATTCAAATAGTAACGAAGATACATAAATATATATGTATATGCAGATATTTTGGCACTGTTACAATATTGTTGTGCTGTGGTTTTGTAGTGCGATACGGTTACTATTTAGAGTCTAATTTAGATGATGTATGAAAAAAAACTTTTTTTTTCTTTCTATAGGCATAGAAGGAATAGTTGTGATGGCCGTGTATTGAATTTTCGAACAAGAATGATTTTGCTACAATTTGTATTTTGTTTTCTTTCGCTGCGAAAGGGGAAAAAAAGAAAGTGGCAGAAGAGAAGTTGTCGTGTTCATGTGTTCGAACATGTGAAGAGGTTGGAGTTTTGTGAAGGACGGTACAAAATAGTATTAGATTGGTTCTTTAAGAGACACTTACGTGTCTTTTTGATCCACTTTAGTCTCTCCAGTTTAGGTCATTCTTTTTGACCTTTCGTCTCTTCTAAGTTCTAAGTTCTAAATTACTTTCTATTTGAATCTTCCTTTCATTTTGGTCAAGTTATTATATATACTTTTGTCAAACTAAAAATTCATATATAAGAATTATTTGGGTCATAGAAGCAACATCCATCAGCAAGGAAGAAGAGAAATCAACTGTTGTATACTTGCATCAAGACTTAGAATCTAAACGAAGAACAAGTAGTAGTATCGTGAAAGAGGAGAAGTCAACAGAAAAGTCAAGAATGATATGTAACGTGTTATGGGCCTGTTGGGTGTGTGTGTGAGGTTTAAGGTCCATACAGAAGAAATGTTTTCTTGTTAGTTTAGTTAAGCCCAACCGTAAGAGTAACTTTGTTATGTTTAAGTTAGAAGCGGTTTCTATGATTGGTCCCAACCGTTAACAACTGCATGCTAACAATCGCTAGACGAGTGATCGTGGAAAAATTAATCAACACCTAAGTTAAGCTAAATAGTAATTGAGTTGGTGAGAGTTGTTAGAATAGAATCTAAGATAGATTGTTTAGTCTTCTGGCTTGTAAACTTAGAATACAACTAGTGATAAGTATGGTAAAATGGGTAGTTAATCTAGTGATTTTGAGTGTGTAAGTACATACATAAGTATATCATGTGGAAATCTTGCTATAAGTATGTGTTTAAGATCATACAATATGTAAGAAAATAAGTATGATTGAATGAGAGTTTAAAGAAATCGATTTTCTACGAACTTATGAGGGAAGAAAGAGAGAAAATAAACAAACAAACCTGAAATCAGAGTTAGAATTACAACAATTTTTTTACCAGTTAATTAGTTTAAATTTAAGTGTGCAAAAAAATACAAGTTTAGTTTTGAAATTATAAAAAAGGAAAAAAGAGGAAAAATTGCATTAGAGATTTAGGTATTCTGAATTTGTTTTGACAAAACCTAATTCAAAATTAAGGGGGTGTTATTGGATCATTGATTTTGATGTATTTGGAAATCCAAACAAAAATCTTATGTTATTCAATCATTAATTTTAAAATAACTATCAAAATCCTGTGTTATTGGTTGTATGATTTATAAATATTAGTTAAAATCCTATGTTATTCGTTTAGTGATTTGTTTTTGGATTTTAAAATCCGCAGTATGTTTTAAATGGATTTGAAAGGATTTGATAGAGTAAAATAGAAGGATTCAAATCCAAGGATAAAACATGTTATTTCAAAATCCATGTATTTTGATTTTATAAATAATAAGGATTTACAAATTCTAGGTAGATTTACAAATTCATAAACCAATAACCCCCCTTAGGTATTCTGAATTTGTTTTGACAAAACCTAATTCAAAAGTAAAAGTTTTAAGTGGAAACATTTTTATGTTTTATGAAATTATATAATTGGTAGCAGATCACCATGGCCAAAATCAAGCCCGGCCTAGATTCGGTGGTTTTGACCCAAACTAAAAGATTTTGTGCATCTGAGTAGATAAATGGGCTTACTTATAGGCCCAATAAGTCACCACCCCCTGATTGTTCTATTTAGTCGGTTTCACACCAGGTGTACTTTAATTTTGTCAATGCAATGAATTATGTATGACAAAACCTTTGTTGACTATACTATAGTTTTATTATTAAGTCTTTAGTCAACTATATATTAAAAGCTTGAATAACAGATGTGTTACGTTTTTTTTTCAAATAGTTTTCGCCCCTAATTAAGAGATGGATCAAGCTACAATATATTGGAATTTCTAAGAAAATTTGAAACATATAGCTACATTACTTTCTTATAGTATCGAAATATTTCTCGTAACCACAAACCAATAATAATTTAACATATTTTTACTATTCTTAATTATTTTATTTATTTTTTAATTATTGCGTTTTGAAGCTTACGGTTTACTAATATAAAACTATAGAGAAATTTAGATAATTATTATTTGTGAATCGACCAAAAAAATAAGAAATAAATCTGATAGGAAACCGGAAATATGTGATATGTGTATGTATACAAAACAAATAATTATTTGAAACAAAAACTTAAGATTTCATGTAGAAGTATTAATCTTTTTGTTTTAAAAAAATAAAATATTAATCTTTGTTTTGATATAGAAGTATTAATCTTTTGGCCAGTCTTTTGTTATAACTTTTGTTTAAATTCAGTGAACACTAGTTTTTGAGTGGTGCTTGTCTTCATCAACATTTTTACTAGAGTAGGATTGGATCAACTCATGTGCAATGAACTAAAATTTGTTTTTAAGGTTGGGGTATTAATGAACATCAGAGGACCCAATAAGGAAACAACCTTTGAATTTGAAAGTGGTATAGGCTTTTTACCTTTTCAATCCATTGACTTTAAATTGCGACTGCGACTGCAACATTTATATCAAACTGACCACATAAAATTAAAATCTTTCTTCTGTTTACATTTTGGCATGCGTTTAGATTGGTGTCTACAAACTCATCTACCAAAAACATAGCATCGGTTTTTTCAACTTTTACTTATGTGATATGCAAAGTTGGATTGGTAAAGTGTAAACGGTAAACCTAAGGTAGTTGAAACTATCTTAGCGGCTTACAAAATAATAATATAATAAAAGTTATTTATCAATATATTTTATCAAAATGTATAGATTTTGGTATATTTATACATTTTTATAATTATATTTATATTTATTTTTGTAATTTTTTTTTATCTAATTGCTATTGTTTTTGTTGGTCAACCAGTCATAAAATTTCCGCAAACATATCTATTTTTAAACGCTAAACCAATAGTTCAAAACACATAATAACCGCAACCGCCCGCTTCCACAAACTTCCGTAACCGCAGCCGCTGCGTTTAAACCAGTCAAAACTCAAGCCCTAAGTAGGCAGTTCAAAAGCAAATAATATAATAGTATATTTTATTCTCATTATCTTATCTCTCAAACATAATGTAAATTATATACTCCTGTATGCATATTTTATCATAAAATTTAAGAAAACTTCAGATATTTTCATGCAATTTAATAATTTATATAGAGAATGGTAAATTTTTTTTGGCCAATAGATTTTGAGCTCCACATATCATAAAAAAATGTAGTAGGTTTTTATCATTGCAAATTGCAAAACGTTCACACTTGGAAGAGACTTTTGTGGAGAACAATGAAAAGAAGATTATAAATATCTCTTCTCTCCTCATCAATTCAATAATGACTAAAATTCATTATATGTGTTTTTTGTTAACGGAACCGACGAGTGGTACTTGAAAGTTTCTAAATACGTATAACTCTAATTTATAGATATCCACGAGTACACATGAAACCAAAATATAATGAATTCATCATATTCATACAATACAGAAGGATGTGAAAATCAATAATGTAATGGTCCCTTATCGATTATAGGGTTTTGCTTTATGCTTCAAAATAAAAATAAAAAAGTTTGAATTTTGGTAATTGGGCACCATGTTCATGTGCCAACTAGTTCACAGCTAGTCCCTCACCACAATAATAAAAGAGTGAGGACTGTATAAAAATGCATCATGTATGTTTTAAGTAAATATAAGTTTTTGAAAAAAAAATCTATAAATTCTAATTTTTGCATACAGTTTGTTCAGTGATTCGGATTTTTTTTTCTGTATAATTTTCATTCTAAACATTGTAATGCCGATTTGCTTGGCTCATAATTTTAAATGTGTAAGGTACTACTAATGTTGTATATGCTTATCATTTCTAGTGAAAGGGTTCATATTCCCAAAACTTTTCATAAATAGTGTTATTTTGGAGATTTCTCTTTGTTTCATAAAGAGTGTTATTCCAATACCATGTTTTAATACTAAGTTTTCTTTAAATCTACTCTTAACCCAAATTAACCTCATATTTATTAAATTTAAATGTATAGTTTAATATTTGGTTCTTAATTTGTGTGCAATAATGTGAAACTGAATGAGTATTTTTTTTTTATGTTGCGTTTACAATGATTTGACAAACCACTGGTACAAATAATTGCATATATTATATATGATTGGTAGGCAATTCTAGAAGGAAAAAATTATGACAAAGGAAAAATGAGAAAAAAGACAAGATAACTTTATTTTGTCATTTATATAAGAAAAGATGAAAGTACATTTTGCATGCCTGTGATTTTGAATAAGTGGCGAACTTGAGTTATTGAACATATTTGTACAAACTCCCAAAAAATAACATGATTATGGAAACTTGATGATTAAAAATAGACCCTAATCTAATATACAAAGAAACTATTATAATTATAATACAGATTAGGTTTTATAAGTACAGACAAAAGCTGGATTAAGAAAGTCAAACCTCTCCTTTAAAGCTTTTGCTGTCTCCAATTCTTAAATTTATTTTTCTCATTCTTTTTTCGTCTATTTTGATTACTTACTGTGAAAATTATTATTTAAAATCAGAGTAAATAATATTTGAGATTTGGAGAAACATAAGCCTGAAAACTGTTATAAAAGACTTAACACAATAAAAAAAAGAAATGTTTTGTTAAATATTACCAAAATTGTGTTATATGATAAAAGATGATCTTTCTTTGCTTTTTTTTTTGTTCAATATTTTCGTGAAAAATTGTGTAATATATGATGAAAGATGCTCTTTGGTTACATGTGACTTTACCGCCATGTAAATCCAAATCATACGATTCTTTTGTTTTTGTATTTTTTTCGTTTTTTTTTTTTGGCATACTTTCATATAAATGTCGGTCACATTATATATTCACGGACAATTTTACATGCACGATTGCATATTTTTTTTTTTCTTGTGCTTACTAATTAAGTCTTTTGGTTAATAAAACAAACTAATATCATTTAGTATGATTGATTTGGCTTAGAGCCATTTCCCCATCCATATCATGTACATGTCACTTCCAAGTACCGACTTAAAATTGGAGTCGAACGTACGTAAGTGGAAGTTTACAAAGATGGTTTGTGGTCCTTGTGGACTATTAGGATATACTTCAATCTTATTTACTAAGATACGTTTATATCTCTTAAGGCAACTTGTACATGTATAAATACAACTCTTGACATATGGAATAAACAACTTTTGCATTCTATTCAATATATTTCATGGTATCAGAGCTAAAAGATTCTGACCTAATTTTCTTCTTCTTCTTCTTTGTTCTTCACCGCCATCACAACGTTTTGTGACTGCTTCTACATTCAAAACACTTGATTCTATATTCTATCTTCTACTTTCTACTTTCTATCCCTTTTAGATGTCGGGTTCAGAAGATCTACCCGCTGCACCTAAGTTACTCGGTCCTAATCCCCCTGTCGTGGCCACCACGTCTTCAAACCCTTATGCTATGAGCTCCTCTGATAATCCTGGCGCTTTGATCTCCTCGGTTATCTTACAAGAAAATAATTACACTGAATGGGCAACGGAACTTCGCAACTCGCTTCAAGCCAAATTCAAAACTGGCTTCATTGACGGGACAACACCACGACCCGCAGCTGGTCTCGAGCTGGAACAATGGATGGCTGCGAATTCTATGATCATTGGATGGATTCGTACTTCCATTGCTCCTCACATCCGTTCTACTGTTTCTTTTCTTGACGAAGCTTCTATTCTTTGGGAAAGTCTGCGTGTTCGTTTTTCAGTTGGAAACGGAGTCCGGAAACAAGTTCTCAAGGATGAAATTGCTTTATGCAAACAAGATGGCCAAACTGTTCTTCAATACTATGGCCGCTTGTCTAAGCTTTGGGAAGAGCAACGTAACTACACCTCTCATCATCTATGTCGTTGTGAAGTTTCTCCTCTCCTCGTCAAAGAGCGTGAAGATGATAAGATTCATCAATTCCTTTTTGGTCTTGATTTACCCCGGTTTGCTAATATCCGTTCTAAGATCACCGACGAGGATCCTCTGCCTTCACTCAATCAAGTCTACTCGCGTGTGATTAGGGAAGAACAAAATCTCGAAGTTACTCGCCTCAAAGAAAACCCAAAACCAGACGCCATCGGTTTTTCTGTTCAAACCGAAACTTCTTCCCAAGTCGCTGCAGTATCTACTTCCAAGTCTCGTGATCGATCATGTACTCATTGTCGCCGTAAAGGTCATGACGTCACCGAATGTTTTTTGCTTCATGGTTTTCCCGAATGGTACTATGAACAGAAAGGGAGTGGTCGTGGCTCCTCTGAAACACGATCTACTCAACGTGGAGGACGTTCTAACCAAGGCACCGGCCGTGGCCGTGGTCGGGTTAACAATGCTCAAGTCGTGTCTACCTCAGCTACTCCCACGGACCAGATTTCTCACCTGATCTCTCTTCTCCAAGCTCAACGTCCTGCTGTTTCCTCTGAACGGTTATCGGGTAAAACTTGTCTTACTGATGTCATTATTGATACTGGTGCCTCTCATCACATGACAGGAGATCTGTCTATTCTAATCGATGTCTGTGATATTTTTCCATCTCGGGTCACTAAACCGGATGGGACAGCCTCGCGTGCAACTAAGAGTGGAACTCTTCCTCTAAACTCCACATATAAGCTTCGTGATGTGTTATTTGTTCCTGATTTTGATTGCACATTGATCTCGGTGTCCAAATTACTCAAACAAACGGGTTCTATTGCGATATTTACTGATACTTTGTGTTTCTTACAGGACCGTTTTTCGAGGACTTTGATTGGGGCGGGGGAAGAACGTGAGGGTGTCTACTATTTTACGGGTGTTTTGGCTGCTCATGCTCACAATGCTTCATCTACTTCTTCGATGTCTGGAGCCTTGTGGCATAGGAGATTAGGCCATCCTTCTGCTTTTGTTTTGAATTCTTTACCTGAGTGTCATCAATCTTCTCAAGATGTTAGCAAGATTGAGAGTTGTGATATTTGTTTTCGTGCTAAACAAACACGTGAAGTTTTTCCTCTTAGCATTAATAAAACTTTGGAATGTTTTTCATTAATTCATTGTGATGTTTGGGGTCCATACCGTACTCCATCTACTACTGGTGCCGTATATTTTCTCACAATCGTTGATGATTTCTCTCGGTCTGTTTGGACTTATTTAATGGCTGCGAAATCGGAAGTCTCTACTCTTCTCCGGAATTTTTGTGCAATGACGGAGAGACAATTTGGTAAACCGGTTAAAATGATTCGAAGTGACAATGGTACTGAATTTTTATGTCTTACCAAGTATTTTCAAGAAATGGGAATATTACATCAAACATCGTGTGTTGATACTCCGCAGCAAAACGGTCGGGTCGAGCGGAAGCATCGCCACATTCTGAACGTCGCTCGTGCGTGTCTTTTTCAAGGCAGCCTTCCTGTCAAATTTTGGGGTGAAAGCATACTTACCGCTACGTATCTCATTAACCGAACACCCTCCTCTGTTTTGCAAGGAAAGACTCCTTATGAAGTCTTATTTGGCACACGTCCGTCATATGCCATGCTACGTACCTTCGGCTGCTTGTGTTACGCTCACATACGTCCTCGTGATAAAGACAAATTTGCGTCTCGTAGTCGCAAGTGTGTATTTTTAGGTTATCCTTTTGGTAAGAAAGCTTGGAGGGTCTATGATCTTCAATCCGAGAAGATTTTCATGAGTCGGGATGTTCGGTTTCAAGAAGATGTTTTTCCGTTTGCCTCTCCCGATCCTACACCCGTGCACTCATTATCTCTTTCTACTCCCGTAGCTGATGATGATTGGTTCATGCCGGTATTCACATCGAGTGTTCCTAGTGCCTTGCCAACCTCACAAATTAGTGTACCGGATAACCATGGATCGATCCCTTCTCCTTCGGGATCGATCGATCCCACATTACCACACGATGTGACTGATCTTGATACTTCTCCCTCGGTCGACATTTCTTCTTCTACTTCTTCGTTGCTCCCGTCTACCGTTGAGGTTGCTTCAAGTACTAAACCTGTTGATCCCACAACACTCTCAGTTGATCGGTTGGACTCTTCTATGACTAGCACATCTTCTCCACCGATAGCATCACCTATGGAACCAGTTGAACCCTCCTCTCCTGGACTACCAGAATTATTAGGCCAAGGTAAACGGAAGAAAACTCCTTCGGTTTTACTCAAAGATTATGTGGTTCCTCCTACTCGTTTATCCTCTCACGTTCACTCCCCTGGTCTCCCCTCTTCAACGTCTTCTTCTACGGTCTCTGGTAAGATTCTCTATCCTCTCTCGGATTATTTAACGGATAGTGGTTTTTCAGCCAATCATGTTGCATTTTTAGCTGCTATTCTTGATAGTAAAGAGCCGACTCACTTCAAGGATGCTGTACTTATTAAAGAGTGGTGTGAAGCTATGCAACAAGAAATCGATGCTCTCGAATTAAATCATACGTGGGATATAACTGATTTACCACCAGGAAAGAAAGCTATAAGTAGTAAGTGGGTTTACAAACTTAAGTTTAATTCTGATGGTACACTTGAACGTCATAAAGCTCGTCTCGTTGTCATGGGTAATCATCAAAAGGCGGGAACTGATTTCAAAGAAACGTTTGCTCCGGTAGCTAAAATGACAACGGTTCGTTCTTTACTTGCTGTTGCTGCTGCTAAAGATTGGGAAGTTCATCAAATGGATGTTCACAATGCTTTCTTACACGGGGATCTTGAAGAGGAAGTTTACATGAAACTTCCTCCAGGTTTTCGTGGCTCCGATCCATCTAAGGTGTGTCGTCTCCGCAAATCTTTATACGGCCTTAAGCAAGCTCCTCGCTGTTGGTTTTCCAAGCTCTCAACGGCCCTACGTCAACTTGGTTTTAAACAAAGTTATGAGGACTATTCTTTATTCTCTCTCAAAAACGGGTCGATGGTTCTTCATGTACTTGTTTACGTTGACGATTTTATAGTGGCTGGAAATGATCTCGATGCTATCAACAATTTCAAGACCAAACTTCATCAATGTTTTCATATGAAAGATCTTGGAAAATTGAAATATTTTCTTGGCATCGAAGTCTCTCGCGGACCGGATGGTTTTTGTCTTTCTCAACGCAAGTATGCCCTTGACATCATTAATGAAGCCGGTATGCTTGGTTCTAAGCCTTCAGCTGTTCCCATGGAACTCAATCACAAGCTTGGTTCCGTCACAGGTCCGGAGTATGAAGATCCAGAACAATACCGTCGTCTTGTTGGTCGGTTCATTTATCTTACGATCACACGACCGGATCTTACATATGCTGTCCATATTCTCTCACAGTTTATGAAGGCACCACTTGTAGCTCACTGGGAAGCTGCTCTACGCCTGGTTAGCTATCTCAAAGGGTCTCCTGCACAAGGAATTTTTCTTCGGTCCGACAGTCACTTGTCTCTCACGGCCTATTGTGACTCGGATCTTAGTGCTTGTCCTCGGACTCGCCGTTCTCTTTCGGCTTATATTGTGTATCTTGGTGATTCTCCTATTTCTTGGAAAACCAAGAAACAAGACACCGTGTCTTCTTCTTCCGCTGAAGCTGAATATCGTGCCATGGCTTACACACTCAAGGAAATCAAATGGTTAAAGGCTCTTATGACAACGTTAGGTGTTGATCATACACATCCTATTCCTCTCTTTTGTGATAGCCAGGCTGCTATACATATCGCTGCAAATCCGGTGTTCCATGAACGTACGAAACACATTGAACGTGATTGTCACCAAGTTCGGGATGCTGTTCAAGACAAGCTTATTTCTACCGTACATATTTCTACTCATGATCAAGTTGCTGATCTTCTCACCAAGTCTCTTCCCCGACCACAGTTTGAATTTCTCATGTCCACGTTAGGTATTCGCGATTACGAATTACCAACGTGAGGAGGGGTATTAGGATATACTTCAATCTTATTTACTAAGATACGTTTATATCTCTTAAGGCAACTTGTACATGTATAAATACAACTCTTGACATATGGAATAAACAACTTTTGCATTCTATTCAATATATTTCATGGACCACTGAAACGAAAATATAAATAAGAAATGCAAATTGTTTATTACAAAACCAAAATTACAACAATTATAATGCTAAGAAACTAGCATTATATATAGATAATTTTTGAGAAATACCCAGTGTACTCCTTTTTAAAAATACCCCATTTATCTATCTATTTTCAAAAATACCTTTTTTTAAATATAAAAAATTATAAAGTTTTATATAGTTTATAAGGTACTTCTATATAATAACTACTACTGAGAGATTCGATACAAATATTTTTAAATAGTTTTAAATCGTTTTTATAAGTTTTATAAGGTTTTTAAAAGGTTTTTAAAAGGGTTTATATGGTTTTTATAAGGTTTTTATAATTTATTTTTACGCTATTTATGAAAGGTATATAAAGTTTTATACACATATAAAGGTAATTTGTGTATATATTTATAAGCTTACACACATATTTGGATAAATTTCAACATTTTTAGTGGGTTTTTTGATAAAATTTGAAAATGGGGTATTTTTTAAAAGAGGTATATGAAAAGGGGTATATTTGAAATTCCCATATATAGTTACAACTAGATGTCATTATGCTAAGAAAATAGCATTATTATATAGTTATAATGGCAAAACCTATTTTCTTATTAATGTTACTAGTAGCACAAGTGACAAGACTCAAAACTATTATTAACTAAAGAATATTTACACGTTAACCTTACACAACATATCAAGATCCAAATAATGCTATTAATTATAGTTAGTTTCATATTCTTTTATTATATGAAAGCAGTTTCCAAATTTTAATTTTTATAGTGTGACCACTATTGTTGTAGTGTTGTAATTATCTGTTTATTTACCCTAAAATCGTAACAAAGCTATAATAGTCAGTTCACGTGATGGTCTATTTCCATGCATTTCTCACCGACCTAACCTTCCTTTTATTTTTTTTAGGTTCTTTTAAAATGAATTATGTTTATTTACTTTACCTTATTTGTTACTCATAAATTTTTTATGATAAATGTATTATATATCCAAATAATACAATATCAAAATAAATAAAAATATATTTAATTTAACTGTATTTATACATATTTTTATAAATTTATTTTCTTTATAATATTGATAACCATTTCTCCTTAGTAATTTTGAGCATTCAATGTAAACTTAAATTATTAATAGTAATAAAAAAATTAGTATGATTATTAATATTACATAATGAAGATTTTTATTATAAATAAAAATAAAATAAATTAAAGAAAGAATAAGTATATTATTAAAACACGTTAGAAATATAATAAAACTGAAACAAAGTAAGATACATTATACAAAAAAAAATCTCTTAAAAAACAAAGTATACAATATTGATCATACATAACAATTATCATTATATAAATGGATTTCTCATAAAAGTGTGTACAATACTCCCAACATTTTTTTTCCCCTCGACTTACAAAATAAAAAAAACATTATTCAACAGAATAAAAAAAAAACAGAAATAATTTGCAATAGTATTATAAAACCATTTTTTTTTTAACACTTAATTTCATTAATTATGAATATGGTCTACATGAAGTGCATTCCAAAGACATTCTGGAGCATAATAATGAAATTTAAAATTACAATGAAATGGAAGATTTTCCTTTGCTAAACAGTCTGCAGCATGATTACCAAGACGAGGAATCCATCGGGTTTTAGCTTCTGAGAACTTATTGAGCCATATCTTGATATCTCGAATCCAGTTATGATGATGAAAATCAAGTTGTTCTCCTATGACAATTTTATGGACAGTTTGATTGTCACCTTCAAAAATTACCTTTCGATATCCTCTACTCCATGCATGTTGAATCGACATTAAAAGAGCTTGGAGTTCTGCCTCTAAAGGGGATAATCGCCTTCGTAGGTGATTTTGACATGCTCCTAACTAAGTTCCATTGCTATCTCTGAAGATCCAAGCTGCTTTAGAAATCTCCCCTTGCTGTTGAAGATTACAATCATAATTACACTTGACAAAGCTTTGTGGAGGAGGGACCCAATTCTGAGGAACCGGAGTAGAAGAAGATGATTGCAGAAATAGATCTTCTTGTGATAAAATTATTGCCCATTCTCCAGCATCTATACTAGCAAGTTGAATATCCTTTCTCCAATGGGTGTCTTTTTGCTGAAAACAAAGAAGGTTTCGACTTTTCCAAAGTCGCCAGAGGATCCAAAATGGGAGTTGTCTTGTCTTTAATGTGAGAGTATGGTTCTTGTTGATCTCCAAAAGAAATTTGATCTTATCATCCAAAGAGATTCTAATATCCAGCAAACTTTGAACATTGAGTTGAGAGCTTCTCCAAACTCTTTGGGCATGAGGGCACATGAAAAAAAGATGCTCTACCGATTCATCAGCACTGCAACATCGCTTACACCTAGCGTTAGAAACTATTCTCCGATGTTGAAGAATTGTGCCGATAGCTAAAGTATTGGAGAGAAGCCGCCATAGGAAATGACGTATCTTTGGAGCTATATTAAGCCGCCAGATTGCTTGTTTTATTTCCAAAGATCCATCAGGAGGTCTTATCGCAACAGCAGGTTCAACACTATGAATTGCAAGCCAATAACCAGATTTCACCGTATAAATACCAGAAGAATTATAATGCCAACCAAGCATATCAGGTTCAGAAATAGCACTTAAACGAATTTGTTTAATCACTTCCACATCTTCAGCCACAATATTTTCTTCTAGGGTATTTATATTCCACGATCTAATCAAAGGATTGAAGAGATCTTTAACCAAAAGAAGATTATTATTAGTACCTTCTAGTCTTGTAGCAGGACGAGGAAGATTTGAAGGATCCATGGATCATTCCAGATATCAATAGTTGAACCATCTCCAATTAACAGTCTAAGACCTTTTTTTAGAAGATCCCTACCCTCAAGAATTGATTTCCAAGCAAAAGAGGCTTTCCTTCCTTGGCCAGCAAGTAGAATAATAGAATGTTCATAATATCTCCCTTTAAGAAGTCGAGCAAGCAAGCTGTTTGGAGATTGAAGAATTCGCCAGGCCTGTTTGCCAAGCAGAGCAACATTAAATTTCTCTAAGTCTCTGAAACCTAAACCACCTTCTTTCTTAGGTAGACTTAGACGTTGCCAAGATAACCAATGCATTTGTCTTCCATCATTTCCTTTACTCCACCAATATTTCGCCAATAGAGCATTAATCTCTGCACAAATACCAGTTGGTAGTTTAAAGCAATTCATACTATAAACTGGTAAAGCCATAACAATAGTCTTGATTAGTATTTCTTTCCCAGCCTCAGATAAGTTACGAGTAGACCAGCCACTTGTTCTCTCTTTAACCTTGTTAAGGATGTACTGAAACATCTCTTTCTTTTTGCTTCTAAACTGTTCGGGCAAGCCTAGATATCTCCCAGAGCCTTCGTCATTATGTATATTGAGCAATCTTCTTAGTATAGTCTTTCGATGAGGAGCTAATCTTGAACCAAAGATGATTGAAGATTTCCTTAGATTGATAGCTTGACCAGACGCTTTTTCATAGACAGTAAGGATTCGCATAACCTCTTTACAATGACGAGGAGTTGCATGACAGAAAAATAGAGAATCATCCGCAAATAAGAGATGATTAATCCAAGGACCTGAATTACTGATCTTCATGCCTTTGATTTTATTATCACGTTCTGCCTTTTGAAAGAGATGAGACAGAATGTCCGCACAAAGAATAAAGAGATAGGGAGACAAAGGATCACCTTGTCGGAGACCACGGGAAGGTCTCACCATACCTCTCGGACTACCATTAATCATCGTAGAAAACGTGACCGACTCAACACAGCTCATGATCCAAGAAACCCATTTAGAATCAAAACCCATATGGAGCATCACCTCTCGCAAAAAATCCCATTCAACTCTATCATAGGCTTTAGAAATATCAGTCTTAATAGCCAAATAAGAATTAGCCCAGCGTTTCCGAGACTTCAAAGAGTGTAGCATTTCATGAGCAATTAACACATTCTTGAATATTTCTTCCCGGAATAAATGCAGCTTGATTCTCTGAAACTATGCCACTTAAATGAGTCTTGAGGCGAGCTACCAAAATCTTCGAAATGATTTTATAACTAACATTGCAGAGTGCAATGGGTCTAAAATCACCCATTGATCTTGGATTATCTATCTTCGGGATGAGACAGATATTTGTATGATTGAGAGAACCTGAACTATGCCATTAGCAAAAAAAGATTTTATTTCTGCTATAATGTCTTCTTTGATATCAGGCCAAAATTGATGATAAAAAGCTGCTGAAATCCCATCAGGTCCAGGGGCTCTAAATCCCATCCCATAAAACCAATTTTTTTGTTTTTGTTTTTTTTAAATAAAAAATATATATGTGGTAATATATATAGGAGTGAGGAGGATGAGGAGATTGTTTGTCTACTCTGTCCGTGTCTTTCAAATTATAAAACAAAAAAAACAAAATTAAATTTTTTCAAAAGTGTCGGTGAATTCCAAATCTTTGTCTTCTCTTCTTATGTAACCGTTTCAGTTTCGCTTCCGAAATTCCAAAATCTCTAATTCCTCCACAAAACCAGATCGGCTTTGATGATTTTGTAAAACAACTCAGCGATTATTATATATGGAGACGGGAGCGGCGGTTACGGCGACGGTTACGGCGGCGACGATGGGGATAGGGACAAGGAAGAGAGATCTGAAACCTTACAAAGGAATAAGGATGAGAAAATGGGGCAAATGGGTTGCGGAGATACGCGAACCGAATAAAAGGTCGAGGATCTGGTTAGGTTCTTACTCGACGCCAGAAGCTGCGGCGAGAGCTTACGACACAGCTGTATTTTACCTCCGTGGTCCGTCGGCTCGTGTTAATTTTCCGGAGCTTTTGGCTGGACTAGGAGGAGGAGGAGGAAGTAGTGGTGGTGGTGGTGGTGGTGGAGATATGACGGCGGCGTATATAAGGAGAAAAGCGGCGGAGGTTGGTGCTCAGGTAGATGCGCTAGGTGCGACGGTGGTGGTTAGATCAGGAGGTGATTACGAGGATTGTCGTGGTGGTGGTAACGGGTTATTGGATCGGGTTGATTTGAATAAATTACCCGACCCGGAAAATTCGGATGATGATGACGTGTGGGTGAAGAGGAGATAGAGAGAGCAAAGCAAATTATTATTATTAAAAAAAAGAAAAAAAGGTAGTTGTAGAAGAGAATGTTTTTGTGTTTTATCATGCGCTGTGTTGTCGTCGCTAACATACGCGTCTCCATGGGGTTTTGGGTTTTGAATTTTTATCATCGAAGATTTTATAATTAAACTCAAACTCTTACTTATAATTTGTCACTTAACTACTACAAAAATAGATTTGCGTGATCTTAATTAGTATTTTTTTTGCGAATAAAAACGATGTATTATTCAAATTTGTATCCTAATGACAACGTAATTCGAATTTATTTGTAAACAAGTTTGTATTGTAACGTATTTACAAGGCTTAGATTCTTGAATTATGATTTTAGATAATAATACTCACAATAACTGTGATGCAATTCTAACAGTAACGAAAATATATACGACTATATGTAGATTATATTTTATGCTCTACGGTTTTGTTTCCAAAATAAATATTATTATTTTTTGGTTTCACGATATCGATTATTACTTTTCGATTTGTTACTTATCGAAATTGTGTTATTATAAATATGTTTAACGGTAGAGTTCTTTCAAAATTATTAACAGAAAAAATAATTGCACTCTGATAATGTATGTAACCAAATTAATTCTTTTAATTATTCTTTTATGCACCATCATATTTTCTAAAACTGGTAGTAAGCCATCGTTACATGGTAATTGAATAGTTTTATGAATCGAGCATAGTCAATTTTTATTTTTTTGAGTCTACATATCAAAAAGCTAAAAGATGCAAAAAAAAAAAAAAAAAAATTCTCAATCGGGGAAAATAATTCTGATGGAAACTGATGTGTTTTAAAATTTAAAAGTAGAATTACATAAAAACACTCATTTTGTGGAGGTTGGTGCCTTAACAACTAAAGCTCTAAAATTATCATAACCACTAAAAGTGATGTGATGTGTTCTTTTTTTTTTGTGAGGCAAAGATCGATCAACTTACTCATTCGGTTTTCAGGGGCAGTTCTGGTCGGCAAGATTCTTCGGTGATTCTGATATATTTGTGTTTACTTTACTGTAGTCGGCAAAATGTTGAAACGTACACACACATTGGCAAAATGTTGAAACGTGAAAAGTGAGGAACCGTGAGTCTAAAGATTGAACTTGTGACCACAAAAGAGAAAACACACAAACGATTTCGGTTTTCGGACACACAACATAACACAAGACAGAGACTTTGTTCTCAGACATGTTTTGCGTGATCCCACCAACACAAGTACTTTCAGCAAAGACAAAAAAAAAAGAGAAGACGAGTTAAAAAAAAAAAGTAATAACTGAAAGTGAAATTTCGGTTTATGAGTTTTCTTCTTGACTCTAAAAATAATTCAAACATAAGATTCTTATGTCTCATGATGAGCCTTTGACGTTGTGATTGAATTTGATTAAAAATGAGAGAACAATTTTGTTTTCACCTTCGTTCATTGTAAAAGTGGATAAAATAGTTAAAACCTAAAGAGTAATTGCACCAAATTAGATGCAAAATACTATTTATAATTCAAAATAAAATTTATAATTCCGACTTCTTGGAAATAGGACACAATGTTATCAAAATAAAAATAACATACAGTAGTTTTGATTGGTAACCTCAAACTAGAGCGGTAAATTTTTACGAAATAGTGCAAAACTGTAAAAAAAACGGTACATAAAATCTGAGATTAACGCTTTTAGTAATATAACTTTTGATATGGTTTTTATGATTAGTAACCGTTAAAGCGGTACACTCAATACCAAAACGGTATAAGTTACCAATTACAGAGAAACAACATGTTACATGATTTTTATTATGTATTTGGTAAGTGTTAAATGAATATAACATGTTATAACTTGTAATTTGTTCTTGTTGCAATTATTCATTAACTTAATTTTCCTTCCAAATCTTATTAATCACCAAATTAAAGAATAAAGCAAATGGAAGCTCAACAATATTTAGCTTATTATACTAGATTACTAGTACCCATTGTACCGACAAATTCAGCAGCAAGGCATATAAAGATGTTTTGGTTGAACCAAAGCAAGAAGTACCGTAAAAGAGAGTACTTTGGTGGATAAACAAACCAAAGAATGATGAAGCTTTATTTTTATTTTTTTTGTTAATCTTCAAAAGTATGGTTGGACTTAGATGAGAATCAAATACCCAAAGCATCTGATAACCTAACCCATCAATAACACAGAAGCTGATTCTGTACTGCACAAAGAGTCAAAGACAGAGAGAAGTGCACTTACACAGTTCTTGGAAGCTTCTAAATACTATATACTAGGCTCCACCATAATTAGGAAGAGAACAAACAATGATTAAGATTTCAGGTCTGTATCAAGAAGCTGTTGCTTTTCACCGTGAGCATACTCTTTGACAACTAATTTCAAAGAAGGTTTCCACAACCTACAGGATACTACCCAATGTATATCTAGTAGCTTTCTCCTTCGAATTCATTTCTAAATCATCAGCAGCATAGACCAAATACAAAACAGTGAAACCTAAGTTAGAATCTGAAACAATCCCAACCGGCAGGTAGAATCCTCATAAGTCATAAGCCTCATTAAATGTTCGAATATAACCTGAGAATAGAATTGAAATCATGAAATTTCTAATCGCCATTTATCACAGGAAACCCTGCGATTCTACCCTCTAAAACGGCTTCTAGAGCTGTTGGAAAGGGGGGGGGGGAGGAAAAGATTACCTGAAAATTGCAGCTCCACTTCTTGTCCTGCAGTTAACAATCACAAAACCTCAAACTAATCCGTGGAATTCTCAAATGCAATAGTCAGAAGGCAGCAGACTTTATAGAATTTAACAAAATTTAAGAAACCAAAACAGATATAATAGCTGCTATTATTGCATTGCCTCAGCGAATATGTTTTACCAAAACTCTCATACTCAAAATATTTGACTAATATCGAAAACAAGAATGAATATAGAAACCATATAATCTATAAAAGCTTTCCTAATTTGCAAAGCTAGACTCAAATTCAATCATACTAGTCTACTAGAGCTTACTGAAGAATGAGGATTTATAAACGAGAGTGTCCTTATTAGTAATAACATCATGAGGCATTCATTAAAACTGTTCTGATCTTCACATAGAAGAGAAGAAGAAATAGAAAGATGGCTTATATAAGTCCAATGGGTAGATCTCATCCACCCTCAAAATCCAGCTTACAAGCCATCTTACTAGTCCGTTTTCCTCTATGTAAAAAGATTCAAAACCCCAACTGCAACTTCTCCTTCCTAATCATAAACTCACACACCAACACTCTATTACTCCACTTCTTGCCTGCATATAACAATCACCAAAGCTTAAAACTTAGCTGTCTACAAACAATATTCCAAAACAGCTACAACCAGAATCCCCAATTTCATTAGTCAATAACCAGAAAAGTTACAATCTTTACAAACCAAAACAGAGATATTAAGCTACTATCATCAAATGCAACCATTTTGGATTGTTATTCTCACACTTTGGTACCATTTCATAAAATCTAAAACAAGAACCAATCATCAACCCACTCATCAACACTCTATACTCCACTTCTTGCTTGCACATAACAATCACCAAAGCTTAAACAAACTGTCTACAACAATATTCCTACATATATACAACTAAAATTCTCACTTTCAATAGTCAATAACCAGAAAAGTTACAATTTTTACAAACCAAAACAGAGATATTAGCTACTCATCAAATTCAACCATTTTGGATAGTTATTCTCACACTTGTAACAACATAACAATCACCAAAGCTTAAAAAAACTGTCTACAACAAGACTCCAACACATCTACAACTAAAATTCTCAATTTCAATAGCTAATAACCAGAAAAGTTACAAACTTTACAAACCAAAACAGAGATAATACCAACTATCATCAAGTTCAACCGTTTTGGATTGTAACTCTCACACTCAGAATCACATAACCTAATATAGCAACACTCACATTCAAACTAACCAGTCCCACTCCGGAGCTTACCAGCGATAAATTTGTCATAAAACCGGCGACGGTAGCGGCGGAGCAAAGTAAAATGTGATGGTGAGTTGGTGGAATAGGTCTTCCCATGGAATCACGAGAGGATCACGTGAGATATGGTGGTCCCTTATCAAAAAGAATCCAACGGCTAATAATAAAGCAGACTGTTTCTCTTAATTATCTTCAACCGTGAAAAATAAAAATCAGATTTTTTTTTATTTTTTATTTAGTATATTTTTTTTAACCAGGGCTAGGGTTTTCAGATTTCACTCTTTGTCTTTGTAAGACTTGAGCAACTATATAAACTCAACTTTTCTCAATCACTATCTGCTGCGGTCTCGCCGTGCTGCCCACAACAATCTCCGACTTCGTCTTCTCTATCATCATCGTCGTCGCTTCCTAATTTATCTCTCTTTCTCAATTTATCCCTAATTTATCATAAAAACCAAAAAAAAACCCTCAAAAATCTTCACTTTAGGTCTTTTTTTGTGTTCTTTCTTCTCTCAAATCCCCCAAAACATGGCTCAGGTTCAAGCTCCTTCTTCACATTCTCCTCCACCTTCGGTTAACGACGGGGCTGTGGCTTCTGCTACGGCTGGAATCGGTGGCGGCGGCGGCGATGGAGTCAATCACGGTGCTCTCTGTTCTCTCTATGTCGGAGATCTGGATTTCAATGTTACGGATTCTCAGCTTTATGACTATTTCACCGAGGTGTGTCAGGTCGTATCTGTTCGTGTTTGCCGTGATGCTGCTACCAATACTTCTCTTGGCTATGGTTATGTTAACTACAGCAACAGCGAAGATGGTTTGTGCCCTAAATTTTTCTCCTTTTTAATTGGTAACATATTGACATTATGTCAAAGATCTGATTTTTTGATTTTGTAATCAGTCCTCTGGCTAATTTGAGTAATGGGTATTGTTTGATTTGGTTTATATATGTGATTTGCACGATTCTGAATTCTTTGTTAGGCCAATGTTAGATGGTTCTCTGATTTTGTTTTAGGGATTTTGTTATTACTTTGCTTTGGTTGAGTTAGTCTGTTTTAAGTTTTTTTTTGTTTGTAATGGCAGCGGAAAAGGCATTGCAAACGCTGAACTACACTAGTCTCAATGGCAAGATGATTCGGATTACTTACTCTTCTCGTGACTCTTCTGCTCGTAGAAGTGGTGTTGGCAACTTATTTGTCAAGGTATTTCCTTTTTTGAATTCTCTAGCAGTTTCTCTCTCTGTTTGATTGGCTAATTATGTGACCTTTTTCTCAACTTGAAGAATTTGGACAAGTCAGTTGATAACAAAACTCTGCACGAGGCGTTTTCCGGGTGTGGGACTATTGTGTCCTGTAAGGTTGCTACCGATCACATGGGTCAGTCCAGAGGATATGGGTTTGTGCAGTTTGATACTGAGGATTCAGCTAAGAATGCGATTGAGAAGCTGAATGGAAAAGTATTGAATGATAAACAGATTTTTGTTGGACCTTTTCTCCGTAAGGAGGAAAGAGAGTCTGCTGCTGATAAGATGAAGTTTACCAATGTTTATGTGAAGAACCTATCGGAGTCGGCTACAGATGATGAGTTGAAGACTACTTTCGGTCAGTATGGTAGTATTTCGAGCGCAGTGGTTATGAGGGATGGAGATGGGAAATCCAGGTGTTTTGGATTTGTCAACTTTGAGAATCCCGAAGATGCTGCTCGTGCTGTTGAAGCCCTCAATGGGAAGAAGTTTGATGACAAAGAGTGGTATGTAGGTAAAGCTCAGAAGAAGTCTGAGAGGGAACTTGAATTGAGCCGAAGATATGAACAAGGCTCAAGGGATACAGGAAACAAATTTGATGGTTTGAATTTATATGTTAAAAACCTTGATGATACCATCACTGATGAGAAGTTGCGCGAGTTGTTTGCTGAATTTGGTACTATAACTTCCTGCAAGGTCAGAATTGTTGTTTTCCCGTACACAACAGCCATCAGAAATACCTTCTTTTTTTTTGGTCTCTTGATTGATTGGAATATCTAACGTTTTGTCAAATAGGTTATGAGGGATCCTAGTGGTACTAGCAAAGGATCAGGATTTGTTGCTTTCTCAGCTGCCAGTGAAGCTTCTAGAGTGGTAATTTAAATAACCTTGTGACACAACGATATTAAATTTGTTTTGAGCCTCTATTGTCTTTCTTGATTCGTTTCGTTTTCCTTTGTTTTGTTTTCCCGCAGCTGAATGAAATGAATGGTAAAATGGTTGGTGGCAAACCATTGTATGTCGCTCTTGCACAGAGGAAAGAAGAAAGAAGGGCTAAGCTGCAGGTAACAATTCCTTCCATAGATCAACAACCTATCTCAAATTCTTTTGACGATAGATCCATTTTCATATATCCCTTATGGCCTTGTTTTAGGCACAGTTTTCTCAGATGAGACCTGCCTTTATACCTGGTGTGGGTCCTCGGATGCCAATATTTCCAGGTGGTGCTCCAGGTCTTGGACAACAGATTTTTTACGGTCAAGGACCTCCACCAATCATCCCTCACCAGGTACCACTTTTTTCTAAGCTGATACATTCTCTAACTTGGTTTGATTATGACTTAATCTGTTGGATGGATGAGTCTTTTAATCAATAACCACTCATCTCATTTCCTTAAACCTGTGATAGCCCGGATTTGGATATCAGCCTCAGCTAGTTCCTGGAATGAGGCCAGGCTTTTTCGGCCCAATGATGCAGCCAGGTCAGCAAGGTCCACGACCAGGTGGCAGACGGTCAGGTGATGGACCCATGCGCCATCAGCATCAGCAGCCAATGCCTTATATGCAGCCACAGGTAGTTAAAAAGAAAAGAGAGCATTTTAAGCATGTCTTTAATCCTGGATCAAGATGAATCTATAAGCCTTTATTTTCTTCTGTCCACTAGATGATGCCCAGAGGACGTGGGTACCGGTACCCTCCTGGTGGTAGAAATATGCCTGATGGTCCAATGCAAGGAGGAATGGTTCAAGTTGCTTACGACATGAATGGAATGCCTTTTGGTCAGCCATTGTCCGCTAGTCAATTGGCTTCTTCCCTTGCTAACTCATCACCTGCTCAACAGAGAACAGTAAGATTCTTTATCAATATATATATCTAGTTTCCACACGGTGTAGAAAAAGAATAAGTCCACTTACATTCTCTGTGTTTGCTTTGGGGTTTGTGTAGCTTTTGGGTGAGAGTCTATACCCATTAGTAGACCAGATAGAACACGAGAACGCTGCGAAAGTCACCGGTATGCTTCTGGAAATGGATCAGACTGAAGTTTTGCATCTGCTCGAGTCACCGGAAGCTTTAAATGCTAAAGTTTCAGAGGCATTAGATGTGTTGAGAAACGTGAATCAGCCACCATCAACACAGGTGAGTGAAGGCAACAAAAGTGGAAGCCCAAGTGAACTCTTGGCTTCACTTTCAATCAATGATCACTTATGAGAAGCTTTTGTTTGAGTTTTTTTTTTTACTTTTGACTCTCTCCTTCTTTCTCCCTTTCTCTGATTGACAAATTTTTGCGGGAATCTATTTGCTGTTTTAGACTTTTGCTTTCCTTATGATTTGCTTCTGTTTTGGTTTGTTACTTTTTTGGGTTGACTTAAAAAGAATGGTTTTTATTATTTTGTTGGATTATAATTTACTATTGCAAGTTTACGTTTAGTTGAAATCTTTTTAGTTATCTTTTCTTTCTTATTTATAATTTCCACGTCATACCAAAGTGAGAAAGTAATGAAATTGGGATATTAGTTCATTAATTAACTTGAGAATTACAAAACTATGTAGTTCCTCTAAAATTTGTATTTAGCATCGTTAGTTGCAGAGTACACAATTAAAAACTATTAACAACAAACGTGAATAGGATAATGGTCACTCTTACGTTTTGTACAGAATTTGTGATAACGCGACATTAGACAATGTGTAAATGAGTATATTAGATAATAAAAAACTTTTTTCAAATTATATTCAATCTTTGAATATAACGGTATTCAATCTTTTTAAACGGTAAACGGTATTCAATCTTTTTCCTACTTTATCAATTATATTCATGTATATGATCCAATATTATCCTGTCTATAGAGCCTACAAGTAAACATACCCTCAATTAAAAGAAGTCTTCCCATAAGGGAAGAAATATGTTTTTTGCTCTAAGATTCTTACAAAATTCAAGAATGAATTTGTAATTTTAACATAATTACTCAACTAATCATGCAATTTTGCAAGCGATCCAATCTTAATCATCAATCAACCAAAATGTGGAAATGGAGTAAATATATAATATGAAGCTCTAATATCAAATATGATCATGTTTCCCATTTGTCATAATGTATTTTTTGTTATTATGCATCTAGTAATAAAATCCTTCGTGGTTCATATTTTGCTTTCAAATTTAAATTTAGTTATATAAATATAATCTTTTTAAGACTAAAAGCATTTTTATCGGTGTAGATACAATAAGAGCATCTCATAAATAAAATAGTAATATTTTTAAATATAATTTTGTTATTAAATTACGTGTTAAGTGGTGAAAAGACTAATAATACTATTAAAACATTTAGTTTAGACGAGTTATCTTTGTTTCTCAAACAAGAGAGGATTCTCATTCTCTCTGCTCATTTTAAAAAATAATAAAATTATTTATTGGTGAGAGATGTTTTTTTGAGAATCTAACTATAGAGATACTCTAAAATATTAACGAGAGGTTAAATCAAATTTAAGAAGCTATGTGGATACACATATACAAGAAAAATAATTAATTTAGTATATAAATAAACGTCTAAAAGATAAGTGAATTGAGAAATAGCAAGTGAAATAGTGGTTCTCACCTTGCATTCTCACCAGATCCGAGTTCGAGTCTGGTCTCTCTTTGTAGATTGAAATGACACTAATTAGGACTGATGAGTGTGATTGCCTTTATAAAGATCAAAAGTAAGTTATGTAGTAATGTTTATTCATTTACAAAGATCGTTCACCTAACTTAGTTGCCTAATTACATCTTACACTGGACCCATAATGTGAAGTCCTTTCTAAACAAAGAAGGCGTAAGCTTGTTAATGAAGTGATTAGCAAAAAAAACTATCTTTTAAAGCTAATATAGTCGCTTAATCACAAAACATGTCCAAACAAAACCATCGAACAAGACTCATATAGAAGTTATCAAATATTAGACAAGTGACAACTACTATTTTGTTGTTGGATTTAAAATACTAATTTTATTAGTTGTTGAAGTCAATTTAAAATCTAAAAGAAACCAAACCACTTATAAGATAAAGATAGAGATAGTAAGGTAAACTACAACACAAATAACACTTTTCATAAAGTTTTGATTAGATTGCACACTTAACTCAATTAATTATTCATTAAGCATAATAAAGCATTCTTACTAATTTTACTAAATCACACTCTTTCTCCATTTGTCCTCTTCACTCACTACTAACTTATTACACTTCCGAGGTCCATCAAAGTCATAAACATGTTTCCCATAAAATACCAAATTTAATCTCTTTGCTTATAGCATTAGTGAGTTAATATTATAAATCTCGTACGATCCAACGTTCATTAAGCGTACGTGGCCCATTTCGATCAGATCCTACCCGACACATCCTCTCTGCTCTCTCTCTACACACTCTCTCAGTCTATCTCTCTCTCTCTACAGTTGTTTTCAAGTAATCTTAACTTTGCCAAAGAATCCCTTTTCTTCTCTTAACCCTTTTCATTGTCCTCTTCACTCTTTCCTCTGTTTTTAATCTTCTCCATTGTTGTGTTCTTTGAGAGGATCTGTTAAGTTTTGGATTAAGAAGGTGAGGAAAGTTTTGATTTTTATTCATGGGTTTTGTTTTTTTTTGTTACCAAATCTTCTAAAATCTAAATGTAGATAAAGAAAAAAGATGACTTTATTTGTGATTCGTCATGGGTTTCTCTTAAAGTTTTTACCTTTATGAAATTGGATTTTTCTTCTTTTTAGTGTATTATAGTGCATGTATAAGCCATTGATGTAAGAGCTTAGCTCTAAGCCTTTCTCTTTTATGCGTTTTTAGATTCCTGATTTCGGATTTTTACAATGAGAGGGGTTTTGTTTTGTTCTTTGTTCTCATTCTGGATTTGAGTCGCATTCCTATATGTTGTGGTCCATTTGAGGAATGTGGGATCGGAGAAATCAAACAAAACAAGACACAATATATGTTATATGTTCCTTTTGTTTTGTTTATGGAAATGAGTGTTTGAAAGCTTTTCTAAAGTCTTTCTATTTCTGTGTTATAGGATATTGTTGTCAAAGATTCAAGATTAGTTGTGTGTGGTTTGTTGGGGAGTATTAAATGGATCATAAAGCATGGCCTTGGAAGAAGAAATCAATGGAGAAAACGGTTGTCGAAAGCAATGGAGAGGTAAGTGGATGTGATGATGGTTACATTTATGCTTTGATGTTAGGTTAGAAGATGGATCTTCTTTGCTCATTTATGGTTACTAGTTAGTAGTTAGTATCAGACTATGATCTGTATGATACTCTCTAGTGTTGCATAGCTTAGCTTGTTTATTATGTTTGAGTCAAGGCTTATCCTTTTGAATGCTCTTTTTGGCAAAAGTAAAAGCCATCAAGCTTTGTAATGAAAACTGAGATACTAATGAATGTGAATCTTGTGTAATAGCTAAAAGTTTTCCTGATTATTTTGGTTTTGTATCGCCTGATTTTATCTGTATTTGCTGATTCATGAGCTTGACTGTTCTTAATATTAGACTGAGAAGGTTGTGGCTGAGAAGATAGAGCTAGAAAATCGCGTTAAAAGTCTGAATGATAAGCTTACCTCTGTCGAAGCTGACAGTAATAAGCATGAGAGTGCGGCACAAGAGGCTATTGTTGGTATACTTACTGAATTTTAATCTACAATCTTTATTTTCCTCGACTTTTTTCCTCTTTAAGCTACCATGTAGCTTTCTGTTTCACTTTAGTTTTATGTTAACAGGCTGGGAGAAGACAAAATCTGAAGTAGCATCTCTCAAGAAGAAACTCGAAGAAGCTTTAAATGAAAAACGCAGGAGTGAAGAAAGGTCGAGTCAAACAGATGCTGGTCTAAAAGAATGTATGCAGCAACTTCGTTTTGTTCGTGAGGAGCAAGAGCGAAGGATGCATGATGCGTTGACAAAAACATCACAGGAGTACGAACGGCGATTGGTTGTTATAAAGACGGAATTGGCAGGTACTGGTAAGAGGCTTGCAGAAGCAGAAGGCGAGAACACTCAACTCTCAAAGGCTTTGTTAGCAAAAAATAAAACTGTTGAAGATTTAAACAGAGAGAGGGATCGTATCGAGGTTGATTTCAATGCTTTAGTGAGTAGTTTAGAGTCGAAGGAAAAAGAAAACGTTTCGCTGAGATATGAAGTCCGAGTGCTGGAGAAAGAGCTCGAGCTTCGGAATGAAGAGAGAGAGTTTAGTCGTCGAACCGCTGAAGCGTCACATAAACTGCACTTAGAGAATGTGAAGAAAGTTGCAAAGTTAGAATCAGAGTGTCAAAGGTTACGGATACTTGTCAGAAAACGGTTACCAGGACCTGCTGCTCTGTCCAAAATGAGGAATGAAGTAGAAATGCTGGGAAGGAGAAGAGCCAATGTAAGCCCTAACAGTCCCCTCAGTGATTCCGAAAAGATCAATAACCTCTCTGAGCAATTATGCTTACTGGAGGAAGAGAACAAGACTCTGAGGGAAGCCTTAAACAAGAAAGTCAGTGAGCTTCAGTTCTCAAGAAATATGTATTCTCGAACAGCGTCTAGACTACTAGAATTCGAGTCTCATGTTGAGGAATCTTCTAAAGGCACAAACATTGAGCCAAGACGGAGAAGCAATGTGTCATGTGAAGTCTCTATTGCATCACTATCAGAATTTGACAATGATGATAAAGTTAGCTGTGCTGATTCTTGGGCTTCTGCTTTACTTTCAGAGCTAGACAATTTCAAGAACAAGAAGCAAATGGGCTCGAGTTTGGTTGGAACCCCTAAAGCTTCAGAGATGAAACTAATGGATGATTTTGCTGAAATGGAAAAGCTTGCAATGGTTGCAAGCACAATCGACAACCGACCTGGAAGTTCTCATATTTGTTCTTCTGATTCCGTTTCAGCTACTGGTCCGGTAGAGAACGAATCTAATGAAACTTCATCAGAGACAACGAAAACTCCTGGAACAGATTTTTCATTAAATCCTGTCGCATCTCCCCAAGATGATTTAATGGGAATATTACCTCGATCTCTTCATGTTGTCGTGAAAGCGATAATGGAGCACAAGCTTCTCACGCAGAGAAACACTGATGAAGTACTTGAAGATATCAGAAAAGCTATGTTAAGTGTAAACCATTCAACCTCCTCTGTGATAACCCATCAGGAGACCAAAAATCTCATTGTGGATGATAGAATAGCTATGGAGTGTGATATCAGAAAATCGATTCACAGTATCATTGAAATTATCGAGGGAGTCAGCTTAAAAGATGATAGTCATGTGTCCAATGGAGAATCTGAAAGGCTTTCAGGATACACTGCTCGCGTCTTGCAATGGAAAACTACAGAGCTAAGTAGTAAACTGCAGCGATTTCTTCATACCTGTTACGATCTATTAGACAGAAAATCAGACGTGAGGAAGTTTGTAGAAGAGCTAAGCTCTGTGTTGGAATGGATGGTGAATCACTGTTTTTCTCTTCAAGATGTTTCCACCATGAGAAATGAGATTAAGAAGCAGTTCGAGTGGGATGAATCCCGGAGTGGAAGTGAAGTTGATATTGGAATATGTCGTCAGGTTTCAGAAGCTGATAAGCTTAAAACAGAAGATGTTTCCTCTTTGGCTTCCAAGGATCAGTCAATTGAAGACAAACTTGGCAATCAAAACTTGTCAAGCAATATGGCTGAAGAAGAGGCAAAGGACAAGACAGAAAGGTAAATGTGAAAGATTGAAGACTTCACTGTTAGCAAAATCATACATTTATATCTAATGCATCAAATGGTTCTTGTTGCAGTGCTGCAGAGAACGAGCTCAAGCTGGACGAAAAACAAAACATGCGAACTGTAAGTTTAAAGCAGAACAAAACATTGAGAATTGCTTTTGCCCAAAACCAATCCGTTTTATGTGTTTAATGATTCAGGAATTGGAAATCACTGCTGCTTCAGAGAAATTGGCTGAGTGCCAAGAGACGATTCTAAACCTTGGAAAACAGCTCAAGGCATTGACTAACTCAAAAGAAACAGCTTCACTTTCTGACAAACTCATGTCTGCTGAAAACTCAGACAATCAAGCTGGTGAACAACCTTCACAAGAGACAAAACCAGAGAAGATATTGACTACCCAGAGATCATCTCTTTTAGATCAGATGAAGGCAGAAGATCACGACACCGGGGAATTAACGACCCAGAAACCGCAAGCAGCAGAGAAAAATGGAAAGGGAGGCAGTTCTGTTTACAATGAAACCATCGAGGCATTGGAACATATTCTTCTCTCTGACAAAAGCAAAGGCGCCGACACAAACTGTTTCGCCATTGTTCCTCAGAAAAAGAGCGGTGGAGTTAAGAGCCTCTGGAGAAAGCTGTTGGGGAGAAAAAAGAAAGGTCAGAGTAACAAGCTCTCTATTCCATTTGCCACCTAAGAAGATGGTGTCATCGAGACTATAATCTAATACCTTAATCCTGTTTCTTAATATGGTCCCAAACTATGCAAACTACTAAACTGTCATCTTCGTAGAATTTTTTGGCAGTATATATATAAATCTTTACGTAGATTTTTACCAAATAAGATGATCATGCTATTTTATTTTACTTTTAGTTCTAGAAAAGATACAATCAGTGATCTTTAGCAGGGTTAAAATAAATTTCCAACGTAGACACCAAATGAAAAGATCATTTGATATAATCTAATCTCATGTCTCAACGAACAAAATGTGACCTTTAAAAGAGACTTCTCAATCTCTGTACAGAACAAACTTGGCGATGTCGTTAAGTCCAGCTTCCTTGTAGCATTGAGCAACCCGATCCAGTGATTCGTCCCATGTCCCTTCAAGTGACGCTAGATTCAGTAAGAACGCAGCCTCGTCCAAATATGCCTGACAGTTGCAAGTTTTGTTTCAAGTCCTTTTATCCAGAAACATGATATGAGAATCTCAATATGACTACAGGCAAAGAACGGACCTGAGATATTGGCTTTCCCCTGTCTATATCTCGTTGTCTTCCTTCACCTGTGATTCTCTCTTTATACTTAACAATCTGCTCCTCTCCCCACTCTGCTATGTGAGCAATTTCCTGGGCAACCATTTCATATGTTCAACACCTTTTTCCCTTCTTTTTTTTTCCAGCTATCAAAATGGTATAACAATATTCAAGGAATCGTACCTCGTATCTACATCCTAAGGTCCACCATGAAGATGTCAGAGCACCCCGAGCAGCGTCTTTCGCCTCTAAGCTACGGCCAAGTCTACAAAACCATAGAGGTCTTAGAGTTTTCTAAAAAGGACATAAGTATCTACCCATCGATCTACTAACAAGGGAGAAAGAGGGCTAATGAGAGAGGATCATACGAACTTCAGCAAAACTTTTGCGTTGAAAGCAAAAGGTCGGGCAAATCCAGGGAAGTTCCCTCTCTTTGTATAAAACTCAGCAGCCACCAAAGCTGAAACCTTGTATTAGCACGTGAAGATAGTTTAAAAAGAGAAAACAACTCAACTACAACAGGATAGATGTTATAACTAGCCTTACATGGTCTCCATTCTCGATATGTCTAATAACTTTACGTTCTAGGGAATCCGGAAACAGTCCAACCTGAATGACATAGCTCAAAATCATCCACATGCCAAAAAGAGTCTGAGATTAATAGGTTCACGAACGATATGTACCTTTCTTAATAGATAGGCATCCAAATCCATCGGTCTTGACTTGGCAAAGTCACCCTTATTGTAAAGTTTCTTCCCAGCTTCGCCTGCAGCATTGAAGATTTCTTGACTTGATTCGTCGGGTTTAGAAATATCTTCTTCCACCAATATTCTGTGAATGAACTGATCAACCTGAATATTGGCCAATGAAATATGATATGAGAATGAACAGCCAGAAATAAATGAATCTACATTAAAGCATCAGTAACTATATAAAGACTCATTACATTATTGGCTAAAAACCAAACCCCATGTTTCTGAACTTCCACCACAGGCATCTCCATACTACAAACACAAGAAACAATGATAAGATACAAAACAAGAGAAATATGAAGATATAACTAGAGAAAGAAGCCTCTAACCTAGAAGGAGCTGTTGGCCACCGCAATAGAGCAATTGAAGAACCTGAAATGAAAATTACAAGTCACACAAACTCAATATGAAAAATTAACTTATTGCACATGTCCATGATCATATTCATACCCGGACTCATTCTCACCAATGGAATAGTAAGAGGCAACAAGCCTTGCTTGGCACCAGGAGAAGCTATGGATTTACCTAAGACAACGTCATAATCACAAGCCAAGTCACCAGTTCCGCCAAATTACACACAATTACTTCGAATATACAATCACAAACCAAGCCAGTGTAAGATTGAATCTACCTCTAGCTATGAATATGTTCAACAACTCAGTGAGATGCTTAGGAGGCTGAGCTTTTGCTACGTCCTTGATGAAACACTCATGCTCTACAAAAACAGAATCAATCATCAAAAACTTCAATTCATTTGGTGCTTCAGTTCAATCTTCAACTCCGCAAGAATCAAAACCGATCTCGAGCCATTTCCAAAAAGTTGTGAATAGCGAATACTCACCAGATAATGGAGAAGTAGAAGAGAAAAAGGATCTCGAGAAGTTTCTTCTGCCTAGAAGTATCAGTCCACGTTTCCGTCCGTTCACCGCCGCGCCGTAATGCATCTTTTAAGAGTTTTTTTTTTCCGATCGCCGTACTGTTTCTCTTCCGATGAGAAACTTCGAGAAGCTGTTACAAGGAAGAGGTTCATTTGAGAAAGGAAAAAAAAAAACAAAAATAAAGCCCAAAATTTAGGTTTAAAAGCCCATTAGGCCCATTAACGTCCGTCTGTTTAATTAAAATAGAAACACTTGGTATCGTCGCCGGGTAAGTTCACCGGAGAACGACTTTTTCCGATGTGCAGTAGATAATTCAAATCGAGATGCCACGTCGCTATCTTCCCACCAACTTATTTTTTTTTTTAATAATTCACGAAAACAAATTGTAATTTTCACGATTCCCAATTCTTAACAACTGTCTTTTAAAAGTTGTATGAAAATAATTCTAATTGGATTTGAAGATAAAAAAAAAAAAAAAAAAAATTGAAGATAACTTTTAGGGTTTATAACGACCCGCCAAATTCTCTTGTCTCCTCCGACATTTTTCAGATTGTCGCGACCCGGATCTTGACCCGGACCCGCATTTTAATCGGTTCCGATCTGGTTACTTGACAATGGCGTCGGGAGCTTCGCCTTCTTCTTCGGCGACCAGATCGGAGCCAGCTAAGGAGTCTACGGTGAGTTAATTTCACTCTCACTCGAAATCTGACAAATCGGGTCTTTGAAAGTTTCTATTTTTATTTCTGGGTTTCTAAAAGTCGTAACTTTTCTTTGTGCTTTTGTGGCATTTTGACTATGATTCGATTTTCGTTTGACTAAAGAGAAGGGAACTTGATGGGTTGTTTTAGCTTTGATTTGGTCTTTGTTTTGGATCTAGAGATTGCTGCATTTTGAGCTATACAAGTTCTCTCATTGAACAGATTGGAAATGAATATGGCCTGTGTAAAGGAACCTCATTTTCATAGTTGCTGTTGCAATGCGTTTCATTTGTTTGATTTCTTTGAAATTTCAGCTGGAGGAGAGAGGTCCAGCTTTTAAGGAAGTGTCAGCAGTAATAGAATCTCTAAAGAAGAAACTTGCAGCTGATAGGTGTATATCAATAAAGGTTAATAATTGGTTCTTGTTTAATTTATGTATTTGTTGGTTTTGTGTTTCTGTATATGTTTTGCTAGAGACTGATGATTCGTTTTTTCACCAGAAAAGGATTGATGAAAACAAGAAAAATCTGTGTGGCATTACTCAAAGCTTTATGAGGTCGTCTATGGAGAGAGGAGGTAGCTGTGAAGATGGTAATGATCTTTTAGTAAAGAGGCAAAAAGATTCGCCTGGTATGAAAAGTGGAATTGATGCAAGTGATGCAGATAAGAATAACTACAGATTCGTAGAAGATGTACATGCCAATTCCGCCATGGTTCAAGGATCCAGTGTCCCTGTTAAAATTTCCTTACGCCCAATCAAACTTCCTGATATCAAACGTTTGTCACCTTATACCACATGGGTTTTTCTGGATAGGTACTTTGACATTAACGTCGCAAAAGAAAAGTATTCAAGTTGAAATGTATGCCCTATCTTAACATTGTAATCACTCTTAAAATGATTCAGGAATCAAAGAATGACTGAAGACCAGTCTGTAGTGGGCCGAAGGAGAATATATTACGATCAAACTGGCGGCGAAGCACTCATTTGCAGTGATAGTGAAGAAGAGGTGATTGACGACGAAGAAGAAAAAAGAGAATTTTTGGTGCCTGAAGATTATATTATTCGGTTAGTCTAATCCTTTGTCATTGCTGTATACTTGAATTTTAGTCTCTTATTGTAAACCTCTTGTTTGCTTTTTTTACTTGATATGGCTTTTCGTTCTCACTTTTATTTCCCTTCATTTATTCAGCATGACCCTTGAGCAACTAGGTCTTTCAGACTCTGTCTTGGAGGAACTAGCAAATTTCTTGTCTAGAAATTGTACTGAAATCAAGGTATCAGCCACTTTTTCTCTGTCTGTTGTCAGTATGAACTATGATGTCATATTTTCTATTAGATAGCAGAACTTTAATTGTAGGATTTCAAAACACACTGAGTGATGCATCGTTTAAGAAAATCCAATTAGTATTGTTCCAGCCCTTTCCCAATTGGCTTTTTGCAGAGATATGAACACCGACCATCTTATACAGGCAAGACATGCAGTGCTTATGAAGGAAAAAGAAATATCCGAGAGCGGGGATAATCAAGCAGAGAGCTCCCTTCTCAACAAAGATATGGAAGGAGCATTAGATTCTTTCGATAACCTGTTTTGCCGTAGATGCCTTGTTAGTCCATTTGACTTCTCATGCTAAATTTTTCTAAGGTTATTACTTTGATGTGCTAGCAAATAATTCTCATTTTAACCTTTTATGCGCCTATGCAGGTATTTGACTGCCGACTGCATGGGTGTTCACAGGATCTTATTTTTCCTGTGAGTTAGTGCCCACTGCAAATTCTTATTATAACTTTATTGTTACTTATGTTAGTTTTATGGTTTTTTAGGCTGAGAAACCAGCTCCGTGGTATCCTCCTGTAGATGAAAATCTAACCTGTGGTGCAAACTGCTATAAAACGGTAAAATTGTTATTCACACAGCTAATCTCATCTTCTAGAAAGACTGATTTGACAAAAAGAACTGTTTTCATTCTATCAGCTTCTCAAGTCTCAGAGAATTCCGGGATACGGCACTACTGAATTTAAAACTGGCACTTCATCAGATTGTGCGGGTATTAAGACCACATCCACGAAGCTCTCCAGCAAACTTAGTAGGAGAAAACCAAAGACCTTCCCAAGTGAAAGTGCATCGTCTAATGAAAAGTGCACACCAGAAACAAGTGACTCAGAGAACGGACTTCAGCAGGATACCAATTCCGATAAAGTTTCATCATCACCAAAGGTGAAAGGTAGTGGGAGACGAGGAGGTCATAAGAGGAACAATAACCGAGTCACTGAGCGAGTTCCTCGTAGGACTCAGAAGAGGCAAAAGAAGACAGAATCCTCTGATACTGATTCCATCGCCAGTGGAAGTCGCTCACCTAGCGATGCAAAGCTTAAAGAAAATGAAGATGCTACTTCATCTTCTCAGAAGCGTGTAAAATCTGGGAACTCGAGTAAGTCAAGGAAGAACGGCACCCCTGCAGAAGACTCCAAGAATTCTGTCAAGGATGATGATCTTGTTTGTCAGTTAAATGAGGTTGCTTCTGAGCTTGAAGCACCGTGTAGCAATGAAAGTTTACGGAAAGAAGAGTTTGTGGGTGAAAATGTATGTCGAGGAGGATTAGCTACAACTAAGTTGTGGAGACCACTTGAGAAAAGCCTTTTCGAAAAAGGTGTTGAGATTTTTGGAATGAATAGGTGAGTAATAGATGCATTTCGCTAATGCTGAATTTTTCATTTCGCTTCAGATTTTTCAATGTGTGGAATATAATCATCTTTCTTTGTTTCCTTGCAGCTGCTTGATTGCTAGAAATCTTTTGAGTGGTTTCAAGTCATGTTGGGAGGTCTTCCAATACATGACTTGTTCTGAAAATAAAGCTTCCTTCTTCGGAGATGATGCATTAAATCCCGATGGCTCTTCCAAGTTTGATATAAATGGAAATATGGTATGCTACTTATTCTTTTTGTATACACATTCCTAATATAATGAATTTATTTCTCTTTGGGAACTAATGCTTTAGTTCCTGGAATAACCAGGCTAATAACCAAGTGAGGAGAAGGTCAAGATTTCTACGTAGACGAGGCAAAGTGCGTCGCTTGAAGTATACTTGGAAGTCTGCTGCATATCATTCAATTAGGAAAAGGATTACGGAAAGGAAAGACCAGCCATGCCGTCAGTTCAATCCATGCAACTGCAAAACTGCTTGTGGGAAGGAATGTACCTGTTTACTAAATGGGACTTGCTGCGAGAAGTACTGCGGGTATTGTAATCTATGATCATCCACATCTGTATATTCTAGCTTCGAATCTCACTGCCGACAAACTTTATTCTTTGTGTAGTTGCCCAAAGAGCTGCAAGAATAGGTTTAGAGGTTGTCATTGTGCTAAAAGTCAGTGTCGAAGCCGTCAGTGTCCATGCTTTGCCGCAGATCGGGAATGTGATCCAGATGTTTGTAGGAACTGCTGGGTCATGTAAGTCTTATTGGTGATGCAAATGTTTATTCTTTGATCAAATGTTGCTAATTGGTCACTTAGCAGAGGATCAAGCACATATTGTTAATTTTTCGTTTATAATAGTTCCAAATACAATAATACTATGTCTGAATGAATTTGCGTGTAGTGGCGGGGATGGCACGCTGGGAGTCCCGAGTCAAAGAGGCGATAATTATGAGTGCAGGAATATGAAACTGCTCCTAAAACAACAACAAAGGGTACATACTTGGTCTTCTTAACTATGTAGCAATATGAATTTGCTCCTGCAATCACATGACGAGGAGGAACTTCAAATGATTAAAGATTTTTTTTTTGTCAATTTCAGGTTTTACTTGGAAGATCTGATGTTTCTGGTTGGGGAGCTTTCTTAAAGGTAAAGAAGAATGCAAGATTTGTTAAAGAGAATGGAAGTCCTTAAAAGATGAAAGTACATTTGGAGTATTGATTTGCCTTAAATAACAAATCTTGTTCCTTCTTACAGAACAGTGTAAGTAAACATGAATACCTTGGAGAATACACAGGAGAGCTGATCTCACATAAAGAAGCAGATAAGCGGGGGAAGATATATGATCGCGAGAACTCCTCTTTTCTCTTCAATCTAAACGATCAGGCACGTCTCGTCTCAAAGATGTTTATACTATCTAGGTTGTCTTCAAATTCAAATCTGCCATAAAATTTATTTTGGATGTATTGCAGTTTGTGCTAGATGCTTACAGGAAAGGAGACAAACTGAAATTTGCCAACCATTCTCCTGAACCTAACTGTTACGCAAAGGTACATGGTAAAGACACGGTTTTCGCATGATGGGTCTATTATTTTTCTGCTCAATATCTTACAAGGGGACTCTGTATCTGTTTAAGGTCATTATGGTTGCTGGAGATCACAGGGTGGGGATTTTCGCAAAGGAGAGGATCATGGCAGGAGAAGAACTGTTCTATGATTACCGGTATGAGCCAGATCGAGCTCCAGCTTGGGCCAAAAAACCTGAAGCTCCCGGTTCTAAGAAAGACGATATTGTTACACCTTCTGTTGGTAGACCCAAGAAGCTTGCTTAACAACAACACCCATTTTTTAGTCAATTCTTTTGTCACAGGTGGAAGTACACATTAATCCTCAATCATTATCTACTCTCCTCTCCACACGGGAACACAATGATACAAATCCATTCATTTTGCTGAGTCTAAAGAAATTTGTATTCGTTGTATCGAAATCTTCTTTCAATTTCATGATAAGAGGACTTCATTTAAGTTTTTCTTTCTATTTTGTTGTTTCTTAATATGCAAGAAATTTTAAGTATTATACATTCTTGGATTAAAACCGAAATCTATTTTTACAATTACGTAAAATTGTCACTGTTTCAATTGCATTTATATCTGATCTGAACAACTTAAAATGTACAATGAAGCATAAAACTTAACTAGGGGTTACACAAATGCATCTATTCTATTTTCTCTTTGAAGGGTCCATCTTCATGCATTAGTTTGATGACAAAATCAACCTGCGAAGTACAAAGTTACATTATTATAACGCAACGATCCGACGAGACTTACCATCTTTGTTTGCTCTTTTGTACTTTGCCAAATCACCATAACATACCTGATTTGATTCCCGCACCAAAAACTCATCTATGGCTTGCTTGAACCCTTCATCGAATATGTAATGGCAACTATAAGTTTTTACAGGAAGGTAACCCCGCTGAATCTTATGCTCACCCTGCGCTCCAGCTTCTACCGTTTTCAGGTTAAGCTCTATCGCAGCTTCAATTGCCTGTGAATCCCATTACCCATTTGTGAACTTCTATCATCTAAAATATAGTTCCATACAAAACCCAGAGATTTTGTTAACAAGATGATCGACCTGGTAATAGCACGCTTCAAAATGGAGACTAGGATAATAGGAATCAGGACGACATCCCCATAGTCGTCCAAATAGGGTATCTCCTCCAATAAGATTCAATGCTCCTGCAACAGGTTCCTCATTTTCTTCAGCGAGAACAAGCAATACCTCGTCTCCTAACTTTGATGCCATAACGTGGAAGAACTCCCTTGTGAGATAAGGTGTGCCCCATCTACAAATGTCCGGAAAACATATCAGAATTACGCTGTGCAGGTGCAAAACACTTGAAAAGATGACAGATGACAGATAACACATAGACAGATGATGGTATGGACTAAACTTGTTATCAGTTGTGTTCCTGTAGAAGTCATAGAAGGAATCCCAGTGCCTAGCCTGCAAAAACATTAGAAACAAATGATGAATTGAACAAAAAATCATTGATTTAGGCTTCATACAATTAAATTTTGACGACACATATCATAGCATGTCCTAACAATTCTAACATCTGGTAGCAGATTGAGATCCCAAAGTTGATTATAGCCACTAAATTGAAAAAATACGTCTTGAGTAATAATCAATTATAAAATAGATAGTGTCATCTCATGGCAGTAGTTACATACCTTTATTTCATCTCCTCGTAACCGTCTCATTTTCAAATTCTGGGTACCAATCTACTAGAGAAAAGGAGCATTAGAAGTCAGCAGCATTCTTGAAAAACGCCACAAAGCAAGGCTAGAGTTCAAAATTTGTATGGGAAAGAACCAAAGAATAACCATTCTATTAAACTATTCAGTATCCACAAGGGAACGGGGACATATAAATGGATATATCTCAACCACTCGCACAATAAGGATGATATAAAAACAGGAAAAATAAGCAAACCTTTTTACGTTCCTGCCGGATATTTTTCCTTTTGCTTTGCTTCATGTCCATCAAGAACTCATAAAAACTGAAGCAGTAAACATTAAAAGTTAACATCATTCATATGTTATAACTTGTAAGCTAAAAAATTTGATAGTCAGCATAACAAGACCAGACAGAAACCGCTGCATTATTATTAGTAACAGACTCAAAATAAAGGCATCAATTGATTAAAGATAAAAATTAAAGTGTCTCAGATGTCAGTTTTATCATCAAACCCTCAGCATATTCCACATCAAAGTAAGCTATAACATTTAGTTATTCAATCGTTAGAAATTCTAAGAAAATGTACCTAAACTGTTAGACAACAATGCTATAAGTTGAAGAAAGCATCTACTTGTAAATCCTATGACTTAGAAGTAGTGTTTTTCGTAAAAAAAAAAATAACAATAAACAAACAAAAGCAACAACTCTAACCAGTCTAGATGGTTCAGTCATTGTTAAAACTATATTGGCAATGAAACTTCAATTACTTTTTATAGTCACGATTTTGCCAGTGGTACTGCATTCCAATCCTCTGTGAGAAGCCTTTCTCTCTCAATTTGTTCCACTCAGATCCAGACGGAAATGTAATGTGCAAAGATGAAACTTGTAACTGCCAAACCGCACAGAATAAAATTGGTCTGTCAGCAGATAGCATATGTTGAAAGCCGAACTCAACACAAAAAAACCAATACAGCTCAAAGACGGTAAAATATGAGAATGTTCATATAGTATTAAAGATGGCTAATCCATAGAAAAAAAAAATCAGTTCTGTATACCATGAGATTACAAGTTTAACCATTTTACAAAACCCAACATGTTTTTCGTTTTCTTGTTATCGATAATACAACGCATTTCATAATGATATCATACCTTAGCTGCCAATTCTGTCATGGCAGAAACAATAGCCTCAAAAACTTGGTCTTTGCAAGGATTATTACGGGTTAGAATCCGAGGACCAGTAACTGGGGTGAAAGGAACACAACACTGAAGCTTAGGATAATATCTTCCCCCAAAACTTCGGTATGCATCAGCCCAAGAGTGATCAAAAACAAATTCGCCATAGGAATGACTGCAACACATAATACAGTACATGAGAATAGCCATTCAATCCATCAGGTGCTTGACATAAGTATTAATGCATCCAGGACATCTAAAAACCTTTTGAGATAAAGTGGGACAACGCCTAAAATACTCTCAGATTCATCCTTAGCAACAATATGTAATGGCATCCAACCTGTTTCCTATAACAATTCACATATAGAGATGCACATAAGAAACACAAAACTTTAGCCTTCCTTCGATTGAAGAAATCACTTTTAACCGAAACTGTTCTAACTAACCCGGACGGCACAACCAGTCTCTTCTAAACTGGAAAGAAACCCATAACTTAGAAATGGATTATAGCTTTCAGGTTCAGAAGAATCCAACGCACATGCATCCCATTCAGCTTGTGGTATCTCTAATATTGAAGAAACAACTGAAAGTGAAATAACATTTTGCCTCGGCTGATTTCCCAAAGCTTCCTAAACTCAGAAACGAAATCAATATCAGGAGAAAAGTAATTAAATATCTTCTTAGCATCAAGAATGGAGTAGCTCAACACCTCAATGCCTGATCCAGTTAGAGTGTAATCCCTAAGTGATATATCAAATTCTCGTACTTCTGCAGGCTTATTGGATTTCCAAAACATAGCAGTAACCGTGGATGATCGTCTTGAGCTCCCAACATTTTGTGTCTTCCACAAATTTCCCTACAGAGAGATCACATGAGCTTGTTAAATTAACCAAAGCTAGGTCTAACAGAGTTAAAGCATCAAGTAAAATCCCTAAGTAGAACGATTGATCTCGAAATCAAAATCAGAGGAAGACTCACACAGCGACGATGGAATCGACGAAGAGGAGGCGAAGGTTTGCAGTAGGAAAGTACAACAGCCATGGAGATGAGAGAATCACGTGTCTGGTGCGTTTTACGAGAATCGAAAGAGGAGTCCCGACGTGCGTCACCGGCGACGGCGGCGGCGGCTCCGGCGATTAAGTAGAGAGTCACAGTAGCTCACTGATGCTTTTTTTGATTCATTGAAAATGTGGGATTTGCGTAGTGACGTGTCAATTTTGGGGTCTTTCAGTTTGTTTTGCGTTGTCGATAAGGTGGGCTCAAATACTTCGATTTGACAGTTAGGCCCATTAAACGAGTGAATATGGACCTGTAAAGCCCAAACTCGTTCAAATTGTAATGTAGTAGTCTTGTAGAGCTAGGCTTTGAAAATATTAACGTTTCTTGTCTAGCAAGATACTGATAGATGCAAATAAGGCGAAGCAAGGAGAAAGAAACACATCACTGATATTATTTGGCTTACAGTAACAAATCACATAGATACATGAAACAAAGAGCAAGTAAAACATAATAGCTAGAGCGTAACAAAGGTGGATCAATCGTGAACACCAAATCGTCTTTCCCTACGCTGATACGAAACGAGGGCTTCTAAAAGATTACCCTTATCGAAATCAGGCCAAAGGACCGGCGAGAAAAAGAGCTCGGTATAAGCAAGTTGCCACAAGAAGAAGTTACTAATCCTCTGTTCTCCACTAGTCCTAATCAAGAGATCAGGACTTGGGAAGTCAGTACAACTTGTGAGAAGCTCTCTTTGGATCAATGCCTCGTCTACATCTTCCTCTCGGATCAACCCTTCTTCTGACTTCTTCACAATACTCTTGCAAGTGTGTGTGAGATCAAATCTCCCGCTGTATTGCCAAGATGAGATGCTTATTTTTGTAGCCTTTCGTAGCTTCCTCAGTCTCGTTGATTACTTGGATGAGTGATTTAGGGATCTTCGTTTTATTCCCGATAACAGAAATGCGAACTTCGTTTCTAAAAACAATAAAAATCTTAGTATTAAACTAAATTATAAGACCTAAATGTCAAAAAAAAAACAGAAGAAAATTAATCGAATTTGTATTATAATACCTTTGGAAGTCTTTGATATTGGAACTGAGATAATCTCGGAACAAAGACATTAAGCAATTAACCTCAACCTTAAATAGTCATTACAACAAAGTTTGTTAGAGAGTATATAATTGAATGAGAATGTAATAAAGTTACTTGTGTCTAAAATGTCACACACCTTGTCTCTTCCCCAATTCTCTGTGGAGAAAGCAAAAGCTGAGACTGTATGAATCCCCATTTCGAAGCAGAGCTCGGCGATCTCTGTAAGTCGTTTAGCTCCGGCCTCGTGGCCTTGTGACGTCAGCGATCCGGCCCGTTTGGCCCATCTCCGGTTACCATCAAGTATTAATGCCACATGACTCGGCATCCTCTCTCTTTGTAGCTCTTCCTCTCGAACAACATAAGTTCCATCATCACTACACAAACACCGAAGAGCAAACCTATGTTATATATGATCCAACAATATAAGTTATGTTGCAAGTAAAAAGTTTTGTTAATCCGTTAGTAAGTATATATTTTGTGTACATTATATGACTATTTCCTCTATAATTACAAATTCAAATTAACGTAGAGGAGTCATACATAACTTGTCATAAAGAGACAAGGGACACTAAACAGAAACAGGAGGGATGGTAGAGAAGACAAAAGAGACAACATTGGTTTGATTGCTTGCTTACGTACGCCTTGATGTTTTATTTTCCGAGTTATCGAAGGTTTCTCATGGCATGTATATACTAAGAGTTTAGAGACACCTAACTACGCGAAGACAGGTCGTTGAACTCTTCCGTGGTGAAACGTTAATATTAGTTAATCGAATGTTTTGTAACCTATAGGGTTTCTCACAGTAAGTAAATTATATTAAGAGTTTAGAGACACTGAACTACGCAAAGACAGGTCATACGTAATAAACTCTTCTCCGTGGAGAAACGTTAATATCAGTTAAGGGTTTATCTATCTTATATGTTTCCAGCTGCAATAGGTCATTGATCCATGTGATTGATTTCTTGTTTTACAAGACTTTGACGAGTCCACTAATTTTAGAGAGATTATGTTTTTTGTTTTTTCTTTCCAATTTCGAGTATTGACCTCAAGGTCTTTGTTGAAGTCCCCAAACAAACTAAAAATGTTGAGAAAAATCCAATTCTGCATGGGGAAAAAATATATATACTTAAAAAAAAAAAATGAATTTTCAAATAGCCTACGTTCACAAAATTTCGTTTAAATGTCAAAGTTGTTGATTTTTAAATTATAAAAGATCATTTTTGTTGACTTTGTCAAGTTAAGCATCTCAAACCCGATACCTCTAAATACATCAACTATGCAATACCGACTTAGCTAAAAAATTATATTGATTATAACTCAAACATACCTAGTGACTAGTTATATTGTTTATAACAAAAAAATGGTCAAATTAAAATTTAAAAAAAAAAATCAATTTCTTCTACATTTGACGGCTTTCATGTCTTCTTCCTAAGTCTTTGGCATCCATTTTAATTTGAAAACTTGGTCAGCTTTGAAGCTGACATCAACGTCGTATTTTCATGCAAAATTTTGATGACAAAGTTACCTTATATAAAAGAAACGAACCAATTAGATTAACATCTTTTAACTTAATTACCATAACTTCAAAACCTACCTTATATGATTCCCGCAATAAAAGTCTCATTTATATTATGGCTTACTTGAAAGTTTGAAACCCTCGAATATGTAATGTCAACTACATATATGTCGTTTCTCCACTTTTATTCGATTCACATATCGAAAAAAAAAATACAATGATACTTCAAACATAAAGCATTTTCATAGAAATTACAAATTAAGAAAACATAACAAAAGGTAACAAAGATACATCAAACTTGAACGCCAAATCTTCTTTCCCTGCACTGATACGAAGCGAGGGCCTCTATAAGCTTACCCTTATCGAAATCAGGCCAAAGTACCGGCGAGAAAAAGAGCTCAGTGTAAGCGAGTTGCCACAAGAAGAAGTTACTAATCCTTTGTTCACCACTTGTCCTTATCAAGAAATCAGGACTTGGGAAGTCAATAGTATTTGTCATAAGCTCTCTCTCGATCAATGTCTCGTCTACATCTTCCTCTCTGATCAACCCTTCTTCTGATTTCTTCACAATACTCTTGCAAGCGCGTGTGAGATCGAATCTCCCGCTGTAATCTATTGCCAAGATGAGATGCTTATTCTTGTAGCCTTTCGTAGCTTCCTCTATCTCATTGATTACTTGGATGAGACCTTCAGGGATCTTTGTTTTATTCCCGATAACAGAAACACGAGTTTCCTTTCTGAAACAATATGGCAAAGATCTTAGTGATAAATATCATGACATATATGTCAAAAACCAAAGAAGCTCCATCGAATTTGTATTTTATACCTTTGGAAGTATTGGATTTGACTTAATGTAGTGTTCGAGCAAAGACATTAGGCACTTAACCTCAACCTTAACAACAAACTTTGTTAAAAGTAGTCGTAGATAAATTTTTGGCAATTCTCACGAATAGCACAAAAACAAGTTTTGTTTTTCACTTTAGTACACTATCTCTGAAATTCCAAAAATAACACCAAAATTCAAAACTAACTTTTAAAATGAAATCATAAACTCTAAACACTAGATGACAAAAAAAAAAAAAAAAAAACTCTAAACACTAAACCCTACGCAATAACAACTAGTCAATTCAAACAAAAAAAAAATCCAAAAAATTAAACAATTTAAAATATTGTAATTCTGTCGTTTATATAAATGCTATTTTTGCAAGTTGTGTGGAGTGCGTAGTATTATTATCCATAAAACTTGTTTTAGTACTATTTAACGGTATTTCTAATAAATTGTATGAATATGTAAAGCTAATTGTAGTTAAAATGACACACCTTGTTTCTTCCCCAATTCTCTGTGGAGAAAAGAAATGCTGAGACTGTTTGAATTCCCAAATCGAAACAATGCTCGGCGAACTGTGTAAGCCGTTTAGCTCCGGCCTCGTGGCCTTGTAACGTAAACAATCCGGCCCGTTTGGCCCATCTCCGGTTTCCATCCACTATTACTGCAACGTGTCTCGGCATTAGCTCTCTTTGTAACTCCTCCTCTCGGACAACATAAGTTCCCTCTTCACTACACAAACACGCAAAACCCCAAAGCTAAGTTATGAATCTCATTGTCCAAACCAAACAATATAAGTTATGTTGCAAGTAAGCAATTTTGTTAACCTATCTCGTAAGTATTTTTGTGTGCATTATATCAATATTTTCTCTGTTTATAATATAGAATTAACTATACAAAAATTGGAATGAAATTATGGTTCTTGATAGAATATCAAAATTACCGCTTGTATGATGCAACTCTTCAAAAATACTATTGTTTGTCCATATATATCTAAAAACACAACAAAGTATATATAGATTAAAAACTTGTATGAAACATGTTTAAAGTGTTTATGAAGTTTTTGTAACATGCGTGCGTGGATATTAATTGTTGATAAAGTTTACGTATACGTGGATCTGATTTAAAGAGAGGCATATGAAAAAAAAAATACTAGCTGTGTAACACAGAGCATGGTTAAATATTGCAGTAGATCACACTACAAAATATATGCGTATTGTTAGGACACAGAAAAGAAAACGTTGTATTATCGTTTTCATAGCGAATTCATAAACGATATGTTTGCTGGAACTATATATCCTATGTCAGGACATAACTAGCAAAATGCCAAAACTTTATTCGACGTATTGGGTAATTAAGAGGCTAAAACATAACTACTAGAAACTAAAAGAAAAGGTTTGATTAGAAAACGCAAACTACGGTTTCTTGTTGTCATCATCGTCTCGAGCGGCTATGATTTTGATGAGTAGTCCGAGGAGTTTTGGCAAGAAGAGAGGGAAGCATATATAGCTTGTGATAAAGAGACAAGGGATGAGAAACATAAAGAGTAGAGATGATAGAGAAGAGAAAAGAGACAACATTGCTTTGATTGCTTACGCTTGATTTGGCTTTGCCTCGAGTTATTGAAGGTTGTCTCATAGTACGTATGTATATATTAACAGTTCAGAGACACCGAACTACGCAAAGACAGGTCATTCGTATTAAACTCTTCCTTGGTATTAGATGGATTGGATAACCCATGTGATTGATTTCTTGTGAAACAAGATTTTGATGGCTTAGATGTTTGGGTACCCGTTTTAGTTTGGTTCGGGTATTTTCGGATTTTTGGGTTTTGCAGATATAGAGCATGTTCGCGTATTTAATTTCTAGATTTAAGATTTGGATTGATTTGAATTATCCAAAATTTCCAAAACTCAAAATTTGACTACTCATATCTGTCCAAACTACTAAACATTTCTCAAAACCTTTAGTGTTTTTTGGCCAAATTTACTACTAATAAAAAAACCCAAAATATACAAAATTCTAACGGGGGTGTATTCAAAGTGGAATTTCAAGTGATTTGTAAAAAGTTTACAAAGCCTGTGTTATTCAATCAGGGATTTTAAAAAGTCTTATGAAATCCAGTGTTATTAAACTAATCATTTTAAAATCCACTCTAAAATCCACTGTTATTGAAAACAGTTTGTGGATTTGATTTTAAATGATTTCAGAGGATTTCAGAGGATTTTAGAGAACTTTCTTAGTTAAAAATATAAGAATCCAAATCTCATAGTTTTAGGTGAGATTTAAAAGAATTTTACATAAATCATATGAAGTTCCTAAAATCATCAAAATCTCAATAAAACTCAGATCTCTTAAAATGCTAATTTGAATACACCCCCCTAAATATTTTGGACATTTAGGTTAGGGGGAATTCTCTTAAATACCATTAAAATGTATATTTTTCCAAAAGTACCATATGAAGTTTATTTTCCAAAAATACACTAAAATAAAAAAAAAAAAAAATACCACAAAAATAAAACTTAAATTTTTGACATTCAAAAATAATTTTTAAATTCTAAACTCTGCCCCTAAAAACTATATCCTTAATGTAAATAGTCAACCCAAATATTAAAAAAAAATATCTACATCTTTAAAATTTAAGTTTTAATGTTTATGGTATTTTTAGAAAAAAACAAATGATGGTATTTTTGGAAGAAAAACTTCAAACATGCTATCGTAAGAATTTCTCTTTAGATTATTAAAAATTTAAATAGTATTAATAAAATATATTATATATTTATATTGTGGATGTATTCAGATATTCTTTAGGATTTTTGGATTTAGAGATATAAAACTTGTACGGGTATTTATAGATTTTGGGTTCGGATTCCAATCGATTTGAGATCTGTTTTATATGATAAATAAATATAATGTTTCCAATTAGAAAGTGACATATTCCATAATAAAATAGCCCAACAACCACGTAAAAATAACCTAGTCAATTAGTCATAAGAAATAAATTTTTCTGTTTTGAACAACATATGAGAAATAATAATTGAAAACTAATGAATAAGGCTTTAAAAGAAGACTAGGTCACAAAGTGTCGTTTTGATTTTGTGTGGTTGTCATCTCTTTACTCTTTTAACACTTTGACCAAAGAAAAAACAAAAACCAGTGTTTTTCCTCGTCCGTTCACTCTCTCGTAATCACACATATACACATATACATATAAACACACACACTCATACACATTACGAAAGCCAATTGTTGCACAGAAATTGGAGGAGGAGACGATACGAACGACAATGGACTCGAAAGAGAATGGTTTAGAATTGACTCGGACCATTGATGGACCAACCAATCCTATGGTTACACCTTTGCTCAATGATCTTTATCAATTCACCATGGCTTATGCTTATTGGAAAGCTGGCAAACACAACGAACGATCCGTGTAAGACACACAATTCTCATACTCTGTTTTTTTTTTTGTTACAGTTTTGTCTTGTGTAATTGAAATTGATTTGTTTTTGTTTTCATGCTTATAGCTTCGATCTGTATTTTCGTAAGAACCCATTTGGTGGTGAGTATACTGTGTTTGCTGGATTAGATGAGTGTATTAAGTTCCTTGCCAATTTCAAATTGAGTGATGACGAGATCGATTTCGTTCGTGAGTCTTTGCCTGGATCTGAGGTATTGAAAAGAAGTGATTTTTAAGATTGTTGTATGCTTTAATCGATTAAAGTTTGGATTTTTATATCTGGGTTTGATGTTTTTTTATTCAAATTAGGAAGCTTTCTGTGATTATCTTAGAGGGCTTGATTGTTCTGATGTTGAAGTCTATGCAATTCCTGAAGGATCAGTTGTTTTTCCTAAAGTACCTCTCATGAGAGTTGAAGGACCTGTTGGTGTGAGTACAGTACACTCTCTCTAACTTTCTCTTGATGTGAAGTTTGAAGCAAATAGTTTTATTGGATGAATGATTTCGATTTGTTGTTATGAATCCAATAGGTTGTTCAATTGTTGGAAACTCCATTCCTCAATCTTGTCAATTTTGCATCTTTGGTAGCTACAAACGCAGCTAGGCACCGGTTTGTTGCCGGGAAATCTAAGAGTTTACTCGAGTTTGGTGCTCGAAGGGCTCAGGTTTCTATCAAATTGTTCTCTTGTTTTTGATGTATAAACTGGATTTAGATCTTCATATGTGTCTCTGAGGATCTTAGTTTGGTTTCTTAGGGACCGGATGGCGCAATAAGCGCATCAAAATATTGCTACCTTGGAGGTTTTGATGCTACAAGGTAAGTTTAACTTTTTGTGGTTTGTTCTTGGAAATAGTTGAAAGGGCATGTAGAATTGATATGTATTTGTGTTGTTGGGTAAATTGCCAATGGCAGTAATGTAGCAGCTGCAAAACTTTTTGGGATACCTCTCCGTGGAACACACTCCCATGCTTTTGTTAGCTCATTCATGGTCAGTTTACTTAAGCCAAAAAAAATTCTAGTTCTGTTTTGAGGTTTATACAATTTTAGCAATATCTTGGTAAGGTCATAACAGTTCATAATTGAGTAGATGTGATAACTCAAAGTTTCTTGACAATAGAATGTTTGCGCTGAGCTGTGAATTACTAGGAAAGGTTCTGATTTCCACTTTGTGTACCTGTTTTTTTGTTCATCAACATTACTATCATATTGGTACAGTTACATTAACTTTGGTTTGCAGAGCACTGATGAGATTGTTGACAAAGTGCTTCACAGTTCTGATGGGAAAATCACATGTGAGGATTTTGTCAGTCATGTTCAGATATGGTTAAAAAAGATTCAGGTTTGCTATTGACTTGATTTTGCTCTTTCTATATCTGTTTTTACAACCCTTTCAATCTTTTTTACACTTTTGCTTATGTTTTGTTTCCTTGTGGATAACAGTATTCACCATCTCTAAGTTGCATTTTCTCTGAGACAAATCAAAGCGAGCTAGCAGCTTTCACCTCATATGCGCTGGCATTCCCCAAAACTTTTCTTGCCCTCGTAGATACATACGATGTGAGCATTAAACGCCATAGTAGATAAGCTCAAATGACCTTAAGATTTCTAATAAACTGTTGTATAATGTATTAGTGTGTTGCCATCTGTTTTTTATAGGTGATGAAGAGTGGAATCCCAAACTTCTGTGCAGTTGCTTTAGCACTCAATGACTATGGGTGTGTAAGAATCTCTTATCAATACCCGATTGTTTGACTTGCTTCTTAAGGATTTAGTGACTTTGTACTTCTTCGGATCATATGGAATCTGAGATGAAATTGATGTTTGTTGTGCTGTGCAGATACAAAGCATTAGGTATTAGACTTGATTCAGGTGACTTAGCATATCTATCTACAGAGGCCAGGAAATTCTTCTGCACCGTAGAGAGAGAACTAAAAATCCCCGGTTTCGGTAAGATGGTTGTCACTGCTAGTAATGATCTAAATGAAGAGACGATCGACGCTTTAAATAAACAGGTGAGTCTTTAACCTTACTCTCAAGGGCTCCATAAGATTGATTTTTCTTATGTGATTCTAAATCTCGGTAGGGACATGAGGTGGATGCTTTTGGTATTGGCACCTACTTAGTCACTTGCTACTCGCAAGCGGCCTTAGGTTGTGTTTTCAAACTTGTGGAGATAAACGATCAGCCTCGGATCAAACTTTCTGAAGATGTTACAAAGGTTAAAACTTCCTCTCTATCTCTCACTGGTTTCTGATCATTTAATGTTACACTGCACTGGATATGATTATCATTCTGATTTGTTCAGGTATCGATACCATGTAAAAAGCGAAGTTACAGATTATATGGGAAAGAAGGTTACCCGCTGGTGGATATAATGACTGGAGAGAACGAACCGCCTCCAAAGGTAAAACATATATAACTCTTTCAAAGATAATAGTCTTGTAACCTTATTGCAAATACATGATATCTTTCTTAAATTTAAAGGTTGGCGAGCGTTTATTATGTCGTCACCCATTCAATGAATCCAAAAGAGCATATGTAGTGCCACAGCGTGTCGAAGAGCTCCTCAAATGCTATTGGCGTGGAAGTGCAGGTAAAGATTCTTCAGTACCATAAAGTTATAGTGACGTTGCTTTTTAACTGATTATTGATTCTCTCTGCCAACGAAGATGGAGCAAGAGAAGAATTACCGTCGTTGGAAGAGATAAGAAAACGTTGCATCAAACAGCTGGCAAACATGCGACCTGATCATATGAGGAGATTAAACCCAACTCCTTATAAGGTTAAATTATCCTCTACAAACTGTTTTGGAAACCCATTTTTTTCGATTTCTTGAGTAATTAATGTTTTTGTTCTCGGGTACAGGTTAGTGTCAGCGCGAAGTTGTACGATTTCATCCACTTCCTATGGCTCAACGAAGCGCCTGTTGGTGAATTGCAGTAACAGAACAAAGACAAAGAAGAATCTGGTTTGGGTTGGAGTAATGTATATAAATTTATACACCACAGCATCACGAACTTGCTATTAAGAGTTTTACAATTAGTTTCTCATTTTACTACATTTATAATGATCTCTCATACTTTATTGCCGTGGTAAGTTTCATCTTCATATTGAAGAAAAGAAACTAGCTGCGTTCATTGGAACTCTGTTTTCAACTGATTCGATATGATTTATTTTTTACCACTGTAAACATCAATGTAAACAGTGAAAAGTTTACTCAAGTCAATGATTTTGTATCCGATCTATGTTGTTGTACTTTTTTCTGTTTTACAAATATATCAATTTGTGGTTCAGCCAGTTTCAGTTTTCGCAATACAGCGTTGTTTTTCGAATTACGAGCTTAATCCGCAATGGTAAGCTGCTAATCCGAGTTATTTTTAGTAGAGATTTGATGACCATACCATACACATATGTAGTTTTGTTTTGTGCTTACCATATACAATACGTAAACATTGAATTCGGATGGTCTCTCTGCAAATAGCCGTGGCTTGGAGGGCAGGGCATTAGATAAGGCTATACATACCCTATGACCATTCATTACTACTAGAAAAGAAAGAACAGTAAATAAAACAAAACTTGTAATGGTCTGAATCCTTTTGTTTAACCCGTGTTTTATTGATCCGAAATGGTAGGGTCTATAAGTTTGATTGCTTAGACGAATTGCGCAAATGGTCCATGCAGAGAGTTTTTGTTTTCAAGTCTTGGGACATTTGGTCTAGTTACAAAAATGGTCCAGCATCACTTGTTGCGTCGACATATGGGAATAATGGGATTCAAACAAAAATGGCATTATCTAAAAATCTCTCATAACAACTGGGAATTAATATGACTTTTTAAAGATCTAAAGTTTTATTATTATTACGGATTATCGTCCAAAATGCTATTTTTGCACAACCATTTTTCAAAACTGCCATTTTCTCAATATTCTTACAAAATTGCCATTTTTCCATTTTTAAAAACTAAACATTTGAAAAAAAAAATTTCCATAAAACACATACTCATAACACGAACCTAATAAATCTAGATATCATGTGTAAATTTGTGTTTTTGTATATAAAAAATGACAATTTTGAAAGTATTTTGATAAAGTGGCGAAACCTATAAATGCCATCAAAATAAGTCATTTATTCGTAATTGATTTATTATTATTATTATTTTGAAAAGTTTCAATTCAATCATATAGAATGTTTTTTATGAACTTATTGTTAACTTATCATGTTTGGTCGAACTCAATCATATTCACTGCTGAATAGAATCAGTTTGGTGTGGTTGGTACGGTTTAGTTCAACAAAAAAGTGCAGTTAAATTGTCGATTACTTGATTAAAGTGATAGAAAATAGCAACTATACTTCCTTTTAATCCATATTAAAAAGTTGTAAATTTTTTTTTTTTCTGAAAATATTATGTAATTAAACATATGCGTATTCACTAGATTAGTTCGGTTTGGTTCTAATCTACTAGGCATGTTAGTTTGTTTTGTGTTTCCTTTTCATAATTTTTAACTTTTTACGATTTAATATTTATGTAATTTTAAAGCGGATTGTCTAATTACATTCTTACTGTTTTTTTTACTAAACACCGTGACATCGACCGCGAAAAAAGAAACACGGTTTATCCGGAGAGAAAAATACACAACAATAAGATGAAAAGTGTCGTAAATAATGAACGCTGATGAAGATGGATATGTCGCTGTTATTTTCAGCGACTCAACGGCTGCAGTCGCGATTCATGTAGATGTAATTTTCAAGTCCACAGTACCATTTAACATTGCTACTTTTTATCCCGTCTCTACCACTATCGTAACGTTTACTAAAAGAACATGACCATATACGTATTCACTAAAACCAAACTGTAAAATAATTTTAAAGCGTTTGTGACGGTATGAACGCACACCAAAACGCGTTTCGAGATTTGGGTTAAAAATTGCGACGACAACAAAAAAAAACTGAGTGTGGGGATAGAAATACATATGAAATGTCCAGGAAAAACAAAAAAGTACTCTTTACTCAGTAAACCCATAATAAGAATATGCTAAAAGATACATAAAAGATTCGGTTAAAAAGCTGAGAGCTAAAAGACACGACTTTTCTGGGCTCTTAAAACTTTCTGTGCAATTTCGTACTTCTAAAAACATTCCTTCTACAAATCTTCTATTTTCCCAAATTCACCCACAAAAAAAAAAAAAACTCATTCTCTGAAAAAATTAAAATTAAAAATCTAAAAAAAGTTAACTTAAAACATTACTTCTTCTTCCTTCTTCTTCACTCTAACTTAACCCATTCGTAACGTCCTTCTAATGGCTTCTCCTTCTCAAAATCAAAATTATACCTATCCAACAAACACAAAATTTAACAATCTCAAAAATCTCAATTTAGCTGTAAAAATTTATAAAATTCATTAATTGTATAATAAAATAAAAAAAGCTCAAAAAAACTTACTTCTTCTTGAATTTTTCATTGACAACTTTCTCAGCTACCGCAAAAAAATCATCGATTTCCGATTCCGTCGGCATCTCCGCCCTCGAATTCTCCTTCTCCGCCGTCGTCGACAAATCTACTCTCCCGCTACAACAGCAATCTAACGGTTGTTGTTTAATCGCGGTTTCGAATTCCGATGAATAACTCTCCATTGATTTGCTCCTCTCTTCTTTCTCCTCTTCTCTCAAATCCTCAAACAGCTTCCTCTTCCTTCTCCTTTTAAATTAAAACAAAAATTTATTGAAGAGAGAAGTGAAAAAATAAATCAAAACAACCGGGAAAATTACAAAAACCTTCAAAAATTCGAATTTTTTTGGTTCAATCTCTCACCGTCGATACGTCGACGTTTCAGTGTCACCTTCTTTATCTTCCTCCACCTTCAAACAAAAAATTTCAAATTAAAAAAAAAAACAACATTAAATGAGAGTTAATAATGAATCTAGGATCAAAAAACATTTATTAACCTCTAGATCTATGTTCTTCTTATATTCATTGCTCCCACAACAAGACGACAAAACTCCATCATCATCACCATCAACAAATACAGAGCTAGCTTTTTCCGATCTAATGTAAACGATTCTCCGGCTACGAAGTTGCATATACGTAGAAGAAACTCCACTTTCAACCAATCCTTTACCTTTTCTACATTTCCTCACCATCTTCGATTTTAGGTTACGTGTTTGTGACGTTACCAAAAAAAAAAAACACTCTCCTTAGAGATATGATTAAGTTGAGAGGATGAGGAAGATGAAGAAGAATAGAAGAAGATGATGATTGATTGGTTTTAACGGTCAGGATTGAGTATTGAGGAGCTTTTTTGATAGAGGAAATGGCGTGTTTATTAATCAAGTGGTCCTTTGGTTTAAAACAGTGACGGGGGAATCTTTAACCGGGGAAACTGGAGGCGCCGTTATTTGGATTGTGTGAGGTTACTTGTTTGAACGATTAGGTTGAGTGACACGTGTCGGTTGTAAACGGTGACTTTAAACGGAACGGGAGGCGTAATAATTGTGGTGTAACTAACTCTTTTAAAAACCCTCTCATCTCTTGGTAATTCACAGATTTGCCATTACCCAGGACCGGAGCTGTGAATTATGTGGTGCATCGTTGTTTATTACTACTAACTCTACTACTGAATTGATGATGATGGTACCGTGTGTATGACACATTCCATTAAATTTGAGGTTACAACCATAAAAGATAACAAGAATCTGGTTACAAAATTAGTACGTAAAATACAAACTTTTGCAATTATATTTTCTGCCAATTACTGCAATCCAAAGCAGTTTTTTTTTGCTTATCACCGTGATTTCGGACATATACATCTCATTTTAGAGTAAGATATATATTTCTGATAAAAGACAAATATAAATTGTAAAAAATACACATAACATTAGTTTTTTTGCCCCCCACAATTTAGCATAACATTAGAAATTTAACAAACCCAAAATAAGAAGACGACATGATCATAATTATCGATACTAAACAACTCACATAACCCAAAATAAAATAAAAAATCAAGTTTCAACACGTGTCGATCGAGATCCGAGAAACTAAACCGGCTTAATATTATGTGCTACTAACCGAAGTTGAACTCCAACTGAGTTGAAAATTTGAACATGACTATCAACTGGCATATCAATTATAATTCTGAAGATTACAATTCAACATCAAACTCCCTCACAGCAATGAGGAGGACAACCACTTCCATCTCTATCTCGGCCGTTTTAATTTATTACAAATAAACATTAACTAGTCATTTTTCTTTCGTAATTAATTACTAACCACCATTAGTTAAATACTGTACATCATCCTTCTTTAGTTTGTAAAGACAAATAAAATATAATTATTAGTTAAAATAGAAAGGTCCATATACAACTATTGGCCTCCAAAAATAGTGAGGCTCATATATGATTATTAGTACCAATTTTTATGTGTGGTACAAATTATGTTATTATTCTTGTTGAGAGATCTTGAGTTATATATAGATCAACCTGAATGTTCTTGTTTTTAAGTGGCATAACATCACTTTGCCTTATATCTCTTTTTAGTGTCTAATATTCTTATGATTTATCTTGTTGTATATATTTTGCACATTCAAGTCATAGCTACCTAATATTTAACAGCATAACAAATATTATAATTTTTTACTCCACTATTTATTTTCTTAGAAGAATCTTTCGATCCATTTATTACAATCCATCCATTTGCATTAAATGAAATTATGAAGCTTTTCATACTTTAATTATTAGCATGACATATCGATCTCGTGATTGTGTTTCTGAATTATTTATACTCAAGAAATCAACTATTACTATTATATGTGTATATATATGTGTATTCGAAGATGAATCTTCTGAATCTTGTTTTGTCTCTTGATGTCATCCTAAGATACTTGGTTGACTTCACCGTTAGTTAAAAACGAAGTACTTCAACATTGTGATTTTCTATTATGCTATAAAATAAATCATTAAAATCTGTACACTTTTGTGATTTAATGATTAAACCTCGATAATGCATAGTCGAGGGGACGTGCGATATCTTTACTCTTTTATGACTGATTAATGTTTATGATTTTGTATAATTGTTGGCTTATACCCTAATAGCTATGGTGTTGAGTGAGTCATAATTTGCAAAAACTGAAAATGGTTAATTTCTTTTGTAAGCGATCAAGAAATTTATTATTAACTATTAGTCAACTAAACTTAATATTTAAAATTTGGTTGTTGTTTTGCTTCAACCTTTTGATCGATTATAAGAACATAAATATAACTAAATTTAACATTTCCTATTAGATAAACCGAAATGTATATTACTCACTAAAACAATCCACAAAGTTTTTTTATTAAAAGAATTTAAAATTATGTTTTGACAATTCAAGGAAAATTTTCTTACAACAAGTTCTTCATAATGAGGTTAGTGCTTGAACAAAGAGGAATACAATGTTGATTTACAAGCTCATGTAAAATTAGTATAACTAAAGGATTTTTTTTTAATATATTAAAGACGAACATTAGTATGAAAAATGTAAAAATAAGATTATATAGTTTTTATATTTATTTTAGACAGAACATATAGAATTAGACTATGTTACTCAATTATGTAATTGTCTTAATAAAATAAATAATGGATAAAAATGTAAAAGCCGTATAAAGAGAAAGTATGTAATGCGATGCCAAACCGGAATTAAAAATTAAAGAAAAAAGCACAGAAAATTTAAACTTGCTAATATATGTGAAGTAAAAAAAACACTTAAATAAGAGTGTTTTCAAAAATGACAATATCAAGAAACCGACGGTTCAAAGAAGATGAAACTCACATTTTACAGAAACCACATGATGCTCGTCGTAAGTCGTAACTGTACATGTCAAACGTAAAAACTAAAAACTATGGTCATGTCTTTGTGTATATCTATATATGTCTTAGCTTGATGTCAAAGCTTTTATTCGTCAACATCACGATCTCGTATGGTTTGCATTACCATGCATGTATTGTGGATTTGGGCTTTTAGTAAAGGTTATTAACACCTAAACTTGGCCTCCATCACTACCCCCTGGGCCTAGCTGGCTAGCCAGCCTTTTACTCTAACACATGGCATAACCTTTGAGACTGGTTGGCCATAGAGTTCCATTCTTTATAAGCATGTTTTGCTTTTTTTTTTTTTTTTTTTTTTTTTTCTTTGGCTCAACTTCAACTCTTCATTATCCAAAGGATTACATCCAAATTCAAGGTACATAACATTCACCTCTATAGAATTTGACCAAATGCAATGGGGCGATCTAGTATCCCCCTGAACCACTAGCGGATCCAACGGTACCTGATCGAGAAACCATTGCATTTTTAAACCACAATGAGATAGATAACACTCCACAACTCAGAGTGAAATCATCTCTTGAACCACCTAAAATTACCCTATGATACGAAAACAACTACTTCTAGCACAAAGAATACCAAAATCTATACTAAAGATCTAAGCAACTCCAAGCTATTAGAACCTCTTGATCGGCATATGTTTTGCTTTGAGACTGTTCGTACATGATCAAGAGTCAAGACGACGATCACACCTACATGCTACACAATATGGCCAGCGTTCTCCTCCCTTCATTTGTGCCTCTAAAATTGTTGTTACATAGTTACACTTACACAACACATTTAAATTATATGTTCATATTTTATTCTTACATTAATAATTTATTTAAGATTCATAATATAAAAATAAGATATCTAGGACCAATTAGGGATTTTGAAGTAGTAATTTTTTAAAACAATACTTATAAGTTATATGAACTTTCTAAAATTCTTTTACCACATTTAATTTTTTTTTTATCTTCGTAAGTGACTATATTATATGTGATAGAAGGAAAAAGCTTTTTTTTTTCCTTTACAAAGTGACCTAAAAATCGAAAAATAGGATCAATAAGGGTACAGTAGAAGGACAACTAAAATCATGAAAGGTAAGCGCTATATGAGTTATGAAAAAAAAAAAATTATCTATAATTAATCTTTAATTATATAATTAATACTTACTAGTTGTAAAGCACACGGACTCTTTAACCAAATATTTAATTTGACTCCTCAAGTGTTGCGGCCATGTGATGAAAATTTCATCCCTATAAATACACTAAATGGTCCAAGAGGTTTACATGCATCAACACATATTCACCTTCGACTATACATTATAAACTTTATTTTATTTTTCTAATTCTCGTCTCGATCTTTCTATATCAATGGCGAGAATTAATGTTTATCTTTTTGCATTTATCTTGCTTTTCACTATCATCATCAATATTGGTTCCATTGAAGGGCGAACACTCACCAAGTCCACCGTTCTAAAGACGGCTGGGGAGCTCGGAGATGTGCTATCACCACCGGCTGAGTCACCACCGAGCCATGGTGTTGATAACTTCAGACCCACGGTACCTGGACATAGCCCTGGTATTGGACATTCCGTACACAGTTAACGGAGGATGATGAACATGCATGGTTTATATATGTAATCTACACATATTAATGTGTTTTTATTTTTTCTGAATATGGATTTTTATTTCATAGATATGTATTTACGTACTGTTTTCATCATATTCAGTTTCTTGCAAGTGTGATTTCTGTAATCCATATTACTTTGGAAGTAGCTTCTTTTTTTTTCTGAAGAAATAAAATAAAATTGATTCTGTTTTTTTCTTTGTTTTCTTTTTCTAAGAGTTTCTGTAATTGAAAAGTGTATCTATTAATTTAACATTTTTATAATGAAGTGTCTCATTCACTTGATCAACAGAATCTAACGTAAGTAAACGTAAACTGTTCTCAAAATAGAAATAATTTTATTTGCTTGTTATGTCTGCAAAAGCCGTACGTACATAATTAATATATATAGTCAAATGTATTCTTTAAAATAATCTGGTATAGTTTCATGATTCATAAAATAATTCCAACAATATAAAGAGACTGAACATCTTAATATATTGGATCCACGTTCCACTATTGAATGTCATGATCATATGTATCGGGTTCTAAATTAAGATGCGCTATATATAAGAAATATCAATTATAAGTTATATTAATCTCCACAAAAAATGAGCCACTATAATTTCCTAACTTTCATTTTCCAAACCGTCTTTAGGTGTTTAAATCAAGAATCCTTATTATTTGGGGACTATTTTGTAATATTTGACACTAAATTTTAATCCCCGATTTATTAGCAGTGGCTAATTAAGAGTTCTAAACCTGAAATCGTCTGGTTTAAAACATCTTTAAAAATCAAACTTCAGTTTACAGAGAGTATAGTGTAGTTATAAGTTATTTTTGTACGTACAGTAATTGAATTAAGAAAACACAAGATTGAGTGGAAAGTATAATTTGAGAAAATTTGTGTAGTTTATGGATAGTATATATTGTGTAGTAACCTACATAATTAGTTAATAATTTTATGACTTTTTTGATCTTGCAATAAAATGTAGATTTATAGATCTGTTAAATGGACAGAAAATTGAGGGACCAAAACCGAGGTTCTTAATCGGGAACTTTACAAGATCATATATATATAGAATTTAGTACTAAATTTAAATAACATGAAAGTGGTCTAGAAGCAGCCTTTTGTGTTATTATTGAAATGCTCAACTTGAGGTTGAGATGGTAGGTAAGCTTATACATTTGGCATTTCTATATACATATTTGCAAAAGCTAACCGTACAAAAAAATATCATGGGATTATATTACTTGAATGGTCGTCTCACGTTATATTGGACCAAAAAGCGTTTTTAAGGACAATGATAAAACACAAAAAGATAAAGTGATTATTTCAGATGGTGAGTGAGATACGAATTGTGCTTAAAAAAGATTCTCAGTCTAGCAGCTATCTAAAAAATATATCGTAGGCTTCAACAACCGGTAGGATTATGAAATTAGCATCATTTTTTTATAAATTATTAGTATAGTACTTTTTTTCTTGTTCGATGTTTTGTTCGATATATAGTTGTTAGTACACTAAACTAAAATATTAGACATAATTATGTCGCCGGCTAAAAGAAAGGACATAATCATGTCAATAACTCTTTGATTTTTTTTTTTTTTTTTTCTTACTAGGAACTTCAGACATTAGGCCATAATCTTATTAAAGTTCAGAGAAGAACGGGTAATAACCCTGTCCAAATGGAAATATTTAGTAATTTTGCGTTAGAGAGAAATTGATCTCTTGTATAGATCAATCGGACAACATATTTCGACACATTCATAAAAGTATATAATTAGTTTACGTGGTGCAACATATTTCGAGAACCTAAGATGTCATAATCAATAAATTTTGAGCCTAGATGCGGTTTAAATCAAGTACTTTTCCAACATTATATTATAAAGGGAATATATAATAAATGACTCTAAATTTGAAAAGAATTAGGTAAATGACACTGGATGAATAGTTCATGTCAGAAGGCCATATTAAATTATTTTACTGGCCTTAACCTCCTACGCACTCTATCAGAGACACAAATTAATAGGCTATCATTATTATTTTTTGAATTTCCAATCTCAGTTAGTATCGTTTAACGAAAATCCAATGTGATATTTTTTAAAAACATCACATTTTAGTTTTTAATTACAGCTCTCGACTATTTATTGGAAATACCATGTTATATACGAAAATAACATACAATTTTATTTTTTTAATTATACGCCTCACGATTTAATTCTATTTGACTCAGTTTCCCAAATATCTCTGAAATAATTGGTTAGGGTACAGTATTTTTAAACACAGATAATTGTGGTGTGTTATAGGTTTGGGTTGATTAATTTGGTTTGTTTAAGTAATTTGTAAGTAGGGTTTAGATTTTGGTATAAAACAATATTTAATTTACTAACCAATTTCATAATTTGGTTTGGGTTGATTATTTTGGTTTGTTTGTGTAATTTCAAGACAGGTTCATAGCATACGGTTTTTAACATGCGATTTTTAGTTTTATAACATGCTTTTGTGTATTTTATAACAAGATAGGTTCTACTTCGTTTGTGTATTTTAGTTTTATAACATGCGTTTTAAAAAAAAAAAAAACACTAGTCATGATGACCTACACTTGTGTTTGTCCTTCGTCTATGGCCGTAGACTGCAAATTCTCAATGCTTCTATAAGTTTAGTTTCGATTTTTCATCACCTCTAAAATCATTAGTTACCCAAAAATTTCTGCAACAAGGTTATTTACTCAATTATTTTGAGTCAAAGGCTATTGCTCAATTACGCCCTATTATAAATCTACACGACATTTGTATGACTATTGGTCACTACAAATTCTTATATATACAATAATATTGTATTATGTACTACATACTTCACTTTATTTGATAAATGGGCCAAACATAATATTCCACAATATACATACTCCAATATGAAATGATGTAAATCGTACTTTGTACTTAAGAATTGCTTTTGATTAAACAAATCAACGGTGGTTAATGCACAAACAGCCTTGCAGGTCAAATCACTTGAAGTTGGCCTCCTCTAATTTCGAGTAGCCAACTAATCCTTTTATTTTTCTTCATCTTCTTATAAATTAATCATTTGGATTTTATAATCTATTGAATTAACGATTGCATTAAGCTTTAAGCTATAGTGGTGTACAGAAACTAAGTAGGTCCTTTCATGGGACTTCCGAAAAGGCAGGAGCCAATTAAAATAAAGTTTAGATTCCACTTCACTAGAGCTTAACTATGCAGTGTAATAAAATATGCACACGGTTGAAAAATTAAAATGCAATTTTCTTACACTCATCTCATTCTATTCTATTAGACATATATTATTATCCTAGAACGACAATTGTTATATCTAAATAGTATAGTAGAGATTTCAAATCTTTAAAACTTACTCTTTCAATAGGCTCTTACGTACGAATGGAGAATGCACTACAGACCATTTGTCAGTTTCGGAATTTAAACCACCACCACGAAATTGAATCGGCGGTGCACACCTCTTCTTCAATTATTTTAACCCAGAATGGATTATTGTTTAAAACAAAACATTTCGATACATCACAACTTAGCTTTTGGGTAAAAACCAAACATTGATAGACCCATCTGATTTGGAAGGAAAATATAAAATTTGGCTTTCTAATTGTTGATTAAGCTCTCTCCGTGGTCGGTAGAAGAACTGTCGCTATACTCTTTAGATGGGGGCCCTTTTAAATTGGGTTTCGAACGTTTATTACCAACACTCAAACAATACTTAGTGGCCCGTTTTGTAAGTACCCGTTTATAATATTTGGACATTTTATTTATTTAATCTTACAAATATTATTAACCACAATTACTACACAAACTAAACTGTGATTTATTAATTACAAAACACAATTTTAATTGGAGTATAAACAAACATTTACATATAATAAGTATTAGTGGAAGGTTGGTTATACAAATATTCAGAATCTTAGTCAAACATTAAAATATATGTGTATTTTTTTTTAATTAAAATATATGTTAGTGTAAGTAAACGTTTGTTTTTTTTTTTTTTAAACAACATCGCTTATCGAACACGAAATAAACACATACCACTCCCAAATACAACTGTTTAATCGTTAATTTTAGTTATGATGAATAAATATCATCAAATCCAGAATAACCCGTATTTAGGTATCCGTTCCTATTATTTAAATAAAAAAATGTTTCCTGCGCTGTAGCATGGATCAGCATCTACTAGTATATACACTATAATGTATAAATATGCCTATAATGTTTATATACACTATAAAGCAAAAAAAATCCACCCAAAAAAATATATATCTATATATATAAAGTTAGCTTTTTCTCTCTTCTCTTTAAGCCACATCATCATCCAACTCATTTTATTATTTAATTTTTAAAATTAATTATACCATTTTATCATTTAATTTTAAGATTTAAACCTATGTAAATAAGTTTTTCAAAAAGGAATATGAAAGGTTTTTTTTATATTATACATTATAAAACTAAAAAGATGATTTGTTTAAAAGTTAAAAAAACTTACTAATTATCGATTATACTAAGAAATATATAAATGGTAGATTATAGTTTTTAGTGAATGTTTAAAATATATATATATATATATATATATATATATATATATGATTATATTTACACAATGTAAACCAAAATATAATGGGATTTAACGGGAATAGAAAAGAAAGTAAGAAATTTTGAGAATATAAATCGATCTAATTTATGTCTCACAAAATTTTCTAACATAAATGAGATAGGTCGGACCGAAACATCAATTCTCATTTTTTTAAAACGTATAAAAACGTAAAAATAAAAATAATATTTCTTTAAAGGTTTCCAATATGAATTTAACTAATTTTTTCCAATACAACACATATGTTAAACTAATAAACAAAATAAAAAATTAACTATATTTCATAAAAATTGAAAATTAATATAAAAACATTATTAAATGAAATAAACTAAATATAAAGTAAATTATACTAATATGTTAAATTTAAAAATTGTTCCATATGAAAAACAAAAAAAAAATATATATAACATAAAATCAGAAACAAATATATAATAGTAGAAAAATGATCATTACGAGATATAATTACAACAAATCCAAAAACAAAAACTCAATAGTTTTTCTATACAAACATAATCAAAGTTTTTTAAAAGTAAAGTATGGTATAGTGAAAAAAATAAGTAGAAAATAAAATACGAACCAATTACTCTAAACAACATAATAAACTCCCGCGCGTAGCGCGGACAACCGACTAGTATTTAAATAAAGGCTCTAAAATATATCATTTTTGCTCTAAGGCTTTTTTATATATTATTATGGAGCCGTGTTGAATATACGATATGTGTAAACAAACAGCTTTGAATTTTTTATTTTATTTTTGTCGAGCATTTATAACATTTTTAAAGAAAATTAATTAAACAATATTCAAATAAAAAGAATTGACAAACCAATTCGTCAAATTAGTTTAGCAAAATAAGGAAAAAAGAAAAAGGAAAAAAGAAAGAGAGAATATTATAGACAGGGAGGCAAAACTAACATGCAAATGCTTACAACTTTCTCTGAATATCGAACATTTCATTTCATAACGCCGAGTCTGAACATTAATATTAACCATCAATTAATTTCATATGAATATAATTTATATATATATATATATAAAACACACTACGAACATATAACAAAGTGTGCATATATCTCATGAAGCCATTACAACACCTTTTCAGTTTTCACATGTTTATGTCTCATCTTTTCTTAAACACAAAGCTTCACTTTGTATGATATTCCCATGTCTCGTTTCGTAACCGGTCGGGTGTGTAGTACTAGCTTCATTCTATAATGTCACGATCGAGTTCAAACATCAATGATGAGGAAAAAATACTAATTAAGCCTACTCTCACCCCGAGTCAAAGAGCTCAAAGACCTAAAATATTTGAAACACAAACACGAACCATAACACAAACACATATTCTCTAACCTTAACTCTAGAATGATCTTATCTATATACTATATATCATTGCCTTAAAGCTTTGGTAGCGGAGAGAATGTATGACGAAAGTTCGGACAAAAGAAAAGGTTACTTGAAACACATATGATAAGACAAATAATCCCAAAAATAATAATAGTGTTGTTGTCTTTAAAAGAAGAAGAAAAAAAGGTTATATAAGCAAATAAGTTGATGGTTTTATTGAATTATTCAGTCGAAAAACAAAAAAAGCAAATAAGTTTTGTATAAGAAGTCATTTTCTCGTTTTTTTTATACCCTATTGCATGAACAAATCAGTCCCGGTAGAAACGCACTAAAGTATTTTAAAGTGGACTATTCTCCGAAAGTCCAAAGGACCACCACACAGTCTGTCTCGAATTTGGAATACTTTCCAACTAATGTTAGGGGTAGTCAAACCGTCTGTATTTCTTATTACCAGGTAAAAATGCCCAATTTATAAACTTCTCATAGAACTATGATTTTTGTTTCCATTTCCATGGTGGGTCAAACCTGAGTTAATTTCTTCCAACTTTTCTCTAATTTTTTCTTACCACTGGACTAAGAGCGTGTAGACCTCTTTATTATATATTGTTAGAGAGGTTTAATACATTTTATGAAGATATATATATATATATATATATATAATTTCCTTGAATTCAAATATATAGCTGATCAAGCCATCATAGATATCTCATGCAGTGAAAGACTTTGCAAAGGCTTTGGCATGTTTTCGTTTAGTCATGCAAAATTATACGGCTAAGGAGATTAGTTTTGTATATATTTTCAATATCTAATATATATAGGGCATCAAATACTCTGCTTAAACACACATCTAGATTCACATCGAATCACTTAGAACAATATGTCATTCAAAATAAAATCATGTATGTACTAATTAACAAAAATGTTCCAAAGTTTAATGGTACGAGAATATTTGTATACAATATATAAATATAAGTCCTAGATTACAAATAATAATCATGGGGTCTTGCATGCTCCACGAACAGTAGTAGTAAAGGTACGGTCGTTTTCCATCAATAACTTAGGAACCTCGGAATCAATCGTTTAAAGTCCACTTTAGTCTTTAAATAGCCACAGATTCATTCTCATAACTCTTAAATCATCATTTTTATAAACCTTTCATATAATACATATATTACACAATCAAAGACTTTTAAACCTAAGTAAACAAAAACATATATTTATTTGTTTTATATTCTTAGTTTGGATATGGCAAAGACCCGTCGTGTAATTTTCCTTTTCCTAATTAGTATTCTCATTTTCTGCGAACTCATCAACGGGGCGCAGGGTAGTCGTTTGAGGTGTCATCATCAAGAAGATTTTTCATGTAAGAAACGTTCAAGCCATCACCATCATCATCATCATCATCATCATCATCATCATCAAGATCATCATGATCGTCAACGAAGCATCAAGACGAAGAGGAGCAAGGATAATTATGGTGTTGATGCTTTCAGGCCTACCGAACCAGGTCACAGCCCCGGTGTTGGCCACTCTATCAAGACCTGACGAAACTAGAATTTATCAATCTTGAATCTTGATTTCTCTTTCTCCTTTTATTCTTGCCTACGTTTGTTCCATTGACCTAATGAGCATATGAGTCATGTTGTTTCCTCATATTGTAAATAGTAGATTTTTATTGTGGCTTAGTCTCTCAATAATTGTTGTCGTTTCATAATGTTATATTTTCACACATAACTTGCGGTTTCAATATTACAAGATGTTCAGCTTTATTACAATCATCTACATCATTATCTTTATGTCCTTTCGATATTTTTTTTCTTGACGTGTACAACTAGAGTTAGAATTAGGCACTTAGTTAGGCTAAGCTAATAATGCCTAATTAAGTAAAGGTCAGAACATAGTTTTTAATTAGTAAAGTGGGTTACAATTTACAAAGCTAAGATATTTTTTGATCATTTATGTATTCGTTAATTAATATTAAAATATCTTGCATACATCATTACCTCGGATTATGATGTAAATGGTAAAATGATTAGGTACTACTACATACATATACATGCAATAATGAGGAATCAACATCCACAAAAAGAAGAAAAAGAAATGGTTACTATATACAAAATTCTAAAGTTTACACAAGTCAAAATGATTGATTGTGTGCAAAATATAATCTTTGATAGGATCCGCAAAAGGAAGGGCGTGTATCAAAAGCATATAAATATCTAACTCGAGTAAAAAAAATATCTAATAAATTCTTAAAGATTATGAGCAAATTTATAAAAAAGAAAACATGGAGAAATTCTTAGAAATGTAAAGTGGATATAGAACAAAGGTGTAGTAGTAATAGATCTCTATTTTAGTATTTAGGTAAGCTTATGAAATATGAAGATAGATCAAATTTAAGAAATAAGCTAAAAACTGTCAATAAAGGAATAATAATCTAAAGCAAAATCATTTAAGAACCGGCTTTGCGCAAAAAAATTTTGTAATAAAATTTACATGTAGTAAGTACATTTAAACATAGTGGATTTTTATAATATGATGACTCATATTAATTAATTATATATGTCACAAAAATTTTTGAAATAAAAACTGAACATTTTAAATTATTTTGTACTACTCATTTGGAATCCTATAACACGCTTGTCATTTAATAGAAAGTCAAATTAAGAAAGATAACAACAAATTAAAGAAAAGAAGAAAAATACAATTCTCGCCGCATATTTATATGAAAATATAATTTTGGTATATTATAAATTTTTAATATGTTTTTTTACACAATTCTAAACTGTCTGAATGAATTTTTAATTTTTATCTATCATATGTATTAGATCGTGACACATTTTTACCTTTATAAATATTAGCCAAACGATTTATTGCTTTCGAACAATGTTCTTGGATGCAAGCCAATTTAAATAAACCTTTCTAATTATGTAGTCTAAGAGTATATTGTATCATTCATTGGTTATAGTGGTTTAGTTAAGACACACACAAACATTGTTCTCGTATATAACAAAACGTGTTATGCAAATTCAGATTACTCCACCAGGTATTATTATTATTCAGTGACGTGAGGTTCGTATTCGTATCCAAGGGACTCTAGTATATATTTAGTGTTCACGTCCTCGGTTCCGTAACGTTGAGGTTCATTTAGTGCATGGTCATGAAATTTTTTCTTTTTATGAGAATATTATTGTATCTTTGGGGGAGAACATGTTTTCAATTATTACTGTTCTCTAAAAAGATATTGATAAACATAAGCAAAAAAAAAAAAATGTTACCTCAGCCAAAGGATAGTGGAAGATAGACTTTTTGGTGCCGTGATGGATTGATAAACGATATCTAATAAATTTTTTCGAACATTGTACCTAAATATCAAAATCGGATACCTATCTATTTCCATAAGATAAAAAAATTAAAAATCATCATACGGTACAAAAAATGCAATTATTGCCACTTTTTTTTTTTTTTTTCAGTTACTTTAGCTTCTTTAAAAGTTTATTAACAAATATCCTAGTTTTTATCCGAAGAAATATTTGTTGATTTTTGTCTAAGAGCAAGTCCAATGATTGTTCAAATCTTTCTCCAAACTTTATATGTATATATTTTTTTTTTGAAACAGGACTTTATATGTATATGGTGTAAAACTATCTTTAGTGATGTTCTACATCTTGCTATAAAAATAAAAATAAATGATATTATTGCTCTAAAATTTAGGTTCTCATTCACCTTTTGTCTTATGCTTGCAAAGAGATTCAAAGATGTCACGAAGACCTCTAACATATAGAGAGCTGTTAAGTACCGAGAAATTGTTGCACCAACGTAGTACCTCAAGGTTTTTTTTTATAAAAAATTTGTAAAAAAACCTTTGACTTGTTTTAAGATTGAGATTTTCATCTTCTCTGTGATGAATCTGGTTGGTTTTTGCAAAATTTAGAACAATATTATTCATTTCTTTATTTTCATAGCAAAGCTTTTTTATTAAAAATATGCTCCTCAATTTTGATATATTACTATTTTATACCTAAACAAACTTATATAAGATTTTTACTTTGTTAGGATTGAAAGTATGCAAAGAGATTTGGATCTTCTAAGAAACTTAAGTCACGATATCTTTTTTTCAACCTCTTTCAATGCTAAATTCTTACTTTGAAACTCCAAATGTTGTTCTTGTTGTGCACTTGTCTTTTAAAATGGATTAAATTTATAAAATTTTAATTTAAAAGACTAAAATAAAAACCATAATAAAATATTTAACAGAATATATATATATATATATATATATATATATATATTGAATAGGAAATAGAGTCAACTAGCAGAACAAACATTTGCTACATTTTTAGATAAACCTATTTTATAGCAAACCATTGGAAATGGTCTGAAATATCAAATATACATTTTTGTAGTTGGTTCTAGTTCCTACCCCACATATATAGGTATCGATAGCACTAAAAGACTAGTAGTGTTGGTTGGCTAACTAATCCATTTAATAATAATTGAAACACTAATAAGAAAAAGAAACAAATAAATTGAATTACAGGTATATGATAGCTGAAAACGCGTTCAAATTATGTTTCAGATTTATAATCTAAATAATTAAACATTGCATTAATTTGTTTCTTATGTCTCATTATATTATATAACCACTCAAAAAGTAATTGAGAAGTGAGATTTTTTTGGGTTGCCATGTTCACATAAAAATTGAAATAAAATTTCGCTTTGTTAGTATATGTAAGATACCTTAGATCAGAAGATTCTTACTGAACTTTGTGTGGTACTGAGTGAAAGATCTTGTTTCAAGATCGTTTACATTATAATAACGCATGTATAAACCTGTTTTCTTGGTTGCTAATATCTCTACTTACCATTTATGAACACTGAATGATTGTAAAAGCTACACGTAGCTACATGACTTATATATAAACAAGAAAGTTGTAAACGTGTTATTGAGATCTCATTATCACCTTGGAATGTTTCCGAGTAATGTATTTGTCGAAGGTGAGCTCTGTGCACTTAACCAAGGATCTTGAACCGAGACAGGTGAGCTATCGTTAATCTCTTCGACGGCAGCGAGGGATTCGGGTTGTTTCTGTGGGATAACGATTCTTCTACTTCCTGCTGATGGTTTTCTAGTTGATCTTTCGCTTCCCATATCAGATGACCGGAGAGAACCGGTTGGTGAATCCAAGCTCATGTTTGGGATCCAACCGCTGAGCCGTATCTGTTCGAGCTCGTCTGCTACTTCTGTCATTGTCGGTCTCATGTCACTGTGGAAAGCTAAGCATCGAAATGCGAGCTCAGCCACGGTGTGTATCGATGAGAGAGTCCATGCGTCGAGCTCCAGGTCGAGAATCGGGTCTATAATCTGATCGAGACAACCTGACCTGATTTTGTCAACTGCAAGAGCTGCTAAGTTGATTTCAGTATGTGGACGAGTGAAATCAACAACTTTCAGTCCTGTTATGATCTCGGCAAGGACCACTCCGAAGCTATAGACGTCGCTCTTATCAGAAAGATGAAAGCATTGATGGTACTGTGGGTCAAGATAACCAGGAGTCCCTTGAGGAGCCGTTGATATGTGGGACGTTTCTGTCATTCCCAGTCTAGAGAGTCCGAAATCCGCAACTTTGGAGTTGAAATCATAATCAAGAAGAATATTGGTAGATTTGATGTCACGGTGATAAATCGGTGGATTCATTGCAGAGTGGAGATATGCGATTGCTTTAGCTGTTTGAGTGGCAACAGTGAGACGCAAGGTCCATGGAAGACCAGTCCCTCTATCTCTTTGTAGATGTTCTGATAGAGTTCCATTCGGCATGTACTCATAAACAAGAACTGGATCGCCTTGTTCTATACAGCATCCTAAGAGACGGACAAGATTCGGATGACTCACAGATGAAAGAAGCTTGATCTCATTCATGACTTGGTCAAAACTTTCTGAATCTCTGTGTCTGAGTCTTTTGATAGCAACCCATTCATCATTTTGGAGCTTTCCTCTATAGACTGTACCATATGCGCCTATTCCTAGCTTCTGCTTTTCAGAAAAACCATCTGTAGCTTTCTCGATTTCCTTGTAAGGGAAAAAGGCGACACTGGAGTTGCCTGCAGCTTCAGACAAAAGACGCTTGGCGCTCAAATGGCTTCTTAAGGGAGTAGACCGTCTCCGCTTACAAAAGAACAAAAGAGCCAGGCCAACTAGTATAGACGCACCACCAACAGTTCCTATATATAGCAAATAAATAAACCTAGTCAAAAATCCATAAAGTACAAAGCTTAAATGTCATACAAACACTAAAGTGACCGTTACCTCCTAAAATAGTAATAAGGGTCGATCTACAATGTCCCAAAACGAGCTTTGAACCATGACAATGCGGTAGTGCTGCAAAGAGGAAACCAGTTAGCAAAAAAAAAGCTTTGCGAATTTTGAAAACAAGAACATCCCCGAACTATTAAGAAGTAATAATCTAATAGATACAACATCATACTACATTTAAAATAACAGATTTAACAAGTTATTCCGGTTGACAACTCAAAACTATTCCCACCTCAATCCATATGTGTTCTTACTACTAAGCCTTGAATACAAATGTTGTAACAAAGACTATAGTTTGACTAACCTTTCCGGCAAATATAGCCGTCTCCGTGGTAACCCTCGTGACATGAGCACCGATATCCAGTTTTTCCATGAGGAGTGTTAACGTCTGTACAATTGGCGTTTGCCGCGCAAGGATTACTCTTACAGTCTCCATTTAGCCACCAACCTAACCTAACTCGCTCAAACTCTAGTGCTATTCCCGCATTCACACCTACAGACTCGAAAGCTATCGACGAGAACAACAAACGGCAAGTGCTATTCCTCAATTCATCCATACCGAAAAACTTAGCCGAGTTCTTCAAACTCGAGTTACTATCTAAAGAAAAACAGCTTATGTTTCCAGTGGCATCACAGCTTTCCAGCTTCAGAACATCCTCCAAGAACTTCTGCTTGATCGAGCATCCGTCTGTAGTACGGTTACACTCCTCCATCAAGAAACTGTTCTCAGCCGTCGGTGCGAAATGCTCGCTGAATAAAGGCTTCATATCTTCAACCTTCCGAGTACAATTGTGTGGTAGGGCGACGAATATACTGTTTTCCGTCACGTTCTGAACAGGAAAGCCTCCGATCTCCGCAATCCCCGCCGCAGAGCATCCGAATTGGATGCGACAACCAGGAGTAAAACTAAAAGGATAAGGCAGAGTCAATCCACCGCAGCTTCCGAGACAAGTTTCAGTGAAATTAGCGGCGGAGGTCCCAAAACCAGATCCTCCGATTACGATTACGATCACGATCACCAAAATCAAATCCAATTTATGAGAAACCATCATCATCGTTGATTGATTGAATCGGATCTCAAATGTTTCTCACCTTCCTGCAAAAACGACCATGGATGCATTCAATTTCTCCAGTGAAGCTAAAACCCTAAGACCTCGAAACCAAGTTGGAATTAGTTGAAAGCTATTAAAAGCTCTCAGAGCTTCCCAACTGTACACACACGAAAAAATAAATACACACATATAGAGAGAGAGAGGAACTGATTCCTCCATTAATGACGACTAATTAGGGTTTAAGATCATCATCATCAAAGGAATTTAAACTAACGAAAAAAAAATAAAGTCAAAATACCTTCCGAGCTTTGTTCTTCTCTGAGCTTTCTCTTCATCTTCTTCGATTCGTAATCAGTATAAACGAAGAGATTCTAAATAATCAGTTTCTGCGGCGAAGAAGTTGATCGTTTGTGATCGGAGGATTGAATTTTCCGGTGGTTTCACCTAATCGCGAAAATAACAATTCACGGGAGTAATTAAAGACGAGAGGAAGAAGAAGATACGTGCGCCCAGTGGATGTCTATATTTTTAATTTAAAGACGAATAAGCCCTTGGGAAAAAGCGTGGGAAGATATTTAAATGACGAATGTAACCTTTATGGTCAACGAGCAATTGGGATATCTTTGACCAGGTTTGAGCTTTTTTATTTTATTTTTAATTGATGCGTGTGTGAGTGGACAGCATAACAATATGCGTAAAGTCGTTTTGTTTTTATTATTTTTAAAAGAAAATTATTATTGAATTACACACTTTTATTGAATCGAATAATTATGGTGTTTTTTTTTTTGTTTGGTTTGGGTCAATTGGTCAACTAGCCCAAAATTGGTAAAAAAAAAAAAACTAATATCTTGGTTGAAAAAATTGGATCATTGATGTAATAATACATAGTGTTGATAGAAAATCAAATAGTAAATTATAAAGATATTTTAATTTACTATTTGATTATCTATTATCTATATAAAATATTAATCTTATGGGTAAGAGTCCAAATCATGATATTGCTTTTTGGGGATTATTTAACTAATGAGTTAAATAATGTTGAAAATTATTTAACTCTTTCAACTAAAAGCTATAGAAATATATATATATATATATATAAATAATAAAAAGATGGAATTTTGTTTATTTACTATTTTGCAGAAAAATGACTTAATACCATTTAATTCATTTTTCTTCAATTGTTAACAAGAAAACCCATTTTTTTTTTCTTGACTATACAATCATTTGCACTTTAATACATTGGAAAAAGAAGATTTATTAACAATTTTTTTCTTTTTTGAAAAGTCGAACAATATCTTTAGTACAGTATATTGGTTGTTATATTTAAGACTCTAAATAAGCAAAAACAGAGTAGTTACGTACAAGAGTTGTTGAACCACTCGAAACATCATTTGTGTTATCTAACCAAATTTGGTATTTTTGTGCTTCTTGTCCTAACAAAGATAAAATCTACTTTTTTGAGAAGAATCATCAGTACGTATATATAACCGGATAACAAATGGTTGGATCAAATTGGTTTGAGCATTATCTCATCTTTTTCATCAAATCCAAATTATCTTCAACTCTACATAAACATTCAATTATCGACAAGATTATAATATCACAATCTTCTAAGCTCATCCCCATAATCCAAGCCAAGACATAAGAGAAGTATGAATCAATCTTTGTTTCTCATTTAAGTAATGTCTACTTTTTCTTGGATTATAGAAGTCTAAACGACATCCTAAAGCTTTTGTTTTCATGCATATAGGTTTTGGTGTGAACGTGTTATCGTTGGTTCACGTTTACGTACGAGAAAAGGAGCAAACAAAAGAAAAGGGTTAATAGTTATTTTGTCTGTTCGTGGATGTGTCGACTCTCGAGTCATCGTCTGGTCACGAGCCTTGTTCGTTATCGACTTACTTACTTGCCGTGTGCGGTGGGGTATTACTTGCACCCATTGACTTCTATTAAAATCTTTCTTAAGGGTCAAGAAGAATATGATAAGTAATAAATTAATACGTGCCTTTCTATACACGTACATGTTTTAATACATTTTGGATTCACATGTATAGTATATGTTTTCTATTCGAATTGATTCATTATGAAATGCGACCTTGATGTAAATCATGATGAGTTTGAAAGTGCATGTGTGCACGTAACTCAAGTTAAAAATATATATATATACTGTAGCATGGAATTTAAACTCCTAATTTTTATTATTATGATTTTAAGGTTAAATTCTCTAGAAATACAACTTAACGTTTGATCCACAGTATTCAAGATTATATGTTAACCAATTCATTGCGATCTAGTGGTTCAGTGATTCGCTATGTCACTTGAAAGGACAATGTTTAAATCATTCTACTATATTTCCAATTGGAAAATATCATTTTTTTTTTGTCGTCAATTGGAAAATATCATAAAAAGCATGAATTTTGTGTTTTCGTTGAAAAAAAGCATGAACTTTGTATACGGTGAAATAAATATCTAATTTTGAGTAATTTTTTAGTTAAATCGTATATTTTTGTTGAATTTGCCAAATATGACACATTTTAAGTCAACTAACATATTAATCAAACCGAATTAAGTTAATGTTAAATAGATTTCTGTTAAACTTCAAACGACGTCGTTTTATATTTGAAATAAAAATAAAAAAGTAAATCGTAATGATTTTCTTCTACTTTTTTTTTTATAATTAGTCCACACCATTTGAAATAAAAAGTGGTTCGGTCTATAAATAGTTTTGTCTACTCAAATAGTTGTAACTAACCCGAAACCTTGGTATTCACTGCCAACTAGTAATAAGAAAATATTAATTTTGTTGTGATAGATAGTCTTGTCTTCAGAAATGAAAACATTATTGAATTATCATATTGAGTATGAAAAAAGTGAGATAATTATCAATTAGTCAGTTTTGTAGACCCAAGCTCAATCATATATTTTTATTTTCTTGACTTTATAAGCTTGAATTCCGGTGATGAGGAAAGACCCAAACGCAATGATTAAGACTGGAGATTTTTGAGTTTGTCACGATAGTACTATTATCAATGTTCTCATGCGGAAGTTTGGGAAAGTTTATGGATGTGTCAAGTTTTGGTTGTCTCTTCCGACTCTAGTGTAAGAACTTGTTTTTGACAAAGTAGTCTCAACCATTTTTGATGGATTAGGTTTTGGGTAAATATGTTTATCAGAATGACCTCATAAGCATGATAAAAAAAATTCTCATTGTGAACATTATGTAGGGGTATACTAAAAACCTAAAAACATAATTTGTTTGAATAAGAAATGGAAATTCAAAATAGCTAATTTGAAAAGTTCAACGTCAAATGTTTACATCTAGAACTTTTAAAACAATATCTACTCGTACATGTGTACCAAGCCTAAGAAGGAATTAATCTTGGAATATAAGAAACAGTCATGTGTCTCATTCTCAATACACACCACAATCTCTTCGTTATTCATTTCTAGTTATCTATTTTGAGAGTACAATGCAATGTTAGCCCTTGTTCTTGATTTTTAGTGTTTTAGAAAAATAGAGGAAGACAAATTTGAGCTAAAATAGCTAAATCACTAGATTTACAACAGCTTTTGTATACATAAAAACTCCAAAACAAAATTTATGGACTAAGAAAAGCGAGATTTAAACTCAAAAACAATATTCGGTCATTGTATTTTGGAAAACAAAATATATATTTTTTTGTAAATATCACAATATGAACAAGCTAAAATAAATTATGTAAGTTCATTTGTTTTTTTTTGTCAACAATAACTAATTATTCGAATTTAAAACCAAACTAAAATATCAACAACATTAATACAAACCATTTAAATCTATAATAATTTATTTTTCTTTAAAAAATAAAACATAACCTCTTAAACATAACTAAACTATGTTTGTTTATGTATTGCTAGCATTTATCTTAAGCACTCTACCAACAAAATACAGCTATCTTTAGCAATTTGTGTTTTTCTTACGTTAATTGTAAGTCTGTTTGGTTTATGAAAACTTCGAAAAGAGAAGTTGCAAATTGCTCTATCATAAAAAATTTGAGTTTATCACTTGATTTCGATGGGTGATCCCTCGATAGACTGCTCCAAGATAATCTAATTTCTCACTCGATTTTAATCTTAACAATAACTTTAGATCACTTCTCGTTAAAATTATTTTTTAAGAATCAGACTTCACTTTTCTTCTCATCAAACCAATTCTTCAGTTCAGTCATATTATCTAATTTTAACTTGAGCGCCAAAAAAAGCAGAAAGACTTGAAACAATTCATTTGTCTCTTACCAAACACTTGTTTTGATTAAAAAATTACAATAACGTCCCCATAGATATAGCCAGATAGCCTATGTAAAATGAATATGACCACTGCCCAATATGGTCTGGTCTCATAGAAAATTTATGGGCTAATAAGGCTTACTCCTAAAGCCCAAAAATATCTTAAAAGGAGTACAAAAATTTACCGTAAATTTCGGACCAAATCAAAGAAGAAAAAAAAGTTACATCTTTTTAAAAAAATTACTGTTCATGGATCCCACGTGATCAGACAGCTCAAATTCCGATCTCGTAACGACGTCGAATAAGACAATTAAAAAAATCCCCAAAAAGCAAAATTAAAAATAAAAAAAAATTATCGCACAAGATTCCAGCTTAGTGGTGGTTTCTTCATCTCTTTTTTTCCCCTTTCTTTCTCACAATCACTTTCTTCTCCATTCTCCTTTTCTTCTTCTCTCTCTCTCTCCCACTTGTGTTCTAGCTCTCTACAACAACGAAGAACCCTAAACTATGATTCTTCTTTGATTTTGTGTTTTTTCTTTTCACTTCACTTGTAAAATTCTCTGTATCTTGTTTGTTTTGCTTAGTTCTGAAGCAAAACTCTTAAAAGGGGTTTTTGTTGAAACAAAAAATGCCATTGAAGAAGAAGATGACTAAAGAAGAAGAAGAAGATGATGATTGTTGTATATTCGCTGAAGAATACGATGGTCCACCATTATCATACAACATACCTTGTGCTCTTCCTATTAACGTTGAGAAAATCCCCGTCGCCGCCGTTGTTTCTCCGGTTTGTATTTCCGGTAACATGTCTTTCCCCGTGATTCAACCTATTCTCTCTGTCGACAACAGTAGCGGCAAGAAGAACTTCATTAGAGATTCGGTTTCTCCTACTTCTGTTATAGCTAATTGTGGATCTAGTCAGCTTGAGTTGGTTTCTGATTCTGTTACTGTTTCTCCTACTTCTGTTATTGAGGAAGAAGGTGGTGAGTCTAGGGTTAGTTGTTCTGTTAAAGAGAGTTTGGATTTGAATGAATCTTCAAATACTTTGGTACCTGATTGGGAATCTAATGAGTCGGTGTTGAGTATGGATTACCCGTCGTCTCGGGTTACTGGTGATTGTTGTGTTAGTGAAACTAATGGTGATGGTAATAAGAAGCAACAACCAGTTGTTACTTTCTTGGGTATTGCATCTGACGATGGATTCGAAGAAGAGGATTCTAGTTGTAACCAGAAACGTGTTCGTGCTGTTCCCGTTAAGAAACAGCCGCAGACGAAAGGGAAAAAGGGGTCTTGTTATCGGTGTTTTAAAGGAAGCCGGTTTACGGAGAAGGAAGTTTGTCTTGTTTGTGATGCTAAGTATTGTAGTAGCTGCGTGCTTCGAGCGATGGGTTCGATGCCTGAAGGAAGGAAATGCGTGACTTGTATTGGGTTTCCGATTGATGAATCGAAGCGTGGGAGTTTAGGGAAATGTTCTAGGATGCTTAAGAGGTTGCTTAATGATTTGGAGGTTAAACAGATTATGAAGACTGAGAGGTTTTGTGAAGCGAATCAGTTACCGGCTGAGTATGTGTATGTTAATGGCCAACCTCTTTACCCTGAAGAGTTGGTTACGCTTCAGACTTGCTCTAATCCTCCTAAGAAGCTGAAACCTGGTGACTATTGGTATGATAAAGTGTCTGGACTTTGGGGAAAGGTGAATTGATATTTATTGATCTTTTGTGTTTTGTGTCTTGGTTTCTAGTGTGTTAAAAACATTTATATGTATTATGTTGGGATTCCACAGGAAGGAGAGAAGCCTTATCAGATTATTAGTCCACATCTGAATGTTGGAGGTCCTATTAGTCCAGAAGCTAGCAATGGAAACACTCAAGTTTTCATAAATGGTCGCGAGATTACGAAAGTAGAGCTACGAATGCTGCAGGTGGAAACATTTTTGAAGTAGACTATTCTTTATTTAAAGAGATTTTGGATGTCATTAATGATTTAACTTGTTTATTTCTGTATTACAGTTGGCAGGAGTTCAGTGTGCGGGTAATCCCCATTTTTGGGTTAACGAGGATGGATCGTATCAAGAAGAAGGACAAAAGAATACCAAGGGATACATATGGGGAAAGGTTCGTTATTTTGCGTAAAATCTATATTCCATTCAATTTTGAATTTTGTATTCCTCTTTGATTGTAGATTACTAACTTCTGCTGCTTTTTCAGGCTGGGACGAAGTTACTTTGTGCTGTATTGTCACTTCCTGTTCCATCCAAATCTACTGCAAATGCTTCTGGGGAACAACTTTATAGCGCAAATAGCAGAAGCATTCTGGACCATCTTGAGCATAGGACTTTGCAAAAAATTCTGTTGGTTGGAAACAATGGTTCTGGAACTAGCACAATATTCAAGCAGGTATGATATCTGTTAGTTATATGTCGTACTACTTATTAGCCTAAGCCCCAAAATCTACAATATAACTGAATGACTTTATCATTCAGGCAAAGATCCTTTATAAGGACGTACCATTCTTGGAAGATGAGCGGGAAAATATAAAAGTGATTATCCAGACCAATGTTTATGGTTATCTCGGTATGCTTCTTGAGGGTCGGGAAAGGTTCGAAGAAGAAGCTCTTGCTGTACGGCATATGAAGCAGTGTGTCATTGAAGATATTCCTGCGGCTGCTGATGAAGGTGCATAGATTCAGTTTTACAATATATTGTTCTCAACCAGGCTGTTGCTTAGTAGTAGGACCTGAAATTTGTTGTGGACAATCAAGAAGTTATATATATTAACCCATTTGAGTCTTAACTTGGTGTATGTTATGAGCAGGAGATCCCGAAAGCAGCAGCAAAACTGTGTACGCCATTGGCCCAAGGCTTAAAGCATTTTCTGATTGGCTATTGAAGACTATGGCTGCTGGAAATCTTGGGGTCATTTTCCCTGCAGCTTCTCGTGAGTATGCCCCACTGGTTGAAGAGTTATGGAGGGATGCAGCGATCCAAGCTACATACAAGCGAAGAAGTGAGCTAGGACTCCTTCCCAGTGTTGCTAGTTACTTTTTGGAACGGGTAAATAAGTGTTTCACTATTTCTTTTGCACTCAATTTTCCGTTGGATATTTACTGTGAAGTGAAACTATGAATGAGTTTATTAGTTTTCTAAGAAGCTGTTTTCACGTTCTTCAGGCTATTGACGTATTGACACCAGACTACGAGCCATCGGATTTGGATATATTATATGCTGAAGGAGTCACTTCATCCAGTGGTCTAGCTTGTCTTGATTTCTCATTTCCACAGACTGCATCTGAAGAGAATCTTGATCCATCCGATCAACATGATTCGTTGCTCAGGTAAGAATTATCTGATTCCCTTTTTGTGTATTTGTAACATTCAAGTCATTTGAACATGTTTGAAGACATTTTCTTGTGGTTTTTCAGATACCAGTTAATAAGAGTACCCTCGCGAGGCCTTGGTGAAAACTGCAAGTGGATTGATATGTTTGAAGATGTTGGGATGGTTGTATTTGTTGTCTCCATGACTGACTACGACCAGTGTTCTGAAGATGGAACCAACAAGATGTTACTCACCAAAAAGCTCTTTGAAAGCATTATCACTCACCCCATCTTTGAGCACATGGACTTCCTCTTGATACTCAACAAGTATGATCTCTTGGAAGAAAAATTGGAACGAGTTCCTTTGTCATGCTGCGAGTGGTTCCAAGACTTCAATCCCGTGGTCAGTCGTCACCGTGGTTCCAACAACGGTAACCCCACCTTGGGCCAGCTTGCGTTCCACTACATGGCAGTTCAATTCAAGCGATTTTACTCTTCCTTGACTGGGAAAAAGCTGTTTGTTTCGTCGAGCAAGAGTTTGGACCCGAACAGTGTTGATTCATTGCTCAAGTTTGCTATGGAGATTCTGAAATGGAGCGAGGAGAGAACAAACATCTGCTTGAGTGATTACTCTATGTACAGCACTGAGCCGAGTTCCTTCTCAAATTGATGTTTTCACATTAAACAAAAAGAGTCTAATGTAAATGGTAACTACGTTCTTGTGTATAGATTGCCACGTAGAGTTTTAACAAAGTTCTTACGCTTCAATTTACAGACAAATCTCTGTGTACTATAAACAGTTTCAATTTTAACTGATCTTTATCCTCTTTAGGTTACAATTGAGTTTTGTCGAAAATGTATCTAACTTGCTCTTCTGCACTCAACAAGACGTTCTTCACAATCCAACCTTGTTCTTGCATTTGTTTGTTCAGTGTGATAAAATCATCTCGTGCAGCAAGCTTAGTCTCTCCAGTGAGTAAGGACCAATCTCGTAGCGTCAAGTCTGAAGATGTGTCTCTCCTCTTGAGTCTATTGTTTACAAGGGATTTACGTATGTAACATGTCTGTAACATACCAACCAAAACATGTTATCAGTTCAAGAAGTATAATGAAATTATACTAAGGTTGATGATATTTAGTTGAGTCCTTACCTGTAACAAAGCAGTGATAATGTCCACACTGTTGGCTCCTTCACGCAGACAAATGACAATGCCCAGCTAAATATATTACAAATGGCAAAGATCAAACTAGAGAATCGTGAGTATAGAAGCGCATATAAGTTAGCAGATGTATATAAAACTCACTTTTGGTATTCTTCTGAAACCTTGGGAGGAAAGTTCCATGGTTATGAAGTAGCTGTCATCACTGCACAGTGATTGCATTGCCATCATTGATAGTGCAGGAATCTTAGCCCTTGGATCTAAGCATCCAATTCTGATAGGCCATAGCCTTTTCCTATCTACAAAAACACAAAAAACATATGAACGATTCATTAAGTAGCCTTAACCCTTAAGAGCCTTTAAAGGTTTTTTCATTACAAAAATAATCACCTCTGCTGCCTAAAAGGTCAATTCCTTCCTCTTCACTCACTTCGGCAGGGGAAGGTACTAGCCTGAACTCAATCCATCTTTCCAGAATTATTTCAAGCCTATTCTGATAAGAAAAAACAAAAATAAAACTTATAACAGGGGATATTCTCCATTGTCTGGGTCTCATCAACGAGGTTATAAAAGCTACCTTGGTTAATGTTTGCAGATTGATATGCTTGAGTCCTTGATAAATGCCAAGGAGATCAAACGTGGAAAATATCGGATATAGAACAAAAGGTAGACTTGCCTGCAATCTAGCACATTAGCAAGTCAGTAGATTCTCAAACGACCTCACGAATGATATAACCCAAACTTTACGTGAGTCATCTAACCTTTGGTTGTTTCGGAATAGCATATTCAGAAGAACCGCCAGTAAGAGACCAAGGTTATCAAAACACACAGTTTGAATCTGAAAAGCCACAAATAAAATCAGGGCATGTATATTGTGATACAAATGATACAAAACTCACGTATGTTTCTTAAAAGAAACCTGCGCCTTTGCAGAGACTTCACCGAGGTTATCTGCTACAGCAAAGCTTCGATGTACAGCTGACTGCACATGTCGAAACAAACATCGGTTGTTAAAACCACAAATACCACACATAAAGATACATGGAAAATAAAGAATATGAAAAACCTTACACCGGTTGCTAAGTAGCATGACAGGCTAATCTGTTTAGCAATGTTGGCAATAGAAGCTAGCAAAAGGAAGTACTGTGGGAATACTGGAGTCATTAACTCAACTCCAATGCTCAGACTAAAGAGTACAGACGTCGAGAACCGAACTCTCTTTGAAAAAAATAAAAAAGAGTATAAGTAAACAAGAATTTCAAGAACTACATATGCAAACTACAATTTGATATATACCTTTAAATTAGTATCGAACGCAGAAGCAAGACTAGCAGTGTATATACATCTACTTAACCTTCCAAGTCCATCTTTCAATATCCAATTAAACGCAGCAGATGAAGCAAGTGACCGTGATTGTCCAATTCCTATAGCTCTAAACATGGCCTACAAACACAAAAACAACAACAACTGACTCAAGCTCGTGACTTTATACCAAATCTTTTTTTATTTTGGTCACCACTCTATACCAAATCTAACCCTAGAAGTATGTGAATAAGACTTTACCTGAGTGGCAAGAACTTGCAGAGCAGAGCTGAAGACTCTATGCAAAAACTTCCATTTCACATAACTTATATAATTCTCACTAACTTGTTTCGGTATGAAAAAATCTTTTGCAGCTGAAGATGAAAGTTTTATCAATTTCAAGAACCCATCATTGAGGCCAAGGCAAAACGACGAAGAATCATCATCAACACCACCTTCTTCATTAACACATTGCAGAAGCTCCAAGGAATCACCTTTGATGAAGTACCTAGAAAATTTTCCAGAGCTTTTGATTAAAATCAGAAGACGACGGGTTACGTTACTTGGAACTACGAGTTCCTCTTTCGAAACTCCTTCGTGCTCGTAATCAATGGAGATTCTCAGAGGCTTGACGAAATTTCTTGAAGCAATTTTGGGGAAAGTGAAGATTGGATATTGGGTTAGCGTTGATTTACATGGGATTTGGAAAAGTCGAGAGCTTGGAGTCGATGAATGCATCAGAGTTGTTAGGGTTTTAGGGAAGGGTTTTTGCTTCTTCTTCTTCTTCGTTGGTTCTGTGACTGTGAGAGTGGGAACGATTCTAATGTATTGGGCTGGATATGGGCCCTTATACACTTTAGTTTACTATATTTTTTGTGTGAAGAGTGAAGACTCTTGATTACTTTGTTTTCTAAAAATCTCCTAATTTGTTTTTCTTTCTATATAATTTTTCAAAATCTTCATTGTGATATTCTATTATGCATAAATTTTAATGATTAAAGTAACCAAGTAGAAAAATGTAATTAAACCAGGATTTCAACGACATTAGATCACTAAATTATATTAATATTATTGAAAGATGTTAATTATTATAATTTTTATTCAAACCAAAGTGTAGATCGATGCAAACCGAAATACAATAACTTTCATCACAGACTGTTCAGATTTGGTGGAGATGGTGTCTTTCCTAACAGAATGACTAGCGTTCGCGACATATCTTGAAAAGATCCAATCAGATAAGAAAGGGTTTTCTTCTTTCTCTTTATTACAAGTCTGTCGTTGTTCTAATACTCAAGCGGATAAATTGGTACGCCGTGTTGAACCGCTACTTTATTTCTATGTAAATAACATTCCCTCTTTTTGGCTCGTTTGAGTCATTTATATAAAAGTTGTTCACAAAAAAAAACGTTGTTCATTATTGTAATTTTTATTCATCTTTTATCATCAAGATTACCACATACAAAAAGAAAGACTCGTTACACTTTAGCTAGAACATTTATCTCTTCCTTGAACTTAACCATTGCATCTTTTGGTAATGTCATCATAACTTGAACCCCTCCAACCATCGCTGGTTCCAATCCCAACGACGGTCGCAAGAGCATACCAATCGTCCTAGATGTTTCCGGTGGAAGCACATGGAAGACATTAACCGGCTCATTCCATCCGAAATCCATCGATCCAAAAATCCCAACATTCCTCAAATCAGTCAAAAAGAACAAACCATCTTTTTTTCCTTTGAACGTTACATTACTCTTAATGATCTTTTCAGTGTTTATAAGCTCTTCTTGGAGATAATCTTTATCGCGAGCCTTTTTCTTCGCTTCTTTTATGCGTTTCACGATGTCTGAGATCGTAAAATCTTCCACTTCTCTTGTGGTTAATGGTACATACATATCAATATATGCATTGCCATAGTATCCGTCGGGCAAAGGTGGATCCACGACGTTTCGAATTCCTACACAAAAACCCAAAACTGTGACACCATCTTGATCCAAACTTAGAGCTTTTACTCTTGACTTCCATAAATAAGCTCCTATGACTTCGAAAGTAGTAAGTGCCTCATTAGAGAAGTCGTACTCTTTCAATGTAGCTTCTTTCAATCTTCTTATGCTATCAGCTTTAATATTTATTTTTTCAGTTACCTGATTAAAATTATAAACATGGAATTTAAAAAATTAATTGGTTGACCAAAAAAAAACCTAAGAAAATGATAGGATCTAGTATTTTTTTAAATATATAAATTAATTTTGATAAATAGCTTTATCAAAAATATTATTTTATATTAGCAACTCTACCAATTTTTATATACACGTAGAATTGATTTCCATATATGTAAAAATCTTGTCGTTCGGCCGACTAGTTTTTTTTTCTCGTTTTTTTTTCTTGGGTCAATATATATATATAAGCTAAGTTTATGCCATAAATGTATATAATATGTTATTTAAGTAATAATGTTAATTAATGAGGCATTTGAAAAATACTAACATACCATAACAAATATATATATATATATATATATATATTGTATATATGTATATATATTTGTAAGAATATTACGAACCAAAATTTTGGTTTCAGAAATTAATAAAAATATTCATCGTAATCTCAAAATTTTTACAAAAAAATAAGTTTTTTATTTCATTTATTGCATATTATTTTAACCTTATAATTTTCTGAAAAAAAAGAATCATGAAAAAATATCACAAACCAAGTCCAATTTATTTGGTTTCTTGCCTGTCGAACCAAATCTAAGATGATGTTTTCAAGACTGCTCAATATGAACAATACATACCCAGTCATCCGTAGGTAAGTAGGGCGACACAGCGTCCGCCGAGGGAACTAATGGAGGTTGATCATCGACAGGTTCCTCCCCCACAAGTCTTTCTCTTTCCCAAACCGGTGTCACCTTCAGCTTCTTTCTCCCGCCAGCCAACTCCGTCAAGGCACACATGATATGACCAAGTCCATATCCATCACACATTGCATGCGACGCAGCCAAACCTAAGATGAATCCTCCACAACCAAATTTTGTTACCTGTCATGATCACTGTTACTTCCACACAAGTTTTGGTATACAATTAATATTTGTTGGTGCCGTATTTAGCACCTACGTCATACTGTATTAAACCAGATTGAGTTCAGTTGATTAAACCAGAGAATTCCAGTTTAAAGCCCTTTCAACAACGGGCTTCGGGCAAAAGTCCATTAGGTCGCCAAACCGATTCAACTGATGATAGAGTTTCTAAAAAGAAAAGGAAGGTTAATCCCTAGATTTATGGGATTGAACATATCTTGTAATCTCGTATTTTCATATAAATAGGGAGGTTTGTCCTCTATTCAAACCATCGAATCATTAATACAAGAGCCCTAGTTCTCTAATCATCTTTTGAGCTAAACCCTAGTTTGTTCTTCAAACAATCTAATCTTCTTTTCAATTCAAGTGTTTGATTGAACTTCAAAGGGGGATAATCTAGTGAATTTGTTCCTATATTCTTAACAAATTCATTGTGCGAATTCTAGATTCCATAATATTTAATTATGTTAATTCATATCACTAACACTGACTTTGGAAAACTTTGTTAAAATTTTATAGTGTACTCACACCGAGAAGGTAGCTTAAGAGAGGAAAATTGCGCATTTTGTTGGTCATTTTCCGATGGGCAATTCTAATAAAATGTGTTACTTAGGGCCGGCCCTTTAGTAAGGCAACTAAAGCAGTCGCTTTAGGCCACATTTTATAAAGATTTTATTTGCTAAGTATTAAACTAACACAAATCTAACTATAACAATAATTTTGAGGAAAAAAGGAAGAAAGGTAAACTAATCTTCTCGACAAAATAGAGAGCACCATCTTTGACAAAAAAGGAAAAAAAAAAGGGCAGCACCACTGATCTGAACTTTTACAGTTCCATAAACCAAATTGCAAAATTCTATTGTATTAGTTTTGGTATTTTCTAACCCTCATCTATCATTAGTCATATTCTTGTTTTTCTATATGTAATTATGAATCGTGGATTAGCAATGATGTCTATCGAGACTCGAGAGGAATATGGTTGAAAATTTCGACTATGAGAAGCTGATCAATGAATTTGCTAAAAAGAAAGTTAGGAAGGTTAATTTTCGTTTAGCAAAGTAAACTAGATCGTTTTATTTTGTTACAATTTTTAATGACTTTTTTGGTTTTTCCATCGACTATATTTAATAGTTGTTAGTTATATTTTGAATGTTTAATACTGATCTTTTTGTCATTTTTTTTTTGACCAAACTAGAATACTGATTTTTTTATCTTTAATATCTATATAAGAAAAAGCCATATTTTTTTTTAATATGCTTTAAGCCACATATCGCCTAGCAGTAACTGTTACTACTAGAAATGTTGTTTAGAGCCGTCCTTATGGACCAATTTTGAGATAACTATGTAATTCCAACCATATATATATATTTTTGAAAAAAGTCATTTTCAGTTATCCTCGTATCACCGGCTACATGAATTATAGTCCATATAATACGAAAGAGATAATGTGAAAGTTTACAAGGTTTGGTCCAATATATTTGTCTATATTATTACTAAATATTTAATTTATTAATAACATATAAACATCAAATTAATGAAATGAAATGCTAAGTTTTCGTTTTAAAGAAACGAGACTTGAATTAACCTACAAAGAACTAACCTAATTGATACAAATATTTTATAATTCTACTTCAAAATTTATATAGTTTAATTGATTCTAACATACTAAATTATTTATTTACTAAAGAACACTACACACAAAAAAAAAGTCATTTTTAATGTATTTAGTTTTCGTACATATATACGAAATATCAAAGGTGTACGTTAGTACGTACCTGCAAAGCAAAAGGTCGATAACAATCATCCCCCACTTCGAGTTCAGGCAAGAACTTCAAAGCCGTGTCTGAGTCAATGTTGTCTAAATACTTCAATGAAGACAGTTCCACATTTGTAGTAGCCACCGTGAAAGCCACACCTACTTCATCTCCTCCATAACTCAACTGAAGCTTCTGATCACTCTCCCGCCGCTTCAAACTCCCTGCAAGTGGATAGTAATACACAAGGAGATCGGACAAAGCCTCCCTAAGCAAAGACTCCGGCCGGTCAACATCATCCACAACGTTCTTGGCTTTGAAAACGTAACATGTCTTGTACATGACCTCATTGCCTGGATCATTGTCAAGAGTTGAAAGGGAAAGAGTTTGTTTAGGTATGTGTTTTGAGGGTTTCACCATTTCGGTGAGTTTTTTTACGGCCATTAAAGGGATCGATGAACTTATTTGGACTGCCATCTTTTGACAACTCTAGTTAAGAACCCACTCGTCTTTTATAGCGAAACTTTTGGCTTCTAGACTAGTAGAAATGTCATTCTACCAATCTTTAAAATTGCTCCTTCCCTAGCACCTTCCTTAAATAACATGTGCATTAATTGATTTTGAGTCCAATTTTAGACACTTATTTGTTAAAAGTGTCTTATTTAACACATTTTTCTTGGCTTTAGACACTCATGTGTTAAAAAAAAAAAAATTTAGTATTTTAGACACCCATCAAAAATGTCACCATTGAACATGCCCCAAGGCCATGTTTATTGGCGTACTTGCCATAGTCCCATCTAATTTTTAACACAAAATTAAATTAAAAAAAAATAAAAAGTGAAGGACGTACGCACAAACGCGACGGTCCTGTTTGTTTTTGTCAACTTTTCGCGGGCCCCACTGACACGTGGCGGCCCGCGATTGGTTATGTTTTTTTTTTAAATCGTAAAATTAAAAAAAAAAAAAAAATTGGGACCAATGCTTGTCCCACCAATGTGCATGGTCTAAGATACCCCCAATAATGTTGGTCTTACCTTCTCTTTTTAAAAATTGTAAGGTAATATCGTGTAATAAAATAGTATGCAATATAATCCTTCTTTATATGTCCAGTTTGTAAAAAATTACAAAAAATATATTTTTAAGCCTTGGGTAAAAATTCAAGTCCATTTTTTTTATAAAAAGAACTGAAAATGTATTACATGTACTAGTGATTTTTTTTATATGGGGTTATATTAAGTATTATTTTTTATTTTTCCAAAAATAGATAGTAAAATTGCAAAAATGGCAATTTTTTATATACACCTAAAATCCTTATATACTAGATAAGAGCCCGCGTAAAATCGCGGGTTAAAAGTTATTGTAAATTTTATCTAATGTTATAATAATTTTAAATGAGTTAAAATTTATAAAATAAAACAGAACTAAAGATATACAAATCTTCTCATCAAATAATTGAAAATTCATACCTGAGAAATTATTATTTATTTCAATATTTTTTTATGTTTTCATGTGTTAAAATTTTAAATCATTACATAAACAAAAATTTATAATATCTTCACATCGAAAAAATCCTCCCTAAAGATATACAAATATCTTCATCAATAATTGAAGATTCATACCTATAAATTATTATCAATTTATTTATGTTTTTACGTATGAATTAAAAATATTGCATGTTGAACAAACTAATTATGTATCATACATATTTAAAAATAGTAATTAAGCATTCATTATTAAAATCTAGTAATGTTAAATTATCGATCACCAAAAAAATTGTTTTAGCCAATAAAAATGTACTATAATATATTACATTTACATTTAAACAATTATAACATATTAGAACAAAGTAAAAAAATATTTAGTAAACCCATAATCTCGTTTAATTGTATCATCTAAATCTTAATGCTCTTTTATAAATTGAAACCGATAAATAACCTTATATGAATTGTGTCGTTTAATTGTATCATCTAAACTTTACTCTTTATTTATAAACCTAAATCGACATAAAAGACTTAAAACTGTTTTCTCTTGTCTTGCTATATATTTGCTCTGATTTGTTCCTAGTTGTATTCAGAAATTCGATTGACTCATGTACATAATTTTGTTAAATAAGCTACACATGTAAAAAATAAAAAATCGACATAAAACTTTGAATTTACACATGTTAATATCTTATCGATATAATTGGCACATGCCACGATCATGTTAATGACTAACTTAGTTATATTAACTTACTAAATAAAAATATTTTTATATTACATAATATACACGATAATGCAAATATTTTCTAAGATTAACTTATAATTGACTAATTTACTGTATTTTTTTCTTTATTATTTTTTTTTCTTTAGACCTAATTTTTATAATTTATATTAATAATTTTTGTTTATAAATACTATCCTTATTTCTTTTATGATTACTATCAAGTCATTGTTAAATTTCCTGAAATTTGTTTTTCTTCTTTCTATTTTGAAAATATTCTTTTATAGAAAACTAATTTATATATTTTCTTACAACTAATTTTCTGACACATGTTGACATTTTATTAATTCAAATTAACACGTGTCACGATCTTATTAATGACTAACTTTAAAAACCCAAATTTATATAATAAGATATCTTGTAAAAAGCCAGAAAAAGCAATTAACACATGTTTTGATATATTTGTCGTCTTATATTTGGCAGTAGGAAATAAGTTCCCATCTACGATGCTTTTTGTTTTCTTCTTTTTCGTCTTCTACTTTTATATGATGACAAAAAAGAAAAGTCTTCTACTTTCATACAAAAATCTTTCCTTTTCATTTCTCTAAATACAGATTTTTTTTTTTCAATTCTCTAAATACAGATAACTAATGGTATAACTGAGAAATATCATAAATCTTATTGGAAATTTAAAAAATCAACACTACAGGCTTAAAATAGTTGACATTTTAATCATTTATTCCTAACTAAAACATCAGAAAATTAAATAAATAATTTCACTAAAAGTTTATAAAAATATTATTTCATAATAGAAATTTAAAAAGAAAACTATTTCATATTAAAATTAAAATTTTGATATGAAAACTACTTAGATACTCAAAATTCTATAAATTATATAAACAGAGAAAACTAAAATAAATTATGAATTATATATCTAGAATTTAGGTTGAATAAATTAATATTTAGATGATGATTGATATAATATTATTACAAAATTTTAAATATATATACGCCAAAATTAATTTTTGATTGTTTTAAACTAATCAGGAATATAAATACTATGATATAAATTCAGATTTTAACATTTTCATTGGTATTTAAATATTATAACCAAAAATAAATATCTCAATTTTTTAAATTTAATAGTTAAAAGAAAGGTAACACCTCAGTTAGGAACATATTGATCCATGCAGAGAGGTTTAAAGGAACTGATTTGTTACACTTATATTGTCGGTCGAATGTGTTAAGAGAACTCCACCTTATACCGGAGTAGCTTTAGGCTAAATAATCTTCTGATAAGGGATTGCTGGAACTGTATAGTGAAAACAAAATATAGAAAAAAAATATATGGTGATTTATAGAGTCGATATACGAATATTTAAAGCATTGCATACGGTGTCGGATACGAGTGAACTTACGGACCTGGACTCCATTGATCTAGAGTATAACAGAAAAAAACGCCTCGAGCTTGTAATCGTGATAAGTTTGTAATGAGTGATTTTGGTCATTTGAGATTCTAGTTTAAGCAAAGATTCCAAAAACTTCATTAGAGAAAATGGCAAAGTAAGTCAGAAACAGAGAGAACAAAATCATCTAAGTCAAGTTAGTGTTACCAACTAAGTTTTCTGCAAAAATAACTCTCAGCACAACAGGTTAAAGTCCGGTTAAAATAACTCTCAGCACAACAGGTTAAAGTCCTAGAAAAGGCAAGTGTTCAAGGAATTCAATTTACAAATAGTTATGACTTAACGAGGTTTAGTGTGAGAGCAAATGCTTAACTCTGTTCCCTTCTCCAAAGTGGAATCGCTGGCCAAACATGTTTTGCTTTCCAGTTTACAAAAATTGTTCCTCCTATCTCATTTTCCTAAAAACTGAAACAGAGCAAAACGAAAAACTATATCGCAGATCTTAATTCACAGTTTTACTTTTTACCCTCCTTTAATTAGCGCGGCCGAGCCCTCTAGGATGTTAGTGGCTCAGGCGTTATCAAAAAAGGCGAAATCTTGATGTTCAAAAAGCTTTCAGAAAACCAATCATGTTTCTGAATCTTCTGCTTCTTCTTCAATTACAGTCGGGAGCGATCCTTCTCTGCTGAAACCGGGGTTTAGGAACTTGGCGACAAAAGCCCATAGCTTATAGACATCCTCAAAGTTTGACAAGAAGCTGAGAGAAGCTGTGACAACCTCAAATCGCACAAACCCATTTTTTCCACCGCGCTTACCAGCTTCTCTCTGCAGATGCAAATAGCTATCTTCCTTGATCCTAGCGCCCCCACGGTGGTTTCTTGGAAGATCCATTATGCGTATGTGACTCAAGATACCAATACCAAGAGATACACCTTCTCTCTCAGCCAGTTTCAGAACAACTTCTGGACTTACAAACCCTTTGCTTTTGTCTTTCACGTTGAAAGCAACCGCTGCTCCTCTTTCGTACTTTATCTTTGGGCCATAAATCTGCACAAGGTTCATGTATCTGCTGCTACCGTCACTGCCTGGTTCAGGCACTTTCAGCTGTAGCAAAGAGATCACAAGCCAGTTAATCAGAAATCTGAGCCTAGTTGTGGTTTTATTAAGACCTAACATATTCACATGATCTATATGGCTGCAAACAATCTCGGGCTCCCTTCTGTCCCAATCATCCTCATTTTGATTTTCACCATCACTTTCGTCATATACACTGGCCAGAGAAGCTTCACCTTGGTCCAGACTATGGCTGATACGGTCCATGTTGAACGAAACCCGTGTTCCTCTGCTTGGTTGTTCATCTTCCACACCCAAAAGCCTCCCCCCAGTACCCCTTCTTCCCAATAACCTAAACTCACCTTCTGTTTCTCGTCTAATTGCGTTATCTTTCATATCTGAAGAAATCTTGGAGCTTGAGCCATTTGATCCAAAACCAGATCCTGGGCGATAGACACTGTTACCGCAGTTTTCTTCCTGTATCTCTTGAATTTGGAAATTATTAGAGTTCCTCAGATTCCGTGATGGTGTTGAGTTTGTCTCCTGAGTAACTGACATAACTGCAGCATCAAACGAGAGGACATCTTTACCATCATACATAGGACTGCTGTAATTCTTTGCTACTGGTTTTGGTGATTGGCGTTTGCTGGTAAACCAAAATGGTGGCAATGGAGAGGCGATTTTATGGTGGTTCAGGTGACCACCACGGTCAGACCCAAGCGGACTTTGACCCAAATCAATCCAAAAGGAATTATCGGATGACTCGTCTTCACTGAAAGCTGGGCTTTTCATCAATTCTCCAACCGAAACACTTTCATTTTCTTCAAATATGGTACTACTAGTCCCATCCCTATCAGATGTATTATCGTCTAAGAGCTCTGTTTCAAACACATCCCTCACTTGCGCTGACGTGTATGCACCAGAGAATACCGGCATCTGAGCGCCTCTACGAGCACCTTCTGTTGTTGCCGGTTTATCGCCATTTGTACCAACGTCTTGATCTTCAAGACCAACCAATCCGTCCAGACCATCTATCGAATCACTGAGATATAACGGATATTGAGGTGTGATCTTCACTATTCCTGATCCTGTTTTCCCGGACTGACTCTGAAGATTACCCATCACTGACTTCTTAATCAACAGGCAACCAAAACCTGTAGGATCATGCCCAAACACTTTGTAGAACGAGGTGATGATAAACTCTGGTCGAAACAATGATAACCCGAGCGAATCCATATCTTTGGGACCTAAAGAACCAGCATCAAGCAACACATGCCAGTTGTTCTGCTGAGCAAGAGCCATCCACTGGTAAGAGTACTTAGATCCCGTAACACGAGACTGAGCAGGAAACACAAACAACCCAACCGCAGAATCCTTTTTCTTCCTCTTCTTATGAGACAAACGCTTCTTTAAATCTGTGGAACACAGCTTCAAGGTTGGCCATTTAAACCAAGCATTATAAGCTTTTGCGCCTTTCTCTCTTGCGGTCTGAGCCATCCAATTCACAGACTGACTCTCATGATCGAACATTGTCAAAAGCCGCTTATTCGTATGAAAAGGATAAGACTCCGCAAGCAACCTAAACGCAGAGCCTCTACTTACAGTGAAAACAAGACCATACTCACTCTCAGGGATGTTCAAATAATCCATTATCCTAGTCTTGAGATCATGTTCCACAGTTCCACTCTCAGCTCCACCATAAAGCGCATGGTTACTCAAATTCGCAGTAATCTCAGATAAACTAAACGTACAAGAATCCCAATAATGCAAAGTCTGAACATAGGAAAAAAGCCCAAATCCACAGTAATCAAGACATACCTTAGAATCCAACAAGTGAGCATACTCATCAGATCTCAACTGATCAACTTTCTCAGAAGTCTCATACTTTGGATACATTGTAAGAAACTTGTTAAAAGCTTCAAGAAGCTGAGGTATAGCATCATCAGACTCAAAAGTGCGTTCAGCGGCTAAAGCAGTCGCCCGTAAGAATTCGCGTTGAGCGTGTAACCTAGCCAAGGATCTAGACCGGCCCAAGCTCTCATCTTGATTCTCATTCTCAACTTGTTGAGATTTAAAGAGTGAACCATTCTCAGATGCTTCTTCAAGAGCATCTCTAAGCTTATCTTCATACAATTTCCTAAGCATTGAAGCTTTTCTTTTAACATCGATTGATGAATCAGACCCATCTCCTCTTCTCCTGCTCTTACTCTTATCCAAGATCAGAGCAGCACAGTGATGAATTTGCTTCCACAGAGGAAAATGCATTAATCTCAATTTCTCAAAGCTTCTCTCTTTCTTCTGTTTCAGAGATTGGTAACCAAAAAGAAAGATCTCTTTTTTTTCTCCTTTCCTCTAGCCCATAAGAACAAAAACCCTAACCAAAAGTGAAGATCTTGAAACAGATCAAAGAGAAGCCTCTAAAAACGGAAACTTTCACAAAACCCACAAATACTAAAACGAGTTTTGCGGAACTTTCAACAAACAAAAAAAACAGATCCCAACAAAAATTGTGCTGAATCGAAGAAGAAGAAGATGAATTTTTTTGTAAAGGCTTAAGCTTTTTTTTGCTCTGTATTTTTTGTATTTTGTTTGTTGTTGGAAGATTAGAGAAGAAGATGATAATAAATGCAAAGCTGACTCCTTTCACCACCAATCTCTCGTTTCATTTACTATACTACAAATACACCACTCTCTCTCTCTCTCTCTACTCAGTGCGTTTCTCTCTCTTCTCTCTCTTCTCTCTCTCTTTCTCTCTTTATAGTTCGGTCAAAAAAGGCATTGACTTTTTTACAACAGTAGTGGTGGCGTTAGGGTTTTTGAGAAACTCTAGTTATTTCAATTTTTCTGTAATCATCATTTGTTTAGTGAGTATGAAAGTTACATTAAGCTCATTTTCTGCATTGTGAAATGGACAGTAACTTTTTAATATCATTTTATGATGAATTTTTGTTTATTTTTGAATTAGAGTAAAACAAAACAGAAATGATTTTTTAATTAAATGAAACAGAAATTTTTTTGTCTTATTTTCTGCCCTGAAATAACGTATGAATTAGTCAACTCTGCTAGTAAATAAAAAAGTAACTCAATTTGTGGAAAAAAATATTAACTTTCAAAATATAAGTGACTTTGAATAAATGATGCGGATAAAGAATTTGTTAGTAATTTATTTTATTTTATATTTACTACGGATAATAAATCATTATAGATCAAGTGGTCCGGTTTATAGACGGATTTATTCGTTTTAACCGCGGTAATTATTCAAATCTTATAACTAAGAATTACAGTTAAATATAATTGAAAATCAATTTTAACTCCATTGAAATCTTCGTTTGTGTAGTCAATTTAAGAAAGTAAAAAGTTTTTATTAGATATGTTGGGAGTGTTGGGTAAGCAGACCAAATATATATGCGTATTAAATATGTTAGGTTGAGAACAGTGGGAAAATTCTTGCTCCTTTTAGACTCCACATTTATGTAATAAAAGTTTGCAGAATATATATTGAAATAGCTTTAGAAAAAATGTTTACGTGTTTATTATTAGCTTCTAATTGTGAACAAATTGGCAAATTACAAATGATTTTAATGGCTTTATTTGGTAAACTTTTATGACATTTGAAACTACTTTTTGAATAATAAATTTGGAAAATTTTGGTTTAGAGACTTCTAATAAATTTACTTTAAATTTTAAGGTAAAATAAACAATTAAAAGTGAAAACCCTAATAACACTTTAATTTTTTAACCATGGATTATAGAAAAATGACATATTCTTCAGTTTGAGAAAGTTAAATGGATTTTTATAGATTAAATTTTCCTAATCGTCCTTAATTATATTAATAACTAGAGTTTAAACAAAAGAGGCTTAAGGATCCGTTGGAAACAAAAGATGTTAGACTTTCAAAATAGCTTGCACATAGGCAAAGAAAGCCAAAAAAAAAAAATCTGAAAGAGTCATGTAGTAGCTAAACAAAAGAGGTTAGGTTTCTTCGAAAGCTCACTTTAATTCCTTCGGCGCTGCCTGAGTCTTCCACCAATGCTGTTTGGATTAGGTTCAAGAGCCGCTTTCCTCTTACCTCTTGTTACTCGAGTACTCACTGAGTTAACCCCGGTCTCTGTCTCATCGGATAGGACCTGGTTATGAGCTTCGACAACAGGAGTCTGATTTTCCATAGGTATTGTCTCCAAAGTCAGGTCTTGTCCTGTCCTTTCTTGAACTTCTGGAAGAGCATCACCAATGTGGGGACATGGATGTTCTTGTTTATCCTGCTTTGGCATCTCAAGATTACTCAAGACCTGAACATCAACCAATAGAGTCTGATCATCCACAGGAAGCAAGTAGCTTACTGGTCTTGACTCCAAATTCGGGTATTGCCCGATCCTTTCTTGAACTTCTGGAAGATCATCACCAGTGTGGGCACATGAATGTTCTTGCTTGGGTGGCTCAAGACAACTTATGACTTGAACATCCACAAATGCAGTTTCATCATCCACAGAAGGCAATAAGAATGTTTGATCACCAGTGTGGGCACTTGAATGTTCTTTCTTGGGTGGCTCAAGACAACTTAAGACCTGAACATCCACAAATGCAGCTTGATCATCCACAGAAGGCAATAAGAAGCTTAGTGACCTTCTAGCTGGATTTGGATTCTCATCTTCCTCTTTCTTCAAGGAATCACCATTCTGATTTTTGATTTTTGGAAGCTTTTGTACTTCTTCAGGGAGATCGCCATTCTGATTTTCGTTTGTGTTTTCATCTTCCTCTTTCTCCAAGGAATCATCAGTCTGAAGCTTTGGTTCCTCTTCATCATCAGCAATCTTTTCATGAAAGGAGAGTGATCTCTTTGCAGAAGCTTGATTTGGGGTTGAGTCGTCAGTTTGCGCCCGTTTGGTTTGAATCAGATAATGTGCTACAGACTTATACCCAAGTGCAGCTATCTGGAAACAATACCAATAAAGAAAGAAATCTTCAGCTCTTGATTCTATTCAAGAAACACAAGTTAATACAAAAGAACAATCGAAAGAAAACAACGCACCCTTCTGTAAATCGGACCAGTTGGAACCCATCCTTTATGATTCCGGCACACACTGCAATTGCAAATCCCGCGACAAGGAGGACAAATCCAGTTTGGATTCTCCAGAGCTTCGAGCACATGTTCACCATATCTGTTCATCAACAATATTAAATATACATTCACCACCAATAACAGAATAAAAACTATATTGCTATCAAGTATCACCCACCTCATGAACAAACAATCACCACAGAATTGTCCTTGGACCAAGTTGCATACACTGCACTGTGTACGGTATCCCATCGTTTTCTGCCTATAAGACACATACACATACACATACACACTAAACCATTAAGCATAAATTTCATTTCACATAACTGCAATACAAGTTCTCAACAAAGATGAGTTTGGTTCTTACCTGCACTGGTGACAAGTCTTACCCGTAACCGGATCATAAACCCGTTTCCCATCCTTATCATAGCCATCAACAAAACAAGTCCAGGTTCGTTCTGTATTCCCAAGAAGCTTCTCATGTTCCTCAGTGTAAATCTCTGGCTTTGCCCCTTCACCAATCACCACACTCCCTAGTTTAGATGCTTTTTTATCCTTGTCATAGATCCCATCAGTGTAGTTAACTGGAGTTGTGTTCTCCAATCTAACAATCACAGAAGAAGAAACAACTCATAAACCACAAATCCTCCAGAAAAAATCTCTCTTTTAAACAGAGACAAATCGATTCATAAACCCTAATCTAAACTCAAAATCCCTAATTTCTACTCAATAACCTCAATTCCTCCAGAAAAAAATCTCTCTTTTAAACTCAATTCCAACTCAAAAACAACAATTTCTCAAGAAAAAAACTCATTTTTAAACTGAGACAAATCAGTCCATAAACCCTAACTTTGACACATAAACCAAAAAATGGAGAAAGGTAGAGACTTTTACCGAGAAGATCGGCGAGAAGGCTGAAGAGGAGGAGTCGATCTCTGAGCCAAATTAGGGTTACCACAAGATCTCTTAACAGGTCGGTTCTCAGATCTGAGTTTGCGAGAGAGATTCAAGAGGCCTAGGTTTTGCATCCTCTGAAGATTCTCTTTGATCCTCTCTTCTCTGCATTGTTCGTAAAGAGAGACCTTTTGGGTTCCTTCCATCACTACTACTGGGGTTGAGGAGGTTTGATTCTTGTGGTGATGATGAAGACGATTTCAAAAGTCTCTCTCTTTATGGAGAATGATGATAAAGTTTAGATTTTTATTTTGGGTTTGAGGTGATGATGTTACAGCAACGGTCATGTTATATATTTGAAAATGTTCAGGGAATTTGGGGATTGTGTTGGAGATAAGTACACACCCCTAATGATGGGACTTAATATATTTAAGTGCTTTTGTGTTATCTAATTGCAATACAGCTAAGTAAAAATTAGTGGGGGATGTAGAAAGTTTTAAGGAATATAGAAACAAATATTATCTCAATTAGTATTTTTTTTTCTGTTTGGTAAAGAATCCAAATATTGTGGACTTTTTTTTATTAGGAAGAGAATCTAAAATGTCTAAAAGAAACAATAAAGTTTTGGACTTTTGAGTCAAGAGGTTTAAGGGACTGTCCACAAAACAATAGAGAGTCTCACCTAGTCAACCAAATTAACACCTAATCACTTCTAAAGGAACCCTCCCCACATCTACTAATCATGTACGAATTCAATGTATTATACTATTATGTGTTTTTTTTTGTTAAGTGTGTTTTTATTAAACTTCCAGAAAATATCAAAATGAAAATTTGAGTTATAAATATAATATTATTGTAGCTTAAAATTAATCAAATGTTGTTGTACCACTAGTTACAAAAGTATGAAAAAATTACAAGTTCCCCAAACTCGTGGTAAATTTGAGCATATTTCGGCAAAAAAAAAAAAAAAATCAACTTTAGTAAAAGAATACTCATGAATAAATAGATTACTCCATAAACTTTAATTTCTTAAACCGACTGTAATTTAGTATTTTTCGTCATAACATTCGCAAATCTTTCAAAAAAATCTTCTATATAATTTATTTTTCGTAGTAATATATTTTACGCTAAACAAACGAATTCAAAGCATTAATATTTTCCACAAGACATAATATTGTAAACAAAAAAACTAAACAAACTAAAACTTTAAGAAATTGATTTATTAGATAATAATTCATACATCGTTTAAAACCCGTCTATCTCTATAAATCACTTAGTTACATATACATTATTCTCTCATTTTGTTAGTTTGTAAATTGTAACAACAAAATTTTCGACAGATTTATAATTTGGTGTTTCCTTTTCTGGCAGTGCTAACTTGGTCTTCAAAATTGATACACTTTTATTTCTTGTTTCAACAAACTTGAGCTACTTTGACTAATTACGAGTCTAAATACACATAGACTTCAAGCGTCCAACAAATTAAAGGTAGCGTCGTTATTTTCTCACAAGCAAAAGGAAAAACTAGACCACGTTGATGAACCACCACTAGAAAAATCTTGAAGCCTACCCTTTATATCAAAAACAGTCAAACCAAATTCAGTTTTAACCACTTAAACACATTCTCACAAGTTTCCCTTCGATCTCAAACTAACACTTTGTTATATAAATCTCAAACAATAACACCAAAACCTTCTCAAAACCAAGAACTATGGCTACAAGAGCTTCTTCGTCAGCCAGAGTCTCTCCAGTTTTCACTATCCTCTTCTTCTTCATCTTAACTCTCACTTCTTCAGTTGAATCTGCTGGTCGTGGAGTTAACACTGATAAAAAAGGCGGCGGGTTAGGAGCTTCCTTCATATTCGGAGACTCTCTAGTCGATGCCGGAAATAACAATTATCTACCGACGTTGTCTAGGGCCAATATGAAGCCTAATGGTATTGATTTCAAAGCATCCGGAGGAAATCCTACTGGTCGGTTCACTAATGGCCGGACCATCGGCGACATCGTTGGTACGTACGAAAATGGAAAAAAATAACATCAACATATTCATCTACATATTCTATAACCTATATATAGTAAAGTGATATGTGGTATTACGTTATGTATCTAGATATTTTGTTCAACTAACACAACTACACATTTATGTTGACGTTTAGTTCATTTTCACTTCTTGTAAATCACTTCTATTAACATCAAATAGAGTCTACCAAAAGTTTTTATAGCATCATGACTTTTATTTGATCTATACTAAAACGTTCAAACGGTTATTCAGGGGAAGAACTCGGGTCAGCCAACTACGCGATTCCATTCTTAGCACCGAATGCGAGCGGCAAAGCTTTATTAGCCGGTGTGAATTATGCATCTGGAGGAGGAGGAATCATGAATGGCACAGGGAGAATCTTTGTACGTACCAAACTAATTTAATCGGTTTGAAAATGTCTTAAAACTCGTTTTTAGAGTTCTGATTTTCTTATGGAATTGTAATTTTTTTTTTGGTAGGTGAATAGGTTAGGTATGGATGTACAAGTTGATTTCTTCAACACTACACGTAAACAATTCGATGGTCTACTTGGGAAAGAGAAAGCAAAAGAGTATATAAGCAAGAAATCAATATTTTCAATCACTATAGGAGCAAACGACTTCCTCAACAACTATCTATTCCCACTCCTCTCCGTTGGTACACGGTTCACTCAAACTCCTGATAATTTCATCGATGACATGCTCGATCATTTACGCGACCAACTAACTGTAAGCAACAACCAAACCAATCTCATATAGAGACGTTACGTTTCGTTATTTGATATCATATGTTATAAGCTAACCATCGAATTATATTGTTGGAATACAGAGGCTATATCAATTGGATGCAAGAAAGTTTGTGATCGGGAACGTTGGACCGATCGGATGCATACCGTACCAGAAAACAATCAATCAACTAGACGAAAACGAGTGTGTGGATTTGGCTAATAAGCTAGCAAATCAATACAATGTTCGATTAAAGACTTTATTAGATGACCTAAACAAGAAACTTCCCGGCGCAATGTTTGTCCATGCCAATGTCTATGATCTTGTAATGGAACTTATTACCAACTACAAAAGTTACGGTAATACATTTTTTTTTTGGTTGGTCTATAGGTTTATACACGCATGCTACAAACTTATTTAGGCCTATATGACTTAGAGATATTTGGATTCACGAATTTTTGGCAGGGTTCAAAACCGCGACAAAGGCTTGTTGCGGTAATGGAGGACAATACGCGGGTATAATTCCGTGCGGACCAACTTCGAGTTTGTGCCAAGAGAGGGATAAGTATGTGTTTTGGGATCCTTATCATCCGAGTGAAGCAGCAAATGTCATCATCGCGAAGCAATTGTTGTATGGTGATGTCAAAGTTATATCTCCTGTCAATCTAAGCAAACTTAGAGATATGTGATTTGATTGTTTGTTGAACTATATAAAATGTCCCTTTTGGAACATTTATTTTATACACAGTTTAATTTCTTACATTTACGTTTGTTATACGCCAAAGTTAAAAGATCAACTCTTTTGTGTATGTAATTTGTTACCGTGTTTGATTTAGTGAGAGATCAATGCTTTTGTTTCTGTCAAGATTGTGATAAAACTCAAACTATATGAGTCGTTTTGCAAATTAACTCGGTAAAAAACCGGTTCAATTAAAAGCCGGTTATTGTTACAACTCAAACCGGTTTCGTCGGTCTGATCCGGTTTAAACAGTGTCTCTTTGATCTCTCTTCCTCTTTAGTCTTTAGGGGCGGCGTTAATGGTTTCCTCCTTAACTCGCCGGCAACAAAAAGCCAGAAATGTCGACTCTTTCGAAGAAAAGGCATAAACTTTACAGTCGTTTACGCCATAGAGCATAACCCTCTTCTCTAAATTGGCCGTATCTTGACTTGGATTCTCAAAAGCACCTGGTTTCAGATTTGAGTATGTTTACTTTTTTTTGCCTCATAAGCCTAGATTTATTGTGCTTGAAGTTGTTTTGATAGTAGATTAGTGGAAAAGTTTTTTCCTTTCTTGAATCTATGTGAGAAACAATACTTCTGTATCCAGTGAAGCGTTGGAGTTCGATGGTAGTCACATTTAGAAATCACTCTGCGATATTGGTTATATATGGTGATGTTGGCGCAATGTAGAGATTAAAGTTCGCTCCTTTATAATGATACGACTGTTTCTTAGTGTAATGCAGTTTTCTTATTAGTGTTTATCATTTGCTTATTAAGCAATAATTTATCTGCAGTCTGTAGGAGAAGAGCATACAAGGTGTGGAGAACATTGGCATATGATTGATTTTCAGTAATCCTGCAGAGTCTGAATCTCTTCCACAACCACTGCTGTCACACAGTTACCTGCAACCTCCATGCGCGTGGCACACGCCATGGACGAGCACAAACCGCTTCTGGTTCTTCTTCTCAATTGCCTTTCGTACTCTCAACATCTTGGTTCAACACTTATGTACATACGGTAAGTTTCCCGAATATACTCTTTGTATATTGACTGTTAGTTTTTGGTCGTTCTCTGAGATCCAGAGAATGCTAAAGCAACACTACATTGATTGTTAGATTTCTCATTTCAACGATAGTATGCAATAAAGACTGAACGCTTAGAAAGATCCATTTTAGAACACATTTAATTGTATCAAATCCAGTACATTTTTTTGTTGGTGGACCTGAAGACTCCATCTGAGGTCATTTGTTGGCGTGTTAGAGTTCGTGGTGATTGTTTCAGTGACCTTCATAGGTGAGAAGTGGCCATAGTATAGGCAGGAATAAGTTATTGAAACGAGAGATTATAAAAGATTAGTTGATCGGCTTAGTTAGTTTGGGTGAAAAACTGCTTAGATTTCTCAATATAAGAACTCTTATTAATATAAACAACACCAGTGAGGATCCTATATTTATTTAGGCAATATTTACCTGCTATCTTTAAACGAGATGATGACAAGAATTATTGAGGCTTTGATACATTGGATCTTTGATCCCCCATCACTTCTTCAACCTCCTTAATATTCTTGTTCATAATCCTTCTATGTTTAAAATCCCTGGGCACACATTATCATATTTGCATACAATATAACAAACGCGACCAGTCTCCACCCTTTCTCCTTGAAGCTTCAAGTTGTAACTTCACACACCCTAGCAGAATCCACGACAAGCACATACCACTCATAGTTATTTGCCTTCTCTTTTTAGCCGCTTTTTTCATCTATTCTTTTAACTAGTTTCTCTGGTAATAGAAGATATAGAGAATGGTTCACTAATATTTTACTGACCATTTGTTTTTACTTAGTATTGACTATAAGATCTAGCTATGATTATATGAACCCATGAAACCTTCTTAAACAAAATCATATTCGTACTGCTAAACATTCTTCTAGTATGCATTTTCAGCTTGTCTACATATAGCAGATCACGACTAACTTTTTTTGAATTTTTTGATAGAAGCTGAAGTTCATAGTAATATACTTATAAATGCAGGTTTATAGGCATATGATCTACATTAATACGATGCTGGAAATTTTCAGGTAGTGTGTTATCCTCTTCTTACATTCTTATTTATATAACCATTCTTACAAATAATATTATTTGGTTATGTCTTATACATATAGAATGTAGTCAACCAACTCACTCACATCTTGCTTAGTATTGTCGTGGAAGTTGGATTTTTTGTAACTGTGATGCAGTGAATATCTCAGATTCATTTACGCATATTTATCTGCAATCTCCAAAAGACGAGTACAGAGTTCTTGAGGCTTGGAGAACATTGCCATATGATCTGCATCTTTGATCTTCATTACTTCTTTTACTGGAAAGTTCTTGATCATCCAGCGCTGGTAATCCTCGGTTACCGCGCGGTCCTCTCCACAGATGATATATATACGTGTAACGGATCCATACCCTTCCTCACTGAAGCTTCTTGTCCCTGCCAGATTGTTTGTAACGATCGGGTTTACCCTCACCAACATTTTTGCCAATTCAAGATCCTAATCCGCCACAACAATCATCATTTAAAAAATTGACTGAGGTTACAAGCAATCTCATTTGGGTTTTATGTAGGAGTCTTACTTGGACAGGAGAGAGTTGATACAAATCCCTGGCCATGGATTTTGGTCCGAAAAGAACAAACTCTAGAGGGCGATCAGGTGTCCCGTAGGTCCCAAACACAGTATCCAACCATTCCTCTGGTGGAACACTTCTGATCAGCTGATAATTTCAGGCAGATATCAGAAATCTATTTGAAGAAATCGAACTATGCATTCAAATCATCGTACCTTTTCATAAACATAAGCAGGTGGATTTCTTGTGTCCGGCATGAAAGCTGTCAAGAAGACAACAGCAGCAATCTTACAAGGAAATATGTCAGCAGCAAGTGCAGCTGGTATCCCTCCCATACTATGAGCAACAAGAATCACCTTCTCGTCATCCGGACCAAGAGAGCTCATAAATTCAAGTAATGGTTTGCAGTAATCCTTCAGAGTTTGAATCTCTTCCAGTCTAGTCATGTCTATACCCGATGCAGCCAGATCCACTGCAGTCACACAGTGACCTGCAGCCTCCAGCAGTGCTGTCACCTTGTACCAAGTCCACGCACCGTGGCACACGCCATGGACGAGCACAAACCTTTTCTGGTTGTTCTTCTCCATTATCTTTTTTACTTTCAGCAACTTTGTGGTTCAACATTTATAAATTATTGAGTTTCCTGCATTTACTCTTTGGATGATGACTAATAGATTTTGGTCATTGTCTGACATCTATTAGAATTCTAAACCGACACTATATTGACCATTAGTTCTTTTATTTATTTGTGTCAACCATAGAAAGCAATAAATTCTGACCTTCTGCAACAAACACTTAAGTTCATCAAAACCTCGTACATTTTCATTGATAGGCATGAAGGCTCTGATACTGTATAGATTTAGATAGAAGTATCTTTCTTTTCATGAAATCAAGACGCATTGTAATTTCTTTTAAGGTCATTACAGTATTCATAACCATTCTTGCATACAGTTCTTACATGAATCTTTAATCGTTTGTTCTTATGAATCTTTACTCTCATATGGTTGATTGTTGTGGTGAAAGCTGAAGTTGGTTATTTATTTGCAGTGACAATCTCAGGTTTATTTAGGGATATTTATCTGCAATCTCCAAGAGAAGAGCACATAGTTCTTTAGGCCTGGAAGACATTGCCATATGATCTGCATCTTGGATTTCCATTACTTCTTTCACCGGAAAGTTACTGATCATCCAACGCTGGTATTCCTCAGGTAATATATTATCCTCTCCACATATGATATAGATACGTGTAACCGATCCATACCCTTCCTCAGTAAAGCTTCTTGTCCCTGTCAGATTGGTCGTAACCACCGGGTTTACCCTTACCAACAATTTCGCCAATACAAGATCCTAACCGTTGAGAACAGAGAATAGAAGATTGACTAAGATTACTAGCAATCTCATTTGTTAGAAAGAGGTTTGATTAGGTTTGGAGTCTTACTTCTACTGGAGACCGTTGATACACTTTCTTGGCCATGGACTTTGGTCCCAAAAGAATAGACTCTAGAGGACATTCTGGATTCCCGTACCTCCCAAACAGGGTGTCCAACCATTCCTCTCGCGGAGTGCTTCTCATCAGCTGGAGATTTCAATCGTATATCAGAATATAATACTCAAAAGCGACCATACCGTGCAGCCAAATTATCATGTTCTATATCAAAATCATACCTTTTCGAAAACGTAAGCAGGTGGGTTTCTTGTGTCGGGCATGAAAGCTGCCACAAAGACCATAGCAGCAATCTTACAAGGGAAGATGTCGGCAGCAAGCGCAGCGGGTATTCCTCCCATGCTATGCGCAACAAGAATCACCTTCTCGTCATCTTGACCAAGAGAGCTCAGATACTCAAGTAACGGTTTGGAGTAATCCATCAATGTCTGAACATCTTCCAACCTGGTCATGTTTCGACCTGATGCAGCCAGATCAACTGCAGTCACACAGTGACCTGCAGCTTCTAGCTGTGTTTTCACCTTGTACCAACTCCACGCTCCGTGGCAGACCGCATGTACAAGCACATCCGCATTATCTCCATTTCCTTCTTGTAGTTTCATCATCTTGCTTCAACGCTTATATATACACATAGTCTGAGCTATACCTCTGTACGGTTTCACCATGCTTCTGGTGGCTTGTCGCGTGCAAACTCTTACGTGATCAAAGAGCTGAAATTTGTATTTACATATCTTTCGAGCTAAATACAAGTGAAAAGTCTAATCTTGGAATGATATCTATGTAAAACTCTAACCACCACAAAAATTGACACTACTTTTTGGACTCTTCTTACAGTAGATGACTAGATGTTACCAAACTAATTGTAGTTGCATATTTAGTTACCAAACTCTAATCATTTTTTTTGTTCTCTCTGTTTTTGCTTTCTTGCTCTTCTGTTCTAACGTTCAGAAAAAAAAAAAAATACTACACTAAGTAGTACATAAGAAAGAATCATAGTGACTCAGTGTGCAAATCATGAAATATGAATCGTTATTTGTGAAAACATGAAAATACATTTTTCTTAAAATCACTCATACATCACTCAAATCTGGCTAATATAATTATGGTTGAAGCTGATTTGTGTAACTATAATGCAGTGACACATATCTTAAGTTCATTTAGGCATATTTATCCGCAATCTCCAAGAGAAAAGCAGAGAGTTCTTGAGGCTTAGAGAACATTGGCATATGATCTGCATCTTTGATCTCCATTACTTCATTTGGTGGGAAGTTCTTGATCATCTCAAGCTGGAACTCCTTAGGTACCCCAACGTCCTCTCCGCATACGATATATATACGCGTTACTGGATCCATATCCTTCCTCACTTAAGCTTTTTGTCCCTGTCAGATCGGCTGTAGTAAACGGGTTCACCCTCACCAACGTTTTCGCCAATTCAAGATCCTAAAACACAACACAAGAAACAATTAATAAAAGTTAGACTGAGTCACGTTTTGGTCTAACTAGACGTGTGGAGTCTTACATGGAGAGGAGACAGGGTATACAAATACTTGGCCATGAACTTTGGTCCAAAAAGAGCAAACTCTTGAGGACGACCATCAGGTTTTGTAATCACAGTATCCAACCAGTTCTCTTGTGGACCGCTTGTGATCAGCTGCTAGTTACATACAGATATTAGAATCATACATTTGAAGAGATCAAACCAAATGCGATTGAATAATCATACCTTTTCGAAAAAAAAACCAGGTGGGTTTGTTGTGTCGGGCATGAAAGATGCCGTGAAGACAATAGCAACAACCTTACTAGGAAAGATGTCAGCAGCATACGAAGCAGAGACCCCTCCCATACTATGAGCAACAAGAATCACCTTATCATCTTCACCCGAGCCAAGTGAGCTAAGATACACAAGAAGCGGTTGGCAGTAATCTTTAAGAGTGTGAATATCTTCAACTTTGGTCATGTTTACACCCGATGCAGCTAGATCCACCGCGGTCACACTGTGACCTGCAGCCTCTAGCTGTGTTTTCACCTTGTACCAGCACCACGCGCCGTGGCAGATCCCATGGACTAGCACAAACCGCTTCTGGTCCTTATTCTTATCCATTTTTTTTGTTATGTTATAAGATTGTGAAATCTAAGTGTTGTGTTTTGTTCATTTTATATAACCCCGACGTTAAACAACTGACAATATTTTAATATTGACGAAGAGTAAATCTAAAAGAAATGACTACGTAATGCCAAATTGCCAATTATTGTAGAAAACTCCCCAAGCAGGCCTACTTGGAATTGTTCCTTCTAATGTTTTTTTATCCTAATTTTTTAACAAATGACTTCATTTTTACATCATTAGTTTTTTGAATAATTCTGTAATTTATTTTAATAATAAGATGATTGATAGATATATTTGAGGCTAAAATATCCAATGATAGTTTAGATATATAATCCACAATTTTAGTAGAGTATAATAATTTCTGTTTATTATATTTATTAATTTAGTCAAGATAGTAATTAATATTAATATAGCCTCACTGTTTTGCTATTTCTTTTTCTATCAAAAGGGTAACTAATATAAAAATTTCAATAGTACAATTATATAAAGTAAAATAAAATAAAAAAAATAATTAAAAGATGATGAGGTGTCAATCCTTCTAGAAATTCCTTCACCTTTTTATATAGATGATGATATTTAATTTCGTACAAAAAGTAGATATGCAATCAGAAGATGCACTAAAAATAGTAATATAGCTAAAAGATGCTAACAGTCTAACATTGATTCTGTATGTACTGTACTCTCTCATGCTTTTTGGTTTCCTTTGACAAACAAATAAACTAGACGTACTTACACAAAGCTTATAACATTAATTCTAAAAATAGGTAAAAAACAATTCCGGGGGAAACAAAAATTATGAGGTAAAAGGTTCTATTTGTTTAGAAAGTATTTTCAACTTATTTCTTCTCGATAGAATCAGAAATTCAGAATTAAGAAATATTTTTGAGCTTTTTAAAAAAAAATTTAGGATCCGAATAATAATCGAGTATTTAGCGGTATGAGAAAAACGATTTACGATTTAACTACTGTATATATATAAAAAATTGCAATATATATACGATTAATACATAATAAATAGTACATAATAAAATGTTTTAATTGTATTAGTACAACAAAATACAGTACTATATGTGTACTTTAACTCTTTGAGTATTAAATATAAATACATAAAATTTAAATAAGATAAATACACATGTTTAAATATATTTTTTTAGTAGTAAGCTAAATATTTTACTTAGCTTTTGAACTAATTAATTTTTTAAAAAAATATTAACAGAACACGAAATTTATTAAACTTAATTTGACTATTATACTCTAGAGGAAATAAATTGTTTATTTTCTATCTTTGCATATGGGGGAAATATAGAAAATTGTGTAATTTTCCGTAAGTTAAAATGTTTATTATTGGTGGAACTAAATTTAAATTTTTTATTGCCAATAGATAAGCGGTTTTGCTTATACTGCTGGATTTTACATGTAACATAAACTTAAGTGATTTATTTATCTGTTGACTTATAAAATTTTCTAGATATACGAGAACATTTTTGTTTGTCTTTCTACAAAGAAACATAAATTTATCTAGTGGTGGATTTGTTTTTCTAAAGTCTAAAAAAATTACGATTAACATTTTTAAAGTACGACTGGTGGTAATATAACATTTCTAAATAAAATCTAGAAATCTGTAGTGTATGGGTGTTGCCATTCAAAACCTCGATAATAATGGTGGATATTTTTTGGTTACTTTATTTTAGATTGTAATGTAAACAAACTCAAAAATGTTAGATACTTACTATTACTATTTTAGTGAATAAGAGTGATTGACCAATAAAATGTTGTTTTTTTTTTCTTTTAATAATATGTATATGTAGTGGTTTGTGTAGCAGGTGCAATACCATGGGTATAGTTGTTTTGAAATTATAAGGTACAGTAATATATTAAATTAGAAATAAAATAGTGATATATATTATTGGGTAGCATAATTCCACTCATGAAAGTTATCTCCACAGTCCACAAATAAAATATTATCATGTTGGTCCATTGCAGAACTTGACACTTATTATCCATTGAGTTGCTTTCTTGGCAATGAGATAAGATTTGTAACAATTATTTGTCAGGTAGATTTGTATTATAGTAGAGAGAAGCCATACTTCATGGATGTAAGCATCTGCTTTACTTCCCGAAGCTCGAGAATTTTAGTTTAAACTTCAAAGTTCCAAGTTCAAAGTTTGAAGGCAGAAACTTCAAAGTTCTTCTTCTAATTTTAGAGCTACTTCAAAACAACATTTGTTGCATCACTTAAATTATATCACAAAATTAAGTGAATTATTTTAAATCAGTTACTTATGAGTGAAACAAATATATATATGGTTTAGCAATCAGCATTATTTATAATAATTGGTGTTGTAATTAACTAATTTTTCATCAATTCTATAAAATTGATACAATATTTTTAATTAGATTTTATTATTTTAACAAAATTGATAGTAAAATAGAAATTTCTTACATAGAATAGGTGAACGCCGTATCTATTATATTTTGTTAACATCACTTCTAATTTATTTATTGGCACTAATTACTTAAATTTATTATTGTTCTGAATTTTTATCCTACTTAAAAGATCTAAGTCAAAGGAGGGATAAGGAGGGATTTATAAGCAACCAAGTCTATAAATAACCATATCTTAAGCTTAGTGGTCCCTTAAGAAGTTAAGTCAATTCTTAAATTATTTAATTATCTAGTTAATTTAACATTAATTACATTCAAGTGGTAGTAATATTTTAAATCAAACATTTTAATGATTTAAATATTAAATTATTTATTATAAATGATATAATTATTAAAATCACTTTTACAAGAATTGAGCATGAATTCAACATCAATAATTCACAAGTGATAAAAATAATTAACATCAATTATTATAATTGTCACAAATACTAATATCATTTATATAAACTGGTATAAAGGGTATTATTCATTCATTCCTTTTTTTGGAAACATTGGTATGGAAAAGTGTTATGAATGTTTTTCTCTCCAAATATTGATTTATTCAAATTTTAATGTTCCTCTTTTAGATAATAAACTATATATATGAGAAAAGAAAAGCTCAATGCCATTTACAAGAACTAAATATATATTTGAAATGAATATTATAGATCACTTTTAAATTATGAATTAACATATAAAAAAACTTAAAATGGTTAAATGAAAATGAAAAAAAAAACATAACAGTGGGTGCAAAGATATGAACTGAATTCAGATTGATGGGGTCAAAAATCATAAATTAATAGGAAAAAGTATACTCATATATAGATTTGGAAATGAAAGAGTTTTCTCCATATCACAATTCTTCTTTGTAATTCATGATTCATATTACATTGTTTGGCTAATCATATAGTACTATGTTAGTAAAATATGTTCTCATATAGTGAAGTTTTTCTTTTTCTTAACATTGGGATGTTTTGCATATGTCGAGAGTTGTGCGTCCTTTTGGTAAGTTCTTCGTGTAGTTTAACTTCTTGACGAATATAAATCTCGAAAGATTACAACAACAAAACTGATAAATGCAATAAAAAGTTTTATTTTGCTAAGCAAATGGAATAAAAAAAGTTGGAGATTAGAATCTGATTGTAGTGGTGCCAAGTTAGTGTCTGTCGTGTCGACATGTACGACATGCGAGTTATACTTTTAAATTAGAATACAAGAATGGTAATATTACAACAACATTAGCACAAACGATTAGGTCAATTTTACAGTACAAAAGCCTGCGGTCATGAACTGAAACCACAGAGAACATGGCCTATTGGTTTTTTTTTGTCATCTGATAATATTAATAAAATTCAAAAGATACATTATGAAATACAGCTTAAGCCGACGGAAAACAAAAATATCTCCGGAATCTAAAGCCCTAACAAAGGAAACAAAACCGAAAATCGATAAGAAATCCCCGAAAACATAAAGCGAAAACAAAGGATAGCAACACATAACAGAAAATGTAAACCCGAAAAGAAACGAACCCTTAAACAAAAGACACAAACAACTAGGCTTAACCCCAAGAAAACACATTAGTCTTAAGAAGCAGGAAGAAATCATCTATTGAAGCCCCTGAAGAAGAGATTTATCAAAGATGATTGGTTCTAAAATATATTACATTAAAATCTATTACATTAAAATATATGATTGACTCAATTGATTTACATATTACATTAAAATCCTCATCTTTTAAAAGACCATTAATTATATTTTATTTTCTTATTCTCTCTATTTTCATCTTACTTAATTTAATTTAATTCATAAAATAGTTCTTGTGAATATGATTTCTCATAGATGTACATATGTATTGAAAATTGATGTAATATACAATAATCAAATACACATATATATTGAATATTATTTCGAGCTAAGTACAATCAAATATACAAGTGAAAAGTTGAATCTTGAAATGATATTGATGTAAAACTCTTAACCACCACGAAATTATTGACACTACCTTTTTGGACTTTTATTACAGTAGATGACTAGATCTAGATGTTATCAAAATAATTGTAGTTGCATACACGTTAGATTGTCGACATATGCTCTATGTTTATGGATCGTGTATACAATTTTTTTTGTTTTTTTTTGGATCGTGTATACTACAAAATAAATAATTAACCAAAAATAAAAAAGAATGCATAATGATCATTTATATATATTTTTCCTTTCTTTTCTCTCTGTTTTTGTTTTCTTGTTCTTATATTCTAAAGAGAATCATTTTTATTTTTCAAACAATGAAGAGAATCATTCTGCAAAGAAGAAAATATGAATCTTGTTGAAAACACGAAAGCATATTTTTCTAGTGAAACATTAACATTTGCTTATAACCCATATACATATAACTGTGGTTAAAGCTTACTTTTTGTAACTATAATGCAGTAACGATCTTAGGTTTATTTAGGCATATTTACATGCAATATCCAAGAGTAGAGCACATAGTTCATGTGGCTTAGAGAACATTGCCATATGATCTGCACATTTGATCTCCATTACTTCTTTTGGTGGATAGTTTTTGATCATCCAACGTTGGTAATCTTCAGGTTCCACACGATCTTCTTCACATATGATATATATACGTGTAACGGATCCGTATCCTTCCTCACTAAAGCTTCTTGTCCCTGCCAAGTTATTCGTAACTAACGGGTTCACCCTCACCAACATCTTCGCCAGTTCAAGATCCTAATTCACAAAGTTAACATCAGCAAAAAGATTGGCTGATGAGGTTATACAACTTATACTAAGGAAAACACAAACCCATGTGAGTATTACATTAAGACTAAAGTACTCTTACTTGGACTGGAGAGAGTTGATACATCTTCTTGGCCATGTATTTTGGTCCCAACAAAGCAAACTCTAGAGGACAATCAGGTTTGCCATACCTTCCAAACACGGTGTCGAACCATTCTTCTTGTGGAACGCTTCTTATCAGCTGAAGAGTTCAGTAAAATATCAAAACCACTCGGAAGAGGTCATACTTCAAAACAAAAGTATCATACCTTTTCGTAAACATAAGCAGGTGGGTTTCTTGTGTCAGGCATGAAAGCTGTCAAGAAGACAATAGCAGTAATCTTACTAGGGAACATATCAGCAGTGAGAGCTGCGCATATACCTCCCATGCTATGAGCAACAAGGATCACCTTATCGTCATCCGAGCTAAGACACTCAAGCAATGGTTTGCAGTAATCTTTCAGAGTATGAATCTCTTCCACTCTAGTCATGTTTATACCTGATGCAGCTAGATCCACCGCGGTCACACAATGACCTTCAGCCTCAAGATATGTTTTCACCTTGTACCATGTCCAAGCGCCATGGCACAGCCCATGGACCAGCACAAACCTCTTCTTGTTGTTCTTCTCCATTGTATTTTTTTACTTTTAGCATCTTAATTAGTTCAACAAATATATATATGGACAGTTACTTTCCCCTTACTCTTTGTATATTGACTGTTAGTTTCTGGTCCTTCTCTAATTAAGCCCTAGAGAATGCTAAGCTAACACTACATTGACTGTTAGATTTCTCAATTTAATCATAATAAGCAATAAAGTATGAACCTATAGTAATATCCAATTTAGAACACACACACTTAACTGTCTCAAATCCAAATATTATTTAATAGAACTTGTTGGCAATTTCATATAGATGGTCACTTAGTAATTGAGGATTGCAAAACATTGGCATATGATCTGTCTCTTCCATCTCCTTCACTATATTCGCCGGATAATTATCGATTATCCATTGTTGTAGTTCTTCTGAGATAATGTTGTCCTCTTTGCACACAATGTAAGCTCGAGGAACAGATCCATACCCTTTGTCCGAAAAGTTTGCCCTCCTCGATAATTCGTCCATAAATAATGATGCCGGCCTCTTTAGTAGCAGTCCAAGCTCAAGATCCTAAACCAAGATTACCATACTATCAATTATATATTGATCATTTGTTTTTTTTTTTGGTAAAAAAAGATGATGATTGGAAACTAAATCACCTCAATAGGAGAAAGTTGATAAAGACGGTTCTTCATGTAATCAGTGCTGAAGGACACAGACAAGCCAGAATTGTCTGAGCCGTACGGCTTGAACTCAGAACCCATCCATCCTTCTGGTGTCATGTAGCTTGCAAACTGTCACGTGAATCAAAGACATATTATTTGTATTTTCCCGTCCATATGCTCTCTAGGGTGATTGGTGAAAACTATAGTCTATATGTGTTAAATAGTGACCTTACATTTTTTTTCTTTGTCAACCACTCACTTCAACTAAAATAAGACTCATTGACTAGTTGTTTGATCAACAGATTACAGGATAATGTTATGAATTTCATAAAATTTCTGTAAAATTAGAACTATAGTTTTTTAAAGTGGCAATGAATACAACTAAAATATGTTTATTCTTCTAAAAAAAAATACTATTATTAAGTTTATTATCCAAAAATATCATTAAGTACTATATATATATATATATACATATTTTCTTAAAATTAAATAATATATACATATTTTCTTAGAATTACTACAAACCTAAAACTAGATTTTAACATTCAAAACTAAATTCTAAATTCTAAAGGACCTAAACATTAAATCCTACGTCTTAAAACCATATCCTAAATCTATAATAGTTAACCCAAAATTACATCCTTGAAAATCAATTTATTATGTTTGTAGTCTTTTTTAGAAAAAGAGCTTAAAGTGTGACATTTTTAGGAATTTATCTTTAAAGTCGTAGTATATAAATTTTAACAAAATAAGTTCAGCCAATAAAACTTTTAATGAGACATATATACCTTGTCCACGACGAACGATGGTGAGTGTATGGTGTCGGGCATGACAGCAGTCACAAAGACAGAGACAGAGATTTTTTCAGGAAACTTATCCATGGCTATGGCTAAACTCAAACCTCCAAAGCTATGACCAACGAGCACAACCTTCTCATCACTTGGCAATGAAGTCATTAGCTGAATCAATGGCTCTGAATAATCTTCGCATGTGGAAATGTCAGTGATTGACTTGGTGGTGTCTATACCGCAGCCAGCTAGGTCTAAGGCGGTTACTCGATGGCCCGAAGCCTCGAGCAGTGGCTTAACCTTGTACCAGCACCATGCGCCATGGCCTGCACCATGTACTAGAACAAAGTGTTGCTTCCTCTTTTCCTCACTCATTTTCTTCTTTCCTTTTGATATTATCACCTTGTTTCGTACGCACACATCCACACACACTCACTACATATAAGTAGAGAGACCATATAAACCTTATCTTTGATTTATATAAAAAAACACATTTGTCGCTATCCTTGAGATATGCCTTTAATTTTGCGATTTCACAATTTATAATTTGTCTTTCAGGAAAGAAATAACAATATTGGAACATTTATTTGAATAAATGACAATTTATTCTGTCAATAAATACTTTACACTTATTTTAGTCAAACAATAATAGTTTGTAAAAGAAATATTTTAACAACAGATAATAACTTTTAAATATAATAACTTTACCTTATAAAAGTAACAACATCTGAAACTTCAAAAACATTCATTATATATTATTATGCATTTGCAATAAACATGTAAAAATGTATTCTATATCAAATATTCAAATCCAATACATTTTTACATGAACAATGATAATTAAAACAAATTTGTAAGTGATTTCCAGAGTGATGGCATATATAGTTGCTGAGGCTTGCAGAACACTGGCATATGTCTCCTCCATCTTCATCACTAAGTTCACGGGAAAATTATCAATCATCCATCTTTGGTGTTATTCTGGAATGGCTCTATACTCTTTGTCTATTTTGACTGTTAGTTTTTAGTCCTTCTCTGAGATCCATAGCATGCTAACATTACAATATTGAATGTTAGATTTCTCATTTCAACCATAGTAATAAGCAATGAAGTATGAATCTATAGAAATATCCATTTTAGAACACACACTTAATTGTATCAACTCCAAATACATTTTCAACAACATATTATTTAATAGAATTTGTTGGCGATTTCCGATAGATGGTCACTTAGTAGTTTAGGATTGCAAAACATTGGCATATGATCTGTCTCTTCCATCTCAATCACTAAACTGCCCGGATAGTTATCGATCATCCATTGTTGTAGTTCTTCTAAGATGATTTTGTCCTCTTTGCACACAATGTAAGCTCGAGGAACAGATCCATACCCTTTGTCCGAAAAATTCGTCCTCCTCGATAATTCCTTCGTAAATAATGATGCCGGCCTCTTTAAAAGCAATCCAAGCTCAAGATCCTAAATCAAGATTACCACAACAGCAAGTATAGTACTATGTACTATCAATTAAATATATGGTGATGATAATTTCTTATTTTTAATTAATAAAGATGATGATGATTATAAATTAAATTAATTACTTCAATAGGAGAAAGTTGGTAGATACGGTTCTTCATTAACTCAGAGCTGAACAACGCACACATGCCAGAATTGTCTGAACCGTACGGCTTGAACTCAGTGCCCATCCATCCTTCTGGTGTCATGTAGCTTGCAAACTGTAACGTGAATCAAACACAATATGACATATTATATATATGCTTTAGATTAATTTGGTTAAGACTATAGTTTTATATGTATTGAATAGTGGCCATAGATTTTTTCTTTCCTTGGTTAGCTGTTCTTATAGTAATTATCTTAACAAGATAAGTTCAGACATTAAAACTTTTAATGAGACATACCTTGTCCAAGACAAACGATGGTGAGTGTTTGGTGTCGGGCATGAAAGCAGTCACAAAGACAGAGACAGAGATTTTTTCAGGAAACTTATCCATGGCTATGGCTAAACTCAAACCTCCAAAGCTATGACCAACGAGCACAACCTTCTCATCATTTGGCAATGAAGTCATAAGCTGAATCAACGGCTCAGAATACTCTTCGCATGTGGAGATGTCAGTGATCGACCTGGTGGTGTCTATGCCACAGCCAGCTAGGTCTAAGGCGGTTACACGATGGCCCGATGCCTCGAGCAGTACCTTAACCTTGTACCAGCACCATGCGCCGTGGCACGCACCATGTACTAGCACGAAGTGTTGCTTCCTCTTCTCCTCACTCATTATTTTCTTCTCTCCTTTTGATATTATCACTTTGTTTCGTATTTTTTTCCTACTCTTCACACATCCACACACTCATTACATAGAAGTAGAGAGACCTTAAAGCTTATCTTGAGGCTCTTTTACGATTTCACGTGATTATCACAATTTAGAATTTTTTCTTTTTAAGAAAGAAATAACAATTTTGAAAACTTTCTTTGAATAAACGAAACTTTTCTCTGTGGATATATAAAGCACTTTACAATTAGTAAAATTAACGTAAAAGTATCCTGCAGCTGTAAATCGGATGTTGACAAATGATACAACTCTTGTTACATGTTTATTCCATGCTATAGACGCATACACGAAGTTAAAGCATGTTTAGTCGAACAATAATAATTTGTAAATATAAAAATATGAACTTAGAGTGTTCAGTATATAAAAAATATTTTTCTAGATATAATTATAAATAAAAAAAAAATCTAATATTCGATTGCTTAGAAAATGTTCTACGTTTTCCGCACAAAAACAAATCATGCAAAATTTAACATATGGCAATCAAGAAATATACGAGTAAAATATATGGTAGGGTGATCGTTTATCTCATATAGAGTAACATAATCTGAAGCTTTAAAAAACATTTGTAACAAACCCTTATTATATAAAATCCAATACATTTTCATGAAGCTTGATTAAACGAATTTGTAAGCGATTTCCAAGAAGTGATCACATAGTTACTGAGGCTTACAGAACATTGGCATATGATCTGTCTTCTCTATTTCGACCACTAGATTCACCGGAAAATTATCAATCATCCATCTTTGGTGTTGTTCTGGAATAGCTTTGTCTTCTTTGCACACAATGAACGCTCGAGGAACAGAGCCATATCCATCATCCGTGAAGTTTTTCATCTTCGATAAATTGTTAATAAACAACGATCCAGGCCTCTTTAAAAGCAATCCCAGTTCAAGATCCTAAAAACATCACCAAGAGACCAAAATAAGTAAGAAGCAACTTTTATATAGATTCATTAGATAAGACTATAGTTCAGCCATGATCCTGAAAAGCATATATGATTTACATATGTTTTTTTACAACAACTAGAAGAAGAAAATAGCCTTTATATTAGTTTTACAATTATTTTGGTACTTTAAAATTGTTTGAAATACTCAAAAATGGGGGAAAAAAAAGTTGAATCTAATAATGGAATAGATATTTGATCATTTTGAACTGAAGACAAAATATTTTTGCTTTCTTCTAGTGCAATAATTTTGTAAGTAGTCCATGAAACTTGAAAACATTATTGTTAAATAGTAGTTGAACATTAAAGAATGATTGATCGAGTCACCAATCTTATAATTTGAGGGTTTTTTTTTGGTAAAGTTATTATAATTTGAGTTTTTTTTTTTATAAACCCTATCGGTTGATTCGGTCAGCTCCGGTAGAAATGCACCAAAATGCTTCATAGTGAACTACTCCTCGAATGGCCACCACACTGTCTGTACCGAGTTTGCAATGTTTTCCGACTAATGTCAGGGGATAGTAAGGCCGCCTGCATTTCTGAGTACCACGTAAACCAATTGGGCCAAACCCCAATTGACATACTTCCCACACAACAATGATTTTTGTTTACAGGATAAATCGAACCTGGGTTAGTTCCTTTCAACCTTTTCCCAATTCTCTTTTAATACTAGACCACGGCTGTGCGGGCTAATTTTAGTATTTGAGTTCAAATTTCATCAAAATAATTCAAGGATCCTAAAAGAAACTTCAGTTTCATCTTCGGTTTAGTTTTAGAGACAAAGATAAAAGCTGAAAACATATATACAGATAGATAACATAAGTATACAAATGACAAATATATGATGAAAAAAGTATATTACCTCAGTTGAAGAAAGCTGGTAAAGACCGAGCTTCATGAACTCACGGCTAAAGAACATACTCAGTCCGGAATTGTCTGAACCATAAGGTTCGAATTCGGTGCCCATCCATGCTTCTGGTCCTGGTAAGTTGCTTCCATACTTTTACATTATTGAAAGAAAAAAAAAGGTTAAGACAAATAGTAAACAAGAAAATAAGGAAGGTGTCACAAAGTCTTGACAAAACATGAATATGAAACATGTAAGAAAAAGCTACTAGGATTTAATTTTCTACCCCACGTGGACGTTAAATTTTCTACGTTATTATTATTATTTTTTTTGTCATCAATTGTTTACGTTATTTCAACTCATATAGGCCACACAATATTTATAAAGTAGATTCCAAAAACAAGGAAACATGTTACAATAGAAAAAAATCCATTTCTATCATATGCACTAATTCAATAATCTCAAGGGATGAGAAAAAAGTACTAGATGTAGGTAAGTTACTATCCATTCTAATATTCTAAAAGGTCATTATTTTCTATTTATAAAATTATTAATATATTGATTTTTAGAACCAAAACATATATATTGATTTATCCAAATATTAATTTATCGAATTTCTATGGTATATAGGTTTGAACACGAGTAGTTATAACTTATAACAAGGCAACCATACTATCACAAATTACTAGTTTATATGTTATGAATTAGTTTGTCAAAAAATAAAATAAAAAAGTTATTATTATAAATTGTTGGGAAAAGTAATGTGGTAAACTTCCTTAAAATTTTCTTTAGTAATGTGCTAAACTTATAGATGACCTTAACATTTTGGATACTAATAAGAGCCATTTTTAACAAATCTTAAGCTAAAAACACTCCTAAGAGTCCATTGATAATGATGGTGTAATATGCTAAACTTATAGATGACCTTCCTTTAATGGATTTAGAATAATTGGGCTACAAAACTTTCAAGATAAGATGTTTTATATACACAATGTAAATACTGATAAGTAATAAGGATTACTATTTATCAAAATTGTACATAGGTTTCATGATCAGCTTATCTTATTCCTTACACGTTAGAATCACAATACAAGCTGATAATATATACCCCGGCCTAAAAGTTGACTTTTCAGTTTATAAATTCCAATCGAGCTGTAAATGAATGCTATGGGGTTTAGTGAATAGTCACTATCACCCAGCTAATTGATAAATTTAGTTACTTCCTCTGTCATAGTTTTGTTTTAATAGGATTTGGTTAAAGTTTCAATGAAACTTGTAAAAATAATCTTATAAAATGGGACAAAAAATCAATAAAATTAGTTGTTAATTGCCATATAATAATGCAGTATTAACTACCTAACAATCCAAAATACATATGTATAACGTCCAAATCTACTCCAAATAAAAAAGATCTTGGTGCATTCTTTATTTATATTATCCCAAAACTCATAGCTGACCTAAACATGTTAAATATACAAAGTCGTCTAACTAATGTTTGTATGGTTGTCAAATGCCCACTAATGTTTCATGTTATAATGTTATTAAATATGATAAAATAGAAACCAATAGATTTGTTTGAGAATTGAGATAAAGGCCGTAAATGTTTTTTAGAACATTTTGAAATCCAAACAAATGTAAAATTGAGACCTACCGTCCACGTCTCTTTTGTACTTCGTAGACGACTCAATGATACAAATAAAACATGTGGTTTATATATGGCCGAAGATAATTCAACATTAGTAGGTTCATTCATTTACTTTTCTTTTCCCTTTTTTTGTCTCTCATTCATCATTGTTCTTTGTTTCTGATATGTTTTTTTGAAATATTATTTAACCTATAATTTATCATTTGCAATTGACGGATCTAAGCCACAATATGTGAAACAACCTAAACTGCTCTATGTGAAGATGCAGTCTTTGCATTTTTTTTTTTTTTTTGCATATATAGTGTGTCAAAATTTGTAATTCTCTAAATTAAATTTGAGGGTAAAACTAGAAATAATATTAATGATACCTCAATGTACTTATAATTACACTTGTGCAACATCATTAACTATCTCAATTGGTAAAAACTCTCAGACAAAGCGTATATATTGCCGGTTCGAGTGGTATTTGGAAAAATGAAATATAAAGCTTTGGCCCCTAGTTTAAGAAGATGTACTTGCCTAGGCTAAAAGTCTTTGAGTAATTCAAAAAACAAACAAAAAGACATTATTAGTTCTCTTCTGATACATATATTCACTTCTATTACTAGAAAACTATGCTTAACTATTTTCTTAATTGTATGAAATAATTGAGTTGACTTGCTCAAGTTTTCCATTTTTTGGATAACGGTGCCTAGCTCACCCGTTCCCATTCATAGTAAGAAGGAAGTACACTAATTGTGCTCCCCACCGGTGGTTGGAACCAACCTCTCTCCTACGAAGTAATATGGTATTTCATCAAATTCGTTAAAATGTTTTCCACTTTTCAGAAACAACCTCAAGCTTGAAATGGTTTTAAATTTTTAATGCTAGTTCCCGGTTCATAATTTGGCAGCTCCCTATTTAGTGCAAATTTCTTATTTTTATTGTGTTGAGTTGTCTAAAAAATAAAATAAAAAATCTAAGGTTTATAATAAAATATTGAGTTTTAGGCCTAAAACACGAATGTTCTTATTTTTCTTCAACGTTTTCTCTATTCACCCGATCTATAGACTTTTGTGTTCAAGGAGTCAACAAAATCATTGTCAAGAATTTTCCAAAACGTAAAGTAATTTTATAGTCCATGATGGAGAACATAGTGGGGGGTTTTATCAGAAACGTGACATCCTATTTTTTGTCCTAGACACACCAAAAAGGACGTAGACTTCGTATATTGGTACCCACATAGACCTCTTGTTAACAAACGTCGTCATCGATTTTGTCTCCGGGGAAAATATAGACAAGAGTTACTTTATTCTAATCTTGTTATATTGTTTTGCAAGTTGTTACACTCGTGATTTTGAAACACATCACTTAAAACTAACAAAAGTGTCTTTTTGTTAAAACGTCACTCACACCATCGTCACCTAATTAATAATAAAGAACCTTACAAGTATATTATAAGTATTTAAAAAAAAAAACACTTACGATAGGATAACACATTATAATTATATATGAAAGAAAGAATGTGAATCAAAAGCGGGGACGTTTGGCTTTGCCGCAGAAGAGAGCGTTAATAGGAGGCTCGGCTTCAGTATAGAGAGACCTCTCGTCGTTCCATACACGAACATAGAGTTCTTGTCCTAAGTATCTCCTTGACCATATTTGTGACCTTAAATTCCACATTCCCTTATTGTCTAGTGATACCAATACACTCGTCCACGACATTGGATACACCTATTTTTAACACACATATATAGAACATTTCAAAATCATATATATGCATGCATGTATGTACTAGACTAAAATTTTCAGTGTTGTTTTTAGAATTTACCTGAAAAGTGTGCCTTGAAACAGCATCAACCAAATTGTAACCTCTTCTCTTGCCCATGTTCCATGTGCCTGGCCCGTATCTGATTATAATTCAAAACATCTTCAACTAATCTAGCAACCAAGTCTAACAAATCCAGAGTATAAAGATAGCTAGATATCGAACAAAAGGCTTAATTATTACCCGACAACATATGCGCTAGTGCCGTCAAGGTGCCAAGATTGTATAGATCTCTCGTTGTTCTGGAACACGAACTCGACGTACTCATGAAGAGCTACATCAAAGACTGAAGTTCCAAGAATAGAGGGTCCTGGTGTAGGAATGTTCATCATGGTTCTGAAATTGAACACCCCGGGAATGTTGAACCAGTCGGCTAGTTTCAGTGGAGTTGTTGGGTTAACGTATGACACACGGTTCACTGTGTACTGCAGTTTACCGTTGATCGTCGCTCTCCCGTTGGCTAAAACAAAAGTTCGATTTATCGGTATGGTACCGTAGTGAAAGGATCCTTGTGGATTTGGCCTTGCTGCATTCGCTGTCAAATTTAACCTAAATATGTATTGACCTTTTCAAATTAGGTGTTGTCATAAAATTTATCAGTTTTGTTTTGTTTGACCAAATTAAATAGTAAAAATTACCTAATGGTTCTTGCTTGTTTCATGGACCAATGGATATGGTAAGTAGGACCAATGGGGATGGGATGAGATGGTCTGATTTTGGAGCCTTGGTAACTGAGGATTCCTGTGGTGGTTAGTACTGGTTTGGTAAATCGTGTTGAAGCCACGATGAAGTAGTCCTTAACTGGAGCTTTCAATGTGACCAGCACGGTAACAGACTGGCCAACGTGTATGTCAAGTGACTCATATACTTCTTGCAGAGTGTGAGAGCCTTCTACTTCCACGAGAGTCATCATATGTCCTTGAATCCTAAAGTTAATTGATGTCGATATCCCGACATTCGATATCCGAAACCTATATATCTTGCCTGTAAAACATAACATCAGTAAAGACTACAATAGACTGAGACTAAGGAGAAAAAATGATCTTGGTTATGACTTATGAGGATTTACCATGTTGACCGGTAAAGACTAAGCCTTTAGAGGCACCATTGATGAGAAGGCCGTCCGGAAGAGGAAGAGCACGACCTGAGTCAAGCCTCCTTCGCAGATCCTATCAAATACAAAACGAGTCAAAAATATATAGAACGGTTAGTTAAACCCTAAAAGTAATTATGTTACTTGGAAACAAAGTTAACTCTTGTATTATGCATTTTAGTACCTTGTGACCCATCTTGTACCAATCACTGACGAGTAGAGTGAAGTCAGCGTCTGGTTTAGGGTAAGGGACGAAGATGACTGATCTCTGGTACACGTTAAGTGCACCAAAAGCACCACTTGCTCTGTGCATCGACGTCGAAGCAAAGTATACATAAGTACCAATTTGGTCTTTGAGTTGAAAATGATAAGTCCAATTCGAGTTTGGTTGGATCGGACAGTTTGTTCCCAGAACTCCGTCTTGCCACGACATCCTCCTCTGTTTAATTCCGTTCCTAACATTTCTCTAATGCATCAAGTTCTAGTTCTGTCTGAATGGTAATTCTCTATTCAATATTTAGTTATTCCTAGAATTTTTACGTACCAGGTAATAAGGAAAGGTTCATCAAGCTTGTTAATGACATTAACAACGATGTTATTGTTTGTTACACCTTCAATTGCAGGACCAGGGAACTGGCCATTGATAAGAATAACCTGAAAAAAATACAATATCATAACATTATATTATAACAAAATAAAAAGAGAAAAGTTAAAGAGACAGAACAGTATGTAACCTGTTGAGGAACACCTAATGGAGATCTGGTTCCGTAAGTGACAGTCCAAGTGAAGTAAAGATAAGGGTCCTCTGCGTTTACAACAAAATCTGAGCTGAAACAGTAAGCCAATAAGAACCCTACAAGCAAGAGATTTGTCTGCTTCATTGTCTAGATAACAAATCTAAGTGTTGCTATGATCGAGAGAGATTTTGAGAGACTTAATTTTCTTGAGATTACACCAATTAAGTTTGATCTTAAATATATACAAGTGACTAAGTCAAGAGTATAGAACAGAGAGAAGAGTAATAAAATGGAAGTGACGAAGTAAGTTCATATTGTGAATCCCCATGCATGCATATGTATGTACACAAAGGTGCCATTGCTCTTTTGCGCCGTAATTCATGCAATTGCCGCAACTCTCCTTCAAAGTTTTCTAATCGATTTTTATTCGAGTTATGAAAATATGAATTGTAATCTTGTAAAAGAAAATAATAAAGAGACAGTGAAACTTCTCAAGACTTGTAACTTCCAAATCTTATATTTTTAATAGAAAAACTCCTCACATATGTATTCCATTAACCATATTAATCTGAGTATTTTGGTATAATTTTTAAAAGTCTACTTTCTTGTCATGCAAAAATCTTATAATTTTGTTTTGTTCTGTGAGAATATTACAACTGCGGTAATGATCTTATGCTAACATATATTTATCTAGCTACATTATGAAATATGCACCAGAAAATAAGTTGCGGTAATTTGCGGTACATCTACGATGAAATCATAAACTTATATCGGTCTCGATTAGCTAGCTTCGGTTTACACTAAACCAGCTTACACATTTGTACAAAACGACACGTCGATTAAACATGAACTAAATATATATAACATAAGGTGTTGCACATTCACATATTGTTTATCTTCTTATATTATACAATATTAAGATACCAGCTGTTGTGTTTGGCCGTGGTCGATGACCCGATGTCAGTAAAAGAGAAGTTATAGTTACCGCCACGAACCGCTTCTCATTTATTGCACCATTGGATCGTGGAATTTTAGATTGCAAGTTTCGTGATTAGAAAAAGGAAAAAAAACAAAACAAAACTCGAAAGCTATCTTTAGATCTTCATCCTAAGTTAAGTATATGCAAATTATATCCATTGTTTTGTTTGTCTTTGACATGTTAAGTTGGCAAACAAACTTGGTAAGAATAAACGTTTCATTTGGCTAAACGCAAATACATATATCGATTACTCAATTTGTGGATTTAGTTGCATAAACTAACTTAAACATTACAATTGGTTCTACACAATTCTCATGAGACACTAATTGGCATTAATTAGTTATTAATTAGCTATGTTTAGTTTTAAAAGTAAAATGAAGGTGGAGTACGTTAATTACCAAACCGAGTGGTAACTTGTGGACATGGTGAGGCATCCCTAAAAGGGTTCACATTGGGAAATCCAATTTCATTATTTAAACCAATCCACACATGCATGCGTAACCAATAAGCTTGGTTTTATCATGTTGCTCTCCTTGAGATAAATTAAATGGTTTAGTATCTTTTAATAAGAGCATATGTAATTATGTTTTATAAAGAAAAAAAATAGAAAACTCGATCCGATAAAACCTCCTAGAACTGCCAAATTCAAAATTATCATTGTCTCGAATTCTAAATTTCGAGGTTTATTCTATTTTAAATTTAAAGAAAACTTATATTTATTAAAAATCATTTAGTTCAATTTTTTTTGTCAGTGAAGACCTTTAAGCATGACAGTAAATATGCTTTCTAATAAACCCTCTCTGCTCGTCACCGAATAGTAGTCTTACATGTTAAACATGGTTTCATCCTTATCAAGCAACACATATCAACCATGCATGACTACCACGTAACCAACTTCACCAAGACGTGTTATATCAAAGAACTAATACAAAACTTAATTTTATCTAGTTTCTTCTATCCATTTCCAATAGATATCATAAGCTATATAATTTTCTTATTTTTAATATCCATCAGCTTCTATTATCAAAAACAGCCATGGCTAACGACGTGACCAAAGATCCCTCTAGCTCACTCAAATCTGGTAAACGAAACATAATGCCAAAAATCTAAAATTCTTCACCAACTAATTAAATTTTGTTTTGATTATGTTTTGTTCCTTGCTATTGTTTGAAAGATATTGTGGAAGATGTTTACTTATGGAGGAGGAAGAAACTTGCCTTCTCTATACTCTCAGTCTCAACAGCTACATGGGTTTTACTCAACTTTTATGGTTTCAATTCCATAACAATTGTTTCTTGGATCGGTATCGCCGTCGTCTCTATGGTTTTCCTCTGGGGCAGTTTACTTCGCCTTCTTAGCAAGTAATTAATATTCCATCTCAAACTATTTGAAGATCTTATGCAAAAAAAACTACTTTTAATTTTATTTTTAAATTTTTTGAAAACCTTATTATATACCCCAATACTGAACTTACTCAATAGGATATGTTTGAGTGACATGCACTAGCTGACTATGTTAAACATACGGTGCATGTATTGAAAATAACACTTTCTAAAAACTAGTCCTATAAATAATCCATTTTTTTTTGGATAGGGTTGAACCGGAACTATCAGGGTTAGAAGTGTCGGAGGAGTTTGTAGTAGAGACAGTGAGGTCTTGTCGGATGTTAATGGAAGAGATTGTTAGGTGGATGTTCCGAGTTGGTGCTGAGAGTGAATGGTTTGTTTTCGCGAGAACCGTTTTGGGTTTGTGGATCTTGTCAAGAATTGGGAGCCTTCTAGATTTCCACACTTGTCTCTTCACCGGTACGTAATAAGTTGTATAGTACAACAAAACTAATTTAGTAATCATCAATTATATTTATTTTTTTGCTATTTATTTGGGTGAAAGTCCAAGTGTAAATATTCTCAAATATTAAAGAGAACACTAAACTAGTTTTAAAAAAAGAGACATTGAGTTGATGTGTGATTTATGTTTCTTGATTTATGGCATTTACAGGTTTGGTGATGGGCTTAACAGTTCCAAAGTTGTTGGAGAAGTATGGAGATCAAATTCACAAACAATTTGGTAATGTCAAAGAGAGATCAAAGGGAGCGTATGATACAACTCATAAGAAGATTTTAATGATGAAGAACAAGTTTCAGCATGGTACAGCCGAGAAAGCGAAAAAATCAGACTAGATTATTTTTTACCTGTCTTTCCAAAGTAAAATAGTAAAAATAGTTGTACTACCTACATGTTAAAATCGTAAACAAAATATCTAATACACTAGATTTTAGTATTTTTACATGTTTTTTACCGTTTTCACTACAGTAAAACTAATTAAAGTTTGCATAATAAAAAAAATTTAGCGTATATTTTTTTATCTTCTGTAAGAAAAAACCTGATAAAGTTTAAGATCTTATTTAAGATTTTGGTATTGATTTAAAATAATTAAAGATAATGGAAAAAGACAAAAAAAAAATGGAAAAAGACAAAACACATAAAATGACAGAAGTAACTCTATATCAGAGCCAGGTTTCGATCCTGGGACCTCTGGGTTATGGGCCCACCACGCTTCCGCTGCGCCACTCTGATTTTTTGTTAGAAAAACCACAAACATTTTATTTATATGATATACTCTACTTCACCCTTATGAAACAAGCAAAGCATGTAAGAGACTAAGAGAGTTGTAGTTCCATCGTAAGTGTCTGTATCTTCAGAAATGCATAATCCATATCTTTCAAATGCGCCAAACTTCTAAACCGTAGCGAAAGCCCGAGGCAGGATCAAATTCGTTTTCGGTTTAGAGAAGTGATGCATATTGACAATGCTGAATTAGTAGATGCAAAATAGTGAGACTGAATAATAAGGTTGATTAATAAAAAATATAATAACTCAAAAGTGTAAGTAACTATCCAAGAAATGAAGAAAATGTATTTTGTTTCTTTTTATTGCGATTGAGGTGCCTTGTTTGTTTCTTAATAACTAGCTTCCTTGCTCTCAGATTTCCTCCATTTAACCGGTGGTTCAAGCTCTTCCTCCCCATCTTCTTCATGAAGATTCTCTTGTCCCATTGGCTGCATAAGAAACTGTGCTTCCTCTGTTTGCTCTTGACCTTCTTGTAATGGAGGCTGAAGCATGAGCTGTGTCTGAAGTTGATCATGGTTTATATGACCATGTTCTGTCTCTTGACCCATTTGATAAGGATCAGCAAAATTTCCTAAAGCAAGAGATGGTCCAGACAATGACCCGCCAGCACCGTGATCATGATTCACATCCATTTGGTTATAACCTGTGGCTGTGACCGAGCCATTGTTGTCAATTCCGTAACCATTGAAGATCCCTTGTTGGTCTCCTCTGTCCATAATCATTGCTGCCATTCTCTGAGCATCAGAAGCTATATATTGCAACTGATCATCTTGTGGTTGATGCTGCTGAGACAAGTTTGGTTCGCGTATCATCAAAGGTTCTCCATGAGGGATCACTCCAGGTGGCATTCCATCCATAGACATCATGAAATTGGGTGGAGGATTGTTACCTAGAGGAGGAAGGTAAGGCGGCGGAATCACAGCATCAGGTCCCATGTAACCAACAAGCTCTTCTTTAGCAGTGACAAGATCTTGTTGGACTTTCTTGAGGTATTGCTGCAAGAAAGAGATGAGACCAACACATCCATAGATTGGGTCGCGTATACGAGCCTCAGCTTCGTAGAAGAGAGAGTTAACAGTCTCCTCGCGCTGGTCAGGAGGGAGATCGTTAAGGATCTTGGTAACATTGCTTGCTCCAAAGACTTTGTGAACGCATATGAACTTTTGAGGATTAGTTGGTGGGAAATAAGGAGCAAATACACATTCTGGTGTGCATTTACGTCTCAAAAGCTTGCATGCTGCACAAGGTGTTGAAGCCATTCCCTCTCAAGAAACAACACTATTAAAAAACTCACCAAAAAAAAAAACGGAATCAAGACATAGAAAACAAGCTAAGACAAATGAGTCATATCTATCTTGAAACACAAGAAACACAACCATATATGCTTTAGCTTAAATTATAAGTAACCAAAAACAAACTAAGAACATATAGATCATCCTTTGAATTAAAAAGATCACATCAACTCTCTCAACAAAAACAAACATATTATTTTTTTATTATATCATTCTTCAACCAAAATCTATCTCATTTTAGGAAACAAAAATGTTCTTAAATCTAATGGGTTAAATCAAAATGAAAATAAGAAATATTACCCGATCCCTGTTCTCATATGACCTTCAATGAAGTACCTGAAATTTTCTTAACAATATATACAAAAAAAAAAATAATAGAATAGAAAAGATGAACTAAAAAGTATAATTACTGGATTAATTGGTGGGAGAGTGAGAGAGGAAATGAAGAAGAAAAGAAAAGACAAGAGATATATTCTAAGTACTGAGGAATCTTGATGGATGGATTGATTTTACAAAGCTAAGGAAAAAATGACGGAGAGATGTTTCTGAGAAAAGTTTAAGGAGACAAAACTTATGATGAGATTTAGAAACCTTAAAATTCACAACAACAAGAGAAGAGAGAGATGAGACATCGTGTTATTTTTAAATATCCTAACCGCTCATGCTAATATTTTTATAATTTTTTCTCGTAATTGATAGAGAATTTGAAAAGTGTCAATTGATAAGTTGGTAGAAGACCAATTCAATTTTGATTAGGGAAAAAAAACAAAATTTAGATTTTTAGAAGAAAAAAGACTTATTTTTAGATATTTGTTTCATATTTTTAACTGATTATTCTTCAAATTTACTAGGTCTTGATCAATTTAACATGGATATTTAGAATCTAAAAAAGAAGAAAAACACTTAGGTATTTTACATCAACGGTTCAGAATTTTAAATTCATAATGAGAAATTAGCATTTTACATCTGCAAAGTATATATAAAACGATCAGTGAGTATTTTTTTTTTTTTTCAAATTTAAACTTGGTACAATGTAATGAGTTAAGATTGTTAGTTGATGATAACAAAGGAAAATTACTTAAAATAGATTAAAAAATATATATATAATAAGATTTAACATCTAATATATCTATATTTGTTTTAGTTTTTAATCATAACAGAAAATCAAAATATAAACATTGGCAGAAAAATGAGTTATTTTTAGATTTTTTTAATATTATTAAATGATTATTATTCAAATTTACTTGGTCTTGATCAATTGAATTTGCACATTTAGAATTTTAAAAATTAATATAAAAATGTAGCATATTCTTAAGTATTTTACATCAAATTTTCATAATTTAAATACACATAATGAAAAATAGCATTTAACATTTGTGTGGTTCATACAAAACGATCATTGAACGTTCATTTTTAACTTCACTGTTTCAACTTTCAAGTATGAGACAATGTAATTAGTGAATATTTAAGTGATAATAAAAGAGTATATAAGAGTCTTTATTTTTATTTTTTTGGGGCAATATTAGAGTCTTTATATATTTCATTGATTTAAAATTGATACAATGTAATGAGTGAAGAATTAGGTGATAATAACAAAAGAAATTATATCTTGAATTTTACTTGAATGGGTAACAAAAATATATTTATTTGTTCTCTAAATGAACTATATTATTTAGTATTTTACTTTATTTTTTCAAATAAATAATGAGAATTAAGCTTTTACTATTGCTTATCCCAAAAGAATAGGACTGGTCCACTGGAAATGTATTGAAATTCAAAAAAAAAAAGAACAAAACAAAGTGATAAGTTATTTGTGACTTGTGAGCAAAGTGATAAGTTACTTTTGGCAGATCTAAATACTTCATACATTTTAAACTTGTAAATTGTAATATACAATAATCTGTGAACACTTACCTTTACAGACTTTAAACTTCTCCGATTTACACTTGAACATGCAACTAAATAATAACCTAAGTAGATTAGGTCTTGAATTTATCATTTTAACTTGAATAACAAATATTTAAAATCTATGAAGAGCTAAACTATACGCTTTTTAGTACTTTCTGTTTAAATAAATAATAAGTAATTAACATTTTTAAACTAAAAATTCCCATAAACAATGATCAGTGAACCATTAGTTTAGCTTGTATCGTTTAACAAATACAATGACTTATAAATACAGATATTCCCAGAGCAAAAAATTGTTCGCAAATACGTCTAAAGTTGTGATGAATGTTTTAACTGATATTGACAAAGTTGTGATGAATGTTTTAACTTATCAAAAATCTCAACTTCTGATAGTTTAGTGATAATACAATATTATACCCCATGTTCTTTTAAATTAAAAAAATATTTACAAATATTTATTTTAAGTAAGGAAAATTCTCAAGAATAATACTAATATAAGTTTTTCTTCCAAACTTAGCATACACTCTCTTCTTTTCCAAAATTAGCACGATATTTCAAAACTAAAATTTCAGAATTAAATCTTAGATTCGAAACAATAAATCATACCCCCTAAAAACTATACCTAAATGTAAATTAGTCAACCCAAACCTTAAAACAAATTCTAAAAAAATATTTAAAATATTAATTGTGTTAATTATTGCTATTTTTTGAAATTTATGGAGTGTGTGCTATTGTCGTCCATATAATATATTTTGGTACTATTTGAGGGTATTTCTCTTAAAGTAATTTGTTTACTAGTCTATTAGATTAACTACTTCTCAAAGTCTATTTCATTAACTACTTCTCAAAAACAAAAAGAAAATAGCATTGAATTGTATGAAAGTTTAAAAAAGACATATATATATATAAGCTATATATATATATATAAGCAACATAGTTCTTAACCCTTTTTCATGTAGAAATTTCGTTATCAATATGCCTTTCAATTTTTTTATCCTTTCAATGTATTATCTCAACAATATACAACACAAAAAGCTAAAGTATCATCAGTCATACGCGAGATATTGACTTCAAATACAACCATGTTCATCATAATGATATTCCCTTACTAAATAACCTTGTGACAAGCAAGGGTTACCTAGCGAGAGAGTGCTCTAATGCAACATTACCCTTTTTATGTACAAGAAGACAAAAAATTGAAATGAGGAAAGCTTTCAAACCTAAAACCCTTGCTCCCATTTGGCGTTGTCCAAGTTTAGCATCACTGAGTTCACTTGATCCCTAAGACATCATGACTATAAAATTTTAAACTTTGGCCATAAGCAAAACTTAGTACATGTCCTAAGTTTGCGAGTAATAATTTAAAATCAATTCTACACTATTGTAGTTTTGTTCAACCTTCTAACTGAGATCTCTTTGGAAAAAGAAATTTGGAATTAGTTCCAACAAACAAAGTAATGCCATGTAAAGCTTTGTTTCCAATGCAATATATATATCAGACTTATCAGTCAAAAAACTCACAAAGCTAAAAATATAAAACCAAACTTCATATATAGTATAGATATTTCATTTTTATAACTAAAATTTAGTAATTTATTTACCTGTTTGAAGAAATATTAAGAATATAGCTTCGTCTTCTTTTTTTCTTTCTTTTTGCCTTAGAGAAGTAATAAAAAAAACAATAAAAATCAGTGGACGTTTTATTTTGATATCCCTATATACTTCATAGATTTAAGCTTTGATACAATAAAATCAGGAAACAATTACCTTGTAAAGTTTCTAAATACTTTATCGATTTAAACTTGATACTATCTGAGTGAAGATATATACTAAACAAATTTTATTTCTTGAATTAACTTGCATAAGTTAGAAATATCTAAAATCTATTAAACTATTTTGTCAAATATTATACATTTTAGTAAAAAGAAGTGGTAAACAAGGGAGCAACATCTAAACCAAGAACGGTATAAAGGTATATAGTTTCCTCAAGCTACACCTAAATACTCGTTAGAAGTGGTAAACAAGGGAGCAACATCTAAACCAAGAACGGTATAAAGGTATATAGTTTCCTCAAGCTACACCTAAATACTCGTTTGAAACAAATTTTAGTTTCATAAATAAATTCTTAGAAATAAAATCCACACACATGAATTTTAAATGAAAGTAAAAATTTTGAAATTAAAAAGAGCAATACTACAATCTTTGTACAATTTTTAAAAAGAGTTACAACCGATCTTTTTAGAATTTTTAAGGTTAGGTTTTCAAGCAAACGAGCTAACGTAAAAAAGCTCGTCAAAAATACACCTCCTTACTTAAAATCTTAAAAACTATATCATTTACTTCTATAAATACTAAAATTTATGTTCAGCCTCCATAACTCCATAGAGAGAAAAACGATTAGCTTATAGCTTCTAACATGCTTACAAAATTATATTTGAATACTAATCTTTGTGCTTCATGTTATTCACCATTATATAATTCTTCTTTCCTCTTCGTGTAGTGCTTATTTAGAAAGCAAGATAAAAAATTCCTACAGCTTTGTCTAACCTTACTTCACCTTTTAAATCAGTTATATTCTTTAATTTTTTTTTTCAATTTTGGTAAGTTTGGAATAACTTTTTTCTTCTAATTATTACCTTTGCTAATTATTGAAGATGATCTTATAAAAGACGTTAAGTTGGACTTGGGAAATAATGGAAATATCCTGTAAACTTAAAATATCCTACGGCGCGAATAAAGAATTATATAAGTATGTAGCTTGGAAAAATCAACAACTCTCATTGAATAACACAAATCAGTATGGACCACAAAAAGAGTTAGATGCTAGGTCCGGTTTGTTTTCCACATAATATAACTCCTAAAACTGGATAAAAGTGGATAAAAGTTCAACTTCTAAGACACAAGACATCAACAACAAGACCATATGCAGACAGAGGAACAAGAAGAGATAGAGCGGTACCGTGAAGGGAAAAGAGGAAGCAAGAGCATCACCATGAGGACGAAGCAGAGAGGTAGATAGATCCCAAGAGGAACTAAAAGAGAGAGAGATGACGAGGAACCAAAAGCCTCGACGACCACAAGGTCTCAAACCTCACCACCGTTTGATCTCTCTGCTTCATATCTTTCTCAGCCTACATCATCGAACCATATCTCAAAAGTCACAACAACAAATCAACGAGAGAAAGCTAAAGGTACAAGCTTTTTCAGCAAAGAGGAATCAGAGAATCTAAAGGTACAAGCTTTTTCAGCAAAGAGGAATCAGAGAATCCAAAGAGTACGAACAAAGGAGATTGGTTTAGTTTTGGTTTAGGGTTTAGAAGATGAAGAAGTGGTGAGAAATAGAGAATTTTGATTTCTCTCGAGCAAGGAAGAAGCGTTAGAACTGAGAGAGATTAGTTTAATAAACAGAGCAGTGTACCTTGAAAGGGAAAGAGGAAGCAGCACCACCACCATGAAGACGAAGCAGAGGTAGATAGAGATCCCAAGACTAACCAGAAGAAGAGGAATCAAAAGCCTCGATCATCACCACCATGTCTCAAGCCTCAGCATTCTATGATCGCCCTGTTTGCATATCTCGATCATCAAACCGAATCTCACAACAACAAATCAACCAGAGAAAAGCTATAAAGGTAGAAGCTTTACACCAACGATGAATCAGAGAATCGAAGGCGAAGAGGGTTATGCTTTGTTGTTCGACCAGAGAACGAACTAAGGACATTGATTTGTAGGGTTTAGAAGAAGAAGAAGAAGAAAGAACGGAGAAGAAGCGTTGAGTTGAGAGAAACAGAGAATTTTGATTTCTTGATCAAAAGGAAGAACGGAGAAGAAGCGTTGAGTTCAGAGAAAGAGTATATTTTTAATATTTAAAAGTAAAATTAATTAAGAGGTTAATTAAAAGAAAAGGAAATTGATAATATATTAATCACAACGATTATATTAATATGAGTTTAAGGAAATCAATACCAAGATTTTGTTTCCGTTAATTTTTTTCCATCACAACGGTAACAATTTAATTTCAAAATGTAAAACATTTTGAACCTTGTTTAATTTTAAAAGAGAATTTATCGAAAAAGATATATTTAGTTTTCAATTAAAAATAAAATACAAATATTATTGTTACCATAGATCAATTGAAACGTTATTAGTATAAGAGCCACACAATTAGTTATTTTGCATGGAAATAAAAAGGAAAAAAATCGAAACTGAAACAAAATAGACCACATAGTTCCCATCTTCTTCATCTCTGAGTTTTTGATATTACAAAACTTTGATTTAACAAAAAAAAATTATTTAGACAAATCTTTTCTTTAATTCCCAAACACAAAAGTACAATTAAATCTTACGATTTCTGAGCTTCTGGTCCTAAAATCCCATTCACCACTGACGTGGCGACAAGAACTCCGACTAACTCAGCAGCCACGACTGCTCCAGCCTGTGTTAATCCATTAAAACTAACCGCCGTCACAATTTCCTCCTCCGCCGTCTCTACACCTCTCTCCGCCGCTTCTAACCCTCTCTCCGCCGCATCAACACCTTTCTCCGCCGTCTCGAAGCCTTCTTTAACGATCTCCACCGCTTCTTCTTCTGCCTTCTTCAGCTTCTTTCTTATACCGAAGAACGGAATATTCTCCGCCATTGATGCTGGCTGAAGTCCCGTCACCACCGTCGCTGCCGTCAAAGAAAACAACAGGTTCCTACGAGAGGCGCCGGATAGTGAAAACGAAGGAGGCGCTGGTTTGCTAGGATGCGCGGCTCGTGGTGGGCTAACATGCGCACGTGCCTTGAGAGCTCCGCCACCGCCGCTGAGGAGAGAAAGCGAAACAGTCGAAGCCATTTTTTAAGAAAAAGGCTAAGCCAAGCAAAATTGATCAATGTGATGTGATACAGAAAAAAATTAAATATATATGATAAACAAAATAATTTTATTGACCAACTGATAGGCCACGTGGTCTTCTTTTGGAGATAAAAAAAAATGTTTGTCACTCTTTTATTATTTCTACTAACTATGAAAAATCAAATCTATCTTAATATTTTTGGAGTACAATTTGACCAAAAATTATTTTAAGGAAAATTTAGATCGGGTCAAAATTAGTTTATATAACTCGGAATTAAGTAATCGGATCCTACAACTAGAAAACATAAATATGTTTAAATTTAATTTCCATAATCTATTAATCTAATTATTTATTATCTTATTATTGCCAAAAAAGATCGTAATCGCTTATACTTGCCATAAATCTCGGCAGTTATTTCTAATTAGTCTATTTCGAAATTTTTATTGACATAAACTTCGTATTCTTAACAATATACACTTTCCAATAATACGAAACTATTAAAGCCAAGAACAAACACTTCTAAACATTCATAAACATGCAAAAACAGTAAATCAAATACAAACTATACTAAGAAAATTTAAAAATTAATGAAAATAGAAATAAAAAATTGACCCGTGGCACCACGGGATAAATCCTAGTAAATTAATATAAATTTAACTCATTAAATACAATTTTGATATTTTAAATATTTTTTCTGGTTTAACAATATCAAATAGAATCGCTAATGATTCCGGATGCATCGATTATTCATATAGTTGCTATATACTGATTACTGAATATCTTGAGAGATGACTAAGATATAGAGAATGTAGTGTATGAATCAAAATTGATTTCTTTTATACTGAAATGCCAAATCATTCTGAAACTAAATCTGAATTATTTTGAGCTAAATCTTTTAAACTAAATAAACAAACATCTTTAGTTATATAGAAAAACTAATAAAAGCTCACTTTTTAAAAAAAATATTGATGGTATTAGACAAATATTCTTTCCCACATGACATAAATTGCAAAAAATGGATGGAAACATACTTGTCTACATGACATAAAGAAGATCGAGATACCGAAGCGCAAGATGATGCAGTGCAAGCCTTTTTCTTGATGGGCCTTATCGAGTGATTTCTTGCCCATCAAGCTTTTTAGTTATTTGTTTTTTTTTTCTTCTTCTTAATTTCTTAGGATTTGCATAATTTTTTGTTGCATTTGGTTTTATCTTCTACGATCTATCGATTCTCTATAATTAGAGTTGCGAACAACATGTAAGATACATTGGATTTGCATTTATAAAGAAAACCAAAAAGCGAAGTCTTAACTTTGTACTTCACCCTATACCACAAGAGAAAATTGGAAACATACTTGTATATAAGAACAAAGTTCTAAACAATATAAAATCTGAAATTGGAAAAATTAGTTAAAGAATGAACTACATTAAGAGTATAAGAATTGTGTCATGAGTTTAAACAAGACAATAAGAATTGTGTCAGATAAAAACCTATATTAAACAAGACAATAAGAATTGTGTCATGAGTTTTAAAATCGACAATCTCCAAAAATTATTTAAGAGAAATCTTTCTTTTTATCAACTAATAATATTAACGAGTTGAGAAATTTTCTAACAAAATTCAAAGGACATAAACAAAAACTGTACAAAAAAAAATCATAAGTGAGAAGCACACATGTTAACCACGTGACTTACTTCGTGATATTACTGTTTTTATTGTTTTTTAAGCATTGTTTATAAGTTAGTTTCATGCATTTTCCATCATGTTTAGTGTGTTTAGGATTGCAATTTGCATTAATTGAGTCTTTGTAGGTACTTGGAGGTTCATTAAGGAGTTTGGAGCTTTTAAGGTAAAAAAAGAACTTAATTGAAGCATTTCTAACAATGGTGATGATGGAGTAACCATGTAATGAAACAAATGAGTCAAAGAAGCAAAAACTGGACCAAAGAAAAGGAGAAAAAAGGAGGTGAAGTGTCTCGCCCGACCCGGTTGGTCGAGCACTCGGTCGTGTCGTTCAAAGATCGACCCGAATGAAGGTCTTCTCTTGGGATTTAGTTTCAGAGTCCTTCATCAAAATTGTAGGAAATTGAATTAGCTTTCGAATTGTGGTGGTTTCAAGTCAATCCAAGCTGTGGTTCAAGAGTTATCGCTGTTTTACTGGACGTATATACATCATGTCCGACCAGACTGGTCGGGCATGAGGTCGAGCCTAAGGAATTCTCAGTACAGACCTGAAACGAAATTGAAGAAACGGGTGCTCGACCAAAAGGCCCGATCGGGCACGAACAGTGCCAAATTTTGACCCGGTTTAATAGGGGTTGACCCGGTTTTCTTGTAATTTTTCTATAAAAACCTCAAAAATTTCATTATTGAGGATCTATGCTATCTTTTGTGCTTGTTTTCAATTTCTTTTCTATCTTTGGAATCTTTGTATGAATCTTAAGTAAAATTATGCAATTTAATCTTGTTCTCTTTTAGTTTTATCTTCTACTTTTCTCTAATTATGTTTCTTCAAAGATCAATTTCATTGCTTTGTGGTTACATGATCATGAGTGAGTAGTCTTTTAGAGTTCTTGGGTTTTGGTAGATTAGGATGATTTAGTAGTTGGGTTATGGAGTTTAGGATTAGATTGTTTAAGATCCTTGCTTATTGGTTGCTAATAAGGCTAAATCAACCTTGATTATGTTGATTTAGAGCTTAGAAATTTCACGCCCGGAAGGTGTTCGATGAAATTTCTGAACCAAAACTTTTTTAAGTGTTTTTCATTCCTATCCTTTGGAAATTGTTGATTAGGGTGATTAGTGGTTAGATAGACTTGTTTATAATGCTTATTGATCATTTGATTACCTTTGAAAGAAGTTGATAAATGATTGATTAGTAAAAAGATTAATGTCATGAAAATGTATTAGTCTTGCTTAGTGTTCTATGGCCTAAAGACCATTCTTTGTTAGAAGTTGTTGAGCCTCCATAACCCATCTCTTTGTCATTCTAGTCAATTGCCTTAACCCGAGAATTCGTCTTTATTTATTGCTTAGTCAATTGCTCTTTTCCGTTTTGTTTCAATTCGAATCTTGTTAGTCTTTTGACTATTGCTTTCTTTCATCTTGTTTTGCATTTCTTAATTTAAATTGCATTGTTAGTTACATTTAGAAATCAAAGCCCATCAGTTATTAAGCTTAGATTAAACAAATTTGTGTATTCTTGGAGTGTTGATTAGTTGCTCCTTGAGGTTCGATAATTTAATTGATCGGGTAAAATCGCTATATCACTTAGCAACAAATTAAAACAAGAAATTAGGGAATCCCAATTACAATGTCTAATTTATCAAGAGAATTAAAGCAATAGATTATTTGACTAAGTTAACATATGTGATACGTATAACAAGTTATTTTATAAATTGGATGTTTAAAAAGGAATATTAATGTTTTTAAGAACAATTATCTTGTGGTTAAAATGAAAGGAATAAAAAATTTCCCAAATACACAATAATACACTCTTGTGTGCATTTACGTCTCAAATGCTTGCATGCTGCACAAGGTGTTAAAGTCATTCCCTCTCAAAAAAACAACACTATTAAAAAATTCACAAAAAAAAAAACGGAATCAAGACATAGAAAACAAGCTAAAGACAAATGAGACATGTCTATTTTGGAGCACAAGAAATACAACCATATATGCTTTAGCTTAAATTACAAGGAACCAAAAACAAACTAAGAACATTTAGATCATCCTTCGAATTAAAAAGATCACATCAACTCTCTCAACAAAAACAAACATAATAATTAGAAACATTTAGTTATCAACTAATAATAATAACGAGTTGAGAAATTTTCTAACAAAATTCAAAGGACATAAACAAAAACTGTACAAAAAAAAATCACAAGTGAGAAGCACACATGTTGACCACGTCAAATATTTAGCAACAAATTAGGACAAGAAATTAGGGAATCCCATTTACAGTGTCTAATTTATCAAGAGAATTAAAGCAATAGATTATTTGACTAAGATAACATATGTATAACAAGTTATTTTATAAATTGGATGTTTAAAAAGGAATATTAATGTTTTTAAGAACAATTATCTTGTGATTAAAATGAAAGGAATAAAATCTTCCCAAATACACAATAATATGATTTTTTTTTTTTTTTTTTTTTTTTTTTTTTTTTTTTTGTAAACCACACAATAATATGATCTATTACATTCTTTCCTAATACTATATCACATTCCTTCTTAATACTGAACATTTTACCTCAAAATGGCTGTTTACAACTGTTATGGGTTCATTGATTTATAACTCCTATGAGAATTGTATACTCTTGAGTGATTTTGGAACCAATTTTTAAATATTATGGTTTATTCACATATTTGAATCCTTGTTCTTCACTTTCAAATTCATTTAAGATTTAATGTAGATTTCTAAATCCAACATTAAATCAGTAAACCAGTAGCAAATGATTCTAGCTAGTATTTAGAAATTAATTGGTTTCCAAAAAATAATAATAATAATAATTAACAAACGTGATTTTGAAATTAATAATCCTAGTAATGGTCATATTGCTCCTATGATGGGTCGCGTCCTTTCATATAGTGTCGTCAAATCTTTCATGTCTTAATATATATATATATATATATTTGTGATTGAACTCTTGATCGTTTCATATTTTTCTTTTGTTTTTATTTGTTTGTGAAGTCTTAAGAATTAGATCGAACAAAGTGGGAGTACTCAAACAACATTTTTTTACTTCACTTTTAGATCGTTACATATTCGCTAGCCTTCCTCCCACTTATTTTCAAGTTATTGAGGTAACAATCAATACACACATAAGTAAGGATTTTTGTTATTATCTCATGAGCATGTGACAATGATCGGCCTTAAAATATTCATTTTGAAAGGTTTGGGAAATGGATCGGTATCCTCACAGTTTATTTCAGCCTTTTCCGGTACGCAATTTTAGAACAGTACCATCAATATGATATTAATCTTCAACATTTATGAATGGTAATGTTAGAAAATAGTTTGGGAAATGAATTGTCAATTTAGTTTGAATTTCTAGAGGTACACATACTAAACGTGCTAATAAATAATGAGATAACATAAATTACGACTCTAATGCATCGACGGAAAGTTTTACGTGGTGAAAATGTCTAATGTAGTTGCTTAGAGCAACCTCATTGATGAGATTTAAGTGATATTTTAGATGATCAAACATTTAATTAAAAAGAAAAAACAAGGTTAATTAGCAAGATATGGTATCTTGCATAAGATATAAAATTACTCCTAAGATACCATAAGATATAAAACTACTGCACTAATTAAATTAATTAGTAAACTACTCCTAAAATACTATAATTAAATCCCATGAATGAGGTTGGTCTTACAATACCAAGGAAGGTAGATGGAGCCTCGTTGGACCAAAAATTATTATGAAACATTTATTGGGTTTGGTAGGACTCCCAAGTTCCATCTGGTGTTTGTTTTAAATTGGCTGATTTCGGTGGAAAAAATGAGGTTTTACGAGCTGAGATGATTGGTTATGGTTTAGGCTAAAAAGAAAAATTGGTGAGCCGATTATCGACCAAGGATGAATATCCGTTAGAAATTTGGTCGTAAAGCAAGATTTCGTCAGGAAATTACCGACTAATTACCAATCAAGTTTTATATTCGTCGATTAACGGTTGGAAATTGGTCCAAATATATGCCAACCAATAAATTCGTTCTTGTTTTGAGGTTAGATAGTTTAAGATCACTTCTGTTGTACCCGCATATAAAAAGCTGAAGTGAATAAGAATCATCTTAAAGCTTTGCAAGCAAATAAAGTTCTTATAGCTAGCTATAGGCATCCTTTGAAAAAGTGAAGTTCTTAGCATATTGTATTGTAGTCATGGAATTTTCTTCTCGAGACTTTTTCAGCTATGGATGTCTTATTAATTAATAAGATATATAGGATTAATAATATTAGCTAATAATAAGATAAGTAGACACAACGACGAAGACTTCAGTTTGGAGTCTTCTTGTTCGGTTGTCTCTCCTTTTTTACAACTTGAGTTCTGCTTTGCTTCTGTTTTTGGTATTAAAAATGGAAAAGATTGAGTTTCTGGGTGAGATTCAAGTCACCACAGAGAGGCTAATCCACAGCAACGGAGTTCTAGCTATATTCACGTTTTGCCTAAGATGGATCGCGTCCTTGGCTGCTGTGTAAGATACTAAGATGGTTTGTTTATGTCTTAAACTGTTTGATTTATGTATAACTTACACTTTTTTTTTTTTTTTAATATGCTTCATATGTTTTATTTGTGGGTTAAAGTTTGCTGATGATTTTGGATGGAACGAAATGGAAGTACTCAAACAACATGTTGACTTCACTATTAGCTCCTTACCTCTTTGCTAGCCTTCCTCTCGTTATGTTCCATTTCTTAAGGTAAGGTTTTTGTTCTTGTTCTTGTTCTTGTTCTTGAACATGTATAACAGTTGGATTAAAGTATTCTATTTGTATTCGCAGGGCTACAGAATTTGGGAAGTTGATCGCACTCCTCGCAGTTGTTTTCAGGCTTTTTTTACCAAACCATTTTCCTGGTACGCAATTTTTATAACTCTACCATTGATAACAATATCAACTATGATATTAACAAATCTTTAAAAATTATACAATGATGCTAGAGCACAGTTTGGGATACAAATAATCATTCTGTATTACGTAATGGCAATGATGTTAAAATGGTAAACCAATCCCATTTAAACTCACTACATTAAATCAATTTAGATCCGGGAATTCTTTACAAGCCTAAGAGCTTCGTTTGCCAAAGCATATGCTCGACGATTTAGATCTCTAGCGATGAAATTTAAAGAGCAACCGAGAAAATTAGAAGATAAATTTAAGATATATAGGTTCGGCCTTCCGCACATTTCTAACATTAGTATTGGGCCTCTAAAATTTTTGACATTTTTAGTAAGAAAATAGGCTCCAAAAATATTTTGTTTACGCAATATTAGGTTTCAAAAATATTTTGTTTTTGTAAAATTAGGCCCCATTTTATTAAATTTTAAATTTTGGTTTCCGTGTTTAAATTTTATCTATTTGTAATTGCAAAAATATGTCCCATTTTCTAAAATTTTAAATTTTATCTATAAAACCTATTTTAAAAAAGTATATTTTGTTTTAGACCACAAACTTTACAGTGCGACACTGAAAATATCGTGGAGAATCTCGTAAAGTTCCTTAGATTAGAGCTCCAAATCAAATGCTTTAACTAGGGTTAACATACTCAATATCAATTCAAATCCATCAGTCCCATTTAAGTATACAATTTTGGTGATACATGTATAGTTTTGTGGTTTTGAATTTTGGAATCTCATACAAGTCTAAAAACCTTGCAGAATGGCTAGAGATTCCAAGTGCAACGATTCTTCTTATTGTGGCTACACCAATAGACTTGGTGGCTGCATTCAGGGACGACCTGAGATATACGGGAACTAATTTATGCCTTCTTGGTAGCATTTTTCTTCTTAGTAAACACATTAAAGCTTGTGGTGGTTACAAAACCGCATTTACTCACAAGGATAAAATCACTTACACCATTTGTATTTTTATTCTCGTTTTCTACCTTCTGTTCACCTCATTTGCTTCCTTATTCGACTAAGGAACCCAACGGTCTTGCTCATACTGACAGACTGTGATTGGTGGTCTTTTAAATATATCAAGATTTTGAATCTTTTTCTTTTAAGGGTTTTCAAAGATTTGTAAATATATTAAAGATTTTGAATCTTATTCTTGTAAGGGTTTTTAAAGATTATTGGTTAATGTTTTCACCACCAAAAAAAAAAAGTATTGTATAATGTTTAGGTTTTGACCTACGTTACAATTTACAATCGTTTCCACACTAAATCATAACCAACTCAAAATTTATCAACAATAAACTGATTCTTCGACTTTCAACTTTCAAGTGCAAGCTCAAGTTTATCAACATGTACAAAAAAATGACAATAGTAAAAACCAACAAAAAAATCGTAATAACAATGAGCGCATGAGGTTTATAATGTTTTTCTATATATATTTTATTATATTATGATATTTCATTGTTTTTGTTTTTGCTTTTTGTTAGTTTTTAACTGTTGTCATTTTTTTTTATTGTATTTTTCATATGGATTAATCTTTCAAATTTTTTATATTAGTCTAGTATTTGAAAATTTTATATTAGTTTATCTCTGGTATTTATTATAGAGACCAAATTATTCTGTAAAATTAATTTTTGATCTAAACACACAAATTACAAGTATCATAGCCAACAAGTGTATTATTAATTAGACAAGCCTAGATTAAAAAAATAATTTAACTTCTAATATTTACAACATAATTTATTTTATTTTTTGAAAAAGCATTTGCAAATTTTATAAATAAGGTCCAAAGGGCTATTTCCGGATTTAAGTCCATACAATTGCTATTAAGGGTCTAATCCGCATACACCAAACCGAACGAAATTATCAAAACAAAATCGACCTTGTGTCACTCTCATGCCTGAGCATGGAGTATCCTCGACAAAGGTAAGCTCGGTTTTCTTCTACCTTCTTTACACGGTTTTACGATGGCGGAATAGTGTTAGATCTTGTGTCACTTTCTCCGTTCGGCTCACGTCATCCAGGTTTACCGGTGGTCTTGTTCTAACGAGTATCTCAGATGTAGGACGGCGGTTTCAATAATGTTTTACTATTAAATATTAGGACTTTCTTTACAACATGCCTATTTGTTTCTCCTTCCATTGCACGAGAGAATACTCAAACTCAAAAGACTTAACTTAATCATGTATTAATATTTTTAATCTATCTTGTAATCCACCTTTCCTTAAGTAATCACCAAAACAACATGTCTTAATGTTGGAGTACGAGTATCATTACAAAGTTTAAAAAAATAAGCAAAATAAATAAAGATAAAATAGGGAACACACAAGTCACTTGTGGTTGGCATCAATGTGCTTAAGTTGACAATTAACCCATTGACCTATCAAATCATCATTTAAACTCCATAAAACAGCTAAACATCCATCAATTCTTAATAAAACTACACTTCAAATCACAAATTTACAGCTAGAAAGAAAACATTATCTAGATTTCTAACATTGATATACAAAATATGTAAAAATTTATAGTGGCCGGGTAATAAGGGGGACTTGATGACAAGCTTTACTTCCTTGTTCTGCAACAAGTTGTCGAAGTCAGAGGGGTAGGACTTAGGACAACGCTTATTGAAGGAGACACGTCATTGGCGTTCGTATTACAACGTGGCAGATCTAACCACGTCATATAGATCCCAATCACTCGGATGGTTTTGTCACTGTCCTCATGATCAAGTCCATCACCAATTAGAAAATTTCTCTTTATCTTTTTACATCGACTTCATGAACTCTATAGTGAGTGAGCATGTAATGTATTATCTGCCAAAGTTGAGAGAAAACTTGAATGTTTATTGATCATAAGAGAGATATATATAGTACAAAGGATTAGGTTTAATGTTAGAGATTAAATATCCTAATCATAATTAGAGTGTAATGGACCGGGCCTAATACTCCCCCTCAAGTTGGAGCGTAGAGGTCACAAACGCCTAACTTGCCGAGTAAATATCGAAACTGTGGACCACCGAGTGCTTTTGTGAGGATGTCTGCGAGTTGTTCAGTGGTGCAAACATGAGTTGTTGCAATGGTGCCATTGATTATCTCATCGCGTATAAAATGACAATCATTCTCAATATGTTTTGTGCGTTCGTGGAAGACCGGATTGGCTGCAATGTAGAAAGCGGACTTGTTATCACAAACGAGCTTCATAGGAGACGTATGAGGAACACCAAGAGAGTGAAGGAGCTCTTTCATCCAAAGAAGTTCTTGTGTTGTATAAGCCATAGACCTATATTCTGCTCTGTAGATGAGCGAGAGACCTTGTCTTGTTTCTTAGTTTTCCAAGAGACCGGGGAATCACCGAGCATAACGACATAGCTATTGAGAGAACGACGTGTGAGGGGACAGCTGGAGTAGTCTGAGTCGCTGTAAGCAGTGACCTGGAGATCAGGATTAGAGGAGAGAACAATGCCTTGTCCTGGACAGCCTTTTAATGTGCCTGGCGAGGAGTCTTCATAAACTGTGCGAGAATATGGACTGTATAACTAAACTCCGGACGTGTCACTGCTAAATACACAAGGCGACCAATGAGACGACGATACTGTGAGGGATTATCATAGAGAGGACCATTATCGGAGGCAAGTTTGTGGTTCTGCTCCATTGGTGTATCAACAGGACGCCCTGCTGTAAGACCACATTCGGAAATAATGTCGAGATAATATTTTCTTTGAGAAAGGTAGATGCCATCCGGTCCGCGAGAAACTTCAATGCCCAAAAAATATTTCAATGCTCCTAAATCCTTCATGCGAAAGCATGAGTGCAAATATTCTTTGAATTGAGCAATAACCTCGGAGTCGTTGCCAGCAATGACCAAATCATCTACATAGATGAGGATATGGAGAACAGTAGAGCCTCGAACACGTGTGAAAAGAGAGTAGTCTTTACGACATTGAACGAAACCATATTCCAGTAACGCGGTGGAGAGTTTGGCAAACCAACATCGTGGAGCTTGTTTTAAACCATAAAGAGATTTATGAAGCTTGCAGACTAGCGACGGATCAGACGGTTTGAATCCCTGTGGAGGCCTCATGTAAACTTCTTCATCTAAATCACCATGTAGAAACGCATTTTGTACGTCCATTTGATGAAGCTCCCAGTTCTTAGCAGCAGCAAGTTTGAGAAGAATGCGAACTGTATTTATTTTAACCACAGGAGCAAATGTGTCATCGTAGTCAATGCCTTCTTTCTGATGATTTCCCATGACAACCAAGCGAGCCTTATGACGTTCAATGGTTCCATCTGCATTATATTTTATCCGATAGACCCACTTGGAGGCTAAAGCCTTCTTTCCAGGAGGAAGTGTGGTTAGAGACCACGTCTTATTCTGTTCAAGGGCATCCACTTCGTTTCGCATTGCACCACGCCATACCTCCTTTGTAACGGCGTCATAGTAGAATACCGGTTCTTCTTCAATAGTAATTTTGGCCAAGAAGGCAGCATGTTTTGCTGAGAAACGATCACTATAGACATAGTTAGCGATAGGATAAAAACACGTACCAGAAGGTGCCGAATTGGTGTGAGCTTGGTCGAGAATGGGGTCTTTATCACATGTTACGGAATTTATGACGTATGGTTTGAGAAGAACCGAGGGAAACTTTTGACGTTTACCCTTGCCCATGTCGTCAATAGGAGGGTCCGGTGGAGATGGTGAATATTCATCAAGATCAGAGGGAGTAGCACTGCCAAGTGAAGAGGATTCACTGTCATGTGAACGAGGAGATCGATCGATCGGGCCGAGAGGAGAAGATCGATCGATCGGTGTAGCGGATCGATCGATCGCTGGCTCAACGATTGGACAGGGAGGAAGAGATCGATCGATCGGTTGCAGCGATCGATCGATCGGTTGCTCTGGTCGATCGTTTGGTTGCAGGGGAGTGTCGTCGGGCTGAGTGAGAGGAGGAGTGTTGAGAGGAGGATGATTCTCGTCAAATATCTCGATCCTTGGAGATGGAACTGCGGAAGACGGTGGTGATGGAGAGATGAATGGGAACGTTGTCTCATGAAAAATTACGTCCCGAGAGACAAAGAATTCTCTCAACTCTATATCAAAAACACGCCATCCTTTCTGTCCGTGTGGGTAACCAACGAACACACAACGACGACTACGAGGTCCAAACTTGTCAGTAGTAGCGGTTTGACGTTTTGCAAAGCATAAACTGCCAAAGACCCGAAGATGAGTATATGATGGAGGTGCTTTGTGGAGGATTTCATAAGGTGTTTTATCATCAAGTAATGGTGTGGGTGTTCTGTTGATGAGGTAAACAGCAGTGAGAATACTTTCACCCCAAAACTTAACGGGTAACTTGCCTTGAAAGAGAAGAGAACGTGCAACATTCAAAATGTGACGATGTCGACGTTCAACGCGTCCATTTTGCTGTGGAGTACCAACACAGGAAGTCTGATGAAGGATTCCTTTTTCAGCAAAAAACTTTCGGAGACAGATAAACTCAGTTCCATTGTCGCTTCGAACGGTTTTGACTTGTTTGCCAAATTGTCTTTCGGCCATTGAACAAAAATTTTGTAGAACAATGGACACCTCGCTTTTCGCTAATAAGAGATAAGTCCAAACCGCTCGAGAATGATCATCAACAATAGTGAGAAAATAGTGTGCTCCGGAAGAGGATGGTGTACGATATGGACCCCAAACATCGCAATGAATTAACGAGAAACAATCACTTGCTTTATTGGAACTATCGTGAAAGACATCACGAGTATGTTTCGCAAGAGTGCAAATATCACAAAAATCCTTGTAAACACTAGAACTAGTATCAAAATCCTTGAAAGAAGATAAAACCGAAGATAATGCTTTCTTCCCCGGATGTCCCATTCGTTGATGCCACAAGGCTAAGGAGTCCGTCATTGTAGTCTTATTGGCTTGAACTGGAACTATTCTGCGAAAGTGATAAACCCCATTCTCTTCCTCACCGGCGCCAATCGGCATCTTCGAAGAACGGTCCTGTATCACGCATAACTTATCAGTGAAAATTGCAAAACATGAGTGTTCTCGTAATAGACGAGCAAGAGAAATCAATGTGCAAGATAAATCTGGGATATAGAGAACATGTGTAAGAATACGGTCGCTACTAAGGTGAAGTGACCCTTCTTTAGTAGCATAAGAGTGCTTTCCGTTAGGCAAGACAACAATGCTACTGGGAATGTCATACACATCGGTTAGCAAATCCTCATCACCGGTCATGTGGTGTGATGCACCAGAGTCTATCAAAAAATCCACACTTGTATTCTTACCAGATAGTGTTTCGGAAGAGGAGGTTGATGGTTTAAGAAGATTCACAATGGCAGCTAATGTTTCTTTGGAGACACCAGGAATACCCGAAGACTCAACATCATTGGCAGCAACGACGTTGTTTGCGCGTGGCGGAGCACTTGTACCTCTACCACGTCCTCGGTTGCTGTTGTTATTACCGCGACCTCGTCCCCATCCCTCAGGATAACCATGTAGGAGAAAATATTTGTCGACGGTATGATTGGTGCGCCCACAATGTGTACAAAGGAGGTTGTTTCGGGTTCTAGTGACGGAGGCGATTGCATTAACACCACTTTGAACAGCGAGACTAACAGCTTCCATGCGTTCTTCTTTACTTCTTGAGACCATGAGATGTCGTTCTTCAGCTATAAGCTCAGAATAAATGTGATCAAGAGTGAGATCTTTTTCGCGAGTGAGCCGTCCTAGCAGATTGGTACGAGTAGTGCCAAACCGTGAGGCATCCAAGCCCATGAGAAATTGATGAATTCGTTCATGATCGCGTCTCTTGCGATGTTGAAGAGAAATCTCACAAGTAGGGTTGGTGCAACAACAACCAATCTCAGGTTCATAATCATCAAGATCATCCCACATGAACTTAAGTTTGCCAAAATAAGTGGCAACATCTTGTCCAGTTTGTTGACAAGCTACGATGTCGGCCTTAAGCTGGTGTACTCGTGGAGCATTCCCTGCAGAGAAACGTGCACGCAAACTCTCCCACATCACCCAAGCGTTATCAACAACAGAGATGGATTGATGAATTTTCGGATCTATGCTTGCATATAGCCAGCCTATGAGCATTGAGTTTGCCGTTGCCCATTGTTCATAATCAGCGGATGTTGTTGCTGGTCTTGGTAAGGATCCATCGATGAGACCTAGCTTCTTTTTTAGCACGGAGATTGTTGCGACCTAGTTTGGCCCATCGTTCGTAGTTATCACCGTTGAGTAAAATTGGAGTAAGAACTTGATGAGGATGATCTGAAGGATGTAAGTAGTAAGGAGAATTGGAGATTTTAGCTTCGGAGGTCGAAGTCAAAGTTGTTGAAGAGGTTCCGGAGGGCGGACTAGGAGGAGGAGTAACCATAGCTAGGAACTATGGAAAGAGAAAGAAGAAAAGAAAAATTTTGTTGTTTTTGGAACGATTTAGGGTTTTAGCTCTGATACCATGCCAAAGTTGAGAGAAAGCTTGAATGTTTATTGATCATAAGAGAGATATATATAGTACAAAGGATTAGGTTTAATGTTAGAGATTAAATATCCTAATCATAATTGGAGTGTAATGGACCGGGCCTAATTCCAAAGGTGGTACAATGTAATGATGAACATAAATAGAAATATAGAATTGTAGATGACAATTACGATTCAAATGGTTGTGATGGTTTAGAGCTAACAATTTTGTTCTAGTATTACCATGAAAATATCTATTTCGTATTTTGTAATTAATAGTTTGTAGGGAAATTATCTTAAATACCATGAAAATATTAAATACGTATTTTTCCAAATATATCATTACAAATTTTATTTTCCAAAAGTACCACTAAAATACATTTTTCCAAAAATACCACAAAACTAAAACTAATAACATTCAAAATTAATTTCTAATCATACAGCTAAAAACTATACCCTAAGTATAAATAGACAACCCAAACATTAAAAAAAAAATCTACATCTTCAAAAATCAACTTTTTAAGTTTATGGTATTTTTGGAAGCATAAAACTTTTGTTGCATTTTTAAAAATAAAAACAAATTATGGTATTTTGGAAGAAAAACTAAAATGATACTATTTAAGAAAATTTATCTATGTTATATGGTTCAAATAAAAGAAATTAATCATGGACCAACTACATATTAATTTTATATAAGATAAATTTAATATGCGACGGATTTTTACTTCACTAATGGTTTAATCTGCTTCGATTCGCAAGATCTATTTACAGCCTTAGAAAGCAAATATGTACATAGATTGATTATGTATCTTTGAAACGTCAAGTTTACTTCTTTCAAATTTGTGTTCTTCCACCAAATGACATCTCTTATCCAATCGTCAGTCATATATCCCAATCACTCTCGATTATTTTTTGCCACCGTCTCTGTGAGAGCCACCAATTCTAGTTTTTATCTTCACTTTAACATTATTTTGTTATTTGATATATAAAAAAAAACATTATTTTGTAATGGTTTTTATTTATTCCAGTGCATGTTATGTTATATTTCATCAATTTAAATCAGAGGTTACTTGACTTTGACAATAGTTGAAATGTTAACATTTTTTTTAGATTTAAATACATTTTTGTGTGATACTTGACTAATTTAAAAATTAAATTATTTCATACTCCTGATGTCAAATAATACATTAGTTTTTAACAAAAAAAAGTACATTAATAATCTAAATCACAAGTCTTTGTTTTGGACCTTCTTAGCTTGTTTAACTACTAGAAAGTTGTAGAGCATAAATCCTATGATAGGTTTCTTTGTAGTGAATTGATTATTCGTAGCAAATCATCTTTTTAGTGGTACTATAAACATACAACCAATGGTTCAAAATGATTGCACATATGGATGTCAATGAGAATCCAAAATATGTGGATTGGACATAAATTTTGATCTCATTCATTAGTCATGTTCGTAAATCCAAATTAACGTTCAATCATAAGTCATGTTAGGGGTATATAATTTTCGAAAATCTTTATTAAAAAAAAAATGCAACATGGCTTTGTTAGAGCATCTTTATGGGAATAAATGGAAAAATGTAACTTTTAGATTTTTAATTATATTAATAATGTAAGAGATTAAGTTAAGAACCAAAATTATAAAGGTGATTATTGGTTGAACCTCAAGAATCTTAAAAATTAAATAATATAATAATGTAAAATATATTTACAATTTTTAAAATTAAATGAATAACTTTTAAATTGAAAACTTATGAAAATAAACATAAAATTAATTTGAAAATAAAAAGAAACAGAAAATACAATTCTAAAATTATTAATAAAAACAATGAAAATAAAAATGAGAAACATAAAAAGATACAAACATATAATTAAAATGAGAAACATAAAAAAATACAAATATATTAATCAAAGCACACAAACATATTAATTAGCCACTCACGACTTCACACCTGGCAGAGGAACCCGCCTTATCAGTTTTACGTTGAATTTTTGCTACATTCAGTTTTGCTCTCATTATTATATTTTTGTATGGTTAAAATTACCTAAATATATAAATCTACTTCTTTAAAATTAACTAAAGATGAAAACTAAAATATTTTAAAAGTGTAATTATTAGCTTATAATATGGGCAATGAATAATTTGCCATTTTAAGTCATAGAGTCCATCCCTACATACTCGACAATGAAATTAATTAACATTCAATGGTTGTAGTAATGTATCTCGTAGCTTCTTGACCATCAAAAACCATAGACTTATTAAAGTGCTGGCAAAAGCTAATCATCTCTTCACGTACGTAAATGAAAAAACAAATAATGCGTTAAAGAAATTGCAACTTACTAAAAAATGAGAACCATATAAACGCTTGGTCCTTCTTTTTTCATATTTTATAAAAAAGAATCGAGTATATGTTATCATCAGATATACTAATAAATTTTCAGATTATGTAACATATACACATCCCCACATCGATCACCATCAGATATATACTACTCCTTAGTCGAAAAATTGAATGCATCACGAACAGAACGTATGGTTGATGTAGATAGAATAGAATTATCAAAAAGAAACAAATATACTTAGAAATATGTATAATTACTTTTCAGTTTTAACAAACCTTATCTTAACACTTCCAACTACCATTATACATTGATAAAAACTTGTTATTTTATAGTCCATTTGCACTCATAATTTGGCAGTTTTTGGTTAATCAATAGTTATATATATTATGAGATATTATTGTTTTCACTAACTCCACTATCTTATCTAATATCTACTATAATAAACATTGCACAAACTACTAATTTTGAGGGGTTTTTTTTGTTCAAAAGCTTGTTTCTTATTCAATTACTCAAATGTAGTGCAAGGTTTAGACTAAAAAATAGAATGACATTTTTGTATTTGATCCTCAATGTTTGACATAACAAGGTTAAAAGTAGAAAGACTGATCATAATAATCCGACGATAGTTCTATATAGCTTAGAAACAAGGATTTTAATATACCATGCCACATGCGAAAAGATGATACATTTGAAAGCTTGATAGAAATCTAGACTAGAAAAAAATAAAAATTTGTTTTGAGAATTCAACCAAACTAAATTTTAAACGTATAAAAATCTCTTTCGTGAACTTTTCATCCAATTTTCGAACTCGATTCAGATATACTTTTTTTTGTTGAAAACTAACTTCTAAATGTCTTACATCTCTTTCATACAATACTTTTCAAAACTATTCTTAATTGCGACATAAATATCAACAATAATCTCATATCGATTGGTCCATTTTTTTTTCTTTAGTCACTCCAAATTTTCATTCAAATTAAACGATTATGAAAGGAAAAGACGCAATCGAACAAACCCGAAGTACGAGACGAGAAACTAGAGTACTAAAGCATACAAATTGATAAAAAGATAGAGACACATTTGATTTGATGATAATGTGAGTGAAAAGAGAGGTCATTAGTTAAACTAAAGCAAACGAGTTTATGATTCACACAGCTACAAAACACAGTCCCTAAACTCGTAATTAAACACCAAACCAAAGGGTAAAACAAAAACCACAACTCAAAGCTGTCATCCTCCCAACTTCCTTACACAGCCTGTCATTGCCCCCACTGGTCGTTCAAACTTCAAAAACAAATATTAAAAACACACATAAACCACAAAATGACAAGATTCCTACGTGGCACTTCCCTTTTATATATAAATAACATGCAAAAACACCTTTCACTTCTCATCACCTTTTCTCTTCTACTATTCCCTTTTCTTTCCCCGGAAAACGAGTTCGACTCAGTGAGTTAGACCAAAAACATTAATGGGTATATGCAGCTCGTACGAGTCTACACAAGTGGTGACGGCTAAGCTGATCTTACAAGATGGGAGGATGATGGAGTTCACGAGTCCGGTCAAAGTAGGTTACGTGCTACAGAAGAATCCGATGTGTTTCATTTGTAACGCCGATGATATGGACTTTGACAACGTCGTGTCTGCCATTAGCGCCGACGAGGAGTTTCAGCTTGGTCAGCTTTACTTCGCTCTTCCTCTCAGCGCGCTTCACCAGTCTCTTAAAGCAGAGGAGATGGCTGCATTGGCTGTTAAAGCTAGCTCAGCTCTCATGAGGAGTGGTGGCTCTTGTGGCCGAGATAAATGCAAGTGTCGTCGGAAATGTGTACCTCCGGTGATCTTTTCGGCACGGAGAGTCGCGGCGGTGGGATCTAATGGAGAGACGACGAGGAATGGGAAAAGACGCGGTGGTGGTGGTAGCGGACGGAGGAAGTATGCGGCGAGGTTGAGTAAGATAGAAGAGTAAAGGGTAGTTTGGTAATTTCGTAGTTACTATTTTAGGGTTAAGTATGTGAATATGTAGTTATTGAATATTATTATTATTGGAGGTTGTAATGCAAATTGCATTTTGCAACGTGGGGAAAAAAAAAATGTGATTGTACTTTGGTTTTTCTATCATATCATATGATTAGAGGATTTATATTTTACACTTCGAAAACAAAAAGAACTATATTACGGATTAAATTACAAAAAAAATTACTAATAAGTATGTTTTTGCAACTTGTTAGTGGTCTACACCAAAATATAAAAGTTTAAGTGTATTCTGATCTTAGCATTACAGTTCAAAATTACGTTGCAGAACTGTTATTGCTTTGGTAATGTGTGATGGACCACTCTTGAAACACACACAAACAAGCGTAAGATCTAATCATAGTAATTAATATAAGGATTAATCTTATTGACTAATACAAAAATTATAAACAGTAATTAGTACAATTATTCTCATTCGATATTTGTTTCATTTGCTACCGTTTGAAGTGTTTCATGTGTTTTGTTTTGGTCTAATTACACTTATCCCATCCAATGTGTTTCTCTCTTACATTATTGGTTTCGTTATCACCAACCAAACTCCAAATTTAAGATGACTTTGTTATATATACATAAAGATTAAGATGAGTATGGAGTATAATCCAAGTAGATTATATTTTGTGGATAAGAAAGGACCATGTGTTCTATTCTCATGACTAGTATTTTTGATTGGAAGGTAAACACAACCAAACAAACAAACAAAAATTAGAAAATAATATAAGTTGTAACACTGTTAATCATGGATTAAAACTCCAAATTACATAATGAAACTTGTTAAAAAGATTCGATCTTTTGTGTCAGTTTAACACTTACACACTGACCAATTTCGAAGTTGGCATTTCATGAATATTTGTCAGTAGTTGCATCGGTGAAATAACAATATTTATCAAAACTATGAAAAGTAATATTTCATAAGGTTAAATATGAAAGTATTTTACAATGTTTGTAGTGTTTTCTTTTGGTTTCGCTAATCGTTCACAATCCTTATTTTTTCGTATGAGTTTTAGATTCTAGGAATATTTTTGTTTTCCGTCGGTTAAGTTGTATACTAAATGTATCATTTTAATTTTATTAATATTTTCAGATGAATTATGTAAATCAAGATGAAAATTAGATAAGTCTGCCTAATACCTTTTTTGTAGATTTTTGAATAGTAATGAGATAATACTATAGTGACACAATGTGAATTATGAAACATGCATAATGAGTAATGACTAAACTGCAAAAATGAGACAATGGAGACATCACATAGACTCAGTAATTTGACTTTAAGTGACCCTACGCATTAGGAGGGGTTAGGTTTGAGAGAGGCATCACCCGATTTGGTCCTATGCATCTGATGCATTATGTAATTTCTTGGCATTACAATGACATTTGATTTGATTTTTTTTTTTGGATTTTTAAAAATTTTGGTTACAGGATTACAGATATTGATTTGATAAACTATCTGATTGAACGACATCACGTACTTGATTTCTGATTCGATGTGAGATCTCTATGTTTGGTTTTGGTTTTTGAGCTTGCTTCTTATCCTGGTTTGATTGGTTTTATGGATACTATTACCGAACCAATATATTTCGGTTTGGTCCCAGTTGGTTTTGATATATAATTACGATTTTATCCGGCTTGGTTTTAGCAAAAAAAATTTAAAAATATATATATCCAATTATAATTAAATTGTTTCAGTTCGGTTTTAGTTATTTTGTTTTCCCATTAGTATAAGAATCGGTTTACAAAGAAAATTCGGTACAATGTTGATCTAAAATATTTCGATTCGTTTTGGTTTGGTTTTTATATGGTTACATGTGCTTTTATCTGTTTGAGCATGTCAACTATACAAAGCAAATGCTGGAAATCAATAATGATATTAAAACTGTGTTTTAGAGAATTTCCCTATATTCATTTACACTAAAATTGTTTCAATTCGGTTTGTTTATTTTGCTTTCCCATTAGTATAAGAATCGGTTTACAAAGAAAATTCGGTATGATGTTGAACTAAACTATTTCGATTCGCTTCGGTTTAGTTTGGTTTAAATTTGGTTACATGTGTGGTAGTGTCCATGTCAACTAGGTCAACTACACAAGCAAATGCTAGAAAGCAATAATGAATGGGAAACAAAAGAATTGGAGTAATAATAAGTTTGGACATGTCTTTAAATGAGAGAGCGACGACGGTACGTGCGGTGCCAAACCATTATGGCCTACTTTTAAAAGCCCACTTCCTTATTTTTATTTTTGTATATTAATTCATTTATACAATCATGTAAAATATATCTAAGATTATATATATATTATATATATATATATATATCAAAAAGGCTAAAATGTGAGAAAAACATAAAGTGAAAACAGTCTTTTATATATGAGCACTTTAAAGTGTATATATATGAAGAAAAGAAAGAAAGAATAAACCAAAAGAACATGAAAAGAAAGAAAAGAAAAAGACAAAGAGAAGTTTGACAAAAGAAAAGAAAAAAAAAACAAAAGTTTACGTTCATAAAAGCCTATCCACCAAAATTTTATTGAAAGTGTTGTGTATATAATAATGAAATATCCCACAACTAAAAAAGCTTATGAGTTTGTTTGTGTCCTTCAATCTTTCAAAACAATTCATTGGTTCTCTTTATGCTTTATTATGATAAAAATGGTAACATGTTTATATTATAAATGTTCCATTAGATTCGTGGAGCGTATGTGATTAAAGAATATTAGCTATTCTATAGTTCCATCTTAACTCTTAACTCAAAATTAATGATTTAACTAGGTGTTTAGTGACTTTAGTGTGAATGTAAAATGATTCTTAATTCAAAACTAGTCCCGGTCATTCGGATTTTTATTTTTTGGTTTGGTACTTTCGATTTTTGGATTTTCGGGATCTTGAGTTTAACATCTATTTCAATTTTCTTTTAGAGTTTTAGTTTTGTTTCGGATTTTGAACTGAGTCAATTTAGAACTAAAATATTTTCGGGTATTTTTTTGTTTTGGCTCTAACCAAAAAATTGAGTATTTTTGGAATTTTAACAAATATTTCGGTTTGGTTTTTCGGGTATATTTTTGGTATATTTTCGATATTTTTGATTTTTTAAATAATGTACATATCTATTATGTTTTCGGTTCGGTACAATTAAGTTTCGGTTCTTAAGTTTAGTATCTATCAGGTTGGTACATCAATTTTGGTTTGGTTTTGGTTTGGTACATTCAAATCACTTTCTTTGACCAGGCCTACCCAAAACTAGGCTCGATCAATTATCACTTTCAACATGTAATTCCTAATGGTAGTCCACAAACCTACAATAAGCTTTTTGAGTTTGTTAACCCATCTTATGACCTATATCAATAATTGATTGTTAAGTTGCTGGAAACATATGATGTAACAATAATGGAATTGAATTTGTATGTACACACTATTCTTCTACGACAAAGACAATACAAGCCAAAACATCATCTTCTCTATTTCTACTCTCTACACTCACAATTCATTCTCCTATGTACTTAACATTACAAAGAAACTTAGGACCTGAAATCAAAACCCTTAAAAAAAGAATTTCATCTAACAAGTTCTCTGGCTATCAAATACCGAAACACGAAACTATGAGGCGTCCATTCGATAATGCTCTTTCGGGATCTCCCTGAGCTAAGTTTCTTTATAGTTTTCTTCATTGTCTCAGGGAGACATTCTTGAATCATCTCCATCAATGCCGCTTGACTCAAACCTGAATCTTTGCTAAAAGACTCAATGATCTTTGGTAAGACTAGTTTCTGGTCTTTCTTTACTCCAAACATTGCGCGAATGTATTCTTCTTTAGCAGCTTCTAGCTCTTGGTATATGCCTTTGGGCGTATACACACGAATCTGCAGCCAAAAGAAAAGCACATTCAATATCTCTTTCTTTTAAGCAAGATATAGCAGAACTGTAAGCTTCTTTCTCTACTTACCGCAGGGTCAGAATGGTTGCCTGAACAAAGGGCAAAGTATAAGAGAGGCTCGGAATGGTCAAGGGAATATTCTTGATGTTCATCTCCGGTTCTGAACTTTTTTGGAATGAGTAATAACTTCAGCCACTACATATAGAAGAGAAAAAACTTTAGACAAAGTCACATTAACAATGTTGAGCTTAGAGGTACGCAAGAAGTCGGCCTTACCTGGCCAGGACGAGGCATCTTGATGCGAAGAATATAACTTTGTATCGCTTCTATGCTTACCGTGCGACCTCCTATTTTATAAGCAGGCTGAAAATATACAAGCAAAGACAAACAAATTCAATATTTTTCTGAAAGTATCCTCTTGAACCAAACCAAGAAGAGTGCTAATGATATTACCTTGGAGAGCAGTAGAAACCGTTTCCCATTGTTCTGTGGAATCCCATTTACCAGAAATGTCTGCAATGGTGAAAAGTCCATTATAAGTTAGAAAATTACAATAAAGATAAGACAAGAGATTAGATCAAAGGAGCATAGAGAAAGCCGCGTACATGCATCACAAGTGCGTTATGTATGTTAATCCAGAATGCAAGTTTCTCTTGATGAGTGAGCTTTGTCGGATCAACACTCTCCAGTTGCTTAATAAGTAAGCTGTATAAGAACAAACCAATGAGAACTATCCTGAAGTTGAGCAGAAGAGCAAAGGAAAACTCTGTTAGCTGTGATGTAAAGACTAAAACCTGAAGTTTCGATTCATCAGGTCAAGGTCACGTCCTTTCCTATGGTTTCGATGAATGTGTGACACTTCGATCATTGAGTTATAAGGTCCGCTGAATTCAAACTGGTCATCGAAAGACGAGTTCTTTCTGAAGCTTGGACTCCACATATCATATTGGTCTTGAGGTGAAAACTCACTTGTTGATGATGGAGATGAACTAGGGGATGAGAAACCGTGGTTTATCGATGGAGGATCAGCTAGCTTGGAGTATATAGCAGATGCACACTTAATCATTTCCTCTGATAATTTGTTTGGAGTCATAAATATATGATCAGATATTCGAGTTCCCATGTGTTCTGCAAGGCTAGCAGTATATGATCCATTTTGTATGTACTGTTGCATCAAAAGTGAGTAAAGTTACAGACTTTATAAACTCTAAGGTAAATACAAGATGATATCAATGAGACTTACTTCATGTATGGACAATGGTTGGGAGTGGCAGGCGAATACCGAGTCTTCTGGTGGAGATATTCGGTTCTTGTAGGTGGAACGTTGATTAAGAGAGGATTGGCAACGGCGAACACATGAATCAATGTCCTCCTTCTCAATAAAAGATTGATCTTTAAGTCTATTGTCAAAGGAGAAACACCGAGAATCAATAGCCGAGTTTTCTTGATTGAATTGCCGAGCAGCAGAGACGGGTTCCTTCACTCTATTGTCAAAGGAGAAACACTGAGAATCGATTCTTGAGTTTTCTTGGTTGAGTTGTCGACCAGCAGAACCAGGTTCCTTCATTCTATTGTCAAATGAGAAACATCGAGGTTGAGTGGCTAAGCTTTCTTGTCTGCATCTAAGGTTAGGAGACTCAACTTCCTTCTCCACCAACTGTGGACTCTTCAGTCTGTTGTCGAAGGAGAAACATCTAGATTCAGGTGTTCTTGAGAAGTCTAGACGTTTTCCTCTGAGAGTGGACTTAGGTGAAGTTGAGCCATGTTGTTTCGATGTTGGTGGAGATACAGAAGATGTTTGTTGATCAAATGCTCTACGATACAAAGATAGAAGGTACTGTTCCAAATGCGAAACTTCCAACTCCAACACCGCGATTTCTTTAATCAATTCGGTTGGAGGCTGCAAAAACATTTATAACATCATTCATGAGCTGCACAACATCTACATTATGTCACCTACTTACATAAGAAACCAATTACTTTACCTTTGGCGTAGAGTCACCTTTGATGTCTCGAGAAGGTGTCTTATAGCCTAATGCCTTCTCTAACGCACCACGAACATCAAACTGGTTCTGCAATCTTTTCTCAAGCTCTTGAATCTGAATATAACCAAAGATCATAAAGAAATCACTTACGTGAATAAACCAAATGATCTTGAAGTAAAAGAGAGAGAGCTATACAAACCTCTTGCTTCAAAGAGCTCTTAAATGGTACATCCGGGGATAGATCCTTCTTAGTTTCAACAGATTTATCTCCACAACGAGGCAAATCCTGAGACAAAAACAAGTTGAGAGAAGCTAAAGAATCAGCTGTACTGAAACAGTAAAAACTCATAAATCAAAAAGAAGCTTTTAAGTTTTAAACTCACGAGCTTGAGGCGTTGAGAAGCATCCAGAGAAGAATCAATGCTATTCTCATCTTCAATCTTTTTCTTTTCAGGAACAGTACAGCTACAATATAAAGTAAAAAATCAAGATTCAAAGAATCAATCAAACCCAGAACAGAAACAAAACCACATTCTATGACAAGTACTTAAAGTTCCAATCTTTAAGTCCCTAAAAACCTTAAATTCTTCAATAAAGACTCGAACTTTAACACATCTAACAACAAGATTACTCTGCATCTGAGTAAACTTCAACTACCCATGTTGTGAAATTTGAGAAAAAAACACTCTTAATCATACACAGAAACAAGTAACATCGAAGCTAAAAAAAACACAGAGCTAAGAGAAGAAATTGACAAACCTCTTAGAACGCTTATGTCTCTGTCTCAGCATTCTCTTGTCTTCAAATCTCCTCGCTACTTTGTAACTGATCTCAAAGACTCAAAGAGAGGAAGAAGAAGAATTTGCAAATGGGTTTTGACTTAAGAGTTAGAGACAGAGGAAGAAACAGATTTGATGCTGATGATCCTCAGATTTATGAATGAGTCATAAAGAAGAAACTAAACTCCAAGAGATGCACACATCACTTGTCTTCTTCCACCATTGGAGAGAAGAAAAAAAGAAAACAAATCTGAAGTTTATGAAAGCGATTATTTTTGCTTACTGATATAAGAAAGAACATATATACGGATACGACCAAAGAGAAGTAGCAAAGATTTGATGTTTTTTTTCTTTCTTTCTTGTGTTCTCACGCGCGTATACAGAAGAAGGAAAGACACAGAAGAAGCAAAAAGAGTGTGGGATTAACTTTTTTGACCCTAGAGAGAAGAATCTCACATCATCACCTCTCCCTCTTACTTAGCCTTTCTTTATCAATCTTTTGTTTTTTAGGGACTTTCTCTTTTTTGCATTAAAAGCACAACATTTTACGTGGGATATCGATATACGTAAAATTTATTATTCTACAGTTAAAACTTTTCCACGAATTATAACAAACAATTGATATTAATATATGTTGTATTTTGGGTAAATTTTTAGCTTATTTGTATTTTGTTACCATGTTATTTTTGTAAGTGAAACTCCAACTTTTTGTAATGTATATATAATTAGTGATAGTAATTCCTAATTTTTAATTTATAAATTGTTTGTTTAATTAAAAAATATCGTGTGGTCATATATGCATGAATATATGAATTTTATAACATAATTTATCTAGTTTTTTCAAACAAAGTAATGTATCTATTTTTATCTTACAAATAATGCTACAAATAACTACATTACTTTTTTCCCTCAAAAATAACTACAACAATACTATATGGGTAAATTTAGTAGATAAATCAACAGTTTCATTAAAATTATAAATCATTATATATTTTTTCCCTTTTTCACAAATGACAAAAAAAAACTAATGGCAAAACATATTATATAGAGAAAAATAAAAATACTACATTAGTTCTATTTCCTCAGAGTGTTGTGATATAGAATTATAGATAGGTCGTAGATTAAACGACATATTGATATCATATAGTGATATAATTAACTAGAAATGTAAGAATCTTAGAAACCTTAATGCTTCTATGTATTTACATATTGATATAGTGATATAACTTAGAAATTATAAACTCACTTAGTAAACTTTACAACTTCTTCAATATATGATTTTTTAAAACATCACTCATCAAGCATGAATCATGCATGGTCTTGTAACACATTGGAATTGTACATCATTTGTTACAGCTTTGACTACCCGTAAAAGACTGACAAGTAAAACAACGTCCGTTACAAAGTTCTTCAATCTCAAGTCTCCAAGAAACAAAGAGTTTTAATAATTGTTATATACAAAAAGTAAACAAGTCAAAAAATGAAAATGTACAAAGACAAAACCAGAGGTGTTATAAAAGAAAAATAAAAATAATCTTCCGTTACTATTTCTGTGGTGAAACGAGAAAAAAACGAAAACAAAAGGAGACAAAAACTATATATTATATACTATTTATCTACTCATTTGTCAATATTTGAACGACTTTTTCAATTAATCAGAATATAATATATATTGCACCTATCAAAGAAAAAAGTTACTCAAATCAAAAAGGTGAGCAAACAAAACAAAGTATTGTATTGTATTGGGGCTTTGTTGGAATGTAAGTGGGAGTTGTTGAACCATCGCATTGCTCATTGTCTCGTTCTGTTTCTTTCTTCTATACTCATAGGATCATTACTAGTATAGGATCCTACGTTTTTGTTTTCTTTTGTTTCTTTCCTTATTACATTCTCTTAACTCTTGTACTTATTCCCTAACGCTTTGATTACTTATTATTCTACTTAGTACTTAGGTTTACATATTGGAATGTTTAGAAGTAATATAAGAGATAAGATAAGTTTGCATCTCATTCGAGTTGTTGGTGCATTAGGCCAACTAATTAAAGATGAGATCGATTACTAGACCACTCATCAGTACATGAGCTATTTAGACATGTTAATTTGTCAAACTATACAAACAACCACACTTCTACTGATTGTCTAAATGATTTGACGTTTTAATGTTCATTTGTCTCAATTTAATTACCTTTGCATATTCACTTTGTTTGACTTTTTTGCTCACTATTTTTGTAACCATTAGATACTTTGTTGTCGTCAACTATTGTACTATAAAAGATTCTGATAACATCAGATCACAGTAATGTGAATTAAGTGGATTAAGGCAGATGAATATGGTGTGGTTAATGTATAATGTAATTACTATTATAAAAAAAACTAAGTATATTCGAATATATAGTTTGAGTGATCGAATTGTTTGATAATCAAATATAGTATTCTGTAATTTGGTTATTAATTATTTTGTAAGAAGTTAAACCAAATTTAAAAAACAAAACATAACCGAATAATTTGAAAAAGTAAATATATCAATAAAACCGAATGTCCTTAACTACAATTAAAAATAATTTTGAGAAAACAAAAGTTTCAATCATAGAAACTTAGAAAGATTGTTATTTTGGAATCCACTATAATTAAAAATTAAAATTAAAATTAAAATTTTATAATATTATTCCCACCAAAAAAGAAGACAATAATACAATATATAAATATATATATATATATATATATATATATATATGTGTGTGTGTATAAATATATAACTTTTCTTTTTTGTTAATGGAAATATTTCCCTCCAAAAATTGGATTCTCCAAGACATAAAGGAAAGAGAGAGACATAGGATGCTTGCTGTAAAGGGAAACTTCGTAATATTTACTTTTCTTTTCTTCTTCTTATTCTTTCATTTCACTTTTTATATATACAACTTTTTTATAATTTATGTAAAAAATAATTTAACATCTCAATCTCAAAATAATCAGATACCCGAATTGTCTTCCAGTACCAAGAAGACTATCATTTGTCAAAGAATCCCACATGGAAAAAAAAGATATTTATAAAACTTATAACCAAAAGTGACATCTCTCTTAGAATAGGGTTTTTAATTATAATTCCTTTTATCATTAGTGTTGTGTTATTGACAATAACTTATAATTATTAAACAGACTGCTTTTTATCTTTATTTTCACCTGCTCTTGAAAATGATACATTCCCTTAATTTTAAACCGATTAAAAGCAAATATTTTTTTATCATATTTTATAACACTACTACATATATATAATTTGGTTGGTATATTTAGTAGCTCATTAAGCTTATTCATCATTGTAAAATATGATACTACTAAATAGGAGTATGACATAATAAGTGTCAGGAAATTTAATCATTTATCTGAGGTGCAAATCATCAATAATGATTTTGAAATCGTAGACCATATATATACCATAAAGAAATTAATTAAAATCCAAAGTTTCTAAAAATATTTACAAAAACAAAATACAAATAATGTATTAATATTTGTGTTTAATACATAGAGTATAGATTTATCTTAGATAAATTTTAAAACCAAGTGGTTTATAAGGTTATTTAAAAAAAAACTAATTTGGTTTTAAACTATATAGTAAGTGATGTGATTCACTTAACAAACACTATTTTAGTGAGAAAGATCCAAAACTTTCTTACATTGAGATTGAGGAAAAGGCCAAAAAGTTTGTCGATTATATATTAAAAACTAATTGGACGTTAGTGAATTCTCAAGTGTTAGTGAGATTGACCAGTTTAAAAATTTTTGATTGTTATTATTATATAAGTAAATGTAATTTGTGATATTCTATGCAGGTCGAGCTCGGTAACAGTGTTACAACTTCTTATTTGCACGGTGTCGGGGACACACATTACGGTAAAAATTCAAGTTTCACCACTCATGACCACTGTTCCTTTTCATAATTTAAATTGTGTTTAGATAAGATAGTATAAATAAACAAACTTAATTAGTATTTTTTTATTTTTCTTTTGTATGAAGATTAAGAAATGTGAGACTAGTGACTTTAGAGTTTAGAGTAGTCATCAGAATTTGGATGGGGATTTTATTATCCATTCAAGTTAAAAAAATCGTTTTGGATTCGATTTATGCTGGTGTCTGGGAAACAAATAATTCATTTTCAAAAAATGGTTTTATTTTATAAGATTTGGTTGAATTTTTGTAAAAATAAAATGTATAATTTTAACTAATATGGCTATAATAATTTGGATATCGAGGTTAATTTTTAGTTTTGTTATTTGATATATTTAGATATAAAATTACAACTATATAACTAATTTTTGGATATATATTTATATTTTGGATTTCCATATATTTTGGGTTTTTGGTACGGATCGAACCTTCGAATTTGGATATTTCGGATAGGAGAATTCATTATGCGTTCAGTGACTATTCGGATATGTGATTTTATGACCATGCCCACTTTTAGACTTCGGTGGCATGTGAAGAGCAAAGTATGAATAGATTTGCCAGCTGAGATTTGAGAGAGACAAACATGCTTTAAATGAATACTTATTTAATATGCATTTGAGTTACTAAATATTTATTACAAAGTTGTTTAAATATTGGTCTTATTTATTACTCAAAGAAACTTAATGATGCACATGATGAAGTACTTATATTGGATTCCGGTATAATTCAAAAATTACATCGTGCCGTAAAAATCCAGTTTCTTCTAATCGAGCTTAACATTTAATTACTCAAAATTATCATCAGGTTGAGATTAGGATTTTAAGGGGATTAAAAAATTAGAAAAGAAAAGAAAAGTTTTGGGGCAGTTTTAGGATTAAAAAATAAAAAAGGGGTTGAAATTAGAATCATACAAAGAAGACATGCAAAAAGCTGAAGTTTACAAAGGCATTTGGACAAGAGAGTCAATGCCAATCATAACTATCAAAACCAAAAACCACAAAAAGTGTTTTTTACTTTAAAGTGTTCACTTTTATTTTTGGCTCATCACATGTTGGTATTGTAACACGCGCCTATGACCCATATACACCAAATTCGTTATATATCTATCTATCCACAAGTGATTAATTTTTTTGCAAAATACTACAAAACCAATGAATTTAATATAATGTATTCATTTCTAGCGTGACCCATGATGCAATAATGAAAGTTTTTGCAATTATTAATTTTGTTCTTTCCATGCATTGATGTATAGTAGTAGTAGTGACATAAACTTACGATCCCATATGATAAGAAACAAATTACTATTATGTATAGTATAGTACTAACTAGTAACTAGTGATGTTGGTTTCAAAATTTAAACTAATCTTGAAGGTCTTTCATTAATTATATGAGATTTAACGTATATAACGATTGAAATCGTAATATATGTATGTATCCTTAAGAAAAAGTATGAGTTAACAAATAAATTTTGTGTTAGATAACTTTTTATCAATCAATAAGTCTATATATATCTTCCGAACTTTATAGTATTGTAGAAGTTAAATGAAAAGGTTTTTTATAATAAGTCAACTATTCAGAGTCAACTTCCTCCTCAGTCATCCTCATTGTCAAATGCATATACAGATCAATTTTCAATGATTGGTTTTGCCCGATATAAATATATAAAGAGACGATAATTTAATATATTAATCATATATATAGTTTACTAAGTGAAGAAAAATCATATACCTCAATGAAATGAAAACATAAAATGCTAAAATAAATGGGAATCGGGATATTAATCTGGTTTGTTCAGCAATTCTTTACCCACTCTTATGTTAAAATCATGAAAATAAAAAGTGAACATGAGGGTGGTACCACCGGTGGCCTAATATGATATGGGTCCATTATATTGTTTCATACGTTATAATCTATAGTTTTGGTAAGCCATATCTAACAAGAGCTGCCATCTTTTTCGTTTTTTTTCCCCTTTCTTGTTATTTGTTAAACACATTTATCATTTCATAAGTTTTCACCCTTAAAAGGCATATACAATAGTAATTATCTAGGTAGGTTAATATACATGTAGCTTTCATATTGTACAAGCCCAAGTCCATTCGTTTGATTAACTTAACATCTTTATTGTTAATATTTGTGTCTAACATTGATCAAGAACATAAGTTCAAAGTCCAAATTTGGTGGAAGTAAGATGGTCCAAAGTAGTATATATGGCCTAAGGGTCATAACCATGATGGAGCTTTAGTTGTTTCGTGTGGTTCAATCTAGTGTTACATAAAAAATCAACTTCTTATTAATTATTGTGACAATCAATATGCTATGCAACTTCCTTCAATCTAGTGTTTCATGAAAATACCAAATCCATTGAGATTGACTGCCGTTTTATTTCGCGATACAATCTTAACAAGGATCAACAAACTGATCATTGATGTATGTTCAATTGCTCATACCTTAACAATGCAGTTCGTTGGGACCTAACGTACATGGGCGCAGATAACATGCATTGAAAGAAAAAATACGAATTGTTCCCGTTTATGTTTAGGATATAATGGACCATATAGCATATATGGGCCTCAAGTAATTATTTTAGAGATAGTAATGGTATGTTATGGGCCTCAAGAAATTATTTTAGATATAGTAATGGGCTTTCTGCAAATAGCAAACCAATCCCTCTGGTTTACACACAAGTGATTTTGATACTTGTCATGTCAATTTGCTCATGGAGGTCACATAATACTTGTCATGTCAATTTGCTCATGGAGGTCACAAAGATTTTACATTTTTACTTGCAATAGAAGAACAAACCCCAAAACTCAAATACATAGTCGTCATAAGAAAATCTTTTAGTAAGCCTAGCTAGGGTAGTTCTTTCATTATCTCTCTATTTTTGTATCCGGACAAAACCCTATAATATACAAAATGAAACTCATTTTAAAACAAAAGTAGAGTTTTAAAATGACAATATTTATGAAAGGCTTATTAAGCTAACGAAAAAAAAGCACATAGCAATATTCATATAGAGTTCTTTAATTTATTTATTTTGTCTTCCACATAAAGTTCTATTTAAGAAAAAAATATGTCAAGATAATAAAAATGACACGATATTCTTGCGTCCTAACCAGACGTTTTTTTCTTGCTGTCAAAATTGTCATTTTTGGTTTGCATGTTTCGACAACTATTTTTTTCCTCTTTTAAAAAACTTAATAAAGATTAATTAAATCTGAAATTGCATTTACTTATTGATTAAATTTTAACACATTTATATATTTCCAAATTTTCTGCTCATTTGAACACTTTTTTGTAAAAACTAAGTGATTTTAATTTTTTTTTTAAGTAATGTCATCAAAACAATAAATGAAAAAACTTGCAATCATTTACTATATTAATTGCTTTAACTTTTGAAGAAAAAAAAAACTCAATAAAGTTGTATTAAATAGGAGTATCAATTTTTAGATTTATAATTTCATCACTATATAATATTTTTAAATCTTTTTGTAAAGGTCAATTTACATTTATTTTCTTCCGATATAAAATCATATATTATTTTGCTCAACTTTTTTTCTTCCTAATAACTTATGTGCCAATGTTAATTGCAATAATTAATTTCTTTTCCATATTATGGTTTTATCAATATAAATTATTTCTTGACCAAATTTTGCGAAATACAAATTACATTTATCTGGAAGAAGTAACTATAATTTAACCTTTTTTGGTCCTTGACAGCTAAACATAATAATTAACAAAAGCCAAAAATCCTTTACATATACATACATAGATGATTGAAACGTATACATTTTTTTCCTTTTCTATTAATTTTGTTGCTGTATGAATATTTTTTTTTCTTATCTTACTTTATCTTAGACTGTAATCCAATTTATAACCACACAATATAACATCTATCCTTAAGCATAGAAATTTATCTTCCCTAATCCTAGTCCTTACACCTATATAAATCATCTCAATCCAGAAGTGAAAAATCATATCCAAGAAAAAAAACCCATAGATCTTGAATTCAAAGTGTTCTCTCTCAGTTGCATCCATCGCATATCATTGAGGTATGACCACATCTCTGCTCAAATCCCAATCTTTAGTGTATATATCATTTACTTTGCTTGGTTCCTCTTATGCTTTGATTGCGACATGACTGTTACCATGTGTGCCCAAACAAGTTTTTGTGTTACATGACCTCTAAATTAAGCATAATCCTGTAGTTTTTTCCAAATTTCATTTTCCTTTGATTTTAACTGATAAAACACAAAATTCATTAAGTTTTTCTTCCTACTTCATTATTTCTCAGGTAATTTCAAATGTTGAACACAGAAATCCAAATTAACAAACCTTATATTATAGATCTCGGAATTCTATCTTTGTTAATTTAATTTATTTGTGGATTAAAATTTCAATTTTTGTTAACAAATTACATTTTTCATCACTGCAACACGCATTTTTTACTCCGATATTACTTAATTAATATATATCGCCGATATAGAAATCATAAACCGTCACAATTAAAGCTACTCATTCCTAAAAACTCACGAAGTTTTTGGAAAAAATTATTTACAGTATTTGACTGATTTATACTATATTGAATTCATTATTGTATTTTTTCTCTACTATTCATGAAAGATATATTACCATCTCAAGTAATTTTTATTTCAACAAACTTTTAATCCTTTACTATCTTAGGTAAAAAAAATATCCCTAATAGATAATCATTTTACATAATAATTATTATAATTTTCTCTCATAAAAATCCAAATTACTATTCAAAGTTAACAATAAATTTTATTTTGACACTGACAGCTAACATAACCATTGATTAACATAACCACCCTCCTCATTTAACTCAGCCTTTTACTACTTTATCTTATATTTATATAATAAGCTCACATATACGTATACGTACATACACATACACATACATAGACCTATCTATATAAATTTCATAAACCACACAGAGAAATAATAATAATAATAATCCCATAGCATAGAAAAATTATCTTCGTTTTTTTTTTTTTTTTTTTCTGCTTTCGACATTTCTGGCCATGGTACATGCCCAAGTACCGATGCCATCGACCAATAAATCATCTTTCATAACCCAGAAGATAAGAATCATACCAAAATTCATTTTAAATCTGCAAAAAAAAAATTCATAGATTCGATTTCACAAAAACCTTTCTCTATCGCACCAAACACAGATCAAAGGTGTGTGTATATGTGACCTTCTCATCCCATGCCCAAAAAATCCAAATCTTTAGATTAGAGAGTATATAAAAAAAAAACATTTTGCTTTTTTGATATTATTATTATTTACTTACTATGTCACATACATGATGTGTTGTTGTTGTTCCATTCACACTTTTTTTTTATAATTCTCTTTTTTGGGTTTTGGTTTCCTCTTCCGTGACCTAGCCTTTGATTCCGCCATGTCTGTTTCCATGTGTATCCTAACAAGTTATTGTGTTACCTGACCTTCTTCTTAGAGTAGTTTCATTTTTTTTTGTTTATAATTATTACCCAAACCAAATGTTTGGTTCGTGTCATTTTTAACATTGTTTTGGTCACCCAGCCTCACCACACCACCACAACCACAACCACACCTGGGTTTGTTGTTATTGATCTTCGATATTGGTATTTATCTCTTTGATCCATCTATGGACCAACCCTTTATACATATCTCTATTGGGTTCTTATCAATTCTTGATTTTTTCAGGGTTTTAGCTTAAATTCAATTAGGAGTTTTTTAAACTTTATAAGATCTGAATTTGTTTAGATTAACAAGTTCTGATTAGAGTACCTTAACAATGTTCATGTAATAATAATATTGTATAATTGACTTCGTATGTCTGAATATCTTTTGCCTTAATAGTGATTTCGTTATGGTAAATGTGATAAATTTTTTGATTAGGAAAGCAATTGATGTTATGTGTTGATTGGTTATATCTTTCGTATTGCAGAATTGTTATCAAGTCCTGGGTTTAAAGAAGTGGGAATATATATCTAAAAGTGGTGAGTTATGGAAGTTGAAATGGATGAATTGGTTCTTGATATGGATGTTGAGGAGGCAGCAGGAGCAGGTAGTGAACTGTTGGTGAAATCTGAGCAGGAAGAGGATGGTTTAAACGCGGTGAAGTGTAGTAACGATTCTGTTACTTTTATGGAAATTACTGGACCTATTGGTAATAGTGTCGAAGGAGGCGAGTCGTCTCCTTCTGAGCCTAAATGGCTGCAGCAAGATGAACCTATTGCTTTGTGGGTGAAGGTAAATAAAGACAAATTTATCGCTTTCAAGAATTTGGAATCTTGAATTTTCTTGTTTCATATGGTTAATGTTTTGGTGTTACAGTGGAGAGGGAAATGGCAAGCTGGAATCAGATGTGCCAAAGCGGATTGGCCATTAACGACTTTGAGAGGGAAACCGACTCATGATAGAAAAAAGTATTGTGTGATATTTTTCCCGCATACAAAGAATCACTCGTGGGCAGATATGCAGCTTGTTCGGTCCATCAATGAGTTTCCTGATCCTATTGCTTATAAGTCACACAAAATTGGACTTAAATTGGTTAAAGATTTGACTGCTGCTCGACGTTATATCATGCGTAAGCTTACTGTTGGGATGTTCAATATAGTTGACCAGTTCCCCTTGGAGGTATAATTTGGAATTTTAAGTATTTGATATATAACAAAGTATTTAGATTGCATTTCATTATGATGTTTGTGCACCTGTCCCCAGTGGAAGTATTTAGATTGCATTCGATGTTGCAGGTTGTAGCTGAATCAGCTAGAGATATAATAATATGGAAAGAATTTGCAATGGAGGCTACTAGAAGTACAAGTTATCATGATCTTGGAATCATGCTTGTGAAGCTTCATAGTGTAAGATTCTCTCTTGCTGTTAATGTTTTGAGTATTTGCTTTTGTTTTTGGTTTGATTCTTCTGTAATAATGTCTTGGCTTTGTGTCATGTTGTTGTTCAGATGATCTTGCAACGATACATGGATCCCATCTGGCTTGAGAACTCATTTTCTTTGTGGGTACAAAAATGTAACAATGCAGTGAATGCCGAGAGTATTGAATTGCTCAATGAGGTAATGGCTTCGCCGGAAACTGATTACGTATTGGTCAGACATGTTTTTCTTAACTAACTCCAGTTTATCTGGTTGTGTTTAGGAATTTGACAGTTGTATCAAGTGGAATGAAGTCAAATCAGTTTCTGAGACTACAATGGTGTTGTCGGAGTGGAAAACATGGAAGCATGACATTGCAAAGTGGTTCTCGATATCCCGCCGTAGTATTGGCGAGATAGCACAGCAGAATGGTGAAAACGTGTTTAACTCAGATGTTCAGACTAGCCATAAAAGACCAAAACTTGAGATACGACGTGCAGAGACAACAAATGCATCACAGATGGTTACTGAAACTTCACCACAAGAATTAGCAGCAATGGATTCGGAGCCTTTTTGTTCCCCAGGCAACACAAATACTCCTGAGGTGATGAAAGAAGAAAATCCGATAACGAATGCACCAGCAAATGGTTTGGACCTATGGGATGGCATTGTTGTTGAAGCGGCTGGTTCACAACTTATGAAAACAAAAGAAGTTAATGGATTATCTCACCGACAAGATCCACACATAAACGAATCAGTTCTGAAGAAACCTTTTGGTTCGGGAAATAAGAGTCAGCAATGCACAGCTTTCATTGAATCAAAAGGAAGGCAATGTGTGAGGTGGGCGAATGAAGGTGATGTATATTGTTGTGTGCATTTAGCTTCTCGTTTCACTACCAATTCTATGAAGAACGAGGGCTCTCCTGCAGTTGAAGCACCAATGTGCGGAGGAGTTACTGTTCTTGGTACCAAATGCAAGCACCGATCTCTACCCGGATTGTTGTTCTGCAAGAAACACCGCCCTCAAACAGGGATAATGAAGCCTGATAATTCTTCATCTATTCTGGTGAAGAGAAAGGTACCGGAAATTATGTCAACCTTAGAAATAAATCACTGTCAAGATTTGGTGCCTTTTGGAGAACCAGAAGGTCCATCTTTCGAGAAATATGAGCCCCATGGAGCCACGAGCTTCAGTGAGATGTTTGAACGTTGTAGCCAAGAGGATAACTTGTGTGTAGGTTCTTGCTCAGAAAACAGCTATGTTCCTTGCAATGAGTTTTCGACAAAGCACTCATTATACTGTGAACAACACCTTCCTAACTGGCTCAAACGTGCAAGGAATGGTAAGAGTCGAATAATATCGAAAGAGGTGTTTATAGATCTCTTAAGGGGCTGTTTATCGCGTGAGGAAAAATTGGGTCTACATCAAGCTTGTGATATTTTCTACAAGCTCTTCAAAAGTGTCTTATCTTTAAGAAACTCTGTTCCAATGGAAGTGCAGCTTGATTGGGCAAAAACAGAAGCTTCAAGAAACGCTGACGCTGGAGTTGGGGATTTCTTGATGAAGTTAGTATCCCATGAAAGGGAGAGATTATCTAGGCTATGGGGTTTCGGTACTGGTGCTGATCAAGAAGATCCATCATTATTATATGACTCTCCTAACCAACTGCTTGCCATCACCAATGCCTCTGGTGATGGAGAAGATACCACAGACAAAGAGAAATGGTCGTTTAGTGGATTTGCTTGTGCTATTTGCTTAGATTCTTTTGTGAACAGAAGGCTTTTGGAAACTCATGTGGAAGAGAGACATCACGTGCAGTTTGCAGAAAAGTGTATGCTTCTTCAGTGTATTCCTTGTGGCAGCCATTTTGGAGATAAAGATCAGTTGCTATTACATGTGCAAGCTGTGCATCCTTCTGAATGCAAATCCCTAACGGTTGTTCCTGAGTATAATTTGACTAATGGTGAATTTTCTCAAAATCCTGAAGCAGGCAGCTCACAAATTGTCTTGAGCCAAAACAATGAGAATACAAGCGGCGTACATAAATTTGTTTGCAAGTTCTGTGGGCTGAAATTCAATTTATTACCTGACCTTGGCCGCCACCATCAAGCCGAACACATGGGACCGAATCTAGTTGGTGCCCGTGGTCCGAAGAAAGGTTTAAGGTTTAATACCTACAGGATGAAATCTGGTAGGCTTAGTCGTCCAAATAAATTCAAGAAAAGTCTTGGAGCAGTCTCATATAGGATTAGAAACCGGGCTGGTGTAAATATAAAGAGGAGGATGCAAGGTTCGAAATCGCTCGGCACGGAAGGAAACACTGGAGTATCGCCGCCTCCAAGTGATAGTAGAAACTTTGATGGCACAGAAGATGCTCATTGCGCAGTGGTTTCGAATATATTGTTGTCAAAGGTTCAGAAAGCGAAACATCGCCCTAATAACCTTGATATCATGGCTGCTGCTCGATCAGCTTGCTGTAGGGTGAGCCTTGAGATGTCTTTGGAGGCTAAATTTGGGAATTTGCCTGAGCGTATATATCTTAAGGCAGCAAAACTTTGTGGTGAGCAAGGTGTACAAGTACAATGGCATCAGGAAGGATACATATGCTCTAACGGATGTAAGTCTGTTAAAGACTCAAATCTTCTACATCCCTTGATAACGCGACAAGGGAATGATCGATTAGAAATAGCTATGGAGGCTGGAGAACATTCTAATACCGAGTTGGAAGTGGATGAATGCCATTGTATCATGGAGGCTCATCATTTTAGTAAGAGGCTGTTTGGAAATACCACAGTTTTGTGCAATGACATAAGCTTTGGTAAGGAACCAGTTCCAATTTGTGTTGTCGAGGATGATTTGTTGGATTCCGAAAAGTCACATGAGAGGCCTTGGGAATGCTTTAGTTATGTTACAAAATCAATACTTCATCCATCAATGGATCTCGTAAAGGAGGTATATTACTTGTTGTAGCTTGTTGTATCCTTGAAACAAAATTGTAACTCCATGTTGTAACCTTGTTTTTTGTCCGCTGTTTATGATGCAGAATCTGCAACTCAGGTATGGCTGTCGCAGTTCAGTGTGCTCACCTGTAACTTGTGATCACGTGTACCTTTTTGGTAATGATTTTGAGGATGCTAGAGACATATATGGCAAATCCATGAGGTGTAGATTCCCATATGATGACAAACAACGGATCATCTTGGAGGTAAATTTTAGTCTTACTTCTCTGTTAAAGTGATGTTCTAGTAAAATTTGAACTTGTTCCTACTAGACAACATATTCGTTGATCCTCTTTTTCTGTTGTTGTCAATTCTGAATATGTTACAGGAAGGCTATCCTGTTTATGAATGCAATGAGCTCTGCGGATGCTCTAGAACATGTCAGAATCGGGTTTTGCAGAATGGAATTCGCGTTAAACTAGAAGTTTTTAAAACGGAAAACAAGGTGCGATCCTTTTTGAGTCATTTTCTTTTATCCATCTGTCTTACTTCAATTCCAATATCCATAACTGGTTGAGCCACAGGGATGGGGATTGCGAGCTTGTGAACATATACTGCGTGGCACATTTGTTTGCGAATTCGTTGGGGAGGTTATTGATCAGCAAGAAGCAAACAAGAGACGAAACCAGTACATAACATTTTTATTATATACTCATCTTATTATCTCCCGGCATCTAAGATTTGGAGCAAAAGTTAAAATAATGCTATTGATTTCATAGGTATGGAAAAGAAGGTTGCAGCTACATACAGGAAATTGATGCTAATATGAACGATATCGGTAGATTGATAGAAGGAGAGTCTGACTATGCTATGGATGCTACTACGCATGGCAACATTTCTCGGTACATCAATCACAGGTGTGTTTTAAAAACAAAACTAAACCTTTTGCATTATGCTACATAGACTGTTGATTTCAATCTGTTTTCATCTCTAGCTGCTCGCCAAATCTCGTGAATCACCAAGTTATTGTGAAAAGCATGGAGTCCCCTCTCGCTCATATCGGTCTATACGCCAGTATGGATGTAAGGCCCTTCTTCTCTCTTGCTTGAAAGATGTATCATAGTGATTGGCCTGAACTGATCCTTTGTCATGCGCGTAACACAGATAGCTGCAGGAGAAGAGATCACTCGAGACTATGGTCGCAGGCTGGTAACATCTGGACAAGAGACTGAGCACCCTTGTCATTGTAAAGCAACTAACTGCAGAGGTCGTTTATTGTGTTAGATTTTGGTTCCTAGGAACATTCTTTACAGATTTCTTGTAATAAGTTTTCTTCAGACTCTTACCTTCTCCTCCATTGAACCTTAGACAGCTTTGGTTTATTCATTCTGATTAGCCTCCTTCAAATCTTGATTTCTCCTTTCATAACTGTGAAGAACCAAAAGGGAAGTCCATAGCCAAAGATTACTATTGCAACCATCCCTGAAATCATTAAGAACAAATCAAAGTTCGAAACTTTTTTCAAAGATTGAATCTTTCTTTCTTCTTGTTCTTACCAAAGTCAATGGGTTTTGTGGAAGAAGCTTGTAGTTGCAAAACCATGGAAGCTATCACCAAACCACTTCCAACCTTCTCTCTAACCACTCTATGAGTAAGATCCAAAGACAAGACTCCAACTTTCTCTGTAATCACATCCTCTGCAACAACTTTAACAAACAAGAACAGACCCAAGCCTAAAGCTGTTCTCACCATCATTTGTTTGATTCTTCTTTTGCAGTTAATCAGATTAACAACGCAGGCAAGTGTGTATAGAGGAAACCAAAAGTACCAATCTGCAGAAACACACAAAAAGAATGAAAATTTACATAATCTTGTAGAGAAATCATAGAAGAAGAAGATTTTGAATACCAGGATCATTAAGCTGGACAGATGCAGAATAAGCAAACAAAAACGCCATTAGAAGACAGCAAAATCTAAAAAGATTTCTGGGTTTTGTGGCTTTTGTGGCTTTTGTCATATGTTCGTTCATTACAAGTTTTCAAATTTGGGAGAAATGTATGATCTTTAAACTCAGATCGCTTTGTGGAAATGTACTCGCAATGATTTTATGAGCCATATTCTTATGACGGTCTGCTAAATCATATATCAATAACCGACACAGAACCTAAAAACCCGGTTCTTTGGTATGTTTACGGTTCTGTCATCGATGATTGTGGATTTGACATTCTGTCCAAAAGCCCATTTAGGATTTTCTTTGTTTATTTTGTTACCGCTACATCATATCCGTGATTAAGTAGATAAATTTAAGTATTCTTCTTTTGGAAAAATTCAAAAATCTGTCCATGTTACAAAAAAAATTTGCAAATGAAGTTCGAACTTAAAAAAAAAAACTAAAAAAGATGCAATTATTTATGAAAATTTTATAAAAGCAAATCTTAAAAAAATATATGTTTTGTCAGAAAAAAAAAGACAATATATGTAGACATACAATTCATAATCAATAAGCATAGCAATCATTCAACGTGTAAAATACAACATAATTTGAAATCCAAAACTATAACAATTTTTTCAATGTGTTGTAATATAACATTAATTCAGTTGAAATTTTGTGCAGCTTAAGTTCAGTTTAAATGTATGATTGTTTATTTGTACATAGTTTTGATTTTAGTTTGATTAATATAGAAAAAAATTACAAAAAGAGTGTTAAAAAACAACATAAAAAATACAATAGATATCCAGTCGAAAATGGTAAGCGATAAATTTTAATTAGTGTTATTCTTTTATAGCGACTGTTTTTATTTTTGCTGATCTTAATTTCTTCGAATACTATGATCATAACATCTGATGTATATGAAAAACTCAAGTAATCCATCACTTTGTAATTGTACACGCTCTCAAGTCTCAAGGAAACACCTTAGCAGTAAGTTTTTTATTAATTGATTTTGGCTTCTTTGACTAATTTGACCATTTTCCTTTTTTTAGATTTAATTAATAAAATTCAATATTATAAATTTTAAAATAATTGGTTTTGACAAATTTAAAAATATCCAAATGTCTAAAGAATAAAAATAAGAATATTCAAATGTGGTTGTCATTTGGAGTTAAAATAAACAAAATAAATTGTAGATATATTGTATTTAGTGAGGAAAAATTGTGTTGGCTTAAAACAAATTATTAATTACTACTTATGTGAATGCATACTTTTGCACAAAAGAAAATAAAATGTACATGTGTAAAATATGAGACAACAAAAAGATACGACGGGTCTATGCTCTCTTATTAATTATTCCAAACGATTGTGCACCATCACTGTTCTCTCCCATCATTCTATTCTCTCTATCCAATTCAATTATTATGTAGTTAATTATTTATAATATTGGATGCATACATATAAGCGTACGTAGCTATTTTGTCGACACATGTAAGTATGTAACGTTGTATGTAAGTATGTAACGTTGTAGTTTTGAAACTTTGATCATGGCCAAACCAACGAATATGAATGGAATCGTTTCGTGCAGCTCAAAATGAACAAAATATTACTTTGGTGTTGTTCATTTTGCCAACTTTAGATTTTGACTGAAAGTTGTTGGCTTGACAATCGCATAACTCTGCGACTAAAAAATGCGTTTAATCGAGAATACGACTGAATTTTTTAAATCATAAAAAAACACCAATACGATATTTTTGTAAGAATCAGTCGAACAATTACAAAACAAATAACATTTGGTGACTTTAAAAATTATAGCTGCTTATGATTATGAATCAAACATGACCTATATCAAATATTTTTATATGGGTTAAGTACGTAATAAGCTTTACATTTTTCATATATAGGGTCATAGACGATCATAGTCATAGCTAGCATTTCAGTATACGATCCTTATATCTTAACAAGTGCTTGGTAAAATTCCCCAAAATAAACATTTAGGCATATGTTCATATGTAGTAATAATGTATGTAAGGTCGAGAATATTGAAACAATTGGTTTTAGTGAGGGGACCTATTTGTTTGGTCATGAAGTATATGGTTGTGTCATTGTATGTGATGGGGTACTCATCGGATTCGGCGATCGCTAAATTCTTGTAATGCACAGATTGGCCCAAAGCCCAGTACCATTCATATGGGACCGACCTCTCTTCTCATTCTTAGACAAGATCAAAGTCATATAGGACCCAACAAGTTGGTTTTTCAATCTTCTTCTATTCCAATCCATTCAATTCGAACATATATTTTGACCTAATTTAGTGAGAAGTTTGCCATTTTACAATGACCTAATTTAGTGAGAAGTTTGCCATTTGTCATTGTTCAAATGCTATTTCGATTAATATTTGTCTAAACCCCATTTAATTTCTCTTTACTGAGAGTGAGATTAATGGAAATTTGGAAATTAACTATTGGTTAACTAAACCGGTTTGGTATAATATCAAATTTTGCGTCTTATAAACCTATTTTAAATCAACTAAATGGACGTGATGATACCAATTAATCTCAAACTTATGATTCATACGAGAAAATAACATGTTTATTTGTTGTTGTGTGTGATTTAAGTAAATAACGTTAATGTGATATTTACACACACAAAAAAGTTAATGTGATATCATTCATGTAAAGTTATGTATCATCCGAGAAAATAACATTTTTTTAAAAAAAGGAAAAATTGTGATAAATGAACCAACTTATTTACATATTTTTCTGCCAATGAAAGGTAATTAAAATTTGGGTATATATATATATATATATATCAAATAATATTTTGTTATTTTTGCAATTTTTATGTATGTGTATGTATGCATGCATGACAGAAAAAAGTTACATCATGCGTGCAAATATAAATTATAAACATGACATTGACACAGAGACTGTCAAAATGTATTCGACAGCAAAATATATATATACAAATGCTTGCGTATTGGATCATTAAAAGGCAGAGAGGCCCTCCAGTATTAAAATCAAGAATCTAACATACACTCATGCATTTTGATTTTCTTAGCACGTTCAGATCTGCTGCATTGATATTTTTTTCTCAGAACAAAAGACAAAAAATAAATTGCTATATATATTGTATTTTTGTATACCATCCAAAAAATAATAATGAATTTTAAAAATCAGTATATGAAAATTTCCATTTTTAAATAATATTCGTTTTATAAGAGTATAGTAAATAAAAGGACAGCAGTGGTCAGACAAGAAAGGTTAAGAAATGGACCACTACTATTCGAATAAACGTATTTTCTTGGATTAATAAATATAAGATCAGGCTGCATATTTATTTAGTCAAAAAAATAAAAAATGGATCACATGGTTTAAAATGGAAACTATTTTCACAAATTCATTACTATATTTTCGTGTAACTGTTGTCTTGTCTGAGTTGGGGGGTAAAGGTTTAGTTACCGCACTATCGCATTCACTTCCTTGGGGGCTTGTATCCCAAAATTAGCCTTGCGGCTTAGCTTTCCTAAAAACACACTATCAAGTTAGACGTGTATGCATGAGTACCACAAAAGTAAGTAATAGAGTACATCTTCATAAGGTGCTTATAATGTGTTCAGTCACCTACCAACTTGTAACTAGATAATTAGAGTACAAAGATATCCAACGTACACGTCTTAATACATAATGATCTCTACATATATGTATTGTGATCCGGGTTTATATTGGTTGCATCATAAGACAACTATTAAAATGTGAAATGCAACCAAAGCCTCTAGCTCCCGGTGGTAAAGGACCTTCGGCTGAGGTATCCACCATCGTAAGTTCGAGCCCCGGCCACTATAGTATTTACATATGGACTGCAACGTTTCAGGACCCGATACTATATGACAGAATGCTCAATCTCATTACAATGAGGTGATTATAATATATATAGTGAGATACACAAGTGATTAGGTATTACATAATTACATATATATCCTCTCTCTTACACGCCCCCTCAAGATGGAGGTGCTGTGGCAACACCAATCTTGGACAGAATGTTAAGAAATTGTGGGCGAGGTAGTGGTTTCGTCAAGCCATCCGCGAGCTGGTCATGTGTAGAGACATGGGAAACCCGGAGTGCCCCAGCTTGCACATATTGACGAATAAAGTGAAAATCAATCGCTATATGTTTCATTCTCGAGTGGAAGACGGGATTAGCGGATAGATACGTGGCGCCAACATTGTCACAATAAATTACCGGTGGCTGAGGAACATGGACACCAAGTTCAGTGAGAAGTGTCATCACCCACGCCAGCTCCGCTGCAGCATTTGCAACGGCACGGTATTCGGCCTCCGTAGAGGAGCGAGCAACCCCACTCTGTTTCTTGGACGACCACGAGATTAGATTTCCACCAAGATAGACAAGATATGCATTCGTGGAGATGCAAGTATCGAGGTTTCGAGACCAGTCCGCGTCCGAGTAGGCATGAAGGCTGATCGGTGTGTTAGCCCGGAGAAAAATTCCGTGTGTCGACGTGCCGGCCAAGTAACGGAGAATACGCTTAGCGGCTTGCCAATGCATATCAGTGGGTTTGTGCATGAACTGAGACAACCGGTTGACTGCAAAGGCAATGTCCGGACGTGTGAAGGCAAGATACTATAAGCTACCAAGAACCATTCGATACGCACTTGGATTGTCATGTGGCGAGCCTGAAGTGAGTGTGAGCGGTGTTGGTTGCATCGGTGTGGATACCGGTTTAGCATTCAGCATATTCGTCTTTGTCAACAGATCAATGATATAGCGCCGTTGCATCAAATGGAGCCCTTGTGAAGTCCGTGTAGCTTCGACGCCCAAGAAATAGCTCATTTCGCCTAGGTCCTTAAGAGAAAAACAAGAGGCTAGATGATTAGAGTACAAAGATATCCAACATACACGTCTTAATACATAATGATCCCTATATATATATATATGTATTGTGATCCGGGTTTATATTGGTTGCACCATCAGACATCTATTAAAATGTGAAATGCAAATTTACAATAGTAAATACTAACTTGCTAATTAAAGGGTGTTATTCTTCTAATTATAGAGTATATATATATATATATATATACATACATACTTCAATATAAATTCATTATTCAAGGAATTAGGTGAAATGTAGATGTTATTGTTTGCGAAAATTATTGAAGTAACTTTTAAGGAAACAAATTTATATAAAAAAGTCCTTATTTAAATTAAGGAAGAAAAAAAAAGCAATGAGTAGCACCATGGAAATGAGCTTAATGCCCTTTTGTGGAAACTAAACGTCTCTGTCTCGATTGAGATATCCCCAAATATGACATGCAACCAAACCTTTGGAGTTTAAGGGAAATTGTTTTGTTACAGAAAAAAAATATCTTCATCGAACAATATCATTATTTTTTTATTTAAACAAGATGTCACGTTTAAAACTACTTAACTATAAATATGAAAAAAATAATGCAATAGTATAATATACGTTGATAATGCACCAAATGTATTTTGTTGCCATTACTAAATTAAGGAGCACATAGTTGTAGTAAGTAGGGATTAGTTGAGATGATAAATTTGATTAAAACAATTAAGCAAAGTGATGTGACTTAAATTAAACATTAGCACTTTCCTATGACTGTTCGTTTTAAAGTATAAAATCAAATAGAAGAGTCCAAATAATGCTACACAATACTTAACCTACACCAAGTAAGATTACAGAAACATAAGATTATAAGAATATCAATTTCGAAAATGATAAATAAATAAATATATGTGCATAATTATGTATTGAACTTTGGTTATAGGATATGTATCTATCTTCTTCTTACGACAGAAAAGACAGGAAAAATAAATATATAAAGAAACTAAAGAAGAAAAGAAATTTTAAAAACACATATAAATAGATAAACCAAAAAAAAAATCACTATAAAAATAAAAATTTTGGGATTAATAATAAATTTTGATGAGAAACGAAGAAAGATTAATGAAAATCTCCAAAGTCTCTAACGGAGAAAGAAGAAGAAGAGTTGTTGTTGTTATCAGGAATATTGCCAGAGTGGCGTAGACCAAGCGTAAGAGACACGTCACCAGGCTGTTTGATCCCAAATCTTATGACATTAGCAGCACCATCGATGACGTGGAAGTCACTGACGACGACGTCTTGCTGATGACACGTGGTGACGGTGAAGGCGTCCGAGCAGCCGTGAGAAGCGGCGGCGACGATGGAAGGGAGGAATGAAGGGTCGTTATCGTGATGTGTCGATGTCATCGTCGTTGGAGTTTGTGTGGTTATGACATGAGTAGTGAAGTTGTTTTCATTGTTGTTGTTGTTGTTGGGTTTCGTGTCGTTGTTTGTTTGTTGCTGTCTTCTTTGTTGTTCGTTTTCATTTTCATTTTCATTTGCTTCTTCTTCTCTTTCTTTTGCTTCTTGTTGATACATCTCTTCTACCATTGGTTTCCATAGTCGAACCCTAGCATTTATGAACCAATTTGACACCTGAAAAGAATTGAAAAGATAGACGACCAAGATTAATCAAATTTTTCACTTTTAAGTTTTAACAAGTTTAAATATATTATTTTAAGATATTTTTTAGAAGAAAAAAAATAATTATTATGGATATGTGAAAAAAAGACTCCTTCCTTTTTACGTGAAAAGTGCTTAGTTTTTCTATATACACTATTTTATGTTTCATATATAAGTAGTAGTGTTTTTCAAGAACAACACATTTACACATACAATTAAACAAATTTTACATAATATTAGTCATGCATCATTAAGGAAATTATGAGAAACAAAAAATAAATTATGTGTTAATAATATTACTATTTTTTAATAAAGACTGTAGTAATCATTTAAAAATGAAAAATATCACTTAGAAGAAATAAACCACATTGACAAAAAAAAGAAGAAATAAACCACATTTTGTTCACTAAAACTTGACTTAAGTTATATAACCATCTAATAAATTTCTCAAACTTTTCATTATCATTATGCAAAAAGGTTAACCTTTGAATTTTCTTTTTACTGATTTGATTTGAGGATTAAAAAAAATTATCTTATAGGATTATAAATTTTAATCAGAAAAAATATCAAAACATAATTTGAAAGGAATGAAATATAATGCATATATCATCCAAATTCTATTAAAGTTGGGATGTACATATATAATCAATGTTTACAAGTCTTTGAGGTTCTAGTACTTCTAATTGAAATAAAAGCTTCAAACTTTCATGTACTTTAAGAAAATACTATTACTGTCTTTGAGTCATTGAGTCTTTACATCTCTTGTTTGTGTGTGTGTGTGTGAGTAAGTGAGTGTTATGATGTATTAATAAATGCGAAAAAACAAAAACGAACCCCAAGAAAAGAAAAAAAAATGATTTATTTCATCATATACAAAACCCCATGCAAAAAAATAGACATGAGACATGAGACCACACACTCATGTCAGATTTTTTTATTTTATGCTTGATGAAATGATTGATATATATGGTAAATTGTGTTTTAAGGTACAAGATGTAAATAAGTATTATGATTCATTATCATGAAAACACATTTATAATTATAAAATATAATACATGCATGTATGTAACTATGTATAGATTTAAAAAAGGCTGACCTGATTTCTGGATAAACCAGTCTGTCGTGCTAAGAGATGCTTATCAGCATCGCTTGGGTACCTGAGAAAGAGACCAGAAAATGACTTCACAATCTTTTATAACCCTAAACCCAATAATTCGTATTATTATTTTGTTATATCTATCTATCTATACTCTATAGAGAGATGAGATAAGAGCAAGAAAAAAAATAAAAACACAATCAAGTAGATGCAAGAAAAGGTACAAACTTTTTCTTCTTACAATGGCGTGAGAATCTAAGGGAGACAAAAGATAAAGCTGATTACAGGAATTTGAAGCAATTTCTCAATTTTTATATTTTCACTACTATGTAACAACAAAATAGTAAAATTTCTGCAGACATTAAATAGAGAAAGTACTGATAAATAATGAAAGAAGAAATTGCTTTGTTCAGCTTTTAGTTTTTTTTTTTCTTTCTTAAGAGACAATATACCAATGACACTGTACCACTGACAAATTCTGAGAGCTATTTTTTGTAATTATGCTAATGGAAAATATTACTTCTTTTGATAATAGAATGTAGGGAAGAAAAAAAGTTTAAAACAAATTAAAGAAGAAAAAAAAACTGTAAAGAAAGGGTTTAGACAGAGACAGAGATGATCCCAAAGCATAAGAGTTTGTGATCTCTCACTCTGAAAACTTCTTTTGTTCCATTAATTATTTTAATCCCCTTTGCCATGCAAACCCAACTTATTATACACCCAAAATTACACACAATTTTCTTGAAAATCCCAAGGTCAAAGCATTGTTTCTCATCTTTTTAATTTGGACTTTTCTTGCAAAAAAAATCAAGAAGATTACATTTTTTGAAAAAAAATCATTGAAATTGAAGTATTCTTCCCGCAAAAACCAAACAGTTTGTCACTTTCATAACTTCAATTTATTAAACATATTATGTGTTAAAGTCTTGATAGCAATTATGTATATAGTGGTAATCTATAGTATTTTATAATATATGGTCAAACATTCAAGAATATTAAATTATATTTATAGTAACAAAGAATAAGAGAGTAGGTAAAGTATTACTGCGTTAAGGGATGAGATAAAAATGGACTTACGGATTTAGAAAATGTTCGAAAAGCCAAGCTCTAAGGATATTAACGGAGCGTTCAGGCAAACCACGTTGCGGTCTCCATGCCTCTTGCTCCATCATACCCATATGATGAAACGCTCTTTGCTGACGCAAACTTTGCTCTAGCAAACGCAACCGCGGCGTTTCGCCTTTGGTTAGCCCAGAGGATGCAGCCCCTGCCCCTTCTTTGTCCCCTAGAAGCTCACAGCTGCGTTTAAGCTGAGCCGCGACCGCGTCTTTTAAGCAACGGAAGTGCCTAGACATTGCCTTTTGAGCTAATGTCGTGTAAGGAACCGCTGCACCGTAACCCATTACTTGGTCGAATGAGTTCACTACTATTTGCATTTGTTCGCAATAATGGTTGTACCGTCGGTCCACCTACAAAATCAAAATGTTTATGAAATGAATTGTTATGTTTGTTTATATTATTTGGCTCATATTTTTCAAGATAAAATACAAAACCTTAAGAGATTATTTCGTTTCGACAATATTATATCCTAGTAACAATTTATGGTGTCTTTAGTAATTAGAACATAAATTGAAATTATAATCTTGAGATAACTAGATAATGTCAACTACAAAATAATATTGTAAGATAGATAAATGAAGTAACTTCAAGGACTAGTTTTGGTTACGTAGGGAAGGTAGCTTATATGGAGAAGGGAAGTCTCTAATTATTTAAAATTTTCTGGTTGAAGACTAAATCACTTAAACTAATCATAATTTAATTTCTTATGTTAAATTTTTGATTAAGCAATGCCACCAAACGCATGACACAAAATTATGAATTAATATATATCAAATCAGACTGTAACACCAGTATAATGATATTAGTTAGAAAAAATTATATAAGTGATGGTAGGATTGCGTAATCAGGCTTTACCAACTAGAGCATGTGTCGTGCTCTTGTACCAGTCGGTCTTTCTCAATACATTTAAAAAAAGTTATGAAAATAGAGTTTATGAAATATTGGTAGATTCAAAATTAATTGTAGAACTGAAAAACGAAAAATAAATATCACGAAGAAAAATTCAATATTATTGTAGATATTGATATGAGTATTGGTTATTTGATCAATTCAATCATTAGAATGGTTCATTAAAAGAAAAATTTAATTAGTATGGTTAGAGAAAAATAAATGTGAAAACGTTACCTCTTCAAGCATAGACAATAGCTTGACCTTTCTTCTTTGATGTTCTATCCGATCAGCCGGAGATATAGGAGGACTATCATTGGCTGTCCCGGCGGAAGACGACGAACCTCCACCTCCACCTCCACCTCCGCCGCCACCTCCTCCTCCACTGGTAGTATTAGGGTTTGAGTTGTTCCTACTAAGTTTGTTCTTCTTGAAATGTCCTCTTCCAACACTACAAAACTCTTCCAACAATTCTTGAGCCGGTTTGGTGTATTTCGAATTCCTCAACGTATAGATCCCTCCAATGGAGGAAGAAGCAGCCATGGGAGATGATGAGGATGAGCCAAAATGTCCCACGACTTGATTATGATGAGAAGAAGAAGAGTTATCAAGAAGAAGGTTCTTGAATTGGTTGTACTGATGATGATGAGCCGATGCGTTAGAAGAAGAAGAAGTTCCATCGACGGCTGCACAATAAATGCTTCTATATTCCTCGGCTTTAGCTGCGGCTAATGAAGATGAGAGAGATAAAGACAAACCCTTCCCGCCTTCCACGTGTACGGTCCCGATCATATCTCGGTTTTGTTGTTGATGATGATCGGATGAAGATGGCCATGTGAAGTGTTGTTGTTGTTGTTCTTGTATAGTGTTTTCGTCGGTGAAAGCAAAACCTTGTTGTTGATGATGGTTTGGTAATAACATATGAAGAGTTGAGTTGTTGTTGTGACGGTTTTGTTGCTCTAGCAATTGTTTAGTACTAGACTGATCAAGAATCTCTCCACTAGAGCCACCACCACCACCACCGCCGGGATAAGCAAACATTTCAGACAACATCCCGGCTGATGACTCATAAACCGGAATCTGAGCAGTACCGGAGACAGCAGGTTCATCTACTTCCTCTTGATGAGTAGTTGATGATGATCTGTGGAATCCATTAGAGAAGGAAAAGATTCCTTGGTGATGATGATGATGATAATCTTGTGACATAGAAGAAGAAGAATCTAAATCCTGATGATGAAGAAGAGTTGTAGTAGTAGTAGTAGTAACTAAACCCATATCAATTCTTGATTCTTGTAATTACTCTTCATTATATCTCTCTCTTTCTCTCCAAAGCTCTTGGATCGATCCTGTAAGGATTCAGACAAACACAGAGAATCTTATAAAAACACTAAAAAAAATTCAAGAAAAAGAAAGAGAGAGAGAGAGAGGAGCTAGTCAACTAGGTATTATATATACAGTTTTAGTTTCTTCTACAATCTCTTTCTTGTAACTCTTTTTAAGGTTTTCACTTTCAGCTTCGGTCATCATCTACATATATGGTAATATTAGATAAAGAGAGGAGAGGAGAAGTTATAACAAACCTTGGAGTTGCAGAGAAGCTTATAGCTATCGTTTTCTTCTATATCTCTCTTTCTATAGCTTTCTTTGTCTTAGGCTTCTTTCTTCTTTTATATTTTATATATCTTCTTTTGCTCTCTTGTGAGTGTGAGAGTTTTGTGTTTCAGCAAATTCTTGAAAACCAAATATAAAAAAAATCTTCTTCCCAAAGAGAAAGGAAGAGAGAGAGAAGAAGAAGAAGAAGAGGTCGCTGTTCTTTCTTCGTTGCCTCCCTTTTTAACCCACCAATCTTCTTTATTATTATTTTGTTATATCATATTTTTCTTATAACATTTTTAAAAAATATCAATAACGATGAAGAAGAAAGACAAAACTAATATATGTACATTGTAAAGTTTACCGATATGTCCTTGGTTTGTCAACGATATATTAATTTATAATACATCAAAAAAAGTATTTAAAAAAACTTTTTATCACGGAAATGTCGGCTGATATAAACATTTTAAAGGCGTTAATTTGGAAACTTTTTTTTTTTTAAAGCAAAAAAAGAATACAAAAGATAAGGTGAGAGTCCAAGGTCATATCTCAATGACCCAAACCACCACCATAAATACTTCCACATATTTTTCTGCTTAAATAATATTCTCATTTTTCCAAAAATAAACATACTAATATTCACATTTTGAACCAAATTTATATATTTATTTACTATAATATATTTCAACAATGTTTACTGTTCAGTTGGTTAGGGTCAACTATGTCATTTTAGATTTTTTTTTTACGTGACTATTTCAATCAGCATATGTATAGTTCATGCTACTATTTTTTAACGCAGAGCTAAAATCCCAATATATCTGACATAGTAATAAATTTGGTAATTGGTTGCTAATTGTATTAAGAAAACTGAAATTTAACTTATGGTGCAATCTAGTATCCTTATCTAAAATTTGTTTGTCACATATATTCCAAACTCAGTTCAATATACTCCTCATCATGCTTCTATCTTCACCACTTGTAGGCAAATCACTAGAAAATGAATAGTGCAAGTAAATTTTGTTCAACTGAAAAACCTTATTTACAATATATGTTATCTTAAATTTTATTTTTATGCATATATATACTTATTTTTACCTCACTATTAAACGATGTAGACCAATCAGAGATTGCCAATATGTTTTCGGTTTTGAAATTTGTTTTTGGTTTTTAGTGATTCGTTGTAGTAACAGTTTATAGAAAAGAACACACAATTATTTTCTGTTTAAATTACGTTAATTTTATATATACAACAAACACAAAGAGTATTATAGATATATTTCCATAATTGATTTGACGTGCGTATCCATCCCACAAACAGTTAGAAACATCTTGGATATGTATGTGATATGTAGGTTATAAATCCACAATGGGATAAATAATTAATTGAAGGCTTGAAAGCAAAAAAGTGAAAAGCCCACTTGTATATATATCTATGGAGAGACTTATGTTGGAATCTATCATGTAAGAATCAGATACCAAATCAATGATTTCTTAGCACCAATAATATGATTGAAACTGTACTTACTTAAATCTAAATTATTATAACTGGTTCCTCAAGAATATTATTTTTAGCTAAACACTCCATAATTTAGTGTATTGAATTGCCTACCTATAAAAAAAAGGTTAAGTATTGCCTAAATCAGTTCGGTTTTAGTTATTTCCACCAATTTTTATATATGCATACATAAGTATATATTTTTGTTACTATTGAAACCATACCACATTTTTCGCATAATTTTTTTCGCACATTACCATTCAAAGTTTATATCTATAGAATTCGATACATTGCAAACAAAACAAAATTTTGCTTTTGTTTTATTGAGTTTACATTTCTTTGAAATAGCAGAAAATTAAAAACAGAAAACAAAAAGAAAGAAGTTATATATAAAAATTCTTCAAATAAAAAACTTTATGATTTTAATCTTTTTAATATATCTTTGTTCTAACTGCAAATGAGATTGACAGTTGACAGCCCAACCTTCTTCACTCCTACCAGTATCTTTCTCTTTTCGTATATATTATTTACGTTTTTGTAGTAACTAAAATACATTTTTTTGTTTTTGTTTATGAAAACAAAATAGTTTTTGGTCGGGTGAATCTCTCACGTGAATCCCATCTCCTTAGAGAGAACTCACTCACACGTATGCACAACCATCAATCACGTGTGGAACCTCCTTTTTCGCATGTGTGGTTGTGTCCTTTATCCTCCTCCTTTACGCATTTAATAGGTAAGTAAACCTCAAAACATGTAATGGATCCTCTGGTTTTGTATATAGTCTCTTCAATGGTGGTTGCAACATCTAATATCTCTTTGTATGTATCTTCATCCACAAGTTACTCTCCTACCATCCTCACATTCATTAGTCTTTCCGATATTCGATATAACAATGACCATGAGTCCATGAATCTTTATAAGTTGAAGATCTTATAGCTAGGTTCTAAAGGTGTCTTGTATAAATAAAATGTTGAGCTATTGTTATATTTGAGTACTTGAGTTATAAAAAAACACCTTTAGAACCTATAAGACACCTTTAGATTTCATACGTTTGTCTTTGGTTCTGTTCGTTTTTATACTAATTTGCACTTGTTCAGTTTCATTCTTTTTAGGATCTTTCGTTTCACTCACAACTTTTTTGTTTGTTTGTTCAACACTCACAACTATTTAAAGATATTTAAAACGAAATAATCAGTATTACTGAATTAAGCTATATACTTGATTGGAGTAATTAAGATCGTCCTCGTATCAAATGTTACTGAATGGGGAAATTTTGGTATATTCTTGATAAAAAAAAATTGGTTAGAAAGTTGGAGTCACTTGTTCACGTATGGTTGTTAATATAGACAAACATATACTTACACGTCTCTCGTATATCATTAAAAGCTCTTTTGACATGCCATGTGTATCCTTATATAGAAACTCTCAAGTTCACAAGGACAAAGGCATTGAATAATTAAACTACAAATATGTTATCATCATATCAATAGTAGTCCTATTCATTAGTACTTGTTGTTAGTGTTCATCATCATCCAAACTAATAAAGCCTCTTGTTTCTTTGTCGAAAATAACCATTTCAAATTTTATCCATATACTGAATAAATTACATCAAAACATAGGTTTTATGGCACGATGAAATTATAAGTCTAGGTTAAAAGTTTTTTCGTTATTATAAAAAAAACAACTCTGGCTTTATTATAATTATCATTCAAATGTATAAGCCCTAACCTTTTTTTAAACCTACGCAATGCATGTTAGCAACTTTTAAAGAACCAAAAATTCAAAACTGAAAATTTTAATCCAAGGCTGCATTGAAAATGAAAAGCAAAAAGAGAAAAAAATATAAAAAAAAAGGTAAAAGAAGTGAAATGATAATACGGGCAGCATAAAACGAACTCTTGTCCGAGGAATCTCTATGTCACTCTCTCTTTCTCTTGGTTTACTTCTGTCTCCTTTTTTTTATGTTTTGCCTTTAACATGAATGAATTGGACAACTTGCATGAATAAACGATTCATAACCAAATGATTGGATGAAAATTAAATTTTCATATCTTGAGGAATATCATGTTAATGAGAAACTCATGTGATACGTTGTTGTTAGTTTGCCATAAACATATTTTATCGATACATACATAACCTTCATCCAAAATTTATATATCATCGAGAGTTCCCAAGATTTGTTTAGGGTTTATTTGCTAGGTAACCAAAACTTTGGTTAAAAGAGTGGCAATAGAAATGAAAGCAATGTAAAACCTGTAAATAAGTTATATGTTTTTGTAAATGTGATTAAAACAAATATCCTGATATGTTTTTGTAGATGTGATAAAAAAAAATCATGTTATCATGTAAAATAACGTGTAAGCGTATAAATCGATTTAATTTATTTTAAAAACACAAGAAAAAATCGGACTAAATATATAATTTTATTTATTTATCTACGATTTTTTCATCCTGTCAATTTCTACAAATAGAAAATGTAAAATTCGATTGTATAATGCATATTGGCCCTATTTGTTTATTTTTAAGACTTGTAGATGGCCACTATTTGTTTTCGTCTATAAATTTCATATAAGCATACATAAAACTATTTTTAGATGCAATGAACTCCATAAAGGAGTAGGACTAGCCACAACATTTGTTTAACAATTTTTTGTGTGACATCAGGTTTTCGAAATGCTGATGTTAAACACTCATACGCATAGTTTCGGGATTTGGTAGGACTTTCTCCCATTGATACTTATATAGAGCTTTTTGAATCAATTTGATGAAATGTAAAATGTTGTATATTAGATGATAAAAGAAGTACAAAGCAACTAACTTTGATTTTAAACTAATGGGTGAGTGATATTTATTGTACCACAAACATAAAAAGGACTAATGAAAATGGAGGCGATGGTCCCTTTTTATTCCACTTTTTGGTTCATTCGGTGTCAATCAAATTGTTCCTTTCTTCTTTATTTATTTCTCTGATCTCCTTTTCTTGGCTCTTCGATAGATACTTCAAAAAAAAAAGTTTGTATAAATATTTTATCTTCTTCTTTTTTAATGGAGGAGATCGATGGGTTTTTCTTGAATTCTTTAAAACAATTATACACTATATATATAAATATTTGGTTTAAAATTGTATAGCTTTGGTGTTGGTGTTAGATGCTTTTGTTTTGTTTTATTCCCGCCTTTTAAGTACACTCATTTTTTCAACTTAAGAGAGTGCTTTGTATAGTGGTGTGACCACAAGCTCACTTACATGTCTTTGGTTTGCGCATTTCTTTGTGTATCAATACTTATATATATATGTGCTGTGCCATTTGTGCATGGAAAGTTTCAAAATCTAGGCATGACATGCTTTCTAAATTTGTTTACTAAATATCTTCTTGTCTTGTTGTCCTTTCAAGATTGGAATAGCTTTAGACCATTCTAGGTTATATAGTTTAGAGATTTTGATTCTTAATTCTTCATTAAAAATTGTATAATTGTGTCATTGTGTGTGCAAAACACCACTTCGACATCTATATAGCTAATCATTGTGCGTTTCTTACACGATATTTTTGTGGTTGAACTTGACTGTGTTGATTATAAATGTTATTATTATGTCTCTGTCAATATTTAAAATAGATGGTTCAAAGGTATATATAGCTATTAAGAAAGGGTCCATATATATCTCTATATGTATAAAGATTGTGCAACTTTGACTTTGAATATATATCTCAGATCCAAACTGGTTAATTCAGGCCTTTCACATCCTTAGGAGTTAGGACCATGCATATAAGATATACGTAAAACATATCCAATGAGAAGCGGAAAAAAATAAAACCTTAAATTATGGGCGTTTTCACATAATGAATTATTTAACTATTATGCAATGTGAAAATTTTTAACTGTCATTTTTAAATACTTTAAAACAAAGTATACAAGAGGAAGATTTGGCATTTTATGTAGGTCCTAAAATACATGAGATATTTTTAAGAAACACTTCTCAAAATTAAAAATATCGAGGCTGCACAATTCCAAATAAATAAATAAATAAATAAATCATTCTATCATGTTTTTGCTTATAGAGACTAATATATTTATATCATTTCCTTAACAGTCACCATAATTTATATAACATAATTGCTTTTAGTAATATTATTTACAAGGAGAGGTAGACACGAGATAGACACCTTTGTGTGTAGACAATGAAATATATGATTGAAGCAAACAAAATGGGAAATATATAATTTCTTTACAAATTGCTCAAATTTGGTGAAAATTATATATTTAAGAAAAAAATCATAATACATATATTTAAGAAAATTAAAATAAAATAAAAAATAAAAAAACGCCGTGTGTGTTATGTAATGTGTTTTATGTGGATGACTGACTCGTTGCTTGCTCATATCTTATCAAACAAATAGTGGTCCTCTTTTTTATATACAAAACACACACAAAACACAACAAAACTCAATATTTATTATAGTCCACGTGGCAAATTCAGGCAAAGGATGGTCATGGCCACGTGGGATTTTGTGGTCCATGTCGGAATCAACGTGTCTTAAAGTGCCACGTGTATTACTGCCCCAAACGCGACAGCCTGTGTTCTTTCTTCTTCTATTTCCTCATTTGGTCCAAAAATAAAAATAAAATAACGAGAAGATTAAAAAAAAATAAATAAGGACTAGATATTTTTTTTAAAGTATATTGTATTTGGGTTTTTTTTTCTCAGATAACTAAATTTTTCAGTAGATCACAAATTAAAATCTAATTTTTTTAAGTGAAAATAATTTTTTCTAATAACATTTTATAGAAAATAACATGTTATGTATTAAAAAAAAATAATTTTTGAAATATATGTTATTTTTAGAAAATAACACGATCAATAAAATGATTTATTTTAATATTTTTACTAGTCATTTTGTAAATAAAAAATATAATTTGGTTGTATAATGCATTTTCTCTTCATATTTTATTCTTTTTTCCGGAAATCAAAATTAAAATCTTTCATTTCTAAACGTGAGCATAACTTTTTCTAGCAAACCAATTATACAAACTATGATTAATTATAGAAGAAAGATTTCTAAAAAGATGTTGAATCTTCTAATCATTACCAACCGATGCAATACTTATTAGTCTTATCCAATAATTTTATAGTATACGGTATTTTTAAAACATGCAAAAGCTAATACATCTTTCATGCATATGGAAAGAAATGTGTATGGTAAAATCGTTTATGTAATCGTTCTCATAATTTGTAATAACTAATAAATCTAAATATTAAAAAAACAAATCTTTCTCATATTTGCAGTTTTTTTCAGCCACATTTCTAACAATCAGATTACATACAACCACATTTGTTATTTTTTTGGTCAAACACAACTATCACAACTAAATAATTGACAGCCTTAACCAATCAACATTTTTTGTGACTAAATCCAACACCACAACATAACCATTCTTTTATACAAAAAAGGTCTTGTGGTTCATTTTAATGGGTCTTTGAGCCCAAACTATATTGGGCCTTAAACTTAGTACGATGATTCTTCTTCCCAGTTCTGCGTAGCCGCCAAGATCTTAGACAAAGACAGAACAACTTCATCCATCGATGGACGACTCATATGATCTTTCTTCAAACAATCAACCACCAACTTAACAACAAAACTCACTAATCCTTCAGGTAACAATCTTCCACGTTTCAAAATCTCTTCAATCGCGTTACCTTCATCGATCTCTTTCTTCAGCTCAGAAGCTTCTTTACCAGTACCAATCTCCAACAACACAACTCCAAAAGCATACACATCAAGCTTAGTTGAAACCAACCCATGTTCCAAATACTCAGGAGCTAAGTACCCTCTTGTTCCTTCCACGTGTTTTGTCAACGCAAAATCCTCAGTTGTTGATCTTGCTGAACCTAAATTACCAATCTTTGCTCGAAACTCGATGTCGAGGAACACATTGTCGCTGTTCAAATCCCTGTGAACGTAAGGAGGATCAGCGAAGTTGTGTAGATAATTAAGCCCTGTTGCTATATCTAAACCTATTTGTAGCTTCTGAGTCAAGCTTAACAACGATTTCTTCGTGTGAATCCAATCGCTTAAGCATCCGTTTGAAGCGTGTTCGTAGACTAAGTACCAGTCTCCTTCATGGAAACAGAATCCAGAGAGACGAATGATGTTAAGATGGTTTAATTTTGATAACAAGTTGATTTCTTCAGAAGCGTTTCCTTCGATTTTCTTGATCATTGCGCCATCTCCGTTGATTTTTCCGAGGTAACCTGATCCTCCTATCGAGCTAGACGATGTGAAATCACTCGTCGCTGACTGTAGTTCATGAAATTTGTAAACTTTCAATGATTCCACCACCATCCCTGATAAACCATCTAGCGGATCGAATTCTTGATCGGACTTTGGCGGTTTCTTGGCCGTGAAGCTATCGAGATTTCCCGTTTCCTCTTGCGGTTTCGGTTTCCTTTTGACCAAACAGAAAATGGTGGCACTAATAACAACCAAAACCAATGCTCCTCCTAAAACTCCGGCAAGAACATAGACCCATGTTTTCTTCGATTTCCCACCATCCGGCGACAATGGAGGAGAAACCGATTGAGGCGGAGGTGGAGGAGGAGGAGTAAGAGAAGAGTTGGGAACTGAAGGAGGATTCTGTAAAGGAATCAGAATTGTGGTGAAAGGGAAAACTTCAGAGTTCTCAAACGACATTTGGTTAGCTTCTAAAGTTTTACTCGTCTCGACTCCGAATCTATCACTGATAATCTCAACCGTGTCTCCGAAAACAACAGTATAGCTCATCAGATACTTCAAACCATCTTCGTTGACCTGTTTAGCCGTAGGACAAGCGCAACGGATTGGAACAACGATCTTCATACCAGGAATAAGAGATTGAGATGAAACATTGTTCTGTTTCTCCAAAGCTTGACAAGTCGAAAGCCCTTGAAGAGTGCCGTTAGCAATAGCGAAATAAGAATCGTTTTGCTGGATTGTGTAGTTGAGATTGGCTTGTGAATTGTCGTTGAAACAAGAACAAGTTAAAGGGATGATGATTTGTTGACCAGAACGGAATGTGGTTGAAGCTGAGGCGGCATTGAGGGAAGAGACGAGAGATGGGTTGACGGAGAAGAGCGAAGAGATGGAGGAGACGGTGGAGAATGGAGGAGTCGACCGGAAAATGACGTAAGCTTGGCAAGTTTTGTTGAGACCGTTACATGAGTAGCCGAGAACAGAGGTGGAGTTGTCGGAAACAGAGCAATCGGTGGTTGATACACCGACATAAGGCTGTTGCGCGGTTGCGAAAGAGGAGAGACATAAGAAGAAGAAGAGGAAATGAAGTGGAAACGAGATCATCGTTGTGACGACTCTGTAAGATTTGGTTGCAACGTTTGTTCGATGGGTTTATAGGAAGAAGAAAAAAAGTCAACTGTTTTAGGAAAGTCAAAATGAACAAAAGTGAGAATTGGTCTCTCTATTTGATTGAATGATTGGAGCAGATAACTTATTATATGATTTATATTCAACCCATTGATTTTGTTTTTGTTTTAAGTGATTCGGAATCATAAGGCATTGAAGCCGCCAAAGACGACATGAGAAGATGACACAAAGGCAGGGTTTAGCCTTTTTTTCATCTCGTCTGGTTTTCAATTCCGACAGTAACTAATCTTAGTGATACAGACATATGTTGACTAAATAAGTCGTCCAAAGCATAATACGAGCCAACCAATACCGACACAAAACTTAAGTGCTCAAAATGAGTTGTATCCAGTTATGTTCATATAATAGGTTGGTCCTTTCTTGATTCTCACTACGACCCAACATTTTGATACCACCAACCATGAAGGACTCATAATATTCAATGAACATTGTTGTCTGCACCGTGTCACACAGAAGAAGACATACATTATACGAGTTATTCGACTATATTAGTGAATAACTATGATTGGTAATAACAGAAGATGGTTAAGGTATTTGAAACTAGGTTCAGGCGAGAAGAGGAACAACACGATTAACAAGAGTGATACTATAATCTCAGCCAGGCTCAGTCTCAGCAATCCACTTTGAAAACAACTCACTCGAACGAGCTTGTGTTCGCACATGAATACTCGCGACACTAAAGCAACACACATAGTTTTACCCTGATAAAACAAAGTTGGTGTAACAAACAATTAAGGTGAGCTGATACTACCAACAAATCATTCCTAGATCAAGCACTTACCAAGTCTTCTGAATCAATGATTTAGTCTTCGATTCTAGCTTTTCAGTGTCTGTTCTTCGTTTATCAATGAGCAATAAAGCAGAAACAAGTTTTGAAACATATCAGAAGCTATATGGAAGCTAATGAACTATCAATCAAATATAATAATCAAATGTCATAACAATATGCACCATTTATTCCATAAGATGCTTAGACAAAACACAAAAGGAGTTGTGTAAAAAGCTTATACACTCAAGTATCATCTTCAAAACAAAAATACAATAACAAACGTCGCAAGACAGACACTCAGCTATTACCATATATATACATACACAACTTGAAACAAGTAAGTGAGTTTGATCATACCTGGAAATAAAACCAAATGTGATCCTTACCAGCAAAGAAATATCAGAACGCAAATTCCAACAAAAATTAAGAGATTCTTCAGCATTGTATCGCTTTGATTCGCTCCGCGAGCCATAGGACGCTCTTGTCCATGAGTAGGAACACCACGAAAACCGTTATGGTACCCACCGTAAGGATACCCCGGTGCTGAACCATAAAGCGTTGCATCGGGAAATCCATGGAACTGAAAGTTAAACAAAGAAGGCAACAAACCCCCAAACCCCATACTGAAATTCCCAATTCTAGTAGTCGCCATCGGCATAAACCCGCCCATCAAACCAATACCGTAGTTGAAAAAATTACTCGCTGCTTCAGGCTGAGGAGGAGGAGCAGCAGTCTCGGGTCTTTGACCCGATGGTCGGTTAGGAATCCGCATACCCGTGTAATGTTTTGATCTCGGGTCAGTCTGGTTCTTTCCTCTACCATAAAGAGGAACAAGCTTATCATCTTGCACCACAGCTTTACATACAGGGCATTCTTGAGAATGCGAGTGGTGGTGAAGCCAACGGTATAAGCAAGGCCAGCAAAAGAGATGACCACAAAGAGTGACGATCGGATCTTGAGCTAACTCAAAACAAATGTTACATTCAAAATCTCCTTGATCATTTGCGCCATTGTTATTATCAGAGTAAGACGTGCTAGTGAATTCTCCATTCACCATCTCAATTTCCCTAAAAATCAAAACCAAAAATATGAACTTGAATCAAATAACATTAAAATCATTCAACGCTCTAAACTAAATCAAACAAAATATGAGCTTGATAAGAAACCCTAAAGCATAATTCAATCAAAAGCTCTAAAATCACAGGATTTGACAAACCCTAATACATCCACAAACCAAAAACCCTAACATTAGAAACGAAGACGATAGATTCGAAATTGAACCGACAGAGACAAAATTGAATCATATCAGATCCATGGATCGAGAACTAGAATCAAATTGAAATACAAAACTTACCCTTTTCTCGTCGAAAAGAATCAAATCCGAGGGTTTAAATCAGCAGCACACACAGGGACAAGATCCCTAAAAAGTAGAGATTTGCACGAAACTAAAGAAGAAACCAAACATCGTGGGGGAAAAGAAAACAAAACAGAGTCCTACAGTTTGGAAAAAAGAGTTCCAAGCTAATTTCTGACACTTTTGTTTTTTTCTCTTTTTATTTTTCTTTGGTCGGATATTTTGATTAATTACGGCCCAATTACATTGATTTCTAAACTTATTGGGCCTGATTCGCTAACAACCTACATCCACATGCTCATTGCTAAGTAAGTGTCATTTTTAACCTAACAAAACAATCTGTCAAGTTTTTTTCTTCCCTATTTGAATAATAGTTAGTTCGTATAGTTTTTTTTTTTTTTTTTTGGGTAAAATTCGTATAGTTTTTTTCTCAAAACACTATAATTACATGGCACTCTAACGATGAGATTGAAACAGTTTTTTTTTTTTTCCAAGTTTCCACCAAAATATCACATTGTTATATACAAGTTTTATTCTCAGCTACAACAGATGACTAACCTCCACAATTAACTATTCTGATGTATGCACGAATTAAAAGATAGTATATTAGTATGATACTTTCTGCATTTCATATTATTTGTTGTTTTAGATGATTTTATTAAGAAAACTTAAAATTAAATTTTCTTTTTAATATATGTATTTTTTGTTTTACTCTTAATTTATATACAATTTTTTTTATATAGTTAATTATTGTAATAAACTAAAAAGTTGGAACACAATTCAAAGTTTGTTTTGTTGATTTGTATTGAAAATTTCTAATGATAAAAAATGTTAAACAAAATTTGAACTCTAAAACAATAGGTAAGAACTAATACTTAAGGCTATTGAAGTATTTCTACTACTTGCAGCAGAGCGTACCAATACTTTACATTCCCATTTTTGTTTGACATTGAAGTCTGAAAATAACAAAATTAAACATGAACTACATGATTTTACTGCCGAATGGAAAATCATTGTTTTTGGTCTAAGTCTTATCGGAAAACCATATTGAATGCTTTGTAGTTTATAGAATTAAGTTTAACAATTATTTTGGAAAATCTAAAATTAAACATGTGATTTTTTTTATTTTTTTTTTTGGTCACCAAAATTAAATACGTGATTATTTAACATTTTTTACATACACAATACCAACTGAATCACAACTCTTTTCGATACAAGAAAATATAATTATGTATATATATATATATACATATATATATATATATATATATATTTAATAAAGCAGTGTAAATAATATCAAAACCGAAATAATCTTAGATGTATTGACAAAAGTGAGAGATTGAGATTATTTATTTCGTACAATATCAAAACACCATATTTCCTCAACTTCATGATAGAGCTTAGTTATATAAAGGTTGTTTTAGAGAATTTATTTTTGAATTTCTCTTCTTCAACCCTCTCTTAGATCTCGAAATCTATTCTTATGCATATTAGTAGCAAAGTATAGAACATATTATTGTGGTTGAAATGTTATTATTTCTAGATTTGAGTTGAAAAACAAATAAATTTGCTACCAAAATTGTATAACGTATAAGTTTTGTGCATATTATATATTGACACCAAAACCTATGGATTTTAGACATTATATTAATCTTATGTAGTTATCTAAGTTAAACATAAATTTATGTCAATTCTATTTCTCCATCAAAATAAAGGTTGAATGATGAGATTAAAAAAAATAGATAGAAATTATCTTGAATTAGATGAAGAAGGATCTTGGCTTAGATTATAAACCGATAAAACCAACATTTATGTTGGAAATAGGGTTAGAATTTTGTTTTAATTGAGAAATACATAATTTTCTGTGACGGTTTAATTTATATTGTAATATAGTTCTAAAGATAGATATAGATCATCAGCCCCTATGTAAACAAAATAAGTTTTGTTCAAATTTTCAAACAAAAATAAATGAACTAAACATAATTCAATATTGTTAATTAGTAATTATTTAATTCATAAGAACTACAAAACAAAAAGTCAATCCTTCAATTCTTATAAATAAAATTTCTTATATTTAGAAAATGATTTTTTTTTTTTGGTAGTGTTAAGAAAATGATTTTATTACATGTTTTTTTTTGTATTGAGATACGATGTGGCAAGTATCTTACCGGATTTTATTCGATTTATAACATGTCAACATAAATTCTGTATTATATTACATTTTCAAATAATTATTTACAAAAGTTAAAATTTAAATCGATCATACAAAGAACAAGAAAAAAAAACTTACAAAACAATTTAACTCTTTCCTGATGTTACATAAGCCGCTATTATAAGAACATACTCTTTGTTTTTCTTCTTTAGAAATATTAAAATTTGAGAATACTACAACTTCCTTTTTTTTTTTTTTTTTTTGTCATCAATCAGACTCCAATTGAGACAACAACATTGAATCTAAGTAATTTTCGATTTGTTTTCCCCTAATCAAAATTTTAACTCTTGATAGCTCCAAGAATGTTGGAAACATGAGCTGAAGGCTTTGAAGAGCAAAAGAGCTTCTTCAGTTCATCATACCTCTCCAGATCAAACTCATAATCATTCATCAACTTTCTCTGTTTCGCCTCGAACCTGCTTTGGTAAAACCCTTCAAAAGAAGGCTCTTTCGATGTCCTGAGGAAAAACGCATAACCAGCCATAAAATATATGGACGTGACATAGAAACAGATCGGCTCCATCACGTCCCACGAGAGCTCCCAGAAAGTTAGCCTCATGAACCCTGCGGTCTGTAGTATCAAGTAACCTAGACCAGCCCAGAGCTCTTTCCGCACCAAAGAGTGCGCTTTCACATCAATCACTGCCTTTTCAGCTTCGAGCTCTTTCAACTCGATCATCCGTGGGTCATTTGGGTTACGGATCTTTGGCAAAGGAAGAAGTCCTTCGATGGATTTTGTAACCTGATTAGACACAAGGGCAAAAGACAAAAACAGAAAATGTCTGGGTAAAACAAGACCTCCACCACCTTCTTTTGAGACACACAATTAGCACTCAAAAACACACACAACAACAAACACATCTTCATGAATCAATGACTACTTTATAAAGTCAATCAATCCAACCCCATATCACTACTGTTTCTCCTTTAAGATCTTTTCACCATTATCACTACTCTATCCACATAAACCAAACCTTTGATCATCATCATCTCTATCAAAATCCCCACTTTTGATTATATCCTAATAACCACCAAGACCATGTTAGTAGAACAATCTAAAACGTCTCTCAACTCTCTCTTTGTATTTTAGGTTTTTCTTTGGTATCAAATCACCAAAAGGGGATCTTGACTCAATTTATAACCCTAATCAAACCAATGGTTTTTGTTTTTAGGGGTAAAATAAAAAAGTTGTGGTCTCTGTAGAAACTGTTCCTCTTTATCACCATCTCTCAAACTTGGGAACCTCCTATGGAACTCTGGTAAAAATACACAGAGGTTTCTGATTCTCCTGTTGAAATTGGAAGCCAAAGAAAGAGATACAAACCGAATAAAAATGGTATCAGTTCTCGGTAGCTTCCAAAAATCAAAAAATCAAAAACGCAAAAACTGGGAACCTAATTCGTTTATTTCAGAGAGTTTTAATCTCTCATCTTATCTTATCTCTCCCATATCAATCAATCAGCTGCAAAGATCAAAGATGGATTTACAAATGCAAATATCAAAAGCCTAAGAGAAAGAACGAAGAAAGTACCTGATCAGGCCTTAGACAAACGGAATCTCCCAAAACGATGACGTTTGCTGAATCATCAAGCATCTTGGCGATTTTAGATCCTAGATCTGGATCTGAAGAAGCTTCACCACAAACGGTAACAAACTCCGAATACGGCATCCAGCTTCTCCCCGTTTCTCTAAGCTTCGATTTCACAACCTCGATCTGCGCCGCTCTAAGCAGCTTCTTCGTATCCTCCACCGTCAAACCCGTCGTCTCCGTCTCTTCCTTAACCGGAGGAGCAAGTCCGTCTAATCGAATCCGATCCTTACTCCCATCGATTTCACGGATCTTCTCAATTAAACTCTCTCCGACCGGCAACTGCATAATCTCCGGCCGAATCATAGCCGTATTATGCAAAAACCGCCGCGAATTCCACAAATCTCCAGGCTCCGGTGCGATTCTCGCCGTATCACTTGATTCCTTCGGGACTCTGGTTCGTACGGCCAACGCAGAAGAAGAGATACGGCAATTCATAAGACTCTGAGACGCAACATTCGTCATGTTGAAGAGCTTCTTCGATAAAAGCTTCCTCATCGCCATTATTGTAAAAGCTCCCCCAAGAAACTTTGAGAGAGAAGAGAAATTAAAAATAAAAAAATAAATCGTTTTTAAATTACGACTGAATAATGAAACAATAGAGACTAAAAAGGGTTTATATACTGCTACAAAAATTTAAAACCTAAAAATAAATAATAAAAAAGAGACTCGTACACGTCAGCGTATATCGCAACGTACACGAGAAATTAATATTACAGTAACGAATATTCGTTTTTTAGAAACTCTTTTTCTCGCGAGAAAATGTGGGGATTAATGCTAACCGTACACGTGTTCGGGTTGGTAGTGGTGATAGCTTTGCGGTGCTGTTATAGCCGTTAGATGATAGCAATTTTCCAAAAAAGTTGATTTATTAATTTATTTTTACCTAAATTAGTTTTTTTAGAACGGCAGAAGAAAGAAGAAGTAGGAAACGAAAAGACTATTACGTACACGCAAGCAGACGTGGATCCACATATTATTCCTTTTTTTTAATTATTTGTTTTTTTAACTTTTTTTACTAATTTACTTAGATTATTTTTTTTTTGTTAAAAACACAAATTTAATTTTTAAAAAAAAATTTAAATTAAAAATAAATTGTGTATACTGATTTTGGAATAAACTTGGTCTCAGATTGTTTACTTATTATTAAGTGCTCAAAAAAGAATTGTAAACAAGCGTTGACCATGTGCTTAGCATCTGAAACACTAATGGAATCTAAACAATTTTAGATGCTTTATACATTTAGAGTAAAAACTTACAAATATGATACTATAAATAAAAATTATACCAAAATATTGAATTATAAATAAGGATTTACAAATACATTGATGTAATCATATGAAACAATTTATGCGTGTTAATAACCATTTATGTGCAGTTAAAATTTTACAAATTTAAACTTGTATACATGTACATAGTTAGAAAATAGATAAACTTTACTACTAGTTTATTTTAATCAAATAATAATCGATTAACAATTTTGCAAAACTGTTTAAAACTATAAAAAACGCTTAAAATCGCTTAAATCTATTTAATACAGTAAAAACTAATTTTAACGGTGATTTAGACGATAATATATATACATCGTTTAAGTTTAAGCGTAGTTGCTTAGGCGAACCGATTACACCACTTTTTAGAACATTATTGAACTTGTATGATTTTGTTTGGTAACTTACTTCATTTACCAACAATAACCAGCTCGAGAAACACATAAGTGAATAATATTCATACCTTCTTATATGTTGGTTAATAATATTGTACATTTCTCAAAAACCATTCTGATTTCAACATATTGTGTTGAATACGAGTTCTAAATAGAATTCGCAACACATATATTATGTAAGCTTATATGGTTTTCATTTTTCAATGTATGAGAAACGTATAGTAAAGAACAACAACAAGAATACCAACAAACTTGGCACATACACAACGCATTCTTGAAATGTAAGTGGAATATAGAATCATTGTTTCGACGGTGGAGAAACAAATATCGTATAGAATGACTTAGCAAGTGGAACAAATAGATAAGCCTTCACGTGTTCTTAGATTCACATCTAGACAAAAAACAATGGTAAACCATCAAAATTTTTGAATAAGTGTGTTAACTTTTTCGTTGTTGTTTTTGCAAAATATTTACCATTTATTTCATTAACGATTTTGTCACCATATTAAGTTTTGTAAATTAAAGTTAGAATATAAAAGATACGTTAACGTGTTTATGTAAAAGAAAACGTAAGTAAAATGATGGCTATCTATTTGTAGTTTATACTTTTCGTATATGTTCTTCTCAAGCTTTATAAGAAGTCTCCCAAAACTTTGGGAGCTACAAATAATAACAATTTGGTAAACTAAGTATAGAGTATATTAGCAAGTCGTATAATGACAAGTGCATTGTATTACAACCACATGTTACAAACTTATTGGAAGGTGACAAGCAATGTCCACAAATTTGACAAAAATAGTTTGGCCAAAAAAAAACAAATTTTCTAAATTTATAACATTAGCAAAGGGTTTGTAAAAAAGATTAATGGACTTAATTAGGTAGATGTGGTCAATTATTGTGTAACTAATTATAATTATATTATCAACTTTGACTTGAGGGCTAATGGTGATGATGCCAGCAAGTTGCAGTTGCCACTTATATAATTAAGACCCAATCAATGATGATGAAATGATATAATTCCATCTCTTAAGTATTAATGTATTATGCAAGAGGTAACCTAAGCTGTGGGTTAACTGACTAAATCATCTAAGCAATTTAAAATAATTATATGTAGTTGAAGCTGTCATATTTTAGAAAATAGACCATTTTTATAAGTGATTTTTGTTAAAATAAAAAAGAAATCTTCTGTTATTCTCATTCATGAATTTAAAAATCATAATAAAATCTAAAATCTAATCTTATTTATATAATGACTCAAACCCCTACTTTAAAATCCCATGTTATTGAAAACATTTTGAGTAGTAGACTTTTAATGGTTTTTGAGGGACGGAGGAGAACTTTACAATATGATAAATCATAATAACTTTTCTAAAATCATCAAAATCATATAAGAACTCGTTAAAACTAAAATCACCTAAACTATAGACACCATACCGTATTTTGGATTTTTTTCCTAATAAAAATAGAATAATTTTAGTAGTAATTTTAGACTATTTTCATATTTATTCTTTAAATATTTGAGTTAAATATTTGAGTACGTAGTCTAGTTTTCTATATTTTAAGTTTATAACTTATAACTAAGTTGTAAGTATTGGTCACAATTAAATTATTTTATTATCTAACCGTGATTAGTAGAAGGATATAATTCCATAAAAATAATAATTATTTATGTTTTGTGACTAGATGATATACCATGACTAGATGATACTTCTTCAGTTTTGGTTTAGTTGTCATTTTATGACTTATATTGTTTCACAATATATAGTTGTAATTTTAAATCTTAATACAGGTATTTAGTAAAAAAAAATTCAATTTCATTTACACTGTTGAATGTTTTGACCAATATAAAATTAGAAAAATGTATTGAAAAATGAGAAAAGAGAAATTTTAGTAATGTTTTAAATTTATGTGTGAAAAAAATTAAACAGATAAATAATTTGAAATGTAGGAATTTTCAAAATCTAATAAAACAAGTGGACTTAAGAAATATCGTCACCATAAGCTTGGACGTGTGTGGAGTAGTATATCGCGACAAATCAATAACGTTCGTCCGTTACTCCATTTTACTAGTTGCATGCTATTTTAGTATAATTTGATTACAAACCAAATTGTAAATTACTAACTTGTAAAAAATGTAAACATGGTTACAACTTACAACAAGATACTGGATAATGAAGTTTCAGAAAAGCATATTCTTATGAGATGAAACAAAGATTAATTTTGTAAAACATATAAAAGAGAATATTCTTTGGACTCTAGCATCAACACCATAAACAGTACCCGATCTGTTTTAAGATTGTTTAATAGTGGAAATAGTGTACACATCACAATGTACATAATGAACTTCTGTATATGGATAAGAAAAACTAATATTATGAAATCCAAAGATAACATATGAAATTATAAAAACGATATCATCCAAATTAAAGCCTCACATTGCTTGTACCATCACCTTAAGACACGGGTAAGTACATTACTCCAAAACGGATGGATACAATTAATCATTTTAATTGTACACCATTACTTTGTTTAAACTTTATTAACAACGAATAAAAGAATGGGAACATGTTTAGGACATATTAGGTCACATACAATGACAACAAATGAAATATGGATCGTTAAAATCTATTGTACGAAGATATTCATGTCTATTGTACCAAGATTCATGTCGAACTTTTTGATATACTTGTTTAAGAAGTTTGGTGCTAAGACTTTTTAAAACTCTAGTGGGGAAAGGGATGGGCTAGGCCAATGGGTTGGTGGCAGAATGATTGAGGTTTATGTAAGAAGCATGAAGATAATGGTGATAACTGTTAGGGTGTGGGCTTTGTCTTACCCATAAGCATATTCTCATAATCATGAAATAGAAGCCTAATCCAAATATGATGAAAAGAGCAACTCTACACCTAGCCGAGGTAAAAGTGGGATTACACATCAAATTTGTATAAGAGGGAATCCGCAATTCTTGGGAGAGAAGTACAACATCCGTCACTCGACATACTCACTCGCACTTCCACTTGCTCCATCGGTAACAAGATTCGCTCGTCCGTCTGTTCCCCTTTCAATGACGAGCGGATCGAGCTAGATAAGTTTCATATTTGGTTAGACATTACAAGAAATCCGCTATGTAATTAAACCTTATAATTTGCCTGAGTCATGCTCGTCAATAAGAATTTCCTTACTCGTCGCTTAAAAATATTGAACATCATGCAATAGCGATTGGGGTTAGTTTACAATCTAGACCATCATTTTCTTGTTATCATTCATGCGAAGACTCTCGATATCGAAGAAGCTTTGTGATCATTTTAAGTGGCTTAAAGAGATAATTAGAGAAACGTACGTTCCAATATACCGTATACCAAAAAGACAATGTGTAAAATATATACCAACATGTCCTCCAATGAACCACCTGTGGAATATGTGTGGCGTCGCTAGCACTACTAGTATGTAATATGCTCTGAGATCGTATATTGATCCAAGGTTCATGTATCATGATATGATTTCTAAATATCTTTAAACCAAAATTATTCCAACCACATCTAATTCTTTTTTGAGAGTGATCAATGTCCTGCTTACTGGCTCAAACTCATGATATAAGAGTAGTAACTTCATATAATTTGCTATGATCTATGAGAAGGAAACCGTATTATGCATGAACCCTCTTTATCAGTTATTTTGTCTTCCACTTAAGTATTTTATTTTGATATATGTTTGACACTTTATTTTCACTAAAGAAAATGTATGAGTTTGTTATAAAATTATGTACATTTTTAAATATATCTTTTAATAAACATAATAAAAATGTGGTTACACTTAAAAATAAGAGAACACACTACTTTAGCATGTTTACATAAACCCAATACACCAACACACACAAATAAAACAAAAAATAATCACTTATTTCTATTAGCAATAAAAGTAGTAAGATATACTAAAGGAGCCACCTTATCCGAACTAAACCCTTGAAGATGTTGCCGTGCATCTCTAGTCAATCTCTTAACAAATTCTTTCGACTTCTCCAACCCCATTAACTTCGGATACGTTAGCTTTCCGAGCAGCTGATCTTTTCCGGCGGTTTTCCCCAATTCCTCCGACGACTTAGTCTCGTCCAAAATATCATCCACAACTTGAAACAATAACCCAATGCACCGTGCAAACTTCCTCACACTCTCAATCTCTTCATCAGATCCACCACCAATAATGGCTCCAAGAACCGCGGCAGTTTCGAGCAAAACCGCGGTTTTATGGACATGTATAAACTCCAAATGCTCTAACCCGACATCGTTTAAGTCCAAACCTTCACTGCTTATATCCATCGCTTGTCCCGCGACTAAACCTTTCGTGCCAATAGACCTAGCCAATTCTCTAACTGCCCAAACCATTCTCTCCGGTGATATCTCAGCTGTAGTCATGTGCTCGAAGGCAAGAGACAAGAGAGCACCACCGGAGAGAATAGCCACTCCTTCACCATAGACTTTATGCGTCGTGGGCTTCCCACGGCGCAAATCGTCATTATCCATACAAGGTAAGTCGTCTTTGATAAGAGACATGGTGTGGATCATCTCAACCGCACAAGCAGCTGGCATTGCGGCATTTTCTTTGCCGCCTACTAGCTCGCAAGAAGCTAGACATAGTATAGGCCTAACGCGTTTTCCAGCCGCGAGAATCGCATAACGCATTGCCTCGTGGATCTTGAGTGGCTCCCCAACTGGAATGGCTTCCTCTAGAGCTTTGTTAATTAACTCGGCTTTGCTCATCATGTAAGGATCAAATTCAAACGTCAAGTTGGAATCTGAATCATCATCGATATCTTCGTCTTCTTCTTCGTCTTCTTTTACAACGGGAGAATCAAGAAACTCGGCTACTTCTTTCCGGGACAAAAACGCGGCTGTGACACGAGTTTCCAAAGAAGGTTGGAGGAGACGGGCTAGCCTCGGTTTAAGATTCGTGAAGAAGAAGTTTATTGAGAGAATGAGAAGTGAGAGATAGAGAAAAATAATTTGAGGTTCCATTTCATCAAATCAAACCAAACACTTCTTTCTCGAGTTTATTGTCCCGTTCATCTATTATATAGGGAGATTATAACGTGGCTAATGTTCATTATGTATACCAAAAAACAACTTAACGGCTTTTCGTGAGATCTTGGTTTGGTTTACTTATATATTCCGTAAACCGGTTTAAATCTCAGCAAAATTTTTGGTTTTTGATCCGGTTAGTGTGACTCAAGAGATCATGATGGGACAAAAGGGTTAATATGATGAACTAGGGTTTTGTTTTCATTGGATTCTCAAAAAGGGTTACATGAAAAAACCGGTTTGAACCGGAAATTATATGACATTTTTTGATGAACCGAACCGGACTTGACAGTGATGTTGATATCTTTGCCGTAACTAGAGAAGGAGGACGTATCATCTTCATGTCCTAAGTTACGTAAAAGAAAGCAGAACCCAAAAAACATGGACCTCGTGAGAGACAACTTCATCTTCTATGTGTACGTTTCCTTTATATTCTTTTAAGCATTAATCTTCATTTACACGCATTATTTACTTCAAATTAATACATACAACTTTACGTATTCTTCATTTTTAATTACGTTTATTAATATGGATTCGATTCTTTATTGTCCAACTTAGGAGTCCCCCAGTTCAAGCATAACGATATTCACTTACTTATAAACATATCTGTTATGTCTTGTGCAATAAAGTTTGGCCAAAAATTCCATAAAACAAAAACTATTTGATGAACTTTTGAAGTAGTTTTCACAATGTTGTTTAAGGTATGGAATTTGCAACACTAGCACCTCGAGGGGAGAGAATGAGAAGTTCATATCACAACTTTTTACGAATCCAAAAGATTACCTTACACAAAGAAAAAATTGAAACTATTATATACTAAAATATTGATTTAGATACATTTGTATACGACATTGTATAGATCTTTTTGTAGAACTAATTATTGTTATAGGCAATATAAAATTAAAACATGCGAAACGATGTCGTATAAATACTAATCTATTCGACGTCGTTTGGCATGTTGTTTTCTAGGTTAACTTGTTTGGCTCTATAAAAGGATCATACTCACAGTTTTTTTATGTGTTCATCATATCCGCCGTATTTGTTTTTACAAAACACAATAAAAATATATCCGATGAAAATTTGGGATTTCTCGGCCACATCAGTGAAGAAATCCCAAACAGATGTTGCCAAGGAAGATAAGAAAGTAGCCTCCAAGAGGAACAAAGCAAAATCTAGTGACAAACTGAAAGAGAGTTCTTAAAGAATTTGGCTTTGTTCCTGGCTGGATTTTGGTTTGTTTCTCTTGGAAACTACTTTCAATTCTTATTGTACTAAAGAAGCTGCAACTGTATGTCAGCTTTTCGAAACTGCAAAGAATTTGTGATTCAGGTGATCTTCAAATTTCTAGCTTCTTCGATGTCTACTACAACAGGTAAAGACACCAAATCATTATATCATAACTTTGGTTTGCCACAAAGATACGAGAGAGAAGGAGCCAAGGCATCCCTCAAGGTGTTTGCCTAAAAAAAAAAACAATTAATATAGAAATTCCAATAAGATCATAATACAAACAAATAGGAAAAAAAAACCAAATAAAACGAAAGATAAAAGATATGAAGCAAACATAAGTATATAATTTGTACGGTGGTAAACCATATGGCTGGCTTCTCTTTGCTGAAAGTACAAGTTTGGTGGACTTCCCGTATGAGCCTAAAGCGAAATCACAAACAATACAGCTTAATACATAATCTGAATCTTTACTACAAGCTCCACAAGTCTTATGCTCTGTCGTAGTGCGGTATAGTGGATGGGGATGCAGTTCTTGGTCAAAAGGCTCAGCAATAGTACTGCACCTCACATCTTAATAAAAAGGATAAAGTTCACAGAAACTCTTACAATGGTACCTATAGCCATCGAAGATTTGAAGACAACATCTACACCTTTGATCATCTTGATATCTCCTATCACTTTCCAGGCCAAGCTTCAATCTTTTCATTATCGTACTTATCTTCAAGTTCTTCTTCATCCCACACATCGTTCCTTGTTTCACACTTTGAATGAACAGCATAACTAGGACAAACTCGGCATTCCCAATCGCCGTGATCAAGCTGATAACTGCGAGAAATTCGATGGTCATGAAGATTGACCTCTATGAGTCTGGGCAATTCGACACAATCTTTGTGCAGAATGAAATTACATTCAAGACAAACGTAAGGATTACGGTCACCAAACCAGCCCACATGCATTACAAGTGAAAGAGACCATTGCTGCCATGAGGGTGAATGGATGGTTGTGGCTCTTTGGCTCATAGATAGTAAGTGGTGGCGGATTTTTCCAACACAACCAATCTATGCTGAAATTACATATGGAACAATGATAAGTCGGACCATCGAGTTTGTCTTAGAGGTTTTTGTTTGACATGTTTTCAAAATAAGAAGAAAAGGTAACCATCGTTGATATCATACTTCTAAAAAAACATGCCATCAAACTAATCCAAAAACCCAAAACTAGATAGTTAAAATGTCATTAATCAAAACATAACATGAAAAAAATGATGAGACTAACATCTTAGCATATAAACATAAGCAACGATGCCAACGAAAAAATAGTTCAGTCATCCGTGTAGCTTTCTCTCGCTACCACAATACAAATCTACACACAAAACATATTAAAAATTAAAAATAAGAAATATTATCATAACGGGCCAAAATATAATAATCTAAATAATAGGCCTATTAGATATAAACTCAAATCTACAAATACACATATTATATATATTTTCTATATTGATATATATACATATACGAAGCGAAGAGGATATTTTCGACATTAAAAAATAATATTTGTTATTTGCTTTGGTGTTTATGAATACTACATTTTCATATTTGCTTCGCTTCAACATTTTATAGATATTTGAATTTTTCGAATCGAATCGAAATGAATATCGAAGGGAAGCGAATCTAACGATGTCGTATAGATCTTTTTCTAGAACTACTTATTCTAGGCAATTAAAACATGCGAAACGACGTAGTATAGATACTAATCTATTCGACGTCGTTTAGCATATTTCAAACTTTATGGTTTCTAGGTTAACTTGTTTGGCTCTATAAAAGGATCATACTCGCAATTTTTTTAGGTGTTCATCATATCCGCCGCTTTTGTTTTTACAAAACACAATAAAAATATTCTGATGAAAATTTGGGATTTCTCGGCCACATCAGTGAAGAAATCCCAAACAGATGTTGCCAAGGAAGATAAGAAAGTAGTTTCCAAGAGTAACAAAGCAAAATCCAGTGACAAACTGAAAGAGGAGTTCTTAAAGAATTTGGCTTTGTTCCTGACTGGATTTTGTTTGTTACTGATGGAAATTACTTTCAATTCTTATTGTACTAAAGAAGCTGCAACTGTATGTCAGCTTTTCGAAACTGCAAAGAATTTGTGATTCAGGTGATCTTTAAAGACGTTTGAGGAGATGCATCTGCCAAAGGAGATCACAACAATGTTCAAGATCCGAAAAGGGAACAAGTCATGGTCACTAGTACACATTGCAGGATGGATCCATCTGAGATGTTTGCACGTTCAAGCTCATCAAACCAACCTAGATGCTTCTCAGTCTCCAAAAAAGGGACTACATGATTATGCTCTTGAGGTGATCTCAGATTATGTATTTGTGATGATCTCAGATGATGTATGTGAGGTGATCTCAGTTTGATAAATCTCTGAGAGTTTAGTTAAATGTGTTTGGATACCAATGTTAGTTCCGGATTGATTTTTGAATTCTAGATTTCTTCTTATCCAACACACAAATCAATATAAATCCGATAAGACATCAGATCAGTCCCCACACATTGAGGCTCTTAGAGGCACATGATATGTATAAAGAAAGCACATGATGAATCAATATCAAGAGTTAAGCCAAAAGACAGAACACACTAATAAATAAATATCATAAGAGAGAGCTGTACAAGCAATATATGTCTCAAAACACCAAGATAAAGATCACCAAACATGAAAGCAAACTCTAGTAATAATGTATATAAAGATCATCAACGAATCTCTCTGTCCTAGAAACCGATAAAAAGGTTTTGTTTAAGGCTTATATCCATAGGTACGGGTATAACTATCATCCCTCTTGTTGTTCCTGAAAGCACAGCAACCAACAGAGTAGACAATGATGAGGAAGACAAGGAAGATGATGTTGACGACCGCAACTTTCTTCCATGCGCTCTTGACGTTGTCGAGTAGACCCGCTTTGCAAGATTCACAATCGAAGCAGAGCTTGTCTTTTGCGTTGTCCCAGAGTTGGCAGTCTTGTGGATTTGTGGGTGTTCCCGTTGTGGTTGTGTTCTTGATCCAGTTTGTTGGGCTTACATAGTCGAAACCGCATGTATCTGAGGGTTTGCAACAACCAGACTGTAAACACACAAAAACAAAGGTTTTGTTTAGTTAACTTATGGACTTAAGAGTCAGAGAAACATTCACAAAGATTCAGCTTCAAACACTATCACACAAACGTGCTAAGAACAGAGCAGAACTTAGTTACAAAATTGCTTGCGTCTTAAGTAAGAATAAAGAATCAAGAACTAAAACATATGTCTATGGTTCAGATTCACAAATCAAGATTCTCACTTTTAAAAAGATTGAAACTTTGAATCAAAAAGTAAAGCTTTTGGTGTTCAAAAAGACAAGATTTTTAACATATGTGTAAGAATCACAAAAAAGAGAACTTTAAGGATCAAAAAGCTCAATCACTTTCTAAGTCTCCTCTAATCACAAATCACTAAAAACCCTAAAGAAAAAGAGATAAACTCTAAAGAAAAAACCAAATTCAAAGTCTTTACCTGAAGAGCAGTAAGATGTTCGCTGTAGAAGTCATTGACAGGAGCATTAATAAACTTAGCTTCAAGCTTAGTACAAACTTTGCTATCAACAAGACAACTCCTAATCTTATTCCAGTTTTTGCCATTGTTAACACGTTTCTGCAACCAATCAGAGTAATCACCAAGTTTATACTCTTTATAACCTTTCCCAGCAATAGCTTCACCAGCTCCTTTGTTTGTAACAACAAAGGCGAAAACTGTTATACAGAACATAAGCAGAATCAAGAGGAACATGACAAAGAGATAAACCCAAAGAAGCCATGTGACACTACAACATGAACCAACCAAACCAGCTATAGCTACGACCATGAGAAAAACACCAAGAGCAATCACTGGTTTGTCTAGGAATCTTTCACACTCTGTTGACCCTTTTTGGCTTAGCCAGATTCCTCCAGCTAAGATCGGGATCGAGAGGAGGAAGACTATGAAATTGAGTATACCAACAAGGTTGTTGCTACAACGAACCATGGTGATTGGTTTTGGAACAAACCCTTTGAAAAAGATTGAGACTTTGAGGAAAGCTTAAGAGTTAAAGAAGATCGAAACAGAGTATGGATTGAGAGAAAGATTGAGAATTTGAGGAACCCAGAAACAGATAAGTTTATATATAGAGAGAAGATTGAAACGCGTAGAGAGGCGTCTCTTGCAGAGAAGTTTCTTGGCTTCTCTCAATGTCTTTAAGGAAAGAGTAGTTGAAGACTTGGTTGTATTAGAACAAGGACTCTTTAATTTCCACGCGCTTTATCGCGACTGGTGGAGGTGTTTTTGTGATAATGACTTATAATTTAATAGTTATTTTTTTTTCTACTATCTATCATTTATTTAATATTTGATCTTATCTTATTTATTGCAAAAACACTTTTTATTTATTATTAGTATCAGTTATAGAAAAAAGTTTTATAAATCTAAAAGAAAGTTTTGATTAAAAATTGATTGAGAGAAAATAACTATATATCGCCAAATTCATAGTTTAGACATAATTGATGTAAATATATTTATTTTTTTGCTGTAAAAAGAAAAGATAAATTTCTTCCAACAGCAAACTTTAAGTTTTTTTTTTCTAAAAATATCAAATCTTTTTTTTTCTAAAAGTACTACAAATCTTTTTTTTTCCAAAATTACTATAAACATAAGAAACTGATATTTTTTGTGTATAATTATACTTAGAGTATATTTTTTAGGACTAGGATTTAGTGTTTTATGATTTAGAAATTAATTTTGATTGTTAAAAAATATAGATTAAGTTTTGTGGTATTACAAAAAAAAATGTATTTTAGTGGGTTTTTTGGAAACTAAAATACCCATTTTAGTGCTATTTATGACAACTTTCTAAAAGAAAAAGAAATATAATTATATGTACAAATATATATGATTTTCTTTCTTTTCTAATTTGTATGAAATCATATGTCAAACATAATATAAATGAATTAGAAGTTTGAAAGATCAAATGAGCTTTCACTTTCATATGATTATTATTTTATTTCTACTATGTCAAAAATAAATATTGAGTATCATTTTTCCAATTTGTTTTTACTTGCGTGAGAAAGATGGAAAGGTTTGCAAAAGTCCAATTTGTTAATTGTTTACTCGTTTCTTTGGGTCAACGTTTATATTATGTGTCACTAGGAAAAAATTGCAATTTGTTTTTATGCTTTTGGTCTTGGAGGCTGCGTTGCTACCTAACCTACTAATAGAGAAATTTAATATGTGGGAAGGGTTAGTATTCAAAATTTTATGAACTCTTCATTTAAAAAGACATTCAAAATATATTGTCTGAATCCGCATGATTAATGTTGTTTTATCAAAACAACATTGTCGTTTAATTAGATTACAATTATGAGTTAATTCAAAATTTATTTTATTAATCAAGTAATTCAATAATATCTAAACCACAAATAATAATAAAATGGTTGATGCCCCTCCCCCCACCCCCACATTTAAAAAAAAAATTGTGATTTTAGTTAGATAACTTATATTCAGTATTAGTTGGATAACAACAATGTCAACTATATAAACCTAGTTAGAGTGGGAGTATGTATCTAATAAAACTACTTAAATCTTATCAAAGTGATCTATAGTTATATAAATTTTGTTTATTACCAAATTAATGACTACACATATTACGATATGTGGGTATCAAATACACATAAAACATCTTAAGTTACTTCTTAATAACTCCGATAACAATTTTAATGCTATATGTTTTATTTGTTTCTTGTTTGGGTAGAAAAAGGGAGACGCAATTTCTTTTCTTTAAATAATAAACGCACATTCCATGTTGAGTAGACCCATTAGCATCCACCACCAAGAATGCCATAACGGTCTTTGGTTCAACATCAAACATACGAAAATTCTGAGATAAAGAAAATGCATAGTTCACTAATCCATCCACCATACGATTAGTCTCTCTATACATATGAGTAATACGAATTATCCAGACCTTTAATAAAAAGTCATAGCACAACTATACTAGGAAAAACAGCGGATGAGAGCCATTTATCTCTGTCTGAAAAAAACCAACAACTACTTCCGAATCCACTTCTAGTTCAACACGTGTAATCCGATGTTCCCATGCTATTTGTTTTGTCGCCGCAAATATTTTTTTTCGCCACAACAGCAAATACAACATTTTGCGGTTATAAATTTTGAGCATTAATTTAATTTAGCATTGCATCTAACACAACTGTCTACGGTGACCAAACGAACATTACTATAATCTATATTTGATTTGGGAATTGATCCGAAGACATCATACTGATATCAACAAGTCAGTCCTTAACATATGTCAACTACATAAAACGAAGGTTGCGTACGTACGCTTAAAATTTTGTATAAACAATACTCAGTTTAGTTTATAGGAAACGTACTTACATTTTTTTTTGTTCTGTTCTAATAATAAGGCAGTATAGATTAGTCTCCGATAAGACAGTTTAGTAAACTTTTATACGTACATGCTAATAGTTTAGTCCCCAATTAGGCAGTTTAGTAATCGAAAAATATTGGTCAATTTTAGCTACACATGCTTTCTTCTTTTTTCTGTTATTATAAACTGTATTCAAAAGTTTTAATGAAAACAATAGAGAACAGATGAATGTACAGAATCAATGAAGCAAACAGACCAACAAATCGATTTTTCTTTTATGAATTAAAAGTTATAACAAGTAACTATCAAATATGAATTGTGTTTTCTATTTTTTTAATTGAATAATTCATTTCTAAATCTAGTATTTCTAAATTTATTTTTATTTTCTTCAGTAACACAAATTCCAAATGATAAACTGGATTTAAAAACAAAACATTATGAATTCAGTTTCATAACATATTGTCTTACAAATATAGTTATTATATTCTTCCCATCCGAATTGATAGATAATTATTTCTGTCATGAATTCTAAATAGTATTCAAATGTCTGGTATCATCAATATAAGAAGAGCTTTTAGGAATTTTTGTATAATTAGAAAATACAACATACCTTAATTATTGCAAAGAAAAAGCATAACTTATATAGTTACATGGATAATTTATTCAATCCACACAGTTTTAGCTATAGCGTAATAATAATACAAACCCAAGTCTTAGGAAAATAAAAACGTTACATTCAGTTTCACACTTATGATGTTTGTTCCAAACATAATTTTAAGATTTAGTTGCCAGATCCCGAGCCAGCCCTAGATCCAGCAAAAGAACCAGCAGATGAACCAGCGGAACCTCCTGAACCACCAGAACTTGAACTCGATGACGAGCTTGAGCTAGACGATGAACTAGACCGCGAGCCAGAACCAGAACCAGCTCCAGCGCCAGCACCAGAACCTGAGCCACCACCAATACCAATTCCCAACCCAACACCGAAACCTATCCCTAAGTCTTTCCTTGCAACCCGGCTCTCAGTTAACATAACCAAACTCGAAATAACCAATAAACTCATAAGAACGAGACCAAGTACCTTAGCCATTTTAAAATACTTTTTTTCTTTTATCTAAGAGTAAGAACTTAGAAGTATCGTTGCTTAATTTCTCTAAGGCTTGTTTTGGATATAGAAGAGTGAAAATATGTTAATGTATTTATAGAAGGTTTTGAGCTAGAGTGAGTTTCTGAAGTGGATGCCACTAAGTTCATTAACGTTGGACCAACTAGCATCGATCATTGTCTTATATTATTGACTTGTACACTCAAAGCCACATAAATGAATAGTTATTTAACTATTCGAATGATAAACAAATTATTCATTGTATTTTTCAGTCTTCAAAACCATACTCTTCTATATATTTTAGTTTTATCTTTATGTAAAGGCTCTTAATCTGATGTATATTGATTATGTAATATATGGTGCATACCAAATTGAAGACTTAGTATATCATAGTGATGACCATCAGTTTCATACTATTACGTATGCATGTGCAAAATTGCATTAATGTGAATTGAATCGTTTTCTAGGATTTTATAATTGGCTACCCGCCCACTAATGATGGTTAGTGGGAGCATTGGTAGTGGATCTTAATCGGTGAAATCAACCTCTAGTAAATAGACAAAGTTTTCAATAATACTTGGAAAAATGCCATTAAAATCTTGGAGAGTAAAATTTTATTGATTTAAATCATATACTTTTTAACTGTTCATTTAAATCATAATTTTTGGTTGATTTTCTATTTATTCTGAAACTTTGGTTGACTTTGCCAATTTAGGCACATCGGTAAATGGTCAGACGGAACAATTAAACATGGTTAATTTCTTATTAACTACATCCGTCAAATAATGAAACTGTTTTAAACCTAATCCAAAACACTTAAACGAAACCGTTTTAAACCTAACCTTTGGAGAAAATCTGAATCGATTAAGTGTTTTGGGTTAAAACGGTTTCGTTTTGTATTTGACAGATGTCGTTAACGAGAATTAATCCCGTTTAATTGATCTGTCTGACCATTTAACGATGTGCCTAAATTGGCAAAGTCAACCAAAAAGATAACAAGAAAACTAGCAAACCAGCCAAGAATCCATAAGTAAAACCAGCCAAGGAAGAATAAGTAAAAGAAACAGAGAGAAAGAGAAGTTACCTTAATTCTTTCTAATCTATACTGGTCTATATGTCTTCTTATTTCTTTTTCTTTTTCTATGGTTTCTGTTTTATTTTTGTATGTACACATATTTTATATTTTTTTTACATTTTTTTTTTCAACTTTCAATTTTTTTTTTTACATTTTTGACTTTTTCTATGGTTCATGATTGCTTATATTTTGCATTTGTTTTCCTTTCTTTCAATTGTTTCTATACAAAAACATATTGATTCTTTAGCATTTTCTTAACAAATTAACCAGAAGTAGTTAATTTAAACCAAAATTATCTATGTCATGATATATTGGTCATGCTATATTTAATAAAAATTCTACTTAATGGATTTAGTAAATTTTAATTCTATTATATATTTGTATTTCACATGTGTTCTGCTTTGTTTATATACCAAAACACATTAATTATGTAGTACTTTCTTAACAAATTAGTCTTAAGTAGTTAATGTAAACCAATATTATCTACGTCATGATATATTGAATAAAAATTACATTTAATGTATTTAGTAAATTTTTATTCTATTATATATTTATATTTTACATTTGTTTTGCTTTGTTTATATACCAAAACATATTAATCTTTAGTACTTTCTTAACAAATTAGTCTTAAGTAGTCTTAAGAATACATTCAACTAATATAGTCTCAATTTTTTATAGGAAAAAAGTCATATATTTTCATTATGTGACGGGTGGATTACAAGGTACCCTCACTCAAGACAATGTCAAGCTTGGAGACATAACACTTCAACGGCAAGATGTCATAGAGTCGACTAACCCTATTCGTTGTGATATATCTACATATTGGCTCATGTATTATATTTACTTTTTCGAACGTCTAAATATTTCAAAATAACAAACAAATAACATAATAATAATAATAATAAGTAACCAAATTGATATATTTTTTCGGTGTATTTTTTACTCATCATTGGTTTTTCTTTAAGGTCATTTCTATACAATATCTAGTACATATTGGTAGCATGCGACAATAATATAATGCAAATACATATGTAGTATCTACAAAACTAACTCAACAAAAAAAAAAAAAGCAATGTCATCAATTAACCCAATTAATGGACTACTAAGAATATCAAATAAAATAAATTGACTTAGAAAACTTGAATAATTAAATAACTTGAAAAAACATCAATTAAAAGGCACGTTGTAGTTCCTATTTATTATGGATCTTCATATCTTTCAGATCCATTTATTATGTACGCCATTAAAAAAAGTAATACTATTTAATATCTAAACAATGCTTTAATTCAATAAGTTTTAGTACCTTTTTTTTGTACAAGAAATCCCATAGATATAATTTACTTTTCATTTCTCTATTAAAAAAATGTCATTTCACATTTACAATGTGACTTTTGAAAGAAAATCCCATAGATATAATATAAATATCCATTTTTTAAGTCAGTTTTTAACTCATCATTAGCATATAATTTCATAATTTTTCGAAACAGAACTTAGAATTTAAATCTTCTTCAATTAATTATGACATAGCATAATAAATCAAGCATATTTATTTTCTTTTTTCTTTTTCCAGTATAATTCTCAATCCATGACCCACTACAGTATTGGGTCTTCAGGTCATATAAGGCCCAATAAAAGTCTCCACATAATATAAGGCCCAATTAAAATCTCCAGAACTTATAAGGCCCATTTAAAATATCGAGATGAAGCAAAAGACTATGGAAACAATTAAGGGAACGGATTCCCAAAAACGAAAAGAAAGATAAAGAAGAAAAATGAAGAATGTGATGAATCGAGTCTTCTTCTGCAAATCACTCTCTCTCGTCTTCCTCGTTCCTTCTTTCACTCGTTCCAGTCTCCGATTCACCTACTCCTCCTCCTCCGCCGCCGCAGCTTCTTCTCCTAACCGAGCCATTCACTGCATGGCTTCCGATTCCCCTCAACCCGGTGATGGTTCCGTCTCTCTTCCTCCTTCTTCCGCTTCGTCCGCCATTGATTTCCTCTCTCTCTGCACTCGCCTCAAGGTAAGCTTTCTATGATCCGCCTTACGATTTCGATAAGATCCGGTGGATTATGTGGTTATACAACGCAATGTCTGTCTTGTTGATGATGGATTGTATTGGAATCTGAATTCGTTATGGAATTGAAACGATTTTGAGCTCTATGTGGTTGCTTTTGATGATTTAAGTCCTCACTGATGTGTTTTTATGTGAATCTGGGTTAGCTTCATAAGGCATTTCTTCTCTCGCATTTCTCATTGATGGAATCTTTAAGAAGCTATGATTTGATATAGATGTTGGTTTAGAACCTCTAATGCAGTGTTGCAGTGTTTGTAAGATGATGTGTTGTTTAGATTTCTTGGATTTTTTTTACTAATGTAGGATGGATCTGTGTGGAGATCATACTGGTGATGGATTGTAGAATTCAATGCATTGTAACTTGTAAGTTTGTAAGATGATGTGTTGTTTAGATCTATGTGGATGTATTTTTTAAAAATGTTAAGATGGTTTTGTGTGGAGATAGATACAAACGTTTCATGCTTGATCGAATTAATTGGAATCTGTAGTGCATTGCGGAAATGAAACAATTTTAAGCCTTGGCTGCATCTGTTGATGTATTGTAGAATTCGAAACGATTTTAAGCTATGTGGATACATACTTTTATGATCTGTGATTACTAAGTCCTTGTACATAAGAAGTTTGTCTGGTGTTTTATAAGTGAATCTAGTGAGATTTTGTTTGTTGCTTCATCTATCAGAATTTATGTGTTGTATTGTTTGGTAAAACCTCTTTTGTATTATCAAATAGACAACTCCAAGGGCTGGATGGATTAAAAGAGACGTAAAAGATCCAGAATCAATAGCGGATCACATGTATCGGATGGGTCTTATGGCTTTAATTTCTTCAGATATCCTTGGTGTTAACAGAGACAAGTAAGTTTCGTGCTTGCTTTATATTAATTTCCAAGTTCAACTGCTGGAATTTAAACTCATTCATATTTCTTTTTTTTGCAGATGCATGAAAATGGCAATTGTTCATGACATTGCAGAAGGTTAGTTCTTTCACTTTCTTGAAGAGTAAATCACCAATCACAAGCTATTTAGGAATTATCGTTTGAATTCGATAATTGTTGTTGAGCAGCCATTGTAGGAGACATTACACCTTCTTGTGGGATATCTAAAGAAGAGAAAAACCGAAGAGAAAGTGAAGCACTTGAACACATGTGCAAACTCTTGGGAGGAGGAGAAAGAGGTCAGTTCTCTGATATTATTCTAATACCTTAAACATCTTCGTTCTATCTTCTTGTGCTCATTTTGCTTAAAACACTTGTCACTTCTAAAATTGTATATATTATGGTAATTTCAGCTAAAGAAATCGCTGAGCTTTGGAGAGAATATGAAGAGAACTCTTCACCTGAGGCCAAAGTTGTTAAAGATTTCGACAAGGTTGAGCTGATACTACAAGCTTTGGAATACGAACAAGGTTATAACCTCAACAAAAATTCTAATTCGAAGATAGATTCAGCAGAAGCTAAACTCGTATTGTATGTTTGTTTGTTTTACGCAGCGCAAGGGAAAGATCTAGAAGAGTTTTTCCAATCAACCGCAGGTATTGTCTATCGTACAGTTTATAATCCAAATTCACAATCTCTACATGGTTGCAGGCTTTTATAAGCTTATCTCTGTTTGATTCAGGTAAGTTCCAAACTGATATAGGCAAGGCGTGGGCGGCCGAGATTGTTTCAAGAAGACGAAAGCAACATTAGTTCTCACATGATACTTTTCACTGGAGTTAAAATACTCGTACGTTTCAAATATAATCTTCGTTGCTGTCTTAACGTTTTCAATAGCTATCTTTAACTAGTGACTGTTGTATATGTAGTAGCTAGCTAATGAAGATCAAAATACTTAATCAAGCTCGATTTTTTTTTAATTGGTAAGCAAAAGAAACTTGAACATATATATAAACATACATATTGGAATTAGCTAGATGAGGTTCGGTCCATAGCAATGGCATCGAGGCCGGCCAAACTCATATTCAACAACTCCTTCACTGACTTTAGGACTCCCATATGTGTTTAAGCAACAAGTTGTGCATTTAGCATTTGTGCCTACGAACAGCTTTGGCCCGCACTCGCCTTTGAACGTTTGAAATACAGCCTCGCTCGTCAGGGTTACTACATGTTGACACATATATATAATCATCGGCACAAGTTAATTATGAAGGACAACTACAAAGTATAATTATAGAGAAATTATAGAAATTAATACCGGTTGAAGACACCAAGACCACAAGCAAGAGAACGGTGAAGCTGAGGTTCTTTGCCATTTCTTTTCTGAAATATTAATAAGAGTAAGGAGGTGTTATTGGGTTCTAATTTATAAGAAGGTTAGGGGGATTTGGTTTGTGATCTATATAGTGTTTTAATGACTTTAAATGTTATGTATATATATTATGTTATTATCCAATCAAGATTTTATTAAAAATATACTAAAGTTTGGTGTTATCACCTATTTTAATCTAGGGGTTTCTTTTTGAGAACAAATTAAAGTGTTCATTTTTTTCCATCCATTGAAATGAAATGTGGATTTAGATCCATAACTCTAGTTTCTCAAAAGAATTGCTACCTGGATAAATAATTAGGCCCAAATATAGGAGATTGTAGTCCCATAATATATAGCCCACAAGGCCCAATACTAACACTGGAAATCATCCGAAAAAACTGTTCCCCGGAATTATCTCGCTCGCCGACGCCGTCGACGATAAACCCTAAACACCGCCATTATCTTAATTACTCGTATAATAATGACGTCATCATCTTCTTCCTTCAAAGTCCACCACCACTCTCAGAAAAGGAAAGAAAAAACAAAAAAAAACAGATAACTCTCTTTTCATGAAAAGCTGACTCTATGACTTCTTCCTCTCGCCGTCTTCTTCCTCTCGGAGCATCGCTTACTGTAAATCTCTCTCTCTCTCCTCCATCATTTCCATTACTACTATATAACACCGATGATGATCGAGTTCGTTGTGATTTCAGAGAGGAACAGTTGCTTCCGATCAAATCCGAAATGGTGAGTTCTTATTCTAATGGCTTAAAAATCAAATCTGAAATGGTGTGTTCCTAAGGAATTAAGATCGTTGGAATTTTGCCTTCAGGATTTCTAAAATGTTTCCGAGGATGCGCCACCGTTACTACGTCGGAGTCGGCGTTAGCTAATCTAGAAGCGAAATACGCCGTTGCGTTGCCGGAATGTTCTAATGTGGATGAAGAGATCACCAAGATCCGGGGAGAGTTCGAGCTAGCGAAACAGAGGTTTCTTAATATCCCTGAAGCACTTAATAGTATGCCTAAGATGAATCCTCAAGGTGAGTGAGCTATTCATATACATTCTTAATTTGTGATTGTGTTCTTTGTTACTGATTGAGTTTGGGTGATGATGATGCTTGTGTGTAGGGATATATGTTAATAAGAATCTGAGATTGGATAATATACAAGTTTATGGATTTGACTATGATTACACTTTGGCACACTACTCATCTCACTTGCAGAGTTTGATCTATGATCTTGCTAAGCAGCATATGGTTAATGAGGTAGACTCTCTTATGGAAGTTTCTTAATAGTAATTTTTGGGTTGTGAGTATTGTTTTGAGAATTACTTGTTCTTCGTTCTTGCAGTTTAGATATCCTGATGCTTGCGTCCAGTTTAAGTATGATCCGACTTTTCCCATCCGAGGTTTGTACTACGATAAACAAAAAGGATGCCTCATGAAATTGGATTTCTTTGGATCTATTGAGCCAGATGGGTGTTATTTTGGTCGTCGTAAGGTATTTTGTTATCGGATTTTGTCTCTTATGTTGGAAATTTCTGCTTTTGGATGGAGGGTTTGAGCCCTTGGCAATTTTATTATTGTACAGCTAAGTAGGGAAGAAATAGAGAGTATGTATGGAACCCGACACATAGGTCGTGATCAAGCGAGAGGTCTGGTAGGATTGATGGATTTCTTCTGTTTCAGCGAGGTGAATTTAACAACCTAATAATTGCTTTCATACATAGAACCGTGGTATTGTCATATTTGATAACAGCATCTTTGTTTTACCTTTTTTCCAGGCTTGTCTTATAGCAGACATGGTCCAATATTTTGTTGACGCCAAACTTGAGTTTGATGCTTCTAACATCTACAATGATGTCAATCGTGCTATTCAACATGTTCACAGAAGTGGATTGGTTCATAGAGGGATACTTGCGGATCCTAACAGATATTTGCTGAAAAATGCAAGTGAAAGTCCTTAAATTATCTTCACCTGTTATATTACTTTTGATTGTTATATTTCTGAAGAGCAATTTACTTTTCAGGGTCAGCTTCTACGTTTCCTGAGAATGCTAAAAGATAAAGGAAAGAAGCTTTTTTTGCTGACCAACTCTCCATATCATTTTGTTGATGGTGGAATGCGCTATCTGATGGAGGTGATTCACATTTGAATAGCCATAAAACTCTTTTGTTTTCCCGTTTAAATAGCACTAGGGACAATTAAGTTCAACACTCTTCAGTTTTATATAGTTGTCTATAGTGTTCTTAGGGCTAGTTCTGAAGTTTCTTTTTTTTTTTTTTTTGGGTGGAAGTGGTTCTTGACCTCTATTTGTGTGCTTATTGTTCGTTAGGACTCTTTTGGCCTCAGAGATTCCTGGCGAGAGCTCTTCGATGTTGTGATTGCTAAAGCAAATAAACCAGAATTTTATACATCTGAGCACCCTTTCCGGTAAGTTTTCGTTATTCAGAGACGCTGTGTTCTTGTGTAAAGTTTGTTTGTCTTGTGGAATTGATCGCGTGACTCTTTTTATTGCTATTAATCCTTGTAGTTGTTACGATTCTGAGAGGGATAATTTGGCATTTACAAAAGTGGATGCATTTGATCCAAAGAAAATTTACTACCATGGCTGTCTTAAATCCTTCCTTCAGATCACAAAGTGGCATGGCCCTGAGGTACTCTTTACTACAAGCTGATATATGCCAATTTGTAACTTCATGCTTTGAATACATTTTAAAGACAGACTACAACATGTTCTGTTCATAGGTGATCTATTTTGGAGATCACTTATTTAGTGATCTAAGAGGGCCTTCAAAAGCTGGTTGGCGAACTGCTGCCATAATTCATGAGCTCGAGGTTACTTTATCATACTTGATATTGATATATAGCCTTTCAGCTGATTGTATTCTCATAAGTGTTTGTACATCATTTAAACCCAACCTTGTATACTGAGTTCTCTTTGTGATGTTTTTTTGGTTCAGAGAGAGATACAGATACAAAATGGTGATGGCTACAGGTTTGAGCAGGTATAGTCATAGCTTCCTCTTTTACTTCTCAAGAATGGCTTTCTAGTTATAGGATTTATACATGTGTGTATCATTATCGAGGACATAAGTCATAAGTACTTAAAGACGTGGAGAATCATAGATATTGTACTTGAAACAGAACCTATGTGTACAAACTAAGTCTAATAAGACTGATATTTTTGGCTTAAACTCAGGCAAAATTCCATATTATCCAAGAGTTACTCGGTAGATTTCATGCGACTGTATCAACTAACCAGAAAAGCGAAGCATGCCAATCTCTTTTGGATGAGCTGAACAATGCAAGACAGAGAGCACGAGACACTATGAAACAAATGTTCAACAGATCTTTCGGAGCTACATTTGTCACAGACACTGGTCAAGAATCAGCATTCTCTTATCACATCCACCAGTACGCAGACGTTTACACCAGTAAACCTGAGAACTTTCTGTTATACCGACCCGAAGCTTGGCTTCACGTTCCATACGATATCAAGATAATGCCACATCATGTCAAGGTATGCATGCCCGTGAACCTTAAAAGAACCTCATTTCAATTTTTATCGATGGATTCGATTTGTGAATTTTGAAATTATAGAGCTTAACTAAAACCTCTTGTCTACTTTTCAGGTGGCTTCAAACCTTTTCGGAACCTGAGACAGGTTTCATTCCTCTAAGAACTGATAGACATATCATTTTGCGATACATGGAATCTTTCTTGTGTCGGAAGTTTGATCGGAAGAAGAAAGCAAGCAGCTATTAGGGTTTCCAATTGCAAGAGGACAACAAGAAAAGGTTTACAAAATCAATCTCAGATTCTTTCTGCTGATAATGATTCTTTTGTATCAAAATCACTGTTTTGATCATTCATTTCCAAAACTAAGTGTGGCTAACACTTAAAAATAAAGGATGTATTATGGTAATAAATTTCTAGTAATTTATTTAGTATTTTTTTGATATCAAATTTCTGAAATTATTTATATGAGATCAGAATCTTTGAATAATAAATCTATACTTATCACATAATTTACCAATACCTAAGAATACGAGATTAACTTCTTCTTTTTTTCATAGGTGATGATTAGCTTATTAATCTAAATGGGTAAAAAAGCTTATAGAGCCTTATAGGAAGAAATTTATTCAGTCAACTAAACCTAATTTAAAATTTACAACTTTATAAGTTGGACTAATTTTCTACTAAAACGGGAAATGTTTGTCTTTATCTACATTTAAATTGGATTCTATTAACAGAAATTTAAATACAAAATAAGATCTCTCAACCTTTTATTAGCTTTACTTATTTTGGCAATTCAATTCAATGCTTAGATTTACATAAGAGTTTTAAGCATGTTTTGGCTCTATATTGTTCTCCTATAAATTTACTCTGTTTTAAGACAAACAAAATTAAACACAAATTACAAAAATCAAGCCAGAAGAATCAAATGGAGTTCTCTATGAAACCTTCAACTCTAAAGGTAACGCGATTTAAAACTAATGACATCCTTTTAAACTTATTTTGTAGTGAGTTTTAATAATGAATGTAAAACCACAAAATATTGAATCTTTTCTTTTTCTTTAAAACAGATGATTCGGACAAGTTTTTGTATATTAGTAGTTTTGGCAATTAGTAGTTTTTCGACGATTGAATCTCGGGATCTAGGCACCAAAGGACTGGCAAATACTGAGTATATGGCGTTGAATTGTCGAAAACATAGCGCTGTTTTGACGGAATTTGGAGCTGTTGGTGATGGAAAGACCTCGAACACGAAAGCGTTTAAAGAAGCCATAGCCAAGCTTGCTCCAAAGGCAGCCGATGGCGGGGTGCAACTCATTGTTCCACCAGGTAAATGGCTAACCGGAAGTTTCAACCTCACCAGCCATTTTACTTTGTTCATCCAAAAAGGTGCAACTATTCTTGCTTCTCAGGTATATATGGTTCCCATCTTGTCTTATACAAAATTTTAATTTAGATAAATATTTCTTGCATAGTCATTTTAAAAGACTCATTTACATGATTTGATTTTTTTTTTTTTAATGTATTTATAAAAATAGGATGAATCTGAGTATCCAGTGGTTGCACCTTTGCCATCATACGGACAAGGACGAGATGCAGCAGGACCAACATTTGCTAGTTTAATCTCTGGCACAAACCTAACTGATGTTGTTATCACCGGTAAGGTTAACCAAAAAATGAATACAATGTCATATCAAAACTATTTAATAAATTACGAACAATTTGACCATAAAACTCAAATCCTTTAATGTAATAAGAATCAATGCTCTATAAGATCTTGAAGTATGTATTTTTTTTAGTTTAGACGAATTGATCAAATTTATGTGTTTTGGTTAGGTAACAATGGAACGATCAACGGGCAAGGGAAATACTGGTGGGTGAAGTATCGGAGTGGTGGATTTAAGTCGATCACAAGACCTTACACAATCGAAATCATATCATCTAAACACGTTCAGATCTCAAACATTACGATCATCGATTCGCCTGCATGGAACATTCATCCCGTGTATTGCAACAACGTTATTGTCAGAGGCGTTACCATTCTTGCTCCTATTGATTCTCCTAATACCGATGGAATCAACCCGGGTAAGTCCATATCAAATAGTTAGAATTTGTTTTTCATTTGCTTATTCCATTTTTATGTTGTTGTATTCTAATCACTTCGATTTATTTGTTATTAGATTCATGCACCAACACTTTGATAGAAGACTGTTATGTAGTCTCCGGAGACGATTGCATTGCTGTGAAGAGCGGTTGGGATCAGTTTGGTATCAAAGTCGGCATGCCAACGCAGCAATTGTCGATTAGAAGGCTCACATGCATATCTCCCGATAGCGCGGGAATTGCGCTCGGGAGTGAAATGTCCGGTGGAATCAAAGATGTTAGAATCGAAGACATTACATTACTCCAGACACAATCCGCTATCCGAATCAAAACCGCGGTTGGTCGTGGTGGTTACGTCAAAGACATTTTCGCTAGAAGGTTTACAATGAAAACCATGAAGTACATTTTCTGGATGAGCGGTGCATACAACCAACACCCTGTTTCAGGGTTCAATCCCAAGGCTATGCCTCAGATTACAAACATTAACTATCGTGACATGACCGCGGATAATGTCACTCAACCCGCAAGGCTAGACGGGTTAAAGAACGATCCTTTCACAAAGATATGTATGTCGAATATAAAAATTGCTTTGGCTCCTGAGCCAAAGAAGTTGTTGTGGAATTGTACGGACATTTCCGGGGTTTCGAGTAAGGTGACGCCCAAGCCGTGTAGCTTGTTGCCGGAGAATGGAGCTCCGGTTGACTGTGCTTTTCCGGTTGATAAGATTCCTATTGAATCTGTTGTCCTGAACAAATGCTCGGCTTAGAGATTGTTCCTGAGATAATACTTATTTCCTTATAAATGTATACATTGTCTTGTAACAATGAAGTGTATTAATTTCCTTAGATAACAATGTCGTCCCAGCCTTTATTGTATAAAGTTGAGGTACATGCAATATTGGTTTTAATATACGTAAGCATACAAAGTTACAAAATTATTTTGTTTGAATTGCAAAGTTACAAATTAGTTTAGTGAAACTAAATAAAATTCTGTAATTAATTGATACGAAGAGTAATAAACATTTTGTATGTTTATGATTAAAAATTGTAAATGTTGTAGTTAATTATGTTTGCAAAACTATATTACCATCTATACAAGAGTTGATATTTAAAACTGCGTTTATTCTACTCGTTGTTATCTATTTATAACTAGTTTTGTTTAGAAAGTTATATAAATGATCCAATTTTGTTTAATATCGTAGGATATTTTAAAATTTGTTTGCTCTACTCGTTCGTTTAGCACAAAATATATGTATTTTGATTGTTGTACCTATCTAGGATGAAGCTCACTCACGGTGTCATCGTAAATAATCTCTCCACCACAATCGTTACCTACTAATTTCTAGCTACTTTGTTGTCAAACGTCAACTTCCAATATTATTATAATTATTTTTTTCTTTTTTTTTTAGCTTTTCTTTTCGTGTGGGCTTTATTTTTGCGGGCATGTTGGTTTAGTCACGCGGTTGCAGCAGTAGCAAACGTAACGTTTTTTACGCTGAATTAAATCGACGTTTCAAAATTATAACTGCAGAACGTAGTGTTTCCCGAGTGCAGCCGCATATACCTACGGCAGCAACCTATGGCGATCAAAACAACGAAAACATTTGTGTTCGTTGCAGCCGCATATACCTACGGCAGCAAAACAAACATATCCAATATTTTTCTTTCTCTAGTACATATATGTTCTATTAGCAGGATAATGGTTATGCATTTTTCATTTCATAGATTTATTGTAGAAACAAATAGCTAGCTATACGAAATATAACAAAATAACATGGCCACACATCTTATATTTAAAAATATAAAATTAATTGCACAAATTAAATGTATAGAATACCTACATATATCAATTGTATGATAATATGTAATCAACATCGCGACCATCTTATTACAATACACCATTTGTCGTAATTCGATGTTGACCATAAAAATGTTTCAGTTTTTTTTTATAATTGTTTTATTAAATTGTTGTATATTATATAAATTATAAACATATTCTACATCTAATAAATTATTATATATAATGTATTGGTTGTTCTCTTATAATTATAGTTTTTAATTAGTTTTAGTTATCAGTTAAAATTTAAATTAAAAAATATTATATATTACTCAAGTAAGTAGATTGGTTATTTTACATTCTCAATAAATAAAAAAAATATTTCCTACAGTTTTTCATTTGAATCTCTTGAATCAACCCAATATATATGTAAATATTTATTTATTTTTTGAAATAGAAAAAAATTTCTGCTGAAATAAATTGAAAATTCAGGAACCTAGAGAAGTGCAGATTTATGCTGTCTCACAATTTCATACCATCATACCACAAACATATTCACATGGGTTATTGGATGAGTACTTAATTAATGGATCTAAAAATATATTGTTTTTCTGAAAACCAAATTTATTACCATATTATTTGATGTTACGGTTACAAAAAAGTACATCATATGGTTTATACAAAATTTGTAGTCTAGTGTTTAGCAAGGGAACTTGCATTGGCACACACTAAATTCAAAAAGGGTGTTACAAAATCCACGTCCACCATTGTATCTTTGTGCGCATTTTGCATCACAACATTGAGTATTACAGGCTACACCGCAATTGCCAAGGCCACCATTGCAAATCTTTCGGGAACAGTCGTAAACGCATGTGCACGACAAATTCCCAAGGATACCTTCACATTTGCTTTCACACGATGGCCCGTGTATGGCCTTACATCTTTGGTCACAGCCGGCGTTGCAAGGGCCTACGACCTCGTTGCATTTACCTGCTCTTGCCTGTTCAACAACTAGAGCATTGTGTACCATATCACTTCGAATCCAAGCTTTTATAGAACATATGTGAATCGTGATACCAACATATCAAAATGAATAAAAGAAACATGACACTTTAAAAATACCTGAGGCAAATATGATAAGTATGCTAACAAGGGATACAAGTGTAAGTGTCCTCTCCATGCTTTCACGTTTTCTAGTTTTCTTCTAAACTTTTCTATTAAGATAATTGTTTGTTGTGTTATTGTGGCATTTCGTTTATCTATTTATAAGCAAGCTTAGGACTCACAAATACTAGACATTAATGTGTTATCATGATCTTTTTCCTTATAAACATATTTGTCAGTTATAAAATCTTTTCTTTCCATTTAAGAGGATTATATGATGTCGTAAACCAATAAAATGCTTGGCATCAGTCCTTAAAAGCTATAATATTTCACAATTAAGAAGAAAATTCCCATATTTAAGTAGAGATATACAGCTCTAGTATGGGTTACAATTTACATATCATTCCTTGCCTTGCCTCTTAATACATATTCCAAAAATAGAACACAAAAGCTTCATGAACATATCTTCTATTAGTCATTATAATATATTTCATGAGTAAAAATGAATTTACATTTATTTTATAAAAATATATGAAAATAATAAATAATAGATAAGGTAATAATAAATTGATTTGCAAAATTAAATAAAATAATTAATGGACACATAATTAAACTATTGAAAACTGGGAAATGCTAGATTCTTTCAAAAATAAAATCAATTAAATTACTATTTCTTGTTTATGCTTTATAAATTTTAAATGATTAAATTGTATGTTAAAAATTAAGGTAAAGACACATATTAACCATCTTTCATGTGTATAATAAGGTGATATATATACAACTATACAAGTTGTGTTTTTCTATTGATAAATCTTCTATGAATTTTCAATGTTTATGTTTTGTTTGTAATTCAGTTATCCTAAACACACAGAATTTGAATATGCAAAAATACCATCATTTTAGGGACCACTTCATCAAACAGATACGACTTGAGAAAAACTATAGTGAAGGATATTTTCGATTGTTTAACTCATTATGTTAACCACTGTCTGAATTATTTTTGTAAAATCTTGTTCTTTCGTAACATATATCTTATTTTTTTTTTACTTATCTTATAAATCTTGTCTCTTCGCCTTAATTTTCTTTAACTATAATTTTTTCATCAAATATATCTAATATTTTTATCGCTATAAATAATTTTGCAACATTGGTTCTAATCATAGTAAAGATCTATTTTTTACTTAGAGTTGCGTCTCTTCGTTATAATTTGATTTAACTATCACATTTAATGGTTGTGTTTTTACGAAGAATTGTGTGTTTGATTTTTTTTTTCTACTTAAAGCTGCGTCTTTTCACACTAATTTTTTTCAATTGTATATGTATTTTTATTATAAATATCATTTTTATGGTTTTTTTTTTCTCTAAGAGTTGATTCTGTTAAACAGTATTTTTATTTTTTACTAAAGCTTTTTTGCAAAAATACCTTTTTCCATACAACTTTGCAAAAATACCCTATCTTGTTTTCTATTTTCAGAAAAATACTCTTTTTCTTTATACAAAGTAACTAAAACTCTAAATACTAAACCTTATCCCTTCAAAACTATACCCTAAATGTAAAATAGAGAAACCAAACCTAAAAACAAAATCTAAATATTATAACTTATTTTAATTATGTAAAATAGGATAAAAATGAAAATGGCCAAAACAAAAGATACTTTTGCAAACAAGGCATTAGTCAAAAATTCTCTAATTTCAATTTTACTGTCATTTGTTTTTTGGTAGGATCGATTTTATTGTCAGCGCAAACCTTTAAATTAGTTCATTACATACATCACTTTTATTTTGAAATTTCTTTCTAAAATTCTTAATCATCTAAAAAATTTAGAATAAGTTCTTCTAGTTTCTAGTTTTTCTTTAAAATAAAAAAAAAATATTGAAGTAATTAATATAAAAATTGTCGTCATAAAAAAGATAAAATACTAATAAAAAAATGAGTGGCGTTCTATAGAACCATTTATTCAGTTTCTCGATCGTTCAATAGATTACCAAACACAAATGTGAAGATGAGTTATATACTATATCGTTCACCCACCTTTCTCCTATTTATTACTTCTTCCCCTTCTTCTCCTCCTCACGCGTCTCTCTCTATATAACTCAAAAGTATCATAAAGATATTTTCAAGAACATAAAGAAGAAGAAACTGATGAATCAAGAAAAGCCCACTTCTTGTTGTTGTGTTCTTGATGCTTCCACTTATGTTGGTTTCTGGATTCTCAAGAGATTGCTCACTAAAGGTTACTCTGTTCACGCAGCTATCCGTAAAAACGGTAAAAAATACCATTCAAAATTCTCTTATATATGGGTACAATAAAGTTTTTACCATTTTATCTTTTTTCTAATTGGTTTTGACCAATTTGGTGAAATGGGTTTAAGTTCTTGAATAAGTTACAGTCAAATCTTGATTTTGAACAATACAAAGTCTGATGAGGATTTTGGTAATAGGGGAGAGTATGCTTGAGGAAAAGATCAGAGATATGGAAGCTACAGAAGAGAGATTAGAGGTTTATGATGTTGATGTGTTAGATTACCAAAGCATACTCGTTTCTCTCAACAACTGTAACGCTGTGTTCTGTTGCTTGGACAACCCTGCAGGATACAATGTGAGTTTTAGTATTGTCTTCTATCACTTCTCTGTTTGTTTATGGTTTGGGAAAACTGAGATTTTGTGTTTAGGAGGAGAAGGAAGTGGATTTGGAAGTGAGAGGAGCTATTAATGTGGTGGAAGCATGTGCAAGAACAGAGAGTTTAGAGAAGATTGTGTTTTCATCTTCATTGACTGCTGCGATTTGGAGAGATAACATTGGGACTCAGAAAGATGTTGATGAGAAGTCTTGGAGTGATCTTGACTTTTGTCTCAAAAAGAAGGTAATATTAGTATTTTACTATTTTTATTTCAACTATATACTTTTTATATTTATTATCATTTTCTTGAAAAGTTCAAGATTCAGAAACATATTGGACCCACTGTTTTGTAAAATAGGATAGGTTTCTGAACAATTATTTCATGCACTTTTTCTTCAATCAATCTGAAATGTCTAATTAACTAATGATGTTTTGAAAATTGCAATTTTGTTAGAACTTTATAATTAAATGGTTCTTCATAAAATGTATTGACATATGTCATGTGTTTATCTAGAATCATTTTGGTCAATATTCAATGTAAGACTGCCTTAATAAAATATTAAATAGGTCAACCCTCTTAACTAAATCCAACCTAGATCATAATCTAGAATACTAGTCAATTTGTTTTGTAATTACTTTTTAATTAAGATTCTACGATGAAGTTAAGTTTTTCTTAGTACCAAACTTTTTGTGTGTGGCAGCTATGGCATGCTCTTGCGAAAACACAATCTGAGAAGGCAGCTTGGGCATTAGCCATGGACCGTATGGTTAACATGGTCTCGGTTAACCCGGGCCTAATCGTTGGACCATCAGTGGCTCAACACAACTCTAGACCCACCATGTCTTACCTCAAAGGTACACACATTATAATTTTTACAAACATATCCATTCATGTTAGATAGATGTATAATAAATAATAATCTAATTATGGTGACAATTTGTAGGAGCTGCACAAATGTATGAGAACGGTGTGTTAGCATACGTAGACGTAGAGTTTGTAGCGGACGTTCACATTCGAGCATTCGAAGATACTTCGACTTGTGGAAGATACTTTTGCTTCAATGAGATTGTGAATACGGAAGATGAAGCTCTCAAGCTTGTGCAAACTCTATCTCCTTTAATACCTATGCCACCAAGGTACATATTTTTATTATTCTTTTTACAATATAACCTTTTTATTAAGGTATGTTTATAACTTTGTAATATTGGATTTAGGTATGAGCAAGAGATGCAAGGAAGTGAAGTTTATGAAGAGAGATTGAGAAACAAGAAACTAAGCAAGCTGGTGGAAGCTGGCTTTGCTTGTTAAAAATTAAAGGGCAAGAAAATTACAAAGAAATATGTTATAAAAAAAAATTATTTACAGTTTTGTTAATTAAAAATAGCTTGTTTATTTATTTATTTACTATATTGTAATCTCAATTCAGTATTTGTATTTTATATATTTATTACTTGAAATAAAAATAATAATAAAAATGTGTTACTCATAGAAATGTGAATCTTTGTTATGTACACTGAGGTCAAGTAGCAACAAATAACAAAAAGAATATTGTATAAATCATGGAATGCTACAAGACTACACATTTGCAAGCTAAGATAGATGACAATATAAATGTTAACATGTGTTTAAAGTGTGTATAGCTAACTTTTGATGAATGGAATTTATCAATTGGGTACTATATTTTCTACAATACCAAACGTGTTATAAATGATGAGTATTTACATATAAATACTAGACCATTTGTACGATTACGATCCACACATTTTTGTTGTAGTCGATTTATCCACACTTTCCTTTCTGCAAGTTGTGATGTTTATTAGACATGACTAAGAATCGCACAAACAATATAAAGACAAATTCTGCGATTATCTAATGCAATATAAAGACAGATTTTGATGATTATTACGTTTTAAAGTTCATGAAGTTGTGATGTTTATTAGACGTGGAATATATTATTAAAGATGATGTATTCCACGTCAAATTAGGATGATCGAAGCTGACGTGACGGTGGAAAAAGAGCCGTCACTTTTCTTCCCAGAATATAAGGCATATGTGAAGGCTTAACAAAATATAAATCAGCAGAATATAAGTACTTTTTAAAAAAATAAATGTAAGTGACCGTAAAATCATTCGAATATTTAGTATGCTTATTTTGCATTTTTTTTATATAGAGGGTAGAGTTGCAAAAATTGACGACTTGAATGGTTTATTTGCACTAAACCCTATTAAAAAACCTTAAGCTAACAATTTACAATACGTGAAAACATGTTGAACTTATACACCAAACTGAAGGATCACAAATTGATTGGATGCTAGAATATCTTGTTTTCAACCTATTTTTATTTAACACCTAAAATTTTTCAAAATCACAACTTTACTTAAAAAATATTCATTATAAAATACTTTTAAAACCTAAGCGTTAAATTTACAATACGTGAAAACATGTTGAACTTATACACCACTGACGGACCCACAAAGGGACTGGATGCTCGGCCCGGTTTGTTTTTCAACGTATTTAAGTTTAACACTTAGATTTAACCCAAAAAGAATATTTTGATTTATTAAAAATTAAACTTTACTTGAAATTTGATCAAGATTTTTAGTCTAAATCAGAAAAATAGAAATAAAAAACATAATTTTTTTTTGAATGTATATTTTATTTTATATCAAAATCAATTGTTCTTAAATTACTTTAATTTTAAAAAGTTAGATCAATTGTTCTTAATTTATTTTTAATTTTAAAAAATTAGATCAATTGTTCTTAATATATTTTTAATTTTAAAAAATTAGATCAATTGTTCTTAATTTATTTTTAATTTTAAAAAAGTTAGAAAAGTTAAAATATACCTGTGATTAGTCTTTACTCTTACGGTACGGATGATGTAATGTTGCAAAGATCATCATGGGAATTCACAAAGACTCTATATGTATATAAAAGACATTCGTTTTCTTCGACTACACCATCGAACCTTGATGAGTGATCTCCACCCTGAAACAAAAGTGTTGAATTTCACCATCAAAATTGCAGAGTGCAGAGAACATTTGGAAATCAACAGAAACATCAAAAGACACATCAAACACACCCTAACGTACACAAAGACACACTTTTCTAGCTACTTGAGAGCTACACAACTCAAAAACTGCAGTCACGCTCAACAAACAAATTCATTTACACAAACAAGGTTGGACCTCAAAAACGAGAGCCCAATAACACATCAACAGCTTCAATTGCAGAACAGAAAACACAAAATGAGCATTAATCAACAAAAAGACATAACCCAGGAAAAATCTTGATTATCTAACAATGAATACACAAAACAAATAAACATACAAATGAGACATATATAGGAATCATAAGGTTAACATGATTGATGAACTAAAAAAGTAGACAAAAATGGCTTGCATTGCATCATTCCAATCGTATATGCATATATGACTATGAGATTGAGTTCTGTATGTTGCAGACACGTCTATGTGGTACGGGAAGCAACATAAACTCAGTATAGTAATCTAATAAACCAATGCAATGAAACTCACAAATCAAATCAGTAAAGCAGTATATACCTCGGTTATAAATGTAGTAATGGTCTGATGCTACATGATCCTTCTTCCTTTTGAAAACTGTGAGGAAGTCCTCTTGATCAAATCCTCACAGTAATAGAGAACATCATAGTGACCTGTAAAGACAATATAACCAAAATCAAAAACCAAGAGAACAACAACAGAGAAGTAGAACCAACAGCTCCTATCAAGGGTAAGCAACCTTTTCTGCAAATCAATGGATTTGTATTATTAGTTAGCAAAAGAGGAACTCTAACATTGATACTGATTATACAAACTCATATAAAAAAGGGAGATACAAAGGAGACAGAGAACCACGAATACTCATTACAAAACAGAAGAGATGAATAATAACAATACCGTGAAATCATAAGGCCAACAACATGATTGATGATGGCTTGCATCAATCGTATACGGCATAGACTATGAGATTGAGTTTTGTATGTTGTTGCAGACACGTAATTCAATATGGTCGGAAAGCAACCACAATCCAACATGAGTTCAGTAATAAGTTTAATAAAACAACGCAAGTAAGATATAAAGTGGTGAATACTCACAAATCTATCAAGAATAAACAACCAACGTTGTCAGTCACCAGCCAACTAGACCATCGTCGTCATCTTTGCCGATCCTTGACTGAAACTTGGCGTTGTTGTTCTGTGATGCTCTGCATCTAACGCTGCAAAAATTGCAGACTCTGCTGGTCCTTGTGCTGAAACCTCCCTCCATGGTCTGCCTTGTTTCTGTAGCTGGACTGGTAAAGAGAAACTCATGAGTCTACACATAGGGATATAATTTGACAATGTCTCCTCAACAGTTCACAAACAAATCAACATTGTAAAGCTCTAGACCTACCAAAAACTGTGAACCATAAAGGCTGAGACATAGAACTATTAATACTCATTACAAAACCAAAGAGTTGAATATAAACAGTACCGTGAATCATAAAGGTTAACATGATTGATGAACCTAAAAAAGTAGACAAATTGGTTTGGCTTGCATCAATCGTATATGGCATAGACACCTATAAGGCTATAACGACTATGAGATTGAGTTCTGTATGTTGTTGCAGACACGTGATTCAATATGGTCGGGAAGCAAACACAATCCAACATGAGATTCAGTAATAAGTTTAATAAAACAATGCAAATCAAACCAATTAAGCAGTATACCAAATCTTGTAATTCCAAAAAAGATGATGATTGCAATAACAAAACCCGTAAAACTGGACACAAGAGATCAACAACAAAAAGACCATATCCAGACAGAGATAGATTCCAAAGTCAGAGAGGAACAAGAAGAGATAGATCCAAAGAAACAGAGCAGTGTACCTTGAAGGAGAAAGAGGAAGCAAGAGCACCACCATGAAGACGAAGAGGAACCAAAACAGAGAGACGACGAAGAAGAAGAAGAAGAGGAACCAAAAGCTTCGACAGCCACGTTTGATCGCTCTGCTTCATATCTAACCCTAGATCATCTGACCGTATCTCACACGTCACAACTACAAATCGAGGAGAGGAAAGCTAAAGGTACAAGCTTTTTCAGCCACGATGAATCCAAAATAAACAGAGCAGTGTACCTTGAAAGGGAAAGATGAAGCACCACCATGAAGACGAAGGAGAGGAACCAAAAGAGAGAGAGACGACTAAGAAGAAGAAGAACCAGAAAACCTCGACCGCAAAAATATTTGATTAATTTGCTAGATGCATAATCTTTATGAACTAGAAATCCTATTAGCGCGAACATCGTATAATATCACCTACTTGTCATATTACCAAAATACAAAAATACAATAATAATAAAAGTTGGGCTTTACTCCACAATTTAATGGGCTTCAAAAGATATTTGGGCTTACTGGAGTAGTAAAAAACACGAAGACGCTAACACTTGACTTCCAAAAAATAAAAACTTTAGGGTTTCAGTGCACTCTCTGTCTTCTTCAAGCCGAGAACGAGAGAGAACTCTAAAGCTCTCAATTCGGATTTTTCAACCATGAGTCGGTCAGGTCAGCCTCCGGATCTTAAGAAGTAAGCCCTTGTTCTTATTCTTCTGTTTCTGTTTCTATAGCTCACTTTTTCCGATTGGTTTTGGTCTAATCTATTGTTTGATTTTGTTTCGTTCGATGCAGGTATATGGATAAGAAGCTCCAAAGTAAGTTCAAATATCCTCATCCACACTTATTTACTTAGGAAATTTCAGTTTTCTATAACCTTTAGCTGAAGATTTGATTGCAACTTTAGCACATAGCTCTGAAGACAGAGAGATAGAGGAATTATATAATCTGCTAATTTTTAGGATTTTGTATTCTGTGAATCAAACCTGGTCTGGTTTTTACTGATTTTTAGTTGTAGTTCCTGAATTTAGTCTCTTGTTATTTTGTTTTAATTCCCTCAGCAAGAGTAGTTCTAGTTAGATTTTGTTTATTACGTTGTTGTAGATGTTGAGATTGATGAATTGTATTTGGAATGCAGTCAAGCTTAATGCTAACAGAATGGTGACTGGAACGCTTCGTGGGTTTGACCAGTTCATGAATCTTGTTGTGGATAACACTGTTGAGGTGAATGGTAATGACAAAACCGACATTGGAATGGTGGTAAGTCTGGCGATGTTGTGTCTCTTGTTATTAATCATCTATTGAGATTAACCGATGTTTAACTGTACTCCTTTGGTTTGGGGTGCAGGTGATTAGAGGAAACAGCATTGTCACTGTTGAAGCTCTTGAACCAGTTGGTAGATCTTCTTAGCTCGGGTATATTCATCGGTAACCATCTTTTTGTGTACGAAGCACTAGTTTTGAGAAAAACTTGGTGGTAGATTCGCAGTTTATTATGAACTGATTCAGTAAGAAGTCTACATGAATACTCTTTCTTGTACTAAAAAGACTGCGATGAACCCCACCTATGTGATGGCTTGTGCTTTTACTTTGGATACAATGCTTAAACCTCTAATATCATCTTCTTAGGATGGTATATGCATCAACCAGTCATCTTCTTATTGTTAGATCTGCACTTTATTATATAAACTGATCAGTAAGAAGTGTACATGAATACTTTCTCCTGTACTCAAAGATTGCAGTAAACACCAACAATTTGGTCAAGGGTTGTAACTTTTTGATGAACCAATTTACACTTACCTTAAACAATGCTTAGATGCTCTTTTCCCCCCATGTATTTTTGTAATGAATGAGATTTTGAAAAAGACAAATATGCAGAGAACATCAACAGGTTAAAACACTTCACCTATGAAACAAAGTCTATTGGTCAACCATAGCCACAGCTTCAACAACTCAAACCTTCAAACAAAATGTGTTTTATGAAACTTGGAAATTGCGTCAAGCACATACCTGAATTCTACAATCTAGGAACCAAACTTGTGACATATGAGGAAAGCTCAACTGGGCCTGTTATAATAATAACGGGCCTTGGCCCATATATTACAAGATTCATCGGAAGCAAAGATGGTCGTGACTCGTCGTTGTCGTCTTTTACCATAACCTCTGCGTCGCCGGGGAAAAAAGAATAAAGACCGAAGAACATTGAGAGCTTTAGAATCGGAGATCAACAATGGCAAATCAAGGAGCTAAGAAACGAAAGGAAGAGAACGCGAAACACATGAACAAGCTTCGTCAACTCATCATCGCTTCCAATGTACTAATTCCTCTTCAATCTATGCGTTTCCCAGATTTCTTCTGATTCTCGCGATTCTTCGTAAATTAGATCTCACTTGCACGAAATTGAGAACTAGATTTGGTAATTTATGGTCACACAGGTTGTGTACTTCGTTGTGAGGATGCTGATTTATCATTCAAGCTTTACTTGGAAACACTGGATCGGCTTAGTGATAACTTCGGTGGCTTACGCGTTTCCTTATAAGCAGCTGAATCAAATGGCGAAACCTAGTGTTACAGATGATGGTGAGCTTATCGATGGTGGATTTGACATGACCACTGGTGGGATTTGTGGGTATGTGTTATCAAATGATCATGCAAGAACCAAGATCTAGCTTCTGCATGTTTTGAATTTTGCATTTGATATCATAATTTGGATGATCTTTGCAGATACTTGCATGATGTTATCTATATCACCTGCTTTGTGCAGCTAGCTTCTATCATCTCTGGAAAGTTTTGGTACATGTATCTAGTGGTACGTTTGTTCGTTTTTGGTGTTTGCTTATTGATAACCTGAGATTGGTGTGTAGAGAGGTCTGGCTGAGAAAACTGATGCAATCTTTTGTTTGCTGTTTAGATACCTGCGTTTGGAGTGTATAAAGCGTCTGGTCTTATTCGAGGATTTATGTCACAAGGCTCAGAGGTAAAAGTAACTTAGTTTAAGTACTGTGAACTGCTTTAAACAAGGCTAATGCTTTGCCATGTCTCTCTGTAGGGAGGTGTCGAAGATGAAAAATCCCGTAAAAAGAGAGAGAAGATGGAGAAGAAAGCTTCGAGAGGGCAAGTCGTCAGGACGAGAACGAGATGAATGTGTTTTTGTGGAATACAACATGACATTGGGGAGTGTTCTTCAAACTATACAATTGGTAAACTCCCTAGGCTTTGTGGATCCCTTTTACATGAACATGTCTATGTATACAATATTTACTTTGATGGGGAATAGTCATCGAGTAGAACACAGTCGATTCTCTGGAGATATACGTTTTTTTCATTGAGATCGTAAGCAATATTGTAGTATTGTTGTGCCATTAGCCCAATAGCTGTGAAATCCTTATATTCCCCTCCATGTTTTGTGGTTGGCTTCACCGACATACAAAAAACGTTTTGATACGTATCTGGTTCTGATATTGGATAAAACATGCTTGTGGCCTCCATAGCCAGCTCAGCTCCGCCTGTGAAATGAAATGTCACCACAGGGAAGCCTATTAGCTCTTCGCTCACTCTCCCATGGTAGCACAAGAAGTCTCTAAACCAGAACCTCTCTAATCTTGGATCCAGAATGGATTTTATTTCATTGTGGAGTTCTCTGTATGCTTTTTCTGCTAGCCAAGTGTAGAGTGTGCCCGAGTCGAGTATGACCCCTGTCCTTGATCCTCTTTTTCTGAATACCTCTGGTTCGATATTGAGTTGTATTTCCCCAACACTAATCCCTTCAAGATTCATATAGTAGATACCCTCATCTGTCTCAATGGGTGTTGGATCACCGAGAATGTCCGCGTCGTCACCCAGAACCAGCTGATTGTAACCGTAGTTTCTGTTCGCTAAATCGCCTAAGCAGTAAGAGAACTTAGACCCGAGCTGTACCGCAAGCGATGTGGGCTTGGCTCCTAAACCCAAAATACCAGTGATCCCACTCTCCAACTGCTCTCCATTCTCATGCCCACACCCAAAGGCAACAGGTTGGGTCACAACAGTATTCCCGTTTGGTATTGTCAAGGTCAACTGTTCTTTAGCTAGAACGCCTTTTGAGTCAGCTCCACTTATATATACCTGTTCGTAAAGGCACTCATTTGAGGAGCCGCAATGTCCATGTGGTGCATACCTGCACAATCGATCATTGCAGGAACACGTGGCAAATGTTGAAGACAATGCTGGATTGAAGACAGGATGGATCATATGATCTGATGAGCAGCGTTTGCAGGGAAGACATTGCATCCATAAAAGTGAGCTACCAGTATCCATGATAGTAAACTGCGGTACCGGAGGCTGTCCTATGGAGAAATTCACAAAAAACATTGATGACTGGATTGCTTGATGCACATCAATCTGGAATTCGCTGCTGCTTAGCTCTTTTTCAATTGAATTCTGTAGATACTTAAACCGGGCTGATGAAATATCTGTCATATGTTCGATATGATCTTCTACAGTGACCGGAACCCGATCATTTGTGTTGCGACGAATCACTGATTCACGGTGTATAAGCTTCATCACCATTCGACTAGGTTTAACAGATTTGGTAACTGTGAAGTATGAGACAACGAGGAAGAGTAAGAATGATGCTTTGAAAAAAGATTCCATTGCTGTTCTCAGACAGAACTTCAGTGACAACTACAGAGACCATTTTGTAGCACAAATAAATATTAAGATAGGGTAATAGCATCAAGACTGTGATGTGAAGAAGAGTATAAATAATCTAAACACAACGAATTGATGACAACAAAATAATATCCAAGAACAACCAAAGATCATGAGACTATAAATAGAAAAAGTTTGTTGGGGTTAATACATATAAAACATATCATGTACTTTACATCTTCTGTAGCTCTGTGTTATGTGTTTTTATAATAAGAAAAAAGATCAGAAGCAGTACAAGTCAACATATCAATAAGTTGTAGGTCAGTAACAATCTGATAATAACACATGAAGGTGAGAATTTGACCAAACATTGCTATCACAGGACCACAAGACATCACAACTTCGCAAGTGTTAACTAGTTTTTTAGAGAGACAGAAACCAAAACAAACACATTTCAAGAAAACTGTAAATATATACATCCAAAACAGTAAACATTAGACCCATAATCTCAATTTTGGATTGATCACCATTTACATGTCTATATAAACTCAAAAATAGTGAAATCATGGGGATATTGTGTCTTTCTTTCTCTCTCTGATTTACTCTACCTTGGACCAGATAATTCCATGGCGAATGAATCTAAGGCATGATTATCATCTTCATCTTCAAATCCTGAGGAACCAAACATATGTTTTGTTTGGTTGTTGCCGTTGGCATCAGTTGAGGTGATACTCCTGTAAGAGATGTTGGCATGGTAGAAATGTGAATGGTTGTGTGAAGCAGCCCATCTCTCTGCTAATCCATCTCCTTCAAGCATTTGAACCACTTCAGACATTTTTGGTCTGTGAGCTGGTAGAAACTGAGTGCATAGCAAAGCCACTTGTAGCATCTCGCCAACTTCTATTCTATCGTAAGTTGTCCCGAGTTCTCGGTCTACAAGCTCCTCTACTTTCATATCTTTGTGCAGCTTCCTCACCTGCAACACAAAAATAGTTTCTTATGACTATCTTTTGATTATACATTTGGTCTAAAATCTAAATCTATAGTAATTGCTTGCTTACCCATTCAAGCATAGCTCCTTTCTGGCTAACGGTTTTGCCAAACTCAAGCGCTCTCATTCCTGTTATGAGCTCTAGCAAAAGTATACCGAACCCAAAGACATCAGTTTTCTCAGATGACTGACCAGTTGAGAGATACTCAGGTGCAATGTGACCAACTGTTCCTCTAACCGCGGTTGTGACATGTGAATCCTCATGGTTGAGTAGCTTCGCGAGTCCAAAATCCCCAACAACAGCTTCAAAATACTCATCCAGGAGAATGTTTGCTGCCTTGACATCTCTGTGTATGATCTTAGGATCACATTGCTCGTGTAGATAAAACAAACCTCTTACAGCTCCTATCGCTATCTTCTTCCTTGTGTTCCAGTCCAATGCTGGTTTAGCTGTAATAAGTAACAAAAGTTAGTTCAAGTGATTACAACTCTGTGACTAAAAATCAGTCAACAAAAACCAGTTTTATGATTACCTTTAAGCCTAGAGGCAACACTGCCATTGGACATGTAAGGGTAGACAAGAAGTCTTTCATTAGAACTCACGCAATAACCAATCAACCGAAGCAAATTCCTATGAACAGCTAAGCTGATCATCTCAAGCTCAGTACGAAACTGTGAATTCCCAGAAGTTCCATTCACATCTTTCAGTCGTTTCACTGCAACCACTGTCCCATCCCCGAGCTTTCCTCTGTAGACATTACCAAACCCACCAGCACCAAGAATGCTCTTGGAACTAAAACCATCCGTAGCTACATGGAGTTCTCTGAATGTGAAACTTCTTAGATTTCCCAATCCTAGTAACCCTTCCTCTTGCTTGTCTACATAAAGAACCAAAAACACATATTTCACTTTAGACAACCAAACAAAACCTTCTTGAAATCAATTTAAATAAAACCACAAGCTTGCTAACCACTTATGTGAAGCATCATTAGCCTTCTTTGTTTCTTTCGGTACCAAACGAACCCGAGAGAGAGGATTACACTAACAGCAAAGCCAAGGCTTACACCAAGTGCAACTGCCAATATATTGGTTCTACGTCCTACAAAAAAACAAATGGTATAGTAAACTCATGAGAAAATGAATAAAACTCAAATGAAACAGCAAGCAAGACTGTTGAATCTGATGACTGTACCTGATGAGGAGCGTAAAGAAACAGAAAGAGGACTTGAACTGATAGATCCTGCACAAATCTCTGGTGGACTGTTCTTACATATCAAAGGGTTCCCAGCAACACTACATTCAACAGTGATCAGAAAACTCAATCTTGACAAGACCCAAGAAGTGAGTTATCAAAGTCTTACCTGAATGTCCTCACAGGAAATTTAGTAACAGGACCTCTGAGATTGTTATAAGACAAGTCTCTGCAACCAAAACATCAAAAAGCATGAGTCTTTATGTAACAACAAGTAAGGAAAATTCCAAACTTTATATACTCACAAGAAAGAGAGGTGAGGGATTTGAGATAGAGAAGCAGGAAAGGGCCCAGATAATGAGTTGTTGTTCAACCTCCTAAAATCAAATCATTACAGAAACGTACGAGGTTTTAAGTTAAAGAAGATGAAGCTTTGATTGAATAATAATAATCAAATAATCTGAAACAGAGAGACTTACAGATATTGGAGACTACTCAGCTGGCTAACCGAACCGGGGATTTCACCGGAAAACCGGTTATTGGATAAATCCAAAGTCTGTAGTTTAGGAAGAGAACAAAGCTCCGGTGGGATTTTGCCTGAGATGTTATTGTTCTGTAGTAACCTTCAAAAATCCAAAAAAACAAAGGTTGAAGAAACAAACAAAAGGAGAACACTTTTATTTAAAATGAAGAAACAAACAAAACAAAATCTTACACTTGACGAAGATTAGTGAGGTTTCCGATTGAACCAGATAAAGTTCCTGAAAGAGACTGACTTGGAGCTCCTCTGCAATTGGGAGAAACAGAGAGAAAGAGACAAAGATTAAGAATTTATCACCTCACCATTAATGTCCATGAAGACAAAACAAAAAACAAATACTTACAGGCCTATTACGAGGTTGTCTTGAGAACAAGTGATCATAGTCCAGCTACAAGGATCAACAGAGAACTCATCCCAGTTGTTCAAAACACCATGTGGATCATGTAAATCCAGCTTTATGTTTATCAACGCCTCCACTGTTCAAAACAACACCACAAAATTAGAAAGTTCGAAACTTTCGAATACCCAAATGAAAAGAGAATCTTTTTCTTGTTTTATCTACCTTCAGGGTTTCTGGGTTCAGAGGAGACAGAAGAAGTAATGAAGAAACAGAGTAATAACAGAACAGAGAAGAGAAAGAAAGGATTTTTCTCCATCGTTGTCATCTTCATGAACATGAAAGAGAGCTTAGTTTACCACAAGGAGAAGAAAAAACATTACTTTGTTGTTGTGTTGTGCCCAAAAAAGAGAGAAAGAGAAAAGCAAAAAAAAAAAAGCAAAGCAACAAAGAAGAAAAAATGAATGCTTTTTTTTGTTTTCTTGGGTCGATTAAAAGCTCTTTAATTTCTTTCTGCAGTGTCTCTCTCTCTTTAGCTCGCAAGCACAGAGTTATGAATTTAAGGATTAGTGAGAGAGAGAGAGAGAGAGAAAGCTTTAAAAACCAGAGAGAGAGGAGGAGGAGAGTGTGTTGTGGTTTATGTGGGAAGGAGAGAATCAGGTAAGAAAGCTGATACGGACCTGTATGGACATGGTGGATGATACTTTCTCTTTTTGAGTTCTTTTGTTTTTTTATTTTGTATGCTAAATTTGTGAAAGTTTTGCTCTATACATAAATTAAGGGTGGCGCAATGCAGAGACCATAACGGCAAGAAAATAAATAAATATAAACAAAGTACAAAATTTTGTGAAAGTTTGTTTCGTTATTTTTGGTGGTTTTTGTATAAAATAATGAGAAGTTTGGCGATGAAAATGCTTTTTCTATATTCGGGATATAATAAAGATAAAAAACAAAGCATATTCTTTTTGTTTTATAAAATTCATAGATTTTTCAAAACATTATTTTTATGGTTATTTTTGTTTGAAAATTTTGAAAACTAGAAAATGGAAGACTTAGAGCATCACCAACCGTGAACTTGTGTGAGATTCTAAAAAAAAAAATTATAATCATATTTTAATTAAACAATAATTATTTTAGTTTTTATTAAAATTTGACCACTCACAAATGTCCAGCTGTATAAATAGTGCAAGATACGGTAGTTTAACTAGGAGGTTTTAGAGCTTTTCTCTTTCCTTTTTATTATTTTTAATTCATTTTGATTTATTTTTAATCTGTTTTTTTCTATGAACCCCTCTTATGAACCTTGCGTTGGAGATGGTCTTAGCTTACGCTTTCGACCAATATCAGTTTCAATATCAATATCAGTTATTCAGTTTACTCCAAGACTCTAATAGGCATGTTAGTTAATTCGAGTTACTCAGTTCAGATTTTTCAATTTTTTGGTAGTTCAAAACTTTAAAATGTTATCAAAATTAGTTGAAATAGATAACGGTTCGGTTCAGTTTGTTTATCCAATTTTTGGTTAATTATGTTTTTTTTACCGAGAGTAACCAAATGTTTTAGATTTTTGGTTTAAATTCCGGAAATTTTGTGTAGCTCGGATAATTCGGATAGCTAAGTGTACGAGTAGATTAAAAATCTCGGTTTATACTAATTAAATTAATAATTTTCATTAACTGTTTGGCTATCTATTACCAAACCAAACTTAATCGTTAATCGAATTTAAGTTATATGTTGTCCCTTTCGGTTTACCTACTATAGCCAATTCTATACCGATTTACCCAAATTTTGGTTTGAATTGGTAAAATCGGTTCGGGTGTTTCCCTGAGCCAAGTCATCACCCCAAACATCTCAATCAGTTTCTTACACAAATTTACTCAATATTTAACATGTTTTGACAAAAAAAAAAAAAACCGTATATTTTCTTTGTTCCAAAATTATATATATACATATATCACTGTCATGAAAAAAATAACAAAAAATACAAGATAATTTTGAAGTTTTTTTGAATAAGAGTACAAATGTTTTGTCTCGAGTAAAAAAGTAAAGGTAAATAAAAAAAAATGCATAGATTTGACGTGTGTAGTGTACTAGTACTCTGGTAAGTATCACCACCACTTGTAAGTTTGTAACCCAGTGGCAGTGGCCAGTACGAGACACTGCTATACGCTAACGTGCACCTCTCCTCTCTTTTGTCTTGCTTCTTGTAATGTTTTTTTCACATTGTAATTCTCACTTTTTTTCTAAGAACATATGAAAGAAAATGAGATGGGAAGAGAAAACAGAAAGAAAGTAAAAAAAAAAAAGGCTGGAATACGGAAAGAGGCTTGCTTTTGCATTGCCTGATGTGGTGTGATTTGTGATGTTACATTTTTTCTGACAAGTCCTTGTACTTTTGTTTTCTTCCCTTTTTCGTCTATTTAGTTTCTTTGCTATCACTACGGCCCCTACATTTTTGTGATCTCTTGTCACAAATTATATATACTTTCAAGACTTTTCCAAAGTTGCGTTTTGATGCCATTTCTCATATAAAAGATGATTCTCCAAACTTTAAACTTCTTATACGATTGCGCTAACATCGTTGAAAATCGTAATCACGTAAAACTGACAATCGGAGTAGTTCACTTTTTTATTTTTATCAACTGCAAATTAATTTTAAAAAATTTCTGGCAAATATAAATAAATCACGTTTTTGTTGGAAGTTTTACAATTAAAAAAACATTTTAAGTTTTCTTAGATTGGTTTTTATTTTTTTGGAATGATTTTATAACATTAAATTTGAACACACATGGAAGAAAAAACACTTAACTTAACTAATTGGTTGTGGTTGAAACTTATTTTTATTTTGTTTAGTCGAGCCATCAAAATCACACACACATTTTGCTAAGCTACAAAAGAAAACGAAATCAGAACTGACCTAGAGAGAGTAGTTGGACCAAATGGCCGAATTGAGGAGATCAAAAATGACATCACCAGAGAGATGCTATGCAACCAATCTCTCTATTTTTCCTTCTCACGCATTATCAGTGATCATTACGCAATGCTTCTTTGTCTTTTTCCTCTATATATTTCTAAAAAGTTTTATATAAATAATTGATTTATACATTAAATTGTTTTTTAGTTACTATTTATAACTGATAATTAGTAAAAGAAGTTAAAAAATATTACCGCTAACTAACGCTAAATTTAATTTACGGTGGATTATTCGTCGTTGCAAAAATAAAGTGCACTAAAACATAGAGCCGACTAAAATACCGACGATTTGTCCATTTTGCTAGCAACATCTATTCAAAACTTTATGAATTTGGTAATTCACAACTACATAAAACTTATTATCTACTACAACTTGTTTATTTACATAATAAGTTTTCATTAGCAAAAACAAAATCTTGTTGTTCTTGGTTCAAAAAAGCCTACATTATCTTAACATTAAAACACAATCGTTACAAATTTCTGACTTAATTATATTACAATTTTGATGTACAAAAAATTACTTATTTAATTTTTTAACCATCATATAAACAAGCATTAATTAAACCACCACAAAATGCTATCAATTGTCATCAACCAAATTCTATCATAGTGCAAGTTTTTAGTAGATCAGATTCTAATACTACCATCTAGACCCATTATTTAGAAGCATAATCATCTTTTCTCAATAATTTGCGCCACATAAAAATTTAAAGTAGTCGAAATTAAAAACGTTTATATTTGCCCTTTTCTAGGGTTAAAGTTTGATATTTCCCTTTACGAAAAAAAAAGTTGATGTTTGCCTCTCTTTATTGGTGTAAAGCATGATGAACCGTTTACACTAATTATATATGCTTCTAACATTCTTGTGCTACACATTTGTATATATATCTTATTGTGTTCTTCCGCCGAACTTGTTCTTTCAACTTTTTAATTGAATAAATACTCTTCTTGTGACAAACAAATTCGTATGGAAAGAAAGAAAGATATCGAATCTAAGCACATTCGATAGTTAATGGGAAACAACACTTTTAATTCGATATCTATTATTCGATTACCATCATCAGTACTGTCACAACATATATGTGTTGTTTTACGTCACTGTTTTGTGGCTTAGTGACATGTACGTATAAACATAATGTGATATGGAATGTTTAATTAAACTGTTCATTAGTGGCATATGCGACGTACATACTCATGGAATATGAGCTTGGACAACTTGGACATTATGTCTTGATAATGCGGATCCTTATATAGTAATCGATGTAAAACATTTTAAAGAATATAATAAAATTGATTTGATGTCACATTTTGATACACAGTGTTTATCTTCTATGTATATATACTTTTCTCATTCAAACGAGTTTGAAATTTTTTGGATGATGAACATTTTTTTCTCTAAAGTTAAATTTTAGTTTTCTAAAAATATTACATTTAAAAGCTTTATAAGAGAACTCAGGAAGACTTTTTTTAATTTATGAAGGCTTAAATAACGATCGGTTTGATTATTTGATCTAAAACCATTTTTTGTTTTTAATTTGATAGAAAAGTTTATAAAGCTTACTATCAGTACTTTGATTCGAACAATTAATAAATTTTAAATCTTAATTGCGATATCCAAAAACTTAATAATGAAATAAAAAGACTAAACATAATAACATTCATGCATTGTAGTTTTTAAAGTTAAATTATAGTTTTTTTTTTTAAAAATACTAAGATTTTATAAGCTTAATATCAGTATGTACTTTGATTCGAACAATTAAAACTTTTAAATCTTGAGATATCCAAAAACTTTTGTAATGAAATAAAAAGACTAAACATAACATTCATGCATGGTAGCTTTTTCACAAAAAAAAAAACTAAACAAAACATTCATGGTAACAAGAGATTCACATCTCTCATACACTCACTCACACTCACAAAACAAACTAAAGATAAAGGGAGAGAAGAAAAGGCTTAAAAGCTACTGTTATAGTTTTTAAAACCAAAAAAAAAAATAAAAGAAAGATTTGGCCTATAAAAATCAACAAAAACCAAGTGAAATTGTTTTATAGAACTACGTGAAGAAAAGAACTCACCCCACAAGCAACCCTCAAGTTTTTTTTGGCTTTGGAAAACTGAATTCTCTTAAAAAAAAATTATTTCAAAGTAAAGAAAAGTACATGCAAAAAAAGTAAAGGTTAAAGTAAAAGTGTAAAAGTTAAAAACAATAAAAAAGAGGGCGGCAAATCTTCGTCGGAGTGCGTTTATTCTTTCTGCGATTTCCCCATTGATGATCATGTGTGGACGACCTCCTCTTTCTCCCAACCTTATTTTAATTTCGTATTTGATATTACCAATAACAAATCTTTGTGTTATATAGTGTAGACCAAAACGAACGACCAGTTTATAAACATAACCTTGTATACGATCGAGTACAATTTTTCTTCTTTCAAATGTACGTGAAAATCAAGTAACATTGTTAATTTGTTTTTCTAAAAATTAGTTAGAAAGATGAAATATGAGTTTATATATATATATATATATATATATATTGGATATTATATAAAAAAAAAAGAACGACCCTTTTGACACTTTATAAACATAAGCATGTATATATAATTTTTCTTATTTCAAAATGTGTAAGAAGAAAAATTCTTTGACAAAAAAAAAACTGTGAAAATCAAATAACATTGTTAAGTTGTTTTTCTAAAATTAAAAGTAAAGCGCTAATGAAAAATATTAGTTAGAGAAATAAAATATGTGTATATATAAAATTATGTATATATATTTGGTATTTATAAAAATTTCTATGCCTTATGACCACTAATATACAAACATATGTCCTTTTATAAGATTAATTACTTCTTAACAATCAAAAAGTAGATTATTTCCTTAAATATACTTTTGAAAAGTATTCAGTGTTTTCCAATTTGAACTTATTGGGAAAGAAGAAGAGCTGAAAATAGTAATCGTAGTGAGCTTTTATGTTGATATGTTTGGTCGCAGACACTATGTTAATACTGTATTTTACGTCTACGTGAAGATAAGAGGTTGAAAAAGCCTCTGGGCTTATTACACTAAGTTCGAAAGCCCAAACCGTTATCACCAATTCAAACCAAATTTAAAGACTTTTTTTTGTGGGAACTAATAAAACACTGAAATTGTGGCATGGAGAATGTCATTTTTGATCGTAAAGTGCTCTGACCTACTTACTTGCACTGAAGTTGTAGCATGGAAAATGTCTTCTTGACCCGTTGAAGATGTCTTGAAGATATCAAAATGTCTCTTATTGGTAGTCCCTAGACCAAAGAATCATAACATGAATTAAGATCAACATGACCATATTGTTTTTTGTAACGTGACAAAAGACAAACAATTAGACCATAAGGAGTTCACATGAATGGTCAACCTCATCACCTTTATATAACATGAATTAGACAGTTCATTTCTGTCTTCTTCGTTCTTTCCTTAATTTTGGTCTTAATATGAAAAAACACTTATTCATTCTTCTCTCAATTCAAATCTTTATCTGATCAATCTCCCTTTATCTCACGTAATTTTCTAATGGTTGATCAAAAGAAGTACTTATTGTTTCTGGCGACGCCTGACTCGGAGTTTGCAAAGAAGACGTACGGTGGATACCGTAATGTGTTTGTTTCTTTGCTAGGAGATGAAGGAGATCAATGGGACTCATTCAGAGTCGTCGACGGCGAGTTTCCCGACGAGAAGGATCTTGAGAAGTACGACGGGTTTGTCATCAGTGGAAGCTCTCATGATGCCTTTCAGGACACTGATTGGATCTTGAAGCTCTGTGATATCATCAATATACTCGATGACATGAACAAGAAAGTTCTTGGTATTTGCTTTGGCCACCAGGTATATAATTCCTCACATTTATAACATTTAAAAGAAAAATGTTTTAGTTTTGGTCTATTATATATACATGTTCATGGATTGCAAGTTTAAAGATTAACAACCAATTAGTAATAAATATATGTGTAAATTTTTTGTTAATATAACCATACCAAGGGTTATAGAATTAAACTAAAAATTCCTAACAGTTTATATAACTTTATGTACTATTAGAGTACTGCATGTATTCTTTTTCATGTTCATGGTTTGAAACTTTGGATATTAACCTAATTTGAAAACGATTTTTTTTTTTTTTTTTGTAAATTAATTCACTTTTAATACCATGCGTTTTTACGTTTGGAGATGTTAAAATGATTTTTTGTATGAGTAATTAAGTTATTAGATAGCTCTAATTCTTTGAATGGTTCTTTAAATGGTTATACATATATCGTGATTAGATTATTTAAATGGGTACGAATATAATCATGTATACAGTATACTATAAACTTTATTATATGAGTAAAACAATTAGTTCGCTTCTCTGAATGAATCTTCATTGTAATTTTATTCAAACGTGTACACAAATGATCATGTATTTTTGTTTTCTATGAATAATCAATCAAATAGCTCTTTGAATGAGTCTTTATTCGATCTAACAATAGTAGACAATTTGATATAACTAGGGAACCTAGCTCACATTTCGTATAAGTATTATAGACAATTTCTAATTATATTTACAATTATTGAATTGAATAATATGTCTAGCTAATAGCTAGAGCGAAAGGAGGCAAAGTAGGGAGAGCAAGAAAAGGACCGGAGCTTTGTCTTGGGAACATAACCATCGTGAAAGAGGCAGTAACGCCGGAAAATTACTTCGGCGAAGAAGTTCCGGCGAATCTAAGGGTCATAAAATGCCATCAGGATGAAGTGTTGGAGCTGCCGGATAATGCAAAACTGTTAGCTTACTCAAGCATGTACGAGGTAGAGATGTATTCAATCAAAGATAACATCCTATGCATCCAAGGAAATCCTGAGTATAACCGTGACATCTTGTTCGATATTATCGATCGTGTTCTTGCCGGAGGCTACATTAAGGTTTTCATATCTTTCCCTTTATAGAATATACTCCTTTAAAATAGTATTCGATAAATTAATACGTCTATAAAGTTAATATAGTTTTTAAGTACTAAACTGATTCTAAAAAGGGTACTAAATTGAAATTTATTTTATTTATATATCGATATTATTGAATTATAGAAGTTTTACTTTACGTATAACCAACACGAAATATATAACGTGACTATTTATAAACGACACGAAACGTTTCGAGATACTACTAAACAAGCATCTGCTAGATCTTTATTCATTTTGTATTTCTTTTTGGTGCAACTTTGTCTTAGACAACTTGGTTGAATATTATATATTTTGGTGGTCATATTTAAACCTTAATACATGCAGAAAGACTTTGCGGAAACGGCAAAGGAGACAATGAAAAAGAATGAAGCCGACAGGGAGCTTTGGCAGAAAATTTGCAAGAACTTTCTCAAAGGTCAACCCTCTTTATTAGTTTGATTCACAAAGTGTTAATCCCATTTGTATCACACAATATTATAATATGGGTATTATAGTTTATCCTTTGGTTTAATTTTAATATTTCAACACTATGTATCCACTCTATATTAATTACAGATTATTTGTTCAAAATGATGATTTTTTTTTCTCCGTCAACTGGAATTTTATTAATGAAACTTGTTGTGGTACCATAAATTAAATGCAAAGTCCCAATAAAACTTAATTAAGCCGGCGAACACGAAAATGTTTTTTGGATCAAAACTGGCAATAACAGAAATTTACTTAGAAACTAAGCAATATCAAAAAAAAGCCAAAGAACATGTATAGACATAACAAATTTTTTTGAATAATATAAAAAAGAAGACGAAACCAAATTCTAAAAACAGAGGCGACCGGCGATACATTTTAAGGAAAACCGATAGGAGAAAACAATGAACCACTTCATACCGAAACACAATTGAATGAGATTTATCCTGAATGATCTCTCGAAACCAGTAACCAAAAACTTCATAACACGACAAGTAATACCATTCACTTCCGATAGCGACAAAAGCTATGCCCTCACTAGCCCAAAAGCTTCTTTAATACATATAATACCAGCAGAGGTTGCTTCCATATTTCCACTAATAGTATTACTTTTACCTAACACTAACGAACCTAAGTTATGAGAAGGTTGATTTTTTAAAATCGAGAGATATTTTAAAAGGTTGATAGATTTAACAAATATTTTTTTTTATCAATGTTTAAAGAATTTTGTCATCCCTTGTTGGCCTTACGACAAGCAAAACACGTACGCGACGGCTCTTAATCTCCTCGAGAAACTTCGCACTTAGGGCATCATTATCAACAAGATCTTAAGGGGTATCTTGCCTTAAGATACCCCTTAAGATCTTGTTGATAATGTTGGTCTTAACGAAACCTACTAAAGAATATATGTACACTTTTGTACATCAAATTTATCTTTTATTCGGTTTCATGCTTGGTACACCAAAATTTATGGGTCTTCGTTACAAGAATAATTATATTTTTTCTTAAATAACATTAGAATTAGTATTGTTTCTAAACATGTCATTATCCATCAGTTTATTTTTCAAAAATACCACAAAAACATTTTTTTTTAAATTACCATAAAATTAAAACTATTTTTAACAATCAAAATTAATTTCTAAACTCTATCCCTAAAAACTATAGCCTTAATGGAGTTAGTTAATCTAATAATAAAAAAAAATCTACTCCTTCAAAAATAATTTTTTATGTTTAAGATATTTTTGGAAAAATAAAACTATTTTTTTGTATTTATGGTAAGGAAAAATCAAACTTTTGTGCTATTTCTAGAAAAACAATTATGGTATTGTAGAAAAAAAATTAAAAAATTGTGGTATTTGAGAGAAATGTTCTTAATTTAATATGAATCTATTTCAAGTTTCAACACAAATAAAATAATATATCTATATATTAACTTTAGTGCAGTTGCTACAAGGACAATTTGAACGTTACATTTTCTGTCTTCCAAATTATGATTTTAGTGCATTTTCTACAAAAATATTTTCGATTTTTTTTTAAAAAATTTCTCTCTAGCCTTGGAATTTGGTAACACACACAAAAAAAGAGAGTAAATTGGTGGTATCATATCGTTTCCAAAATCTTATGGTATTCAACTTTTGTGTTGGTTTGACTGTGTAATGTGTCATTAAGACATAAACACCTTCCCAATTGTGCTATTTTTTCTCATAACTTCTTACTATAATGTAATCAAGTTGTTTAGTCAAAATTAAAACATTAAATTCTATATATATGACTATATCATAAGGAAAGATATAACAAAATCTATTTTTTTCCATCTGGTTAAAATATAATAATATTCCCAATTTGTTATTACAAATCACAACTGATACGCAACAAAACCCTTCCCAGTTGTTTTGTTGCTTCTGTTACGATTTTTTCGCCGTCTTTAAAAACACACAAAATCTTCATATCATTCTCTCTAACCCCAAAAACCAAAAAATGGTGAATGAGCAAAAGAGATTTGCTCTGTTCTTGGCCACAAACGATTCAACGTTGGTGAAGAAGACGTACGGTGGATATTTCAACGTGTTCGTTTCGAGTTTTGGCGAAGAGGGTGAGCAATGGGATCTGTTCCGAGTGATCGACGGTGAGTTCCCTGAGGATAAGGATCTTGATAAGTACGATGGTTTTGTTATCAGTGGAAGCCTTCATGATGCTTTTGGTGACGATGATTGGATCGTTAAGCTTTGTTCTCTTTGCCAAAAACTTGATGACATGAAGAAGAAGGTTCTTGGCATCTGCTTCGGCCACCAGGTTCTTGGATCCTACTTATTTTATTAGGGTTTTTGCATTATTAATATTAGGGTTGATGTGAATCTTAATGTAGTTTGAGAATGTTTGGTTGATGTGCATGTGACATAATATATATATGTACGTAACGCAATGGTTTGTGTTTATTATATTGTTGAAATGTTTTGTTGATGGAATGATGCATTACAATAGATACTAAGTAGAATCAAAGGAGGGAAGGTAGGAAGGGCGAGTAGTGGTGTGGATATGGGACTAAGAAGCATAACAATGGTTAAAGATGCTGTGAAACCTGGTGTTTACTTTGGAAGCCAGATTCCGAAATCGCTAGCCATTATAAAATGTCACCAAGATGAAGTACTTGAGCTCTCTGAATCAGCTACATTGCTTGCTTATTCAGACAAATGCAATGTTGAGATGTGTTCTTATGGAGATCATTTCCTCTGTATCCAAGGACATCCTGAGTACAACAAAGAGATTCTTTTCGAGATCATTGATCGCGTCGCCAATATGAAGTTGATGGAGGTTTTGTTTCTTATATCTTTGTTTCATTTATCTTTGATTGTTTGCTAGTTGGAAGCTTTTTGTAATGTTTGTTTTCTCAGCAAGATTATGCGGATAAGGCAAAGGCAACGATGGAGAGCGCGGAACCAGATCGAAAGCAGTGGCTAACTCTGTGCAAGAACTTTCTCAAAGGAAGATCTGAGCAAGTTTGAGTTATGATGAACCAAAGCTGTGGAATTGGTTGGATGATTTTAAAAACAGTTTTCTATGTAATAAGACGGCTAAGAGTAATCACAAATAAACCTTTATATTACAATAGTTGGGTGTTACAAGTTTGTATTCACCCAAGTGTAAGTTTAAACAACAACAAAAAAAAAAATTGGATCTTTGAGTTGAAGTGTTGTTCTTAGAGATTGTGTACAAGTAAAAGAATTCTTGTGTTTGCGAGATTGGATTACGTTATGGTCAATGATGATCTTCAGCTGAGAAATCTGGTTCAGGAGGTTTCTGAAACTTCACCAATTCTTTAGTAGATGACAACAATGCAGATTTCGCAGTCCGGTTCTTGTGAACGCTGCGAAGTGCATTTGCCGCAAACTTTGAAGCCAAGAATGTTGCTCTTATGCTATAAGGACTTCCTCCGGCTATAACCGATGCTGACTCTTCTTCTTCTTCCTCTTCTTTTCTAAGTTGCTCCAGTTTCTTCCTCTTTGTGTACCGTCGCCATGCAGCTTGGATGAAGCAAGCGGCCCATGTCCTCCATTGCTGTGAATAGAATCTGAAAGTGTGTTGCACTTGTCTGCTATGGAGTCTCCTGAACTGGCTCGCCACGAATTTCAGCTCATCGGCTATCAAAGCGAAAGCTTCTACTTCGGTTAAGGCCTTGACGGTTCTTGTTGATGATGGGAGGTTAGAACCAGATTTGGGATCAAGTGCCCATGTCAAAAGTTCGTCACCACAGAAATCTCCTTCTTTAAGTAAACTCCGATTGTAGAAACCGCTTCTCCCGCCATCTGTAGTTACACTCTCGAGCCTACCACGGATTATGAAGAGCATCTCATTGACTGGATCTCCCTCACGAACTAAGTAAGACTTCTCAGTGAATAGACATGGCTTAAGCCTCTCACAGATTGCATCTAACAGCCTCTCATCCATATTCTCAAACAATGGAACCTATTGACAAAAAAATGAATCAAAGACTTTTTAAAACTGATGTTAATGAAGTGAATTAAGACAAGAAAACATACTCTTCTGACTAAGGCAAGACAGAGATGACGTTTGATATCTCTTCTAAGATCTTTGGGGAGGTTCTGAACAAGATTCTCTTCATCAACTCCACGAGTCTCCAACCACTTGTACTGATCATATCGTCTGACCCGTTCCCGCAGCTCTGGTGGAAGCATTCGATGATGCATCCACTGTTCTGAGTCGCGTCTTTTGACTCGCATTTCTTCTAACCGGATAGTAAGCGATTGAAGATAAGTCTGTCACGAATTTGTCAAATACACATCATTTTTTCATACTCATTTGCGAAAATGGTTAACCATAGAAAAACGAACAAGCTCTCTTCTTTACCTGCATGTTTCCAATGAGAAGGGCAAAGAGTAGAAGTCCAGCAATAGCAAGTGTTATAGAGAATATAACCTCTCCAGGGTATGTGCTAGTTTCAAGCCCTTGACCAAGTGTACTGCAATAAAGAATCAAAGGTTACTAATGCGAAAAATACTTATCGTCGCGCCACTATAAGCAAATCGATTTCTACATATTACCTAAGATTCTGTAACCCCCACCACAAACAGAAGAAGTACTTAGAGACAAAGTTCTTATTTGCGACGATGCCAGAGGAGAGAGCTCTTAAGTAGATTCCAAAATCAAAGGGCGGTTCTTCATCCTCGGGGACATTGACAGGGCAATGAGCCTGAAGAACCGAATCTTTAATATTGTCCCAAGCAGCATAACCTGGCATATTTTGGTTACCACAATACAAGAAGTTTCTTGCACATGTTGTGTTATCGTGGCAAGCCTTACTCCAGCAGTCGTTATTGCGTTCTAAGGCAAGCAAATACCACAAAGCCCCAACAATCTGCATACACGCATACACTTATGAGAACATATTGCTTTAACAAACATAAAAGCTGATATAGTATGGTACAAAAGAAATTGGATACTGACATGACTTGCGAGCATGTAAAGTAGCAAGTAATAAGCTGCACCAGCCCAAGCAGTTTCAGCAAATACGCCTGCTGTTCTCTTCAATTCTGAACTTAAAGGATACATTCGAAGAAAACGTGGAATATATTGAACTAACACGATATATCGAAGTGCTTGTTTAGTTGCTAACACATTTGCACCCTTTGAATTGATGAGAAATCTCCAAACTACAATCTGAGAGAGAGAAACAAATAAATGAACATTACCAATATGAATATTAAGAGAAGTCTAAGGTTCTATTCTGTTACTAATACCTGTGGAACAGGAAGCACGGAAAGCAAATCGATGATGAAGTACTGTTGCAGATACCGTTTAGCTATCTGTGCAGGGTCTATAACAAGCTCGCCTCGACCAAAAACCCGCGATGAGGGAGCAACATAAGCTGTTCTAAACCGTAGAGCCATATGAAAGAGATAAAACGAATCTATAACTGTCCTTATCGTAGTCGCTATAATCGCCAGTTTCCGATCAATCCCAACGCATTTCACTTTATCGTTAATAAAAGGAAGATACAAGAAGAGCGGATCCACTGACACTGCGAGTATACAAGAAGCCACAAACAACTTGTTGCAGAGCAAAAGAAACTTGTCTTGAGGATCAAATATCTTCTTCTCAGATACTTCAAGATCTTCGGGAAACACAGCACGCGAAACCCCGAGCCCAATCGATCTACCTATAGACCAAAGCCCTTCTGAACCTTTTCTAAACCCTTTCTTAAAAGATCCAGATGATGTTTTGCTTCCTTGAGCAAAACGTTTAGGTCCTTGTATATTCAATGTGCATTTGTTTAAACCTGCTTCAGAGCCTTGTGAGTACCTCGAGTCCATACTATCTAACCTGTTTTTACAAGAAAAAAGCTCAAAACTTTATTTTTCCATACAGTTTTCTCATTAGAGAGATTCACAGATTGGTTTTTTCAAACCTGACAAACTTCTCGAGTTGGCCACTGATGACTTGAGATTTGACTCTTTTTGAACCACAAGTATCGAACATACCTCTTTCAACTCATGAATCCTTAAAAAACCTGTGCTTTGAGAACAACTTCATCATCAAGATGATTGTATAACTAAATCACTAACGAACCCTTTCTAGCTATATAACACTAGAGCAACCTAATTGGAAACAAAGACAAGTTTTTTTCTTCTAAATCAAGCAATTGGGTTGTGAAAATTAGGTTACTTGAGCTAATTTAATTATTCAACCCAGAAATAAAAATCGAAACTTTTTTAAAAAAATTAGACAAAACCGAATCCAAATTGGAGCAATTGCAAAGTAGTCTAATCATGTTCAAGAACTGAGATCGGGAGGAAGGTAAAGAAAGAAGAAGGAACTTACAGTTACTGTCAAATCTGACGGCGAAGGTGAAGAAGAAGAAGAAGAAACGGAAGAAGCAGAGAGAGCACACAAGTTGTTAAAAATAGAAAAAGAAAGAGAAAAAAAAACGGACAAAGGAGAGAAGAGAGAAGTGAAGTTGTGTCTTCTTCTGTCTTCTGTCATAATTTTGACTTTCTTCTTCGTGCTCTGTCCGGGTCGGGTCCCATCCGTTTCCTCTGCTGTCTTCTTTTATTTCTCCCAATTTTTGAATGTAAATACTAAACTCATTTTGTAAAACACATAAAAAGTAGAAAAAAGAAAAAAAAAAAACAACAATTTTTATGTGATCATAAGAAAACAATTTTCTTTTCGCCATTTTTCATTTTAAGGAGTACAATTTATGATTATTGAGCTTAAATGTTTTTAGAAAGTAATGAGTCTAAAAACGAATGGTATCTATTTTCAGAGTTGGTAGAAAATAAAATGAATGACTAATTTATATTTGAAGGATGTGTTTTAGATAGAAAATTGTTTGATGAAGTTTATATGTATTAATTAGAGGATTTTTGATATTCTTTGAATACCAAATAGAGGATATTGCTTTTCAAAAATATATATAATTGTGATTGAAAATATAAAACAATATGAGCTAATAATTGAAAATCAAGATGTTTGGATATGGTAAAGATAGTGTAAATGCCTCGGCTATAAGATTAATCAAAACTTAGTGTTGGATAAGAAGTTTTCTACCATTGACAATGCATCTTCATATGATAATATGTAAGGAGTTCTAACTAAAATTGATTTGACAATTGATGTCAAAAGCGTAACATATCGTTTTAGATGTAGTAGGTCTCTTTGATGTACATAGATGCAATAGATGGATGGTAAAACAACATATAGGATTCGAGTTATAAAAATATATTCTCGAGAAAATTGAAGGTATTTAAATTAGTTATGCTAATATAGAAAAAATATTATCCCTCATTATACAAAACTACCGAATAGAAAATTGCTAGAATTAGCAATTCAAAAAAGTAATATTAAAGAGTTTATTTTAAAGAATATATTTATTATGTTTTGTAGAACTAAATTAAATCTATGAATTATGTTATGAAGAATAAGAGATATTAGAAAATTAACTATCGGCTCATCTTTGTATTAGAAACTTTAAATAACGGGGTTAGATTAGTATCAGGATTTTGTGTAAAATCATTAAAATTGTGTAAATATTTCAAATAAGTTTTTTTTATAAAAGAGAAAATTTGGTGCATTGAATTTTCGAAAAATGTGTATAGTTAATCTATTCCGGTTATGACAAATGTGTTTGATTCAACGGTTTGATTGGAGTCATGATCAAATAGCTCATAGTTCATCGGACATTTTGGATTTGGTGAAATTATTCGGGTATCACACTGTTTTTTTGTCTTCTCCTTGTTAATTTTTGGCAATAATACTTAAACATTTCTCATTTTTCCATATTACAGAACGATTTAGTAAACTGATATTTTCGTTACTTTGATTAAATGTCAAAGAACTTATTTTGTGTCAGGAAATTTTACTATTTAGTAAATTTGATATGAACAATTAGGTGCGCATGCGATTCAAAAAAGAGCTCAAAAGCTTTTAAATAAAAACTCATCATCACTCGCTAATCTCTTTTTAGATTATTTAGTTTCCTTATTTTATTATTATCAAAATCACAAAGAACTCTTTGTGGGGATGTTCTTGTTAGTTTATGTAATTGGAGAATGAATTTGTTTTGGCTTTTATGTTTTACAGTTTTAGTATGAATTATATCTATTAGTGCACTTAAATGATATTTTCTTTTATGATGTGTCATTATCGTTTAAACAATATGTTTGAAGTGGAATTTAGATAAAATTTGACAACAAATCATAATAACTTCGTAAATTTACCTAAATAATCAAAATCATATAAAATTCATTAGAATTTAAATTATAGAAATATATAGGGTTCAATACGCTCCCTAAAACCAATACTTCTTTTAAACATTTCAAAATTGGATTTATAATGTCTTTTCGAATTTAACTAGTCTACAAATTAACTGTTTTTGACAAAAAAAAAATATTTTGTTTAAATGGAAATGGGAAAATCTAACCATGGATTATCCAATTTAATACTTCAAGGTATCAATAAGAGCAGACATTGCTACGAAATTAAAAATACTTTTTAAATTTATAGATTAAAATTTTTGACGGGAACAAAATTTTAAATTACATTATCAGTAATGTCAAATTATGACATAAATTTAGATAAATCATTATTCTCTAAACCATAGATTTTAAAAGCATAACATAAGATTTTAAAAAACCTCAAAAAAGCCTTAAGCAAAAACAAGCCCAAAGACAGATACAAGAGTTAAGGCCCAGAAATGCCATTTCCAACAACCAAACCACCAGCATGGCTATTGGACGGAGCTGGCGCCGGAGCCTTCATAGAAGTAGATGACTTAGGAGAAGGAGTAGGCGTAACAGCGGCTGGTCCTTGGTTTGGTGGCATGGGCGGGTGGTTAGGTGACTGAACCACGACAGCCACTTTCTCACCTTTAGCACAGTTCATGGTCGCAGCTCCACTTATGAAGTAGTAAGGACCTGAGACATCGAGTTTCACTATTGTGACATTTTCTTTGTATTCTTTCAAAGGCTTCTCCATGTTGCATTTTTCGTAGTTTTCTTTTGTCACTTGTAACACCGAATCGTTCTTGGAATCGTATCTAAACACTGTTACATGTTTAAAATCGTATGTCATGCATTTGTATTTTGTATCAAAAATATATAACTAGAAGAAAGATTTAGATCTTTACCAAGAGCGTCTCTGACTTGGAACCTCATCGTCTCAGCCCAATGGTTGAGAGTGTTGTTGGTTGATTCTGGAACCTTCCATGCGTCCATTGAGCCGCCCACGTCAAGGAGCCTAGCCTCACCAAAGTGGTAGAATGTGGTAAATAAGAGAAACATTAGGGACATTATGGGAACCAAAGACTCCATTTCTCGTTTGTTCTCTATAGTTCTTTTTCTCTTTGGACGAGAAAAAGTTTGGTCGTTATGGTTTGGAGGTAAATGGGTTTTATACAAGGTTCAAGAATGAGGTTTTGAGGATCAAACTAGTCAGATTTGGGGTCAAATCTGATACCTTGTATAAAAATGTAATGTAATCTTCCCCAAATAGCAAAGAAATTATGAGTTCCATTATTTGTTGATACATATAGTTGTTAATCATATCTTTGAAGTAAATTCTAATATTTTGGAACTAAATCAGGGTTTTAATGCAAAATAATTTGTTTACTTACATAAAAATTAAATTTGAAGTATACTCACAAAAACAAATCATATTATATGTGGCATATGGCCATATGGGTAAATTAATTATCAGATTCTTTGTGTCTGGCTAAAATTTTCTAAAATTTATTAATTTTTATTAATTCCTACTATTGCGATATTAACCTATTGGACGAATTTGGCTAACATGTATAATTAGGGAGTTATCTCTCATTCTAAAGCGTCCGTCTAAACACTCACATAAGCAACAATATACAATCTAACAATATACAATCATAGTTTTACTGAGACCACTAACCACTAACCCACTTGCTCATTCTCTCTTTCCGTTTATACAATCATAATTTTACTGAGGCCATGTTACAATTTCTTAACGACTAGTTGGTAATTGGTAAATATAGGGTTTTTACCATCCGATCAATTGTTTTAAGATGAGTATATATATAGTCGTCGAGTAACACACTCACAGAGTTTTCTGATAAACCCTAAATCATGCCTGCTGTTACTTCGATTGGTCATTCCTCATTATTTGAATCTAGCAAAAATTTGATCTGATATCTAATCTACATGCACTTACATGGCAATTCCTCATTATTTGAATACTACTTATTATAGCAACACCAACATCTTAAAACCTTCATAACACAAACAAGTGTGCATACGTACGTACAAGGAACTGTCTACAAATAGGAGATGTATCGTGGACGAATCTTTTGGGTATTTTCCAAATTAGATATGAAAACACTCAAATTATTTTTTGACCAAAAACACTAATCCAAATGACCTTTTAGTAAACTATTTTGAAGATATCCCAATAGCAACAAAAATATATTTTTAAATTAAAAACCACTATTGTTATTTTATTATTTTACATTATTTAAAATTATCAATTCAATTGGCCATTAAGTGATTTTCTTTCTTAAAAAACTTTTTATTTCTCATTGTTAAAAAGTAGCATATTTTTTTTTCTTTTACAAGATATGGTATAGTTTTCCATTTCTTAATGGATGATGGAGTCTATAATCGTAACGCCTACCATATATAGGTCAAATTATAATGAAATAAAGACGACACATAACTTAGTATATATCAAAAATATTCATTGCTCGTAATCTTAATATTTTACGAAGGCACATAAAATTTTTCTTTTCTTCAATAGTGATAGAGGAGTGGTCCACATTGTGCAATGAATGACTCACCAAAACACATTACATAAGAAACCTCCAAAACCCCATCCATCCATCCTTATGTCTCTCCCATACATGACAAAAACATATATATACATACAAAGACATATCTCACACACATGTATAAAAACTAGTGGTGGTAACAAGACAGAGAGACTGTAGTGAATGAGTGAAAGAAAGAGAAATGGCAAGAACCCACTTAATATCTCTTCTAGTACTAGTGCTCTCATCAACATTGACATCATCATCATCAAAAGAGCAAGAAGAGGACAGGATCAAATCACTTCCAGGGCAACCAAAAGTAGGATTCTCACAGTTTTCGGGTTATGTGACAGTAAACGAATCTCATGGTCGATCACTCTTCTACTGGCTCACTGAGTCATCTTCTCATTCTCCTCACACCAAACCCCTTCTTCTTTGGCTCAATGGAGGTTTGATTCTTTTTTCTCCCCACTTCCATTTATATTTATATATCCACACGATGGATCTATTTGAACCTGAACAAAAATATGTTTCATCCCCAAGTGTAGCGGCCATTGTATTGAAACTCGATTCCGTATAACTAACAAAATACTCAATTACAACATAAATGTTAGGAAAATTTCGGATGCTATAAGAGGTCTATTATTATATCTCATTTGACAGAGTAAATAAAATGTATAATCCAATTGTTATTTTGTGTGTTTAAACAACTATGTAATGTTATATTTTCAATTTATGAATACAAATCACTTTCATTTCAATAGTTTTCATTTAAAAAACGATAGCTAAGATCATTAATCATAAATTCGAATTTATGTATATGTTTTGTATAAGCCATGAATATATTAAATATCCTTAATAATTTATTGCCTATTTTTTTTTATCAATGTTTTAAAAATAAATATAAAAATTAAATTAAATCGAAAACTAGAAAATTTATAACATAACAAACACTAATTAATTTTATTCTAAAATCTGAACATTTAACTCTTTGGAAATTAACTTAATTAATTAAAATATTACTATAAATTTACACAAATTTTACTATAAGTAGTAGTAATAAAGGAATTCTCTTCTCAACACAAACATATTTATTATATCATCGTCAATGTTATATGGAAGACGTCAAAACTCATTAACATGCGTATTCTTAATTAGACCACCTAAAAGTAAAATATAAAAATACCTATCCCAGTATACCACCAATACTTTATGTCTTATCATAAGATTCAATAGTTTTTAATTGTGATTAAAGCAAATCAGTGTCCACCAAAGCAACATCAACAATCCAATATGAGTCTCATAAGTGAAACATACCACTGTTGCTATAAAACAAACAAAAAGGAAACATGGATTTTGCTATTTTCTCATTTAAATATGACTTTATTCCAATCATGCGTGCATCACTTTCTCACTAAAATAAGCCGTAAGAGAATAAGAGTTGGAATATGCTCTTTGGCGGCTACACATATCTATCTACGTATCTTGACCATTCATAGCATGTGCACGACACCAAAATGAAAACATATATGTATTCACTATCTTTTATGGCGTAAGAACTATTTATAAAGACGCACATAAAGGTAAAAGCAATGTAGCCAAGCCAAACTTTATATAAACTAAAACAAAAGTAACGAAGGGCAAAGCATGAAAAAACATAAAATTATGCAAATCCCATGGATCCGTGTGTGGGTACACTAGTATTGGATCTTTGGTCAAGGTCATAAACTTTAACATTTTGATCGATACTATTATGTGTGAATATTGCTTTGGCCACTTGATCACTATATATGGTTTGTAAAAATGGTTTAAATGAGTGGGTGAAGAAAGATTGACTAAGAGAAAGGGACATAATCAGTTTGTTGGTCACTAAGTATTTTAAGAATTACTAAACAAAAGGAGGAAGAAGTTAAAAAGTAGGGTCGTTCAATATTGAAGATCCTTAATTAGTTCATCGCAGGACCACAAACACAAAGAAACCGAAGTTATGATTGGCCAAACATTTGTATATATTAAGTTTAGTTCACTTTAAAACATCAACTTCTCAATTATTGCATCTCTTTTGTTTTGATATTCGGTAAGAAAGCATGACATAAACATTTTAAAAAGAAAATATGTATACAAATTATGGTTTATAATGTTTTCAAATATTTTTAACGTATCAATTAAAAACTTTTTGCACATTAACTACAAATAGTTGCAACGGCCATGTGTGCACTGATGCACATAAGGGTCACAGTTTTTTCCCCTTCCATGATTCTTTTCTCGGTAAAATCTAAATATTGATTTAACAAGTTTTGACAAATTGACAACTAAATTCCGGATAACTTCTAGAGGGATGAAATTGCGTTGGAAATGTTATGATATTTCTGACAAAATTATTTTTTGGAAAGTTGTCACAAACTCGTTGAAAATGGGAAAATAAACACGTTTCAAAATGGGGAAAATGTTATTAAAATTCCGAACTTATAATTTTTGGCCATTTTAATCTTCGATTTTTACTGTAGCCATTAAAATCATAGACTTCTTGTTGACGTTAATTTTAAATCACCATCTTCTGTTGACTGAGCCAGAGTGAACATGTCGTCAAATCAAATCCTCTAACAGATGAGTTAACAGCCGTTTATGATCGTTAATCGATCTCTGTTAAGTAAAAAAATGAGAACCACAAGGACAAACGACATCGTTCTGCCTTAAACGAAATGCCTAAATCCCCAAATCGACGTCGCTTGTCCTTGTGACGAATTTTTGCGACGAATTTTTGATAAAATCTGTGACAAAAGTTCTTCCGAGTTTTTTTTCCAAAATCGTCGATTTTTTGTCGAAAAATTGTAATGATTAGCCCTAAACCTATTTCCGACCGAAGAATTCATATCAAACCATACTGAAAACTGAAAGAAAAATCCTTAGGACCTGGCTGCTCGTCGATTGCCTATGGAGCTTCGGAAGAAATTGGACCATTTCGGATCACAAAAACTGGTTGCAGTCTTTATCTCAACAACTTTTCTTGGAACACAGGTAACTCACTAATGTTAGTTTGGTTCTTATTTTGTTATCTTTTTTTTTTGGTTTTATTATCTTTGGAGTTACTTCGTTTTACAAGTTACAACTCCACCTATATCAAACTTATAAATAAAAAATAAATAAAAGCTTATAATTGGTATGGAAACCTTGTTGTGAATTTTTATATACACTTGATATAATTTCTGTGAATGTGTAAATTATAACAGAGGCAAATCTTTTATTTCTGGAATCGCCTGTTGGAGTTGGATTTTCATACACCAACACAAGCTCTGATTTCGAAGAACTTGGAGACGAACGTACAGGTCAGATTCAGCTTATTTATTTAAATGTTAACCATATGGCCTATGTTAGAAGTTTCAATGGATATACATATTTGACTACTCAAAATTTCACATGAAGATTATACAAGACTAGAGAGATTGTAATTACAACTATTCAAAAAAAAAAAATTCTTATTGTTGAGAAACTGATTAATTGATTGTGTGATTCATTAACTGTGTGTTGCAGCTCAGGAAAATTTGATATTTCTTATTAATTGGATGTCAAGGTTTCCTCAGTACCAATACAGAGATTTCTACATTGTTGGTGAAAGCTACGCCGGTATGTCACAATTTACAATCGTTAAAATGATACAACATACTCTTGGGTGCACTTGAGATATTATTTGGTTTAGTAACGTCTTAGTTAATCTTGTTTACTCAATACAAATCAAGATTCATGTCTTTTAGATATTATTTGGTTTAGTAACGTCTTAGTTAATCTTGCTTGGGACAATTCATTTTGTTAACCTGGTTTAATTTTTGGTCTTGTCTATATTTAAACAGGGCATTATGTTCCTCAGCTAGCCAAAGAGATTCAAGAGTACAATAACGCCTACGAAAGACCAATCATCAACCTCAAAGGTTTCATGGTAATAGCAAATGTCTCTCTATCAAATTTTTCAAAACTATATATCAGTCCATACATTTTGTAGTTAAGAAAATATGAATTTATGTCCCTAATTAATCTCTCTTAAAGGTTGGAAACCCCGAGATGGACAAATACAGCGACAAACTCGGGACAATAACGTATTGGTGGTCTCACGCGATGATCTCCGATACTTCCTACAATTCCATCCTCGAAAACTGCGATTTCGCGGGAGAGAAATTCTCGAAAGAATGCGATTCGGCCATTTACAACTCTGCAGCCGACTTTGGCGAAATCGATCAGTACAGCATATATACACCCAAGTGTGTACCACAACAACAACAACCTAACCACACTAAGTCTGTGGAGTTGATGAAAATGCACATAACTAAACGGTTCTTAGTAGATCAGTATGATCCTTGTACCGAAAACTATGCCGAGGTATATTATAACCGTCCTGAAGTACAACGAGCCTTGCACGCTAACCACACTGCCATACCATATAAGTGGACCGCGTGCAGGTATTCTCAATGAAACTTCTCAACCAAAATGTACCCCAACTGAACCGAAATGACTCTAGTTCAAGGTTAAGTTATATAATATTTTTTTAAAATACGATGCACTAGCTATACAAACGTTATTTTTTCTTTGAATATAATTTCACATTAATTTTTTTTTTTAAACTACATTAAATATTAGAACATAAATAACATTTTTTTTTGTGTTCTTTCTATTTGTTTAAGTGACACTGTGTTTAATAACTGGAATTGGAGAGATTCGGACAATTCAATGTTGCCTATATACAAGGAACTCATTGCTGCTGGTCTAAAGATTTGGGTCTTCAGGTATATTAAAACTAGTTTCCAAGATCATACAAGTAACAAGAACACATCTTCTTGGTCATTAGATAACATTTTTTTTCTCCTAATGCAGTGGTGATACAGATTCGGTGGTTCCAGTGACAGCGACTCGGTTTTCTCTTACCAAACTAAATCTTCCGGTGAAAACTCGATGGTACCCTTGGTACTCTGGTAATCAAGTAGGAGGACGTACAGAAGTGTACGAGGGTCTTACCTTTGTGACGGTGAGAGGGGCAGGACACGAAGTACCATTCTTCCAACCGCGGAGTGCGTTAGTTCTTTTAAGATCATTCTTGGCTGGAATAGAGCTTCCAAGATCTTATTAGTCACCCAAAATTTGAAGCTCCATTGGTGTTACTAGGGAACCTTTCAAAGAAAGTGCGCCTGAAAGTAATGAGTTTCGAGTTTTGATGTTGGGGAGGAGATGACTAATTCACCAGCAATGCCAATTGATCATAGGAACTTATGGACCAAAGGTTTAGAGCCTCTTTGTATAATAATATAAGTAAATCTTATTTGTATGTTTGTTTCCCTTTTTCTGCTTTAAAATCGAATTAATTTCCGGAAATCCAAATATGTCGATAAGATTTTAAAGCATTCTTTGTTGGGTTCTCGAGTCCTAGTCAATTCTCTCATCCGCTTTGGACTTATAAGTCAAGTCCGCACGGATTTGTTATTGGACTCCTTCCCAAAAGGTCTTATACTAATTAGAGTTGGACTTGACTTATATATTAGAAACTTCTCTTTTTAATCTTCCGATGTGGATATTCGTTTGTATTCCAATATTCTTGTAGTTAAGCAAGATCGTTTGTTACAAGAAGAATTGTATTCCATGGAACAAAATTGTGAATCCCCAACAACAACATATCTAGATATAATAGTGGTTAAACATCATCTCATCCAATCACAATACTCATACTCAATAACTTATCAAATATTTTAGATTTTTAAAAATTCTATACTACTATATTAATTACAAGTTACAATCCTTTTTTTATTTCTTTTCTTTTAACAACCAATTAAATATATTAATAAAATTATGAAGCCCTCAAAAGTTATGGCGTCGTTTGTCAAAAGAAAGAGCGGTCCACTCCACATTCAGCAAAGCACATTAAAGAAGAAACCTCAAAACCACAATTTTCTCACGCTTGCATATATATATATAAAGCCTATCGAAGAAAAAGCATAGACTATAGTAAAAAGAGTGAAAGAAAAAAGAAATGGCAAGAACCCACTTAATCTTTTATCTACTTCTAGTGATTTCATCGACATCATCATCATCATCATCAACAACAAGAGAGCAAGAAGAGGACAGGATCAAAGTACTTCCAGGGCAACCAAAAGTTGAGTTCTCACAGTTTTCGGGTTACGTGACTGTGAGTGAGTCACATGGTCGATCACTTTTCTACTGGCTCACTGAGTCATCTTCTTCCTCTCATACAAAACCACTTCTTCTTTGGCTCAATGGAGGTTTGATTCTTTTGCTAATGCATGGATCTCTCTATGTATATATACGTTCATAATTTCATTTGTGTGCTCTTATTCACCTAATAGCTTGATTGATGTGTTCTAGTTTCTTTTGATTGTATTGTTTACATGTTAGCTATTATTATTTTCTTCTTTAGAAAGCATAAAATTTGCATCCCACCGATACGACTATAGGAAAATGTTTACATTATTTTTGTATTTACTTGGATAAATCATAAAATATTAGTCAAAACCAAAAGAAAAAAAAAAAGTGAAGTCCACTAAAATTGCTTTTTTGATTTAAAGTCTTAAAGCATCTAAAAATGTACCACGAGTTTCATATTATGTGATTTTAAATATTTTTTAATTGTGGATAAAACAAACCACTGTCCACCAAAATAACATCAACAACCCAATATAACGCTCCTAAATGAAACATGCGACTGCTTTCGTATCATCATTTTACTTTTTAGTTTTTAAGGTTTTTGTGTCATTTATTTTAAATATTTGCATTATAAATATAAATAATAAGTATTTATCAATTATATAAGTGACTGTTTGAAGTAGTGATGCAAATATAACAATCAAGTATAAATTTTTTTTACGTTATCAACTTATCATCAATTCATCATTCACAAAATGAGTATGAGAAGTACACCAAAGACGAGTCCATCAGAATTTGATATAGAAAAGATTTTACATGTAAGTGAGTTCATCTTAGGACCGGGCTGCTCGTCGATTGGTTATGGAGCTTCCGAGGAAATAGGACCGTTTCGGATCGATAAAACTGGTTCCAATCTCTATCTCAACAAGTTTACTTGGAACACAGGTCAATTCAATTTTTACTTGTTATGGAATCACATCTTTATACAACAATGTAGCATATTTTTGAACCTGTGATTTGTAATGAACAGAAGTAAACATTTTGTTTCTTGAATCGCCTGCCGGAGTTGGATTCTCATACACTAACACAAGCTCTGATCTTAAAGATTCAGGGGACGAACGAACTGGTTAGCTTCACTACGTTCTGTTTTTTTTTATGTCTTGTCAGGCTTTATCTTGTTATGGAGGTAGCTTATGAAATTTTTGATTCTGCAGCTCAAGAAAATTTGATATTTCTAATTAAGTGGATGTCAAGATTTCCTCAGTACCAATATAGAGATTTCTTCATTGCTGGTGAAAGCTATGCCGGTATGAGTACACACTCTTGATTTGGTTTTGTTTAGCTTAGGCCATAGACTTATATTTGAAGTGTCATCTTAGGGCATTATGTTCCACAACTTGCCAAAAAGATCTATCTCTACAACAAAGCTTTCAACGACACACCCATCATCAACCTCAAAGGATTCATGGTAAAGCTAAGTGTTATATGAAAACATTAAAGAAAACAGATTCACATCCCAACCTAATGCATATAATTTTTGCACAGGTTGGAAATGGAGATATGGACAAACATTACGACAGACTGGGAGCCGCGATGTATCTGTGGTCACACGCAATGATATCCGACAGAGCTTACGAGTCTATCCTCAAACACTGCAGCTTTACCACGCATAAAAACTCGTATGATTGCAGTATGGCTCTCCACTTGGCCTACAACGTTGAGTATGGCCAAGTGAATCAGTACAGCATTTACTCACCCTCATGTGTACATCAAACCAACCAGACAAAGTTCTTCCATAGACGGCTTTTGGCAGAGGAATACGACCCTTGTACAGAAAGCTACTCCGAGATATATTACAACCGTCCTGATGTACAGCGAGCTATGCACGCTAATGTTACCTCCATTCCTTATAAGTGGACGACGTGCAATATGGTTCTGAATACAAACTGGGCAGAATCTGACTTTTCAGTGTTGCCGATATACAAGGAACTCATTGCTACTGGTTTGAGGATCTGGGTTTTTAGGTAATCCATGAAACTAGCTTCAAGTAAAGTACCTTTTGTATCTTTTAACCACTTTTGTTTCTTTTGATGCAGTGGCGATACTGACTCAGTTGTTCCAGTAACTGGGACTCGACTTTCCCTCAGCAAACTCAATCTTCCGGTGAAAACTCGCTGGTACCCTTGGTACTCCGAGAAGCAGGTAATTGCATCACATTTGTGTTTCTATGCTTATTATGCAGAGCCGTTGATTTCACAATTGTGGTGGTGCAGGTGGCAGGATGGACAGAGGTATACGAGGGGCTTACCTTTGCAACTGTAAGAGGGGCAGGCCACGAAGTGCCTGTGTTGCAACCAGAGCGTGCTCTAACTCTTTTAAGATCTTTCTTGGCCGGCAAAGAGCTTCCAAGATCTCCTTAGTCACAAGCTAACGAGAAAAGTCTCCATGCAAACCCGAGTAAACTCGTATTTTCTTTTCTAATATTTATGTCACAAATCAATTCATCTCCAGCATCTTAAGATGACTTTAAGGTAATCAAAGAATGCTTGTATTCGCGGAAGATTTATATTGATACAATGATACATGATAATTTATATTGATATTCCAGATTAAAAATTGCAGAAAGAAAAAAGTTTAGAATATTTTAATGTCTGATCCATAAGAACGTACAATGCTCTCTGCCTCTTCTACCTGAAAAGTTGAATAAGACAACAAAAACAGCTTCTTACTTCAGTCCTTCGCTGAGGCCCGGTGGCATACCTAAGCTCTGCGCAAGGTCGCTCATTCTTTCTTTCATAGCCTATAAAAATCACGAAGTTCAATTAGACGAGATCAAAGGTAACAAATGCTTTAGTTGCATTGTGATAAATGGTATGCGATTGCCTTACCACCACACTCTTGGCATGTGCGTCCTTGTATGCTTCTGTAACAAGTTGTGAAAGTTTCTGCCACAGGAAAACGCACAACATGAGTAACCATTTGATTAACAAAAGAGAAACAAACGAATTAGCTTTGATGTTCCATTAAAAAAAGGTTGGTATAGTTTACTCACTTCAGAACCTAATTCCATTGCTGCCTCTGTTATATCAGTACGGATTGGTTGCTGGTTACCCGATAATGTAACCTGACACAAATCCAAAAGGTTTCAGATCATCAGAATTTGTAACAGAAACAACAAAGTGTTGAGATTGTAGAGTGAGGATCAAGCCCAAATCATCGAAAGACATAACAAATCAGAAAACAACATTCTTACATCCATCAAGTATCTTTTAGGTGAACAGACTCAAATAAGAACCAGAAGAGAGGAAGGACTCTTAGTTAACTTATCGATATAAAGGCAGTTCTAGTCTTATGTCCCAGTCATCTATATAGATAGAACAAAACAAGATTTGCACTAACCATTGAAAGACATAACAAATCAGAAAACACCGTTCTTACATCCATCAAGTATCTTTTAGGGAAACAGACTCACATAAGAACCATAATAGACAATGGTAGACTCCTAGTCTCCTAGTTAACTCATCTAATTAGACCAAAACAAGATCCGCACTAACCTTGACAAGCTCGCCTTCACAATAACCATCAAACTCTGCGCTGCGAACATGGAAACAAAAGCAACATGAACTTCAATACACATAGCAAAGAAAGTCAACAAAACATTTACAGCTAGTATGATGGTAAATGCGAAGACGACTTACGCAGCTAACTCTTTTTGAACACGCACAGCTTCCACTTGAACAACCATTTGAGCTTTCTTCACAGTCTCATACATATTCTGCATATTACCAAATATCCCTGCCTAGGAGAGACAAACACAACCAGATTATAACATGAAGCCTAACTTAAAACATAACACAACCAATCTAATGTACCTTAGATTGTCCATCTTCATTGTTATTATCTTTGTTACCACCTCCGAATAGTCCATTCACACGGAGAGTTTTGTAACCAGTTCTAGAATTGTGCTGATTCGGCCATGTCCTAGTACTACTACTACCTCTCTGCGATTTCAAACTCACATTTCCTGAAATTGAACCATGAAAAAAAAAATCGAATTCGCAATCCGAAAAGCAATTCAAGAACAAGACTTTAGTGAAGAATTCAAAATTACGCAATTGTAAAGTCAAATTCAGATAAAACCTAAAACACAAAACGAAACCTAAAGTGAGAAAAGAGATTTAAAGTAGGGATTTTTAAGAGAAACTGACCATGGAAGGAAGGAAAAAGCAAGGATTTAGAGAAATTGGTGGTCGTAGCCATAGACGCCATTGTTGTACGGAGAGATGGGGCTTCTGAATTCGAAGAAGATAATTTTTTCCCGAACTACTTTTGTTTTTTCGGTAGCTTCTCTGTGTATTGCTGAAGCTCTTAACCAGTGGTTTATCGCCACGTCACCTAACATTTTTTTGAGTTTTAGATTTTTTTTTATTTTCTTACTTTAGATTAGATTGTACTATTGTTTTTTTCTTGTGCATTTTGTTTTTGTTTTTTCCTTTTTCAGATGATAATATCGATAAAACAAGGAGGAATACTTACTCTAAGCCGACGGGAAAAAAAAATATTTCCGAAGTTTAAAGCACAAACGAGGAAAACAAAGCCAGCAAACGATAAGAAATCCCCAAAAACATGCAAAAGAAAAAACATTAGGACGCAGAAAAATTAAACCCAGAAGAACCCTTAAACTAAAAAAAAAAAAAAAAAAAAGGCAACAAGGCTTAAACTTTAAGAAAACACATTAGTCTTAAGAACTCAAACTCTGAAGTCTGGCCCAACAACATTAGAAGTCAATGCCATTATGGCCTGAAAGAAGATATATATGTATCATGTGAAGTCCAAACAAACATAATCAACTTGTACAGTTTTACATGATAATAATATGACAAGACAACACACTCCATAATGCAATCACTGTGGTCTATGAATACTTATTCTTGTCATCAATTAGTTTCTTTCCAACGTTCCCAATGTCACCTAAAAAAAACTCATGTGCAAGTCTCTGATTCTTCAGCCATTATATGTTTGTCCAAGCAATGATCCTTACCTTTTGTATGATCCATTGCAAGAGAAATTGATTCTTTCTCTTCTGAATCAGCAGCACTCACTGGGAGGACTGTAATGGGTTTGCGTTGCCGTTTCTCAACCAAAGCCATGTGTTTTTTCCCAAGCTTATGATTCCTCATCGTCGTCTCAGAATTTGTCTGAATCTTACAAGTGTCGCACCAAAACGTTACCTTCTTTTTCTTCTCACCTTCTTCTGTCTTCTTTCCCGTTGTTTCATCCACTTTTTGAGACGGCACATTAGCAGTTTCAATCACTGAAGTGGCTTCTGATTGTGGCGCTGTACCGGAAGCAGGAGCTAAGGAGGTTGAAGCAGCTTCAGGTGCCTCATTCTGTTGTTGTGTAACAACAGCAGCCTTATGCTTTTTACCTGACTCATGCTCCCTCATGACTTGTGGACTAAAGGCCCCAACATTACAAATCTCACACCAAAACGTAAAGTTAGTTGTCATCTTCCTTTCTACTTTCTTTTCACTGCCAATTTCCCCCGAGCAAGGAAGCTTCGAAGAGACTATTTCTCCGGTTTCCACAGATATCGTCTTTGCTTCCAAGACTGCTTCTTTTGCTTTGTGTTTTTTCACTTGAAGATGTTTGTCCAAATCAGTTTGAGTATCCTCTGCTTTACGCTTTGCTCCTACAGGATCAGCTCTAGCCTGCAATAGTAATCAAAGAAAACACATATGAAACAAAGACCAATATCATATATAACATACTATATACTGAAACGGTAACAAATGGTCAGGAATTTGTTCCAAACAACTAAACAAGAGGCGAGAAAAGTGTGTGGATACAAACGATGAGACACCACACTGACGAGAGCTTTCAAAGCACTTACCAGTACAATCAACTTCTCTTTGTTAGACTCCAAAACTGAAGTACCGGTAGCCTCAGGCATTTTCTGGAGTTGAGGCAATTGCATAGTACCAACACTGTCTGCTTTAGGCATTGCTCCTATAGTATCAACCCTATTCTGCAATAGAGGAATCAAAGAGAAGACATATGAAAAAACGGCTCATATCATAGAGAAAAAACCAAAATCAAAATAGAAGATGCTGCAGTGAGATGTTTAAGTACTCACCAATACAATCAACTTCTCTTTATTAGACTCCAAAACTGATGTTCCAGTAGTATCATCAACCATATTCTGAGGTTGAGGCAATTGCATCATTGGTGATGTACACATCATAGAACTGACCAAGTTGTTCTGATTCTGATTCTGATTCTGATTTAAAACCTTCCTTTGGTTGATCCACATAGTTATCTTCTCCTCTAGCGACATCCCCGTCTCAGCTACTCGTCTTTTCGCCATTTCTCTCTCGATAGCCATCTCTTGTAAAACCTCGGCTATAAGTTCTCTTTTCCTTGCAGCTTCTGCGATAATGATCTCTTGACGGATCTGTTCCTTCTCAATTTCTCGTTGAATCACTACTTCCCGAACTTGATCATCACTCAATCCTAAAAACTCACGCCAAATTAATTTTTTGAGTTTTGATTTCGCCAAAAAAAGACATCAAAATCCAAAATCTCACACAGAGACGACAAAATTTGCACTCAGATCAATTATAATACTGCGATTCAAATCAAATCAATTCAATAGGGAGATAAGGGAAACGAGAGATGAGGAACAGTAACAAAAAAAACCTGGAATTGATGGCGGCGAGAAGAAAGAGAGGTTCGGTGTCGGGGGATGAGACGGTTGTGCAGTGACCGTCGCGGGTGGTGGTCGATGGCTCTGTATCTGAATTCCATTCCAATTTCAAAATTTGGGGAGAGGGAGAGAAGCAGCATAGAGAGAGAGAGGGTTTTTGTAATCTCTTATTTGGTTTGTCACTTTTGTTATAAAGAGAACAGTTTTTTTTTTTTTTGTACCTTTTTTTTTTTTACTCTTGATTTATTATTTATTGCAAATATGAGAATTGTTACACCACATATTACACCATTTCCTGATTTCCTGTAAGGTTATCTCCTTAATTTGCAAATTAAATAAATCACATTACTTGGACAACCCTTCGTCAACCACTAGACTAAGGGAGCTTACACTTGCATTGTTTTTGTAATCGCATTGTTTTTTGTACTTTTGTGATTATTTTATTTTTAATTAGTTTTAAAGAATTCAAATTCAAATCATGTTCAAGCTTTGGTAGATTATAGTAAAATTATTAGGGATTTGAATAAGATACCTAAATTCGTTTGTAATACTTAGCCGAATTTGTCTAATACTCTATAGCCTAGATCGGTACCTTGGTTATATTTTGTTTTATACAAGATTTTATATATTTTATATTTTAAAATAATTTTTTGATATGTTATGTTCGTTATTATCGCTTTATGTTGTAAAGATCATAATTATTTTATCATATAAAACATTACAATTAACTCGTTACGGTTTACTCTATCATATAAAATACTCTAATTTGGTTTTTTAAACAAATATTTTAAAATATTTCAGAGATTATGTTGTATATAAATTATACATTGTATTTAAATTGTCACCCGTTACTTTTTAGAATTTTTGTTGAAGTATTACTAAATTTATGCATTGTATATGTGTGAGACCTCAGTTTGCGGAGAGTATTAAATGAATTGATTTGGTCACCTATGTTACCAAAGTGCACTTATCTTTTCAGTCAAGGGTCCAGAGAAAACTCGACAATTAAACGTGTTTATGTTGGAGTAGTTAAAAGATGGCTGACCTTCCAGGAAGTGGTTATCGAAATTGTGTGAGTGAGTCCAAAACACAGGATAATATCATGTGGTAATTTGTTTGAGTGAGGAAGTCAAAATTGTGTGAGTGAGTCAAACTATATTCGTTTTCAAAAATTCAAATCATAACATATGCGGAAGAATATATATTTTTTTATCATTATAGGAATGATATGTGCCTTGTTCTTTTTTGTGGCTTGATAAGCGACAGCGACTGCGACAAAAAAATAGACAAATAAAGTTATAATAGGCACTGTCTTTGTAAGGAAGAGTAGTTGTTATGTTGAAATAAGCTACTATAACGGTCACTAGAAATCCCAGCGATTACTCTCTTCCTAGCGACACCTTTTGTCACTCAAACGATCATATATGTGTCGTCATTTTTCCTTTGCCGTTGTCATTTTGCTTTTTAATTGACATCGTCACAGTCATTTTGATGGGGTTTAGTCACTCGTTGAGCGAATTGAAAAAGAACATATCCATGATGAGTTGTTTGTTATACAAAAATATAATCATATAAAGATGAAAGGTAAAGTATAAAAATTAATAACAAATTAATATGATAAGTTAGATATCAAATCTTCTTTGCATATTTTGAATGTTCATACATTTTAAAAAAACATAATAATGTATTTTCGTTTTTATAATTTAATTAAATTGAATAAATTAGTATTTTACATTTTTATCTTTAATGATTATTATTTTCATTTTTTAAAACCTATATTTGTAATGGTATTTGTATGTAATTACATACCATTTTTGATGTTTCTTTTATAATGTACTTCACTTTTAATAAGAGAGAACTAAAACTAATTTTTAGAGATTTGACTCCTTTATGCGCAGAATTAAGTAGAATTTTTAAAATAAGTTTAAAAGAAAAATGTATATTTTGGAACAAATTTATATGGAGTTAGCTTCATTAGATTTAATGGAGATTGGCTTAGTATATATACTTGGTTTGATCTTTTGTCGGTCTTGTTCTGTCAGTTTAGATTCCTTGAATTGTTTTTTTCCAGATGTAGTAGTTTTTGTCTGCTAAAAAACGGAATCATGTTCATTAAGAGTTTAGACTATCTCTAATGTAGTTATCTATTTTAACTATATAATATATGTGGTTTTTACTCCAGTGCAATCTTTTATATAGTAATAGAGGATTATTGTCTCAATCGGTTTGATAACAGTAGCTCTTCTATCTTTAAAGTGTTGCGGTTGATTGGTTTGGCTTGATCAAGGTCTAACATTTTTTCTATTGTTTAAAATTCATTTCTTTGTTTATCACACACTTTAGGATCATAAATGATTATGAATCAGTCATAACCGAATATCAATCACACCAAAACATCACTAACAATTTTACTATATACCATAAATGATCACAAAAACGTTAAATGCATATATATGTATAGAATCAACGATCATATTCTGGGTAGTACCAGCAGTCAGGATATGTTTTCCTGCCATTCTCTATCCTCTAAAAAAATAAACTAACCCTAAAATTGTGTGTGAGACGAGAAAACTCTCTACTCAGGAGTAAGATTTTATACTAGGGTTTAAATTTGCAAAAATTTACATATATCAGCAAATTATTTTACAGTTTTGCTTTTAAAATGTGAGTTCAATGTATATAATAAAATGTGTTTTATGAGGTGTACCATTCTATTGCGTAGTGAAACTTACATAGTAGTATGAATCTTATGATAAATGGAGTTTGTAGTTTAAGTTTTAAAAAAAGAAAAGCATTGAATCAAAATTTTAAAATTGTGTTCAATACTTAGCTTGTTAATTAAAGCTACTAATTTAACTTAAGTAAATGTATTTTAGGTGATTGATCCGTCTTTCCACAAAGAGAAAAAGGTGATTGAACCGTCTAACTTCGACTTTTGAAGGTTCTCCAACCAATCTAAAATGCGACTTATGAAAATTTCCAATAATAATTACACTCTCGAGAAAAGTGACAAAACATTAGCCTCTCAAAAAGAACTAGTAATGTAGACAGGTCTAATGACTTGATTGGCATATAATAATTGCTCTAAAAAAAATGATTTTTCTATTCCATATAAAACCAATTTTTTTCTTTTGTATACGTATACTCCATATGAATTTCCATTGCTTTGGTATCATATTTGAATTTGAATATTAACATTAATCATCTATATGCTAAACGAGAGTTCTTTAACAAACAAACAGAAAATAATTAAAAGAGAGTTTTAAATAAGAAATTTCAAATTTATATTAATCCACACGAATAATTACCTAAGTTACAGTAAATTAACTAACTCACATCTTATACATTACTCTCTTTCATTTATTTTTCAACTGAACTCTTATATATTACTCTAAATCCATTTATTTCTACGTAAAATTTCTATAGTAAAATTTTACCAAAAAAAAAATTATAATAGTGTTTCTTAGTATTAAAACTAATTTAATCTCTTTAATTTTCTCTTTTCCTACCTCATATAAATCATAGAGTGCCGCAATATCCTTTCTCCGGGGAAATCTAGACAAGAATCTAGTGGGCGACGTCGTATAGAAGCTTCCCTGAGTCCACCAACAAGATAACGCCAGAACTCAAATACAGCAAACTGTTCCGTTAGATATAAAAATCCCTGTAAATGAACGGTGTAGATCTCCTTTTACACTCTGTATCTTAAATTATTAGATTTGACGTTCGCTGTACCCCAACGACTTTAAAACCTATATTTGTTTCGTGAAGTTTCTCTCTTCTTCTTCTTCTTCTTCTTCAAGTCATCAAATCTGATCTCATCTCTTGTGAATAATTAATGGCGAGTAGTTGCGAGCTCTGCTGCGAGATCTTAATCGCGATCCTTCTTCCTCCTGTTGGAGTTTGTCTCAGGCATGGCTGCTGTACTGTAAGTTCGATCCCTCTTAGCTTCATCTAATTCGAATTGAGATCTTTAAAAAATCGAATCACGATACTAGAAGCTGGTTTGATTGCGGTTATTGAAATTGAATTTGGTTACGGTTCCGGTTTACGGGAACCAATCTATAAGATGAATTACTGAATATATAATTGTGGTCTTTTCCTGAAAAGAAACACTAATAAAGGGACTAGGAAATAAAATTTAGAATTTTTGTTTTTTCCCCCTAATTGTGATTTGTTTGTTTTGTTTTGTGTGTTTAATTTGTAGGTTGAGTTCTTCATTTGTTTGGTACTCACTTGCTTAGGCTACCTACCCGGGATCATATACGCGATTTACGCGATTTTGTTCTTGCACCGAGATGAGTACTTTGATGAATACAGACGCCCAATCTACTATGTCGCTTGATCTTGTGATTCTGATTCATTCATTACTCTCGAGAACATTTGTATATTGCTTATAACATAAAGCATCTAGATGTGTTTGTGACAACTCATAGTAAAATTCAACATATATTTCATATATCCGCGTATTTTCGCAGGCTTAATAGTCTTCATATAAAGCTAGGTTGGCGAAAAATATGCCACAGATCAATCCATTTTCAGAACTTCGATACTTTGAAAGGAAAAACAAAAGAATTGCGTTCATCTAGTGTATGTTTTAAAAGAGGATCGATGTAAAAGTATTCATTGAGATTCAAGACATTTGAAAAAAACCTATGATCCCCAACTTATCTGATCTTGTCGGCTCGGTTGATAAGACAATGTTGGAGACATTATTGTTTTGAGAAAGTGTATGAACCAGGTTTTTAAACCCTCTTGCTTTAAGGTAACGGTCTTCCAAGTGTATGATCATTTTCTCTAATCTCTTTGCCTCTTTCACCAAAGGTTCAACGAACGAAGCCACCTGTTGTGACTCTATATCCCAACGGGACATGTTCTGAAAGATGCTATCTTTTGATTGCAAGCATTGATCCAACTGGCTATTAATCTGTTTCCCCTGATTCATGGATTTTCCAAACTCAAGAATGGTTGGAAATGGTCAAGAAAAAAATTAAGAAAAAGGTTTATGATAAATATATACCAGCACGGTGTCGTAAGTTCTTGTGTGTATTGTTAGCTTCTTTAGATCAGGTGAGTTTTGTAACAGTCGTTCTATAGCAGGAGGAATTACAAACTGAAACATCGTTGTCTCAATCGTCAAAGCTTTGACCTTGAACATCGGAAAACGATTACCACCAAGCTCCCCAAACGATAACACCTAATACAAAGGCACACATTGAAAAAGATAGTAAAATAGTAAAACTATGTACACCATGTTGGCTAAAGCAACCAAACTAAAATTCCAAAACATACGTGAAGTAAGTCTGCCCCAATGGTAAGTTTCTCTACGTTTTGAAGCTTTTCTAGCATCATGAGATGAAGCAAATCATCTTCCAATTTTCTTGTACATAAATCAAAGCGATAGTTCACTCTAGCTTCGATCAAAGACGAGACATCGACTAAAGTACAAGGAAACTGAGAGTTTCTCAATATGAGACGATGTACATGTGGTGCCACAATCTGCATTGGATCTGTACCCCAACAGTAGCGGACAACTTGTAATGTTCTCAGACGCAGCGATTTGCTCAGATCAAGAACCTTCAGTTTAATACATAAACTCAACGTTAAGCTTTCAAGGACAGGGCAACCAGATATTAACTTAGCCAAGGATTCATCGGAGAGTCTACAACTCAACGAGAGCTTCTTCAACGATGTCCAAGACACAGACCGTCTAAGTATCATATCAGCAAAGTAGAACTCAAAGCTGAGTTGCTTGACAGTGGTATTGATATAGAAGAACTCAGGAACATCATATTTTTCAAGATTAGCATCCATCATTGCCAAGGACATAGTCTCCACGTTACGGGACATGGCCAACTCGATCCAACTGTTAAGTTGTGGTATATGATGGATCATGCCGGTTCGAATGTTCAAATCTACCATCTTGATAGCTGTGTAAATATTTTGGATTTTGTTTAACGAAGAAGCCATCTTCTCTAGTGTGTTGCCATCGAAGGAGAGAGAAGGTGTATCGTACCATACATGCCTCCATCGTTTGGACAAGAGGGACGTTGTGATGGCTTCTTTGGTCGGAGCAAAGCCGAGGATGTGTTGGATGATGTCATCGGGTAGAGAGCTGATTAAGTCTACTTCTCGTTCGATTTTGCGGTGGCGATTGTATAGGGAACTTGGGACTCTTACATCGGCGGTGAAGTCGTCGTCCACCACCATCTTTTTAATTTATCAAAAAAGCTAATTTGTTTATTTTCTTAGGGTTTTGTTCTTATTTATATATTTTAAATTAAAATCTAGAAGAAAAAGGTTTAGAGTTTGTGGTGATAAATGTGATTAAAAATAAATCGTAATGGGTTAATATGTTTAGCAGCGCCCCTAAACTAACGCCCTTTAGACCATGATTAACGGTGGGTCCTTAGATGTTTCTTAGGTCTTTTATGGAATAAAATTAAATGATTAATGATGCAAAATGGTAAAAGACGTATCTTAATTAAGAGGTAAGCTTAAGCCTAAGAGACGGACACGTGTTAGTGTGTAAGTGGACGAAGAAGAAGAAAAAAAAAGGGGGAAAAAATCAACACACGTTCTGGGCATTTGTATTTTTCAGGAATTTGTATTTGTGGTTTTAAATATGAAATAGCGAAACCAAAAATCAATACACGTTCTGGGCATTTGTACTTTTAAAAATACAATTATATGAAATTTGGTTTCAGAAATACAATTCACCTTCTTCCATATTCTACAAGTATAGCCCTGTAAAGACAATCAAAACAAAATTTTTAAATAATTTTTTTTTTTTTTTTTAAGAATTCTAAATTAAAAGTCTACCAATAATCAATCTCAAAACTAAAAACCAAAATACAACTCTTATCTTTTACTTTTTCAATTTTACTGATAAACTAATACTAAGATTAAGCTTACCAATAATCATGCTCTTAGTATCGCTCTCTAATGCCACGTGTGTGATTAATATTGGATGGGAACTGTGAGAGAAAGGGAAAAAAAAAAGAGATCGAACCGAACCGTATCTCTCTCGATTTTTTTTTTTTTCTTCTTCTTCTTTTGTGAAGCCGGCGACAGAGATGGCGATTTGGTGTGTTGTTTGATTTCGTCGGCGTTATGGAGTTATAATCGGAGGTTTCGTCGGCGTTTGATTTCCTCAGAGCTATTGAGAGCTTCTTGTCGATATTTCGTTGTTGTTCTACGCCTTTACCACCATCTCCACTATCACAGTTGAAGATTGAGTTTATTTGGGTCAGAAGGGGGGAGATTCGTTTGCAAGAATCTTTGTGTTTGTTCTAAACATCGGAGAATTAGCTAGAAGGAAGCTCCAATTGGGCTGTCAAGGTATGAATCTCATCTCAAAGGATTAGTAGATGTTCTTAAATTCTCAGTCTCTTCAAATTGGTGTTGATTTGGTGACTGAATACATGTAGATACGTTTTCTGGATCTAACACAGTTATGTTGAATACATGAACCTAGATTTTTCAAAACCAGAGAACTGAAGTGGGCAATGTGAGACAAGTGTAATGCTTTTGAATTTGAGAATTAGATTCTTATATTGGAAGAGTAGTTTTGAGTGTATACATGGTTGTTCTAGTTAGTGAGAATTGGGTTTATTAGCAATTGTGTATGTTTGCTGTGAATGTGAAGCTGTGTAAGTGAAAAGTTTTAATGTAATTTGAATAGTGTGATCCAATAAGAGGCATTTGGATTTTGTTGTGAGGTTTAGTGATTTCAGTTGAAGGAAAATGAAAGCATTGAGCTATTAGTGTGGAGGAATTGATTGAATGTGATGGTTGTGTTGTGTTTGATTTTTTTTTTTGCAGTTGGTGCTGAGACAGAGGATTCTCAGATTGAGCTTTTGTTGAAGGATGTGAAAGGGAAAGACTTGGCTGAGCTGATTGCTGCTGGAAGGGAAAGTTGGCTTCAGTGCCTTCAGGTGGTGGTGGTGTTGCGATGGCTTCTACTCCATCTGCTGGTGGTGGAGGAGGTGGTGCTCCTGCAGTTGAGTCCAAGAAAATAGAGAAGAAGGAAGAGTAAGCGTAGCAAACGAACTTTGGTTTTGTTGTGGCCATTTTGGAATATATATGTTGCTCTTTAGTTTGTATTCCATTATCTGTTTAAACGTTGCTGAGATTCTCAAGAGATTTTTGACTCAAAACATCAGTTCATTTGCTATTTGCATTTCTAGAACCCTTTATAGAATTCACCATTGGAGAAAGAAAAAATAACTATTTTTTAAGAGTTTCACTAATTCAAATTAATCATTAAATTTAATAAAAATTTGTTTAACGCCCCAAAATAAACCAGAAACTTATAATAAATATAAACTAATATTGTGGAAGCTCCTTTGGTCTAGTTGTTGACCAAGAGTTGTTTAAAGCTTCTACACTAAGAGATATGAGGTTCGACGTTCATACACAATTAGAACCGTTCGCCGTGATTCTACGCATGGAGAATGATGTATCGTGAGAAAAGAGTGTATTTGTGGTGGATTTCATAGGGTTGGAGAGTTGTCTGTAATAGAATTGTCATTGTAATAATTCTCATAATTTGCAATAAATAATAAATCAAAAATTTTAGAAAAAACTTAAGCTAATATCAATCCGGAAAACCAAAACCAAAACCATAAACAGATCTAAATCAATCAATCAAATTATCTACCTCTATATATGGCTTCAATTGGTAACCATGATTTAGAAAAAAAAATGAGGAAGAATGTGATATTCCTATGTATTCCTCAAATTTTAACCATGATTTAGGAAAATATTATTTATTTGGTTCTGCATTGTTGTTTTTATTTATTTTCTTTTTGTTCCTCTAATAGTTAGAAATCGGTATCATATAAAAAGGCTGATCTCAACGGAATAGAAAGCTTGGATAGAGGGTTTGCGCCTTGACATGAGGATCAAGCGTTTTAAAATTTGTGATTAGAGAGATTAACACAATTTTACTTTGAAAAATTATGGCGTACACAACACATAGATTAAGAATGCAAAGCTTTGTGAATTTACACAATACATACCACAAGATTCGAAGACACTCCCTCACTTTTGAAAATATATAACTTGCTTTTGCAACCAGCATTTTAGTATTAATACTTAGAACGGGAACAAAATCAAGAGCACATAACTACTAAGAAGACAAGTTCCAAAACTACATTAGTTCAATAGAGGAGATAGACGATTGGATGATGATGGGATGAAGATAGGAATAATCCCTCTTCTCTTAACGAAAACGTGAAGATTGTTGTTCTTGTATCCGGCGCCGTGTTCCACAAGTTTCCTATCATCATTGTGGTCTGATAGAATTAGATGAGATTGGATTATTAGCAAGAAGATGATCAAGGAGCAACAAACGAGTGAAGATGATCTCATTTGCGTTTTGAACTTATATACCTAATTCAAGAAAATGTATATGAATCTGTTTTCTGATATAATGAAGTTTTTGTGAAAAAAATGTCTAATTGTGTCAACGAGTGATGTGAATTTATAATTCCGTCGAGTACTGGTAGGTACTTCATAAGTTGACCTTCTTTGTTAAAAACACACAGATAATACAACTCAATTATACAGCTAACATTTTTTAGGTTTTCGAGTTGTGAGTGGCATGAATCATAATTTATCTAAGCATTACACATTTTGTGGTATAGTTAATATGATGTGCAACACCTAAGATTTTTTTTTTGGTTATTCGAGTAATTGTGAGTTGCATGATATATATATTTTATAAATTCTATCGGTTAATTCGGTCAGCCCCGGTAGAAACACACCGAAATGTTTTAGAGTGGATTTCTCCCTAAAGAGCTACTACACTATCTATCTGCATTTATGACTATCATGTAAATCAGTTGGGCCTACGGACTTCCCACACAACAATGATTTTTATTTCCAGGATGGATCGAAGGTTAGTTCCTTCCAACCTTTTCCCAATTTTCCCTTACCACTGAACCGTACAGGCTGCATGAATCATATTTTTTTTAAGGATTACATTTCATTACTATTTGTACAACGTGTATATATATATATATTCACTTTTACCAACAACAATCGAAATGTTCAAGTTTTAGCTTTTTTCAAACTCTTTGGACCTCCACTCTTATAAAAAAGAAACAAATGATTCAATGGTTTCACAAAGGTTGACTCGACAAAATATTTATTTTTGTAATTGGGTAATGGTACAATCATTATACAAGTTATTATTTATATATCTAAGGTTGTTTCAAGTTTCAACGATGATATTGATAGGAATTGATTAAAGGCATCTTCTAGGTTGTTGTATTTGATTGAAGATGACGAAGAAATTTTGTTTTAATTGAATCTTCGTCACTAATTCGTGCTTGCCACATAACGTTACTCTAACGAATAAATCATATGAAAAAATGTAACCTTTTTTTTTTCTTTTCTCACCCTGAAATGTTTCAAAACTCAAGATGAACGAAAAAAGTATATAAGAGAGGTAAAACAAAACTGAACCAAATCTTCCGAGTATATATAATATTAACTCAAAAACCTTTATAACAAAAAATTGATTCAGACTACTCTCTCAAGTTAAGACTTCGCCATGGAGAACCAATATACCTTTTAAAGCAGACTCCGGCACGCCTCGAGCTCCTCCGCCTGCGATCCTGATGGAGTCTCGCCAACACTCTTTATTACCGCATCAAGCACGGTTTTTCTGAACCAATCATCTTCCATCTTCTTCAGAACCTCTCTCACAAGCTTGAGATCCGAGACTTTAGCTGATACCAACTCCCCTAAGATCTCTCCAAAGCTGTTTGGTGCTTTTGGCAGATCGATTCCAATGTCATCCAGCATTGAACCGTAGAGCAAACAACCCGCTCCTAAGTCTTCACATGTCAGCACGTTCTTGGAGATCAGATGTTTCAAGAGTTTGGCTATTGGTTCGACCAACGGAGGGTTTTTCTCTAGACCGAGTGAGATTGCTTCCTTGACGAGCTCCGGGTGGTAAGATGGAGATTTCAGTTCCTCAACACATTGCATTGCCTCGTCCAGTAAACGGACATTGAAATATTCTTCAAGAAGCGATTTGGTTTTTCTTTCAAGCTCTCCTGCGTTCAGGCTATTAGCCAGAGGAGCCGCCTGTGGCTGTGGCTGTGGCTGAGGTTGAGACCGTGGTAGCTGCTTCTCTACAGTTGGAATGGGTTTAGAGGCTTGAGGAGCTGAGCTAGAATCGTTACCTTGCAAAAGAGCACTTCTACCACCGCCATTAAGAAGGTCTCCAGAGCCCTGAGGAAGAAGCCTTGAGTTGACTGAAACTGACTTGTTGAAAGCAGGAGGAGGCTGAACACGTGCACCAGGCTGCTGCACTGTTTGTCTATTCCCTCTAGGCATGGACCGAGTCCGTGCTATTTCTCAGCCGCCTTCATCCATAGGCATCTTCATAATTCCCGGCATGCCAGGCATCATTCCTCCAAAACCAGGACGGCCAAGGATATTTCCAGAGCCAATACTGTCTGCTGCACCAGAAACCGCAGCGCGGTTATTGTTGTTGTTTCTCATATTTGCCATCGCACCAGGACGCAACCCAAGATTCCTCTCAGCCTCGGAATGGATTTCAGTGATCTTCTTTGCTTTCACCTGCCATTTTACATAGTAAACAACGTGTAAGCATGGCTCGAGAGAACTAAAGACTGGTATTTAAAGGTTTGAGATGGAATGATAAAATCTTACCTCCTCACGCCTCGGTACCCATTTGTTACCTCGAAGATCAATAACGTTTTGGACCATAAATCTAAGACGCAGCTCTAGCTGAGGGTGCTTTGCTAGATCCTTCAACCGACCAAAGTACATCTCATTTGTACCTCGAGATCGTGGGTTCTCATCAAGTTGCTTCCCAATAGTTATAAAAAATTGGCATAGAGCTTCAACATCTCCCTCTCCTGGGCAAGCTTTACTGTCTTCTCCTAAAAGCTCCTGTGTTACAATATTTTAAGTTCAATGAGACTTTAAGGAAACAATATATGAATACTGTAATAAATAAGAAAGGGTCATACTCATACATACTTGGACAATATGATGAACTATCTTCTCAGGCACCATCTTTTGCTTCAAAAGTTCTCCAATAAGACGAATATTTCCAAGTGTCCGGAGCTTCACCATCTTCTCCTTATCCATTCTTTCCATTTCTTGGTCTGGATTAGTCATCTGTCTGATTTCTTCCTTCAATTTGCCCGAACCCTCAAATGCCTCTTGGCAGTTATTTAAAAGGACTCTTTTAAAGTTTAACTCTTTGCCACCAGGTTCCTCAGCCGGAAACGAAGGGAGCTTTCCGTTAATATCATAACACAAAAGAGCATACATCTCGCAGAACGTAGGCTGCAGTATAGCATTCTCAAAGATTAGCTGAATCACACCCTGCAATCAAAGGTAAGAGCAAGTCAATACCATGAAGAGAGAACTACAAAACAGCAGAAACCAAGAATCAAAAACAAACCTTTAGGATATCAGCAGAGGTGATGCCAGAGTCAATCAATTGACCTTTAAGAACCTCGTACTTCTCCGGAGTAAGCTTGTTCAGAATACTGCACAGAATCATAGTTGTAACGAATCAGTCAAAACATACATCACAACTAACTTCAAGCACAAAAGCTGAAAAATTTAACATTACCCTTTCACGTTCTTGAGGACTCGGTCTTTATCTGAAAGAGCTCCTCTTTTAGCTGACCACGCGACCTCTGCTTTAAGCAGCACAGGGGCAGGACCAGACTGTTACACAAGATGATCATGTTAGCAAGAAGAGAAACTTAGTAAGTAACAATATGCCAACACATAACAAGTGACGAAAACTTACCCCTTGCGATGTATTTTTCGTGTCGTCCCTTATCCATTCTTTACCACCAGAGGTTGGAACCGGCACACGACTATGCCAGTCACGGTTATCACGCTCGGTATAACGATTCTGAGGTTGATTTGCTGGCTGATAAGACCAAAACAAGAATGTGATATTAGAAAAATCAGGTTCTTGAAAAGTATGAAACAATGCAAAACAGAACAATCACACACATACACTCACTTTACTCTCGGCTACACGATTCCCCCAACTATGCTCTTCTCCAAAAAGCTCAACAGAGATTTCCTTACAGCGTCTCAGGATTTCATCAGAGACTTGAACCGATTGCTATAAAGAAACATAACGATGAGTGATTTGATCATCAAGAACAGAAACAAAGCCAATGCTAACATCAGAAACAGAGTTTCAAGTTTAATACCTGTTTGACCTGAAGCAACTGGTCTCTTGTAAACTGCAAACGTTCACCAGTATTTTCTCTCTACAAAAACCAAAAAATTTCAATTACACAACATAAAGTATCAATCTTTGTCCATATAATCAAAAAATTTAACAATCGTAAAAGAAAAAACCTAAAGATCCAATCTTTTTCCATAATTCGATTCATAATCACGGAAACGAATCAAACCCTTCAATTATACACCTTCTCTTAACAAACCCATGAAAATAAATTAAACGTAGGGGAAGAGAAAAAAACAGAGGATTGTGATTTGTTCGTGTTTTTAATTACCTTGACGGGAATAAGGGTTTCTCCGGTACCGCCATTGGTAAGATCAGAGGATGAAGAGGAGCTAAAACGAGGGACGAAAAGCCTCTTTCCGCCGCCGCCACCACCACCGCCGGGTCTCAAGCTTAAACCCGATGGTTCACCTTGTTGTTGCATTACTCTGATTTTCTTGTTTTCGCGATGAGGAGGATTGAATAAAAATAAAATAAAAAGTAAAATTCTTGGTGCAGATAGATAGAGAGAGAGCTATATAGTGTATATATATATATATGTGAGTTATATATTTGTGTATATTGACGGTGGAGAAGATAATATCACTTTCCAATTCCTTTTTCTTTGATGAAGTTGTGTTCTGTGTGTTTTCTGCCCTAATTTCCTTTTTTTTTTTTTTTGTTATTTTCCTTTATTTCTCACGTGTTAATTATCTGCTAATTACGAAAATATCCTTTATTTATCACTCATAAATAATAAAACTATTTTGTTTTTGGGGGAAAAAATTAAGAATTTGATAGAAAATCTTTTAAGATATTGTATTTATTATTGACTTTAATTTGTTGTATTTTTATTTATTGTTATCAAAAATCAAATCTACTTTTAATTTATATATTTTTTGCATGATTAGAAGTGATTTTGGCGTGTCTTGCATGAGTAAAAACTGTAAAAGTTAATTAATTTTCAAAGATTTTTTCTAAATATTTGTTATAAAAATTTTGAACATTTAGTTTTTATGTTTGTGAATTTGTATGTAACTCCAAAAAATATACATCTATAAAATTGATTTATGAGATTATAATTTCTGAAAACTTTTAAAAATATTATATTCATTTGCGAAAAAATTAAATAAGGTTGTATTTTTCTCCCTTTAAGACTAGAACTAGGACTAGGAATATGATTTTTCTAAAAATTAAACAGTAATAAAAGGGCAAATATGGATTTTCACATGAATGAGATTATAGTTTAATGTCACACAATCTCTAATCCTGTCGTAATACTAAGGAGCAGTTATTTGTTAAAAGTTTATGTCCGCTTGCTTCAATAATATTGGGCCCTAACCAAGTATGAAGCCCATTATCAAAACACAGTCGTTTGGTTTCCAAGACTAACTTACGAAACGACGTAGTTTCAATCTCGTTGCGTTTTTTTTTTTTTTTTTTTTTCTGGATAAGAGCTTCGTGCAGATGCCATGGTTTGAAACCTCTTTGAGTGAAGAAGAAGCGCCATGGCTGGGATTACCAGCACCGTCGGATTCAACGCCGTTTTCGCCGGAATCACCAAAACGTTGTCGTCGCATTCACCATTCTCAGTCGATTCCAAGCTCTGTGGTCTTCGTCTCTCCAAAACCGAACTGTCTTTCGCTAATCTCACGCCTTCTCCTCGCCGTGGATTCACCGTAACTTGCCGCTTCGGAGGTGGTGGTGGAGGTTATCGTTTCTCTGGAGACTCGAGGCGAGGTAGGCCTAAAGAAGCCGAAGTTGATGAAGCCCTTGATATCGCCTCAATTAGGTAATGAGGTTTTTCGTAGCCGAATTGGGATTTTGAAATTGCTTGTATGATTCGAGTTTTTTGAATGGTGTTGTGTTGTTTGAGTAGGTCAGCTACTGTTAGGCTTATCGATGGACAACAGAACATGGTAAATGTGATTCAATTTCTTGAGATTAGTAAAAGGTTACAGCTTTGTGATTAGACTCATAAGTTTCCAGTTTGTTTTTGGTCTCTTTAGCTTGGTTTAGTATCTAAAGATGAAGCTATTCGAATGGCTGACGATGCTGAGCTTGATCTGGTATGTGTTTCCATTGCAAATGTTCTCTCTTGTTGATACATTAAGCTTTTTGGTATATGCTATTTTTTTTGGTTTGATATTCGACAATTGAATGTGCGAATATTTGGTGAAATTAAGCAATAGATGGAAGACTTCGCTAGAATCGAACATGCTCTGATAACGTATAGAATAACCGAATTTGGATAAGAATGGTGAAAGATTTATGTTATTCTCTTATTGAAGAAGAGTGTTTGTATCGTTATACTAGTCAGTAGTCACAGATTAGTTAAGCTAAACCAAAACTCTAATGTGACTAAACGAACCAACTATAACTGATAGATTGTGTTGGTTTTCAGGTGATATTATCGCCTGATGCAGATCCTCCTGTTGTTAAAATGATGGATTACAGGTGAGTAGCTAAATTTTTATTGAAATGGCTTCTTATATGTATACCGAAATGCACAGAACTATTAGTAATGGTGCTTTCTTCTTTGGGTTAACAGTAAATACAGATATGAACAGCAAAAGAAGAAAAAAGATCAGCAAAAGAAAAGTATTGACTGTTCCTATCCTTCTTAGTTTCAGAGTTGGAGATGATATGCTTATCAGCTTATGCATTTTTTCTTGTGTTTTCTTCATATCAGCCACTCGCATGGACTTAAAGGAGCTTAAAATGGGGTAAGGCGTTCGTTTTTTGTTTGTTTGTGATGTTGCAAATGGTTTTCAGAACTGAATCTTTATTTTCCAACAGTTATAACATTGATCAGCATGATTATTCCGTTCGTCTAAGGGCTGCCCAAAAGTTCTTGCAAGATGGTGACAAGGTTGTTACCATATTCTTCATAAGCTTTGAGGGTTCTGTCCAATCTAAATGCATTTTGCTTATGCATTTCTTTTAATGCGCACAGGTTAAGGTGATTGTGAGCATGAAAGGACGAGAAAACGAATTCAGAAATATCGCTATTGAACTCCTCAGACGTTTTCAAACAGAAATAGGGGAGGTAACATGTTCTTTCTCCTCTTGTTCCTTATAAATGCAAACTGTCTGAAATGAATAGTCACCAAAACTTGGCCCCCATCTGTAGCTTGCGACTGAAGAGAGCAAAAACTTTAGGGACAGAAACTTGTTCATTATCTTAGTACCAAACAAGGAAATGATTAAGAAACCACAAGAACCAGCCTCAAGAAAGAAGAAAAAACAAGTGGAAGGCGAAGTTTCGGCTGCAGAAATAACGGCTGAACCGGCTGCAGAAATAACGGCTGAACCGGCTACAGAAATAACAGCTCTACAGGTCGAATCTGAAGTTTAAATCTTGTGGTAAGGTTTTTGAGAGCTAAAGTAAAGTTTTGTATATTTACTTTTCTACCATGTCTCAAGAGAGGCAAGAGCTGTATAACAGATAGAGTTAGTCCTATTTGAATGATGTTCTTTGTTTGTAGATCCTTTCTCTAATCATTTTTGTATAACTTCTCAGCATAGTTGATTCATACAAAATTGTACCTTTTTAACATACGAAGCTTCTAACTTGATTGCTTCTATGACAGAAACTATATAAAAACTCTGATCGAATAATATTTAATTTACTATTTTGTGAATTTATTTGATAGCTATTCTAACACTGACCATTAAAAACTAACTGAGATTACATGTGAATATTTAATTTGCATTTTCTTCATTGATTTTTCTTTAATCTTCTTCACATCTTTTTCCTACAAGTAAAAGACAAAATGGAAAAAGATGATGATGGCAGAAGAAAATGCGAGCCAGAAAGAGCAATTTACAAGTCATTCTTTGAAGTGTGTTGTTGTTATGGCCATGGAAACTTGCTCAATGGCAACAGTGGAGACCCTGCATCATCTCTTACTTCTTCTTCTTGCTTCTTTTGTATCAGATGGGTCTTGAGGCTACTCTCTTCTATCTGTTTCACACAAAGAAAATCTCGGTTTAACGTGTTGAAGTTGAACCATAGATTCTTGGATTTGTGTTTGATTTTGTTTACCTCCATGACTGCAGTTGATGCCAAGAGATCTTCACATTTGTCAAGCAAAAAGTTTTCTTTTGTAACTACACCAGCGAGATCTGAAATAACCTTATTGGTCTCCTCCATCTGCGAGTGTAATGACCAGATGGATGATCCCATACTCTGCATAACATCAAGAGCTGAGGACATAGCCAACTTCAAAGATCCAAGATCCGCCTGTGATTCACAAGAGCATTACTAAATCATAGCTCGATTCTTGGTCTTTTCTATCATTAATTCAATGGAAAGGTGAAACTATACCTTTGTTCCACCGGTTAGTGGAAGCCTGAGAGTATTTGCTTCCAAGTCCTCAATGGCACCAGCTAAAGAACTGACGTGTTCTCTCTCAAGTGTTTCCCAATCTTCAAGGCAACTCAACTGCACAAATACTTATGAGGATACCTTTAGACCATGAGGATGATAATCTGATGAACACAAGAGAAAGTGAAGATATATATGTATACCTGATCATTTAAGATGGATTCAAGCTTGATTTCTAGTTTCATCTGTTGGAGACAAATTCTTTGGTTCGTCACATGATCTCGTAGGTCTGATGTTGCTTGCCAGACATTGTATAGAGTTTCCTGTAACCTCAAGATTGTTACAACAGAGGAAGATACACTCAATACAATGTTACAAACAGAGTATTTGATTTACCTCAGCAATTAAGCTTTGAATGTAGCTTACTCCCTCAGCTCGAGCATTAGCAAACCGCCACTGCGTATATCTATTATAGAGCAAGCGCAGTTGATGAACATCTTCTATATAAGTTGCCTTTTTCCCTTTCTTGACATCCGCGATGAAGCTAAGAACCGAGGTTGTGTTGCTACTGGATTGCGCGGTTTGTCTTATCCGGGATGGACTTACACCTCTAGGTGGCGGTGTAGATGATCTCACACAAGAGAGATTTCCCACTCTTGAAGGACTCAATCCTCTCAAGGGACTCACTCCTCTTGATGGACTCAAGCCTCGAGAATTTGAGGATGATGATGAAAATGAGGACCTGCTCGGTGAAGCAGTGCGTGATCCAGGAGCAGACAATGGGTGTAACCTAGCAAAGGTTGTTCTATCTAATGAACTTGCAGACAAAAGCTTGAGAGACTCACAACTACTACTATCCTCTGAAGTTGTGGGAGACAAAATCTCTTGTCCACCATTTTCATAACAAGACAACAACCTTGTTGTGTCACTAGAAGATTTCTGTAATGGTTTAGAGATTTTATTGGACAAAGGTAGTGACATTCTCCTAACCGCTTTATCGCCAAGATCGAAGCTTCTGTTCATAGGATTTGAAGTAACCTTTCCGCTAATTCGACTAGGCCATCGATGTTGTTCTATTATCTTACTATGAGAACTATCCACAGGTTTTGAATTCTCTGATTGTCCAGCAGACATATTCTTCCCCTTCAGTGGACTTCTTTTCCTCTCGGGAGTATGTTTACTCGAGACAGAGGTTGTCTCACTCTGCTGCTTATGAGCTATATTCGAAGAAGACGGTCTCAATGTTCGATCAATCGAAGAAGTAACAAGCGGTTTCTCCTTCTTACTAACAGGAACTGAGACTGAATCAGACTGAAAAGAAACACTAAGGCTTCTCATAGTAGAAGGCCATAAGCTTTCAGGTAAACGACCAGTAGATAGTCTCCTAGAAGAAACCGATAAATCTACAGTTACATCACTAACCGGTGTGGAAGGAGTAGTTGGTGTGGAAGGGATACGTTTCCTTTCCGCTGAAACCGCTCTTTTCGATAGCGGTTGAGAGCTTGGAGAAGACACAGTCCTGGTGACATTAGGTGAAGGACACCTCCGAGTTTTAGTAGGAGTCGGTGATCTGTATCTTGAACTAACCTCCATTGTTCTAGCACGCCGCGTAACATGAGAAACTACATTGTTCTTCTCAGCTGGAACAAGAGGCGGTCTTGTAGTATCTGTTTCTGATTGCTGCTGCTTAGCCATTACTCCTTTCTTGGAACCATATACCACATCCATTCAAACAACTTGCATTGGTTTGATTCAGCAGCTCATTGTAGACTCTCTTTTTTATTCTGCCAAAAAGTAAAGATACCTTCCAGATGAGCAAGATGGAGCAAAAGCAGAGAATATATTTTAAAGACAACCCAGATGATAAAGATTAAATCTTTACAACAGAGAACACAGATCAAGAAACACTTTAAAGAAAAGGTGAGATCTTAGGTGTTTTTATGATCAAGAAGCCAAAACAGATCAAGACATAGAGATTGAAAAAGACAATCCTTGGTCCTTGGGACAAAGCTGACTTAGTTTCAAATCACCAATAAAGCAAGTTAGGTCCCAAAAGAAAAAGAGACAACAAGAACAAGCTGAGACCTAGTAACTTAAAGAGATAAGAAAGCTGTGCCTATGCCTTTAAAAAACAACAACAACTCTCAAAGGTCTAGTAGTACTAACTTAGTATAGAGTTAATTTGCTGCACTTTTATTTTTCACAGTTTCAGAGATATTCTTGATTTCAATCAAAGACTTTGTAAGAAAAGGAAAAAAATACAAAATCTTATTTTCAGTGTCATTGTCACGGGTCTGCCATGGTCGGATGGGCTGGAGAGAAACAAATTTAATGGAGATTTCACAGACTCACCTTTGTTCTTCTTCTTCTTTACACATCAAGAATCGAACAAAAATCTCAAAGTTAACAAAAAGAAGTTTCCTTTATTAGCATTATAGAAAACAAAACAGGTTTGATTATAATAATAATGCTAATGAGAGTTCATAATTATTAGCAAAAGAAAAATGGAGATTTTAGCAGATTCATCTGTTTCCTATATGGGAAGAGACAAAGACGACCACGTGTTTAGAAGAATCAGTGTCTCTCTAACTCTTAGATTAAAATTTGTGAAAAAAATATTTTGCAGTTAATAGTGACGAAAATTATGCATATTAAAATTAGCAAAAGTTATTAATAGATAGTTTATGTTTTGACTATTTGAGAAAAAATTAAAATAAAAACTTGAATATATTTTCTTGGGAAAATAAAGCTCGTGAAACAATAAAATTTGGGATTGAGAAAAAATTAAAAATATGTGTTTTTGTTTATAGTGAGAAGTGAGAAGTGAGAAGAATACAATTGTTTTTGTTTTGTTCGTAAGTGAAACCACGACTTGTGTTTCTTATAGAGCAGACAAGTTTTATCGATCGAAACTATTTTTATTTTGGAATTTTATTAAATTCTGCAGCAAAAAAAAAAATCTTTTAAACTTGTTCTTGGCTTCTTCATTAAAATCTTTATAAAACGTCAGAAATTGAAACAAGAATTGACAATAAATTAAACGTACCAAAACTATTCAAGAAAACATAATTTTTAGTGTATTTTTCTCAGATTGAAAAATCAAGAAAGAAAAATTAGGGTTTGTAATTTTGGTTAAAATCATCAAAATAGGGTTAACAGAGAGAACAAAAAAAAATAGTAAATCAAATTCGAGATTCTGACCTTGAAACCAGAGACCGATGAAGAAGGCTTGATCCACAAGTAATCAAAACCTAAGAATTTGTCTATCTTCAACAATTTTTGTATTTTCTGTTTGTGTGTGTTTGAAGCTCGTAAAGACCAAGAACAAGAGAACAGAGGAATTTTTGTTTCTGATTGTTGTATTTTGGATCGTTGACAAGACTTTGGTATTTTTCAAATTTTCAACTTATGTGTTTATATTAGTATTTGTTTTGGGTTATCGTAAAGAGAAAATATTGTTATTTTTTATATTTCATTTGGTCCTACAAAACATAGTATGATGATAGTGATGGTCACTTTGTCAAATGTTAATATGTTACTATTGCAAGTGTTGATTTATACAAAAGCGGTTTTAAGATAAGAGATTATGCAATGTTTCCTTAACTAACCATATAAAGGTGTTTAAAGGTATACAATTTCAAGATTCGCCCTACAATTTTTGTTTAATAACAATTTCAAGATCTATGATTTTGACACATAATTTTGCAATTTGTTAGATATTGAAAAGTGATTCCGAGTACGAGCGTGTTATTAAAAAATATCATTAGTATACTTTTCTTTTGTTAAGACATTTTTTAAAATACCATCATTTTTGTTTTTAGGACAATTTCAATTAAAACTTATATATCCAGTGAATTGATCCCACTATTTGATCATTTGACTATTCCGCTATTATTATTTTGTTTATTTAATTAATTATTTATTCCGCTATTATACTATTAAGCGGATATACTAGGCAAATCATAATTAAGAAGAAAAAACAAATTTTGTAGTATCACATTAATATTCTTTTAATTTTTCTATTGGTGATATATTAAAAATAAGGATTAAACTAGATTTTTCTATTGAAAAACAAAAAAAAATAGAAACTGAATTTTTATTTACCAAAAAAAACTGGATTGAAAACTTAAAACAACACTTACAAGAAAACTTGAATTGTATTTGTACTATATATATTTTAATACATGGAGGAACACAAAATTGCAGAAATCTAACATAGATTCATGAATAATGTTGGAAACTTCCCAAATAATTTTATTTTAGATGCTTCAACAACTTTGTAGTTGATCATAATATATATACTGAAAAATAATAGTCTAAAAAACGTTTAACTTAATTAACGACTTATTTTGTATTGAACAACATAGGATTCCATCGTCGTAACAAAAATCTTTTGTTCTCAAAAAAGTTTTAATTTTCTTTCTTCTTACTCTTCTTAAGTGGAGAGAATATAATTCCTCCCCTTTACGGCTTAACCAATTTCTTTTTCCCTTACTTCATTTTTTGGTTAAGTTCTATATAAGTCACCAAATCAAACTCACAGTTTAAGTGTTTTAAGAAAATATGCATAAGTATATGAATAGCGATAATAACCTTATTCATTTACACATGTTCATGTAACCATAGGAAAAATATGGTGAAAAAGAAATCAGTATATTCTATGTATTCAAAAAAGTTACAGGGAAGGCGACTAAATGAAACGGGTTAATATTATCGCATCCGAGCGTTAGCACGGGTTATCAATTTAGTAAATTATAGGAAAAAAGAGATAAGAATTGAGATAGAAGTAAGAAAATGGGAATTTTAGTTAAATAAAGCCAAAAGCACTAATGAGTAGTGTGGCACACTAGCATTGCATGTAACAAACTCGTAAGTTAAGTAAAACACGAGCTTACCTAACCACACTCACGAATATGCATGCATAAGAGTGATAACGACGCTACATAATGTAACGAAGTAATGTATATATATAGCCAGAAAAATACTAAGTAATGTATTTAGCCAAAAGAAGAATGTAATGTGTATAATGATTGTTTGTATATAAGATAATAATTACGAATATTATTGGAAACCATCTCAAAATTTTAAAATGCCGAAAGTGAAAGATAAGTTAAAAATTAGTCAATTACATTAGTTTTTGGCGTTAGGTGATGTTAAGTATATAAGCAAAGGAAAGACCAAATGATTAGCATTCATGTGCTTAGCATGATTATACCGTGACCACCATTTTTATTGCATATGCCATGCTTCTCCTATGTTTCCATCCCTTTTCTCTTTTAAGTTATTGGATCTATAGTTTTCATAATATCATTTAAGGTCCAAAATCGTCTTGTCAAATTCTTTTACATTGTCAGGAGTTGTTAAATTTTTGTTGTAATGTACTTTTAATAAATTAAGAGAATTGTGGCGAGATTATATGTTCTATGCACAAAAATAGAAGATAATTCATGTTGAGAAAGTTAGTATTCCCTTTGTTTCACAAAACATGTCAATCTAGAAATTTTTCTTTGTTTCACAAAGAGAGTCACTCTACAATTCAAATGTCTTGTTTACACTACATTTCTTAATTTACCGGTAAACCCAAAATTTATTTTCATTGTATTTAAATTATTAATTCTTTATTTAATAGGGGTAAACATGTATAATTTTTTTTTAATATGTGTGAATTGTGTTAAAATGACTCTCTTTGTAAAACAGAGGGAGTATACGGATTCTCTCTGTTTCAATTTAAGGAGACTACAAATTGTCCTTATATTAACAAAAGAAAAATGAAGTTGACATAGGATGCCATACAAGCAAATCCTCAATCACAAGGAACTTGAGATTGTTGTGAACGAGACATATCAACGGATCTAATGTGATGTTGGAAGATCTTGTCTCCACAAGGGAGTTCATCAAATTTTTAATTTTTTTTTTATTAAAATCAGTTCTAAATCCAAAAACCATACATAGTTAAGATATGACACCTATACTGGAACGTTAACAATCTATGTTAATTTTTGTCACTCTTCAAAGCAAAGAAACTTGCTCATATATAAACTTTTCTCTTTTTCTTATTGACTGGCATTTAAGTGTACACAAAACATGGAAACTACAAATTAGGAAGCTGGAAGAGTGGGGATATAGACTCAGCATCATTTTGAAGATTCATGTCGTTAACACCGCAAAAGTGGTGAAACTTGTTTTAAATGTGTAAAACAAGAGTTTAACTTAATGCGTTTCTATCCCATTTTGGAGCAGATGAAAACAACAACAAGTGATTGGTGTTCGTTTCCAAGATTACAATGTTTGGAGGAAATGAATTTGACTCCTTGGTTCTAATGAGAGCAGCTAAGTTTTTTTCGAGGATCTGAACATGGAAGTAATGCCATAACTTGATGATGATACGTGCCAAAACTATCCACTCGGTTGTTCATGATATATGCTTATTGCTTCTTTTAAGTCATTTCATATAACATAAAGTATAAATCTTTTCCTAAGCTCTAATAACATAAAGTATAAATCTTTTCCTAAGCTCTAATTAAGACTCTATAGATCACGCTTGGCATATGAGAATTTAGCGAGAACCGATGAAGTCGATTAGAGATTTGAGGAGGAATAGTGTCAGGGACTCAGGTGAATCAGATTTTTGAGCTTTGTGACGAGCAGAGAGGCGCTCAAGCATGTCATGGTAATACAATAACTTCAAGGTTTAGACTATGAAAAAGAGGAAATATGTATCTAAATAATATTTTTTAACCCTTTGTTACCTTTTGCATATATCATGATGAGTGATAAAAAAAAGAAGAAATATCGATTTATTTTCTTTAGATTATTCTTTTTGTTATTGGAATACTTATTTAAGGATTATACAAAGTTAAAAACAGTTTAGTTGTTCAATTGAGCATGGCTTGTTCAAAGATTTGTTTCTTTCTTGGTTTGCAACAACAACTCGACTTGGTTCTAAAAGCTGCACAAGTCCAATCTTTATAACCTTTCGAAATGCAAAGCTGTTGGCAATTGTTAGTGCACGGTCCATAACAATCTGCATCCACGGTGATAGCATTTGCTTGTTCTACACATAAACAAACAACAAAGTGAAAGTCAAATAAAAATGCTTAAAAACTTGCATGTACAATAACTAAGAATGCTTGATTAACCTGCCATGACCAACATCAAAATTATTGTGATGGTACCAACAACATCTAAACATCTGATCTTGGCCATATTTTGTATGGTAACGTGTTGTAAATATTTTCTTATGTTTAGATGTTGATGGATTTTAATTGTTAGAGATATCTAATAGGTCTTTATATAGTTTGATTGGTGATAGAAATTCATAAATAAAATAAAGAAAAGATACCTTAATCCAAATTAATTTTCTTGAAATAATTAATTATATTATAAATGATTTTTTGCAAATTTGAAAAAAAAAAATATTACCTAGTGGATTAGGAGGAAACTAAATCTGGGATGAGATAAAAATGAATTATATATGTAGATATAAACTTTACTCTGGCATATAAAAAGTGATTTACTCTGGTATCTATAAAGAAATATATATTTCCAAATGATAACTTGATTATATAAGTTTAGAATGAAATAAAATATATTAAAATTTTGTTAAAAAGTGTATTAATTAAGGCATGTTCTAAAGAATACCATATCATTGTTAATAAAAAATACAACTTTAACTAACATAATAATTTTATTAGAATCTTATGGTATAAAACTTGGTTTCAAAGTTACTAACTCACACGATCACACTAAATGTCAAGTTTATCCGCTAAGATTATGACAAGTGTAAAAAAATCAACCATTTAAATCTATACATTATGTTAACGTAAATATAGAAAATTTTCAAATTCAAATCTACTATATATATATATATAAGGTAAAAAAAATATCTCTTTCATTCTTAACTAGTTTTAGAATAAAGAAAATACATAAGTAAAAAAGAAACAAAAATTAAATAAAATTATTTGTTTTTTAATTAAATAAAAGTCAAATATAATGAAAAATTAAATTCTATTCAAATAGAAATACCAAAATTAAGTTCGTTAAAGTTTCACGTGTCAAGTTTCACATGTCAAGTTTCAATCTATTCATGTTGTAATACCCTAATTGAGTTGTTTATTATGTGAAATACATGCTCTATTCTAGTGAATATTTTTTTGTTTAGCTTCAAACACATGTTTCATGCACATATGTTTGAAGCTAAACTATCAGCGTTTGGAAGTAGTCACTGCTAGCTACATTATACTCGACATCAGTATTGGTGCAACGTCCGACATGATCTATGCCATATATATATTAGGTAATAAAAGAACATGAAAAAGAATCCCGAAAACACTATTATATATCATTATAAGAGAAGATATACCGCTGTTAGTTTTGGGAGCCAATAGATTGGAGTATAGTGCTTTCAAGACATTCAATCTAGGTTAGTATATCATTAATTAGATATTAGTGAATAAATTTAATTATAAGAAAAAAATTTGTAGGCGAGTGTAGTAAATTAGCAAATATATTTAGAAGTTAATTTTTATCTTGTATATAAAATTTTTATTTTAAAAAAAAATTATTAATAAAATAATAAGGTATCATCATCTTTGGTTTTCATTATATGTACTGAAACTGTTATCAAATTTATATCTAAACAATATTTGTTATTTTGGAAAAGAAAAAGAAAAGAAAAAAAAAACCCTTTCCGTATTTCGCACACTTGGCCAAGCTGTCCAATCCGAGCAAAACCAACAATTCCGGTTATCACATCAATCTAAACCAGAATAAACCGGATTTCACATCATCCGTTCACTCTCTTCCTCTCTCTAAAGGCGAAAAGAAAGCTTATCTTCTTCATCATCTCTTCTCTTCTTCCTCAATCGAAGTGAGTGCAAAAGATAAAACAAAAGTCGCCAAGAGCACAAACACTAATGGCTTCTCTCTCTATGGCTTCCGTTAACGTTAGCTTCTCTCATCCTTTGCGCTCTTCTTCTCCAAAGGTTTCACTTCGCAGTTCCGTTCAATTCGCGACCAGTCTTTCTTCAAGTCACTCCATTTCTGGGCTTCGCGCTGTTTTGCCTCAGAAGATTTCAATTATTGCTTCTCCCAATTCCCAAAAGCTTCAGACTTTTACTGTTTTCGCTCATAAGGGATACAAGTTGAAGACCCACAAGGTCCTTTTCCCCTATCTCTCTCTTTCTCTGCAATTTATGTATTTTTGTTATAGTGGAGCTGAAATTGAAGTGAGGTACTACGATTTGGAGAGTTTAGTGGCGGAAATTGGAATCAATAGCTTCGAAAGTTTAGATTTTTATTCGGTTCAATGGTTATTCTTGTGTCTATTGGTGTCATAGTGATAGTGATAGAGACTTAAGAGTATATCTGGTGAAGTTTGGGATTCTTGAAACTGTGAAATTCATGTTTGCTTCAGTTGTTGAAGTAAAGGTGTTTGCTTTTCTTGATTTCTGTTAAGTCTTTCTTGAACTGAAATTATGAAAATGTGTAATGGGTTATTCTTGTGTCTATTGGTGTCATAGTGATAGAGACCTAAGAGTATATCTGGTGAAGTTTGGGATTCTTGAAACTGTGAACTTCATGTTAGCTTTAGTTGTTGAAGTAAAGGTGTTTGCTTTTCTTGATTTCTGTTTAAGTCTTTGGTTGAATGAAATTATGAAAATGTGTAATGTGTTTTGTTGATAGGCTTCAGCAAAGCGGTTCAGGGTGACAGGTAAGGGGAAGATTGTGAGGAGGAGATCTGGAAAGCAGCATTTGTTAGCTAAGAAGAACAACAAGAGGAAATTGCGTCTATCGAAAATGGTTGGTGTTTCTTTAACAAAGGATTGTTGATTCTGCTTATTGTTGATGGGTGTTTGTTTTGTCTGTGTAAAATTGGATTCATCTCTTTCAAGCTTTTGTGATTAGCATTAGGTGTAATACAGTTTGAAAAGAAGAAGCTCTTAGCTAGCATAGAATGATGATAGAGCAGGCACAAGAACTCATATTTTCAAGCTAAATGAAGGATGAGACTTGGCTGATAATGTCTTGGTAGTAAATGCACAGTTTTTGTTTGTCAAACCGTGTCTTTACTTGTACATTTGACTCTTTGAGTCCCTCGCTGAATCTCTTTAAACGAAGATTGCTGCCTTTGAATGGAAACATGACAGTGAAATTCACTGCATTGGCTTCCATTAGACATGTGAATTAGGGAGAAATAACTTAGTTGGCATCAGTTTTATGGATTCTGAATCTTCCTAGTGTATGAGCACGAGTTCAAGTCATTACTTTGTTTTGGCTTTGTTTCATTAGCAACGTCACTCCTCTGTTTATAATCCTCTTCTTTTCTACATGTCTAACTTTTTGTTCTGTCTTCTGTAATACAGACCGAAGTGAACCGGAGCGACTATGACAACGTGATCGGAGCTCTTCCCTACTTGAAAGTCAACCGAAAGGCTACTTAAGCAGAGCCGGATAGATCCTTTTCTTACCTGCATTTCTCATTTTGTAATCTAAGTCGTGGTAATATCCATCCTTTTGTATTGTGATATAATTTGGTCAATGAGTTGATTTTGTTTCGTAGTTTGTGTCTTCTTTTTCTTTGTCTGGCATGACAAAACTATTCCTAGGGTGTAAACAAGGAGGTTGGTCATGGATCAATGATTGAGTTGAGAAATCAGAAAGACAAAGATGTATTAGAAGACTTCAAATTATTATAATCACACCAATCTCATTCATAATTCTTTTCAACTCTCAAGTCTCAAACCCCAATCTTGTTTAATCATAGAGATAATTGCGGCTGAGACAGTGACTCTCTAGCTACTGCTGTGACAACGAGAGTTCATTAAGAAATAGGAAAATAAAAATAGAAAAATCAGTATGTAATGTTACAAATTATTATGACATTGCAACAACACTATTACAAAATTTATGAAATAGAAAAATCAAAGTGTAGTGTTACAAATTATTATGACATTGCAACAACACTATTACAAATTTTATTAAATAGAAAATCAATGTGTAATGTTACAAATTATTATGACATTGCAACAACACTATTAGAAATTTTATTAAACTATAAATCTCCGTGAATATTTTATTATATCTATCATTGTTATTAAATTCATAAAAATCCTAAAATCAACATTTAAAATATTTTTAACAAAAAATCTTTAATTTTAAAAACCCAGTAATACTAAATTACAATAATTTAAATAATCTATTAATAAAATTTTAAACCTTTTCTATAAGAGACAAAACAGAAAAAGATGATTAAAAGCTAATGGTGATGTGTAACCACATTACTAAACATAAATTCTAAAAGTAAGCTATATTTCTATATTAATATAAACTTACAAAAAAGTTACTAATGCTTGGTGCTAAATCTATCCATTAGAACATAACACAATTTTATAATTTTTTATATAATATGGTGTCTAGTGACGACAAAAACAGACGAAAACCAAACAGAGACCATTTTAGTTTTTAGATAAGAAGCTAGTGTCCGAATAATGCGACACGTGGCGAATTGTCCATCTATAGCCGTCAATAAAAAAGGCAAAACATAGGACCCCGAAACAGCCTATCTCAACCAAGTATTGGAAAAAATTAGAAAATGACAAAAATAGCCCCCTATGTAAAGACATGATCAAAAGGTCAATTTAGTATTTCTAGAAACTCTTTTTTTATTTCTTTTTTTTTATATATATATTATAAATAAATCTGTCAAGAGCGCGTGACACATCAATCGCGATATTTCTTCGTCTCTTTTTAGATCTTCAAAATCAAAATTCGTTACTCTGTACTGTTTTATAGATTCTTCCATAGATTTTTAATAGATTCACTTGTTGTGATCAGATTCTGTGGTTTTTGAATGGTTGAAATGATGATGAGACGAGCTTCGAAGTTTCCTGTGAAGCTAGAGATCGCTGAAGATTCTCTTGAAGAAGAATATTCTCCTCTTCACAAGCGTGCTAAGGTTTTGATCTGTTTTGATTTCGTATGTTTCTAAGCTAAAAGATTACATTTTTTTTGTAATTTGATTGTGAAAGTTTGGATTTTTTTTGGTGGGTTTGATTTGGATTCAGCTATGGAGCAATGGAACAGGCGTGTCTAAGTTTAACTTACTTGAGGAGCCAAGTCCTTTGGGGTTGAGTTTAAGAAAAAGCCCATCTTTGCAAGAATTGATTCAGATGAGGCTTTCTCAAACTGGTGACGACACAAACTCGGAAACTGGTTGTGTTAAGAGAGAAAGTTTTGGTTTTGGTGTAGGAACCGTTGAGAAGCATAAAGCTTCGAACTTTCATGCTACGGTTCTCAGGATTGGTCAATGGGAGGTGAGTCTTTCGAATTTTTGTGTGTTAAGATGGTTTGTTTTGGTATCTGAGTTTGATTTTTGTTTGTTTAGTATAAGGCAAAGAATGATGGTGATTTGATGGCGAAGTGTTACTTTGCAAAACACAAACTTGTATGGGAAGTGTTGGAACAAGGTCTTAAGAGCAAGATTGAGATCCAGTGGTCTGATATTATGGCTCTTAATGCTAATTTGCCGGAAGATGAACCTGGAACGCTGACCATCGTGGTATAAAACTGCTTCTTTCTTGATTGATTCATTCAACTGTTCTTAATGTGCCAATGGTGTTTATTAATGATCTTTGTCTGTTGCAGCTGGCTAGGCGGCCATTGTTTTTTAGGGAGATTAATCCGCAGCCTAGAAAGCATACTTTGTGGCAGGCGACTTCAGATTTTACTGATGGTCAAGCCAGCATGACCAGGTAACGACATGTCCTGTGGCCTAGTTCTAATTGTAGAACTTCAATATGTCATGACTCCAACTAACAGTGGTTGATGTATCTTTGTGATATGGTAGGCAACATTTTCTGCAATGTGCCCCAGGGATATTGGACAAACATTTCGAGAAGCTTGTCCAATGTGATCATCGCCTGTTCTGTCTTAGTCGACAGCCAGAGATGAATTTGGCCTCACCGTTCTTTGATTCAAGACAATCTATATTTGAGGATCCCTCCATGTTTGGATCTGATAATATGGCATCTCCTGTTGGGGCTCAGTCATCATCAGAACTTGTGTCTCTTTCTCATGATGCACTATCTCCTAGCTCAGGTATTGTGTTTTTGTTTTCACTATCTTTCATAATCATTTCTCTTTTCTTGTGTTCATAAGTCTTTTATTTATGTTTAGTGATGGATGCACATGCAATCGAAGGAGTTGGTGCATCCGTTGATTCGGGAAACAAAAACAGTTGGAGTCAGATAAAAGTGCCTGGCCTACCCCAATCTATCTCGATGAACGATTTCCTTGCACTGTTTTCAGATCAAGGTGTTGAGAACAACCAAGAATTTGAGGAAATGAAACAGTTGCTGCTAAGTGACACCCTGCCTGACACATCTGATGAGAAGTCTGTCATGTCAAAGGTGAATTCTTTCTGCAACCTCTTGCAATCTGCTGCAAACTCTCAGCTCAATATCGAAACTGCTGATACCGGTAAAGATATTTGGATCGAAGGAGGCAAAAGAGTTGTTGATCCTGCTTCAAGCAGCAAGCCACTACAGGGCATGTCAAGGAAAGACTCGTTCAGTGATTTGTTGGTTCACCTTCCTCGGATCACATCCCTCCCAAAGTTCTTGTTCAACATTTCAGAAGAAGACTAGTAGATAGTAAAACCAAAAAGTTCTTGTTCAAGATCTCTTGAACAAGTAGCTGTATATCAAATTATCTTTCGCGGTGAGCCAAATAATTTGTGCTCTTGTTCTTAAGGATTTGGAGGAACTTTTGTGTTTGATGATGAATCCTTGTAAAGAAGACCTTTTGTGATGGCGTTTTTTAAAAGCCATTTTGTTTGAAAACTTTAATATTGCTTTCATCCTAAGCTTATAGAGTTTGAAATGAGATTGATGAATCATGGTTCGCGATTGGATTGATGAACTTGAGTTTGGTTAGGGCTTATGTCCCTATAGAGAAAAACGACCTACACAAGACAACACACTTGCCATTTTCACAGAGTTTGAATTGGGACTGATGGATTTGATGTACCACAGTTTGGTATGGGCTTTATGTTACATACAGTATAGTCCAACTTAAGTGAACTCTTCGCTTCCCCCAAAAACCCTTTGCCTTCCCCAAGCGTTTAATCTCCCTTAATGTATTATTAAATGGAGGAGATGACTCGAGACACTTCTCACTAGGCTTTATATATTTCATCTTTAGCATGAAAGATTCATAGTCTCAAAATCCTATTCTATTTGATTTATTTTGTCTGATAAAAAAAAGTACTACAGAAGGAAGATTATTAGAGAGTTTCAGAAACTCAAGATGGGTAAGAGGAGATTAGAAGTGAAACATCGAAACATGCAAGTGGTTTTGAATGCACTTTGTAGCCCAAAACACATGTAGTGTTACACTTCTTATATCCTCGTACTCGTCTTGAGTTTCTATGACTCTCCCCGTTCGTAACATCACCATGGTTTACCACAGTCAAGATGATGATATGGTTGCTCAGGCTAAAGAGATGCAAGGAAGTCGCTGATTTGCTCAAAAACCACAAACATAGAAGGATTTTTGAGCAAATCAGCAGAAGGATTTCACAAACAGTAAAGTAAAGATCCTTTTCTTCACCTCTGATAATTCTTCAGAAAATCACAAATGTAAACATGTTATCTACCAGACAAAAGCCTAAGATGGCATAATACAAATACAGAAACAGAATTACACAAACACATAACAAAAGGAGATGCATGACGGAAGGAGGGAAAAGAGTTGTTGATCTTGCTTCAAGCAGCAAGCCTTGTCTTGTTCTTGTTCAACATTTCAGAAGGAGACTTGTAGATAGTAAAACCCAAAAGTTCTTGTTCTAGGGATCTGTGAATCATATTATCTTACTCGGGGAGCAGGAGAATTCAGCTCTTGTTCGTAAGGATTTGGAGTAACTTTTGTGTTTGATGCTGAATCTTTGTAAAAAAGAGCTTTTCTAAAAGCCATTTTGTTTGTAAACATTAATATTGCTTTCATCCTAAGCTCGTGTTCTTTGCTAATCCCGAAAAATATGGCTTCTACTACACAAGACAACACACTTGCCTCTTTTTAATAGAGTTTGAAATGAGATTCATGAATTATGGTTCACGACTGGATTGATGAACTTGAGTTTGGTATTGCTTTTTATGTCTCCGTCAAAAGGGAAAATGACTGTCTACTACAAAAATATCTTGTAAACTACCCTTAAATATTATCATAAAGATATATCCGAACAAACATAACTACTTAAGTCATGATGCAACACCGGTCAACTTCGGTCAACATGACTTATGTTTGTTCTAGGATGTCCTATTGTGAATATGTGATGACTATTTTTGGTGTATTAATAAGACGTTTTATGAAGTCTATGGTGGCGGTTGGAATCTTGTCTTGGATCAATCCTGCACAAGAGAAATATATGTGAAGAAGAGAGTTATTAGAAGAAGCTACAACTAGATATAGAAAGAAGGAACAACATCAACTAGGAAAGAAGAAGTATTTTGTATTGTAAAAGAAGAAGAAGAAAGAACAAAACAAGAAAGGCCTATGGGCTATTATTTTAGTGCAAGGCCCACATATGTTAATGGATCATTTTGTGGTAAGAGAATAATTACGCAACAATTAGGTTAAAGTAAAATCTAGTATAAATATGTAAAGATGTGGTAATAAGAAGCAGAATTCTTTAGTAGTGACATCTACTCCGTGTAGCGGCCAATCATTTTTCGGTTACATATTGAATCTTTGCATGAAAGGTTCTTTTTCTCAAAATCCTAATTGATTTCCTGTGTGTAACTAAAGTCTCAGATACTCAAGAAGGTTACGAGGAGATTCGAATTGAATCATCGAAACAAGTGGTTTTGAATGCACATGTTTATGATTTGTGGATCAGGCATGGAGCATGGTGTACCCAAAACACATGTCCGTTGTTTCAATTCTTATCTCCTCGTAATTCTCTTGGGTTGATTTGACTCTCTGCTTGTAACATGAGCATCATTTACCACAAGGGATCAAGATGATTTTGGTTCACATAGAAGCCTTATCTTTGGCCGTTCCAAAAGTGATGGAAAAAACAAAGTTTGACAATAGTAATCTTTCAAGCGTCTCCACTGAGATTTCCTACGAGCCTCGCAAGATGTTGTAAATTTTTTTTTGAATAATAAGATGTTGTAAATTTTGCTAAGACAAGACTCATCATATCTTCTATTTGCAGCTACAACTATCTTTCTATTGAAAGATTATTTAACAAAATTGTATTTCACTCATGAACATAATCATATACTGGGAAGTCACAGCTAAGAGAGCCTTCCTCTGAGTGTAGAAGTGCTAGACAAACATCACAAAAATAACAAGGATTCTCATGTGCCCACTTGTTATCCACTGCAACCTTTGAAGCTCTTTTTATCTTACAAACGCCGCATTTCTGAAACTTGGGCTTCGGTCGAAACACGATCGGGTAAGCCGCTCTGCTCTGAACATCCTCTGGATGACTCAGTCTCATGTCTCGTATTATTATCATGTGCTTGCAATCTCCCTGTTCTCAGCTTAATCAGTAAATTACCATGTGCTGTGCAAAACGTCATCGTAGGGTGAGAAGTAAAGAAACAGAAAAGGGATTTTACCTGATGACAATAGAGATAACTAGCTCCGACTCGGAATCTTAAGTCGCACAAGCTTGTACTCTGCATGTCTGCAGTTCTGAAACGAGGTACATCCATGGAGTTCCCTTCACCTAGAACCGCTTTCTGATTTTTATGCAATTCGCCGGTTAAAAGGCATTCCCATTTTCTAAGAGCTTCATCTTTCGAGTTCCATATCCATTCTAAAATAGGATAGGTTAAATCTGTCGCCGATGGATTCCTTAAATCATTGTGAAAGACATCCTAGACAAGCAAAAAAGCAACTGATTAAATCGGAGAAGTAGAAATTTAAACTTTACTTACTCATCAAAATATAAGAATATGAACAGATGAATTCTTACTTCTATGAGGAAGTATCCAGAGGGGTTATACTCTCCAGCCTTTTTCATCACCGGGTCTGTAGGACAGTGAATCTTGTCTTTCAATTCAGTCAACATTTGACGTCCTAGAACCAAAATTTCCTGGGTCTGAACAAAAGAATTTACAAAAATTGTAGTAGTTAGCACAATCCAGTCAATGTTATGCCTCTTATGTCTAATTTTCTGTATCAAAACCGAACAAGACTTCGATTTCTTCAAAAATTATGCAGAGTGCATCAAAGGTTTTAAAGAATAATGCAGTACATTAACCTTACGACTGTTATAAATTTCAACACACAAAAGAACTTCAGGAAATAGCGTTTCAACTTGTCCCTGAATGTCTGATGGCTTCACTTGCTGTTTACATAGCACGAAGACAATATTTAGCAGGGGGCATGATGGGTTAAAAAGAGATTTGGAGTAACATAGTCAATACTAAACAAAATTGCAGGAGAAAATAACTTGCCGTGTAATTGTTATCTATGAACTTAAGAGATTGCATCTGCTCATAACCGTCTGGAGGTGCAGCTGCGTCTTTACCAGTTTCACAAGTTTTTCTGAACAAAAGTTAAAATTGAAGAAACATAAGCATAAAGCAGACAAGTTACATCAGCAAACCAGAATATCCAATAGTAATCACAGACCTGAAGCAGTGCAGCCTAACAGCTGCCTTATCCTCCTCCTGCTTTTGTTTGATTTTCGCAAGCTGCTCGACTTTGGCAAGATAAGCTTCCTGAAACCAAAAATATGACCATATCAATCAGAAAAGGAAATGCAAAAAGCTAATAACCATCAGCTTGACTACTCCAACCATCATTCCTTGTTGAACCAAGGCAGTACACTAGTAAAATCCATGTACATTTGGTATCTAGTGATACCAAACACATATAGATATGGAAAGAAACTAATTCCAGCCGTGCCAAGACCATGTTACATAAACTCACCTCAGTCTTTTTTTCTGTCCTCTTCTTTACCTCAGACTTCTTTACAGTCTTCTTCCTTTTTGCCCTCCCAGCTGATGGATTTTCACTACATGAGACAGGAGAGGTAACAGTTTGTTATAAGTCAACCTACATGCCAATTGTATATACAAAGAGTCACACAAGACGGAGTATTATATTTAAAAATACAGATAGTCTGGAAATGATACTTACTGATAAGAAGCGTTTAAAGATTGTTCGAGCTCCTTTTGGGAAAGGTTATCTTCCTGTAACGAAATAAGAACCAACCTCATCAAGACCTAAGATCTCACACTCCAAAGACAGCAAAATAAGAATACAAATCAATAAAGGATTTGGAAACATACCGAAAAGGCTTCCTTCATAGCCATCTCTGTGAGTTCTTCATCTGTATAAATCTTGAGATCATCAGTTCTGCATCAAAATCCTCCCAGTAACATATATTTATGTATTTTTTCTCATGGAAACCAGATTTTTAAAAAGAAAAGAGCCAACTGATGAAGTAATACTTACGAGACATCATATTGCTGCAACGATGAAGGAGATTCCACAGATAAATGAGTAACCAAATCCTGGAGTAGACTGAGAAAAGAAGACCGGAATTCAGGGATAGTAGAAATATTTCCCACCATGTTTGGCAGATAAATGTCCTCTGGGTACTACTGAAGTGGTTTGGCAATGTTCACTTCTCTCGTTCTCGCTCTCACTATCGCTCTCCATTTCTTCTCTCTTCTTCTTGACTATCTCTCTCTCTCTCTGTTACCACCAAATGTACCAAACAAACACCATAAGTACAGTATTTTACAAACCACAACAAAAGAAAAGTCAACAGTTTTCATAGAAAGAAGAGATATGTAACACAAAGCATGACTTTACAAGAGTTTTCTTAGCAGTGGACATGAGAATAGATCAAGGAAATGACAAGTCAGGATATCACTGAATAACAATTCAAGCTCATAAACAACCATTAGCATAATTCACAATGCCAATGTCACCAAATTACTAAGAAAACAAGAAAGCAAAAGAAAGCAAACAAGAGATGCAAACAGTTTCATCATCACTACAAATCTGAAACAAGAACTCCCAAAACATGATTAGAATCTGAAACATGTAACATGCTATCTACTAGAGTAGTAGAGAAAGCCTTAGATCAGAGAATACAAATACAGAAACAGCATTACACATAACTCATTCCAATTTCAGAAACCATATTGAGGAAATTGTAAAGAAATGGTACGTGAGGTCAAATGCATCAAGGTTAGATTCATTGCAGGAGGATCAGCCTCATCTTTATATAGTTAAGCAAAACAAAGAGATGGGAAATAAATTAATCAAGACGTTCTGCTTATAACAAGGCTTACCAGTTCTTAAGTACCAAAACCAAACATTAAATTAATTAATTAAACCAAACATCAGAAAGACATATAAAACTAACAACAAGAAAAGGGTTTTAAAAGAACTAACCAGAGGAGAAAAGGGTTGCCTCAGATCTCCCCAAAGATTGCAACTTTGTGAGCAGAGAGACAGTAAAAAAAGTTCCAGATCGGGATCTACACTAGAGCAAAAAAAGCAACAGTTTAGAGTAGGAGGCACAAGTTGGATTTCATAAACAAGAACCATTAGCAAAGGCATAAACTAAAAAGGCATATCAAAACATAAAAACCGTGGCAGTAATGACTAAAGAACAACACATGTTTAGTGTTCACAGAATGTGAATCAAACATAGAAACATGTTTAGTGTTTACAGAATGAGAATCACAGAAAAAGAGTCATGAAACAACAACACCTTCAAAGAACAACACATATCCATGAACTTTCAGAGCACAAGAAACGAAACCGTGACAATACTATTTCTAAACCAACCAATCTCGTTTAATACAATACTAAAACAAGCAACCAATTCAGAATCTATTGAACCATATCCAATTCTCAATTCCAAGAGTAGAGAGTAAAATGTTCAATCTTCACGCTCCATTCAACTAACATTGATGCAACTATCAAATCTAACAAACACCCACGACCAATTCATACCTTCAGATTAAGAATATGATATCAAAATATCAAATTTGCAAAGAAAGGGTGTGTTGACATTGGCAGTTGACACAAAGGATGGGAGAAGAGGAGACGACACACACCCTACCGGAGATCTCAGAACACAAATTAGAGAAGGTAGCAGTGAGGATAGGAGGAGCGCAAGTGATGAGACGGGTAGCAACGGTGATGAGATGATGAACGGTGCTGATGAGAGGAGGACTAACGTTGAGGAAAAGAGGAACGGTGGTGAGGAGAGGAGGAGCAGCGTTGAGGAGGAGGAACGGCGGTGAAGCGTGAATGGAGCGTGAATGTTTGTGTGTTGAATTCAAACGACGCCGTTTTGGTTTTAATTGATGTTTACTGGACTGTCCATCTAATTTTGTGAAAGTCCATTTATTAAACGGATGTAAACGGGTACGTCCATTTATGTCCGATAAATTTTATAACGGGTACGTCCGTTAAATGGGCTTAAAATTTTGTGAAAGCCCATTTAGGTCCAACTAAAATATGTCTATGATAACATTAACATCCCTAAGTCCAACTCTTCGCTTCTCTTTTGCCTTTCCCCAAGCGTTTAATCTCCCTCAAAATATTATTAAATGGAGGAGATGACTCGAAAGACTTCTCTCACTAGGCTTTATATATTTGATCTTTGGCATCGTCTCAATATACTAACTATTTGATTTCTTGTGTATAGTGAAAAAAGTGCTACAGAAGAAGATTGATAGAGAGTCTTAGAAAATCAAGAAGGGTACGAGGAGATTGAAACATCATACATGTGTGGTGTTCCACTTCTTATCTCTTCATACTCGTCTTGGCTTTCTATGACTGTCTGTTTGTAATATCGATCAGCATGGTTTACCACGATCAAGATTATCTGGTTGCTCAAGCTAAAGAGATGCAAGGAAGTCGTTGATTTGATCAAAGATCACGAAATATTCAAAGGTTACAAACATCGAAGATATGGTTTGGCATAGCAAGCAGTAGAAGGATTTCACAAATAGTAACGTAAAGATCCTTTTATAAGTTTCTTCACCTCTGATAATTCTTTAAAAAATCACAAATGTAAACATGTTATCTATTAGACAAAAGCCTAAGATCGCATAATACAAATACATAAACAGAATTACACAAAAACATAACAAAAGGAGATACATGAACGAAGGAGGGAAAAAGAGTTGTTGATCTTGCCTTAAGCAGCAAGCCTTGTTCTTGTTCTTGTTCAACATTTTAGAAGAAGACTTGTAGGTAGTAAAATCCAAAAGTTCTTGTTCTAGGGATCTTTGAACAAGTAGCTGTAAATCAAATTATCTTTCTCGGTGAGCAGGAGAATTTGTGCTCTTGTTCGTAAGGATTTGGAGGAGCTTTTGTCTTCAATGATGCATCCTTGTAAAGAAAAGCTTTTGTGATGGCGTTTCCTAAAAGCCATTTTGTTTGAAAAGTTTAACATTGTTTTTATCCTAAGCTAGTGTTCTTTGCTAATCCCGAAAAATATGGCTTCAACTACACAAGACAACACACTTGCCTCTTTTTCATAGAGTTTGAAATGAGATTTATGAATTATGGTTCCGATGGGATTGACGAACTTGAGTTTGGTATTGCTTATTATGTCTCCGTCAAAAGGGAAAATGATTGTCTACTACAAAAATATCTTGTAAACTACCCCCAAATATTATCATAAGGAGTAAGGACATATCCGAACAAACATAACTACTTAAGTCAACTTCGGTCAACGTGACTTATGTTTGTTCTGGGATGTCCTATGTGAATATGTGATGACTAATTTTGGTGTATTAACAAGACGTTTATGAAGTCTATGGTGGTGGTTGGAATCTTGTCTTGGATCAATCCTGCACAAGAGAAATTAATGTGAAGAAGAGAGTTATTAGAAGAAGCTACAACTAGAAATAGAAAGAAGAACAACACCGGAAGAAGAAGCGTTTTGTGTTGTAGAGGAAGAAGAGAAAGAACCCAAAAAAATTGTCTATGGGCCTTGAAGTTATAGTTTAAGACCCATATATGTTAATGAATTATTTTGTTGTAAGAGAAAATAATTACGCAACAACTAGGTTAACTTAAAATCTAGTATAAATATATAAGGATGTGGTAATATAAAGCAAACTCCTTTAGTAGTGGCGTCTACTTCGTGTAGCGGCCGATCAATTTTCGGTTTTACATATTGTATCTTTGCATAAAAGGTTCTTTGTCTCGAAATCCTTGTCTATTTGATTTTATGTGTGTAGTTAAAGTCGCAGAAACTCAAGAATCCTTATTTGTTTGACTTCATGTGTGTAATTAAAATCGCAGAAACTCAAGCAGGATACGAGGATATCGGAATTGAATCATCGAAACAAGTGGTTTTGAATGCACATGTTTATGGTTTGTGGATCAGGCATGGTGTACCCAAAAAACATGTCCGTTGTTTCAATTCCTATCTCTTCGTAACTCATCTTGGGTTTCTATGACTCTTTGCTTGTAACATGAGCATCATTTACCACAAGGGATAAGAGGATTTTGGTAAAAGACTTATCTTTGTCGTTATAAAAGTGATGAAAAATAACCAAGTCGTGATAATATTTAATGGAGGTCTGTCTATGAAAGTGAGTTTTGAAGGAATCGATTTGGTTCATAGTTTAATACTCTGTTAGGACCATGAGTTTTCCTTACAACGGCATTTTAGTTTGATGTGTTTTGAACTTTTGCTCTGTACTTACACAAGACAATACCTTTGCCTTATCATGTTTAAATTTTTAGCAAGCGACACTCTGATTTTGAAACTTTAGACAAAACATAGACAAACATAGATCATTATAAAATGGTATTTGTAAGAGAGATAGTGTTTGAAGCTAGCACGAATGATATAAAAGACATTTTTCTTGAGGACATGAAAACCAACATCCACTTATATTTGTAAGTCTCTCTACACTCCAGTGAATGCTTTTTTCCCTATAGCAGAACTCCCAGCTGGAATGACCTTTAGGACGTTAAACCTCACCGTCTTTGACAACGGTCTGAAACAACATTTACGCCAAAGGAATTCTCAATTAGCACATGGATGTCATATGGTAGATGAAATTTTTATCACAGAGATTTATTTCTGTACTCACCTGCATTGCCCGATGATCACATGATCTCCTTCTTTGACACGGAAACACGGTGAGACATGAGCAGGGATATTTGAATGCCTTTTCTCATACCTAACGATACACCAATGTTAAAGACTATTCTCAAACATGGTCGTGTAGGAGCATAAGGAATTCAACAGCACTAAAGTAAAGATCTTTTTTATTCACCTCTGATACTTCTTAACAAAATGAAGATAGTTCCTCCGAACAATGATTGTCCTCTGCATTTTCGCACTGTGGCATGTTCCTGCTAAGATACGACCTCTAATAGAAACCGTGCCAGTAAATGGACATTTCTTGTCAATGTATGCACCTACACAAAATTCACAAATGTAAACATATTATCTACAAAAGGAAAACCTTAGATCACAAAATACAAATACAGAAAAACACTACACAGACACACATAACTCATTCCAATTGCAGAAACCATATAGGGAAAACTGTAAAAAGATGACCTTTAATCCAAATTACAAGTCAATCTTAACAAAAAAACAAGCTTCTACACATCATACAACATTTCAAGTAAAGATTCAAAGACAAATGTAAAATTTCTACTAGACAAAGCCTCACAGAATACAAATACAGAAACAGCATTACACAAACACATAACTCATTCCAATTTCAGAGACCATACAGGGAGAAGTGTAAAACAATGAACTTTAATCCAAATTACGACAAGCTTCTACACATCATACAACATTTAAAGTCAAGATTCAAAAACATATGCACATTGTTATCTACTAGACAAAGCCTAAGATCACAGAACACAAATACAGAAACAGCATTACACAAACACTCATTACTCATTCCAATTTCATAAACTATATAGGGAAGAGTGTAAAGAGATGACCTTTAATCCAAACAACAACACATAATAAGTCAATATTCAAAAGACAAATGTGTACCTTCGGTAGCTTCTCTTGGAGTCTTGAAACCAAGACCAATGTTCTTCCAGAAACGATTACCTCCCTTACCAGGTCTCTTGCCTTTACCAGACTTCTTCGAGCTGAGTACAAAACATCAATGAATCGCATAAGACAAGACACTCTAAGAACTGTAGATTACAAAAGATATGTTTTTTTTTTTTGTAAAATGTCACCTCAAGAAGACCTTTGGTTGCTTCAGAAATGCCTTCTCCGTCTACAACACATGAATCCAACATTATATATCGTAAATTGCATAGTTAAGTAAAATTCAGAAACTTTATAAATCCAGAGATTAGGAACCTGCTCCGCCATGGTTGAAGTTGCTACTAGAGAGTGTCCCAGAGAGAGAAAAAGCCCTACACCGCTTGTGGGATGAAAGAGGCAAAACCCTAAATCACTTAACCTTAGCAGATCGTAATTATGATAAATGGGCTTTTAGAATCATTATTTAGTATAAGCCCAAACATATCTTTGCCCAAAATTTTATTTTATATAATAAGATATAATATTTTTAGTGTTGATATTGTTAAACATATGTTCAAATTTACATAAGAAAATATTTAGGCCTGTTAGTTGTATGCTGTGAATTTTATAATAAAATCTACCTTTGGGAAAATAAATATAATCATATTATATAAATAAAGTTATAAATCAAATTGTAAATCATATCATTACTTCATTAAAAAATTCGAAACTAATTTTTCATAAAAGAAATATAACGAGACGTAACATTAAATGTTAGTTCAGGACAAAACACGGTCTTCCTATTTTTAATGTCAAAAATAGGGTATTTTAATTACATATCTAATGGTAAAATAGGATTACATTATAAATACAGAAATAGATAGACAAAATTTTGTTTCCAATTTTCCCTAACTTTTATTATAAAACTGTAATAGACGACAAGACTTATTAATTTGGAAAATATATCACAGCCACAGCATATATATAACTGATTCATGGGCATTTAAATAGATTTGTTTCATTGTTTGCAAAAAAGGTTGGCTACAAGATCACACAGAGGTAAACTAACTACAACACTAGTGCCCTTCTGTTTTTGTGTTCTTGATTTGTATATGAAGTCTCTCTCTATACAACATACGAATGACAAATACAATAAAACTCTAATCCTAATCTCATCCCCAAAAAACACTAAAACAAGCTTGATGCAATGACTCATGCCTTGCATCCATTATTGAAGATTGTCTACGACCTACCTGCTGAGCTAGACTTCTTCAATGATGCCAAAATTTATCTAAGTAGGTTTGTCTAAATGCCTCTGCTGCATATTATTTATGTCAGAATCTTAGTATGTTGCAGTAGCAGGCGTCTTTCGTGCGCATTTCTGGTTCTTTCCATGTCGTTCCGAGGTGGTGGATGTTATCTACAGACCACCAAAGAAAGATCCCTGAGTTGCTCCGTTTTCAGACAGTTCGCTGGTGTTATGTGTGCAGGGCTCAGTTGAAGAAATACTGTGATTTTAGCACTTCCTTTAAATCGAAATCCCCTCTCTTTGGTACTGGAGGAAACACGAGATTCGGGTATGATTCTTGGAAACTTTGGAGCAACTGTATCAAGAACACAACAATGTCAACAAGACAAGCAAGGCATTCATACAAACACTTCAATCATATCCTAAATTTAGTTAGAGAAAGAAGTACTAACTAGAGCCAACATCGTTAATGTTGATATTCTATAAAGAACGCTCTGTTTCATGATTTATAGTGATAGTAGAAGTATAAAACTAAAATTTGGTAGTTTACAAGTAAATCCATGAACCTTGATTCACTAAAGCTGGAAAATACTCTATACGTACAATTTGAAAACTGTCTGATGGTTAGCACATTCTTTTGCTTTGGCAAATGTGCAGGAAAAGAAAGTCAGGCATTCAGTCCTAAGTTTCTAACCAGAGAGTTATCGAACACTTACATCTTCAAGGATCGGTGTGTTGTAAAGCTCAACAAATTTCTCCCTAAGTATTCTGTTCATTGTGTCAACATCACATGCATGGGTCCAGTAGGAGTCATGCACACCTGCAAAACCCAGGCTTTGAATAAGTAGATATTCCATTTCTTCTTTTGGTTGGCAAGATATCAGTTGAATTAACAGGACTAACCTGCAAAGTTTAGGCCAGCCTCTCGACATGCGACAGCAGTCATCATCATATGAGTACCGTCCAGCGAGTGCACAAAATTTGGAGGAAACGCAGTTCTTTGTTTCCTAACATCCACCTGAGAATTACAAGTATTATAAGACTACATGATCATACAAGTGAAATTTGCTCAGGGCTGACTAAGAAAGAATCATATAGGCTTTACCGTGTTACCCTCTCGCTGCAGAGCCAAAACCTGAAGAGATGTTCTTATCTGCAACCATCGTGGTCATATTTGATACCAGCAGTCAAAATTATTGGCTCCCAAAATGGAATAATTTGTAGTTTACATGAAGGATTCTTACCAGATGTCTTTCACTTCTGCAATAGGGTTGCACAACAGGGAGCCCAAGAGGGGTGATCCATCGCACTGGATGATTATCGGAAGCAATTATCTGTAAAGTTGGCAAGTCAAAAAGAAAACACTATTAGGTCTCTCATTTCCTACACTGAAATTGCAGAGTTAACAAACATGCTACAAGACCACACCTTTGCGCAATCACCAAGCCAACTCATAATGGCACGTGCCGCTTCAAATATTTCTCCAAGGGCAGCTAGGGTCACCTGAGCAGAAATGTTTCAAGTATAAAAAATTAGTACATAAGTAAAAACAAAATAATAATTATTCGCGTGAATGCTACTATTCTTCTTACTTTTGCAGAATAGCAAGCAGCAGCAAATAACATTCTCTCGTCAGTGATAACACCTTTCTCTTCTAATCTTCTTTTTATTTGTTCACGCGCCCCAACATAGGTGACACCATATACTGACGTCATTACCGTCTGCTTTACCAGCTTTCTGTCAACCTGAGATCAGAAGAATTAATAGCATCATTGGGAAGAACTTTTGCTGTGGCACTATGTTCAATTAAAAACCATTGAGACTCACTTGAGTGATAAGGATCTTGGCCAATGCGGCAGTTGGGTTTGATTCAGGATCCTTACTGCTGTCCTTCTTCATTATTTCATGGACTCTATCTCGGTACAAGCAAAGACAAGACGCGTGAGAAAGAGAGACAGAGAGGAAAACTATTAGAAACAACCCATGACATGATAACAACTCGAATAAACGAATTGACAGCCATTGTATACAGAATTGATATGATACCTCCGTGAAATTTCGGAATAGACATCAGCTGGTTTCTCTCCTGCAACTAGATTAACTGCTGCAGCTTCAAACTAAGAGAAGCCATTTGACAACAAGAGAACTATATGAGATTGAAAATTACTCTAAATAAGAGAAAAAGGCAGATTATATATGTTCACAAGACAGCCTACACTATCTCTTCCTAAAGCTGCATAATGCTGTAGACCATTGCACGACCCATCCTGCACATAGAAATGAATCAAGGAAAAGTATTGATTAAGTATAGCATAGTTGATTCACAGCCCAATGGAAAGACCACATCTGGTGAAACCAACTAAAAACTTATACAACAGGGAAAAGCAAACAACCTACTAATTTCCCAACCTAGAATCTTCTACAGAAAGCAAGTGTCAAGTAACAATAAAGAGTAGAATAACTTTGGATACAAGTTTACGGTGCTTACCTGATGAATAGGCAAGTGGGAAATTACTGAATAAGGTGAAGGGCTTTTCAAGGCTTGCGTCAGAATAACACATGCAGCTAAACACTGAAATGGATCTTCAGCCTTCAACCACCATCTCTTTCCATGTATAGGATTTTCAGCTGAATCCATTACATCATCCAAATGGGTTTCCACAAAAGCCAGACGTGCATCATGTGAGAGCTTTTCAACACCACCTGCATAGAGGTTTGCTAGATGTATTTTAAGCCAATGCAAGCCTGACTTTCCAAGTGGTCGTCCTTCAGCAAACTCCAGGGTTCCACGGCAAAGATCAGAACTCAGATGATTCAGATGAGGATGCATTGGATATGCACGGCCCCTGAAGTCAAGATTGTGAGGGTAGTAGAATCCTTCCTCGTCTTTCATTTTTCTAGCCACCTGAGTTCAAAATATTTAGTCCATATCTTTTGCTGTTTAAGTGAAGATGGAACAATATGTTGTAAGCAGTAAGAATCTATTTCTTACAGAAAGTTTGAGCTCAACATCACATCTTAGAGAATGCCTCTCTCTGTTAATCTTGTTGGCCTTTCGAACACTCCATTTCCAGGATTGGAGTTCTTCTGGATCCTCAGAGGATGGTTTCTCTGGTATGGGAACCTAAACAAACAAACAAGAAAGAGAACAGGATCCATCAGACACATACCACTAAAACCTTTACCTCAGTATATAAATTGACTCTTGAAATTAAACCTTGAAAGGTAAGAAGTTCAGAAATCATATCACATTTCTAGTGACTTACATCTTCACGATTAACTAGGCCTGCAATGTTGCCTCCATCAGCCCAGAGCCTTTCCACCACATCGAGTATTTTCCTATTCACCCTCCACTTGGTGTTCCCAAGTGTATCCAATGCCTGTTCAAGTTCAATTTCGGAATATAAATATTTATGTAAAACATTTCCAGTCAGCAACAACAAAACAATAATTTACAAGAGCGATAATACCAATGTACCTCAAATACTCTGTGAGCAGTCTTGGAACTAATATCTCGAAGTGCATCTTGCTGCTTTTTGGATCCATGAGTACGCATAATATAGGAAGGTAAAAACAAGTAACCGCCTTTGTCATATCTGAAGAAAATGTCACAGGATTTGCGTACGTAAGTGCCAGAAACACATGGCTAAAATTAAGTGTGGGCATGAGGGTCTCAATTAAAGAGCACGAATTGTAAGTATGGGGATAAAATCTAGAGCCAAACAAGAACGAGTTTATCAAAGCGTACCCTTTCCATCTCTTTGGTGGCACTAACATTGGAACATAAGGAATTATCATATGCTTAGCCTGCATGAGACAAGAATAATAAACTATCATCTAAAAGCTCATGAATGGAATAGCTGTAAATCAGAAAAGAAACGTTGTCACTCACAGACTTATCCAGCCCTGCAAGGAGAAGCGAGTCACATTCAATAACTCCATACCTCCTCACCAGCTTTGATCTACAAAGTCCGAAATTTCTTAGATAAGTATAAGACAAGGAGAGAAATGCAAACTTACGATTTTGGATTCTTTCTAAACTGGTACGAAAACGAAGATGCATATATGGATTCTTTCTCACCCTGGATATTTGGTCACGGTTTTAAACTTGTGTCTGAATGCAGGTCGAAACTCAGGTATAGAGTCTCCTGACTGGGTCAGAGGAGGTTGTACATAAGCTGTTTCAATCAATAGTTCTAGCAGACGGCTTCCAAGCTGGAAATTTGATATGAGTACAACAACAAAGATTAAATTTTCACTATCAAAAGCAATTATCATAAATTTCACTAAAAAGGGATTAAAAACACCACAGACCTTAGCTTGTGTAGCTCGCCCCCATGGTTTGATACCTTCACTTTTCACCACTTTGAGTGCATCAATAATCCTTTTCCTTCGAATCAAACTATTAACACGTTTCCTAAGCAATTGCTTTTCTTTCAATTCCTCTTGTGAGTCCCCTGCATTGTTCTTCCGAGTTCTCTTCAAGAAGTTGTGAATTCTCACCTAAGAGATCAACCAAAACCACAACTTAGTAAATCATTTCTTCATTGAAATAAACTGACTATCCATTTCATACCTCCTGCTCAATAGCTATGCCAATACTGACAGCAGCTTGAACAACTTGGATACACCCATCTTCATGTCCGGACATAACCAAACCCATCATCTTATGCATCACTATAACAGCCATTTTATCAGCAGGCAAAAGCTCAATATGAGGCGCATAAGCTGCTCTAACCTTCTTGCTCTTGTTCTTCTGCAACTTCTGCTCTCTCTCAATCACATCTTTCAACGGCTGAAACCACCCTAAGAACATATGTTTCACATAAGGCAAATTCGGAGCTAGGTTCTTCTCACACATCTCCTTCTCCAAATCTCTGTACTCATCCACCATCTTCTCCCACGCTTCAGTCTCTTCCTTCACTTGACGTCTCCTCAAGGAATCAAATTTCCTCTTATCGATGTACTTGTGCTCGATTTTAACAGTCTGATCAACCATTTTACTCAAACCCTTGAGAAACAAAGCAGAGATCCATGGTGGGTCTTGCATAAACAGCCTCCTCCGACCAGAAAGTCCATTCCTTTCGACAGGATTCTCAAGCTCCTCAATCAAGCTTGCTCCTTTAATGGTTCCGGCGTATGAAGAGTCCTGATTCTCGAAGCTCTCGATGAGATTGCCGTGGAAATGGACGGAATTCGAAATGGGTTTCTCGTGAACAGAGAGAGAAGTAGAAGAACAGGAAGAAGAAGAAGAAGCTGAAATTGGATGTGAGTGGCGTTCGAAGAAAGGAAGGGTTTTGCGGCGGTAGAGGGCGGAGGAAGGAGGTTTAAGCCAGGTGACGAGAGAAGTTTGGTGTTGGAAGTGAGAGGATTGGTTTAAGGAGAGAGAAGGAGAAGCCGCCGCAGCGGAAGCCATGGAAGGAAGAAGGAGAGAGTAGAGGATAAGGTATTGGTCTTATGAACATTTGAAGAAGAGAAAGAAACTTTGTGAGAGCAACAATCCAACAAACCTCTCTAAAACCTCTACTCTTTTGTTTTTTTTCACTGATAGATATTTCCCCCAAATATATATATATATATTTTATAAAAAAATCTATTCATAGAATGTTATAAAATATGATGACAGAAAAACAATAACATAGTGAAATATGCATTAAAAAAATTATTTAAGAAACAAATTTAGGTTGACACAACCCAGAATTTGTTTTTTATAACTATACAATTTATACTAGTTAAGCTACTTGGATTACTGTTGTTGTAAAATATAAAACAATATGCGTTTTAATTTAATAGGATTTTGGATTATGTACAAATATTTCAAGAAAATTCCATTATATTTCTAGAATAATTTATAAACATTGTATAGGAAGAATAATTATATGTTAGGGAATTATTGTTATATGTGCTTATGGTTACTTGAAAAGGAAAAAAATATTACTTTTAATGTAACTATTGGTTTTGGTTTAAGGATGTAAACAAGTACGAACTTTGTTCCGTGGAATGTTAAGTGTTACATTGTTGATGTAATGGAAATCGTTTCTTGGCTTTTAGAGGAAGACGCTTCACGCGAATGTTGTTGGAACTTATTTTCGACAAAGTGATCTGGTGGATTTTTTTTATTCTTCGACACGATAGAATCGTTGTCGTGAACACTACATGTGGTGTATTGGATTGTTTTTGGTGTATTGGATTGTCAAAAACGGAGTTTGTTCGAATGAGATATAGAAGTTCGGAGTAGTTAACTTGTTAAGCTCGAAATTTTGACTAAGGGTGTATTAAGCAGAACAGATCAAACAGATCATGCAGGTCAAGTAAAACAAAAGTAGATCAAACAAAATAAATGCAGATAAGGCGGTTAAAATGCTTTAAAATATTTATATATATTTTAGATAAATTAATATTAAAATAAAAATAAAAATAAAAGACATAACTCACCACATACACCCCTAACTAAATATGGGTAGACTGCTCTAAAAACATGAAGAACAAATTTCTAAACTTTTTTTTTTCTAAAGCAGTATTTCTCCTAAATAGTTTTTTTGTTTGAATAAAATAAAAAAATAGATATTCTATTTTAGCTAATTAACTGCTTTTGGACTGCTCACCATTCTGAAAATCAATTGGATCATTTTTTAGACCAGAGGAGAAATCCAAACATACATGGGTTAGATTTTAAAGTTGAGGTTGGGAAAATAAGCTTACAACCCATATGTGATCATTATTTTTCCAAACTCATTTTAAGTTGTTGACTAATTTCAACATAATATCTCCTCTTTCAATGTAAAAAAAGAGAACCGAACATGAGAAATGTAGTGATCAATGCCATTATCAGTATTGCCCACATAAATGTGGCGATTTAGCTTGGGGAAGAAGGGTTGTTGCTGCTATAAACACTGAGCCTCTCTTCTCACTTTGGGCATCGATCATGCCATGGTCCTATCTTGAGATCCATCTGCTCATATAACCATCATAACAATTTTACATCGCGATTTTAGCTCAATTTCTTTTATCCTTTTTAGTAAGCTCTACTAAAGCTAGTTTAAGCTTTGCTTTGGAACAGTCTCAAGTCTAAACAAAAACGAGATAATTAGATAAACTATATGACGCTATCCGCGTACGAAACGGACCAGATTGTGATGATTAACAAAATCACGAAAGACAAAAGTTCGATATTGGACCAACAAGTTGCAACAACTTAATCTAATCTATAACGTAACACTATTATATAAAAACCAAGAAGGTAGTAGCTAGTTGCATTGGTGTGGTGGGCTAGGGACCTAGGGTTGATTAATTTATATCTTATATGAACCCTAAACCTCAGTGCTTAAGTACCCAAATCATAACCAAGCCATCTTCATATAATCTTAATTTATTTTGCTCTCTAATAATCATCATGTTACACACCCATTTGACATATATATTATGGTCGACATGGAAGCCACATCGGACCTTGTTAAGGATACACCACCCCTGTAGATTGTTATGATATTTTCACTATTATTTAAACATATATCCCACTAATCTCACTCCCTAAACCCATTTCACAAACGTGACTATTTAGTCTAATCTAATCTAGTATACACTTTTTTCATGATGGAGTTAGGCCTTAAGCTAGTTTCTATGCTGACATATTACACCACTATACAAAAATTTAAAAGTTAACCACACGGCATTTATAAAAAGAGTTACACACGCGTTCACACCTCATTGGGTTGACTTTATAAGTCAAACATCATAGGCGCCAATGTCTTCTTCTTCTTCTTCTTCAAACGTCAGTTAGGCAGAAACTATAAAAGAGACACTGTCTCTCTTTGATTGTATAACATTTACATATATATGTTTGTGTATAGTCAAACACCATTTTTGTCTCTTTGTTGTCTCAACTAAACACAAATGGGTTCTTGTTCGTGTTCTTTGTTGTTTGTCTCGTTCTTGATCACTGCTATGACCGTTCTTGCTTCTAAAGATCACGATCATGAGTTATTACAACGTGATCAAGACTCTTTGCTTTCTTTCAAATCTTTCATTGTTTCAGATCCTCACAACTCTCTAAGCAGTTGGGTTTCAAATTCTTCTTCTTCTAATACTTCTTCTGTTGGTGTTTGTAACTGGTCTGGTGTGAAGTGTAACAAAGAGAGCACCCGAGTTATAGAGCTAGACGTCAGTGGTAGAGATCTCCGCGGTGTCATCTCACCGTCCATTGCTAATCTAACAGCTTTAACGGTTCTTGATCTTTCAAGAAACTTCTTCGTTGGAAAAATCCCAAAAGAGATAGGCTCATTGCATAAAACCTTGAAGCAGCTAAGCCTCTCTGAGAATCTCTTACAAGAAAACATTCCACAAGAGCTTGGTTCGTTTAACCGTCTTGTTTATCTTGATCTTGGAAGCAACCGGTTAACCGGTTCAATCCCGGTTCAGCTCTTTTGCAACGGTTCTTCTTCATCTCTCCAATACATAGACCTCTCCAACAATTCTTTAACCGGAGAGATACCTCTAAAGAAGGAATGTCATCTCAAAGAGCTCAGGTTTCTTCTCCTTTGGTCCAACAAGCTCGTGGGGACTGTTCCGTCTTCGCTATCGAACTCTACAAATCTCAAATGGATTGATTTGGAGTCAAATCTGTTAACAGGAGAGTTACCTTCTCAAGTCATAAGCAAGATGCCACAACTTCAGTTTCTTTACCTTTCTTATAACCATTTTGTTAGCCACAACAACAACACCAACCTCGAACCGTTCTTCGCCTCTCTCGCCAATTCCTCTGACCTACAAGAGCTTGAGTTAGCCGGAAACAGCCTTGGAGGAGAGATTTCTTCTTCCGTAAGGCACCTCTCTGTAAATCTTGTGCAGATTCATCTTGATCAAAACCGTATCCATGGCTCTATACCTCCAGAGATTTCAAACCTTTTGAACCTAACCCTTCTAAACTTGTCGAGTAACCTCTTGTCCGGTCCAATCCCGCGTGAACTCTGTAAGCTAAGCAAGCTCGAAAGGGTTTACCTCTCGAATAATCTCTTAACCGGAGAAATTCCCATGGAACTCGGGGATATACCTCGTCTTGGTCTTCTTGATGTTTCAAGAAACAAGCTCTCTGGTTCAATCCCAGATACTTTTGCAAACCTTTCACAGCTGAGAAGACTTTTTCTATACGGTAACCATCTCTCTGGTACGGTCCCTCAAAGCCTTGGAAAATGTATCAATCTTGAGATTCTTGATCTCTCTCACAACAATCTCTCAGGGAAGATCCCAGTTGAAGTTGTCTCCAATCTCAGAAACTTGAAGTTGTATCTTAACCTCTCTAGTAACCACTTAACCGGGGGAATACCTTTGGAGCTAAGCAAAATGGATATGGTTCTCTCCGTTGATCTGTCTTCCAACGAACTCTCAGGGAAGATACCACCGCAGATCGGAAGCTGCATTGCATTGGAGCATCTGAATCTTTCAAGAAACGGTTTCTTTGGTATGCTTCCAACATCATTAGGCCAATTGCCATATCTAAAAGAGATAGATGTGTCTTTAAACAGATTAACTGGAGCTATACCACCTTCTTTTCAACAGTCGTCGACTCTTAAGCACTTGAACTTCTCCTTCAACCTGTTCTCCGGGAACATATCGGATAAAGGATCATTCTCTAAGCTGACTATTGAGTCTTTTCTTGGAGATTCTCTCTTGTGTGGTTCTATAAAAGGGATGCAAGCCTGCAAGAAGAAACATAGGTACCATTCTGTTCTTCTACCGGTTCTGTTATCGTTGATTGCAACTCCTGTTCTGTGTGTTTTTGGATATCCTCTGGTCCAAAGATCAAGATTTGGAAAGAATCTAACAGTGTATGACAAAGAAGAGGTGGAAGATGAGGAAAAACAGAACCGAAATGACCCAAAATACCCAAGAATATCATATCAGCAGCTCATAGCAGCAACTGGAGGTTTTAATGCTTCTAGCTTGATTGGTTCAGGAAGATTTGGTCATGTTTACAAGGGAGTTCTCAGGAACAACACTAAGATCGCAGTTAAAGTACTCGATCCAAAGACTGCAGTGGAGTTCTCGGGGAGTTTTAAAAGAGAATGTCAGATCTTGAAGAGAACAAAGCACAGGAACTTGATTAGGATCATTACAACCTGCAGCAAACCTGGTTTCAAAGCTCTTGTACTGCCACTGATGCCAAATGGAAGCTTAGAGAGGCACTTATACCCGGGAGACTACTCGAGCAAGAACTTGGATTTGATTCAGTTGGTGAACATATGCAGTGATGTAGCTGAAGGAATAGCTTACTTGCATCACTATTCACCTGTCAAAGTTGTTCACTGTGATCTGAAACCGAGCAATATCCTTCTTGACGATGAAATGACTGCTCTGGTTACAGATTTCGGGATTTCAAGATTGGTTCAAGGAGTTGAAGAAACTGTTTATACAGATGATTCAGTGTCATTTGGATCAACAGATGGATTGTTATGTGGATCAGTTGGTTACATTCCACCAGGTACATAATTTCTTAAAACATCATCAAAGTTTCATTTAATAGTCTCCTTAAACTCTAAACTAAATGGTTACTTATTACATTTTCATCAGAATATGGGATGGGGAAACGTGCATCAACCCATGGAGATGTGTACAGTTTTGGGGTACTCTTACTAGAGATTGTAAGCGGAAGGAGACCAACAGATGTTCTTGTCAATGAAGGATCAAGCTTACACGAGTTTATGAAGTCGCATTACCCGAATTCTCTAGAGGAGATCATCGAACAAGCGTTGATTCGATGGAAACCGCAGGGGAAACCAGAGAGATGTGAGAAGCTATGGAAAGAAGTCATAATGGAAATGATTGAGCTGGGATTGATATGTACTCAATACAATCCTTCAACTAGGCCTGACATGCTCGATGTAGCGCACGAGATGGGACGGTTTAAAGAGTATCTCTTTGCTTGTCCTTCTCTTTTGCATATTTCATCTCAAGAAACACATGGAGAAGCTAGTTCATGATGGTTTTCTGATGAATCAATATTTCAGAAAGTTTTGATAATTGTATTCATTCTTTTAATGTTTTTTCTTGGATTCTTGAATTAGATTTTGTGGATTAAAGTCTTGTTCATATCAAAATCAACCAACCAAATCTTCTATTTCACATTCATTGGCTCACAGTTTTAAATGTAAAGGATTAGGTGTGTTTTTTTTTGTAATCATGATCATATCTTATGTGTGTGCTATGAATCTAGCAATTGAAGCTTCTCCTAATCTTCCATTGCATTATAATCTTATCATAACCTCTCTTTTTTTGCCTAACTTTGGATTAAAAAACAAAATTTGGAGCAGAGGATTTATATTGTAAGTGGAAGCTGATGATGTCTGCTTAATAAATAATAATCTCTCCAATGTCTTAATCATTAGTCCTTTAGTAGTTTAATATTTTCTAAATTAAGTAATTGAATGACATCAACAACGGTCAACATGCCATCAGATTTGTCTCTTTCTACTGTCTTAGAAAGAAGTGATGAGCCAAGAAGCAAAAGCAAAAACAATATTTTTGATACATAACTTCATATTTTATCATGTAACATGTAAAATGTCTATATTTATATCTTTTTCTTATCGTCACTAAAGTAGTTTCAGTAGAAACATATATAGATTTGTCTTAACGATAGTACTAATGGGCAAAAAGAAGATGCTATAGAAGAAGCTAGAAGAGATGATGAGGTAGGTGCAAAAGAGAAAAATGATATTTTTCAAGTGCATAGCAAATCTGGATGAGCACACAAAGAGGACGGTATAAGTCCGTAAAAGAGATGAGATTTGCTTCTTGAATGTGACATCCAACAGAGAATATGACTAATCAAGAAGTTGTGGTGAACTGAAATTTTTTGCCTCCATTGATAGTGACAACATGATCTTACAAAATTAAGATTAGTGAAAGGAATAGTTAATTTTTGGGATTAGGCTTTAGAATGTGGAGAGAGCTATGATTACGAACGAATAGGCATGAGAAAAGATTATGCTAAGACAAAACTAGAAGAAGTTTGGTCTTACTGCTACTGTTAAGTGTTAACCTTATTTGCAACCAATCAAAGAAAGGCTTTTATCTATTTGCTTATGACTATGCAAGACTCCAAACCAAAGACAATGTAAAATTGGTGCCTGTGAGATTTAAGATTTTTCTTTTGTGCTGAAATGACAAAGCATTCACAAAACTCTTCAGGTTGGTAAATTTCACTTTCATGGTTCTCTTATTTCATCCTTTTTAGTCTACCAAACTATGAACAAGTATGATTAAAATCATGAAATATCTAGAGAATATAAGAAGATTTGTTTTATCTCAAAGACTCAAACTTTACAGAAGATATGGATCTTACTTCAAGCAAGAAAATGCAAGTACAATTGTAATCACACTCTTTAACTAATCTCAATAACAGACTATGAGATTCTCAACGTCTGTATACTTTTTAATCAGATCAAGATGTTCTTGCTAGTTGTAGATATCATAACTCTGCGCTAAAATTGTCATCTCAAGACGAAAGGTGTGTCTTATAGCCAGAAGTAAAGCATTGCCTGTTTCAGCAGACATGCCAAGATTTTGTTAGCACTGAAGTATTCTATAAAACTTTACTGAAATGAGTTGATTTTAACATACCTCTTGAACAGAAACAATAGTTGAGTCATAACCAAACGTTGCAGATTGCACAGAACTTAACTCTTCTTCTGTTTTTCTCTGCAGCAGATTCATATTTTCTTCTTGCGTTACTCCAGTACTTTGAGCTGGCTCTTTGTTGCGTTTCTCCCGCTCAAGCCGCTCTACTCTCTCTTTCAACCGTTTCAACTCGGCCTGATACTCTGAATCGTTTGCAGAACAATTTCCCCGCGCATGATCTCTTTTGACGCTTTTATCTCTTCTCTGTTTTGATGACTTCTTAGACATCTTTTTCACCAAAACATCAGGTTTACACAAACCCTTTTCTCCATTCTTAGTTTCAGACTCCTGTTTCAGATTCTTGTATTGATCTCTTACAGAATCTCGAAAATTCGTTAGCTCTTTCAATTGCTCATCAAGCTTCTTGATTTCCACCCAATACAAATCCAGATTCTTCTCCTTCTCTCTTCTTGAATCCAAGCTCTGCTCTATAACTCCCTTCTTCACAGTAACTGCATTAATCGGTTCAGGAGACGGCGTTTGAGACCTATCGCAAAACCTCACACAATCCTCATCAATTCCATTACATCCCAAGCTCATAAGCTTGCATCTATAGGCATGTAATTCACACTCAAGATTCTTGATTTCAACATCTTTCTGGTAATTCAGATCCTCCAAAAGCTCCAGAGACAATTCAGCGAGTGACATTCTCTCCTCAACCATTCTCTTGTATTGGCTAGCTTCCATAGCAAGCATCGCTTTTTCGCCTTGAAGCCTAAATATCATGGACATGGCTTCGCTTGCTGAAGAAGCAGTAGCTTCTCTTTCAGCATCTAACTCTCCCTCAAGCCTCTCCACATCTTCTTTCATCTCATAAAGAGCTATTCTAAGATCCGTGGACTCAAGTCCACGCGTATCTAAGCTGTAGCTTCTCTCTACCATATTGCAATACATAATCTTTGGATTCAAGAAATTACTTCTTTATACCACTAGATTGTATCAAAGACTATGTAGTTCCTAGAATCTAGAGAACAAGAATCTAAGTAACGATACCTGGTTAAGTTGTAGAAGAAGAACACAAAGATTTGTCGACGAGCTAGTCTACAAAATTGGCTCAGAAAGATGTTAAAAAACGCTTTCTCCGGAAAATTATTGTTTTATAATAAGGACACATTGAAAACTAAAATGTTAAATTAGACAAAATTATAGCTAATAAATGGTAAAAGGACCAAAAAAGGAAAAAATTATTCATTCAGACAAAACACGCTTGACCAACAAAAACCATTATTATGCTTTTGTCCATATCATGAAAAGCAAAAAATTTGTAAGGGCCATTCATAATTAATTGTGAGAGGAAGAAAAGGTTAATAGTCCTCTAAAATAATTATGAGATACCAAGAAAAGAGCTGAAAAGAAATCAATGAAACTTTGAATACTTAATCTGACTCATTGAAATATTAGAAACAAAGGCTTTAGTATCATAATCAGTCAAAAAAATAAAAATAAAAGCATTAGTCAAATATCTAGAAAATTGATGAAACTTTGAATAATGAAAAAATGTGATATATGAATCTTCTTTATTCTTGTTGAAATCTAGTACTTATTCTTTAGTATCATTTAAAAGGTAGTTGATCTCTAATTTTTAAGTCTACAAAGGCTCATTACAAAGACCATGTATTAGCTCATGTAGGGTTTTTAAATCTTTAACACTTTAACATATCATAAACTTGAGATACTGAATTTTGTGGAATTTAATGGTTTCTCCACTTGACAAATTAATGGGAATTTCAAATGTTTAGATAACTATTAAAATAAGAAATCCGTTGAACAAAAAAAAAAATGAAATCCAACTAATTGTCAAGAAGATATCTTGAACTTTTGTAAAATTTATTAGAAAACGAACCATGTTTTGGTTTTCTTCTTTGAGAAATTAGAAATTTATCATCCTTAATCCAAAAAGAGAAAAGAAAAAATGTGTTTGAGAAGATTGCAATATTGATATTCAGATATAGATTGTTTTATTTGTTCGTCCATTTTTTTGGTCCATTTGTTATCAAAAGAAAAATTCTGCAGATTGAAACGCATATTCGCATATATTAAGCAGGTTGGATTAGAATTTTAAATTTTATGACCGCTGATCAAAACGAATAAGCCCAACAAAACCCACAAAAAGACAAAACCATCAGTGGATAGGGCTAAAACCCCGCGGATATAGCCTTAATTGACAGCTCTAGGCATATGTCACGAGAACATCATAGATGGAGAAGAAAGGAGAGAACAAACTATTGTTCACAAGATGTGATACAAAGTTGATGTACTCCGTTCAATGATGACACCAAGGAAACCATATCATCAAAGGTGATCATACATGTATTACGTATAGAATCCTTGATGATGATATTGTTTGATATCGTGTAGCGGTCATATTGTACGTCACAAACCTCAGTTTTAGACAGACGATCACATTGAATTTTTTTTTCTACTAAAGAATAGCAGATCAATAAAGTCTTTCTAATACAAGACAGAGAGAGCCTAATAGAGTAGCCAATTCCAAATGTTAAACATGCAATGTTTATAACTTAAGCAGAATGATATGAACCCTTACACTATTCCTAGTATGTCTAGCTGAAAGGCTTAACCACATTAAAAGGACATTGTGAAGTTCTAGACAGATGAACAATATACCTCAGATTCTATTACAAACCTTCCAAAACCAGATTTTCCATAAACTAAAATTGCTATTAGACTCTTTATTTCCTTTGGAGCACCCTTTTGCAACTTAACCTTCACATAAATAGTTATAGCTTTCCTCTGTATTCCTTCTTTCTAATGATTTCTTCTCTTCCAAGGAATCGATATGCATACACTCTGCTTAAGTAATCAGAGTCTCAGTTACATATATGAAATAGCCATGGACAGTTCAATGCAAACCAGCTATTAGAACGCATACATAGGAATGTAAAATCGCATAAGCTCACTAACAAGAAGGGGTAGCCCTTAAAAAATCAATGATGAGAAGAGTGGTCACACAATGAGCAAGAGCACCAAAGACTACAAACACATGAAATATCTGATGGCTATGTCCTGCCATATCAAACGCACCAGGCTTCCATCTCTCAGGCACACGGCTAACATAAAACGCTGCTCCCAAAGCATACGACAAGCCCGTGGCAATCTCACAACCGAGGGCAATGAACACGTTAGGGTGATCCCAGTAAAGACAAAGCACATGTGTAGCTGGTATCACAGCTGATGATCCCATTGCTAGGAAAAGATTTGCTCTGAAAGCTCTGAACCGCGGCGAAGAGAGAGCTGGAGAAAGGAGAGTGATGATGGCGAGGAGACCGAGGAATGAGATCGAGGACAAGTAGAGTATACGGAAGTTAGGGTGGCAGGAGAAAGCGTAGTAGATTGGTGCAAAGAAAGAAGCAACGATCATAAGTGAGATTCCTGCGTAGTCTAAACGCCAGAAGAAGAGGTTGAAACGTTTTGAGTGACAAGCAAGGAGGTGTGAAACAGAGCTGCAGGTTAAGCAACACATTGCTCCGGTTAAGTAGACGAGCCATGGCCATTTCGGAACAGCTTCTTCTTGAGTGTTAAGACATGAGATGTGTTGTGTCACGTTCGAATCCTGCTAAAGAGAGGGAATCTTTTTCTAAGTTTAGTCATGTGAAATGAGAAAAGGATCATTCTTTATTCTTTTTTCTCAAAACTTTATGTGATCTTTTGGTGGGCTCAAAGCACAAGAGAGAAGAGAAAAGATCCAAGAAATATTTCGAAAACAACAACACATGGTGGGGGCATTTTATCACTACTTTACATGATTAGAAAGAAAAAAAAAGATTTTGCCAAATAAAAAAGAAATAAAAACAGATTTTTGCACAAAAAAGAGAAAATGAAATGAAAAAGATGTGGTTTACACTTATAAATTGTTTTCGGATTGTATATTGTTTATTAATCATATGTATTTACTAACTTAGAGAGATTTCAATTTGATGTAAACTAAATCAATTTTTAACTAATAAATATGGACAATTTCATGTAAAAACTTTGTTAAAAAATCAAAATACCCTTTTGTTTCACACATATTTCAAACATAATAATTTTTTTTATTTAGAAAATATAGATTTAAACTTTATTTTAATACAAAATAAATAATAATAACTAAAACTCAAAGATTATTAACTTTGATTAAAGAAGTAAACTAGAATTTTTAAAACTAATCTTTCTTGTATTCAACATGTCACATAAAGATAAGATAAGACGGCAATTAAAAATGTCACTAGAAAGTAGAAAAGCCCAAATATACACATTAAAAAATGAAAAAAATGTCAAAAGAAAACAAAAGAAACTTACGTGAAGCAAAGTCTGATTGCTTGAGAGGCAAATCCTTACTCTATCGTCATGTCCCAATAGACACATACCCCCAAAAAAACAAAGCTAGTTTCAATAATTTTGGTTATAACTTTTATACATACTTAAGCAAAAATGACTATTTTAACCTCGGTGATTCTTACCCGGACATGCCGTTGAAAACACCGCCGAGACTAAGCTCCGTCGTCTCAAAGCAGCTCACCACCGTCATCCACAAAAATATCGCAAACCCCAATAAATGCCTAAACCAATATCAAAAATTATCAAAACAAAAAAAACATCAAATGTAACTAAGTATCAGAAAGATTTGATTCTTTACGTACGTCCATATATTGAGAGTCTCGTTGTGCCAAGAGAAAGCACTAAGAAAAGTATCTTTGAGAGACCATTGACAACGATAATGGTTATGTATAAACTCGTTGTCTTTCAAATACTCAGGCAACTCTTCAAACTTCATCAACCTCTTCACCATTCTCATCTCTTCGCAAGAATCTAAACTTTTACAATCGGTAAAAGTCACCATCGCCGGAGATTTCCTAGCCGCTCGTCGTCTCTTCATCCTCTGGTTAGTAGTTCTAGCATCATCCGGTCGCTATCTCTTTAGTATTTGTATGGAGAGAGACGAGAACTATCTCTGAATATATAATGTGATGGATCGTGACCGTCCACGTGTGCGATAATTCTGATGTGAACTGTTATGAGTGGATGGAGAGATTTGCTTTGTGTGAGGTTGCGTACACTTGATTACATGTTACCATGTTATGTTTTTTGAATCGTAGCGAGACAAGTTGGGACGATGAGGAAAAATGTATAAAGTGTGGTGTGCGTAAAAACAGGCACTAGACACGATTCACTTTTTATCAGCTTAGATGTGTTTTGAGTCCCATAGCATATGGTCTTAGTTAGAAACGTGACTAGTGAGGATTTTGTTTGATCGTTTTTGCATAGGAACGGGAAGAGAGATAATTCATGAACTCCTTTTATGTCCATTGCTATCAGCCAACTTTATAATACAGTTTAAAAAATATATATATATTCTTTTTTTGGGGTCAAATACTTAAGATAACATTAAATAAATTTAATAAATAATAATAAATATTTATAAATTATCTTTCTCCTATTGGTAAATATTGGGAAAAGAAAATTATGGGTAAACAATAATTTATAATATTTGTTAATTACATTGATTGGCCCCCTAATAAAGAGAACTTAAATGATTTGTTTTGCTTACTCTATATGTCTGATATTCTCTGATATCCTCTCTTTTTCATATCAAATTCTATTTTAGCCAAAATAATGTATTTAAGTAATGTCTTACATTTTTAATCTAGTTTCTTTTTTTTGTTGTAATGTTTTGTGACCATTTGTACTCTGCAAATTTTATATATCATTGTTTGGGTTTTTTTAAGTAAATAATATTTACTATCTTTTAAGTAACTAATATTTCCTATCTTTTTAAAAATATATTTAGATTTATATTTGATTTGATATATATATATATATATATTTATGAATTTAATCCTTTTTAACTTTTGTGGCCATTTGGCCATACACTATTCGAAGTTTATTTGAAAACAAAGAAATTTAAACAAACAAGGATTTCCCATATCATCTATTTTTATTGGAGAATTTTAAAATATAGTTTCTTTGTAATAATTATTTTCATATACATTAAAACATGTTATTATTAATAAAGAATTTAAAAGAACAAAAAAGTTAAATATTTTTAATTACATTACTTACATAATTAAAAAGATGAAATTATTATGGTTCGAACAATATTTAGTTACATAATAACAAACTATGAATCTTGAGATGTATGCATAACATGTGCATATTGCAAGAAGTTTATGTGCATATTATATCACATTTATGTGCATATTATATCACATTTATGTGCATATGTATGATAATGAACTTGGCTTACTATAAAAATACTCTTATCAAAAGTGCTAGAAAGAAAATTAGAACAATAAATACACCAAATACATAAAGGATACATGTAATATATTAATATATATTTATGAAGAATTTCTTGAAATTTTTTTGATGTAAATGGGTACATGAACTCTTTTTGTGCTACATATATAGAAATATAGTTTGAAGCAACCTCCACCTCTATTTTTGAATTAAGTAATAATTATTTCATAAGTATTGACATGTATATATATGTTACGATCACCCAGAGATATTTCAGTATATGAGTTAATGGTTAGAGAAATGAAAAATAAACATCTCCTTAACAAAACAATTAGAAAATTACACACCAAATCAAACTATTATAAGCAAAAAGAAGGAGGGTGAACCTATAGATGCCAAAATCAATTATGACGAGTGTCTTGGTTAGACTTGAACTAAGAGTTGCATCAATTGCATTTTGGACTCGAACCACCTTGAAGTGAGACCTTCAACACTAAAGTGTTATTACTTACACGAAGAGCTTTTCCTAACAACAATTTACATATTACTTACACGAAAGTGTTGTCACGCATATATAATAACTTTCCTAGAGCCATTTATATATTAGTGAAAAGTCAAGACATAGCTCTATAGACTATAGACCGATGCAAAACAGAACAAGCTCATTTACACATCAAAGCTATATAAATACGTTGCAATGTGAAGTTTTATAGGTTAGTACGTAGGTAGAGTCTTTTATTATGTTATAGATTAGTTAATCCTATACAATTATTTCAGGTTGAAATTTGAATGCATTTCCAAGCCAATCTGGCAATATATATCAGATACGAACAGCCACAAAAGAAGTTTATTACAATACCATAAATTAAGACATTACAACAGATAAAGAAGTTTTCGGAGAACACATCGTGATACAAAAGCATGACAAATGCTTAGAGAGATGACAAGAGAAAGTGTTCAACGAACACTTATAATGAGTGCTCTGGACTTTTTTCTACCAAACTTTTCCATGAACCACTCGTGCTTGTGTGAAACGAAGATATATCCGATTACCAATCCGCAAAATACACCAGGTCCATACGCTATTGCCGCTGCTATCCAATTAATCACTGGCTCCTCGGGTTCTAATACTTCCTCTGGTTCTTGTGGTGTATCATCTGAGTCATGAGGTTTTCCGCAGACGTCCTCAAGATTGGAGAGTCTGGGGTTGTCCATGAATGAAGAACAATTTTGGCGCTGAAACTGTGTGCCTTGTGGTATTGGACCTTCAAGATTGTTGTGGGCAAAGTTCATAGTTGACAAAGAGAAGAGCTCACCAAGATCTGGGGGGATCGGACCTGACAGCTGATTCTTGGATACATCTAATGACTCGAGAATTGTCAAATTTGCCAATGATGGAGGTATATTGCTTGTGAAAGCATTATTCGACATGTTGAGAAAACGTAATCCTTTCAGCAAGCCAATAGATTCAGGTATCTTTCCATCAAACATGTTTCTTGAAAAATCAATGGATGTATAGTCTTTACGGATCTTCTCAAACTCTGTATCTACACCTTTGTGCACTAATTCCATTGAACTAGTGTAATAATCAGAAATGCCCACAGAAAACGTGGTAGTATTCTTCTCATCGTAAGGTCGCATGTATGGGTCCATAGAGTTGGTTTGATCTGAAGATAAGAACACTTAGATATGGAAGAGAACCCAACCAAGATGGAAACTTGTCCTTGAATCTGTTTCCTTCAACATTCAATAAGTCCATGGATGTGCAATTAATTAGGGATCTAGGGAGTTTTCCTTCCAACCGGTTGCGGCTAACATCAAGTTCCATTAATCTAGAAGCATTAACAAACACATCTGGAAGAATCCCACTGAAATTGTTGTTTCGCAGGTTAAGCACTGTAAGTGATTCAGCGAGACTCCTTACACATGGAGGAACTGAGCCGTTGAAGCTATTGTTGGACAAATCTAAGAAATCCAATAATCCAAGCTTGCAAATCCAGTGGGGAAATGGTCCATGGAATGAATTCGAATCAAGACGCAACTCAAGAATTTGTGCTTGATCCATCATAACTTGTGATGATTTTCTGAAACTGGTAAACGAGTTGTGAGAAAGTTTCAGCGATTCGAGTCTCAATAAGCAACCTGGAACTTTGCCTTCCAACTTATTGTTGGAAAGATCTAACTCTTCGAGTTTGAGAAATTTGGATATCGATTTAGGGATTTGGCCATCGAATTTGTTATCACCAAGGTATAGAAAACGAAGGTTGGGCGATGGTAATATATTCCCAAAATCAATAGTTCCCTCGAATTGGTTTCTCGCCAATTCAACCCATTGTAACGAAGGCATCGTAAACAAGGTTGTAGGGAAAGGCCCTGAAAACGAGTTGTTAGAAAGATCTAACTGTTCGAGATTGAGAAATTTGAATATGGATTATGGGATTGGGCAATCGAATTTGTTATCAACAAGGTATAGAAACTGAAACCTAGAAAATAAAGATACGTTCCCAAAGTGTGAGGTCCCTTAGTTGGGTTAAATTTCCAATAGAAGCTGGAACTTGACCAACTAATTCATTATACGTAAGGTGAAGCTGGATGAGATGAGAAAGGTTCCCAAATGAAGAAGGAATCTCTCCGTAGAGATTGCAGTTATAAAGGGTTAGCCTTTGAAGATATTGGAGTTTGAAAAGACCACTATTTGGTTTCAAAGAGCTGTTGAGAACGATGTTATAAAGTTCAAGTGAAATCACCTGGCCAGATTCAGCATCGCACTTGACAGCCCCCCAAGAACAGCAATCACTACTCTTGTTCCATGAACTCATATCGTAATCACTACCCCAAGTTGACTTCATATCTGCTCCCGGAAACTCGTGTTTGAACTCGAGAAGAGCATCTCGTTGGTCATGGCGGCAAAGATGGACGGTAGGAGAAGCAAGAGTGTGTAGAACGACAAAATCAAAGAAGAAGAAATACAAAGTAACAACAATACCAGAAAAGCATGGAATCATCATTACTTTTTCTTTTTGTACTTTATTTAGTTTGTGATGGGTTCTGATTATGGCTTCTGCAGCTCTCTTTAAAAAGAAAGAAAAAGAAAAATCAATTGTGGAGCTCTATTCACTTTGGGTCAACTCGTATGTCTTCCACCTCATAACTCATTATCTTTAATATAATTTCGTGTGGATTAAAACAAAATAACCAAAAAAACATACAAAATTCTTGATAAGGAGTTACGTTTAGGGTTTTGACTTGGTTTGTGAGATGATTATATATAAACTGCAGTAGTTAGCTTTTGTAGTATTGTCAAATTAATAGATTCACTAGTTTTTGATAGAATTGATTAAGTTTAATATATGTTGTAGTCAGGCTTGTAGATCATATATGTGTTCGACTAAATGTCTCATTTAAATTTTCTTTTCATATACCGTAGATGGAATTTTCTACATGTATATTAGTCTCATCTTATGTGTGAAACGTGAACTGTTGGATGAAACGTTGTTATCTATCAACAGAGATCTTAAAAACGTTTATTTTTCTAAATAGAATTGAGCTACATGTAAAACAACTTCTTGCATGTGTGAACAAAAATTATTCAAGGAAACAACATCTTGCATGTGTGAACAAAAATTATTCAAGGAAACAACTTCTTGCATGTGTGAACAAAAATACTTTTAGTGTAACACGAACCACGAAGGTCGATCTAGAGTAGACTATAAGATCATTGGTGATAGTTTTTTTTTCCAGAATATTCAATAGAAATTCTAACGATTAGAAAGAAGGCAAAAGATAGTAAAATACAATAACAACAAAAGTAGATGAAGGTCAAACCCAACTTATATAAAATAAACGTGTATGTGGGTAGTTCAAGCAAAGCTTGACGAACCTAAAACCCTAGAAAGCTTTTTTATGTGGTGGACGTTAATTATAAAACAAGACACTATTATTGATGTGAATAAAGAGTCAATATTGAGATGCAAAACAAAAACAAAAAGACTTTCTAAAAAGTTCTTTTAAATCTTTCTTTTTTAGCTTCTCAATTGTTCCGAAATTTGTAATAACTCATATTTGCTGAAAATTGGGATTAAATCATTTTGAAATTTTAGACACCGTATATCACGATGTTTTTTATAGTTAACTAGTGATGGACCCGCACGTACGTGCGAGGTTATTTTTACAAAATTACGATTTGTTAAGTAGATGCTATTTTGGTAAAATTTTGTTATATGAGTTTATTTGATAAACTATATATAGACACACAGTTGTAAAATATAGATATTGTATTACATAATACAATTTTAAAATTATTTAAATGAAAATGATAAATGATATTACTTGTTTATTTTTTAAACTAATCAAAATATTTCACTGTTTGCTTAGAGCTGTTAAATCGGATTTGGGTTTGGTTTTAGTTTGAACTGTTTTATGTGTAGTTTAGAATGGAAAACCCGTCCTGTCCCTTTCCGTCTCGTCCTGACCCGTCCCGTCCCATCCCGTCCCGTCCCGTCTTCTATCTGTCATAAAATTTCTGTCCTGTAATCGTTTCTTTTTAAAACATAATCATTTGCCAATGTTTATTATAAGAAACTTGGTAAAATATTTAGACGGGATACCCGTATTCCTCGTTTAAATATTTATTTTTATCAAATTAATAAAAATCTAATTATCAATCTAAGTCACATGCTCCCACCATTTTTATTCACATGGCACTGTCTGTAATCCTAGCATACACAATCCTTGTTCGATTTTTAATTTTATTGATCTTTCTGTTTCATCTTTATTTCTCAGTACTTTATTCAATTCAAATATTCATGTTTTAGCCTTTTTGTTTTGTAAATATTTAGGTATTTCTATTTTTTTTTAATACATGGATTTATTGTAGTTTTGTTATCCGAAGTATAAGTTATCTTCTTGTACCCGTCATATCATGTCTAAATATTTGAAATAAATAGGAAAGTGGAAATTAAATTTAGCAATTTAAATTACATGTCCCCGTATCATACTCATAGTTTTATATTTGAAAGTTGAAAGTGAATTTAACTTTATAACCGTGTCTCATAACAATTATATCTGATCATGTTTTTTTTTTATGAGAAATAATTCAGATAATGTTTGTTTTCGAATTATAAGTTCTTGTCTTGTATCCATTCCTATAAGTTTATATTATTTTTTAGTAAATAACACCATTTACATGTAACTAAATATAATTCTAATATATGTAAAATTTCATATAATCGTCCAAAAGTAGAGATTTATACGTCCCAATGTTGAATTTTGTTCAATATTTTGAGATTTTGACAATTAAATATAACTACCAATTTCTTTTTTCAACCGGTTATCCAAAACTTATATATCATACTTTTCAAGGATAGTTTAAAATTGTATGTATATGTGAGATAATGTTTGTAGATATTTATTTATTATATCATTTATATCATACCAATTTGACATTTTATTTGTTTTCAATTAGATTAAATCATAAAATATAATCCATTTATTATTTAAAAATTGGTAATAAGTCGTTAAAATCATTTAAATGTGATATATCCACTTGTTATTTAGTTTTAATCTTAATAGAAATTCTATATGTTTATAATCTCAAAATGTAGTTTATGATTTGATAAAACAATTATTTAATATTTGATAATAGTAATGATATGCAAATTGCCAATGGATGAAGATTTATTTTGTTAAGATTGTGTGAAATTAATAAGAAAAAAGAAGTTTAGAATAATCATAAGCTAACTGTTTGACCAAATAAAAAATCATTAACTAATTGAATTAATGATACATTTTGTAGATATCTTTTGTGCTATAATTGCTAGATTGCTTTTTGAATATGAATATTTTTTTATGTGAAAATAAGAAATTTATGTGATCTAGAATGTTTGTTCGCATGATTTTAGCAAACAAATATTTAATTATTGATTTATTTAATTTTTATTTATATTTTAAAATTATATAATTTTTTTAAAATTTGATGATATGATCAGTTATGTATATATACTACAATATGTAGAATTTGATTAGTTGATTATTCCATATGCTAACATAATTTTTTTTACCTTTTTATTAATCTAAAAAATGTTATCTTTGTTTTTTAGATATATGATGATTTTGTTTTATTAGATTTCATTCTATATCTATACTATTAATTTCGAAATTATATTAAAATATTAAATTAATATTAAATATGTTTATGTATATTCAAAATATATATGTTTACATATATTTAATTTTGAATTTAATTTTCCACTTTTTATGGTAAAAGATTATTATGATTTCCATAAATATAGATTATTTTTTTTTGTTTTTTTTTTGCTGTCAATAATTCTGTTTGGCAACTGGAATATATTTCATGAATTTTTTTTTAAAAATTAGGGAGTGTTTGGCTTCAAGTTGTCCTTCCCAATTAATAGTATAGATTACCCTAAAATATTTCTGAAAATTACTAGACAATATCGTACATTAATTGTTAAGGCGTATATATGAGTATTTCTGGAATTTCACAATCAAAATCGTTCAGTATCCTTTATCTTATAAATCACAAGTCACTTATGCAATTAAATTGTGACATTTGGCAATTCACAAAAAAATGAAAATCAAAATAAATGAATATATTTAAAAATTGGAAAAATTAAACGAAAAAAAAAATTAAAACACAATTTCCTCATTCTAAAAATCCCTAATTTTTCTCATCCAAAACTACCACGATTTCTGAAACCGTTCTTACTTTCTCTTATTATAAAAGTCAAGTGGAACTGTAATTCATTTTACTTATCTAGCTTTCATTGTCTTTTGCACCATTTTACTTGATTCATCAATAGTTTTTTCTTTTCCTTTCTCATTTCCACCGGCACTATATCTTTCCACCATATAATATATGTGATCTTCATTGCTGGGAACAGAATAAAGATGTTATTGGCTGTGCTGATACGTATTCAATTTACATCCCCAAGAAAATTTCTTATGAAATTTCACGTACTACTATATCATAAGTAACTATTGCGTCATTTTTCATTTAAAGAACAAGCTTGTTGCAATCTACCAAATTTTTCCTAGAATTTTAATGAATATTCAACATGTAAAATTCTTTAAAGTGTAATTATATTCTTAAATTAATGTATTTAAACTTGTCTCCATATGTAGAGAAAGCTCAGATTCTATTCAAAATAAAATTATTCACAGTTCCTTAAGCTTATTGGGTAACAAAAATTTGTTTGTTTGCTGATTGCTATGGTTGTGATGTGTGCCAAACTTCCAAAGATGTAGTGGCGCTTCTGTAAATACGGGTCTTGTACGTTTGCCAAGGTTGTGACGACATGCGTACCATTTCCCATTGGTAATTAACTGAGACAACGGTTTTTTATTAGCTTTGGAAATGTATTATAAATTACTATAAAACGTGTGATCGTGTGTGTGATAATTCAAAACTTATCCCATACTAATGCATGCAAAAAAAAAAAAAAAATGTATGTCGTGTCAAATGAAACAGCGTAGTGTATAGTGCAAACTACTCCAAATGAAACAAAATGTAAATTTGTCTGCCTAAAACGATAGTTTAGTACTGCTTATATATATATATATCGAAAGTGACAATTTCATTTAGAACCATGAAGGTCGATCTAGAGTATACTATAAGATATTCATTGGTGATAGTTTTTTTCCGGAATATTCAATAGAAATTCTAACAATTAGAAAGAAGGCAAAAGATAGTAAAATACAACAACAACAAAAGAAGATGAACGTCAAACCCAACTTATATAAAATAAACGTGTATGTGGGTAGATCAAGAAAAGCTTGACGAACCTAAAACCCTAGAAAGCTTTTTTATGTGGTGGACGTTAATTATAAAACAAGACACTATTATTGATAGACACTATTATTGATGTGAATAAAGAGTCAATATTGAAATGAAAAAAAAAAAGACTTTCTAAAAAGTTCTTTTAAATCTTTTTTTTTTAGCTTCTCAATTGTTCTGAAATTTGTAATAACTCATATTTGCTGAAAATTTGGATTAAATCATTTTGAAATTTTAGACACCGTACGTATATCACGATGTTTTTTTGGGATAACATATTTGAAATTTTAGACACCTCCGGTTCTTGTGGTGTAAGATTTGGGACATGCATTTTTCCACATATTTCATCTAGACCGTAGAGTTTGGGGTTGTCCATGAATGAAGAACAATTTTGGCTTTGAAACTGTGTACCTCGTGGTATTGGACCTTCGAGATTGTTGTGGGAGAAGTTCATCGTTGATAGAAAGGAGAGGACGCCAAGATCTCGAGGAATCTTACCTATTAGTTGATTTTGGGATAGGTCTAGTGCCTCAAGGTTTCTCAAATTAGCCAATGATTTTGGTATGTCGCTTGTGAATGCATTACTTGACAAGTTGAGAAGACGTAACCTCTTCAACAATCCAATCGATTCGGGAATTTTTCCACAAAATTTGTTTCCCGAAAAGTCAATAGCTATGAAATCTTTTCGGATGCCCTCAAATTCTGTGTTTACTCCTTTATGAACCATTTCCATTGAATTACGGTAGGAAGCCGTAAATTCCATGAAATCTTCCATGTATGTGTCATCAAATTCTGGTTTTATAGTAGTCATCCCTTGCCAATTCGAAAAGTAGAAACTTGGAAAGGCTCCACTAAAGTCATTATGTGAGACATCAATGACTTTTAGCCTTTGGAACCCAATAGGGACGTTGTTGTGATATAAGGGCCCATAGAATTGGTTTGACCGGAGGATGAGGACATTTAAAGATGGAAGAGAACCCAACCAAGATGGAAACTTGTCCTTGAAGTTATTGTTTTCAGCATTCAAAAGTTTCATAGCTTTGCAATTGATCAAAGATTTTGGGAACTCTCCCTCCAAGTGGTTGCGACTAATGTCAAGTGCGTGTAAACTAGCAGCATTGATAAAGATATTAGGAAGAATCCCATTGAAGTTGTTGTTTTGGAGATTAAGCACTTGTAGAAGATCAGTGACATCCTTTAAACATGGAGGAATAGAGCCACTGAAGCTATTGTTGGACAAATCTAAGAGATCTATTGATCTGAACTTGCATATCAATTGAGGAAATGGTCCGATGAATGCATTCGAATCAAGACTCAACTCACGCATTTGCGGTGGATCGACAACTTTTGATGGTTTTCCAAAACTGCTAAAAGAGTTTTGAGAAAGCTTCAACACTGCCAATATCGATAAGCAACCTGGTACTTTGCCTTCTAACTTATTGTTGGAAAGAACTAGATAAGAGAGCTTAACTAACTGTGATATAGATGTGGGGATTGGTCCAATGAAGTTGTTGAAACTAAAATCTACTATAACAAGATTTTTAAATTTAGATATAGATTCAGGGATTGGGCCATTGAAATTGTCATAAGCAATGAATAGACCAAGAAGCCTAGATGATGAAGATGTATTCCTAAACTCTAAGGATCCGTTGAATTGGTTTCTCATAATACCAACCACTTGTAACGAGGGAATCGTGAGCAAGGATGTAGGGAAAGGCCCAGAAAATGAGTTACCAAACACAAAAATAACCTCCAAGTTTTGGAGTCTACTCATGTCAGTTGGGAGCTTGGATTCAAAGTAATTATTATCGAGGTGAAGAGTAACCAATTTCGTTAGATTGGAAAATGAAATAGGAATACTGCCACTTAAGTTGTTTATGGCTAGGCTCAAGGAGGTTAGTTGGGTCAAGTTTCCGACTGAAGTTGGAACTTGACCTACTAATTCATTATAGGAAAAGTCAAGATATGTAAGATGAGAAAGGTTTCCTAATGAAGAAGGAATCTCCCCAGCAAGGTTGCAAAACAAAAGAGTTAGGTGTTGAAGATATCGGAGTTTGAAAAGACCACTATTTGGCTTCAAAGTGTTATTGAGAAAGACGTTATCAAGGTAAAGCGAAATCACCTCGCCAGATCTAGCATCACATTTGACACCCTCCCAAGAACAGCAATCACTAGTCTTCTTCCAAGAACTCATGGCATTAGAATTTGAGTAGGATTCATTTACCGGGAACTCGTGTTTGAACTCCAGAAGAACATCTCTCTGATCATTGCGGCAATAGTCGAATGTGGGAGACGCAAGAGTTTGTAGAACGTAGGAAATCAAGAAAAATAAATAAGACAGGCTTGGAGTCGTCATTTATCTTTTTTTAAAAGTTAGTCTATGTGGTTTGTGATGTGTTATGATAATAGCTTATGCAGCTAGCTCTCTTTAAAAGGAACAAAAAGATTTAGCTAGCGTCAACTCTTCGGTCTTTCTATCTTCTCTTAAAGTCTATATGATTATATTGTGACTTAGGTCACTCGCCAAACTTCTCCACATAGACCAAAATTTTCCACCACCTTTATAATTATCCATCATACACTCTATTGACTTGACGTTGACGAGTTCACTAACTTTTTGACAATTCTCAAAACATACCTAAGACTGAAGACTGAGAAACTTGTCAAATTTTCATCTACCAAAATTTCCCATTCAATTTGTGTTCACATGCCAACGTGTAACAAAAGTTAAATACAATCGGTTAAACCAAAGATAAAAAAAAAGAGTTAAACAATCGATATTGTTACTATTCAAATGAAAGAATAGTAACAGTTTCATTCTTATGATTCCCGGGGTCACTTGTTAAAATAGAGAAAAAAAGATTAGTTTGTTAATTTATAAAGTTGACCTTATAAAAATAGTAGTAATTTCAAGTACAGCGCAATAATTAAATTTAACAAAATAACATGTTGGATTAATTAAATTTTAAAAATAGAAATAGGTCCATTAACGTATAAGCTAAACATAATAACTATTCTTATTTTTCCAAACGGTACAGTGACTAGCAGGTCTCTTGTCGTGTGAATTATATACATCTTGGCCATTCTCCTGTTTCTTGGAAAACAAGTCAACGAAAGATAGTTTCATGCATTCCCTTGGAAGCAAATTAAGTATGAATCTGTATTTCTCTGTTGACTGTTGCTAAACTGCCATTCACATTTATTACAAAACCATATAAAATATATTACATATTTACAACACACAAACAATGTTTTGGGTAGGGTTTAGAATTTAGAATTTAGAATTTAGAAATTAGTTTTGAATGTTAAAAAGTAATATTAGTTTTGTGATATTTAAAAAATATATATTTTTGAAGTATTTTTGAAAATAAAACTTTTAAAAATATTTTTGGAAAAAATACTCATTTTAGTGGTATTTATGACAATCCCCATTTTTTTAATTGATTTAAATGCATAAAGTGTTATAGAATTCTATATTTTTAAAAATACATTGAACCTTTAATTTTTTTTTTTTTGGATTATATCATCTGATGTATTCTAAATCAGTAGTTATTTTGTTGTCAAAAAAGAAAATAAAAAAAATCAGTATTTATTATTCCTTTATTATTCACTAATTTTATGGTATATCAGAAATTCGTGTATTTTCTATATTTACGATAATTTGAATAAATCTAAAAGATGAACCGGACTTAAACATATCTTTGGACCGTTTTAGACCTCCCACGTCATTTAAGCCCAAACAATTTTATGACCGTTAGTGATATTTTCCTTATTTATTCCGATTTTCATATAAACAACACAACGCTCTCTCTTAATCGAAAGAACCGAGGATTCAAACCCTAAATTTCATTCTCATTCTCTCTCTCTCTCGTTGGCTCTAGTTCTATGGCTTGATTGATCTGGTACACCAATGGAGGAATCAATCGGTAGTGCTCTGGTGACGATGATGATTGACTATACTTATGAGTTCTTATCGATCGCGATGGTTCGATTTCATCATCGGAGGACGAAGGACGAGCGAAGTTCTGGCTTGAATCGGTAGGTTTCTTTGCTCTCTTGTTAATTATTTTTCATCGTTCTGTTTTGAAATTTAGATTCTTCTCTGTGAAATTGATTTCAAATTCGTGGATTTCATAAGAAACATAATCTAGGGATTACTGATTCTCTGATCTGTGAGGCGAAGTGTTAGAATTAGGAATTGCATTCTCAATTCTAGGGTTTTTGATTACTGATGGATTCTCTTTGTTTTTTACATCGCCGATTTGGGCGTGTTTCAGATCTATGGTTTTGATTTTCGGTGCTTGTAGATCTCTCTGTCTAAAATATTTAGTCTTCAATAGATTACACTGTGTGTCGACTTTGTTTATCTTTTTTTATGACTTCAAGTTCCCTTTGATGCAGTTTCAGTTGCTGAAATCAGAGCAAAGGAAAATTCAAGGTAGAGCCTTTGTACAACTCCAACTTCTTTTGTCGGTGAAGGAGTTTAACGTCAGAGAGATATGGCAGAAAAGGGGATTCCTCTGAGTTACGCATTGGCCAACTCCAGGAACTGTTCTGAAGCGGGTAGACTTCGCTACAGTATCTTGGTGGGGAGGTTGAAACTTACCATGTATCGGATTCTGGAGAATGCTCCATTTTATGACATGGGATATGCTTATTCAGTAGGTATGAACCTTAATCATTGGCAATTTCTGCTTCGTATTAATTGAGTTTTGAAGGAAAGATCTCCATTTGTGAAAACTGCAGGCATATGCTCAATCTGTGGACATATCAGCTTGAACTTTCTACAAAACCAGAGACTTCTTCTGTGGAGTTTGGAGCTAATGAGGTGAATCTCATTACCAATAGTTTTAACCATTCCTTAAAAAGCTTAACATCATGCTTTTGATTTGGGACATGTTAGCTTGAGTTTGGTTTGTAATCTGAATTTGCACTTAATGTTCTTTATCAGGCTGGTTAATTGGAGCTGAATGACTATGTTCCTGATGGTACAACGAAAGTGAGACTGGTGTAATGGAAGTGAGACTGCCCAGATTTCATAAATTCCCCATGCTCATATTCATCAAGCTGAAAAATGCATGGTCTCGAGGTAATCAAACTTATCGGTCTCAATGTCCTTTTCCCTTTGAATGAAATCATGTTATTATTCCTGTTACGATTATCATCATGTATAGTTTGCATTTACTCATTTTCTGAGTCTTATGACTTTGTGTCCATTGTTTGTGCTCCTATCGATTAGAGCAAATTGGTAGATTATAACGGTTTTTGGTTTGCTATACTAATAGTATTTTTTATCTTGTGTTGTTCGTCAAAGTTCTAAGGAGAGTGAATTGGTCAGAGTAAAAGTATTGGTTAGTGTAATGTCTTTAGATGACTAGACCTCGTTGTTCGTCTCAGTTCTCTTCTCTCTGGAAATATATTGTGTGCCCTTCTCTGTCTCTTGTTATAAACTTATGTCTTTGTTTGTTGAGAGTTCTCAATGATGACATTTTTTTTTAAATGGTTATTTTTGTTTCCTCTTACATTGTTTTATGTGATTGATGATGGATTATCATAAATGTATATATAGAATTAACCATTACTTATTGTTGAAACTGATTAACATGTACATCAGTTCTCTTAACTTTGTAAATATTCTGGTCTCTTTTTTCATGTTACTTTAATAGTTTTATGATTACTTGTTGCTATTCTTGTTATATTTTGACCTTGGTTGTTAGGATTCAGCCAAAGTTGGATGAAATCTTAGATGTTGTTTCATGTATAAAGTTTTGTCTTAACTCATTTTAGTCTTATGACTCTGTCTCTAATGTTTTTGCTAGTATCATATAGATCGAGCAGATTGCTACGTTTAATGGTTTTTTGTTTAGCTTGTGATACTAATTGTTTTGGGTTTAGTTTTGTTTGTAAAAGTTCTACAAAGGACTAATAAGGTGGTGAGAAACATAGTCATTTAAATTATAAATTATGATTCTTTGTGTAACATTATTCATTTAACTTGTAAACTATGAATATATGAAAGCTGCATTTGTAACATTCAAGGTTTGTGGTATAATTGTTATTGTGTGTTTTCATTTTAGTGTTGCCGTGTAGGTAAACTATGTGACAACTAAATTTTGTTCTGGAAGGTCTTATAGTTGAGTGTGTTTACTATATATATGGTGTTCACACTACTGATTGAGCATTGTCTTCTTTGACTTGTTTAAAATGATTGATATGAAATTTTTTTCTGTGTAGTTTATATCTGATTCTTAGAAAAGCTTATGTGTGAGAGATCTTGTCAGGTTTGTCGTAATGCCATCTTTGTCATGTAAACATAGGAAGTCGTGTGCAGCAATCGAACATATAAATATTTGATTAGATGTAAGTCATGTACAAACCTATAGCGCATATTAGACTTTGATATTATCACTAGAAGCTTGAGCTTATCTAAGTGTTAGATTCCAGTGAGATCAAATCTTCTCTGTTCACATGCAACTTGCACAGTTAGATAGAAGTACAGTTTGCAGGTTCAATGCCTTTACGCTTTAGCTTCTTTGATTGTCTACAGGACTACTATTTCTAAGATAAAGTTTTTTTGTTGTTTCTAAGAAACAAGTCAAAAAAGAAATGATTTGTTATGGTATAACATTCTGGTGTTGTTTTCATAGGAACCACTAGAACTCAAGAATTTGAGCTAACAAACCAACAAAGATTCTTAATGGTGATATGTCCTAGATGAGTAGGAAACTTCTGCAATAATTGAAATTCTTGATTTGCCAGTGTCTTGAAGAATTTAGTTTTAGTTTTGGTTTGGTGTGTTTTTTGATTCAGACAACTTCTTGTCATCCAAAAGTGTATTTAGAGAAGAAAAAAGAGTTGTTCCATTTTGCCAGAAACTTGTAGTTGGTGTTTGAGAGAGTTTTAACCGACTTTGATTTAGACAGTTTTATAGATCTTGCCTTGGAATAAGACTGCTTTTAATTACATATGACTTGATCCTTGTAAAGGTTGTTATTTGACTCTAGGGTGCTTTTCTTTTGATAAATTTTAGAGCTAGGCTGAAACTTTTGGTAACGTTAGTCCTTAAGTTAACTCTACATTGGCTTTTAGAAGGCTTTGGTGTGCAGAACATAGAGTTGATTTAACAACCTTTTGTTATTTAAAGAAACTTTTTATTCAATGTCTCGTGAACTTATTAATCTCTGTCAAGCAATTCTTGCGCTGTTCTTTACTCTGTTTTACAATTCCCATGCCTACTTCGTCCCACACGGATCTGTATACAACGGTTACTTCACTTTAACCAACACAACAAAACACGCATACATGAATGTCTTTTGTTTAGTACTTGTGACTACCTGATTTGATACACGTCTCCATTATTCTTGTCTCTTGGATACCTTATTTGCTATTTTATTTCATCGACTAAATATTTCAGCTTTCAATATGCTAAATATCAGTTATGATGTTTAACTGTTTCAGTATGTATTTTCAGTCACTAGAAAGAGTTGCAATTCTAAATGCTGAAAATGAACACATGGAGATGGAGATGGACATGAATGAAGAAACAGAAACGCATGGACAAGCACAAAAAATCACTCAACCAACATAACCAGCTCGACGATCTCGCAAAAGAACTAACCGGTACGTCCAAAACGTCTAAAAGCTAAATGTTGGAAAGAGTTTAATGCAAGTTCTTTAAAGTCTCTAGACTTCGAAGATAAACGTCTTTCTTAAGAAGAGTTGGATCAAAACCGGAAAAAGTAGACTCAACCGTCCGTCGCACAGATCGAGATCAATCGACACTTTAATCGGTCGATTGAATGTCTGTCGGTTGATTCTTTCAATTTGTCTATTAATAGAATCATTTAAACCGCCAGCTAAAATATCCGCCTGGATAAGAAAAGACATCTTAACTAGCGTATTTATGTTTATTTCCACCACTATGAAAGAAACGGTTGGCTAAGTAAAGGTGTTTATACTGGTGTGTTTAAAATTAAATAAACCAGTTTGAGCTACCCGTTGGGATGCCCGTGTTGGTCGACCGACATAATAAGATATTCTTCTTATCATGTTATTATATATATAAATATATTATACTTTATCTTGAATTATATCTGCTTTGATTAGAATCTTTCCTACCGTGAGTTTCTTTTTCTCCTCTTCAACACGTATTGATATACAAGGGAAACATATTTCCGTATTGGCTCTGTCTTCGACAAATCGGTTCTGTTGATCTCTTTAGTAGAGTTTTTTCCAGAAAATTGACCTATTCTATACCAGTAAAAGTTGATTCCATTGGTTAACAGTGGGATAATATGTTATGGGTTCTCAGACGTGAGCCAAAAGATATTGCTCATCAACTTCAGGTATCAAAATAGATCAAAATCTTGTAAAAAAGAAAACTTACACACACACTAATGAATTTAAGATTCACAATCCTTCTAGAATGAATTCAAGAAGAAATTGAAATCTAACATTCTCAATTCTAATTGATTCATATATGTTCTCCAATGGATAACTTTTTAATTTGTCATCGTTTTTAACAAATTCCTTCTTGCACATTCTTGGACATGCACTCTCTTCTTGTTCTATATCAACTCAATAATCTCTCATGAGCTGTGGTATACTTTCAATAGGAAATATCTACAATGCAAAGAAAGAAACAAATAAAAAATTAAAACTTCACTGTAAACAACAGAAGTAGAAATTACCTCTAAATGAGTATTAAAGCATTGGAAAGTCCATGTATTCGTCCTTTTCTGTCTTTCAATTTTTCACCATCCTTTTGAGATCATCTAGGCAGTCTTCAAATGTCAGAGTACCTCACGAAAAACTTTCATAGAGATTCAAATTGTCCACTACTTGAAGAATGTAGGGGTCTACAGTACTAATTACATTCTTCTTTCTTTTGAAAAGAGATCTTATGAAGTAAAGTACTGTCATCTGCAACATACTTTGATTATCCTCTTTCATTGTTCTCTCAGACGTCTGAGAGATTAAACTACTCACAATGGAAGAGAATAATCAATATATGTTGCAGAATGGCAATGCTTTACTTCATAAGATTTCTCTTCAAAAGGAAGAAGAATGTAGTTAGTACTGTAGACCCTTACTTTCTTAAAGTAGTGGACAATTTGAATATCTATGAAATTTTTTATGTGAAGTACTCTGATATTTGAAGACTACTTAGATGATCTCAAAAAGATGGTATAAAGTTTAAAGACAGAAAAAGACGAATACATGGACTTTCCAATGCTTCAATACTCCTTTAGAGGTAATTTCTACTTCTATTGTTTACAGTGAAGTTTTGATTTTTTATTTGTTTCCTTTCTGCATTGTAGATATTTCCTTTTGAAAGTATACCATAGCTCATGAGAGATTGTCGAGTTGATATAGAACAAGAAGAGAGTGCAAGAAGGAATTTGTTAAAAAAGATGACAAATTAAAAGGTTATCCATTGGAGAACATATATGAATCAATTAGAACTGAGAAGGTTAGATTTCATTTTCTTCTTAAATTCATTATAGCATGATTGTGAATCTTGAATTCATTGGTGTGTGTAAGTTTTTTTTTACAGGATTTTGATTCTATTTTGCTAACTAAAGTTGATAAGTAACATCTCGTGGCTCACGTCAGAGAATTCATATCATATCACCCTACTGACAACCAATGAAATCAAGTTTTACTGGTACAAAATAAGTCAATTTCTGGGAAAATCTCTATCAAAGAGGTCAACTGAACCGATTTGTTGAAGAAAGTGGAATCGAATCACAGGATGAAGCCAATGGAACTAAATGATCAAGCACAACCACAAATTTCCCCATCAATCAACCACTTTTAGCATCAAAAAACTGAACAGAACAAGAGCTGATTGTTTTTCAAAAAATAATAAAAAATACATAACCAGGACTGGAAAGGGTTTAGCCCTTTAATATTAATTTTACAAAACCTTTTTATATTCATGGCTAAATACAGGTAGGGCTAAACATGGCTAGAGTTGAACAGGGCTAGAATTGAACAGGGCTAGGGTTGAACAGCACCTACAATCTCTTTTTAACATCCTTACTAGGACATCATTAATGGAGGGATCTTATATCCAAAATTTACACTACAGAATATCTCAAATGAGCTTATGCACTTTTCTTTTAAGATTTTTCAGTGATGGAGTGTTTTAGAATATATTTTGATGTCTTAATTATATATATGATTATGCAGTACCGATTTGATTTTTTCTTTTTGTGTAAATACATTACACTTTTCTGCATGTTCGTAACGACAAGTGGTTGGTTTACCAGTCTTAATAACTAGTTTTGAGTACTCTTAGAGTATTACTTGAGATCTGACGTCTGGCGAGACGAAGTGGTTCAAATTGAACCGTGAACTAAGTAAATTAAGTTCTTTCTCAGTCTGCGTGAGTAATCAATTAGATTGAGAAAAGAAACTTCACAAATATAATTTCCTACACAGAATGAGGGAGACAACGAGAAAATGGACCTAACCAAATGTGATTGTCAAATCTGTAACATTTGAACTTAGATCGTATGAAATTTAGAGAAGATAGAGATCTTAACTTTTCTTAAGGAGTATACTTTCCTAGACTAAAATCTACAGTATTTCCTAGGAATTTGAAATCAACAAACTCTAGAGATGATAGCAAAACACTCGGGCACAGATGAAAAACTGATTTGATTCATCTCCTTGTAGAGCAGATGTTCTCTTTCATAACCAACCCGTGCCTAAGGAAAAAAGGAAAGGAGAATACACATTGAAATAATATGGCAGACACTAACTTCAGAGATACCAGTGTGTCACAATTATAAAGGCACAATTATAAAGGCTAAAGGGATCTCATAAAGATACGTACAATTAAATATGGATCACGCTTAACTGCAGCAGCAATCCATAACGTAAGATAAGAGACATCATTAATTCTGTTTATATATCCATAAGTAATAGTTAACTTGTGCTTGTGTATATAATATTGGAATTGAAAGATATGTCACCAAAACTTCCCAATGCATTGCAATTTGAGATGTCCCAAAAAGACAACTCCAAACGAGGAAGCCAAAGCCAGAGATTTGTCTATCTGGTGGACAAAACACTTTCCTTAACAGGAATGTCTATCTTGTAAGAGAGATTTGATGATGTGTGAATTAAGGGTTTCCAATCAAAATCGTAGTTAAACTTTGAATGTATTTTTGAGCCAATGTATATCATTTATCACCAAAGAAGATAATCCCTATATTAGTAAAAGAGAAGTACAAAAAGTGCTTCCGGGTCGGGTCAATTTCGAAAAATTACCCGAAATATGTAATTGGATCTTTTAAAATTAGATAGATTAATGGGTTTGGATACATACACTGGATACTTTCTAAATCTAATTTTAGGATTGTATTATTTTCATAACTAATTATAAGATTTACTAATATTTCTCTAACTAATTTAATTCAATCTATTTTAAAAATATTATTCTTCTTTCACTTTTATTTGATATTATTTTTAATTTATGATATTATACTATACAATATAAATATTTAATAAAAATTTAACTTTTTTTTTGCATATGTTGCAATTTGAATTTTCAAAACGGACATATAATACTCAAGTACACTCGGTTAAATATTTTGGACAACGGTTTAAAATCATTATAAGTATGACCAATATTAAAACCATTGTTACATGAGCACATTTAATATTTCAAATAGTTTCAAAATATTATAAATAAAAGGTTCAAATATATAAAACTTTTAGAATTTAAAATATCGAAATATTTTTTTGAAGACATAAATGTAATTTTGGAGACATAATTTTTATTGATAAAATATATTATATATCAAACTATGTAAATTTTAGATAATTCACGGGTAGTTTGTTAAAATCACAATTATAATGATAAAACGAGTTACGAATAATGTTTTTTACGAAATGAATTCTGTTACGGGTTGGACTTTCAAAAAATATATTGTAAATATGTAATTTTTACGTATATTCCTACTTTTACTACAAAAATGGTCAAAATGAATAATTTATCGACAAATATTATTTCGTGCTGTTAAATTTTCACCGTGTTTTTAATTGTATCAAAACTCAGTATATGATTATTTACTCGCTTTTTCCTTTATTATTTTATTTAAACTTATTATACAAATATATGATTTACCGTAATCGACTGCACTCTAACAAAATTAAAATGTAACATATTCTAATCTGATAAAAGTTATATATATGTAATTATTTCCCCCGCGCTGTAGCGCGGGTTCGAACCTAGTAACTAATGTATGGGATAAACACGATGAGCTACTCTAGTATCAATGGATCAAGAGTTAGTAAACGTTGCTCGGATTTCAACTTGCTTATGTATCAATGGATCAAAAGAAAGATGAATTCAAAGACTTCAATTGAGAAAAGCTTTCTTTGTTTTTATAAATATCAAAACAACCACCGTTCCCCTTACATAACTTAGAGTATTTATACTCTCTTAAATCAAAAACCCTAAAGGTCGAAGCTTGGAAACCAAACAAGACATACATCGTCATAGTTTAAAACCCAAACAATAGTTTATGAAAAGCCCAACAAAATAATAAGTAAATATTCGATAAAAGGAAAAGAAGAAGAGAGTAGTAGTATGGTGCTGCATAATTTAAAGTAGAATTACAACACACAAAAGAGTTTCATTGAGAACACACGTTACACATCATGACAAATTATAACAAACACGTACACATATATGCTTGAAAACTGCATAGCAAAAAAGACGAGAAAGTGCTCACTGAGCGGTTCTGATGACCATGATGGGTTTGTTTCTAACGGAACAATAATTCCATGAACCATTCATGCTTGTGTGAAACAAGGATATGTCCAATCACCAATCCGCAGAAGACACCAGGTCCATATGCTATAGCCGCTGCGATCCAGTTAATCACTTGTTCCTCTTTTGGTATATGATCCGGAACATAAGTTTTTCCACAAATTTCTTTGAGACCGTAGAGTTTGGGGTTGTCCATGAATGATGAACAAGTTTGCTCTTTAAACTTTTGGCCTTGTGGTATTGGACCTTCAAGATTGTTGTGGGAAAAAATCATGGTAAACAGAAAATAAAGCTTACCAAGATCTTCGGGTATCTGACCGAACAATTTATTTTGGGATAAGTCCAATGCCTTAAGATTTTTCAAATCTGCCAATGATTGAGGTATATCACTTCTCAGTGCATTACTTGACAAGTTAAGAACACGTAATTCTTCTAACAATCCAATGGATTCAGGGATCTTTCCTGAAAATCTGTTTCTTGAAAAGTCAAATTCCTCTACAGAAGCATCAGCTGACATGACTGGAAGAGTTCCACTAAAACTATTGTTTCGTAGAATAAGTGTTCGAGGAAAATTAGTGAAATTCTCTAAACATTGAGGAATTGAGCCACTAAACCTATTGTTGGATAGATCTAAAGAAAGCTCTAACGAACTTCTAAGCTCGCAGATCCAAAGGGGAAATGGTCCTTGAAATGAATTTGAATCAAGGTACAACTCAAAATATTGTTAGTGATCAGACACATGGTTTAAAACTGCTATTTCAAAACTGCTATCAAAACTGCTAAAAGAGTTGTGAGAAAGCTTCACCACCCCAACTCTCCAAAAGGAACCTGGTACTTTTCCATCCAACTTATTGTTGGTAATTAAGGTTGACTAAGTGTGATATAGAGGTGGGGATTGGGCCTATGATCTTATTGTAACCAAGATCTAACTTTTCAAGATTGAGAAATTTAGAGATAGATTCAGGAACTAGGCCATCTAATTTATTGTGAGAAAGGTATATACGATTCAGCCTAGACGATGAGGATATATTTCCAAACTCTATAGGTCCTCTGAACTTGTTTCCTTCTATATTAACCCCTAGTAGAGAAGGAACCATGAACAAGGATGTAGGAAACATCCCGGAAAATGAGTTTCCACTCGCATCAAAATACACCAAGCTGTGAAGTCCACTCATATCAGGTGGGAGTTCTATGAAGTGATTATTAGAGATTTCAAGGTTGACCAATTTTGTTAAGTTGGCAAATGAAACAAGAATTTTGCCACTTAAGTTGTTTTTGCCAAGACTCAACTCACTTAGTTGGGTTAAGTTTCCAATTGAAGCTGGAACTTGACCAACTAATTCATTATCTAAAAGGTCAAGCTTCTTGAGATGAGAAAGGTTTCCAAATGAAGAAGGAATCTCTCCATAGAGTTTGCAAGAATATAAGATTAGGTGTTGAAGATAATGGAGTTTGAATAGACCACTATTTGGTTTCAAAGTGTTATTGAGAAAGACTCCAAAAAGGTTAAGTGAAATCACCTTGCCAGATTTAGCATCACACTCTACACCATTCCAAAAGCAGCAATCATTGCTCTTGTTCCATGAACTCAAATCATTAACACTTTGGTTGGATTCATTTATGGGAAACTCGTGTTTGAACTCCAGAAGAGCATCCCTCTGATCAAGGCGGCAATAGTGGAGAGTAGGAGAAGCAAGTGTGTGTAGAATAAAGGAAAACAAGAAGAAGAAACACAAGGTAACAAACGAACAAGGTTGCCTTGGAATCATCATTACCTTCTTTTGTATTTAGTTTGTGTGGTTTAATTTGGGATGGGTTATGATTATGGTTTCTGGAGCTCTCTTTAAAAAGAACCAAAAAAAAAAATGTGCAACTCTTGACTTCAGACAAATCTACCGTCAACTGTGAACTGTGCCGCAAATTTCCTCTCATAGACCATTGACTCGTTGCCTTCTATAAAAATGTAATGTTTCAGTACATTAAACACTCTATTGAGTGGACCTTGTCGATTTCATTAACTTGTGTTGACTATTCTTCAAACATAAGTGGGTATTATTAGCCCGATTTTGTAACCTTCGAATTTTTTTATATCATATATTACTTTCGACTCTCTTTCATAAATTAGTGGTTTAAAAGACCACTATGTAGTTTTAAAGAGTTGTTAAGAGGGATGTATCCAAGTTAAATTGAAATCACCTTGCCAGATTTAGTATCACACACATGACAACCATAAGCATGTGCATGTGGGTTAGATTCATTCACTGGAAACTCGTGTTTGACCTCCAGAAGTGGTGGTGGTGGTGGCTACGGTAAAGTGTTGGAGAAGCAAGAGTGTGTAGTTCGAGAGAAACCAAGAAGAAGATATACAAGGTAGCAACAATGCCAGAAAAAAAGAATAAGATTGGCTTGGAATCATCATTACTACCATTTTTTCTTTGTTGAGTTTTGTGTAGGACGTAATAATAGGTTATGATGATTGCTTCTGTCCTAGGCTCTTTTTAAAAAGACGACTAAAAGTTGATTTTTCTACTCTTCCTATCCTCTCTACGATCAATGATTTGTCACTTGTCTCAAACTTGTCCACTAAGACCATCAAATTCGACTCATTCCTTCCACAACCCCACTCTATAGACTTGACGAGGTATGATAGATGACAATAGCTGCAAGCGGATGTTACTACACTTAAGCTTTATGTATGTTTATAATAAAATAAAGTTTATGTGTACATATCCCAAAATTTATCACAATTTGTTTTCTAAAAAGAACTACAAGAAGATTTTGTAGAACAATAATGGAAGGAGAAGTGATAATAGCTTTCTCAGCATGTGATTCAAAAGATCAGTCAATCTTAACTGAAGAGTAGATAAGCCTGGTGAACCAAAAGCATGCGTAAAAACCAATTGCGCCGGTGAAAACGAAGAAAACATATGAGACAATGAGCATATACCCGAAGTAGAGGATTGCAGAGGCGAGCTTCGTGATCTCTAGCTTAGTGTAGAAGTAAAAGGCGGCGTAAAGAAAGAGGTAAACCGCAGAAGAGCCTGATGTTAAGTAAGATCTCCACCACCATTTGTAGTCTTCACTACAGAGCTGAAAATAACAGAGGACGACTGTGATCTCTGCGCAAGTGATGATCAAAATCACAAAGACGATGAAGAGGAACCCGAAGATGTAGTAGAATTGGTGAAGCCATATCGAGGTGAGAATGAAGAAGAGCTCGATGAAGACTGCGCCAAATGGGAGAATGCCTCCGATCAAAATGGAGAAGATTGGGTTCATGTACCAGGCTTGTATTGGGATCTGCCTTGGGATCTTGTTGGTTTTCACTGGATCTTCTGGTGCAGGTTTTTTAAAACCAATGTAGGCACCGATGAAAACGAGCGGAACAGAGATGCCGAACCAGAGGACTACCAGGGCAAACATTGTACCAAACGGGACAGCACCAGATGACTTTTGTCCCCAGATTATGGCATTAAGGACAAAGAACGCGACAAAGATTGTAGCAGGGAACATGATTGCAGTTTTCAGAGCGATTTTCTTCCATTCAGTTCCCCTTAACGTTTTGTAGAGGCGTGAAGACGCGTATCCTGCTAAGAGTCCCATGAAAACCCAAAGCAAAAGCATAGCTGTCATAAGACCACCACGGTTTGAAGGAGATAAAAAACCAAGACAAGCAAAGATCATGGTGACAAGAATCATTCCAAAGCATTGAACTCCAGTGCCTGCATAGACGCAGAGCAACTCCGGGTTTGTTGGCGGTCTGAAAACATCTCCGTGTACCAGTTTCCAACCCGTCTCCTCAAGGGCCTCTTCATGAGTCTCTAACTGATTGTAGTTGGAAATATCTCGGTAGAGTGTTCTTAGCATGATCATAGCAACCATACCAGAGAGGAAAAGAACAATCATCATGGAATTAACGATAGAGAACCAATGAATCTGATCATCAGCCATCAAAAGGTAAGTGTCCCACCTCGACGCCCATTTCACCTCACTTTCCTGGAAATCAACATCATATGTGAAAATAATTTCGTTCCCTTCTTCAACCTCCTGAGGAGACTCAGAGTTAGTGACTGCACGCTTTGTATGTGGATCACATGTCGTTAACCGAGCCTTTTCATTCCATTCACCTTCATATTCATGCTTCACACTGCATTGAGATAAAACCAGTACATATTAATCTACGCAATACACAGTCAAGGTCCTTAAATCACAAAAAGGTACCTGAAAGGCTTGACTTCAAAGCCAACGATTCTTGAAGAATCGCTCTGTATATCTCTGTGATACCTAACAGTGAAGGTCAAGTGGTTGTGGATAAAATACTTCTCCTCCTTTTTCTACAGAAAAACCAAATAAATAAGAACTCCTTCCATTGAAACATACACAGAAAAATGTCATGATAAGCTCTTACACCAACAAAGATCCCCTTGAGACCAACATGGAAACCATGCTGATACACTACAACATTGTCCTGATCTGGCCTTTTCACTGGAACAACTAGTGGAAGGTTATCCAAAATCCTGCATAATAAACCAATCTTCCTCATAAAAACAATAACAAAACACATTCAACCAAAGGCCACAACAAAATCAAATCTCCTCACATGTTAACCCGATATTCATCAGCAATCTTCTCCTTCAACGCCTTGGCTGTTTTCTTATCGAGCTTTACGCGACAAACTGCAGCACATATCTGTGATTCCCTCATTTTAAACTGCAACAAAGAATCAAACAGACATTATAATACTCATCAAACTACAATTTAAACAAGACACACACAGAAAAGAACCAAAAACATACCACAAAAGGCGAGTTCTCAATTCGATCACCACGAAGAACTTCACCAAGATTCTCTGCACTATCAACAATATGATCTGGACGACAATAAGGAAGAGAGTAGTACGAATATGGAAGCTGAGTCTTTGTAGATGTCAGTTTATTAACTTTCACCATCAAAGCATCACCCTGAAATATTCAAAAAAAATCATAACTTTAAAGTAACTTAAGATCAAAATCGCCCAAATCTCATAAAACAAAACTACAAAAACAGAGCCGTCGAGTCAATTTTTAACAAGATTTCTCAATCAATTGCGTTGGATCTAAATCGGGAACAAATCAAAGAAGCAGTGTGAATCAAAACCCTAATAAGCCCAAATTTGAAACTGCATTTGCGAAACACACAAGAGAGAAGACAGATTCAGATACAGATACAGAGGTGACTTTGTGACTAACCATTTGAAAATCTTGTGGAGCGACGCCGGGAAGGTAAAATCCATGGACATTGACATTGAGAACGACGAAGAAGAAGACAAGGGCTGAGATCAAAATCCGAACTTTCGCCATGGATGTGCTCGATTTCTTCGTCTTCTTCGTCTTCGTGGAGTGAGAGATTTCTTAAATGCAGGAGAAGAGAGAAAGAGGGAAGAAACATGGCAATTGGACGATTTATAGCCGTTGGATTGTTTATAGTATTTTGTTTAATCTAATCAACGATTGAGATTTCATCACTTGGAGCTGTCGGTGAATCTTCTTCTTTACATCAGTTAATAATCAAATATCAAAGTCAACACTTTTTAAGGTAAAAAAATACAAATTTTAATTGACACTAGTAAAGTTTTACGTAACTATGAATCTTATACAGAAAAATATTTTTAAATTTTTGTTTTTTAGTTTAGTAGATTAGGTGAAACTTGTTAACGTAGCAAAGTAGAGTCGAGTTAGCTAGTGTGGAAAAGTATTGAAAATATAAAAGAAAAGTAAATAAATGGAATTTAAAACAATCAGAAGACCAATTTCATTTGGTAGATGAGGGTGACATGCTAACAATTCTAGCAGATTATGAAACCTACACATACCAAGAATAAAAGTAATCATGGGTATGATGATGATATGAATACGTGAATACAAATCTAAAGGCTTATAGCTCTTTGGTGTGTGAGAATCTGAGATTAAAGTTTATAAAACGAGAAGAGAAAGAGGTAGAATTAAAGAGATATATTCTCTGAAGGATCTTAGGTAGGTTTAAGATAGAGATGAATTAGTATCAAATTGAATATTCATCAAAAGTTGTTACAAATAATCGATCTCTAGTGCTTTAATGGCACGAAGCAGCGGTTGCTGTTTTGTCGCCCTAACAAGAAACAAGAAACCAAAGAGATTTGATTGTCTTTGGTCTCGGTATGGTGTTCATAAAACTATAGCTCTATCAGTGGTTTGAGAAGAACAACTCTCAATGTTACATGATCAGCTTCCTCGTCATGCACTAAAGGTGTGGATGTATGGGTGACTAATAAGATTGATACTAAATTAGTGTTGGGGAGCAAACTCTTTACGGTAGATATAGACATTTGTTGTCGTATGTTTTGGTCTTTTGTGAGTTTCTTCATCGACGAGGAGAAAAAAAAATGGCTGTGATTTGTGAACCAAATTGTAGCAGAGATGTGAGAAACAATACATTGGTTTGTTAAGGTTTACATGCATTAAAATCTGACCAACTAATTGACACGTGTCAGCGATTATATTACTAACTAGATTTGGACCCGCACATACGTGCGGAGATATATTTGTGAATATAATTATTTGATATAATTTTTATAACTCATATTTATAACGATTTGGTTTCATCAAATTTCGGAATATTTGTAATAATAATGGTGTCATCATAATATTTGGATTGATACAAAGACAGATCCAGATATTAAACTAATGTAATCAATTATATTTTTAGCAAGCTATTAAACTATGAAATCGGATAAATGTCAAAAATATCAAACTTGCCAAACCGAATTACCCAAATTGTCAAGGTGGACGTATTTGATGTTTTTACCAGTAAAAAGTCTACCCCGTGAAAGCCACATGAGCAACGTTTACATTTGTCCCGTTTGAATTTGCAAAAATTCGTAGGTAGCATACATTTTGCTAAATTTTCTAATTTAGATATAATACTCATATCTTACGTTTGGATATTCTCAAACTCTCTTAAACTTTAAAATTATCATCAAAAGTAGATATTTACCCGTTCAAAATTTAGCGCATATTCGAATGAAATTCAAATGAAGTTCTGAGATTCGAATATAGGTAAAAAAAACTATTTAGATTGTTATACAAAATTTATCTCTCATACATCTTATCAGGAATAGTTTGGAAATATTTTTCCGTTCCCATTTCATATTCACTGTTTCCCGTTCAGGTATTGGCAAGGTAATGTTCGTAATGTTTCACACTCTTACGTACCTGCAGAGTTATATTTTTAGATATAATTATTTGATATTCCATTATCTATATTAACATTTTAAAGCAGTTTTTGTAATAAATCCTAAATTTTCAAACTATTTACAAAAAATGCCACTGCATTTAATACAGTATCTTTAAAAATAAATGGAAAATAATAAAAATGGAAATACATCAATATTTAGAAGATTTAAAATTATAGTTCCCCTATCATATTTTTTGATTTGATTTTTTAATTTTTTTTCTCTTTTTTGTTGGGGGACTGGCAGCGGGACAGCAATGCCCAAGCTGCCCTACCACTCGTCCACCACCTCTTGGGCAGTATCCCTAATTTTATCTTTACAATCTTTTGAAAATATTTTGTAAACATATATCCCTGATTAAAATTAAAGTCATAGTATCCCTAATTTATCTTTCTTGCTTAACCATTCTATGATTTTAATTTTATGTTAAAAGTACTTTAACCTTATTTATTTTATCTCTAAGAAATTAAAGTCATAGTATCCCTAATTTTATCTTACTCTTGTTTAACAATTCTAATGACTTCAATTTTCAAAACAAAAAAAAAACAACGATACTAGTCTGACTTTATTTCCTCCAATCATCCATCTTCCTTAAAATATTGAAAATCGAAGCAAGTTGATAGGATTCAACCATATTGAAAACTTTACCTACTTACTTGGGACGTGCAGAAGCATCATCACCACGTTTACAATGCTATATACATAGTTACACCAAACACTTTTAATTATTTCATTGTAGTGATCCGATCCAAACCATATACATTATCATTTGATCTATAAGACATTAATTAAGACTATAACAAAATATCTCATATATACTTAGTTGGAACTTTTGCATCCACAACACACCACAAATTTGATCTAACAAAATTGCATCCACAGCCCTAATCAAAGCAAAAAAAAAACGATTAGGGTCTGACTCTGACTGTTTGAAAAGTTTTTACATTATATATATAAACCTTTTCAACTATTCTGAACTAAATTAAAACAGAAACATAAAAAGTCCTGAGTTGTTTCTATCGTTAAACCATATAGACGTATATGGAAATGGATGTAAATATTACTTTTCAGAGATATAAAGACATAATTAATAACTAATTTCATTTTGTGATAAAGACATTTAGTGGTTAAAATATGCAATTTAAGTATTTAACCAACGGTATGTATGTTGATTGGTGGGTTAATTATGTTTAAACTGTAGAGATTTGACCCGTATGTTCTGTTCTATAATATCAGACTTGACCCAGCTTAGAAATTCTGGTCTGAAGACTTTGAATCCCAGCCCTCCATTTTAGAAAGGCAAAAAAAAAAAATCAATTATATTATTATTTAGGATTAAAGTCAAGGTTTGAATCTTGATACATTGATTCAAAGTAATCATACTTGAGACTTGACCAATAAAATATGAGAAATATTTTTGGATATCATATTTTAATTTTTTTCCAAAAATATCACAAATTGTTATTTAAAAAAAAAATATCACAAAGTTTTATTTTTTAAAATAATATCACAAACATAAAAAAAAAATTTGAAGATGTAAAATTATTATTTTTATGTTTGGATTGACTAGTTACATTTAGGGTATAGTTTTTAAGGATAGGATTTAATGTTTAGGATATAGAAATTAGTTTTGAATATTAAAATTCTAAGTTTTAGTTTTGTGGTAATTTTGAAAAAAAATATATATTTTAATTAGTGGTATTTTTGGAAAATAAACTTCATAATAGTATTTTTGAAAAAAAAAATATTTAAGAGAATTCTCCTAAAAAACATCAGCATTATTGGATGTATACATATTAGTATAATACAGATTAATTTACACTTCTCTTCAAGGTTACCTTTAATGACCCGTCTCTTGTGTTCAATATATGTAGACTACAACTAAGGTAAACGTCGAACTCAAACATGTCACCATGTGGTCAAGAGATGTTTTACAAACAAAACTCTATATTTAATCCACGTATAACGGCGCATATATTATAGTATATATATATGGTCTCGTAACACAAACACAAACACAAACACAAACAAAAACAAAAAGACGATAACAAAAGCAAATGTCGATACTCACGTTCCCAATGTCCACTGAGTTGCTTGCATGGCTTGTTCTACTTTTACTTCCTCCACTTCTCATAATATATCTTCTTCGTCGTTCACCTAAAAACCTTCCACCATGTCCACCAAGATTACCTATCTTAGGAAACATCCACCAGCTTGGATCACTCCCTCACCGTACCCTAAGAGATCTCTCTCTCAAATACGGCCCTGTCATCACGGTCTACCTTGGAAGCGTACGTACGGTGGTTGTAAACTCTCCCGAGACGGCTGAGGAGGTTTTAAAACTCCATGACTCCGAGTGTTGCACTCGCCCGAAGCTATCAATCACCAAGACCTTTTTCTATGATGGACTTGGTCTAGGGTTTACTAAATGGGGTGATTACTACAGAGAAGTACGTAAACTCTGTGTTCTTGAACTCTTCTCTGTCAAAAGAGCCAACTCGTTTCGGAACCTGAGAGACGAGGAGCTAGGTCGGCTCCTCAACTCGTTGTCTGACTCGGCGGCGGCTGGTACTTCCGTTGATCTCAGCAAAATGCTGATCAAGTTCGTGGCGAGTTTTACGTGTAGGATGGCGTTCGGGTTGAGTTTTCTTGGGAGTGATATTGATAACGACAGGTTCTTGGAGGTGTTCATGGAGGCCAACAGAGTCATCGGGAAATTCGCGGCTGCCGATATATTCCCAAGCTTTGGTTGGATCATTGATAGGATCAGCGGGCTTGAGTCTAGCCGGAAGAAGGGTTTTAAAGATCTTGATACGTTTTATCAGAAAGCTATTGTTGATCATAAGGAAAAGAAGAGAACTGAAGAACGTGAGGATTTGATTGACGTGTTGCTCAAGTTACAGAGTCAAGAAACCAAGCTTGGTTCTAATAGGATCACTGATACACATATCAGAGCTATTCTTATGGTACGTTTTTAATACAATTGTTATTTTAGACATAAGCTCTGTTCGTGCCTGGCTTTTACATGCAAAATCAGGATTTAATTGGCTTTTTTTATATACAATCATTTTGATATAACATAATCAGACTGCAAAAAGAAAATATATATAACATATTTTAATCAGGCCGCAATATTTTTATAGATATTCCTAGCGTGGATCCGATCCTAACCTTTGTACTTAATATATAGATTTTTAGACACATAACCATTGTTCTTTTCATTTCAGGATTTGTTCCTAGCAGGAGTAGACGCAACTGCAATCACTATAGATTGGACAATGGCAGAGCTTGTAAGACACCCAAGAGTGATGAAGAAAGTGCAAGCCGAGATCCGTGAACGCGTAGGAGACAATGGTACAGTGACTTACGATGATCTTGAGGGTCTAGAATATATGAAAATGGTGCTCAAGGAGACTTGGAGGCTACACATACCAAGTCCAATCTTGATTCCTAGAGAAGCAATGACCAAATTCACGATCAGAGGTTATGACATATACCCTGGAACGCGTATTCATGTCAATGCATGGGCTATTGGTCGTAATCCTGATGCATGGAAGGATCCTGAGGTGTTTTCCCCTGAAAGATTCATTGGTAGCAATGTGGATACTAAAGGGACGAGTTATGAGCTATTGCCGTTTGGGAGCGGACGCAGAGGCTGTCCCGCTATGTACATGGGACTAAGTACGGTGGAGTACGCAGTGGCGAATCTTTTGTACCATTTTGATTGGATACCGACAGGGGAAGTGAGTGTTGAAGAAGCACCTGGTCTCACTAGCCATAGGAAGCATCCTCTTCAAGTTGTTCCTGTTAGTGTTAAGAACCGCAAGCTTTAAGAGAGTTGGAAACGCAAAACACAGTTTGCAATGAATAAGGTTTAATAAGCCATAAGCCAATAAGCATATGGCTCAACACAATATGTACTTCTATTTATGGCTCAACACAATATGTACTTTTATTTATGAATTTATGTAATGCTTTCAAACAATAAATCTCATTTACATTAATAAAATTTGGATTGATTATATACTAAGACCATCTTCAATGCATTTTCTTATTTTTGCCTTTTAAAATACAGGAAATCTATAATATAAATGATTTTTACTCCAATGTATACCTCTATATTTTTTTATCTAGAAAGGAATATTCTATATAAATTTTTTTTTTAACAGCAAATCACTTATTTTATATTATATCATAAAATATGACATGATACAAAAAAAACCATTTAAATACAACCATTGAAACAAATAAAGGAAATTGAACACAATTTCGATGAAAAAGTGGAAGTGACCCTGCTTTCCAAACGGAAGCCTTACAGGCAACAGATAAAATCTGTTAAGTCCCCTCTTCATATACTCGTACAAGGCTAACATCTTATAGATGAAACTCCCAAATGCTTTTCGCATTAGTCTGATTAAACGAACACACTGATCTGTTGCTTGAAATGGTTTTGAATCATGTCTTTCGTAGCGCTTTACCCATCGTTGCCGTTTGATGATGATGGTTTCCATTCTCAAGAAACCTGAATAATCTGAGAGAGAGACAGCAACAACATCACCACCATTGGACAGATTCCTTGGAACAAAGAAGTTATCGCGGAGGCCGATCCCGTCAATCGAACATAATTGTCTATTAATTCCCGGATCAAATACCCAAATGATTTCTCCAAACCATATGTTAGGAATATGTTCATCGGTTAAAAACCGGAGATGACGCCAATGGAAATCACTGGAAACATACTTTATATAAGGAAATACATGACGATTCAAACAAATCGACATGACTAGGAACGAGAGACATTGGTGGGATGAATCTGTGAAAAATATATGTGGAATCATGTTGAATTGATAGGCCAGCCAAAAAAGGAACTGAAGCATAAACATCAAAATCTGATATGGGGCCTTTAAACAAAAAACCTTGATCACCACGGGCTCGATGTGGCAAAGAGCATATATTTGAGACCATCGAATTGCCATGATATGTTGATGAAAAACTACAACTTACAAGAATTAGAAAGGAAATAACAGAGAAAGACGGTGGCCGACGCCGGAGAAACCGACACCGGCCAAAACAATGAAAATTTGAAAAGTTGTTATCAGATCGTCAATGGAGTCGCTTGGGAGAGACGACAGTTCTTTTTTTTTTTTTTTTAATCCTTTCGAATATTCTATATAGATTATATTTCTATTTTAGTATTGATACATTTTACTTATGATATTTGCAAATTAACCCATTTATTTTTAACTTATATACATAAATTTTGCAAATTAACCTATTTACTTAAAAAAGCATTCTACAACTGAAAATGTTTCACTTTGAAATAAAAGAAAACAAATTTTTATTGAAATATTTTGGTTCTGAGTTATAAAAGTTTAAATTTAATATAAGAAGTATTTATTTTAATCGTAAATAATAAAAGTAAAATTTAAATGACTATGTAATTTAAAAATTTTGAACTCCATTATAGAATAAAATGTAGGACAAATCCAGGACAAACCAAGTTTACGAGAAACTTGGGATGTTTCTTCGCCAAGATCCTCATGTAACCATTCAAACTGTAAGCCGACATGACTTTAGCCCAATCTTTTGTCCTAACTGTATCTTCTTTCAAATCATTCAGAAGTTGGTTGATCACTTTATTGATTCTTTGCTCCATGAGATTCTCTGCGCCGCTCAGGATCCCTTTCGCCCATTCGTTTAGCAAATTCTGGTCATCAAATTCTCAAGCCTCCTTGATATCATACTTTTACTTAACCCATGAAGGATGATACATCAACGATTATTTTTCTTGGAGAATCAGATAACCGCAAAAGAGGAATAAACGTCTCACACATACTTTTTGATCCATAATAGTTAATCTTGATGCACTCTTTAGCTAGCTCATACATCTCTGTGATAGTTTCCTCCCACTTCAAACCTTCCTACACTGTAGATATAACAAGAAAACATTAAACTTGACAAATATTCATCATAAGATCAACTGCTAAGCACAAAGACTTAAAGCATCAACATAAGTGATTATATTACACCACCAAATCCTGCAATATTATCTGTAAAAACAATCAAAAGATCACTCAACATAACAGACAATATGTAATAAAGAGAATTTATCAATAAAGACTCTCTTGCTTTTAAGACATGTTACAAAGGAAACTGATCAAAAGAGTGTAACTAATTGATCGTACCAAGATGTCGAGTTTTTCGAATTGGGTTTTCACAAACGCTGCAAGAGAAGTGACACTAGCAGGATCCATCAAGCTGATGAAAGACAATGATTTGATCGGAAATACCAAGATCTGTCTTCAATGTCTCAACAGCTTCAAGTCCTCGTCTATCATCTATATAAATGTCAGAACAACCCTAATCCCTTTCTTTGCTAATAATTGTCTACATATCTCTAATCCAATTTCTCTGTTCCAATTATCAACCCAATGTTTCACACTCTTTTTTTTAGAAAAAATAAAAATAAATCATTGTTTAGATATCCAATTAGATACGGCCATACGGGCCCGACAAATGTGTTTTAATAGTGACACCCATTAGGCTGTCTAAATATTAAATAATAATTAAAGTAATATTAATTTATTCAAAGATCTCTCACTAAATTATATTAAAGTATTGTTTTCTCCTCCATTGATGATTTTTTACATATGAGTGTCCTAAAACCGATTAAGCTCACCATGAACTATATCATTCAATGGATACTTCAGTCTCTGGAAAATTATAATTGGTATCACAATGAGATTGAATATGAATAAAATGAAAACTTTAGATTCAGATCCAGTCCACAAAAATAAAGACAAGTTATAGAGAAGAAATTATAAAACCAATAAGCTAGTAATATGAAGCAAACAAGCTCAAAAACGAATCGGATCCATTTGATTTTCCCTCATCGGAATCAGATTTTAACGACGTAGAAAAAATAGGATGAAGGTAGAAGATTCACATATGGATCAAGGGTTCAAAATTAATTATTATAGAGGAGAAATTTTTGTGGTCTATGTTGTATCGAGAGAAAGAGATAGTTTTGTCAATACAAAGGAAAAATAATATAAATACAAACCAATGAAATATTGAAAAGTGTCTAAAATGTCTTTATGCGGCTCTTGACTATTTTCAATTAAACTTTTTTATTTTTCGTTATTTTTATCATTTTTAAGTTTAAAACATCCATTTAATTTAATTTAAACATCCATAAAATGATTAGTGAAGGTGGTCTTAGAGATTTTGGTGAGAAAACCCCCTCCATGTTAGAAAGTCCAAAAGAAAAAAAAAAAGTCATCAATCATATTTAGGATTAAAGTCAAGGTTTGAATCTTGATACATCGATCCAACTAATATTACATACGCATGCTCCGGAGATTAGTCTCTTACTCTACAATTTTCCGTTTGTAGATTAGTCTTGTTCAATAATGTAAAGTACTAGATTTTCACCCGCGGTACACCGCGGGACGACATTTTAAAATGTATTGTTTTATTAATTTGTTTGGTATATAAGAGTGTACTACTATATTTTGATTATTAATTCTATGATTCTACCCGTAGAATATTATTATATAATAATACTTTTTATATAATCTTAATTAGATCAAATTAATTTAATAAGTATAATATTTAAAATAATATTACATAGTATAATTTCATATTAAAATATTTTGTGATTTATACTATTGTAGACAACCCGTAAAAATATGTATAATCATAATTATGTAAATTATAATCCGTACCATCACATGACCCGTGCTACACAATTATCAATAATACTTTCATACATCCATTTTTTGTATCGTTTGAGTAATATACATCCGTTTCTAAAAATTCAAATTGCAACATATGCAAAATAAAATTTATCTTTTTATCATACATATTTTTATGTAACAATATAAATTTTAAAACAAATAAGATCATATAAGGACGTTGAAGAAATATTTGATTTATTAGGGAGAGATTTTAGGAAATTTTGTTAAATGTAATAAATATTATTTCCGATTTTGTAATTTTATTATGATTTAATTATACAATTTATCTTAAACTTTTTCTATTTAATCAAATGACAATGGTTTAGTTATGAAAATATCACAAAATAAAAGGGTTGAACACAAAAGATATTTCAAAAATGTTAATATAGATAAGGTAAACGTATATGGATGTAAACGTTACTTTTTCAGGACAAGAAAGTATAAAGCCCAATTCATATATGGATGTAAAAGTTACTTTTTCAGAGATGGCCATACAAACATGAATAACTAATTCATAGAGACATACACATTTAGTGGTTGAAATACACAATATAACCAACGGTAATATTGAGTTAATTTTCGAAACCATAGAGATTTGACACATATGTTCTCTATTGTAAATATCAGCGTAGACCAGTTTCGGACCATGGGGATTCAATTTTCTGTTCTGAGGACTTTATACCTCCCATGTTTGGAAAAATAAAATAACAATTATATTTAGAATTAAAGTCAAGGTTTGAATCTTCATACATCGATCCAAATTAATCATAGTTGACACTTGACAATTAAAATATTAGCATTATAGGATATGTATACATATTTGACAATCGAGATGATTTAGCGTCTTAAACTAAAAAATAAAAAATAAAAATTAGGTAGACCATCTTTATCAGTGGAATTATAATTTTTTTTTTTGAAACAAAAAATCAAGAAAGAGACATGTGTGAAAAATGATATTGGTACCGTTTCTATAGTCTATATTAAACAACGAAATTTCTTTTTTCTCTCGAAATTTTTTTTTTGGATTAATTTTAATTTTTGAGTACTTTTCTTTAGCATCTCCCTTGTTGGACATGTTCCTAAAGACTAGTTTTAGAACTATTTTATTGAATAATAAATATATAATTTGGTTCATTAAAAAAATATAGTATTAATTTCAAAATTCTAGTAAACAAATTAAAACATATTTTAAAAAACTAAATTTATTATTTTTATTAAAAGTATTATAAAACAAATCAGAAATTAAAATTATTATAAAACATACCAAATTCTCAATCTAAATATTAAATAACCAAACCAAAAAATTGTTTTATATTTGTAATCTAAAAATACACAGATTAGACAGAGAGTAATCAGATTAGACAAGGAGTAATCAAATTAAAACCGAAAATAATCAGATGATTGAACTAGACATGGATTAATCGAGACAGTTAGATTGGGCTTAACGATTACACGAACCGTAATCAGAACTAGGCAAGGAGATTAGTTTACACTACTGTTCAAGGTTCCCTATAATGACCGTTTCTCGTGTTTAACATTGTAGACGTAAATGTCAAACATGTGGTCGAGATATGTCTTTTACAAACAAAACTTTAAAATTTAATCAACGTACTTACGTCACATGTATTATAGTATATATTAATCAGCATGTGGTATGGTAACACACACACTCAAAACATAAAGAAGATAACATAAACAAATGTCACTATTCTCTTTCCCAATCTCCACTGAGTTGCTTCCATGGCTTCCACTACTTTTACTACCACCACTTCTCATCATCTTTCTTCTTCGTTCACCTAAAAATCTTCCACCAGGTCCACCAAGATTACCTATCTTAGGAAACATCCACCAGCTTGGATCTCTTCCTCACCGTACTCTAAGAGATCTCTCTCTCAAGTATGGTCCTGTCATCACCGTCTACCTCGGAAGCGTACGTACGGTGGTTGTACACTCTCCGGAGACGGCGGAGGAGGTTTTAAAGCTCCATGACTCGGAGTGTTGCACTCGTCCCAAGCTATCGATCGCTAAGAGCTTTTTCTATGATGGACTTGGTCTAGGGTTTACTCGATGGGGTGATTACTACAGAGAAGTTCGTAAACTCTGTGTTCTTGAACTTTTCTCTGTCAGAAGAGCCAACTCGTTTCGGTACATTAGAGACGAGGAGCTGAGTCGACTCGTTAACTCGTTGTCTGACTCGGCGGCGGCTGGATCTTCCGTTGATCTGACGGCGAAGCTGGTCAAGTTCGTGGCGAGCTTTACGTGTCGGATGGCGTTCGGGCTAAGTTTTCAAGGGAGTGGTATGGATAACGACAGGTTTTTTGAGCTGTTCACGGAGGCCAACACAGTCATCGGAAAATTCGCGGCGGCGGATATTTTCCCAGGGTTTGGTTGGATCATTGATAGGATCAATGGGCTTGAATCTAGCCGGAGGAAGAGCTTTAAAGATCTTGATACCTTTTATCAGAAAGCTATTGTTGCTCATAGGGAAAACAAGAAAACTGAAGAACGTGAGGATTTGATTGACGTATTGCTCAAGTTACAACGTCAAGAAACCAAAATTGGTTCTAATAGGATCACTGATGCACATATCAAAGCTATTCTTATGGTAAGTTTTTTATAAATAGATTTTAAGACATAAGCTCTGTTCGTGTCTGGCTTTTAGACATAACTACATATGGATTGTTCTTTTTCATTTCAGGATTTGTTCGTAGCGGGAGTAGACACATCTGCAATCAGTATGGATTGGACAATGGCAGAGCTTGCAAGACACCCAAGAGTGATGAAGAAAGTACAAGCCGAGATTCGTGAACGCGTAGGAGACAACGGTATAGTGACTTACGATGATCTTGAGGGTCTAGAATACATGAAAATGGTAATCAAGGAGACTTGGAGGCTACACGCAACGAGTCCAATCCTGATTCCTAGAGAAGCAATGACCAAATTCAAGATCAAAGGCTATGACATTTACCCTGGAACGCGTATTCAAGTCAATGCATGGGCGATTGGTCGTAGCCCTGATGTGTGGAAGGATCCTGAGGAGTTTATCCCAGAGAGATTCATTGGTAGCAATGTGGATAGTAGAGGGACTAGTTATGAGCTGTTGCCGTTTGGGAGCGGACGCAGAGGTTGTCCCGCTATGAACGTGGGATTAAGTACTGTGGAGTACGCATTGGCAAATCTTTTGTACCATTTTGATTGGAAAGTGACAGAGGAAGTGAGTGCTGAAGAAATAGCTGGTCTCACTAGCCATAGGAAGCATCCTCTTCACCTTGTTCCTGTTAGGGTCATCAACCGTAAGCTTTAAGAGTGTTGGAAACGCAAAACACAGTTTGCAATGAATAAGGATTAATAAAGTTTCCCTCTTTGAATCTTCAGTATGCTTATGGCTCAACACAATATGTAATTTTATTTATAAGTTTATGTCGAGCTTTCAAACAATAATTATCATTTACATTAATAAAATTTGGATTGATTTTATACTAACCTACATAGATTTAGAAGTGTGAAACTTGCTGGCGATCAAAGAAACAACCAGAAGGAGATTCTTTATGTGGAAGCAAAGCCAACCTCACAGGACTTGATGCTCCTTCTTCGACAGACAAAACTCCAGTCTTGAAATTCATATCCGTCTTAACAAATCCAGGACAAACCGAGTTTACACGAAACTCGGGATATTTTTTCGCCAGGATCCTCGTGTAACCATTCAAACCGGCTTTCGAAACCACGTAAGCAGACATAACATAAGCCCAATCTTTTGCCTTAACAGTATCATCTTTCAAATCACTGAGAAGTTTGTTGATCACTTCATCAATTCTTTCCTCCCTGAGATTCTCTGCGTCGCTCAAGATCCCTTTCGCCCATTCGTTTAGTAAATACTGGTCATCGAACAATAATCAATACTAATGTAAAAAAAAAAAGTTACTCTTCCAACATCTCTCAAGCATTCTTGATATCATACCTTAACTTGACCCATGAAGGATGATACATTAACGATTCTTGGAGAATCAGATAACTGCAAAAGAGGAATAAACGCATCACACATTCTCTTTGATCCATAGTAGTTAATCTTGATGCATTCTTCAGCTAGCTCATACGTCTCTGTGATAGTTCCCTCCCACTTGAAACCTTCCTGCAATGTAGAAACAACAAGAAAGCATTAAACTTGACAAAGATCCATTAAACACTATATCTTAAGATCAACTGCTTAAACACATAAAGACTCTTACTTTCCCTGTCCCAGCTCTTAAAGCATCAACATCAGTGATTACACCACCAACCCCTGCATTATTAATCTGCAAGAAGAGGATTTATCAATAAAGATTCTTGCTTTAAAGACCTGTTACAGAGGAAACTGATCAAAAGAGTGTAATCGTACCAAGATATCGAGTTTTCCGAATTGGGTTTTCACAAACTCAGCAAGAGAAGTGACACTAGCAGGATCAGAGACATCAAGCTGATGAAAGACAATGCTTTGATCAGAAATACCAAACTCTGTCTTCAATTTCTCAACAGCTTCGAGTCCTAATCTATCATCTCTAGATGTCAGAACAACCCTAATCCCTTTGTTTGCTAATTGTCTGCATATCTCAAATCCAATTCCTCTGTTCCCTCCAGTAACAATAGCAAATCTACAAACCCAGAACTAAAATCTGATATACTAAATCAGAACTAAATCAAGAACTAAGCGAAGATTGAGTTATACCTTGGTGTTTCCTCAGCCATTTCCGAACCTGATTTTTCTGGGTCTCAGTTCAGACAAAATGTGGTAGCCAGTGAAGCCACGTAGTTCAGAAATTGATGTTCCTTGAAATGTAAAGAGTGAGTGGACCAAAAACAAAATTCGTAACCGTTGAGATGATTAGCATACCAAATGAACCAATTCGAAGAAGGAACCGAACAGAGAGAGACGAGGTTCCCGTCGGTGTCTATAAGTTGAGAGCTTCTTGTTCGGTTACCGTTAAATTCGGGTTGGTTCCCGTCTTCCATTCGGTTTCTAGTATTTTGGATGGAAAGGTTAATGAGCAGTTTGAGAGGTATTTCAAAATTCTGATTCAGATGTTTTGAGTTTTGGATATCAGAAAGTATATTTAAAAAAAAAGATATATTGTAAATAAACTAGATTTTAACCCGCAGTATACCGCGGGACGACATTCTAAAATGTATTCTTTTTATTATTTTTGTTTGGTATATAAGAGTGTACTACTATATTTTGATTGTTAATTTTATGATTTAACCCGTAGAATATTATATGATAATTTATTTTTTATATAATCGTAATTTGATTAAATTAATTAAATAAGTATAATATTTAAAATAATGAAATGATACTGACATAATATAATTTCATATTAAAATATTTTTGTGAGTTATAATATAGTAGACAACCCATAAAAATATCTATAATCATATTTATCTATATTAACATTTTTGAAGTACCTTTTGTGTTCTACCCTTTTATTTTGTAATATTTGCATAATTAAACCCTTTTTATTTGATGAAATTGAAAAAGTTTAAGAATTTTTTTGTAAGTAAATCATAATAAATTTACAAAATTAGAAATCAATATTTATTACATTTAAAAAAACTTCCTAAAATATGTCCCTCATAAATAAAAAAATTTCTCCAACATCTTTATATGATCTTATTTGTTTTTAAATTTATGTTATTACATAAACATAAGTATAATAAAAATATAATTTTTTTTTGCATAGGTTGCAGTAGCCCTGGGCGTTCGGGGGCCCGTTCGGGTTCGGGCCGGGCTTTTCGGTTTTTCGGGTTTTCGGGTTTAGACTTCTAAAGCCCATTCGGGTATATATATATTTTCGGGCGGGCTCGGGTTCGGGCCGGGTTTTTCGGGTTCGGGTTCGGTTTTGTTTCGGGTTCTTAATAACCGTAATCTATACTATTAATTGGGAAGGACAACTTGAAGCCAAACACCCCCTAATTGAAACAAAATATTTCATGAAATATATTCCAGTTGCCAAACAGAACTATTGACAGCAAAAAAAAAACAAAAAAACAAAAACAATCTATATTTATGGAAATCATAATAATCTTTTACCATAAAAAGTGGACAATTAAATTCAAAATTAAATATATGTAAACATGTCTATTTTGAATATACATAAACATATTTAATATTAATTTAATATTTTAATATAATTTCGAAATTAATAGTATAGATATAGAATGAAATCTAATAAAACAAAATCATCATATATCTAAAAAACAAAGATAACATTTTTTTAGATTAATAAAAAGATAAAAAAATATGTTAGCATATGAAATAATTAACTAATCAAATTCTACATAGTATATATACATAATTGATCATATCATCAAATTTTAATATAAATAAAAATTAAACAAATCAATAATTAAATATTTGTTTGCTAAAATCATGCGAATAAACATTTTAGATCACATAAATTTCTTATTTTCACATAAAAAAATATTCATATTCATAAAGCAATCTAGCAATTATAGCACAAAAGATATCTACAAAATGTATCATTAATTCAATTAGTTAATGGTTTTTTATTTGGTCAAACAGTTAGCTTATGATTATTCTAAACTTCTTTTTTCTTATTAATTTCACACAATCTTAACAAAATAAATCTTCATCCATTGGGAATTTCCATATCATTACTATTATCAAATATTAAATAATTGTTTTATCAAATCATTAACTACATTTTGAGATTATAAACATATAGAATTTCTATTAAGATTAAAACTAAATAACAAGTGGATATATCACATTTCAATGATTTTACCAATTTTTAAATAATAAATGGATTATATTTTATGATTTAATCTAATTGAAAACAAATAAAATGTCAAATTGGTATGATATAATAAATAAAGGGGGAATTTCAAAAATACCCCTTTTCCAATAACACTTTTTTAAAATATCACTCTTTCTAATTTTATCAAAAAGTCACTATAAAATTTGAAATTTATCAAAAAAATATGTATAAGCATATATTTATAGACACAAATTATCTTTATATGTGTGTAAATTTATAAATATATATTTCATAAATAGATTATAAAACCTTTTCAAAATCATTTAAAAACCTTATAAAAACTTTGTAAACCTTTTAAAAACCTTATAAAAACCTTATAAAACCTTATAAATGCCGTTTAGAACCTTTTAAAACCTTATAAATATTTGGATTTAGTCATGCTGTAGTAAAGATGATCTTGATGTACCTTATCAACCATATAAAAGTTTATAATTTTTCATATTTGAAAAGGGGTATTTTTGAAAATGGATAGAAAAGAGGGGTATTTTTAAAAAGGGATACACCAAAAGGGGTATTTCTCAAAAATTCTCATAAATAAATATCTACAAACATTATCTCACATATACATACAATTTTAAACTATCCTTGAAAAATATGATATATAAGTTTTGGATAACCGGTTGAAAAAAAAAAAATTGGTAGTTATATTTAATTGTCAAAATCTCAAAATATTGTACAAAATTCAACATTGGGACGTATAAATCTCTACTTTTGGACGATTATATGAAATTTTACATATATTAAAATAATATTTAGTTACATGTAAATGGTGTTATTTATTAAAAAAAATATAAACTTATAGGAATGGATACAAGACGGGAACTTATAATTCGAAAACAAACATTATCTGAATTATTTCTCATAAAAAAAAACATGATCAGATATAATTGTTATGAGACATGGTTATAAAGTTAAATTCACTTTCAACTTTCAAATATAAAACTACGAGTATGATACGGGGACATGTAATTTAAATTGCTAAATTTAATTTCCACTTTCCTATTTATTTCAAATATTTAGACATGATATGACGGGTACAAGAAGATAACATATACTTCGGATAACAAAACTACAATAAATCCATGTATTAAAAAAAATAGAAATACCTAAATCTTTAGAAAATAAAAAGACTAAAACATGAATATTTGAATTGAAGAAAGTAATGAGAAATAAAGATGAAACGGAAAGATCAATAAAATTAAAAATCGAACAAGGATTGTGTATGCTAGGATTACAGACAATGCCTTGTGAATGAAAATGGTGGGAGCATGTGACTTAGATTGATAATTAGATTTTTATTAGTTTGATAAAAATAAATATTTAAACGAGGAATACGGGTATCCCGTCTAAATATTTTACCAAGTTTCTTATAATAAACATTGGCAAATGATTATGTTTTAAAAAGAAACGATTACGGGACAGAAATTTTATGACAGATAGAAGACGGGACGGGACGGGACAGGGTGGGACAGGACGGTTCAGGACAAGACGGAAAGGGACAGGACGGGTTTTCTATTCTAAACTACACATAAAACAGTTCAAACTAAAGCCAAACCCAAATCCGATTTAACATCTCTAAGCAAACAGTGAAATATTTTGATTAGTTTAAAAAATAAACAAGTAATATCATTTATCATTTTCATTTAAATAATTTTAAAATTGTATATAATACAATATCTATATTTTACAAATGTGTGTCTATATATAGTTTATCAAATAAACTCATATAACAAAATTTTACCAAAATAACATCTACTTACCAAATCGTAATTTTGTAAAAATAACTCCGCACGTACGTGCGGGTCCATCACTAGTAACCAATAAAATCTTAAACAAAAAACATAAATTATAATGTAATCTATATGTAACTACAATTTAGGCTTCATAAGTTGTGTGCTATAAGAACATGTTGATTACCATTAGTAACAACATTAGAGTGTTTCCAACAATGTCCGTTGACGGCTTCTGTGGCGCAGCATTGTCACTAAACTGCCCTGCATTCACATATTCACTTCCTCTACTGCTGCTAGTCACTGAGACATTTACCGACATTGAACCTGATGATATGAATCTCTAAATTAATATATGAAACGAAGTAATGATTAGGTTCGAATAATATATATATATATATATATATATATATATGAAAATGAGAAAAAAAAATTAAAAACGGTGGGTGGCTCCGTTTTGTGAGAAACGGGAGAGAGAAGCTGTATAAAATCATCATATTTTTTTGAGTTGCTTCATGCTCCAAATGATGTTTCCTTCTTCAATCTTGTATTATCTATTATTTATATATATATATATTAAAACACTCGAAATCATGAAAAGAATGGGTATTATTTTCACACAAGATTAGGTCTCACTACCTATGGCTTCAGAGGGTATTCAAATTTGGCATATGCTTGCTTTCGCCAAGATATTTGGAGGAACTTTAGACCACCCTTGGGGAAATGCAGCGAGTGTCTAAACGAATAGCTCTGGAAGCATGTGAACAAACCGTAATGAGGGATTTGATCTTGCAGTCGAGGGTAGTGAGATTATCCGTGAAGCTTGCAAATAGAGTCTTGAAGTAGCTGAGAGATCAAATTTGACTCTCAGCCATAGATAAATTAGATGGCCAAGATTTTGTCTTTAAGAACCAAATCTGCAGGACAAAGATGAAGAACCTTTCTATTATGTTACCAAACGTAAAATTCAAATAAAAAGGTCAAGCTTTTGAATCGGGTTACCTCCAAGGATCGTTATACCCTGATTATGAATCCTTTGAAAACCTATGCACCAGACTGCAGTACCTCCCTAGAAAGTAGAGGGGAGAGTCAAATTTTATACCAAGAACCAAAAAAAAAGCTTCACTGTTTCAGATCAAGTTAGGTTCAGATCTTCACTGTTACTTCCAAGTTTCAGCTAAAACAAAGAGGAAGATGAAGAAGCACCGCCGCCGCCACGTGGCAAACTCCCACCGGAAGATGAGGATTCCTCCTCCGTGCTGCTGGTCATTCCACTCTCGCCACATTCCATATCAACTCCGAAAAGCCTCAATCTCTTTCCGAAAATAATTGTCTGCTATTTTATTTTCCTGCAGAAGAATCGGAGCTCCGTAACAAAAAAAAAAAAAAAAAAAAAAAAAAAATCGGAGCTCTTATAAAAACTGTTCCACCATTTTAGTAAACTCATAGATATTTTGTCGATTTTATGGGTATAAAATTAATTGATTAGATCGATTTTAGGAGTTTTACTTATTGAGTTTTCTGCAATTTTATAGGGATTAACATTGTAAATAAAAATTTAAATAAGTAAAACTATAAGGATAGAACACAAAAACTACTTCAAATTTTTTTTTTAACCCGCGGTATACTAAAGAAATTTTTTTATTTATGAGGGAGAGATTTTAGGAAATTTTTTTAAATGTAATAAATATTGATATCTAATTTTGTTAATTTATTATGATTTAATTACAAAAAATTTCTTAAACTTTTTCAATTTAATCAAATAGCGAGGGTTTAATTATGCAAATATTACAAAATAAAAGGGTAGAACACAAAAGGTACTTCAAAAATGTTAATATAGATTTGGACAAATATGTCTTAGAATTTACTGATATTTTGGAATAAAAATATTTCATAAATATTGATTTATAGTTATAATTTTAGTAAATTGGATTATATCAAATCTAAAAATAATTAATATTTTTAATATGTAACTATATTTTGGGAATTTTGTGTACCCCTCCAATTCTTAGTTCAGTATTAATTCGATTTCGTTTTTTAAAGTTATGAAGTTTAAGTTTAAGAAGTTTTGTTAAGTTAAGCTTTATTCGGTTTTTTCGCCGGCTTCAGTACTTTTGTAAGTTTCTATTTTCTCGTTTGGTTTTGATCGGGTATTTTGGTTTCGACTAGTTTTAGTTCTAAGTTTTACGTAATAAAAGCGCTTTTCTAAAATTTGTTAAAAAATTAGTTTAGACATAAAATCTATAACAAAATCTTATGTATGCAAAGTTAAAACGATATATATAGTTTCAGAACGGTATTAATGGTTGAAAGTTCTAAAACAAGCGGATTAAGTAGTACTAGGAGCAAAAATCCAGGTTATGCCCGATATACTCTTAACATTTCACATATTTAAAATAATTGAATTAGGATTAAATCTCTTTTTTTTTTTAATTATATGAAAATATGTGGAAGCCCCTTTGGCTTTGTGGTTGACCAAAGGTTAATTAATGCTTCTATACCATGAGGTTAGGGGTTCGAGTCCCAGATAAAGACATTTATTAATTATAAAAATTAATGGAGGCATGTTTATAAGAAAACGATATTAGAGTCGTTCGCCGTGATTCTACGTATTAAAGGAAAAGAAGAAGGTGTCCCAACATGGAAGCACTATAACCCTAGAATTTTTAAATTTTTTGGTTATTAGATCATAAATTTTTTATTGAAGGTAGCTGGTTTCTCATTTTTTTTCAATGATGACTTATCCTTCACACTCACTACCAATGTAATGTACATTCCACTTGACAACCAGAACATGTATCTTTGTCTTCTAATCCTTCCACGGGTTGCTTATCACACCATGGAAGACCAAGGCATTCCATTTGTTTATTGTTTGGTAATAACGCATCACAAAAAGAAAACGATTGGCTTTTCTAGGAATATTAATATCAATTAATTTGACGATTGGTTTTTCTAGGAGTATTAATATCAATTAATTTGTATTTTGAGAATTGAGATTGAAGTATGTGACGTGGAAACTCATAATAGAGTGTTTTATGTTAATCTAAAATATGTGGAAGTTGATGTGACAGCGTAAGATTTAAAGTTTATAATGTTGATGTGGATGATTTTAGGAGCTTCAATGAACTCTTGTACTAGTAAGTAATGATATGTTCTTTTATAAAGAAACGCATCATACCAGATAAATATTGGACAAAATAGTGCAAACTTAGTGTATAAATTGGAAAAATGATATGTCATGTAGTAAATACTAAATAGTGCAAAATAGTGTATAACAAGCAATTATATATTTTTAACAAATACTCATGTTAGTGTTTTGACTTTTGATAATATATGTGCTCATTTGTAAAAATTAATTTGAAAATTTTGATATGATATTTAAAAAAATTAAATATTGTTTTATTTGATGAAAGTCATGTTTTGTAACACTTCAATTGCAATTGATTTTGCTATATTAGAAGAGAATGTTTGTTTTTTTTTTTTTTTTTTTTGGCTAAAGGTGTTTAATTTTTGCATTTCTAGTTATGGTTCATCAACATTGGACCAATGATGAAGAAGACTTCAAAAGCATTTGCACGACACAACGCAAAGAACCCCTTTATTCAACTTTTAAAGATGTTACTTTGTAAGAACATCTAAAAACACCGCAACTTCTGAGACCTTTATTTAAAAACCAGCAATCACTTCAACACTCTCGAAAAACTCCACGGTCTCTCTCTCGCTCTCTAGGTTTCATTCATGAAGATGAGTTCTTCTGCACCCATTCAACAAGCGTCGCAACACCAAACCCACTCCCAGACTTTTTCTTCTCGTTCCACACCGGTCCAGCCATGTCTATATGCATCCATTGCACCTTCTCGCTCACAAACTGACATACCGCGAAAACAGAGGACGGTTTAGTTATTTTTCACCAATCTGTTTTATCAGAATCATGTGATGTATAGTCTTTAAAAAGACTTGGTTTTCACCTGTTTCAAGAAGAGAGCTGCGGTGATGGAACCTCCTGCACGCCCACCTGTGTTGACCATATCAGCCACTCCAGACTTCATCATCTCCCAATAGCTCTCTTCCAATGGCATCCTCCACAGCTTCTCTCCACTCCTCTCTGATGCAGATATCACTTCCTTTGCAAGCTCGTCGCTAGGGGTATAGATACCTATCAAGTATCAAGTAAAGAACACCGAACCATCAAAATTAGCCTTTTGAACAAAGGCAATACAAAGATAAATAGTTTCTCCCGAATTATTGAGATATGTACCTGCCATTGATGGTCCAAGAGCAATAACACAGGCCCCGGTCAATGTAGCAAGGTCAACAATCTGCAAGTTATTTGACAATGTTTAAGTGAAAAGATAAATTTAACAGAAACTAGCTCCTTTAGCTTCTCTTATAAATAAAGCAACACAGTACCTTGTCAACGCCCTGGTTACAAGCATACACTAGAGCATCTGCGAGTGTTAGACGACCTTCAGCATCTGTGTTGTTGACCTACACACACCATCGCCAACAATTAGCATTGCATAGGAAAACCGACAAAATCTAAAACCTGAGGGGAAAAAATCACTAGATACCTCAATGGTCTTTCCGTTTGAGGCTGTGATGACATCTCCAGGTCTCATTCCTGTTCCACTAATCATATTCTCACAGGCTGCAACGATGAAATGAACCTGGTTGTGCAAAGATCAATTGTTTAGTTGCGTTAACAAACTCTAGCTTCCCAAAGAATCTGATGGGAGAGACAAACCTCAACACCAGGAGGCTTAATCTGACCAATAGCTTTCGCAGCACCAAGAACAGCAGCTGAACCACCCATGTCGAATTTCATGAGCTCAATTAAGCAGCCAGGTCCAGTCTTAATGTTGTAGCCACCACTGTGAACACAAGACGTTTAAATCAACAACCACTAAAATAACAAAGAAAGGTGCCAGATCGTAACAGAGAAAACACAAAGCGATACAAAATGATTAATTACCTGTCAAAGGTCAATCCTTTTCCAACAAGAGCAAGTTTCGTCTTAACAGAGCCACTGGCAGGTTTATAGATAAGGTGGATGAAATGAGGGGGGTTAGCCGAGGCAGCAGCAACAGCTAGATAAGAACCCATCTTTAATTCTTTGCATTGCTCCTCGTTCAGTATGTTTGCAGTGAAGACATCACTGTACGTAGAAGCCACTTTGGCTGCCTCCTCAGCTAGTACCGCTGAAACAATACCAAAAAAACGTAACCATATTAGGACAACTCAAGGTATAAAAAAAAAACCGTAGCCATTTAAGCCCATGAATGTCCATTCATACCAGGAGTAAGCACATTGGCAGGAGAATTCGTGAGTTCTCTCCCAAAAATCACACCGTAAGAAACATCTTGAGCATATTTCAGCTTCTTTTCTACCTCAGGACCAGTTCCAAATCCAATGATATCAACAGACTTCAAAGATGGTTTCTTTGATTCAGACTTATACCTACTATCTTCAAACAAACCAAGCACTATGCCTATATCCACAAGCAAAACAATCAACCCACAAAAATCAGTTCCAAAACTGTAATAAACAAGACTTAAAACTTCTCTTATTACTAATTGAACTTACCTGAAGCTAAAGCTGATGCAGAACTAAGCTTAGATTCATCAGAAACACTTGAAGCAAGCACAACAGCAGCACTACTAGATTGAGAAGCTTTTGAAATTGTAGCTACACCATCACCAAGGCTATGAAAAGCCAATGGAGATGAAACAGATTGTCCAAGACCGATCAAACCAATTCGCTTTGCTCCAAGACCCGGAAGCCTAAGAACAGTTGATTGACCAGGTTTACCAGTGAAATCCTCCTCGGACGAGACTTGAGCTAAGAGTCCACTCAAGTGACCATCGAGCTTGTTCAAGATCGGATTCTCAAACTTCGAGCTACCGTCTTTGCTCAAGTCTTTATCCGTCACACCAACGAGTATATCTCCTTTCCATGCAATCACATCGATCTCCTTCGCAGCGAACGAGATCTACACAATCGTCATCATAAAAATCAAAACTTTGAACTCGATTGATGAAAATAACAAAGCAAATCTACGGATCATTGAAAAAATACAAAACCCATCTCGAATCACAGTAAAAGCAAGCAAACCTTGTGAGGCTCAGTGGAGTTGGGTTGAGTGAGACCGAGAGTGTGACCCATGGTTTTGATTTGTCTATAGAGAGGTGTGTGATTGAACTGAAGTCTAAGGAAGAGGAAGACGAAGGAGAAAACAATGTAAAGTGACGGCCTTTCAAAGGCGTATATATAGATGGTTTCGTGTTTACTTGTTAGGTGTGATTGATTATACACATGTGTGATGTGTGTGCGAGTGAGTGACTACTTTATTTTATGGTTGGATTTATCTTTTTCAATTTTTTTTTGTTTTGTTTTGTGAGTTCTATCTAAATAGTAGAAGACTTAGAGTTGATTATTCTCAGCAGCCTTCCCAAACATTTCTCTTTGGGATATACATGAGTTTTATCCTCAATCATGTTGAAGTGTTTCTAGGCGGAGTGTTTCATATGGGTGTAAAAGGGTGTGAGCCTCACGAGCCATTTTCTTTAATTTCTTTTCAATTCTACTCACGAGCCAAAAAAAATGTGACGAGCTCGGTTGTAAAAAAAAATATGAGAAAAAATGTTGTGGGAGGCCTACACCTTTTCATTTGGCATTGTTCCCGAACTTGTCACTTCGTATTCTGATTTTTAGCATTATAACCCTCAGTCTTTGTGGTTGTTTTTAGTAGTGGAATATGGGCCATTAGTCATGGGCTATATTCTCCTATTAGTTTTCTCTCTACATTTCTCGCGGTGTCATTCCTCGATTTGTTTTATTTAGATAATGTGTGTTAACTTTTTATTTTAAGGGGTGTATTCAAATCATGATTTTTTTCAAATTCATTGTCTAGAAGATGAAATAAGGGTTGAACTAAACATTAATGAGCAAAACCAAACACTAAACACATATCAGTGACATGATCTTGAGACAGTGCCGAATCATTTGTAATACAAATCGATCCAAAACGTGTAACACAAAAGATACAATTGCAAAATCCAAAAATAATATAAAAATAAGTACTCATATTGCATCATGATTCGATCAATTAGAGTGTCACAAGCACGCACCTCGACTCAGATTTGCAAATATACAAACGTGTTTGATACTCCTAGGGGGTTACGTGGTTGAACCCAGAAGCAACCCCACCCTCTTGAGGTATTATGCAAAGTTTGAAGTAGGAAAAAAACTTTTCGGTTTTGTGACCTTGTACTTCTCGATACTGAACAGCACGCCCACCTAATGCCTTTTGTATTTTTTTATGTGAATTCTTTTGTTTAAACCAATCTTTCAAAATCGCACCCTCCAAGATGTGACTCTTTTAACTGGATTTCTCTTATAAAAATGTACCGAAGTCTCCTAAAATCACTTTTTATGGTATTGTCAAAAAAAAAAGTTATGTTTTGAATAACAGTGGATTTGATATGATTTTTACAAATTATTGATTGAATAACAGGGATTGTAAGTGATTTTTTTATAAATGTCATATTCAATAACAGTGGATTTGAAAAATGATTTACAAATCTCTAGTTGAATAACAAAGGATTTTAAAAACAATCGAGAATCCTCCATAATTCTACTTTCAATACACCCCTCTTAGTGTAGTTCTCTTCCTTCATTTGGCACTTAATAAATTTGACGATGGTAAATTGTGTAGTGGCGATGACATGCTACTTGAGAGTTGTGCTCCATGTTTTTTTTGTATACTTTTATCATTGGCCTAAAGATTTTTGGAGGTGGATTCCAATAGTTTCTTTGCTTTCTATGTGAAAGTTCATTAGATATTGGTTGAGTCATGAGTTGAGCAGTAGAAGAACTCTATACAAGAGTGTTAGTGTCACCAAGATCAAGATCACGGGTTGACATTGGTGTCAAAAGGTCTTCGTTTCCGTGTTTCTTCTGTTGTTACTGTTCCATGCATCGAGGGTGTAAAATCTAGTTTCTCTAGTTTATGTGTCAATGGCTTTAGACGGCGGCTATCTTCTTCAAGGAGATAACTCTTTCCATAGAGACTGATTTCGAGTATGGTAAGATGAGAAACAAGAGACATTGCTGCCGGTCTTTAGTTTTAAGTGACCTAAAGGACATTGATAACATGTGGTCTTCTATGTATTATTAATTATCAAAATTAGCATTTACACATTAGAAACCATGAAAAATACCAAAAAATAGTACACCAACTTTGTTGAATACTGAAAATTTATAACTTAAGAGTTAGTTACTCTATTTAAGAGAGAACAAAATTGATTAATATTTTGTATCTTGATCCTATATCAAATTGGTGTGGCGATCTTTATATAACATTGGTGCGATGTGACATGATCGAACAATGGCTGAAGAAGCAACTTCCGAATTTGCACCAATCAACGTTGTGAATTGATTCATCCAGACATTTTAACCATAAATGAAGTGAGGAGCTAAAAATCTAGAGTCTTTGATTATAAGGTGAACAAGAAACGATGGTCAATGAATTGACATTTATTATTTTTTCTTTCTTCAAGTACTTTATTTCATTCAGTTTGAACCTTCTTTCTCGGAAATATACATTTTGTAGCTTATCAATACGATACTTTTTCGTGATGCAGTTTTTCCTAAAGCGCAAAAAAGGCTAATGGTTCCAAGGTTATTTTACCTAACCAATAAAAGAATTTTTTTAATATAAGAAGTTATGAAAATTTCCAAATAAGATAAAAAAGAAAAGAGAAATAAAGGCAAAAAAAAACACATAAATTATATATATTGCCAAAGGGAAAAAATGTATTTGACGTCCAAACATTATTAAATACGGTAGCAGTTTCAAACTATGTCACTAAACTTTAGCCTATACTATGTGACAAAAAAAAACACATGATATATGAATTTGCTAAGCTTGATCATGAGAGATCCATAATTGCCTTGTTGAAAAAAGTGAATGCGTTTTTTTAGTTTGTACAGTCATTGCTCATTGGACTTGTGAAACAAAATATTTAAAATCTTCTAAGAGGTTGAGGCCGTGAGGTGGTGAACCCGTTGTTGTTGGGTGGCTAATCCCATTGGGTGTTGTCTACGTACGACACAAAGTGTGTAGTCGATCTTCCTGTGTGACAGTGAGATATTTTCTTATGTGGGCAAGTCTGCCTCAAAGAGTATAGTCAGCTCATGTGTTGTGAGCCATCTATAGGTAGATTTAACTCAACCCATACATTATAATAGGTTGAGTTTACATACCTAAATCCTATAATATAAATTCAGTGGCTAAATGGATTTTATAGATTATTTATATCTAAATAAAATCAAATCAATAAATTAATAATAAATCTATAACATATTATATAAATAATTAAAAAAAAACTTAGCACCTATTTTAGATGATTATCATGAGAATCAAATAGGTTTGAATCTTATTCCAACTTGTCGTGATTTTTACTTTCTTCTTTAAACACATTTTAAAGATTCCGCTACATTATCAATTCAACTATTCGCATATACAAATATACTACAATGGAACGCTCGAACGTGGACAAGTACATGGCGATTGGCGTAATAGTCAAACATGGAGCTTAATAACTTCAACTACGGTCTAATTGAAACATCTGACTAATATACGTCTGACTAATATATATTATACAAAGGGAATAATATTCAAAATTAGATTGATCATAGGATGGTTAGTTGGTTACCATGGCTTATATATGTTTTCATTACAATGGTGGTAGGGCGACGATACTAATACAAAATGACATTATATGCTTTTGTCATTGAACTTTATGTAATTTTGCTAACTAATTTTAATTTAAATAGTATTTTCTTCGAATTTGGGTTAATTTGCTGGATTCAATTTGTTCACATAACTTTAAAATTTGGTTGAAAAATCGGTTTGAAAATTCCGTATAGAAAATTCTACACAAAGTGAGTTGTAATCAAAGTTGGTTTTGAATTCCGATCGATGAATTTTGGTTTAATTTGGTTTAGTGTGTTTACCTTCCTTATGTAAGAAGGGAGACTCTAAACATCAGTTGACAAAATGAAATGAACCAACCATCCATTTCACAAAGCCCAACGATACCAAATTTTTTCGACTCAATTGTTCATGAAGCCCACACAAGAGAGCTCGTTTAATTTACAAGCATGATAAAGTAGTACGTACGCGAAGTTTGCTAGGGAGATACGAAAATTATTACTGAGCATCGTTCATGAACCTTTCCTCACGTTACGTTATGAACGTTTTAATGACACTCGTTACATCTTTTAGGCAGTAGTAGTGGTGGTGATTTCAACTCTTTTTCAATGTTGGAAAACCGCAAATTAATTATATATACTAACTAAATACTCAAAGGAGTTTCTCTAAAGATAGTCAAAGATAAGTCTTCATTTCTTTCATATAAATAAGAACAAAGATCCCATATTATTTTCATCAATCAATTACAAACTAGAAAAGAAACTGAGATATTCCAAGTTTTATTTGGTTTTCCCATAACAATTTTTACATCATGGCAATCAAGAATGTACTTTTTGTTCTAGTAACCATTTGTGTTACAGTTTCTGTTAATGCTCAGCTACCACAGTTCCCGTTTCCTCCTCACTCGGCCTTTGGCATACCAGGACTACCCGACATAACAAAATGTTGGTCATCCGCGATGAATATTCCTGGATGCATTGCGGAAATCTCTCAGTCTATATTACTTGGCAGTTTTGGTAACATTGGTCCTGCTTGTTGCAAAGCTTTTCTTGAAGGAGAAAGGAACTGTATGCCAAATCTACCGTTTAATCCATTTTTCCCTCCTATGTTGAAACAAGAATGTTCCCGAATTGCTTTCCACATTACTTCTACCAATACATAATAAATTGGTTTAGAATCATGAGCTCTAACTATTTTCTATTTAGTTAAGTTGTTTTTTTACGTTCAAGTTAATTCCAAAATGTAATACAAAAATTTGCAATAATAATAATAGTTGCACCTTTCTTATACTTTCTGTAATATATATCTTCTCCCATACTTCCTAGATAGACCATATATGTGACTATGTCAGGAAAGTACTCCTTTTTTCTTCTTTTTTTTGCTAGGGGACTAAATCATAAAGAGATTGTAATTTAGAAATTTCATTAGGTAATGGAAGGCGTTGAGCTCTTATTAAATTGCATAGGATCACATGTCATTATACTTTCAAGTGGACAGTCCTTGTCTAATTTTGTCACTTATACTACAATTTGCTGGTTTTGATTGATCATATAGTAGGACCAGATAGTACTCAAGGATACATAACAATGAAGAAAACATGTGGTTCTGATTTCTGAATTCTCACTGGACTATAATTTTTCTTAATTTTTCTTAACTTAAAATTTTTTTAAGAGCCCTATGATAATGATGGTCTAACTAACCAAAAAAAAGGACTATTTCAAATGGTTACAAATTTAAAGTTATACATACATTACTTTTTAACAATGCATGATTCAACTATGGTTATAAACAATGCATGATTTATATTTTGTGGTCACGCATGACACATCAAACCGGTCTGTCATGGCTTCATCTTCAATTTTAAACTTATAAGAGACACCAAATATAATCAACCACCATAATGATATAAAGCAAAAACGTGATTCATGACAAGATCAATGACAGCGTAAAAATATCTTGTGTGTGTATCTATATATACACAAACACAAACACACACACATCTGGAAAGGTAAGTAGCGTTAATATATACTTTTATACAAATATGACCACTGCACTGCAGATAGGCTCAGCTTTTATTTACAGTAATGCCCTTACGAAGACTCTTCCACGACCTAAGCTTGCATGCACCACAGTGGCCACAATGACATCACGTAATGATAAGGCAACGACAGTTCCTCGCCGTTCCGCAAACTATCAACCTTCTCTTTGGGACCATCACCATCTCCTCTCACTGGAAAATCAATATGCGGTACGTACGTGTTCCCTAGACAATATTTATGGTATATGAACTATAGATTTTTATAACCTTTCTATATTCAATATTCAGAAGGATAAAAGCATGCAAGAGAGAGATTTGTTGAAGGAAAAAGTTAGAAAGATGTTCGATGATGAGAAGAAGACTTATCTCGATAAATTGGAGTTCATCGACGATCTAGAAAGACTCGGTGTTTCATACCATTTTAAAGCGGAAATCAAAAACATTCTAATATCTTCTTATCAGAAAGATAGAGTAAACTTCAGGGAATGTGACCTACATGCCACCGCACTCGAATTCCGACTTTTCAGACAACATGGTTTTCATGTTTCAGAAGGTTAGTATCATCATTCTCATTACAAATATATCCTTTGTTATATCTTGGTTGTATCAAGAAGTTCTTATATATAACAACAACTGATTTGTTATTATTACTCCAGATATATTCGACGTTTTCATGGCGAATAGTGAGAAGTTTGAGAGTGGTACTGATATAAATGGTTTCATATCTCTATATGAAGCGTCGTATCTTTCGACAAAACTGGATACGAAACTGCAAAAAATTATCAGACCTTTTGCAAAACAAAAACTCAGAGACTTTCTTGATAATAATGGTAGTGGTAATAGAGATTTCGGGTCCTGTAACGCTGGGGAGATGGTGGTACAAGCGTTAGATATGCCCTACCATTGGGGAATGAGAAGGCTAGCCACAAGACGGTACATAGATTTTTATGGAAAGAGACATAACAAGAACCTTCTCCTAGTTGAGTTGGCCAAGACTGATTTCAATATCGTACAAGCTGTTCATCAAGAAGAAGTCAAATACGTTTCCAGGTAATATATATTACTAGAAGTCATATACCTACTTTTTAAAGATTTATCTTACATCTATTTTAATTATGACATAGTAAAGCACATCAAAAGCCATACGTTAACGTTTTAAGCTGTTGATTAGTTTGAGATGATAATTCATAAACTTTACATCCATAACAAAGAGGTTCGGACCAAAACATGCATATGTTATATGTAATTACAAATCACTTTGTACCATACCACATATAAAACACTGCGGCACTTGTGCAATCAGTATGTTACATGAACTGGTCACACAAAAATGTTCATTTTTGAAATTTCAAGTTGAAATTTGATATAGCATATAATATAATTAATATAGTATATATATGATATTTTATCCTCGTTATTTTCTTCTTGCTTTTGTATGTGGTGTTAAGATGGTGGAGGGAGACAGGTTTAGGTACTCAACTTCACTTTGCAAGAGACAGAATAGTGGAAAATTATTTTTGGACGATTGGACAAATCCAAGAGCCTCAATACGGATACGTTCGACGAGTAGTGACTAAAATAAATACACTTCTTACTAGTATTGATGATATCTACGATATCTATGGCACTCTTGAAGAACTTCAACTTTTCACTGTCGCGTTTGAAAAGTAATTAAAGAACCTTCCACACTTATGATTTCCTACTTCAATTTTTTGTGTTAGGTGATAATGTTATATAAGATTACTTGATTGACTTGTTTATAAATATTTTTTGTTGCAGTTGGGATGTAAATCGTCTTGATGAACTCCCTGAGTATATGAGGTTGTGTTTTCTTGTTGTGTACAATGAAGTCAATAGCATCGGATGTGATGTCCTCAGAAAGAAAAATATAAACGTGATTCCTTTCCTCAAAAAATCTGTAAGTATATAAAAAAATATCAACCCATTTTTTGTGGTCATTAGATTCATTGTTTAGACAAAGCTTAGAGGTTACGGTTCGAATGACATTTGAAAGGGGAGGTTATGAAATGCTTCTGCATGTGGCTTCGTAATTTAAATAAAAGTGTTAATATATAAAGAGTACTAATTTTGTTTCGATGTTAAACACACAAAACAAAAATATATTTCCTTTTTTCGCTTCAATTTCTTTCTAAGTTTGTATAACTAGAAATCTGGTGAACAAATTTTTCAAGCATAGAAATTATTCTTACATAAGTTTTCTTGTTTTAAACCATGGATAATTCTTACATAGTTTAACTTATGCAACTTTAACGTATGGAAACTTGCGTAATATATATTGTACCTAATACTAATTTTTCAATTATCTTAAATATAGTGGACAGATGTTTGCAAAGCATATTTAGTAGAAGCGATGTGGTACAAAAGAGGCCATAAACCAAATCTGGAAGAGTACATGCAAAATGCTTGGATTTCAATATCGTCCCCAACGATATTTATTCACTTCTACTGCGTATTTTCCGACCAAATCTCACTTCAAGTCTTGGAGACTTTGTCCCAACACCAACAAAATGTCGTCCGATGCTCTTCCTCCGTGTTCCGTCTAGCCAACGACCTTGTAACCTCACCGGTATAATACTTTCTTCCAAGTAGTTAGGGACACACGTTTAATTTGGATGCATAGCGCATTGTCGATAGCTAATTGGACTAATTGATGGAAAGGGTAGTCAAAATGAGTAATTATAATTAACATTACAAGTAGTGTTACTATATATTCAAACGATTTCACCAATCGTAGCAATCATTCAACCTTTCATGAAAGTTTATACCAAACCCTCTTCTTTTGATATCCCCTCTAGCTAATATATTTACCAAGAATATTTTTTTACCGCTTTATATATACATAAGATTAGATATATTAATATGTCTGTGTGTGAATCTAGGATGAATTGGCCAGAGGAGACGTGCAAAAATCCATTCAGTGTTACATGAATGAGACCGGAGCTTCACAGGAGAAGGCGAATTCGCACGTGCGAGAGATGATCAATGAGATGTGGGATGAAATGAATTACGAAAAAATGGCACATAACACCTCCCTACTCAGTCATGATTTTATGGAAACTATGATCAATTTGGCACGTATGTCGCTGTGCATGTACCAATATGGTGATGGTCATGGCTCTCCCGAAAAAGCCAAAATTGTTGATCGTGTCAAGTCCTTACTCTTCAAGCCTATTCCTTTAGATTAAACTTCATATGAAGTTTTTAGATAACCAAAGACGTAAATTAAGTTTGTATTTTGGTTTAGGCTTTGTAAATCTAATATTATATGATTGTGAAAACATCGGCGTTACAACTTTAACGAGTGTGGACAAATAAATATTCAGGTACTTATTTAAGAGACGTCTCTTAGCAATATTCAACATTAAACATTTATTTTTAGTCTCACAAATCATAAGATTCACCTTAAGAACCCACATACAAGTTTAATAAAACTTAGAGCAACCACAACAAGAGAGACCCATTTGTGACTCTTGCTAATATTTTTAGTATTAATTTTGTAAAATTTGAAGAGAAGAGATGATGTTGAAGTTTTTAAATTTATAGTCCTCCAACGGTAAGAGCCATGAGGTCATCCTCATTGGAGGATTCTTATTATTATTTTTAATTTTTTTTTAAAATTATTGCATTTCATAAAATTTTAAATAAACATGACTTTTAAACAAAGATGACATATAATCAAATATAAATATGAAAACCATAAAAGAAAATAAATACATCAATTATGTTGATTGATTATTGAGAATTTTTGAGAAATACCCCTTTTGGTGTACCCCTTTTTAAAAATACCTTTTTGTTTATTCATTTTGAAAAATACTTTTTTGTTTATTCATTTTAAAAATACCTTTTTGTTTATTCATTTACTAAAGTAAATGCACTTATTACAACTATCGATGACATCTACGATATCTATGGTACTCTTGAAGAACTTCAACTTTTCACTGACGCGGTTGAAAGGTGATATACTTTTATTTTTCCAGTTCAATTTCTTGTGTCATTCTAAAGATTACTGATTGATTTGTCTATATAAAATATGTCACAGTTGGGATTTAAATCGCCTTGAAGAACTCCCTGACTACATGAGGTTGTGTTTTCGTGTTATGTACAATGAAGTCAATAGCATTGGACGTGATGTCCTTAGAAAGAAAAATATCGACGTGATTCCTTTCCTCAAAAAATCTGTAAGTATATATAAAAAATCAACCCATTTTTGGTGGTCATTAGATTCATTGTTTAGACAAAGCTTAGAGGTCGCGGTTCGAATGACAATTTGAAAGGAGAGGTTATGAAATGCTTCTGCATGTGGCTTCGTAATTTAAATAAATATATGTGGCTTCGTAATTTAAATAAATATGTTAATAGAGTAATTAATTTTGTTTCTATGTTAAACACAAAAAAATACTGTAAGTTTCCCCAATATATATTGTTTTAACCTATTATTTTTTTTACAAAAATTTATTCAATCTATAAAATAATTTTGATGCTAAAATATATATATATATATATATATATATATATTGAAAATTAAAGTTGACTATTTAATTTGTTTTAGAATTTTTTTTGTGGTTAGAAATCTAGTTAACAAAACATAAAAACCACTTACATAATCTTACATACATAATCTTTTTTATTTATCTTATTAGTGGACAGATCTATGCAAATCATATTTAGTAGAAGCAAAGTGGTACAAAAGAGGGTACAAACCAAAACTAGAAGAGTACATGAACAATGCTTGGATTTCAGTATCGATCCCAACGATATATGTTCACTTCTACTGCGTATTCTCCGACCAACTCTCTATTCAGGTCTTGGAGACTTTGTCCCAACATCAGCAAAACATTGTCCAATGCTCTTCCTCTGTAGTTCGTCTGGCCAACGATCTTGCAACCTCACAAGTATAACAACTTCTTCCAAAACTCATTAACTATATATAGGTTTAATTTTTAGATTTATAATTTGGAGGTTGGTCATATATATGTTTGGAACAAATAGTCAGAAAATATGGTTCCAATATTTGTATGTATGTATGTATAGGATGAACTGGCGAGAGGAGACGTCCATAAATCCATACAATGTTACATGAATGAGACCGGAGCTTCAGAGGAGAAGGCGAGGTCGCACGTGCGGCAGATGATCAACGACTTGTGGGATGAAATGAATTACGAGAAAATGTCACATAGCTCTTCGCCACTCAATCATGATTTTATGGAAACTGTAATGAACTTGGCACGCATGTCTCTGTGCATGTATCAATATGGCGATGGTCATGGCTCTCCTGAGAAAGCCAAAATTGTTGATCGTGTCATGTCCTTACTCTTCAATCCCGTTCCTTTAGATTGAGTTGCAATGTGCAATATTAATACATGTAGTCCCACGAAATTGTATTTGGCTGAGACTACATCTCACTCTTCTTAGTGTTGTTTGAACACAGAAATATTTTATACCAAACCCGATTAAGTAATCGTCAAATTTTACTTAAAAGTTAAAACAATGGAGAGTTGTTACTCTAAAACTGCTTTCAAAACAAATGTAAATTTACTTTGAAATTATAAGGGTAAGAAATAGATAAACCTAGACGTATGTTGAACTTTGAACAAGTTTGTTTTTATTCCAAAAACAATACAAGTTTAATCTAAACCATTACATTCCCAAAAATGAAAAAGACAAGACTAATAATACGATGGCTATTGATTTTTATAGAAGAAGTATTTTTCTGTTAATGCACTTCCCCAAAGCTTGGCATGTTACATTTGTGGGCGCCATGGATTGCTGGCGACATGAAAGCATGATACGACATGCGATAACATTAAGATCACACAAACACATTTGAGACTTAACCTTTGGAATTGCACCCATAAGATACTCACATGCTAGATAACGATGTTGGCTAAGATTCCTCATTTCCTTGTACCAGGTCCATTAGGGCAGGGCCACAAATTTGGTTTTTTTTTTTTATATTTATGATTGAGGTAATTTAATATAGAAATTCAATCTAGTCTTTGAAATCTATGTAGAACACTGAATTTGTTTCTGTTTATAAACTTTACGTTTGCTTAAGATGAAGAACTCGATCCCTAATATAAATTTCTAGACACAATTTATACTTATCAAAATCGTCCAGCTTAAATAGACCACCAGTAGTCCTCTTTTGTTAGGGAAATAGGAAGAATGGAGAACACACTTATCATATTTCTTTTAAAATAACAAGAAAATTTGGGCACATACTTATGCCAATTTTTTTCCCATCAGCCATTAATTAAAATACATATAGTAACCCAAAAATACTAAAGCTTCATGCTAAATAGTTAGCACTAAGACTAAAGTAATAGATTTAGATAATAAAGAAAGAACAAGAAGAGAAGTTGGAAAATTTAGTACAAAAAATAAGAATATCACAAAAACACTTAATTCTTTAAAAATGAGCTTCTCTCCAAAAAAAAAGAAACAAAAATATCCAAGTCGTCATTATTTGAAAAAATCCAAGTCGTCATTGCAAAAAAAAATAATGATGACTTAGATTTTTTCAAATATTGCAAAGAAACGATTTGAAGAATTATTTTTAGTAGAAAAGCCCTTGCACTACAAAAAAATGGTTATCTAACATCATTTATTTTATATATTAGTATCGGTCATAAATGATGTAAAAGAGTCTTGCATCAGTTAAATAAATGATTCCTAATGTGTCGATGCAAATAATTTGCATCAGTTTATTACTAATTGATACTATATTTAGATCGGTTATAACAAATGATTTTAATTAATTGTATCAGTTTTTATAATTGATTTTAAAAATTGGTATCATTTATGAATAACCGATACTAAAAAAAAATTACTTGTTTTATATTATTCAAAAACTAAAATAAAAAAAAAACATTTATTTTCGAAATCATTTTTAATATGCCAAAATCGTTTTCAATATCTATTAAAATCTTAACAAATCTTTATTAAATTTTTAATTAAAATCATCATTTACAAAAATAAAAAATAAATCTTATTAATATATATTCATCATCGATTTACAAGAAAGAAAAAAAAAGTGATATGAACACAGATCCTAAATTCATAACCGAGGTGATTTCTTCTTGCTAAATTAGTGTTATATGAACACATCTTGTTTTTGTTCCATGCTTTTCCTTTCTATTGTCAGGATGACATTGTTGTTTCATCTTGAGAATATCTGAGTATATACACCAAAAGTAAGAGAGAAAAAATCATAGTTTTACATGATATAATAAAAAAGATTGATATAATATAGAGAAAAAGAAAAATTATTAGCCTTCAAATGTGTTGTAGACGTAGCTGCACAATTTGATTCTGTAGCAGTCTTCTTGGTATTCAAACCAAAACTTCTGGAAAAGTTGTCGTTTGATTCACTTCCAATTTTTTGCTTTTGTTTTTGCTGATTTGGAGAAGGAGAGAAGCATTTTCACCATTATATAATAATCACAAATATTTTTTTTGAGTAGTTACAAAGATCGTGGATTTGGGTAGTGTGGAAAAGAATTTTAAGTTTAAGATTAAAAAAATAGTTTTCATACATATATAAATAGATTTTTAATAAATCCTATAAAAAGTGAGGAATTTAAACAAAAAAAAAGGTTCGACATATGAAAAATCTTGATTTTTTTTTTTGAAAAAAAATCCTCATTCCAAACAGAAAAATCTACGCTAATAAATTTTATTTTTTATAATAAATATAAATTTATTTTAAATGAATATGTGTTAGTTGGCGTCATTTTTGTATTGATATCAAATTTGTATCATTTGTTTAATTGATATTTATTTTGTATCATTATTTTAAGTGATGTGAATTTATATTTTGTATCAAATTATTTTGAAGTGATGCAAATTAAAATAAAATTATATCAATTTTGTTGAATCGATGTTAAATAAGTCGAATACCACATTAGTTATTATAACTGATACTAAACCATATATTTTACATCATTTATTAATAAATAATTTAAAATAATATCATTTATATTTGTGATACTATTTAAGTGATGCAATCAACCATTTTTTTGTAGTGTTGAGAGATTATACCATTGAAATTAAAAGATGTATCCATCTCCAAAAATGTATGTCAATCCCATAAAATAAAATAAAAATACGTAATATAATCTTTTTTAATAAAAAAAATTAAATCGAAACCCTTACGGACAAGAGTTTAAATCCATCTTTAAATCTTGAACCAATAATATTTGTAAAAGTATTTTTTTTTAAAAAATGAGTATGAGCATTATATTGGATATTATTTTTTATTTAATAGTATTAATCTGCATGTTTACAAAATGAGGATAAAGTTGCAAAGAACCGATTTAAAGAGCTTTTTAGTATAATAAATTAAACCCTTGAGAGATCATACCCATAAAACTAGCTAGTTATGCCTAATACGTTTCAAAAACTTGATATATAATCTATCTTTCTCTAGATCATTCAAATGAAGAGATGAGGGACTCCTTCATTGGCATTATGAGATTTTTCCATATAGGCATTGACATTGTAGTATACTAGATTACTAGTCTTACCAGACAAATCATTCCCATTAAGTGTATGTATGATGTGAATGCTTGCTGATCCCACTATGTTAACAAAAAGCGAGACTTTTTCACTTTACACCACTCGTTTTGCGAACACGTTGTAACCATGCTGGATTAGGGTTTGGCATTTTGTGATTTATATATATTAAATGTCATTGAGGTTTATCAAAAAATATTCGAATATCCGAACATACCGACCCAAACATACGTATCAAAATAGAATTGAACTAAAACCGATCTAATTATCCCAACACCATGACCTACCAACCATGGCAACCAACCAACGAACATGGCAAATAGGTCAAAAACATGCAAAAAAGCAGAACCAATATGTGGTCATTGTCATAGCCATAGATTTACAAAATCAAGATCTCAGCCGTTAATATTCAGTTAGCGAATCCGACGGCTATGAATCCTTGAACTCCTGAAGCTCATGAGGCCTAATCGTAACAAGCTCTGTTTTCTTCACCGGAAAAATTGCGATTTAAGAAAAGAAAAGAACTTTAATATAAAAAATGACAACTTTCAAAGACGATAATCCCGAGTCAAATTTATCAGTCAGTGAGTACTCTTAACCCTCAATTTTGGGTTTTACTCTGTTTTCTACGTTCTCTGTTCTGGGTTTACGTGTTGAGTTTGATTCTAATCATCGAATAGTAAATTTGAAAACTTTTGTTCTTTTGGTCAATCTCTTTAACAATTCTGTGGCTTTTCTTGTTGAACTATCCTGTTTATGTAGTTAAGAATGAGATAAGATCATAAGAATCTGATCAAAGCTGAAAGTTTTTAAAGATTTGGTGAAACCCTGAGACGATTTTGGTCAGGATTCATCGAAACTTTCCATAAAGTTATGATTTTTAGTGTTGGGTTCATGGGTTTCTAGAAGCCCTCATCGATTGTTTCTTCATGGGTTTAGTACATAGTTGTTTCAGATCAAATCTGCAGAGACTCAAAGTCAAGTTTTGCAGAATTGTGATCAACTTTGTTTTAATGTTTCAGGACTTCTAATGGAGGAAACAACAGAACGACCATCTGTGTCATTTTCATATTCAGTATGGATGTCAAATGTAAAGAAATCGACACGAGAAGCTTACGAATCAAAGCCCATTTCACATTGGATTCTCTTGGTTCTCAGTGGTGCAGCAATGCTTATAGCTTTCCCGGCTTCTAGTTTGTTGTCTCGTCTTTACTTCTCCAATGGTGGCAAAAGCAAATGGATCATCTCTTGGGTTGCTGTTGCTGGATGGCCAATCACTTGTCTCATCTTACTTCCTACATATATCTTTCAAAAGATCAAACCCACACCTCTCAATGCAAAGCTTGTTCTCTCTTATGTTGTGCTTGGTTTCTTGAGTGCTGCAGATAACCTTATGTATGCTTATGCCTACGCGTATCTCCCTGCATCGACTTCTTCTCTTTTGGCATCTTCGTCGCTTGCCTTCTCTGCTTTGTTTGGCTATCTCATTGTTAAAAACCCGCTGAATGCTTCTGTTGTCAACTCCATTGTGATAATAACCGGTGCTATGGCTATAATAGCGTTGGATTCAAGCTCTGATCGGTATAGTTATATAACCAACAGCCAATACTTTGCAGGTTTCTTTTGGGACATAATGGGATCTGCGCTGCACGGGCTTATTTTTGCATGATCTGAGCTTCTCTTTGTGAAATTGCTTGGAAGAAGGTCTTTTCACGTTGCTTTGGAGCAGCAAGTCATGGTTTCACTTATAGCTTTTGCTTTTACCACTCTTGGGATGGTTGTGAGCAACGATTTCCAAGGGATGAGTCATGAAGCTAAGAGTTTCAAAGGCGGTGAGTCTCTGTACACTCAGGTTCTTATCTGGAGTGCAGTCACTTTTCAACTGGGTGTTCTTGGGGCGACCGCAGTCTTGTTTCTGGCATCTACAGTTATGGCAGGAGTCCTAAACGCCGTGAGAGTTCCCATCACGAGCATTGCTGCTGTCATATTGATGCATGATCCAATGAGTGGCTTCAAAATCCTGTCTTTGATCCTGACATTCTGGGGATTCAGCTCTTACATCTACGGGAGCTCGAGCTCGTACTTAAGTACGCAAGCTTCCTCTTCATCCTGAATATGCAAACTTTTCCCCTGTCTTCATTCCTTGAATGTTGTTAAAGACAATTCGTGTAATATAAGATTATGTTCCGGGTCTTATTACCTCCTCTTTGTGCACATGTTTTATATGGGGGATGAACATTTGAGATAGAGGTTAACACAAACAAGCTTTTATATGTACAATCGGTACACACGAAGGAACTTGGAGGAGCCATTGAAAAGAGCAAAACACTGAAAACAAAAGGCAAAAAAGAAAAAGCTTTCAAGGGAAAAGAACATTTTTGCAGAGACTCAGAAGTGATGTTTCATTATTTAGGTTTCGGTTCAATATCTTTAAGAAGACCAACTACTTGCTGCATACTTGGCCGCTTTGAAGGAAGATCAGCAGTGCAGAGGTATCCGATCTTGAGAGCTTCTTCCATTTGATCTTCGGAGCCTGTCTCTTGGATTTTTGGATCAATAGCTTTTGATCCTTGATTTTTCCTAACCAAACTTCTAACCCAATTCACCAAGTTGGTATCTTTCTCATCAAGATAATTATCTTCAATCGGCTTTTTCCCTGTCATGAGTTCAAACAGAACAACCCCGAAGCAATAGACATCGGACTTCGGTGTTGGCAGCTCGTGTTCAGGTTGCAAGAACTCAGGAGGGAGATAACCAGGTGAGCCATGAGTAATTTCATCATCCAAACCGTTTCCAAAGACTTTGGCTAAACCAAAGTCAGATAATCTTGGTTCCCAGTTCTGGTCAAGATAAATGCTACTAGCTTTCACATCCCTATGGATCATTGGTGGTGAACAACCGTGGTGAAGAAATGCCAATGCTCGGGCAGTTCCAAGTGCCATCATGTGCCTAAACCGCCATGTCGCCACCGGGCCTTCATGCCCTATGTTTTGGATACCATTGTCAGTTTCTTCTTCCCATGTATCTGCGCTCCAATCATCTGTTGTCTGAACTCCAAATGGCAGATCATGAAGCAAGTTTTGCAAGTTACCATTTTCCATGTACTCGTAAATGGCGATTCTTTGATCACCGGCTATGCAATATCCAGATAATGGAACAAGATTTGGGTGCTTGATCCTTCCAAGATACTCGAGCTCTCTAGCTGCTTCTTGATCACTAAGAGTTGAGCCGTGGACCAAAACTTTCACAGCTACATGAATTCCACCAGGGAGGAAACCTCGGTAAACAGGACCAAATTTACCGTCTGCTAAGAGAGTGTCTCTGTCGAAGTTGGAAGTTGCAGACAAGAGATCCAAAAAAGTGATGTTCAACAATGGCTTCTCAAAGATAACCACAGGAACTGCATTTGCTTGCTTCACATCAGCCACCCATGTTGTGGAATCCGTTTGGAAAGAGAATGGACCTGAAATGCTTTGTTCCTCCTTTAATGAGACATCTTTGGCTTCACCGGATTTGGGTTTCCTTCTGCAGCCAAATGCTACAAAAATCAATGCTCCTATGAGTAAACACATAGTAGAAAGCGTCACTGCCAAAGCCAGCTTGAGTCCTCCAGTGACCGATCTTCTTCTCTTGAAGAGTGCCGGGTTTGCAGCAATAGGGCAGCTATTTGTAGAACCAGTGAAAGATCTGATCAGAGTTTCAGTTGAAAACTTCCCGGAACAAAATGTTAAGTTGTTGAAAGAGAAATTGAATCGCTCCATCCAAGGGACCTTCTCAAGGATAGACATTGGTATCTCTCCCGTCAAATTATTCCTCGAAACATCGATAGCCACGAGGTTCTTGATACTCAAAGTTGGGATGTGTCCTGATAGATGGTTTCCAGAAACATCAATTGTGCTCAACTCATTCAGCTCTGAGATCTCTCTAGGAATGTGACCAGAAAGATTTGTGTTTGACAAGTTGAGATACTCTAAACCAGAAAGCATCTTAATCCTCGGAAACATCCCTCTACTGAATCTATTCCAAGCTAGATTTAAGTGCTTAAGCTTCTTTAGCCGTGTTAGATTCTTGAAGATATCTCCACTGAGCTCATTCTCAGACAAGTCAAGATAAATCAAACCAAACCAGTTGGAGTCTACCTGAGAGGAGATATGACCTTGAAACCGGTTTTTGCTAAAATCAGCCACTTCCAGAGTCTCCTTGAACAAACCTGTCACCGAACCTTCAAACTGATTCCCAGAAATATTGAGAGAAGTGATGGATTTCATATCAGCAAAATCTGTGTCCTTGCCATGAATCTTGTTGCCTGCGAGGTTCAAAGTTTTGAGCTTTGGAAATGCAGAGTCAAACCCATCAGGAAGAGACCCTTCAAACTGGTTTGAGGAGAGATCAATGGAAACCAGAGATTGGCACCCAAGAAGTCCTCGTGGGATTGACATCTGAAACCCATTGTGATCAAGCTTCAAGACTCTCAAGCTAACAAGAGAATCTACAGCTTCAGGTATTGCACCAGAGAAATTGTTGCGAGAGATGTCAAGTGACTCAAGCTGCCCAAAATTCCCAACATTGCTAGGGAAAGAGCCAGAGATTTTGTTGAAGGGGAGGTTAAGGTTCTTCAAAGTGTTCAAACTCCAGAAATCAGATGGTAAAGCAGAGATTTTGTTGTTGCTAAGATCCAAAGATTGAAGCTTGCTGAGTTTACCAATGGTGTTGTCAGGGATTTGACCAGATAAACCCATTCCAGAAGCAATTAACACAATCACATGCTCATTCTTGGAATCACAGAACAAGCCTTGCCATGAACAAAAAGGAGCAGAGAAGTTATAAGCTTGAGCAGAGCTTAAACCCATTTGCTTGAAGAATTCAGAAACAAAGAAACCATCAGTGTTTGGTTCTTGGCAATGAAATTGCTTTAAGAACAGAGGAAGAATTAATGCAAAACACCAGAAACCAAGACCCATTTGAAGAAAGCTCTGAAATTTATACTCAGAAACCCCAAAGAGCTAAACAACAAATCTCCCCTGAAAATAAAATGCAAAAGTCTAACTAAAGCTACTTTGAAGTCTTCATGCAAGAAACAAAGAAAGCTCAAGGAGATAAAAGACAAGAACAAGAGAGAGAGATCTGAAGATAGGAAAAAGTGTTTATTTAACTTTGTGGTGCTTCTCAAGAACACGAGAGACCAAAGGACATGAAATCAAGAAAAAGGAGGATTTTTGTCATGGATTAATATATAAATATTTAAGCTCCCCCTACCTCTTCTGACTATGACAAGACTATCTTTTTTTTAATTGGGAACTCAAAATTACGAGAGAGGAGGAAATGGAGACAGTTAGGAGCAGAAAGCTTTTTCACGAATGAGAGAATGAGAGATTTTTCTGAAACAATATCATTCGTTTCTTTTTTCTAGTTGAACTAAAAATATCATTCATTCTTCTCACTTGAACCCCATTTCACTTTTTGTTTTTCTTTTTCTCTAAGGGAGATATTTTAAGATTTAACCCAAAAGAAATATAAAATTCTTTCTTTGGCCTATAAATTTCTAGTAATGATGAAAAACTCCCTAGGTTTCATTTTAGAAAATCATTTCGTTATTTTCATTATAAATCTGTTTTTATTTAATTTACTTCTTTTATATAAAAAAACATTTTGAAAAAATGAATTCAACTAATAAAAAACATAATGCAAAATATGATTGATTAAAAGAAAAAAAAAATACATTTATTTTTTATATTGAAAATTAAAAACATCACTTAAAATAGAACAACATTTCATACTATATTATCGCTTAAAGTGATACAAAAAGAGTAGTGAAACCAAAAACATTTGTATTGAAGTTTAAATTTTAAAGCATGAGAACAAGTTTTCAACTTCTTAATACTAATACATTGGTTTGAACTTTGAACCCGTTGGCTCTTTTCTCATTAATTGTGGAGAAGTGAAGTTGAAATTGGCTCTTATTTAGTGACTCACTAGTCAAAAGATATACCACTAAAAATGGATATAGCATCAACATGTAGTTTACTAAAGTTTCTTTTATACAAAAGAAAAGCAACATTATCTTATATTGTTAAAAGTTCTTTATTTTTTTGTGCAACTTTTCTTTATTTTTAAAAGTTCTTTATTCATCTTTTTCTTCTCAAAAGATATCCTCTTATACTTATTAGGAAATCTATCTCCATTGATGGTTTAACATGTCATGCATGCCACTAAAGGTGTATGCAAAGTATGTTCTTTACTTTTGTTTTTGAAAGTGTCGGTTGTAATTTGTGAATTAGTATCCACAAACTATTTTGTAATTTGAGAAAATAAATAGTTGATTAATTCGAATTAAATTTTTGTATTCTTATTTTTGGGTTCGGTTTTATAAAAAAAAACTCTAGCTAATCTCAAACCAAAGATAGTTTGGTACGCTTTGGTATAATTGCATTTATAGAGAGAAGGCAATGCATGGCACGTGATAGATGTTAATGGCTTCTTAATGCGAGAGCTATACTATATGATCATGTCGTGTGAATCCAATGTAATCATGGATTTGGTAACTGTTGGTATGATAGCGACACAAGTTGTTCGGATTATAAAATTTTGGATTCCCTATTATAACAAATGGCATGCTTATTTGGTTGCCATGATATTATGTACTTTTCAATTCACTATAACAATGTGATACCAATCATCATATTTACGAAACATTTGTAAAATATAATTTCAATGATGATGGAAACATAAAAAAGAGAGAATAGTGATGAAGATGAGTTCTTTAAACTTGTTGTTGTATATTTACAGAGAGAATAGTGAACAAAATGTTTTGTATTTAATATTTATATAACGAATTTACTTAATTTTAGTATTAGTTCGATATTGATCATGAGGAGTCCAATTAATTTTACTTATTGATGTCAATGATCTTTTGTGACTCTCTTACGAACCAATATCACCAGTAGTGTTTCTAGGGTAGAACACTATTGTAATTTGTAAATTTTTAGTGAAAACTCTTTTAAATTTCTTTTGTGAATTTTATGATAGTCGATGACAAAAATTAAGAAAATACTTTTTTTTTGGGAAAATAATATGACATGATTGAGTGAAATTGTGAAAATATCTCATATTTGTAAAACACTAACTAGTTTTTTTTTCGCAATCACCCATTAATACTAAACGTTATTTTTATAGGCGTAGCGATCGGTAACGTTTAATAACAAATAACAATCGTGCAAACCGTTTTATTCAAAAAAATTATTATATTATATTATATTGTATTTATAAAATAGATTTGCGTTAAACACTTAAACTGTAACAATATCTTTTATCAACCAGTCACATATATTCATCCGTATACACATCTACTTTTAATAATTATATCAATAATTAAATTAGACAAAAAATTTGCACTAGCTCACTTCAGTAAATATTTCTCGCATCCGCACCTGCCGTTTAAATTAGCCAAACATTTATAGAGTTGGTAACGTGTAACGTCCCTCACCATGCAAGAGTCAGAAATTAAATTATTGCATGAGAAATTAAAGAACATTTACTTATAAAGATTTTGGCCTTCAAAGAGGAAAATAAACCGACAAAATATTAATTTCATTCAAAAGCTATTTATTGTCCTTTAAATTCTTCATAAATAAAATGTTAAATTAAATTAAAGAAGAAGAATTTATCATCCCAGAGCCAGCTAGGCAGTTAGCTACCCAATCAAGCTAACTTATATACAGTAATGAGTTCGAAGTTCGAACCGTCGAGGGAGCCAATCGCACGAAACTGAGGTCCATTTGTGATTTGTGTGGTTCACACAAAGACAAAATATTTACATATTAGTAGTGGTCAGACAACTAGATAAACCCAAAAATCTAAAATAAGTACAGTAAATCTCATCAAACATTTCCTAAAAGAGATTTGAGATATGAAATATATTTTAATGAATTTATAATATCTGTTTCCCAACTTTCAAAGTAATTTTAATATCACCCCTTCTGTTTATAATTTTAGAATATGGTTTTTGAGTTTTTTTCACTATATTTGATGTTTTACAACAAAAAATAATTATATATATCGTAAATACATTTGATATTTTGTGACAATATTCTTATTACTTTTTATATAATTAGTTAGATTACTTTTCAAAATAATTATTTAAAATAAAAATAAATAAATGCATACTTTTAACTAAAATGTCCTATTATTTGAAATAGAGAGAGTAAAAATAAAATATGTTATCTTCATAGAGAGAGTAACTAAAACCTAAACCTTAACAATGTCCAAAAACAAGGGCATAAAGGAGTATTAATTATTGAAAACCATTTTTTTTTTGGCACTAAAACATACTTTTGTTTCTCCTTATATATATAGTCTCATAGTATTGATCAATATTTTTAGCTTTACGCTAAATTACATACGTATCATAGTCATACATGAAAATTCACACTCACGATACAAAAAAACCTAGGAAGATCAATGCCAATTTGAGGGTAGACCTTTATAAGAATAGTAACTACACGCATGACGCATCAATCATGAAACACAAATATAAATAAGTACTAATCATAATTACTGAAATTGATGTTAAAGGTGTGATGAGGAAGAAACCAAAAAAAACAGCAATGAGTTTGAGAATTGAGAGTGAAGAGGGAAATGATGGTTAGCTTGACAACGAGATTGACCCAAGAAATGAGTTGTCCTTTTTATATAAATCATAACAGTTCTTCATGTTTCCGGCATAATCATTTCTCCACTCACACGCATTCTCACGGCCTCCTCGTATTTGCCATCTATGCATTACGTACGTATGTGGTGTGCATGTATGTTTTGTTTTTCTATATAGAGAATCTAAAATAACTTTAATAGAATGGATTTTGGTTATTTAGGTTATGAAAGACTTAGCTGAATATAAATAATATGAAATTAAACAAAAAATGAATGATTGAGGGTTTTCTTTAATTGGGGAAGGCATGAATTTTAAGTTTGCTTAAATAATTACAATTCATTTATATAAAACATTTGAGTTAAGATACAATACTATATAATCATTTGTTTGTTCCCTTAATATTTAGGTTTCATAACTAACTATGAGTATAGAGGTTAAAATCAATATAATTAATGATCAAAATATCTAATCATAATTCTGATGTAGCATTTGTTTTAAATGTTTACTAGATATTTATTTACGTACTACAATAGAAAAAATCAGGAAAAAAGAAGAATAGAAAAGAAATCAACATCTTCTCTTGAAGCACTTTGGGCTCTAATAGTTGGGCCTATTTAGACCCAGTAAACAATTGTTCAAGTTCAACTCGTCTTTTTAATAATCCTCCTCCAATGATGACAAATTGGGCTAATTTAGTGTTGAAGTCATATCTATTGCAAAGCCCAAAACACATAATTGGTGCACCTCTTACACAAAATGAAGTCCGCACAAAACAAAACTTGACCAATAATCTTGGGTCAACTTCCCTAATTTCACTTAATTTCAAACTGAATATAAAAATACAAATCATAAGGAAAATAGTATGAAATTCAAGTTAAATCTGTTGACTTTGACGAGTTTAAATCAACTAGTCAAACTATTTTTCTTCTTTAAGAAATTGCTTATTAGTGTACATAGAAATTCGTGGAGAAAAAAAAATAGAAAGGAATTGAGTTGGCATATTGACCTAATACCTGAAAAAGCAAAAAGCGAAGAGGTGTGTGGAGGTGGTTAAGTGGTTCTGAGATAACTTAAGTATAACTAAATAAGAACACGACAAGTTAACCAACTCATTAAACCAAAATTTATTCCTCCCTTTAATCGTATGAAAAATGAAAAACTATGGACAATGTAATAAGTATTTATAAAAAATTAGAACAAACACATGTAATAAGTTTTTATTTCATAGAAAATATATGTTACAACTTACAACTTATACAAGTGGTAAACTCTATATATGTTGACCCGTTTCATCCCTAACAATAATAATTTGTAAACCACCTTTCAATGTTTCTTCTTTTCAATTATAATTTTAGTATGTATTATGATCTTACATACTAAATATTACTATCATTAACAATAAGAGTACTCAAGGGTCAAGAGCGTTTTATATTTGATGTCTTGTAGAGTTTTTACTCGGTTGACTCATTTATTTGGTTGCATTAAAAATACTCTCTCAAATCGTAAAATATACTTATGTTGATAAACAAAAATCAAACCCAAGGAAAAGAAACAAGAACGTCCTAGGAAAATTCGTCCACAAATATAGAAATTGGTAGCAGGATAAGGCGAGTGCCTTGGAAGTACAAACGAGTAAATGGTTAAATGGAGACAACTCATATTAAGTGGTTTGACTATTAGTTTTTGTTTAATTTAGTTAAGAGAATTCAAAGTATGGTTTTATATAAAAATAAAAACACTCTCAATCATGTTTTTGGACCGAAACACGAAGAAGAAGCCGATCTTGGTGTGCCGTCCACGACCCGCATGACCCTCCTTGACGTTGAAACTTTTGTTTATTTATATAAATAAAGAGTGTTTTCAGAAACAAAAATGTTAAACTATAGGCTAAGCTCTCTATATCGTTCTCTTGGTTCACAAAGACCAAAAGGACCAAAACAAATGTTTCATTTTAATTTGGTGAATGAAACTTGAGATATATTTAAATAGGTTGTTGCTTTGCAAAGAAATATACATTATTTTTAGCTAAAGTTTCTTATTTTATATTATATAATTAGCAAAAAAGTACATTAACAATAAATTAGGTCGATCCAAATTAATAAAATTTGATTATTTTTATTGAAACGTCAAACCAAACTTTAAAAATTAAATGATATAATTTTTTTAATAGCATTTTTTTTATAAACTTTTTGTTAAATGTTTCGATGTTAACTATGCTCTCTATCTCGTTATTTCGGATAGCAAAAACCAAAAGGACCTAAAACATGTAATGTCATTTGGTGAAAGAAGGAAATTTAAAAGATAAATTAGGTCGTTGCTTTGCAATGAAATATACATATTATTGTATATGTTATTCCTTACTCTACTCCTATGCTTATTTTGGTTATGGATATGTAGTTATTATAAAATGTAATACTTTTGACCCGTATCAAATCTTGCAACTAAACTTATATGATTATTGGTAAAACCTGAACCATAATAAAATTAACTAACTTATATGAATTAAAAATATGTTTCGAAGTTAACCAATATTTTGTCTTATTCAAGTTGGATATTAATGTCGCTAACCTTATGTCAATTCTTTAGCATTATGTTGTGGCAATAAATCACTATTGGTCCTCTCTCTTATCTCGAAGAACATAAATTTGCATATAACATTATCTTCTCTTTTTTTTTGTCATCAAAATATTTGCCAATTCTTTTTTTTTTTTGTCATCAATATATTTTATCTTTTAATAATGCATAAACTAATCCTCTCATATTTGTCTAATTATATAAATTAACGTGGACGTACTAACAATAATTTTCTTGTAAGTTTTCCTATTATAAATTTATAATTCTACTATCTTTTTCTAATTTGATAAGGACAACACAAATAATCAAAACTTAACAAGTGACAAATGATTGGTTATTATTTAATCATGTTGAATCGTTCCACTAGTCATTAACAACTGTTTTAGAAACCGATTAAAAAATATTTAAGAATGTTTGATTTTATTTGATTTACATTTAAAATACATCGAATAGTAACATACTACAAATTCATACTTTTTTTTTTTGACATCCTACAAATTCATACTACTCTTCGAAATCTCAATTTTCCTAGTATAAATTAATAATCATAATTTATTTTGTAATTCGATAAGTCACAAATTATTATCATTAAATCATTTTTTTGGTAGTAATTGTTAAATCATTTGATTGTGATATTTGTTCCACTAACTCGAACAATTATTTTAAAACTCGATAAAAATATCCGAGAAAGTCTCTTCTTATCATTTATATCAGAGTTGTGTTTTTAAAAAAGTCAATAATAAATAGATAAGGACATCACACTTGAGATATTTACCCAAAAAATATATACAAACTATTGATATTTATTTATTTTGTTATCTCCCCAAATTCAACTTGACGTGTGTGTATAAAATAAGTAATTTAATTTAAATGAAAAATAAGATATAAATAAACCAAATTACCAATGAGATGAGGTGTTGATCATCTGAGAATGTTCTCCCGATTTAGCAATGTACTACACTAAATATCAACCGTTAGATAAAAAAAACCACTACCTTAAGAACACAAACATCCAACGGTTCAGACATGTTCTTTTGTTTTGTCTTTGTAATGTATAAATGCAGAACACAACTGTTGTGTTGTGTGTAAACGGAATGAAAAAAAAGAAGCAGAGAGAAGAGAGAGGAGAGAGATAGAGAGTCAATTCAATTTCTGAAAAAAAAAGTTCAAATTTTTTTCTTTCAGGTCCATCTCATAAATTTTGATTTCCCATTAAATCAAAAACAGCTTCTTTCTCGTGCCCAGAGCTTAAATTTTCAAAATTTCATCAAAAAAGATCGAAGCTTTCGTTTTCTTCTTCGTTCTTTTGAGTATCTTTGATGAATCTTTCATGTCTTCTTGTCTTTTTATGAACATACAAGATTCTTGATCATAGCTAATAATCATTTTCTTGATTCCTTCTTTTGTAATTTTCCGGGAAGGAAAATTAAAAAAACAGAGGATTTTTGATTCTCTGTTTCATCTTCTTCCATTGATGGGTATCTCAAAAGATAGGATCAAATTCAACGTTGGTGGAAGACTTTTCGAAACGACGGCGACTACGTTAGCAAACGCAGGTCGCGATTCTTTCTTCGGAGCATTGTTCGACGACGAGTGGAATCTCTCACCACAAGATTCTGTTATCTTCGTCGACAGAAACTCAGATTGCTTCGCCGTGCTTCTTGATCTTCTCCGTACCGGAGACCTTAACGTTCCCGCCAACATACCGGAGCGTCTCCTACATAGAGAAGCTTCTTTCTACGGTTTACTTGACCATGTAAGGACAGCTAGATGGGGTCCGTTCGATGGTAACCGTCTTCGTCTCTCTGATTCTGTTAAAGGAATAGCTCCTGGAGACGGAACAGCTATCAGGGCTGGTCCTGATGGTGGTTGTTGTGTCGCGCACGGGAGTGTTGTTCATGTGTTTGATTGGATGTTGGAAGAACACTCTCCGATAAATCTTGATTACCAGAGAGTTAATGATGTTGGCTGGATTGATTCAGAGAATATTGTACTCTCTGCTTGTGAGAGATTAGGGAGAGGAGATGGAGGCATGGGACTGTTCAGTTCATCATCTGGTGATCTGAGGTATAAGTTTCAGGTTTGTCATGAGAATCAGGTGAAGAGTTATACAGCTGGAGCTTTGAGTTTTTCGCCAGATTATGAGATTTTCGCGAGCTGCAAAGGTCGGAGTAATGAGTATGGAATTGGAGTTTGGGATCAGATAACTGGAAAACAAACTGATTTCTTCTACGAGAGTCCTGGTTGGTCACTTGGTGATGCTGATAAGCTTCAATGGTTGAATGGTAAGAATTGTCTTCTTGTGGCTACATTGTTTCCAAGAAAAGACAACTGTTACATTAGCTTGTTGGATTTTCGGGACAAGAACATGGTTTGGTCTTGGTCGGATATCGGGTCTCCAATGGCGATAGATGAAAAGAGAGTGAGAGATGCAATAGCTATGGAAGATAGCAATTCGATTTGTGTGGTGAATGAGTTTGAGGATTTGGGGTTTATTGATCTGAGGATGTATGGAGGAAGTGTGAGGTGGAGTTCGAGGAGTAAACTGATGAAGAGTAAGATGCCTGACGAGCCTTGTTACCCGAAACTCGCTTTGCACGAAGGCCAGCTTTTCTCATCGATGAATGATTCAATCTCTGTGTTCTGTGGACCAGACTGGGTCTTAACTTCTAGGTTAAGAAGAAGCTATGGTGGCTCAATCTGTGATTTCTCAATTGGTGGCGATCGACTTTTCGCATTGCATAGTGAAGAGAATGTGTTTGATGTCTGGGAGACTCCGCCTCCTCCAATCATCTGATTCACTTCCTCAATACTCTGTTCTCCTTTTGTTCACGTTTGCTTGTTTTAATTGTGTGCTTTAGAGTCCTTAGAAAAACTACACAGAGAAAATAATAGCAATAGACAAAGACAACTATAGCAATAGACTGATCTTAGTTTTGTTCTATACAACGAAAGTGTTGCTTCTTGTAACCTGTTACTAAGAACTGATATCAATTTTATGGCTCTTAAACTGATCAATCATAGCCAAGTCTTCACTCAATCCAGAGTTCTTAGTTTGAGCTGTGTTTGGATTTGTTCTTTATGTATTGTTTGGTTTGTTTGATTCTCTTTACACCTAATAAACCTTTCAAGCTGTTTCCATAGTGGTCCAAAATCTCAATATCAGTTTCTTTAAGGTTTTGAGGATTCGTTACCTAAGTTAGGACATGTGAGTGGTTGTAACTGCTACTGTCTTTTGGGGGCAGTTAAAGTTTATACTTCATTTCACTTAAAAGATGTCTTCAAGAATTTAGCTTTAGTTTTTGGAAGGATCTTTCTTTTTTTCTTTTACACTTTCTGGGAAAGTTTGTGGCGTAACAGTATGGGAGCTAGCACAGTAGATAAGCTCAGATCTTCAAAGAATCTATTCTATTTCATCACTTTGAAAAATTTGTCTCTACCCTCTCTGCTCCATTTCCATTCTTAAAAGCTAATTCTCGTTCAAGAATATTGAAAAGATGATATCGGTATAATATCTAAAAAAGATGAAAGGCTTACCTAACTGTAAAAGACTCCTTCAAAGAAAATTTTTACATTGCTTTGTTGAGGAAGTTTATAGACAGAGTCTTCGGGAACTAACCAGTCAAAAGCAATATAGTTCTCCACTTTTCCTCTTTGTTATCGACATAATATTTGGTCCATATCGTCGTCATCAAGCGCCAGTTCCATCCATGTAGCAAGTTTTGTATACTGCACAATGCGGCGCACAATAAAAATCAGTGACCAAGAAAAGAGTTTTTGTATTGTGGCTTGATGTTTTAGTTTTGGACAGTGTCGAATTGTCCGAAAAGCTTTCAATACCTTCCTCCAATTCTCTTGTATAGGCTCGTGAGCTGCTGCCTACTGGTGCCACAAAAATTAGGTCCATAAGACATGCAATAGCTTGATATAGAACCTAAACACTTGCAGCAGCACGAGGTGTATTACCAAATAGGGTAGTCACAATGAACAGTTCCATTAAGCTGTGTTCCACTCCTCTGCAATATAGAAAGTGTAACAAGATCATGTTGATGAAATAAAGTTTGAAGAACTCAAAACTTAGAATTAGCTTCAACATTAGGAGTGAACTAAAGTAAATGAACCAGCAAGATTATGGTTCTCTTGCTTGATTGTTCAAAAGACTGAATGCATCAGAAACAACCCACCCATAAACATCTAATCGCTAGTTAGTTCCTTCCATGTTCCTACAACAACCTGTTTTGTTTATGAATACTGAGACAGAGTTGAATTCTATGCATGTTGTCATGATAATCACTTTCTTTCTTAAAACCTTCCTGGATCACTGAAAAGGCTCAAATTTTGATACAATACTACACAACTCAAACATACCTACTTTGTCAAGATCTTCACTATCCCAACTCCCAAGGACACAAACTAAAGATGAAGTGTTACTGCTTGCTTAGTTCCGACCAGTTTAAACATGAAGATGCCTTCTGATTTTTACTCATGGACTACGCAGCGCAGGCACCACTACTTTAAACCATAGTAGCTATAGTCACTCAACAAAAGCAATCTACAATGATCAAAGAGTTCCGAACAGACAAAGCAAGAATAGATGTTGTATGAGGGTATGACATAAGGGACGACATTGCTGCTATGACTGTAAACAAGTTTGATAAGAACATAGCTGATTTACCAACAAAGTAAGAATCCTCAACAAATCACCCTAGGCTAACTACAGTATGCCATTGCACATCTGCTACAGTTCAAGTATGTACAGTTGAGTTTCAAATGATTTTGGAGAATTTTTGTCACATGTCCAAGAACACAGCCACACAAGTATCCCAGAAGAACAATGGCTAACATCAGATATCACAAAATCTAGACCTAAAATAAAAGGAAAACATATTCTTTGATCTAATAAAAATAGAATAACAAGTATCATAAGCGAGAATTCATGTCCTAGCGCTCAACCCGGAAAGCCAGAATGGAAAAAGATTTGTTGAGGATCATCACACGATTCTCCCTTGAGAATCTCCAACAATGAAGATCATCTTCCGCGTTTCCTGTATGTACTCCATATTTATAAGGGAAAACTTCAATGAGTGACAGAAAGGTGTACAAAATCGAGTTCCCACTCAAACCACATCCATGAGGAATCTCCTTGGCCGAGCAAGAGAACTTTCCCTGTTGTCCAATAAACAATACACGGTCTCCCAAATCGCTGACCTCAACCCATTTACCAGCCTCCTCATCTAGTCTACTCACTCTATATGTCAATCGTGTAAGACAATATGGTCTATCACAAGTTGACTCAACCAGGAAAAGTTCATCATTGCCAGATGGAACCAGATGGCTTGGCCCCTGAGGTGAGGGCAACAGAAGAGTCACCTCCAAAGAATAAGGGTCAATAGCCACAATTTTTCTGGAACTAAAGGTTGCGTAAAATCTGCCCTTAAAAGTGACTATATCCGAGCATCTACCATTGGGGATGTTCAAGAGCTGCTTCCACCTCATTTCGACACTTGTTAGAATCATAAAATCTTTAATGAAGCTACGAAGCACAACGAATTCTCCTCCTCCTCCTCCTCTCTCCTTGTCTAGCGGAAGAAAACCCACAAGATTGTAGTCCTTACCTATCATTCTGTACTGATGGCCCAGAGGTATGATCTGGCAGTCAAGCATGTTCATCAAGGTTGGATCAGATCCTGGAATCTTTACTTTCACTGAGCACTGAAGGGGAGATGGAATAACCTTTATATGATCATCTGACTCATCTCGGTTTATCGGTCCTAGAAAATACTCAGAAGGCAACACAACATCAGCGGCAGGAGGAGTTTTGACTCTAAAGAGAAACAAAGGAACCTTTTTGAAGGTGTAGAAGTCTTCGCTTTCTGTAGGGAAAGCGGGAAAAGTGTAACTCGGGCTTAATAGGCAAGAAGGAAAGGGAATTAAGGATCGCCACAAGGTGCAAACAGAACGAGCATGAACAACATCGAAACAGTTCTTGTCCAGATTCTTAAAGATAAGGTCCAGTAGCTCCTCCGGGAGCTGAGACCAGTCTGGCATGATCTATGATGATATCTTCTTCTTCTTCTGCGTTACAGGTTCTGCCAAAGACACAAACTTGCTGCTTTTTAGGATGATGAAGACAGAAATCTGAAATAAAAATTACAACTTTTCTTCAGGGTTTGTCCACAGAGCAGCTGATGTTATGATTCTACACTATTTACAGAAAAATCGCAGCGATTAGAAGAGATAAGGTCTTACCGTAACTGGGATGAAGAGTTGGAGCCGAAGGTCTCTGAAGGAAGAGGGATTGATTCTTATTAAGCTTGGAGAAGTTATCGAGATGTTGATTTTAAAAGGTCAATGGATTTCAAAACTTTAGAGATTTTAAGATTTTGAAATTTTTTTTTGTAGATTCTGAAGTAAAGTTTACCCAGATTTTTAGAGTTTAATAGATTTTTCATATGATAGATTTTATAAATATTTATGATAATTGCAGTATTTTGAAAGTTCTTTTTACTAACCAAATATGTAGAAATTATTAAACCAATAACACTATAATTTGATATAATTGTAAAATCAATAAATATTCTATTTTTTGAATAACAAAAGATTTTAAATCTTATATTAACAATTTTGCAAGCAGTTTTTGAAATAAATAAGTTTAGACTTATTTACAATCCTTTGCCATTAATATTAAATAATTTTTTTATTAAAATTAGAAATAAAATTTTGATGATAGCATTTTTTAACAGAATCCAAACATTCTTACAATCACTCGGTAATTAATCCAATAAATAATGTTCTAATTTCATTCTCCTAAAATTTCTACAATATCTTTACAATAATTGTGTGTATAATGTTGACAAAAAAATCTTATGTATAATTAAATCAATGCTGCAAACAGGACAACCCAAAATTTTATATTCATATACACGTATTATTGAGAGTTTGAATCACTTCTGCAAACAAGACAACCAAAAAAATTAATACTTTATGAGCAATATATATCTTACGACAGTTTTGATGAAAATATGGCACCATCGATAGTACAAATTTGACAGAAAATTTATATATAGTGTTTTAAATATATGTGATTTATATTCACTAATCCAATTTTGTATTATTTTTTCTTAGGCCTATGTTTTCTCACAACATTTTTGCTGTTATAAGTATACATGCTTCTGATCACATATACACTTAACTATTAAACCGATTAATTGGTGACTGCGGATTATAATCTAAACATATTTAAACTTAATAAAAGGTTTAAAATAACACAGATGGATTATATGATAAGACGAGATTTGAAAATGGAACAAGTTTGCATCAATATTATTAATTTTAAAATATCGTTAACCTCATATTTCAATAGAGACAAAATTTTTAATTTACTATTTTTTTAACAACATAATATAGGACATGTATAACAAAACTGATTTAATTAAAATTTGATATCATGCCATTTAAATAATCATTATTTTCATTAAGAATTTTTAAATAAATTTTAACAAAATCTGTAAATTCGGAAAATTTGGATTTTAAAAATAAATGTTTGTTCTGCGGATTAAAATCTAGTAGAACATACACCAATAACAAGAGATTTTATTAAGAATCTAAAAATCTATAAACCAATAACAATAAAATCTTAAACTCTAAAAATCTTTAGGAATTATTTTCCCAATAACCTCCAGCAATGGAGCTTAGGGACCGATATGATGTTTTTTGAGCTTTTTTTACCCATTTCTTGTTCGTAGTTGAAATTGCTTTCAAAACCGGTTTGGTTTTCCTAATTAAAAATTAAAGATCAAACCGGTTTAGTATAACATACTGCTTACGCATGGACTACACAAGGCAGGCACCAAAACTTTAAAGAATTACTGTTCTATCCGTAGAAGCTGTCTAGAATGATTGAAAAGCTATGGTTGTAACAAGTTTAACAAGAACATTAGCTGAATTCTAGAGCTTCCAAACAAAGTAAGAATCCCCTCAATCCTAGGCTAACACCTCATCAAAGTTAAGCATTAATGCATACCAGAGGTACTGCACATCTGCTACAGAACAATTATATAGTTTGAGTTTTCAAATGATTTTGGAGAATTTTTGTCAGAAACATGACCAAGAACACAGCTAGACACAACTTTGAGAGTTCATGAGACAAAAAGACATGGCTGTCTGACAAAGCTAGTTTAGAAAACAATATGTAACATTAGATATCACAAAATCCATACAAAGAACACAGTCAGACAAAGCTTTGAGAGTTCTTGAGACAAAAGACTACATTGGCTTGGCTGATCTTGAGATGGTGTGGGTAATAGATAGTTTAGAACGCAATATACATTAACACTTACACACCAGTGATCCAGTTTCCATAACAAAATCTATACCAAAAACAGAATAACAAGTATCCAAAGCGAGAAATTACGGCCTAGCGCTAGCGCTCAACCATGAGAGTTATGACCGGATAAGATTTGTTGAGGATCACCACACGATTCTCCCTTGAGGATCTCCAACAGTTGATATCGTCTTCTGCATTTCCTGTATGTACTCCATATTTAAAGGGGAAAGTTACATTGCCTAGCCCATGAGTGAACAAAATCGAGTTCCTACTCAAACCACAACCATAAGGAAGCTCCTTAGCCGAGCAAGAGAAATTTCCCAGTTGTCCAATAAACAAAACACGGTCTCCCAAATCGATGACCTCAACCCATTTGCCAGCCTTCTCATCTAATCTACTCACTCTACATGTGAACTGACTAAAAACTATTACCTCAAGAACTGGGAAGATTACCTCAACCAGGAAAAGTTCATCACTGCTAGATGGAACCAGATAGTGTAGTGGCTCCTGAGGTGAAGGCAACAGGAGATTCACCTCCAGCGAATAAGGATCGATAACTACAATTTCTCCGGAATGAAAAGTTGCATAAAATCTGCCTCTATAAGTAGCTATATCCGAACATATAGCATCGGGGATGTTCTGAAGCTGCTTCCACTTCATTTCAGCACTTGTTAAAACCAGCAAAACTTTATTGTAGTTGCGCAACACAACAAATTCTCCTCCTCCCTCGTGAAGTGGAAGAAAAGACACGCCTTGGTAACCTATCTCCAATGGTTGATGATCTAAGCCTATCATTTTGTACTGATGGCCTAGAGAGAGAATCTGACAGTCAAGCATGTTCATCAAAGTTGGATCAGATCCTGGAATATTCACTTTCACTGAACATTGAAGGGGAGATGGAAGAAGCTCCATATGATCATCTGACTCATCTAGGCCTATTTTTCCAAGAAAATACTCAGAAGGCGACGCAGCAGCAGGAGCTAGGACTCTGAAGAGGAACAACGGGATCTTCTCGAGGATGCGCAATTCTTTGCTTTTGCAAGGGAACTCAGCTACACTCGGAAGAGAGTAACTTGGGCGTAACAGGAAAGAAGGAAAGGGAATTGAGGATCGCCACGAGTGGCAAACAGAGCGAGCATGAACAACATCAAAACAGTAATTGTCAAGATTTTTGGAGATAAGGTGCAGTAGCTCTTCCGGGAGCTGAGACCAGTCTGGCGGAGTAGGTGATGATATCTTCTCCATATCTGCTGATGAATACAAAAAAGTGAAGGAAAAGTTAGAAACAGAGAGAAGATGAATTTGCTTCTTCAACTCTTCTTTTCAACAAAACAGAGCAATTCATTTATTGGAATATTTTCTCGGATTATAGAGATTGGTCAAACGTAACTGGGAGTTGTTGAAGGATCGCTTTCGTTAAAGCCGTTTTTGTCAAAGGCAGGAACTGAAATTGTCAACTGTATACGGTTTGAATCAAGTGAGGAAGGTTTCAGATAAAACTGAGAAGACGACGTTTTAAAGATATTATAACCACAATATGATTGCAACTAATTATTAAGCTTAAACTATTCTCATGCAGTTGAATATAGCAACACCGAGACGGATAATATAATTAGAAGCGTTTGGACCAGTTTTAATATTACAACACGCCTACAGATATATTACACATAGACTACGCTACATTGGCACCACCATTACATTATAACCAGAATGTAGTCAGTCCACAAAAGCAATCTACAAAGACCAAAAGGCTCTGAACATAACCAGAGTCACTACCTTGCCATCATGGCCTAGCACTCAACCTGGAAAGCCACCATCGGAGAGGATTTGTCGAGGATCATCACACGATTTACTCTTGAGGATCTCCAACAATTGAGATCTTCTTCAGCATCTCCTGTATGTACTCCATATTCAAAGGCGGAAGTTACATTGCCTGGCAGATTGGTGAACAAAACCGAGTTCCCATGCAAACCACAACCATGAGGAAGCTCCTTACCCGAGCAAGAGACATTTCCCAGCCCTCCAATGAACAATACACGGTTTCCCAAATCCTTGACTCCAACCCATGTACCAGTCTTCTCATCTAGCCTACTCACTCTACATGTTATTTGTCTAATACCTGGTCCAACAACACTGTGGAAGGATACGTCAACCAGGAAAAGTTCATCATTGCCAAATGGAACCAGGGAGTGTACTGGCTGAGGTGAGGGCAACAAGAGAGTCACCTCCAGCGCATACGGATCAATAACTAAAACTCTTCCTGGAAGAAAAGTTGCATAGAACTTTCCTCTACAAGCGAATATACCCACGCATAAACCATCCGAGGTGTTGTCAAACTCAAGCGGCTTCCACCTCATTTCGGCACTTGTTAACACCAGCAAAGGGGTACACATAGAGTATGTGCGAAGCACAATGAATTCTCCTCCTTTTCCCTCCTTGTCCAGCGGAAGAAAAGCCAGGCCGTTAAGCTTCTCACCAATCATTCTGTACTGATGTCCTAAAGAGAGAATCTGACAGTCGACCATATTCATCGACGTTGGCTCAGATCCTGGAATCTTGACTTTCACTGAGCACTGAAGAGGAGATGGAAGCTCTATATGATCTTCTGACTTATCTAGGCTTATCCCTCCCATAAAATACTTACCAGTATCATCATGAGGAGGTCGAACTCGAAAGAGGAACAAAGGGACCTTCTCGAGGGTGCAAAAGTCTTTGCTTTCTGAAAGAACCGTGGGAAGAGAATAGCTTTCATGTATTATGGAAGTAGGAAATGGAAACGCGGATCGCCACAAGCTGCAAACAGAGCGAGCATGGATTACATCGAAACAGTTCTCCTCTAGATGCGTCGAGATAAGAGGCAATAGCTCTTCAGGGAGCTGAGACCAGTCTGGCATTATCGACGACGATGTTGATATCTTCTTCTTTGTTTCGGGTTCTGCCATGTTTGCTGATAAAGAAGACAGAATCTTACTGCTGCAATTTTGAAAATCTAAAATAAAAATCACAACTTTATTTTTAGGGTTTAAGAACAGAGATGAAGATTTAAAAGCCCAAAAACTAGTTTACATTCGAATTGATTGTACAGCACAATCGTACAATATTGGAAAAAAAAAACAGATTCACTTGGGTTAAGAAGATAGGTCGTACCGTAACTTGGAGAAAAAAAGCTGGAGACGACGGTGAAGAGAGAATGATTGTGAGAGAAGCTTAGGGAAATTGAGCATAAAGAGAAAGTATTGCTTCCGTTCTAGCCATTTTGTTGAACAACAACCAAAAACAAAAACACAATTTGGCAGTGTTGAACTGTTGATGGTGAAGTGTTTGGCTGAGTGTGGAAGAAGACGATTTAGGTGTAGAACAGTCAAAAAGAGACGAGAAAGGCTTCTCTCCTTCGGAAAGTCTTCGGACTGAATTAGGAAGGAGAGGGTATTTGGTTCGGAGTTGAATCGGGAATTAACCGAAGGGATTGAGCCGGTTTAAATCAAGTAAAGCCGGTTCAGAATTTGGGTATTGGGTAAGATATAGACTGACGAGTGATGATGATGTTTTTGTCTAACGATAGCTGTTAAGTGAAAACTGTCTAGAAGAATGATATCACAAAGTAGTGAAAATGAGAAATTGAGAAGAAACATGATTGAAAAGCGTGTAAACCGTAAGCTCACAAATTCAATGTATTTTCGATTCTTTAAATAAACATTGATGTATCGTACAATACAAAGAGCATGCCGAAGATGTTTTTTTACAGAATATGCTTAAGTGTGGCTTTTGAAACATTTATTTTGAAAGCAAACATAGAGTGTTTCTGCATTCAGCAGAAGAAGAAACTACAAACACTTTCAGGCTTCAAAGTTGGAGAACAAAACACTTTCAGGATTTTGTCTCAAAACCTATGAAATCGTCTTGTCAACTATCATTGTTGAATCCCAAGTTATCCTAAAACAGAACAAAACAGTAATTTTTATGATAAAAAGGCTTACCTGCATTTGCTTATGCTTCTTGCTTCTCCCCAATCTCTTTCATCACTACCATCTGGCTATGAAGACACATTCAAGAGTCGGACACCGCATTCTTTTATAGTATTGAGGCAAGAAAACTTGAACTCCACATTGTTGGAAGCCGATTTAGATGGAAGATTTTTAGGCCGGACATAGAAGGAAAAAGAAAACAGATGATCCATCTTACACAACTGCAGTTCTGCTCCATCTTCAAAAAATGATTCCCTAAACTTTCTGCCATTGAAGCCAATTTTTACCTCCACGTATGGACACCAATCTGTGTCCTCGGTTGGAAAGTCAACCAAGATGCAAGCCTTAAATCCCAATAACTCTTGAGAGAGAGAGAGCTCTGAGGTAAAGTGACGTTTAGGGAGTCTCCATAAGCTCGATGTTGGAAATACGTGGGCACTTCTTCACCTGGTATGGCCACAGGCTTAAAGCATCTTCCTAGGATGGCTTCTCGCACGTCTCCTTCCAATTTGAAGCAGTTCTGGAAGCTAAAATATTCCCCATGTAAGGGTAACCTGTACCAATTTGTACCCATCTCATGCCGGAAAAGCTTACGCCGTGGTGTATATTCAATGTTTTCATATAATGATATAGAAGAAGGGTAATCTTCCTCACTGGCATCACCGAACGCCAGGATGGCATCTCTACAGTCTGCAAAGTCGACGAACATCAGACTTTTCATGCTGAATATGTTTGGGGAGATGTATTTCAACCTCTTGCAAGAATACATCATTAGTACACTGAGCCTCGAGAAATGCTCAATCCAAGGGGGAACTTCTACAATGGCGGTGTTTTCTAGATAGAGACATTCGATACTAAATGAAATCAGAGGAAAAGTTCTCAAACTCGAGCAGCCACTGAGATCGAGGATTTTAAGAGATGACAAGTTGACATTGGTTGGAAGAACCTCCAGCCCTGTGCATCCTTTCATTTCCAACTTCATCAATTTTTTGAGATTCCCAATTGTATAAGGTAACGTCACCAAACTTTTGCAATTGTAGAGTTTCAAAATCTCCAAATTGGTGGCCTTTGAAAGATCTGGAATCTCTGTCAGGTTTTCACATCCTGACAGATCCATCACCAGAAGACTTCCCAGCGACTGAGATTTTTGTTTTAAACTCAAAATTAGTTATTAGAGAGTTTAAAGAACAAACATCAAATGATATAACATTAAACAATGTACGTACCTGGACGCCTTCCCATAGCTTCTCAAGCTTTGTGCAACCCATCATATATAATTCCGTCAGTTTAGTAACATTCTGAATTGAAGAAGGAAGTCTCATCAAAGACGAGCATTCAATAAGAATCAGTTCCTCGAGATTTATGGCATTCGAAAGATCTGGAAGTTCTTTCAAATATTTAGAACCACGCATATTCATCCTCTTGAGCCTTCCAAGTTGCTGAAGAAAAAATATAATACATATTTCAAAAACATTTTAAGCACACACAGAGTTCTGTTCTAAAATTGAAAAACACACATGCAGCTCTGTTCTGTAATTGAAAAACATACAAACAGTTTGGAATTCGTACCGGAGTTTCTTCCCACAGCTTCTCAAGGTTACTGTACTCCAATGTGAGTTCAACCAGATTCGCCGCCTTAAAACTACTAGGCAAACAATTCAATGGACAGTTATTCCACCTCAGCAATTTAAGTTTAGGGGGCAAATAAACGAGTCTTTTTGGTAGATCCAATCTGCCTTGAGTCCCCAACTGTATCCATTTGGGATCCCGATCACCGGCAAAAGTAATTCGTCCATCTTCATATACATCCACATCTATAGGTATTAGCCATTCGCCTCCTATATTTTCTGGCCACAAGCGATAATCAGAAACTATTAGAAATTGGAGACTGTGCACGCATTTGAACGCTTCATCATTTATTGAAAATGATTCTGAGGTATATGATGCGTCCAGATATATCCCGAGCACAGTTTGCATGCCCTGTCAAAAAATTCACAAGAAAATCGTAAGTTTCTTCTTTTCTGTGCATAAGTTAATGGTAAAGTCATGCTTTAAAAGCACGTACATAAAACTTACTGTATCATCGTCATCGATTAGTACATCTCGGATATCCTCAATATCCACCAGAAATCGACGTCTTTCAGGGCTATCGGACTCTGCACGAACAATTTCTTTACCCAACTTTTGTAGCAAATTGTGCATCACTACAGTTTCAGGCCGCTGTGTTGTTATACGTATGAGGGACTTTTTAGCCAACATTGTAAGCCTAATGTCAGCACTATCTTTGAGTAAGTCATTGATGTAACAAACTTGGTCACCATTGAATAGACAAGCAATGAAAAGAAACAAGTCTCTCTCTTTTCTATCCAACCTATCGTAGCTGACTCTTAATGTTTTCTCAATTTTTCCGTCCAAACCATTTCGGAGCATAGGAAGCATCTTCATCCACTCATCTTTGTCCCTTCCTTTTAAAGACGAACCAAGGACACTGAGACCCAAAGGAAGACTACCAGCAAGCTCGGCTACTTCAACTGCGACATCCATAAAACCATCGGGTGGGAAGTCTTGCGCAAAAGCAGATCGGCAAAATATCTTAAGAGCATGAAGTTCAGATGGGAACTCCACCTCATGTATAAGTTCAATCTTATGAGCCTCGAGAATACGCCTATCTTGAGTAATAACAATAACTCTACTCCCGGATCCGAACCATCCAGTTTCTCCCACCAAGGTCTTTAATAGCTCTAGATCATCAACATCATCAAGAACAATAAGAACTTTCTTCTCTTTTAACCTTTCTTTCACCACACCTACTCTCTCTATCTTCAAATCCTTTTCACCCAATATTTTTGACAGAAGTTGTTCCTCCCAGTACAACTTCTGGCTATATTCATCTCCTATAGTTCTCCTACAAGCTTCAAAAGCCTTAAGATGGAATTGACTAGAGAGTTGACTGTATAAAGCTCTTGCAATAGTAGTCTTACCAATCCCTGAAGTCCCTAAAATCCCTACAACTCTAGCCTCCTCAGATTCCAAACACAACATTGAATTCAATACCTCTAAATGATCTTCAATCCCCACTAAGTCCCCAAAATCATCATCAGATGCTGTCATACTCTTTTTCAAAACATCATTTGTTACCTTTTCAATCATGGCTGCTTCATTAGGCCAGTTCCGAAGATCCTCTCCAGCCATACTTGCAACTTCAGCTAGAGCTTGTTTCCAACTTTGAATCTCCTCCTCTGATTTCCCCTCGCAGGTTCTCTCAAAAGCATCGCCAAACTCACCGGTCTGTTTTCGAACTTCCGAAGGATCAACGTGGAAGAAGATCGGAATCACCATTAGATTCAAATTCTTATAACACTTGTGAATCTCCACCAATTCATTCAAACACCATGTGGATGAAGCGTAGTTCTTAGAGAAGACAATGATTGCGATCCTCGATTCTTGTATTGCTGTTAAAAGCTCCGGTCCAATTAGGCGGCTCCTCTCGATCTCATCATCTATGAATGTGATTGTTTTGCTCTTAAGCTCTTTGAGAAGATGGCTGAGGAATGATTTACGGACGTCTTCTCCACGAAAGCTTGGGAAAACGTCGTATCTCTTGCTACCAGTAGAAGAAGAAGCCGCCATGGGAGACTAGAGAGAGAGAAAAAAAGACCAGAAAAGCACACTTTAATCGGAAGAAATACATAGTGAGAGAGAGAGAGAGGAAAAATAAAATAATAAAAAGGGAAAAGTGGTATTGAAAAGCTCAATGGATATAATAATTCTTTCGTCTTCTTCCATCGGATTTGGATCACTTTTGTCAGCTTGTGAATGTTTCAGTTAGATCTATAATTTTATAATTTGATTATGGTTTCGTTGAAGGTTATATAATCAAATCCAAATATTTGCTATGAACAAAACAAATATGGAAACCTTGTAACCTTTTTAAAACCTTGTAAATCCTTTTATAATTTTAAAAAACTTTATACATCTTTTATAATCTTTTCAAAAAATAAAACCTATGATAAATAATTTGAAAACCTTTTTAAATATTTTTGAAACCTTTATTAAACCCATTAAAAACTTTTGTAAATCCTTTAAAATCTTTGTAAAACTTTTAATTTTTTAAAACACTTGTATAATCTCTTTAAAAATCATTGTACATATTTGAAATACTTTTTTAATCCTTTGAAAAATCTCGTAAATTTTTAAATTCCGAGATCGCTGTCTTTTCCATGAAAAAAAATTCTAAAAGGATTTATAATGATTTTTAAAGGATTTTAATTTTTGTTACAAGGGTTTTTAAAGATTTTAAAACTATTTAAAAAAGTTTAGTAAAAAAATTATAAGAATTTATAAAGGATTTACACGAAAGTTTTAAGGATTTACAAGGTTTTAAAAAAAAAATCACAAAAATATTCTGAAATACAAAACAACCTAACGTCAAAATTTTAGAAAGTGTTGAAGAAGCTTTGGTCTTGTTGTGTAGAAAAGAATACATGGCTAAAAAAATATAAAAACAATTCAGGGAGTGGTTTGAAATATTCTTTTAGACAATTGTAAAATTTTTGGTTTATAAAACAAACTAGAAAAGGCACCAACGGTCTTGTTGTTAGTCCCATATTCGAAATAGTCAAATAAGTTTAACGGACAAAATAAAACTCTGTTGAGGGGGAAAAATCTCGTTTTAAAATTTAAATCCAAATGGTTTTAACGGAACAAACGAGAATATTTTTTAAATTATTTATTAATCAGCCTAACAACTACAAATACAAATCTTTTCTTTTTCTTCTCAACGTAAATTATTCATCATGTTTCATCACCAACTCAAATAAACACTAAAGCACCTCTGCGATTTCAGAAATAGAATCAATCGAGCAATGAAGATCGTTCACAGAGTGATGAAAATCTAATCAGCGAGTGAGATTACTATGAATCCTTTTCTTATCGATTTCAATTCTAGTTTTTTGATTCATCGCTCACTTCAAAAATAATATCTTCCGGATTATTCCAGAACAGAAGCGTGTAACTGAATATGGGATCCGATCTCTTGAATAATTCGTTTTTACAAAGCGGTGAAGATCAATCACAGAGTTATGGCAATCTAGCCTGCGATTAAGATCACGATGATTAACTAGGTAACTTTGAATCATGTTCTTATCAATTTTGATTCTGTTTTTTTAATTCATCGCACGTTTCATTTTACTTAACAAATTATCTTCTCGATTATTCCAGAACAGAATATGGGCTCTTATCTCTTCAAATCCTTTTTACAAATTCTTCTGATTTTGTTTTTTTCTAGGTTTGTGTTGTGGAACTTAGGGTTTTTGTTTTGATTTCGTTGTGAGTAAAAAGAAAAAAATGGAAAACGTATGAGCTTGTTAAAGACGAAGTTTAATTGCATACTCTGTCGTGTTAGACTTAGATCAACGATTTTGAGTGATGAGAACCTTTTCTTTTGTTTCTCTTGCATACTCGTTGCTATGAAGTTTAATTGCATAATCTTGAACCTTTTTTGTTTTGTTTCTGGTGAATTCATAATAGATTGATGAGAACGTGGCGAGAGAGATTGTATTTTAGTATAATCATGTTTATAGATGTAAGCTTCTGCAAAAAAATTTCTATATGTTTCAGGTGGAAGGTTGTGTTTTAAAGTTTCTGTTGCTTTCAGGTGGTTTTGACCCTAACGGATATCACCATTGCTATGGATTATGCTGCTGGCGGTGAATTATTTGAGCGCTGGAAGATTCAGTGAGGATGAGGTGAGTCTTTCTCCTGGTCATATTAAAGTTATGATTGGTCTGAGATTAGTTGAGAGGAGGAAAGAGGAATATATATAGCGTCTATGATAGCTTTTTTTTGTGCACATCATTGTTTTTTCAGGCAAGATACTTTTTCCAGCAGCTTATATCAGGATTCAGCTATTGCCACGCTATGGTAAGGAATGAAAATGGATGGCTTATTATTCTGTGGTATCTCTGTGCGTTCTGTACTCATGTTATTTCGTTTATTGTCACAGCAAATATGCCACAGAGATGTCAAGCTTGAAAATACGTGATTTTAGTTATTCCAAGGTCTAGCATCTATCCCACAATACGCAATTGATTTCTCCGTTTTTGTTTCTCTTTCCTTCCATTTGCGAGGGACCTTGTCACTTTCCTGTGAGCTAATTTTCTTCTGTTGTAGTTCTCACTGTTGCACTCTAGGCCCAAATCAACTGTTGGAACTCCTGCATATATATTGCAATTGAGGTTCTTTCTCGCAGAGAGTATGATGGCAAGGTAATCTTATTGGTTTGCTATTAGTTGTATATCTAAGTGTGCTAAGCACCTTGATAGAGACAAACATCCTCTTGAAATATCAATAGTCAGCAAACTTGATAATGCTAAAGGGTCAGATTAGAAATTTTAAACTTTATTCTTGAAATTTTGATTCTGAGTATATAATAAAGTATGAATTAGAAGCAACCTTGTCTGAGTATATTATTGGTTTCTCGTAGATATTACTCTGCTTAAATACATGACAAATGTTTTGTTTTCAGACGAAGGAGCTTCAAAGAATTTGAAGGTGACTTGGTATAGTCAAGAAAAAGGGACGCTTTGATGAAGCAACTGAGGTTACAGTATCGCCCTCTCTCTCATAAAAACACTACCAAAAAGCTTCTTACAATCAAAACAAGAAAAACACTAACGCACGAAAACGTAAAACACAACCAAAACAAAAACTTCATAAAACACACACAAATAAAACATAAAAATGCAAAAACGGTTCCACAACTTTACCATCACACAAACTTCACCATAACACAAACTCCACGTTCACATAAACTCCACCATCACACAAACTCCACGTTCACATCAACTCCACGTTCACACAAATCCACGTTCATACAACTTCACGTTCACACAAATCCACGTTCATACAATTTCACGTTCACATAAACCCCAGTACTTCACGCTCACAACTTCACATAGAGTTTGCTACTTTGATTGTATTTGTGATTGTATTTGGCTTATTACACTCCAGTCTCTTGGAATTCAACCAAGACAACTCAGTTTTAAGACAACTGGTTCAGAATCATCATGTACATCAGGCGATCCAAATATTCTCTTCTATGCCAACATTTATTTTGCAGAATTCTAATATCTCAAGAGAGAGCAGAAAAAAATGAACAATGGCTGGTGGACGTGCACTGAGGTACATTTTCTTCATCTGCATCTGTTACTTTCCTCTCTGTTTCAAGTGTGTATGAACAAATTGTTTGTATTTTATTTGCTCTATGTGATTCTGGTTATGTGAATAACTAATAATGGTCATTGATTTCAAGAGAAAGAGATGACGCTTTGCTATAACTGGTAGCTTCCAACAATGCCTTACTTACATGTAAATATTATGTGAGTTGAGCAAGCAACCAAATGTCAACAGAGAGGAATTCTGTAATTTTTTTATCTTGGGTTTCATGATCTTTTAAATATATATATACATATATATGTAGCCAGTATTAACTTATTTCTACTTTAAATCAGCATTTCAATAAGAAAAGAGGATCATTTTCAGATGCTCATGAATGATTAGGTAATCATGCTAAACTTTTTTCCATGACTTTATACTCTTTTCTAGTAGATCCAATGTGTGTTTATGTATACTACTTCAATGTATATGTATTCAGGGGTATCAGTTATAATCTTCCATTTATTCAGAGGATAGCACTCACCAGGTTTCAAACTTAGGCCTCAAGATTAGAGAATATTAGTGTTTTCTTGTCTGTTTTCTCAAATTAAGTAGTGTGGTTTCATCTGTTTGATGTAGATTTTGTCCTCTTGTTCATTATTGATGTGTAGCTTTCAGGAATACAACCTCATGTGAGCCTTGTGATGTATCTATTAAGGAGTTGGTAAAGCATAAAAGGGTTGTATAAGGTAAGCATTTCTAACGAGTTGTACTTGGTATAAAAATTTCTTAAACTATTGGCCAATAAAGACTGTGTTTTCTAATATTTGTCCAGGTTAAAGCTCTAGTGTTTACTAACTCTTACATAATGGTTTGATTGAATGTCTATTTTTAGGACTAACGACACTTAAAGATATCACTGAAAATAATAAAAGTTTTGTGGATATGGGAGAGCCAAGCATTTTCTTGCTAAGGTAAAATTTGATTTTACGGTACGATGTTTCTTTTTACTTGTTATAAGTTTCATGCCTTCATGGTTTTTAACGAATTCATCTCTCGTTTGACACTTTTGCATTGCTTTGTTCAGGTTAAAAAAATGAATGAGAAGCAACCTCGTCTTGTCCCGTCTGAGTATAGTATGGTTTATTTCTTGGCTAATAATTTGATTGTATAAGCTTTATATTGTGATTATACTTTTGAAAGACAACTTCTATTCAAAGTAATAACAATGTTCTATTTTCTTGTAGGTCGAATTTGGTGTAGCCGAGAAGAAGTGACTCTTAGATGACGTACGTAACTGAGTTACGGTTAAACTTAACACACACAAAAACACAAAACACGACCAAAACTACAAAACATTAAACAGAAACGATACACACACAAAGGAAAAACACAAATTCTAACTTAAAAAGATGCAAAATTAAACTTCACAATTTCGCAATCACATAATCTCCACAATTTCATGATCACATAAATTTCACAACTTTACGATGCATAAACTCCACAATCTCATGATCACATAAATTCTAAGATTTCACGATCACATAAACTCCACCATTTCACGATCACATAAACTCCACAACTTCACGATCACATAAACTCCACAACTTCACGATCGTAACAACTCCACAATTTCACATAAACTCCACAATTTCACGATCACATAAATTACGCGTCGCCATGATCATATAATTTCCACAACATTATGATCGCATAAATTCCACAATTTCACAATCCTCCACAATTTCACGATCACATAAACTCCACAATTTGATAATCACATAAACTCCACAATTTGATAATCACATAAACTCCACAATTTGATAATCACATAAACTCCACAATTTCACAATCACATAAACTCCATGATTTCACGATCACATGAACTCTACGATTTCACGATCACATGAACTCTACGATTTCACGATCACGTAAATTCCACAATTTAACGATCACATAAACTTCACAATTTCATGATCACATAAATTCCACAACTTTACGATAGTATAAACTCCACAATTTCTTTCTTTGAATGAATGCAAATTTTATTCAACCAAAAAAAAAACCATTTAACAATAAATGCATCTTGTGCTTAAAAATGTTTGAAGAGATCTGAAGCTTGACAAAGAGCTAAGGATTATCTCTTTGAACTTGGAGCTCCCTTGTTGCAGCAAAGAAGAGACCATGTTACGAACCAACCGGTCAACGTATTTAGAGAGCATCTCCGAAGATGACAGGAGCATCACCATGCCTTCTGCAGTTTCACGATTTCACAATTTCACGATCACATAAACTACGCGTCGCTCCGGTTACATAATCTCCACAATTTCTCTATCACATAAACACCACAACATTACGATCGCATAAACTCCACAATTTCACTATCACATAAACTCCACAACATTACTATCGCATAAACTCCACAATTTTATGATTTCCATAATTTCACGATCGCATTAATTCCACGATTTCACGATCAAATTAACTCCTCGTAGCCATGATTACATAAACTTCGCAATTCCACGATCACATAAACTCCATGTCGGTCACGATCACGTAGAGTTTGATTCGCCTTGCAACAGTTTCAGTTTAGATTATTTTTTTGATGTTTTTTTTAGCATTCTTGTAATGTTTTATTGTTATCAACTGCTTATATATTTTCTTTCTAAAAGTATTTTACTATATTTTTGAATTATTCTTATTTATTTTCATCTTCACAATATGGTAATACCATTTTGATTCAAATTCCAAAAGATATGGATGTCATGTTAAGGTTCAAGGTAACTTTGTATATATGAAAAGATTGGGGTTCCTTCCAAAAGTTATGAATTATTCTATAAAAATAATTCCGGACTAATATTATCTCTTCACGTATGTTTACATATGGACTAATTTTCCACCTATAAGCTTGAGAACTTGTATTATATATATTTTGGCTAAAACAGTTTCAGTATGTTTCTTGCTACAAGCAAACGAATTAGTTGACGTTATATCGTGTTATACGCTAACACAAGTCTCTTCATGTTCGTACAAGTTACACCAACCTTATACCTTGTTTTGTTTCTTGAGACAGAATTGGATTTTATCCATGTTGCCCTTGTAAGAAAGACTCTGCTTTCTGTTCACTGATTCTAGTATTTTCTTCCTTAAATCAATGAAAATAGTCAAACTTGCTACACTACTACAAAACTCAAACATAACAGGTTTGCCAAGATCTTCATTACAATTCGAGTTTTCGCATGGTTGGGAATTTTTGTAAGAAACATGACAGTGTGATACGAATAACACAGCCGGACACAGTGAGTTCATCAAGACTATCATTAGAATATCATAGATGATAGTTTCGAACAAAATCAATATAAATAGTACTTAAACACAAGTGATCCAGTCTCCATATAACAATAGATAACATCATATATAAGAGAATCTAAACCTAAGAAAAAGTAAGAGTATTATTTCATGTAATAAAAACAGAACAAACCAAATCGATATTTTATTGCCTAGCGCTCAACCCGGAAAGCTTGAAAGGATGATTTGAGCTTCACCACGCGATTCTCCCTTACGCGTCTCCAACAATTGAGATCGTCTTCCATATTTCCTGTGTTTACTCCATATTTAAAAGGGAAAATTACATAGTCTGACAAATTGGTGAAAAGAATCGAGTTCCCACTAACACCACAACCATGAGGAAGGTCCTTAGCCGAGCAAGACATGTTTCCTATAAGTCCAATAAACAGTACATGGTTCCCCAAATCCTTAACTACAACCCATGTACCAGTCTTGTCATCTAGCCTACTCACTCTACATGTAAATTCACCACCAAGAGTTTGGTAAAAGACCTCAACCAAGAAGAGTTCATCATTGCCATATGGAACTAGATAGTACATTGGTCCCCCCCTGAGGTGAGGGCATTATGAGAGTCTCCTTCAGCGAATAAGGATCAATAGCGACAATTATTTTCTCTGATGTTGTTGGCCGATAAGTTTTTACATAAAACCTACTTTTAAAAGTAACTACATCCGCGGAAAAACAATTTGAGAGGTCGTTAAGCTGCTTCCACCTCATTTCGACACTTGTTAACACCATGATATCGTTTTGGTTACGACAAAGCACAACGAATTCTCCTTCCTTGTCTAGCGGAAGAAAATCCACATGATTGTCTCTATCCATAAATCTGTAGTAATGGCCCAGAGGGGTGATCTGGCAGTCTAGCATGTTCATCAAGGTGGGATAAGATCCTGAGTTATACACTTTCACTGAGCACTGAAGGTTTGGAGATGGAAGAAGCTCCATGTGATCCCCTGACTCATCTCGGGCTATTACTCCTAGAAAATACTCAGCAGCATCGGGATCAGGAGCTTGGACTCTAAAGAGGAACCAAGGGACCTTCTCCAGGGTACACATACCTTTGCTTTCTCCAGGGAAGAGTGTAACATGTTCGTAATAGGGAAGGAGGAAATGGAAATGCTGATCGCCATGAGCTGCAGACAGAGCGAGCATGAACAACATCGAAACAGTAATCATCTAGATGCGTCGAGATAAGGTGCAGTAGCTCTTCAGGGAGCTGAGACCAGTCTGCAAACAAAGATGATGTATTTTTATTTGTTCCAGGTTCTACCATGTTTGCGATTGAAGATGATGATGTCTTATCTCAAAACTTTTTATTTTTGATATGAAAACTCAAAACGTTTTTTTTAGGGTGTGAGAAAATTTTGTTAGAAACAGAGAAGATTAATATGCTTATAGAAAATCCAAGCTTAAAGCATGACTTTTTATTTGTGATTTTCTTACAAAAATCTAGCAAAATAATTAAGATTTTGACTTAAAAAATCATCAAATAATTATAAATATTAATTAAATAATTAAAAAAACAATCAAATACAGTATATCTAACTAATTCTTACACTAATAAATACATATTAAATTAATTAAAATTAATACTAATATGAATAATATATCAATCAAAATTGAGCTATTCTACCATTTTAAATTGTTGAGCTATTATAAATCTGTACATAATTAATAAAAAGCTTTATGAAAGCATTATTGAAAAATTAATATAATAATGTAATATTATCTAATTGGTTTTTTCCTATTGCTATTTAATAGCTTAATCAATAATATGATAAAGATGAGTAAGAACATTACCAAAATTTTGATATTTTATATACTATTGTACTAGAGTTATGAGTTGGTTTTAAGACATTTTATAATATCTAAATTTTATGAAAGTCATCCAAAATTATCCATAGTTACGTTATCCGAAGTACTAGAACTTATTAGAGTCTATGTACTTTCTCTCTCTTATGTTTTTAATATTTTACATTTATAAATTTGTAAAAAGTTTTGCTATGAACCCCTTGGAAGCTGCTCTAACATTTGACAAGTTTTAACCCGAACATGTCATGATATTGATAGCTACAGCTGCATGAACATGTTTTGGTATGTTCTGCTCGTTGTGTTTTAATTTCTTCCATCCTAATGTTGTAGCTTGATTGGTAAGGTTCAATGCTGCCCTTACAGAAGAAGTTTCGTTTTAACTCCTTTCTTACAACGTACACCGGTACACACAAAGTAATTCCCAACAATTTTTGTCATCAAAACCTAACCATAGAGCATTTCTCAAAGATAAGATTGTAGTTAGAAAAAAAAAAAAAGAAACCAATTAAGCAATGGATAACACTGAATATCAAGTTCTCTAATTCCACATAGCAATGGAAATCAGAAGCAGAGATAGTTCTCTATTTCCCCATCGCACATGTCTCAGAACGAAAAGCTTATAAGAGCTAAACGCTGCTATAGACATTGTTCTATAGGCATGCATTAGCTCGATACAGAACCTAAACACTTTAAGCAGCACTGTAAACACATTAAACACTTCAAACTCCTAGCTCGGCATGCAGTTGAAGTATCATCAAATTATGAATAGGCTAGACGTTGTTCATTTCAGTTCCCTATTGATTCATGATACATAGTTCCTTCCCTCCATTTTATCACAGAAATATTATGAAATACAAAACTGACTTATCGTAAAAAACATTTATAAGGTGTAGAAGAAGCTTTGGTCTTGTTGTGTAGATACAAAAAATATAGGGCTCAAAAAATAATACAGGAAATTTCAGGGAGTGGTTTTAGAATTTTGGTAGACTCTGGTTAAATTTAGGTTTAGAAAACAAACCGGAATAGCAACACTAATTAAACACGGTTTAGTCTCGTGTTTAGTCCCATGTGATTCGAAATAGTTTTAACGGACAAAATAAAACTTACTTTTAGGGGGAAACATCTCGTTTTCAATTTTTAAATCTAAGTCGTTTAACGGAACAATCTAGGGTATTTTAGTAATTACGCATTATTCACTATAATTCTACAAATACAAAAGCTTTTCTTTTTTTTCTCAGTATTCATCACCGACTCAAACAACACAATTTGAGTCGTGTTGACATCTGATCGAGCGATGAAGATCGATTATAAAGTGCTGACATATGATCACAGAGTGTTGAGATTACTATGAATCGTGTTCTTATCGATTACAGTTATGGTTTTTGATTCATCGCACACTTGAAACAAATCTCTTCCCGATTATTCCATAGCAGAGGGCTGTAATTGAATTATGCACAAATGTTTCAGGTATAAACCTTCTTCTGATTTTGTTTCTTTTTTGTTTGTTTCTGGGTTTGAGTTGTGGAAATTAGGGTTTTTGTTTTTTGTGTTGTGCACAATCCTTCCCGATTATTCTAGAACAGAGGCGTGTAATTGAATCTGGGTTCCTATCGCTTCAAATCGTTTTTTTTGTTGTTTCTGGGTTTTTGTTTTGGAACTTATTAGAGTACGAGCTTGTCAAAGTCATGGGTGCTGGGAGTTTTGGAGTTGCGAAGGCTCACGAGAGTAAAAAATACTCCAAAGAAGTCGTTGTTATGAAGTACGTCGAGCGTGGCAGTAAGGTTAATTGCATACTCTGTCGTCTTAGATCAACGATTTTGATTACTTACTTAATCTTGAACCTTTTTTTTTGTTTATGGTGAATTAATAATAGATTGATGAGAACGTGGCGAGAGAGATTATTAATCATAGATCACTTCGTCATCCTAATATAATCAGGTTTCAAGACGTAATTTTGTGCAATTTTTTTTCTAGATTGGTGGCAATGTTTTTGTGAAATCTAGCCAGAAGGTTGTGTTTTAAAGTTTCTATTGTTTTCAGGTGGTTTTGACACCAACGCATAGCCACTGCTATGGAAGATGTTGCTGGCGGTGAGTTATCTATAGCGCTGGAAGATTCAGTGAGTGCTTCTTCTGGTCATTTTAAAGTCATGATTGGTGTACAAAAATGATCAATTTCTAGAGTTGTATGTGGTCTGAGATTAGTTGAGAGGAGGAAAGAGGAATATGTGTTTGTAATCGTTTGGAGCCGCTTCTCGGATTATGATAGTTTTTTTTTTTGCACACCTTTGTTTTTACAGGCAAGATACGTGTTCCAGCAGCTTATATTAGGCCCAAATCAACTATTGGAACTCCTGCATATATTGTACATGAGGTTCTTTCTCGCAGGGAGTTCGATGGCAAGGTAATCATATTTGTTTGCTACTAGTGGTAAATCTAAGTGTGTTAAGAACCTTGATAGAGACAAATATCCTGTGTAGTAATATAGCTCTTTCAGCTTTTGCTCATGCTTAATATTTTGATACAGTAAGAAAGCTCAGATAAGTCCCAAATTGGAAGAAAACTATTGTGGCTTTGGTAGATTTGGGCAGTCATTTACTAAGGGATTTGGAAAGATCTGTCTTTTATTATTATCCATGACCAGATGTGTTTATCATCTAATATGTTTGCGACATTCCTTGCTTGCATTTTCTGTAACTTGTTCCTTTGAATTTCTGAAAATCTTGACGATTTCAAGAGCTGTTTGTGATGAATTGTCTATGTTTGTCTTAATTATCATCATCATGTGTGTCTGATAAAACCTGATGCAGTTGTATAACTTTGGTTGTTAAGTTCTGTGGCTTAGTTTCATAGACACTTTTTGCTAATTCACAACTCTTAAAGTTGTTTCGTGACTCAGTTACGATCTCTTCTTGTATACTTGCAGAGTTGCAGGAAAACATCATAAAACTTTTTGATCAGCCTATTGCAGCAGAGAAGATAAAGAGAGTTGTTCAAACAGAGCTTGATAGGTAATATTTTATTAGAAACACCGATAGTTCTAAGACTTGATATTACCAAAACTTGGCCAATACTTAGGAAATAACTATATTTTGGTGGCTGAAAGTGTGGTAGAATTGAAAACGAGATGATACCTTTAGTGTTCACTAACTGATGTTTGTGTCATCTCTATTTCAATAGTCAGCAAAACTTGATTATGCTAAGGGTCAGATTAGAAATTTAAAACTATATTCTTGAAATATCTCTTCTGAGTATATTATATAGTATGAATTAGAAGCAACCTCATCTGAGTATATTACTCTGATCATATACATCACAAAATGTTTTGTTTTTTCAGACTAAGGAGCTGCAAAGAATTTGACTTAGTACAGTCAAGAAAAAGGGACGCTTTGATGAAGCAACTGAGGTTACGGTATCGCCCTCTCTCTCATAAAAAACACAGCCAAAAAGCTTATTACAATCATAACAAGAAAAACACTAACGCACGAAAACAAAAAAACGTAAACACAACCCAAACAAAAAAATTCATAAAACACACACAAAGAAAATGCAAAAATGCAAAAACGAATTCCAAAACTTCACCATCACACACAAACTCCACGTTCACATAAACTTAACCATCATACAAACTCCACGTTCACATTAGGTCCACGTTCACATTAACTCCACGTTCACACAAGTTCACGTTCATACAACTTCATGTTCACATAAACCGCACTACTTCACGTTCACATAGAGTTTGCTACTCTGCTGCAACACATAGGATATGTGTGATTGTATTTGGCTCAGTACACTCCAGTCTCTTGGAATTCATCCAAGACAACTCAGTTTTAAGACAACTGGTTCAGAAACGTCATGTACATCAGGCAATCCAAATATTCTCTTTTATGCCAACATTTATTTTGCAGAATTATAATATCTCAAGAGGAACGAGAGCAGTAAAAATGAACAATGGCTGGTGGACGTAGACCAAGGTACATTTTCATCATCTGCATCTGTTATTTTCCTCTTTATTTCAAGTGTGGTTGAACAAAACGTTTGTATTTTATTTGCTCTATGGGATTCTGTTTATGTGACTTACTAATAAAGGTCACTGATTTCAAGAGAAATAGATGAAGCTTTGCTATAACTGGTAGCTTCCAACAATGCCTTACATGACAATATTATGTGAGTTGAGAAAGCAACCAAATGTCGACAGGGAGGATTCTGGAAATTATATATATATTTATGTAGCTTGTATTAACTTATTTCTTCTTTAAACCAGCTTTTCAGTAAGATTAGAGGATCATTTCCAGATGCTCATGAATGATTAGGTATTCATGCTAAACCTTTTTCCATGACTTTATACTCTTTTCGTGTAGGACCAATGTGAGTTTATGTAAACTACTCCAATGTATATTTTAAGTATTCAGGGGTTTCAAACTTACGCCTCAAGATTAGAGAATAATAGTGTTTTCTTGACTGTTTTCTCAAATTAAGTAGTGTTGGTTTCATCTGTTTGATGTAGATTTTGTCCTCTTGTTCATTATTGATGTGTAACTTTCAGGAATATAACTTCGTGTGAGCCTAGTGATGTATCTATTAAGGAGTTGGTAAAACCTAAAGAGGCTTGTATTAGGTAAGCATTTTTAACGAGTTGTACTTGGTATAGAAATTTCTTAGAATATTGGCCAAAGATAGTAAAGACTGTGTTTTCCATTGTTTTGATTGAATCTCCAGTTTAAGACTAACAACACTTTATGATGTAAATGACATATTAGAAATCTTCTGAATACGGGAGGGCAGAGCATTTTTTCAGTTCTCGTTAAGGTGATTTGATTTCCCGATACCATGTTTCCTTAGTATTTTTTTGTTTTCTCCCAGGGATCTAAGGAGGTGCCAGATTTTATGGTTAATCTAGAATATTTAAAGTTCTGGTAAGTTTAGCACATAGAGAGGCTTTTCATTTGAGTGTATACTGATAGACATCATAATGAATTTTTCTGACATTTATTTTTGTTGTAGAAAGCAAGGAAATAACTTGACTAGGTATGTCCCATGACCTCTTAGGAAAAGAACAATGGCTAGTGAGGACTTGCACTGAGGTACATTTTCTTGTTAAACATATTTTTCTGAAGCTTTTTAATAGCTTTTTAATATCTTCTGTATTGATTCCGCAATCCAAACTTACCATTTGATGTCTCAGAGATGGTTCACTCATGCGTCTCCTACTCTCTTCAACGCTGGAACTCCAAGGCCTCAAGTAAGTTACCTTTAGATTGATATTTTATTATATCTATATAAGGGAGTTTACTTTGAAATGTGATTTTGGTGATCTGCTATTAAAAATAATTTACTTGGCAACTAAGCAGCTGCTTTCTGGTGTGCATGGAAGATGATCGCATTGATGAAACACTCAAAGAGTGTGCTGTTATAAGCAAATCTGCTGGCGGTATTGGTGTTTCAGTTCATAACATTCGTGGCACAAATGGAACATCTAATGATATTGTTCCAATGCTGCGTGTATTCAATGCTACTGCTCGTTATGTTGACCAAGGAGGCAAGAGAAAGGGTGCATATCAGCATATATTTTGCTACCAGTTTTTGTGTTTTTGATGGTCTTTAGTGAATCTGATGTATATTTTGTAATTTGTGAAGGAGCCTTTGATGTATACCTGGAGCCATGGCATGCTGTTGTCTTTGAGTTTCTAGAGTTGCGGAACCATGGGAAGGTACAGTTACCTTTATTTCACCATATATTCTCCCCATATGTAAAATCCAATTCGGGCTGATACAACCTCTAATACACCTTTTTCCCATTTCAGGAAGAACACAACGCTAGAGACTTGTTTTATGCTCTCGGGGTTCCAGATCTTTTCGTGGAGAGGGTCCAGAGCAATGGGCAGTGGTCACTGTTTTGTCCAAACGAAGCTCCGGGTTTGGAAGATTGCTGGGGCACTGAATTTAAGACACTATACACGAAGTATGAAAGAGAGGTGAATCCCTATTTGGTTAGAAACTAAAATTCCTGTAATCTCAATACCAGTTATGTTTGTTCATATCTTTAGGGAAAGGCCAAGAAGGTTGTTCTGGCGCAGCAGCTTTGGTTTGAAATACTGATATCCCAGGTAGAAATAGGAACAACATACATGCTTTTCAAGGTCATAATTCTGTAGCTACACTAAATAGACCTATAACCATCAATTCTTACAGTTACTTTTGTTCATCAGTTCTAACAGTTACTTTTGTTACTCTACATTGTAGGATTCATGTAACAGAAAAAGTAATCAGCAAAATCTGGGAACGATAAAGTCTTATGCACTGAAATCATTGAGTACACTAGTCCAACAGAAACTGATGTGTGAAATCTTTCATCTATTGCTTTACTCAGATTCGTAAGGGAGAAGGTGAGTAGGAAACTAGCTTGCCGGTTCTCTTAATTGATTTATGGTGTTAAGGTAAATTGATTTCACGGAACCATGTTTCTTTAGTATTTTTCTTCTCTGCTCTCTGCGTCTTTAATAGTCATAAGTTTCATGGTTTCATGTGAAATTTATCTGTCGTTTGAAAATTTGTCCACGTTAAAGCTCTAGTTTGTTTACTAACTCTTACATAATGCTATGATTGAATCTCTATTTTTAGGACTAACTTAAAAGATATCACTGAAAAATTAAGAGTTTTGTGGATGAGGGAGAGCCAATCAGATCTTTGCTACGGTAAAATTTGATTCACGGTATAAGTTGTCATAAGTTTCAGTGGCCAGGTTAAAAGTATGATAAGCAACCTCGTCTTGTCTGAGTATAATATGGTTTATTTCTTGGCTAATAATTTGATTCTATAAACTTTATATTCTGATTATACTTTTGAAAAAAAAAAAACTCTGTTCAAAGTAATAACAATGTTCTATTTTTTGTAGGAGCATCATGGAATTTGGTTTAGCCAAGAATAAGTGACCCTTGGATGACGTCCGTAACTGAGTTACGGTAAACTTAACACAAAAACACAAACCACGACCAAAACTACACAAATTCAATTAAAAAAGATGCAAAATTAAACTTCACAATTTCACGATCACATAAAACTTCACAACCTTACGATTGCATAAACTCCACAACTTTACGATTGCATAAACTCCACAATTTCACAACCACATAAACTCAAAGATTTCACGATCACATAAACTCCACAATTTCACGATCACATACTATTTCACGATCACGTAAAATCCACAACATTAAGATTGCATATAAACTCCACAATTTCACGATCTTACACGATTTCACGATCACATAAACTCTACAAATACACGATCACATAAACTCCACAATTTCAAGATCACATAAACTACGCGTCACCACGATCACACAAATTCCACAATTTCACTATCATGTAAACTTCAAGATTTCACGATCACATTAACTCCACAACATTACGATCGCATTGTATCTCCACAATTTCACGATCACATAAACTCTACAATTTCACAATCACATAAACTTCACGACTTCATGATCTCCATAAACTCCACAATTTCACGATCACATAAACTCCACAACTTTAAGATCCCTAAACTCCACAATTTTACATTCTCACATAAACTCCACAATTTCGTGGTCACATAAACTACGCGTCACCCCGATCACATAAACTTAACAATTTCATGATCATATAAACTCCACAATTTCACGATCACATAAACTCCACAATTTCACCATCTTCCACAATTTTACGATCACATAAACTCCACAATTTCACGTTCACATAAACTCCACAATTTCACGATCACATAAATTCCACGATTTCATGATCACAATAACTCCACGTAGCCATGATTACATCTAACTCCACAATTTCATGATCATATAAACTCAGCGTAGTCACCTTGATCACGTAAATTTTGCTTTGCCTTGCGACAATTTCAGTTTATATTGTTTTTTCGATGTTTTTCTTAGCATCGTGACTTTTATAATTGTGACTCTAATCTTGTTTAGATATCTCCATTCTTGTAATATTTTATTGTTATCAATTACTGCACTATTTATATATTATTTTCTTTAGTTTGTAAAGTATTTTACTGCCTTTTTGAATTATTCTTATATATTTTCATCTTAATAATATGGTAAATACCATTTTGATTAAAATTTTAAAAGATATGGATGCCATGTTAAAGTTTTAGGGTAATTTTTTAATATGAAAAGATTGGAGTTCCTTCTAAAAGTTACGAGATATTTTTAGAAAAGTTCTATAAAAAAAATTCTTGACTAAAATTATATTTTCACGTACGTTACATAGGGACTAATTTTCTACATACGTATAAGCTTGAGAACTTGTATTATATTTAGTGATAATTAACTAGGTTGACAAAATTTTGGAAATAAATTACTGAATTAACCCTCTATCATTGATCATTACTAGAATGACACCATATTTATGTTAAAGTCCAAAAACTTTAAACTTTCAAAATAGCAAGTAATAGAAAAAGTGTGTCACATTAATATTAAGTTTGTCGTAATAAGCTGAACAAATATGTACTATATTAACAAGCATATATTAATAAAATTAGTTCATGAAACAACTGTAAAAGGATAAATCTACTAGACATTATATCAAGTTAGTCTTATATTATGAAGGTTTGTGGTATCTTCGTAAATAAGTATGTCGTAATAATTAAATCTATCACTAGTTATAAATATGTCGTAATTATTTTCAAATAAATCTGCCATCTAAAATAAGTATGCCATCTAAAATAAGTCTGCCAAATAAAATATGTCATGCACAAATTAATCTGACACACACAAACAAATCTGTCGTAATAACTAGTCCGTCAGACTTTTAAAATAATATTAATATTATTTTGAAATCGTTGGAATATTTTTTGAGGGTAAATTTGATTTTTTAGCATGTTTTGTTCTTAATATGTTTTGTCTGTTAATTGATCACACTTCCATGTCAAATCAAATTAAGCTATTCTCTCACGTTTCTAGAAAATCAAGCATAAGTCTAAAGTCTAAACATTGACCTAAAAATCATATAAATATATAAATATATATATATATATATAACACGATTTGGGCTTTATGGTAAAGAAGGAAAACTACTGAAAAAAATTTGCAAATTTTCAAAACTTAAAGAAGGTGCAATATTCAGTTGTCGTCATATATTGGTGTAAACCTACACCAAGGGTGGTGTCGAGCCACATCCACACCAGATATGCTCTCTACACATACGGTTCTTCAGCACAATTTCTCCATAGTACTCCAAAATTTTCATATAAGTTTAACTTGTACTTAAAGATTTTAAAAGACTTGAAAACACTATAAATACTCTATAAAAAAAACTTATAGCATGGCCAAATACCGTAAATATTATGATATGTAAATGTATAATTTTTTTTCTTCTAACCATTAATATTTAGATAAACAGAAATCAACTTTATTCATAAAATAAAAACATTGCAAACATATTTAGAAAAAGAAAAGAAAGAAAAATAAATGTCCCTTTGATTGGTTTTGTAGTAGTAGTTAAAAGAAACAAATCTCTACGACAAATACGGTGTCGTTCAAAGAACCCATAAGGCCAACAACACAACTCAACCTCATTCCTCGTAGACTTTGACTTTATCTCCCACTTCATCCCACTATCTCTGTTTTGATTTTTCTTTCGTATCTTTCTCTGCCTAACCCCCAAAAGTAAACGGCCGTTATCACGGCTTCGAAACGGAGACAGCTTCTTTAACAGCAATAGACAACGACCCCTCAGTTACACCGTTACCTTTACTCATTGTTGTATTCGTGGACTGTATAGTCATACCGGAAAGATTAGGAGAAGAAGGAACGTTAACTCCGACGTCGGCAGCTCTAGGGATCAAAGGGTTACGAGTGTGACACGTGGCTGTTGAGATGGCAGTGGCTAAAGATATTGGCATGAGACAAAGACCTTTCCCTTGAAGGTATTGCATGGCCGAGCCCATGTCTTCTTCCATTAGCTTCGCCACTTGATGCTCCGTCATCGTAATGCTACTGTCGTTGGAGGAGTTTCCGGCCGTCTGGTTACCTCTGGCCATGGCGGAGGATGCATTACCGTGAGATCCACCTGCCTGAATAAATTTTTTAGAAAAATAATTAAAAGAAACAAAAAAGACAAAACATGAAAGCGAAACCCTAAAGTGATAATACATTTGTCGGCACGCGTGCTCTTCTTTTGTTTTATATTTTAGAATTTTAGGATTTGTCTTATATCTATCAATATATGTAATTCTGTTGCTTGAATTTTTTTACATAAAATTTATTTGAACTTCTTGCACGATTTATCTATTTTTTGAAACACACAAAAACAAAACATTTTCTTAATTTTCCTAGTAAATTTTAACATTGGCTTTGAATCTATGTTTATTGGAAATTATTGGGGGAAAAAAGAGAGTAGAGATAGTGAAATTAAGTACCTCAGAGATTTGAGAAGAAACTGAAGCAGCACCTCCCAATCTGCTCATGCTCAGTACCTAAAAACACATAATTATAAATTCAATAAAACAGAATTCTGAAGTACACTGGTCCACTACTTTTATTTTTAATATATATACATTATGTAACCTGTGTAAATGTCATAAAATTTCAGAAAATTAAATATTATTAATATTTAGATAAAATATTTAGGAGGGAGCATAAGGAATTTTAGTTGCAGAGACCCATATTTTGATTAAATGATATATAGAGATTGTACTCAATAATATATGTCAGTTTTTTTTTTTTTGATATGTCAACTATAAAAGGCAAAGAGAAAGAATCTTCCATCACTTTGTAAAACTAGATTTACCATCTTGTATTAAAAATAAAAAAGTAATCATGTAATAAAAAAAAGTGTAAAAAGATCTGACCTTGACTTGGAGTTGTAAAAACTTGACATAATCTATAATCTCATCGAGCATCGATGCCTTGTCTGTCTGTCAATTATTATCAAATAATTAAATTAATACTGTCAGAACTGAGTGAGATCCTAACTCCCATTTATTACTACTGCATTAGTTAACTTTATTATTGTTAGCCTAATTAATTAGCTAATCAGTGTTTTAATCATTTGATTGATATACTACTATACTATATCTCTCTATATATATTAGACTAAAAGAACCACCAATTATATGAGTAAAAAATATATATTAATTTGCTTATCAACCTAAAAATTCATTTTGACACTTGAATTCAATTTTGTATACTGTAATTCAATTCTAGGAGTATATACGTAAAGAGATAATTATAACAGTGGAGTTATGATATTTTAACTTGTAAATAATCAAAATTCATAATTAGATGGGATTATAGATCATACAATTCCAGAGTGGATGATGATGATGATTATTAAAATGATGTAAGTGACGTTTTTCTCTCTTAATGATTCATTTAATTTAAATATTTAAAATAAAACCTTTAATTTACGAAACTAAAGTGAAAATGATTTACACAGAAATACCTTATTGCCGTTTGGGACAAGTTCTTGAAGAGCTTTCATTCTTTCCGCAATCCTCTCTCTTCGTAACTGTCCCATTATAACATTTTTAAAACTTTACAAATTACTCAAAATATAAAACTTTCAAAAAAAATTCTAATTTCGACACTTTTCTCGGTAACTGTTACGAATTAATATGCATAGAACAAAATCAAATAAAAATTGAATTATAAAATAAAATAAAATAAAACTAACCCTTTCGGCGATACTATGAGGATCAGTTGCTTGACCTCTCCTAGCTCGAACTTTAGTCCTACTCTGCGGCGGAGCCGCCACCACCGTACCACCCGTAGCTGTAGACGCACTTGCCTGCGGTTGCGGTTGCGTTTGCGTTTGCGTTTGTCTTTCTTGGTTCATCAATCCACCTCCCGATCCCTATATACATATTTTATCATTAGTAACGTTTTGATATAAATACATAAAGACTAAAAAGAAAGAGATAGATCACCTGAGGGATATGAAAGTTAGGAAGAGATCCAGATGAGGAGAAGCCATTGTAAAGAGCATGAACGGAGGAGCCATCATTCAAAGGCATCATCATGATCTGTTGGTTTCTTGAATCGACGTCGTGGCTATGGAAGCCATCGGTGGGAGGAGGAGGATGAGCATCGTCTACGACGGAAGGCCATGGGGTAGAGGAAAAGATTTGGTCGAGGAAGTCTTCATGGTCGAAAGTGGTGGTGGTCGGAGTTTGGATATGGGAAGAAGATGAAGAAGATGGAGTTAGAAGAGAAGAAGAGTTCATCATGATGATATGATGATGATGATGATGATGATGATAGGCTTCTTCTTCTGCTTCTTTCTACACTTTTTTTTTGGGAGAGGAGGAGGTTGAAAATGTTGAGGTTTGGCTTTATTATTATAAAGAAGAATTGTTGTAGTCTCTTGTAGATAATATTATTATTTTTAATGTAGGGTTTTAATTAAAAATATCAATGTTTTGTGATATTTTTTAAAAAGGAGTAGTATATATACTTTTTATTGTGATGATGAATAGATGATTATCTTGGTCTCTTTAAGTTCGTTTCCGTCTAAAACTTTGGTTTCTCTTTACTCCAAATCTTAATCATCCCTTTTTACAGCTAATCATGCATATATTAATTTTTTCTCTAAACACTTTTTTTATAAATATTAACCAATAAACATCAGTAATTAATTCCAGTTCTTTTCATTTAATATTTCTTGAATTTTACAATTTTTTTTTAACTAATCAACCAATAAATTGCATTGAAAGGCTAGAAAATCTTTCTTTGTGGAGTATGATTTTATATATAACTATAATGTATGATTTTTCATAAGTAAAAATATATTTCAAGTTGATATATGGTTGAATAATTTATTTACATCATGGTGATTTGAATAGCTTTTGTGTGGACACGAAAATTGTTGTCGATTTAGTAGCTAGTGTGGTCATCACAAGTCAGAATGCCTAGAACTCCACTTTAAGAGAATAATGATCAAGCCAAAACTATATTCTTCGATCGATCTGATTCAAGAGATGGTCATGGATGACCATTAACTAGTCCCGAACCACCTAAGTTACCCAAACGGTGAATCTACTTCTCAATTTATTCTTACAATATACATAGAGATACAAATAAATGTTTTTATAATCTTTCCACGATGACAATTATCTAAAAAAATATAAAAACAAGATTAGGTACATTCATCAATATGATACTAGTGCTATCTCGAAATTCTACTGTTTTTGTGTTGTCCCCAAGATCACAAACATCCTATCCCAAAAACGATATTCGTATTTGAGATTAATAATCACAAATTACGATAATATAATTTTTTAATGAAATTCCCTATCGATCATGACTTTTGGAGCTCCAAATTTTTTATAACTATATATTTTCTTCTCTCTTATTTCTTTTTTCGTTTTTTTTAATAGCTTTAAACTATATATATTATTGTGTCACAGTAAGCACCACATATATAATCTTTTTAATTTGATAAATAATTAAAACTGTAAGATTTGCAAACTTTAATTTTGTGTTCGGATGTTTGACACTTCTTCTCTTTGGATCCACTAATACATTTAGGGTTTCGAGGTTTGTATTTTGTATTCAGAAATAATGTTGTTTTTTTTCTTTTCGATTGCTACAACATGATGAACGAGTTTTAATGAAATATATATAGAGATAACCAAAGTCTTCATTCTTGAAAACATATGTACTTATAAAAGTACATGTATGTGAGTGAGACTGTGGTGCATGTATCTTCTCTCATGTTATGCACACTTATGTCAGTATATATGCTCATCTACGTTCATGTATGTATACGTATGTGCATGTGTGTATTGCATATATACACATATAAAATACGTAATACATATTAGCTTTTTAAGTTATATAATCGAACAATATAAGGGACACGTCTTCTTGTTGGCGTGTCCACTTTCCCACTATCCGAATTATAGGTTTCAAAATGATAAAATTTCATTTTCTGTTAATCGATAGAATATCATAGTTTTGGATTACCCAAGATCATGACATATCTCGTTAGTAATAGCCTTAAAACTATACGATTCTTTCAAATTTGGAACACAAGATCATGACATATCTCATTACTAAAAGCCTTAAAACTATATACGATTCTTTGACATTATTTCTACCGCTATTAATTAATCTTTCTTTGTTAATTAGTAATATCATTATACATTAAGAACAAAAACACACATATAAGTAATTCAGGTTTTGCTAGAAAATAGAAATTGAATTCGTTTTGAAAGATAAACTGTTCTTGTGGAAAATCCAATATGTAACATAATAAGTTTTTTTTCTTTGGTAGATCGTAGTAGAATATGAAAGTATTTATGTAACTAGACATGTAAAGTAATATATTTATACTATGAGACAAGTTCTAGTACGTTAAAAACAAAAGTGGACTAGTAGTAATAAACTAGTCTGCGTGATTAAGCACATGGACTGATGGAAGTACTTAAACACACATGGGACATTCTGTGTTAGCACAAACTCACAAGAGGAGAAATTAAAGATGGGCTTTAATTACACTCATTTATTAATTGCAAATGTTGGTCAAATAATTAATGTACTACAAAACAAACCTAGAGAGAGATGCATATAATTAGTATTATTATCAAGACGACATGGACTGATGGAAGTACTTAAACAAATAGTACTGCGTAATTATCTTTGTTTGTTCTTAATAAAGTAATTTGGAAGTCATAAAAATATGTTTTATCACATTCTTCTGATAACACAATAACACTTAAACTGGAGATAGGTATATCTTGGTATACGTCTTTGTCATTTCTTCCTTTACACCTCAATCCGCATATACCACATAAAACTATATTTTAAGTTAAGTCAATTACACATATTTTTGCAAATAAATATATATAATTAGTTTGAACTTGTAAATATTTGGAAAATTCTCTTAAATACCACTAAAATAGGTATTTGTTCCAAAAATGCTATTATGAAGTTTATTTTCCAAATATACTACAAAAATAAAACTTAAATTTTTAACATTAAAAACTAATTTCTAAATCCTAAATCCAAAACCCTACCCCTAAAAACTATACTCTTAATATAAATAATCAACCTAAACATAAAACAAAAAATTCTACATCTTCAAAATTCAATTTTTTTATGTTTATGATATTTTTGGAAAAATAAAACTTTTGTGGTATATTTGGAGAAAAAACAAATGGTAGTATTTTTGGAAAATACTTAAAAATGCTATCCAAGAGAGTTTTCTCTAAATGTTTTAGTGTGTACTGAACTAATACAGTATCAAAAGTTTATGTACAAAGAAGTTACATTTATAAACTTACACTATTTTTGTTATGGATGATCAGAATTGTCAATTTGATAAATTATTTTTATTTTTATACAAATGATTATAATTTTAAATGCAGCTAAATTATTTAAACTAAAAAGAGAGAGAGCATTACACTTCCACAACTTCTTAAAATATTCTTTCACCTAATAATTTGGTCATCGTATATTAAAATAAAATATTAATGTCTCAATATATAATGCAAGCAAGGATGGGAATTGAGACTTGAGAGTAGTAGACTTTCTTTCTTACATCGATCAAATGGAGACTGATTTTGTAATTTAAATCATAGTTCGTTTACATTTTCTTCTTGACATTCGGCTGTCACTGTCTAATTTCAATTATAATCTTTTGTCATAAACGAAATCTTACCATTCAATCACTGTTTGTCATCCATTTAGAATAATCTGTAATCTATTTTTCTATATACAAGTTAATTAAGTTTCACTGGTTTTCTAATTCATTAAATCAATTAATAATAAGTGAATTAGTTTATGTCATTTTTATATTGCTCTATATTTCACTTATAATATAAGAAATTAAAGACTCAATTTTACGAAAAAGTTTACACAGATGACTAAAATGATTACAATTTTGTTTTAAGTATTTTGGGAGAATTCTACTTTCGAGATTGGGAATTTCCTAAATGAATAAAAAATTATTGATGTGTTATTGTCATGGTTCTCATTTACTAACATATGACAACTTTGGAAGTTTGATACTACTCCGAAAGACATGTCATATCCATAAGACGTTATGGTTACGCCACATTTGCAAAGCATAGTATTTTTTTTTTTGGTGATGTTTATTATTATAGATTTCTCGTCCATTTTTAACCTCCATCCTTTGATTTTGGACATCTCACTTGGAATTTGATATAGAGAAATTCATAATATCATTACTGATAAAAGCTATCAATATGATAAATGGGTTTGAATAAGAATTGAGCTCTTATTTTCATTAAAAATAAAATTTGGTGTCAGTAATACCTTTTTGGGCATTAAAACTGCTAGAAATTCTTTTAGTGTTACATGCTTTAAAAGCGAACATTTTTTACATAATTTATGAAACTTAAAATTTTGTGTGTAAAGTTGGTTCATATCCAATCAATCATATTTGTAGTTATCATATGTTATTCTTCTCAATTCATGCTCATGTACAAACATATCGAGTGGATTGACGTAATTTCAATTTACGAGAGATAAAATCACACATATAACACCATTTTATGACAACTTGTTTCTACTTCTAAACAACTAGCATAAATTTTCTTACTAATAATGGAACAATTTTGTAAAAACTGACTTGTTTACTATATATATACTCCAACGCAAATGAGAATTGAGATATATCTCTATGTGTATAAAAGAGGTATACACACAAATCTATTTAGTATATGAATTTTTTTAATTTTATTTTATCTTTTGAGCTTTTTGGCATTTTAGTGTAAAAAAGTTAAATGTAAAACGCAAATATTATATGTAAAGCTTTAGTAATAATCTTCTAAAGTCCAAAATATGGTTTAGGTAATTTTTTTTTATCAAATGGTTTAAGTAATTAGGTTTAGTTATGTTAACTTCCAGCTAAACCAAACCATGAATACCCAATTAACTTTAACTTATGGTTTTCCACTTGTTATGGTTTAGGTAATTTTTTTATCAAATGGTGTAAGTAATTAGGTTTAGTTATGTTAACTTCCAGCTAAACCAAACCATGAATACCCAATTAACTTTAACTTATGGTTTTCCACTTGTTGAATGACTCATCCATGCATGGGAGAGGGGGGGGGGAGGGGGGTTTTGAGTTTGAGTATGCTGTATTTTTGTAATATATATCTATATTAACATTTTTGAAGTATCTTTTGGAAAGTATCCTTTTATTTTGTATTATTTGCAATCATCAACCCTTGCCATTTCTATAATTTTATTAACTATAAGGTTTAAATTTGTAAAAGATCTACAACTACTTTGATTTTCCTAAGATATCTCCCTAATAAATTGAATATCTCTCAAAAATATCTTTATATGATCTTATTTGTTTTAAAATTTATATTATTACATATAACATGTATAATAAAAATAATTTTTTCCCGCATATGTTGTAATTTGAATTTTTGAAAACGGACATATATTACTGAATCATAAAGAAGAAAAATGTACAACGTCACACATTGACTACAAAATTTTAGACAATGGTTCAAAAACATTATAAATAAGACTAATATGCTTATAACTATGATTATATTTGATTGAATGGGTTTGAGTTTACATAAATTTGATTGAACGGGTTTGACTTTATAGAAATATGATTATATTTTTTTCTTACGGGTTTGACTTTATAGAAATATGATTATATTTTGACTTTACACACAAAATATTTTAGTCTAAAATAAAATGAGTTAAATGAAAGATGTTACGCCATCATCATATCATTATTTGAAATATTGTACATACTTTATTAAGTTGATTAAATTACGGTTATATATAACAAAACAATTTGTCATGTTGTATTCCACATGTTAAATCATATAATTAACAATCACAATATCATTGTACAATCTTAAATACTTAAAAATTAATAAACAAATACAACTTAAAAAAAATATTAGTTACAAAAAATTATCCAACGAGCTTATAAGTAATAAAATTCACAATCAAAATACAGCTACACAATTTTAAACACTAAGCAAAATTTTTAAAAAATATATAATTTAAATATAAAAATTTTAGTAAAAAAATCGTCCTGCGGTGTACCGCGGGTTAAAACATAGTATATATATCATAATTGACTATTGTGAATGCTGTAAATGGTAAAATTACTCGCACAAAACAAAGTTAATCTAAGCTAAACTTAACAAAAACCTATCTAATCTAATATTGTAATAGTTGAAACTAAACAAATCGTCCTTTTCCAACCATTGGTGTTTGTTTTTGCTAAAAGCTATATAGGTCAGATCAGACTCAGACAGAACTCCATACAAGAAAAAAAATACATTCATCTGACCAGTTTGTACTTTCGATACCATCTGAAAGAATAGTTTATTGTAGTAAAATTTTGGAAAATTCCACCGGAGATATCGATGAGATTGGTCTCAAACGATTACCTTTAATATGTATAAATATTTAAAATGTTAACCATTAACTAAAAACAAAATTATTTCAAGTTATAACCATTAACCAAAGATTTATCAAATGGATCTTTGTGTGCTCGAAACATCACAGTCGTGAGATGAAACCGTCCCCTGTTATAAAAACACAACACAACCAAAGCTCTCTCACTCATCTTTCCATAATATCCTCTTATTTGGTTACATAAAAGATTACAAACCATAATACATAGTTACACTAATCACTCCCTTTTATTCGCAGTTTTCGATTTAATCCGATACAAACACGACGGATTTGGTTTGATTTGATTTGTAAGATGAAGGACATTATAGAAAAGGGATACTAACCCATAGAGTAAGAAGGTGTTGGCAAGTTAATGACAGTGGTCTTCACTTTAGTCATCAAATTGATGCTATTTGTCACACCTTGTGATCCTATTCCACTATCCTTAAGTCCCTGTGTATTCCAATCCATAACCGAGTTAGCTGACCGGTCATGACCAAGGTGAAAAAACAAGTCTAGAAATTGATTATTTACCTGGAAAGGGAAGTGGTCCGGTCCACGAGCTGGTGCAGAGTTGATCTGAACAGTTCCTGTCTCCATTGCATCACTGATCAGTATTGCCTTGTTGATATCTTTAGTGAATACACATCCCTTCAAATAAAAGTGTTTTGAGTAAGCTCCGGTTAAGTGCAAACTAAAATAAACCGGACTAAACAAGCCTAAATAGACAAACCTGGAGGCCAAAGTTACTAGCATTGCAATGATTGATGCCTTCTTCAACAGAACTGATCCTCAAGACGGGCACGACTGGACCGAATGGTTCCTCCCACGCGATCCTCATGTCCGGTCTAACATTGTCCAAAAGCAACGGCCAAATCAAGTTACCTTCTCTTTTATACTCTTGGCAAAAGGTTGCTCCTTTCTCCTTAGCATCCATCACTAATCCTTCAATGAAATTAGCTGAAGACTCCGATACCACGGCTGTGATATCGGAGTTATCTTCAGGCGGTCCAACCGTGAGTTTGGCCACTTTAGCTTTCACTTTCTCAACAAGTTCATCTGCCACTGATTCCATCACTAGTACTACCTTCACCGCAGTGCACCTCTGCCCGCTGGTTAAGGTAGATAAAACCCGCGGTTAAGCGCAGAAACTTGATAGAAATAACCGTTAATTAATACATTCATTGTAGCTAGTTAGCTAGATTACCTGTAAGAGAATCCTCCTTTGATGATGTTGGAAGCAACTAAGTCAAGATCAGCATCCTCCAAGACAATGCATGCATCTTTACCTCCAAGTTCCATTTGAAGAGGGATCATACCAGCTTTCTTAGAAATTGAGATTCCGGTATCACCACCAGTGAAACTGAAACCGGTCATCCAACATTTTAGTAGTTAACAGGACATAACCTGTTTGTTGAATGTGTATACATACCTAATGCAGTTAACAGCAGGGTGCATAGTGAGGAAATCGCCAATCTCAGATCCCTTTCCAGTGATGCAGCTGATAAGTCCTTTTGGGAAACCGGCTAAGTGAAAGCAATGTACCATATGAAGGCAAGAAACAGCTCCCTAAAAGAAACAGAGACCGTTAAAAAAGACTGTTCATAACATCAAATTTAGAACATTGTTAAGTTTTGTAGCTACTTGAGTTGGAGGTTTGAGGACAAGGGAGTTCCCGGCTATCAAAGCAGGAGCGATCTTTGATACAGCGAGATTGACCGGATAATTGAATGGAGGAATAGCCAAAACCACACCAAGAGGAATCTGTAGCTCAGAAAAGAAACACATAATATGATCAAAACATTAGTTAACTCTAACCATTGATGTAGACATATGAATGATGAATCGTAGAGATTATACCTTGGAAGTGAGACAGTACTTAGTACGGTCATTACCGGGGAAGCTATCGGATAGCAGAAACTTCCCTTCACCTAAGATCCTAACACCTTCTTCAGCACAATAAGAGATCAAATCTCCAGACCTCACAACCTTTCACCAAAACCAAACATCAGAGATCTGCCAAAGAAACTGATGCAAAAAGAGAGAGAGAGAGGGAGAGTGAGACCTCAGTAACAGAATCTTTGGCAGGTTTAGCGATTTCCTTGACAAGAGACTCAGCCATGGGAGCTTTGTTGTCCTTGAGGATCGCAGCAGCTTTGTGAAGAAGCTCAGCTCTTTTCCAAAGAGGAGTCTTTGCCCACGACTTCTGAGCAGATTTCGCCATCTCCATCACCGCGTTCACTTCTTCTTGCGTGCATGCTGTGTTTAACAGAAAAAACAGAAACTATCTTATCTTGAAATCCTCTGCTTTCACTTCCTCTGTTTTCTCTTAGGAGATTCTTAGGTTGTTTATCTTAATTTCCCTTTTTTCAACTGTTTTATCAACTATTCATATGTAGAAGATCTCAAGTTTTGGTGAAATCAAGAAAGCATGAAATTTTATAAGACATTAGTGAGAAGACATTACCTTGAACCTTGTACTGTGGCTTCCTTGTGGCCGGGTTAATGATGGCAACACTCTTACCAGAGGAAGAAGTTTTCCACTCTCCATCAGCGTAGTATTTGTAGACTTCTCCATCTAGAATCTCTGCAAACAATCCAGTCCCAGCCATTGTTGTCTGAAAACAAAACCTAAACGCAAAGAACACTAAGTTGTGTTTTGTGTGTCTGTTCACACAATGTATATATAGCCAAAGAGACAAAAACAAAAACAGAGAAGAAGAAGAAGAATAAGACTCTCTCCTCTGTGTCTCGCTTCTTGAGTGTTGAAAGAGAGAGATAGGAATTGAGTTTAATGATAGGTTTAATGGAAGGAGTGGTGAAAGAGCAAGAAAGGTAGATAGATAAGTGAAAATCTTGAAAAGGATAAAGAAAGGAAGATGAAAAAAAAATTGTATGGTGCAGAAATGAGAATGAGAAGAGAGTTTCTTGGTGTGTGATCGTTTTGTTGGTTATTATTGAATAGCTTTGGTCCTACATCATTGGTTTATACACAACCACAAAGCATGTATTTGAATTCATACACTAACAAACATGCATGTATTTAACTCCCGATGTCCGTTTTTTAAAATGGAATATTCCTTTTTTTTTTGTCAAAAAATATATGGGAAAGTTTTAAGAACATTTTAAATGATCTTTTAAATTCTTTACAATATGAGTAGATATGATTTAAGAATACATATTAAAAGCTACTAAAAACAAAAATATTAGCAATGAACACTAAAACTATATTACTAATGATTTTTTTTTTTATCAAACAACATACAAATTATAATTTCAAAAAATGGAAACAAAAATTATTTAGATAAAAAATAAAAAAAAAAGAGAAGAGCAATCTCGTTGGTGTAAGGCGAGTACCAACCTAGTATATATAAAAGTAAGAAAGCATCATGTATATAAAAGATAGCATCAAAGTAGAAGAGTAAGAAATCGTTCTCATCTTTTACTTTGACTTTAATTCCTTGTAGTTATAAGACCATGAACATTAGCTTTCCTACACGTTTGTCCCATACATTTTGACACAATATTTATTTTAAAAATAAATCATAAATACCTTTAAAGTTTAAAGTGTAGAAACGTCTCTTATAATAGGACCAATATAATTCGTCCTTCATAGCCACGTGGCTGTTGGTCTGTGTCATTTTTGGTAGCTGTCTCGGTGTAATTAAACATACATACCTCTTTTTTCCACCGCCTAGTATATAATTGTAAAACTTATATCAATTAGTAATTTTGGGACTAAAATAGATTACTACTTAATAAATGGATTAATTCATCGATTATAGAGAGATTTGAATAATTTCTACAAAAAAAATTATCGAAAATAAGTTTTTGTTGTTATAATCAATATTCTTCTAAAAGTAAGAAGGAAATTATCATGTATAAAGATAACATCATAGGTTCAAAGTTTTGGATAAGGTAAAAATAAATTCTAAAAAATATTATAACAAAAATTAATGTAAAACTCAAGTAAAACAAACAACATAAAAGTCATAGGTTCATGAAAGAAATACAAATAATTTAGATGTTTTTGGTTGTTTCGCGCTTTTTTACTTTGTTCTCCTAATCTACGATATCTTATTCTTGTATAACTCTAAAATAGTTTGTCTAACTCGTTTTTAGAGTGCATGTTTACGAAGTTTCTTTTGTAAATTTTTTTTCTCTTGCTTGGATTACCAATCATAAAATATTATTTTAACTAATGTGTGTTTGAAAAAAAAGATACAAATAATTTACAAACTTTATATATCATCCAATAGCTAGTGATTAAGTGTCAAATTTGGAATGCACTAATATTTTCATATAGGTATTGATTTTGTGATTTTTATATTTTATAAAATGTAGACCATATATTCACTCAAAATGATTAGTTATATATAAAAAAAATGTAATATTTAAACCATAGAATTGTTTCCTAGTTCACTTGATAAATGACTTGGTAAACAACGAAATTGAACAAAGCCAAAAGCGGTTTTGGAACTACTGAACAAAACGTTGTTATCTTGGTTCAGTGCCTTACACGTGTTTTGTTTGTCTCTCATTTTATTATGTTGTCGTGACAATATTCATCACTATTACATTATTACGTAAAATTCAATTTTAGTTGTCATCAATAATATTTATGTTTAGTGACGTAGTAAATATAATTTAATATTTCCAACAATTATAAGAAATAAAAGTGTAGCTAAAAATATATGGCCTATATAGTATCATTTAAGAATTAAAGATTTATTGTCCAATATTCCACTATTCAGTCACCAAAAAAAAATAAAAAAAAATTATTCAGTCATCTTTTTTTTTTCTTTATAAATTATCAAAAATTTAAACGACGGTTGAGAGTGGGAAGTTTTTATACGGAATTCGTTATCTTTTTCGGGGAAACAAAAGATGATAAGATTATATATATGTATATATATATATATATATACTTTGAAGATGATCAAACATATTAATCTTTGTGATTTCAACCTTTTGAAATGCATGTTAACTGTTGATTAACTCTTAATTTAATTAACTCTAGAGAATCGCATTACACATGTGTTATCTTAGTAATATATATCATCTATCTATCAAATTGAGTACAATTCATAAAATTATGAAACCAACAACAACACAAAAATTGTAGATGAAGAGATGAGAAGAGAAGTAGAATTTCACCAAAAAAGCTAAGTCATAGTAGGTGAAGAGATACAAGAAGAAAAGTAGATGCTAAATCTCATCACATAATTATTTTTGGGTAGTTAAAGATGATCAAAGAACCACAAGAGTTTGGATAAAAGGACGATAAGAAAGAAAGAAATTAAAAAAGAAACTTGCAAAGTGATTAATTGATATAGGACCACAAAAACCATATCATCATAACATCAAGAGATCCCCACAATTACTTCCCACCAAAATTGGTATCAATCAGTCACTCTTCCCATTACTCTCGCGGACAAACTATAGCCTTAGAAATTTTAAGTTACATTTTGAAAGTGACTATCGTAAAAATATATATTTCGCTTGACTTATAATGGTATGTATTTACATTGTTTTTGTTAGGTGAAGTATGTAAAAGTTATAATTTCTGAAATTAGTCACTACAAATGTATTTCGTAAATTCTTTTTTTCTTTGTTCTTTCAATTTTACTTTAAGAACAAAAACCAAAAGAAAAAAAAAGTTTTATACTTTCTTGTTTTTGCCGGAATGAGTCATTGACATGTCATGTTCATTATCATGTATTTACAAACAAAATCTAACAAGTAAGAATCATGGGCTTGCACTATCTTTATCCATCCACTCGTCTCTATCTATCGGTAAGGCTTCGCTCGTCGTATCACGTACGTGTCTATGAGCCTCTTTTTTCTTCACCGGCTACTATCTTTCTCCTTCTATGTTTCTTATTAAGACTTTCTGAATACTAAAAATACATCAAGTAATCAAATTTTCCTTCCAATAATCAAAACTAATAAACCATTCCTTTTAATAATCAAAAATAACAATCAAATTTTTGTTATTTTTTACACCGGAAAGAGTTTGTTTGATAACTATTATACATTGATGATGACATAGATTTTTGAGTAATACCATATTAGGAATGTAGTCTAACATGTCACTTATATAGATCAAAAAGATTAGAAATCATTTTTGCGTAAAATTACTAATAATATTTAAATATAGGCTCTGATACCATGTTAGGAATGTGACCTAACTTATTCCAAAACTTAACGCAAAGAAGAAATATTTCAATATCCTATATATTATCCAAAAATCTATTTCATCTGTGGGATATTCTGATACTAAAATGCACAATTCCAACATTATCTTGGGAACTAATACTATGATTTGTATATGATCTTGACATTTTCTTATCATCACCATGAGTGACTATAGTCTATATATGGTTCTATGAGCATATCAAATGCTTACAACGTTTATAGTTTAAACTCACTCTTCGACCTATTTATAACTTAGATCGACATATATACAATATACTTGCTTTCATGATCTTTGTAAGTCCAAAAATAGTTTAATTCAAGTAATGGTTTAACTCGATGAAACCCATATGTGGGAAAAAGAAGTTATTCTGTATAACCCCTATTGTTTCCGGTTTATTTGGGTCAACATCAGATTCCGGTTTATTTCGGTTTAGTCACGGGTTACTAAACCCTAATATTCTGGGCTTTGTGTGTTGCAGAGTCTCAGAATCGGCTCTGTTTTCTCAATTCTCATCAGTTTTAAGTACGCGCCTCTGCTCCCGGAAGTGACAATGGTCCCACCGTCGTCACCTTCCAGTGGAATTGAAGCCAATGATCTTCAAACTACCTGGTCAACCGAGCCACGCAAGCGCAATGATGATCCTCTTGAGCGCTTTCATAACATCTTTATATAATTTCCCCTGTTTTGGTCTTCTTCTTATTCTCTGAGTGCTATGCTGATACATTCTAATTCAGTGGACCAGACATTGAGGTCACTCTGTTTCTTGGCATGGCTACAAATTGGTACCCACTACTAAAGAGAGCTCCTTTGTGAATTGTGATGATGCCACTTCACATCATACAATGATTTGCTCAAGAAAACTGATTTTTTTTTCATTTGATTAGTTCTGTAAACTGTTGTTTAATTGCATAATTGGTAGAAGAATCACAGTTAGAGTAATGGGTTAGATTAGATCTCAAAGCAGCACCAGAATCTGTGGAAAGTTCTAGGCTTTGAACATGTTGAAACTTGTAATTCTTAGGCTATTAACCTTGTGAGTGGTTTGTTTGGAAAAAGTTAATTGTGGGCCTAAACCATTAAAAGAATAGAAGAAACAATTATGAAAGTGGTCAACTTTGAGAACAAAGTTTGTGCCTTTGTGGTGCTCAATTCAGCTTTCTCTAATTTTGTGAGTTGTGACAATAACAAACTGATGTGGAGTTGTATTGTATCTTGTTTTTGATCAAGATTGTGACTTTTGCGGTGGGATCGTTCAAAATAAACCAGTAATAGTCTTCTTTAGGTTCTGGTGTGTGCAATTATTGGTGCCGAGATCTGAATTAATTTGACAACTCTTATCAGAAACAATTCTAAGATAAGAAAGTTTCTTCTTTTCTATCTTGTAGCCTTCTTGGCATTCTCAGTTTGGAATTTTTTTCTGTTTTGGGAGAAGAAGCTAACTGGATTTTATCTAAATTTTGTTAAACCAAAGTTTGTTATTTTGGAGATGGAGCTTGGCTTTGTTTGGACCATACGGCCACTTGTGTGTTAGTTCGATTTTTTGTTGTTACTCTTCTTTTTTGTGTCAGCACTCAGCATCATGCTTGAGAGTTGAGAGAGATGGAGAGGCAGATTGGCAGAATCATCATCACAAGTTCTGAAAAAGGACAAAACCTTTTCTGATGCTACTCACGTTTTCACTTCACAAGCTCCAAAAGAGTTTACTTGGGAAAACAAAAGTTTGACGAATGCAAAGCCAACTATGTTAGCATAAGAACAAACCCACTCCACTTCTGCCTCCTTGCGTGTATTTGAGTTGCTATTATTTTGAGAGAGAGAAAGAGAGAAGAAATGTCTACTTGTTTGTTGTGTCTTGTGTTACTGTTCTTCTCTGTTGTTGCAGAGGCAACGTATTATCCGGGAGGTTTCCACCATCTTTCTTCTCTAAGACAAAGGAAGAAGGCCTCCAAGTCAAAGCCAGAGTTCCCTTTTGAGACTCGTTACTTCCCTCAGAATCTTGACCACTTCAGTTTCACACCAGACAGCTACAAAATCTTCCACCAGAAGTACCTCATCAACAGCCGTTTCTGGCGCAAAGGTGGCCCCATCTTTGTCTACACCGGAAATGAAGGAGACATTGACTGGTTTGCTACAAACACCGGTTTCATGTCCGATATTGCTCCCAAGTTCCAGGCTCTTCTTGTTTTCATTGAAGTATGAATTTCAAAAACCATGTAATCTCATCTCGTGTATAATGAGACTCGAGATGTTTACAATGGTGTTTAATCTGTTTGTTTCATATTGTTGCAGCACCGGTTCTATGGAGAATCAATACCATTCGGGAAGAAGTCACATAAGTCAGCTGAGACATTGGGTTACCTAAACTCTCAGCAAGCTTTGGCTGATTTTGCGATCCTGATAAGAAGCTTGAAGCAGAATCTATCATCCGAGGCATCGCCCGTTGTTGTCTTTGGTGGCTCTTATGGTGGAAGTAAGCTCACACCTACCTCTTTCAATGGAATAATAAAATTGATAGTACCTCATTATTACTCATCATTTCTCATAAACTATGTTCTGTTGTGTGTCATGTCTTGAAACAGTGCTTGCAGCTTGGTTCAGGCTCAAATATCCCCACATAGCCATTGGTGCCTTGGCATCCTCCGCTCCAATACTTCATTTTGATAACATTGTGCCGTTGACGAGCTTCTATGATGCCGTTTCTGAGGATTTCAAGGTACTGTATGCTCTGTTTCCAGCAATTTTCATATTAAAGTGACACTAAAATGAACTTTTTTTTATGTGCAGGATGCAAGTATTAATTGTTTTAAAGTCATCAAGAGAAGCTGGGAAGAGCTAGATGCACTTTCAACTATGAAAAATGGCTTGCAAGAACTCAGCAAAAAGTTCCGAGCTTGCAAGTAAATAATTCTTTAAAGCTTATCTTTAAACTTGCAGTGAAGTTTATTGTCTGTTATCTAAGCTCTCTTAAAACAAAGCTTAAACGAATCTATTTTACTTGAATTGCAGAGGCCTTCATTCGATATATTCAGCCAGAGATTGGTTAAGTGGAGCATTTGTTTATACAGCCATGGTTAATTATCCAACTGCAGCTAATTTCATGGCGTCACTGCCTGGTTATCCCGTGGAGCAGGTGAGATATTTATTACGCCAAAGTGTGTCATCGAGTATACTATTTTCTTGACTTGTTTTCTTTTTCATCAGATGTGTAAGATCATCGATGGGTTCCCTCGAGGATCCAGTAATCTTGACCGTGCCTTTGCTGCTGCAAGCTTATACTACAACTATTCGGGATCAAAAAAATGCTTCGAGATGGAACAACAAACTGATGATCATGGACTCAATGGTTGGCAATATCAGGTAATCTCATAAATAGGATTTTCATCTGTATTCAAAGAATGTATGAATAGAGTTTGAATGAAGTTTAGACTGTCCTTACTGATCATTTGGGGTTGAATGAAGTTTAGACCGTCCCTTAGATAGGGATAGAACATGTTCCAATGGATTTGCAGACTCTAGAGCAAGACTTGATTTATGTTATGAAACTATAAATGACACAATATGATTATTGAATGGAAACAGGCGTGCACAGAGATGGTGATGCCAATGAGCTGCTCGAACCAGAGCATGCTCCCTCCTTATGAAAATGACTATGAGGCATTCAAAGAACAATGCGTGAGTAGATACGGGGTCAAGCCTCGACCCCATTGGATCACCACAGAATTTGGCGGAAAGGTCAGTTTTTTCCCTTTCCCTCCATTTGATGATTTGATCAGTTTCTTTAGCTGTGAAATTCAATATCAGATCTTTTGGTTATCTTGTGCAGAGCATAGAGACAGTATTGAAGAGATTCGGAAGCAACATCATATTCTCCAATGGATTGCAGGATCCTTGGAGCCGTGGAGGGTAAGTAGTAACTTCTCATCTCAATGTGTACAAACATCATTTTAATGTTGTAGCTTTTAACAGATCGGTTTTATCATCTAATTTCAGAGTTCTGAAGAACATTTCAAGCAGCATCATTGCGCTTGTAACCAAGAAAGGTAACTTTTGTTATGTTTATTAACGTTGGGGAAGTTAGTCATACACAGATTGTGCAAAAATTAGAAACCTGACATTGTTTTGTGTGAAACAGGAGCTCACCATGCGGATCTCAGGGCTGCTACAAAAGGTGACCCGGAGTGGCTGAAAGAGCAGAGGAGGCAAGAGGTTGCCATTATAGAGAAATGGATCAGTGAGTATTACAGAGATTTGAGAGAGGAAGAATAGTAAACAAAGAGTAATACCAGACAAACAAGGTTTATTGCACTAAATCTAAATAAAGACATTTGTGTACTGTGTTTTAGATTCAGTTCTTGAAACAAAGTAAAAAACTACACTTGTGTCGTTGAAAGATATCGGGCAGTTTCGTAATTACCAAAAGATGTGAGGAAGTACGTAATTACTAAAACATGTGAGGATATCTCGTAAATAATGAAAGACGTGAGACAGTTTCGTAAATAACAAAAGATGTGTAAAGAATGATATGGGTCAATTTATAATTATCGAAAGATTTGGGCCTATTTCATAATTACCAAACAAAATTCGTGGACGATCACGTTATAGTTACCGAAAATCTTATGGGCAATTTCAAATTAACAAAAAGATGTTGGGCTACTTTTTTTCCTTACACTATGGCCAATTTTGCTCTAAAGACTGTGAAATGTGATCTGATCGATAAAACTTGAACATTGAGCTTTCGTCACCACAGCAATGGCACGGAGGTCTGGAAATTGCATGAGATGTCTAGTGATATTCTCGGTGGTATCAGCTCTAATCGTATGTGGACCTGCTCTTTATTGGAAATTGAATAAGGGTTTCGTTGGATCTGCTCGTAGCAACTCCATTTGCCCTCCTTGTGGCTGTGATTGTCCTCCTCCGTTGTCTCTCTTCCAGATTGCTCCAGGTACTGTGATTTCTCAAACTCCAATTTAGCATCTGGGTTTTCAATTTGGTCATAAATGTTAAATCTTTCTATATTTCTCGAATGCTTAGATCGTGCTCGGAACCATCTGTGATGAATCTTTCAATTAAGCTACGGCTTTTACATTTAATAATTCATTGTATATGCCATAGGAGTCTGAATTACTAATAAAGTTTCATTTTTTGATTGCAGGGCTTGCAAACCTCTCTATTGCAGGTTAGATTTCGTTCCCAAGCTTGTTTCTTCAGTTTCTCTAGTATAGTGTGTCTTTACTGATTTAATATGAATGAGAATGGCTCTCTGATGATACCTCAATGAAGACCATTATTGAATCATTTGATACCCTAGGAATCTGGTGAATCATTGATGGGTGTAGCTATTTTTCTTAAGGTTACTTTAATTGGGTTTTCTTGATCAGACATGGGAGCCTGAGATTCTCTTATCTGTTGCATTATGAAACTTTTTTAACAAATAGTTGTTACGGTTATCTGTTTTTAAGATGTTCGTCTTTTTAGTCCATTGGAAATGAATATTGACTTATGTTGTGTATCAGGATGTGGAGGTGATGATCCAGAGCTCAAACAGGAGATGGAGAAGCAGTTTGTGGATCTTCTCACGGAAGAGCTGAAGCTGCAAGAAGCAGTTGCAGACGAGCATAGTCGTCACATGCATGTTACACTTGGTGAAGCAAAAAGAGTTGCTTCACAGTACCAAAAGGAGGCTGAGAAGTGCAACGCTGCCACAGAAATTTGTGAATCAGCTAGAGAGAGAGCTCAAGCGTTGTTGCTCAAAGAGCGGAAGAATACTTTTATGTGGGAGAGGAGAGCTCGGCAATCAGGTTGGGAAAGTGAGTAAGTAATCCACAGTTTAGTGACTTCTTCTCAGTCTACTCTGAAGAGCTTCTTGATGGAAGCAAACTATATTTTCTCTTCCGCATACAGCTCATGAGAACATGGGAATCGCTTAATTCTCAAGGCAATGTCTTTATCTTTCATGTTCTTTTATGTATGTAGGAGTTTGTTGTTTTGCTCTTGGATCTAAATATAGCTAAAGAAAGTGTTAGCCTTGTATTGACTTTTCTTCAGATATATAATTTGTCCAGTCACATTGGACAACAAGTCACCGACTTCTGTATTTTATTTTTCATCTTCATTGGCAAACCCAACCATCGTTTTCTCATCAGCCAAAGCAAACATATATAATTATGCTATGTGTTGGATTATGTATTTCTTGAGATTTGCATCTGGTTGACTGATTAGATTTTTTGAGGATTTGTATCGAATGGCCTAACATAAGTTGATCAAGAGTCGTTTGAACTCTGTGTTTCTTCTTTGTAAAGACTAACAGAGACTTTTCAGATGTTAAAGAAACATGAGAGTTTGTGAAGAGGGACAAGAGCAGAGAAAGAGACAAAACTGGACAAGTCAAGAAAGGGTTGACATAATGCAGCATATGATAGCTCCAGGTATTACGCAGCACCAACTTTCAATATTCATTCATGCACAAAAACAGCTGCTTTTTTCAGTTTATTTGATTTGTTTATTTTAGTGTCAGCTATTAATAATACTCTCTTTGCATTATTCTAATGCTCACATGGACAGATTCCTTAAAGTTTTTTATTAACGCTTTAGATCTACCATTAAAGAACAGATCTCGGTTCAGTGACTTCTGCAAACCGTCTAGACCCATGTGGGTTGTCCAAACTCTATAGCTTGAGGCTATTTGTTCTATATTCAACTTATTATGTGGTTATGTTTCTTTTGTGTTCTTCTCTGAAGCTTCCTTCGTGGACTTCTGCTGTTTTTTTCTAACTTTGGAATAGTTTTTGTATATCTCTGAACACAGAGAACGCAAATTCTTTTTTTCTTAAATGGAAGGTTCCATGAACAAGCGAGGATACGAATGCAGTCAAGAGGATACAGACAAGTTGCCTGAATCAAAGAGACAAAAAGTGCCTGCTTTGGCAAGGTAACTTCCTTAAGGATTTTCTGTCACTTTCGAGTTCAAAGTAGTTGCTGAATGGTTAAACATCACAACTATTAAAGACGAACATACTTCATTTATCAGTTATTTACTCCTTCTGTGTTGAGAAATATCCTCTGTTGTAAGATGTTTTCTTGTAAGGTCTCAAAATTTTGTTGTTACTTTTCCAAACCTCTCGATTCGCTTTTACTTTGTTGATTTTCTTATGTCTTATAATTTTTTTTGTACAGTGTTATTGTGGAAGCTGTCAAGGTAGATAGTTTGCAGAGGCTTTGCTCGTCTTTGGAGCCATTGTTTCGCAGAATTGTAAGTTTTTATTCTACTCTCGTAAACATGTATATTATTGCTTCTAGAGTAAATTGTGAGATACTTGCGGAGTTGTGAATTTGTTACGGTGTGGGCAAACAAACAGGTTAGTGAAGAGGTGGAACGAGCTTTATCAAGATTGGGAAATGCAAAGTTAACATCGAGGTATTTTCTCCCGTGATACCTTTCCTCTTGAAATGGCTCGGTAGTCCTTGTAGTGTTTGAGTTTCTGGTTAAACCAACATAAAATCTCCAGGTCACCTGAACCAAAGAGGATCCAAGACCGCAATGGAAGAAATCTGCAACTTCACTTTAGGACGCGAATGCCTCCTCACTTATTCACAGGTGGGAAAGTCGAGGGAGAGCGAGGCTCAGCAATTCATGTGGTTCTTATAGATGCAAACACTGGAAATGTAGTTCAAACAGGAGAAGAGTCGACTTCAAAGCTGAATGTTGTAGTGTTAGAGGGAGACTTTAACGATGAAGACGATGAAGATTGGACGAGAGAGCACTTTGAGAGCTTTGAAGTGAAAGAGCGAGAAGGGAAACGCCCAATCTTAACCGGTGAGACACAGGTGATGCTTAAGGAAGGTGTGGGAAGTTTAGGAGAACTTACTTTTACCGACAACTCGAGTTGGATAAGGAGTAGAAAGTTTAGGCTTGGTGTTAAGCCTGCCCCAGGGTATGGTGATAGCTTTCTCATTCGTGAAGCCAAAACAGAACCTTTTGCTGTCAAAGATCATAGAGGAGAACGTGAGTTTTTAACATATATTGTATTGACACGTAGAGAGTTGTTACTTATAACTTGGTAACAACTTGGGTCTGTCTTCTAAAATTTCATTTTCTTTAACAATGTTTTGCAGTATACAAGAAACATTATCCACCGGCTGTACATGATGAAGTCTGGAGACTGGATAGAATAGCGAAAGATGGAGTGTTACATAAGAAGCTGTTGAAAGCTAATATTGTGACAGTCGAAGACTTCCTTCGACTCCTTGTTAAGGATCCACAAAAGCTGAGAAATGTAAGCATATCTATCTGTTAATGTGAAATAACCGCCAACTTTACAAAAGATGTATACTTGATAAATATTCATGTTTCTTTTTCCCGTGATATTATAGTTGCTTGGGAGTGGAATGTCGAATAGAATGTGGGAGAATACGGTTGAACATGCAAAGACATGTGTATTGGGTGGAAAGCTCTATGTGTATTACACAGACCAGACTCACGCTACAGGTGTTGTCTTCAATCATATCTATGAATTCCGAGGCCTTATTGCAAATGGACAGTTCCTGTCTCTGGAGTCTTTTAACCATGACCAAAAGGTAAAAACAGACATACTTCTGTGAAGATTTGAAAACTGTTTCTTGGTTATTAAGCTGATCATTGGTGTTAGCTCACAGATTTCAGCAGACATTTTGGTGAAGATGGCTTACGAGAACTGGCATAAAGCTATTGAATATGACGGAAAGCTATTGAACTGCTTACCAGTCGCCGAGAAGGAAATAAAAAGCTTACCGGAACCAAAAATGGCCACAGCTCAAAACCATCAACAACTGCATAACCAGAATAACAGGCAAACTGTGCAATGCCATTCAAATGCTATTACCTATCCACTGGTCCCTCAACAAATAGAATATCCTCAGTTTGTGCAGCAACATTGCAGCCAATTATTACCCTCATTCCCTTGCAACGTACAGGACTACAACAGGTCAGTGGAAAGTTCCAATGACTCAAGCTCATACAATGGAGAAGACTGGTGTCGACCAAGAGTTGCAGGACAAGGTCTTGAAGACATTTTCAGTGAAGAAATCAGACTTAGGAGCTCTGAGATGCTTGAGACTGATGATATGCAGAGACTGTTGAAGACGTTTGGGATCGGTGTGAACACTGTAGGAACACAAGGCGGGTTTGGTCAGACCGATGAATCTTGTTATGGTTATAGCATCCCGTACCAAGCTCAGCTCGATAACACGTACAGAAGAGAACGTAACAGAGGCTCGGGGAAAGCTGTAGTGGGATGGCTTAAGCTTAAGGCTGCTTTGAGATGGGGTATCTTCATACGCAAGAAAGCTGCAGAGACGAGGCCTCAGATTGTGGAGATCGACTAACAAAAAAAGGAAGAAAGAAACAGAGCCTCTTGAGTGTTTTATATTTCTTCTTTGTTTTCAATTTCTTTTCTTTTAGCTAAATTTCGTTTTCTTCAAAGACAAATTCTATGAACAACATAAAAAGTTCATCTTTTGGATGAACAATCTAAGGATAGGGAGAAGTGAACTTTGCTTTGTATTACTTAATTATGTTTACTCTCTTATATTTCATGTTAACTTTTATTTTAAACCAATAGGATTCTTTGAAATCTTAAACCAATTGGATTCTTTGAAATCTTAAACCAAACCGGGGCTAGAATTTGACTAAACCGAAATTGGTTCTACTACACTGAAGCTTCCACTATAATGGAGACTCAGAGACAGTGGAAGAGTCACTCACTCATCAAAAATGGCGGAAAATGCTGGAAGCGACTCGAGCGAACTCGAAAGCATCACTTCATCACAGAGATCTTACCTAAAGAACTGTCCTTTCGCCGGCCAGGAAACTTCTCCGACGAAGTCGACGGATTCGAACAACACTGAGGTTCTTGGAAACCTGGTTTCGCCGGCGGTTCTGAAAACTCCGGTTCTCTCGTTCTCTACTCCGACTAGCCTCGATTCCAATAACGATGACGTCTTTCGTACTCCTCCTGAGAACGCTTCTCTCTCCTCTCCCGCTGATTCCGAACCTGGGATTAGGGTTTCTGGGATTAAATCTCAAAAAGGTTCGAATTTGAAATCTCCATATTCTTACGCCGAGACAACGCTTCTTTCTTCTCCACCGTCGGAAAATTTTAGGGTTTCGGTGTCGAATTCGAAATCTCCGTATTCTACGGCTGAGAAGACGCCTGTTTCTGCTTCACCGTCGGAAAGAGTTAGGGTTTTAGAGACGATTTTGCAGTCTCCGTCTTCTACGGCTAAGACGGCGCCTGTTTCTGCTTCACCGTCGGAAAAAGTTAGGATTTTTGAGACGAATTTGAAATCTCCGTGTTCTACGACTGAGACGGCGCCTGTTTCTGCTCCACCGTCGGAGAAGGTTAGGGTTTTGGAGACGAATTTGAAATCGCCGTCTTCTACAGCCGCCACGACGCCTGTTTCTGGTTCACCGTCGAATAAAGTTAGGGTTTTGGAAACGAATGGTCACTTTGATTCCGTGTCTCTGTCTTCTCCACCGTCTGTTGCTGGTGGTGGTGTACTAGGAAGCACCATGGGTTTGAAAAATCCAATTTTTGACTCTGTGGCTAATGATGGAGCTCTCAAGTCTCCTGAGAGAGTTCTTAATCTCGGTTCTGCGTCCGCAACTGAAGGGATCAAGGTCTCTAAAACGGAAGACTCTGATGGAGTTATACCTTTCAAGGAAATTATCGAAGCTCTTCTTCGTAACAGTAGAGAGGATCTCAATGAAAGAGATGAAAATGTCAGCTGTGTTGAGATTCTCAAACAATGTGGTTTGAAATTCCCCTAAATGATACTGATTTAGTAAGTATTATTGGCTTTTGGCTCGTCCTCTGTTTTAGTTTGTTCTTTGTTGTTTCTGTTTCGATATTACGCATTCAGATCTTACCTTTTTTTGTTGATATGAATGCGTCGGGAAAAAGTTGGGAGCTTCTTTGTAACGTTGCTTCAACTACAAGTAAATGATAAGTATTGTTGTTTGGAAATTTCCAAATATTTGGGATTTTTACAAGGCTAAATCCTATACAGATGATAACTTGTTCGCAATTGTCTTGTCGTCTTGTCTGTGCTTGCATTGGACCATTGGTTAGCATTGTCTGGGGAAAGTGACTTTGTGTAGTTACAACTTGCAAAGGAAGGAATCATCTATATTGTGTGTCTTCTACCTTCATAATCCAGCTCTAGCTTTTCTTGAATCTGAAGCAGCAATTTTGCTTAGTTTTCTTGATGCTTGGTTCATCGTTTTGTTGTTGGCTTGGTGGATTGTTGAGAAGTAGTTTCTCCATTGCGTTTATGAACTTTCGCATGTGCTTGATGTACTCAGGGTATGTCTCCAAGTTGCAATGCCCTCCTCCTTTAACCCACAACGGATCATACTTGTTCTTTGCAAGTTCCCACAATCGCTTCCCGTGTGAAATGTCGACAATGTCATCTTTTGCTCCCTGGCAATTTCGAAAAACCGAATTTAATCTTTTTTGCGCTCTTTGCTTAGTGAGAAAAGTGATGATTGTAAACTTACATGTATGACAAGAACAGGGCATGTCACATGGCGTATCTTGTCAATGTTCTGCAAAATTCCAGAGTTTGAGAGGCTGACCCAATAGTAACCAAAGACAAGAGAGAATCAAACTTACTTTGTACATATCGAACCAGAATGTCATTTTTACAGGATACAGAACTCTAAGGCCAGAGAGAATTCCGCTATGAAGAACAATCGCTCTTAGTCTCTTCAACCGAGATGCTAAGTGCAACGTTGGTCCGCTTCCAACGGATTGACCATACAGAATCAATTCCTCTTGCTTGACTTCATACTCGCTCCTTAAGCAATTGTACACAGCCTCGATATCGTAATACGTATTGCGCTCAGTTGGCTAAAGAACAATCAAAGGTTAAACAAAAGGAGCCAAAGCATGACAAATGTTTTGACATCTTGGAATGAAAATATCTCTTACCTTGCCAGTTGAAACTCCATAGCCTGAATAATCATAGCTGTTTCAATAACATATGGAAGAGGTTCAGGTTTCAGGATTCGTTCATCAACAAAAAGAAACATGTTTTTTTCGGGTTTTGTATGTATAAAAAACCTCATAATGTTGACGCGGAGATGAACCCGAAGCTCGATAAAGAGATCGACCAATAGGCCAAGATCCGCGGCATTGCCATGTGAATAAAGAATAGTGAATCTAGCAAAAGGGTGTTTCCAAAACGTGGCAATGACTTTGTTGCCGGATTTGGTGGTGAGCTGATGAACATCCATGCTTTTCTCCGGCGTAATCCCGGTGAACATAAGCTTTCCGGTCTCCTCGTTTTTACTAACGTCGTATGTTGGTGGCGGTGGGAAGAAAGCGAACTTAGCCGCCATGTTTGACGTCACATTACCCATAATTTTTCAAGAAAAAGGAAAAAAAGAAGAACTTTCTTTGAGAAAGGAAGAGAAAACATAAACCCCAAAATCTCTCCTTCCCTCTCTCTCTTTCGAATCTAAGAAAAGAAAAGAAGAAAAAAAAGAGTTTAAGAACTTTTTGTTTTGGTGGGTTTATGTTTTAAGGTATGAGAGAGAGGAAGGAGATAACAATGGAAGGTGATGGAGGAGAATATTTGGCGGGAGGAAGAAACTGAGATGTGTCGTTTATTTGTACTTATTAGGATCATGGTTCATCTGGTTATCTCTGGTTTAATTGAGCTTAGTAAAATCTGGTTCATTGTTGTAATTAAGCTTGTGTATATAATCTTAATTGAGTTCAATTGGTTTCAATATACATTGTAAAAGAAAATTACATAAAACACACATACTAAAACAAGTTTTATATAAAAATTAACAACGCACGATCATAAAATTACACAAATTATTTTTAGAACACAAAGACATTTTTATCTCCATTTAATTATGGACGAAAAACAATATTTGTGAATACTTGGGATTAGTGAAGGATGTCACACTTAAAGACTCCTACAATGAATTTACATTGAGAATCAAGTTAATATTATATTCTTCACTAATGCATATTTGATAGTCTTAGTAAAGACTCCATCTTAGAATCATAGTTTTGGTTCACCTTATGCCTCGTTTGCAACATCTTGCTCCAAAGTCAAAACTAAAGTGCTAAACATTGTTGGTGACTTGAAAAGATCTTAAAATCAATATAACCAAGAATTTATTACCTACAAATTTTGCAAAGTATTGCATACATACTTGAGAGGTATGTTTAAGAATATCTATATATGAGATTCTTCACTAGATTTTACAAAAAATAATATTGCCTATGAGGTAGATAAAAAGATTATGTTCACTGTACGTATACACCCACATATTTATGAAAAACTTACACATTTTTTTATCTTTATATCTCTAAATTGTAAATTGTACATACACTTATACACTTACAAAAGATTATGTTCACTGTACGTATACACCCACATATTTATGAAAAACTTACACATTTTTTTATCTTTATATCTCTAAATTGTAAATTGTACATACACTTATGCATATATAAAAAAAACAAATTAATTCATGTAAATTCATATAAATGAGATTCTTCACTAGATGAGAACATATGTATATATCACTATGGTCATTTAACTTTTTGTAAAATGTAATTAAGACTTTGTGGTGACATATAATTTCTTATAAAATGTATGATTTTTTGATGAAAAATAAAAGATAAAAAAAAACTATTGTGTAAGAAAATACTATCAATACGAGCTAGTGTTTCTAAAAAATTTGTAATCTAATATTATCAAGGATTCCGTCTACATTTAGATGAGATCCAAAAAATCTTCTTGATAAACTTTACAAACCTCAAGATGACCAAATAAGTTTTAAGATTGATAACTTGAGAAGAAGTACGGAATCTAACTAATGAAAATGAATGGTCAACAAACAACGAACCCATTTATTTACAAGATGCTAAAACTTTTCCTTGTACTTTTTAGAGTATCTTGATTTCAACATGATTTTGATTCAATGTCAAGTGTCTCCTTTTTTATAGTCCTTGCTAATTATGCCTTTATTATGTAGATTTGTTATCTTCTTTTTTCGTCAACGATTTGTTATATGAGTTGACGAGAAAAGAAGTTTTATATGTAAAATTGGTCATGTGTTTGTTCTGTTCAATTTGAAAGTAATTTATCATACAACCTTGTGATAGTTTCAATGATTTTAAGAAAAAGAAATTACATAAAATAAAAGAAAATAATTAAACATGATAAAGTAATAAAGTAAGGACCAAAATTTAGTACAATGAAATGTAATAAAGTTATTTTCTTATTACTTTATTACATTTAATTATGATTACATTTACTATAAATGCCTCAATACCAAAATTTCTACTTTTAAAAAGAAAAAAGTAATTGTTTTTTTTTATACTATTGAATAATTTTATTTATGGTAAAAGTTTTAATAGTCTACCTTTTTTTTCTGGAAAATGTAAACTACCTTTGGTACGTTAATAATAATAAGTAATAACCAATTTCGTAAATTTACTTGTAATTTGTAAAAAACAAAGGGAATTATATCCAATATATTTTCTCAACAGTTTACCTTTTGTCTCAAATGGTAAAAGACAAATATAAAAAAGCTGTGTAAGAACTATTCAGATTGTCTGTGTTCAGACTTCATTCCACAATCAAAATTGCAAGCATCTACAGATTTTAGCATATCGGCCTCATCATTTTCCTCACTCCACCTCTCTCTCTCTCTCTACCTCTCGTTCTAGCACATTTTTTTACCTCACATGGACTCTCTCAGGTCAGTTTGGTGTCTCGCTCTCAGCTGTTTCCGGGACAACTTCCACAATTTCTGGAGGGTTTAACAAAGGGATTGGACTGTTACCGCGTTCACTAGTCGAGCTACTGCTATTGATCACTTCACTTCCCACTGGCTTATGAGAAACTGTAGGTAGTGTATCAGCAGGAGCGATAAGTGAATGCTCTTCTGAATGTTTCGGCTTGTTCAGAGCTCGACAGTGAGGACAGTAGTAAGTAATGTACGGGAAGTCCTCTTTCCGGGCGAGCCCTGCATAATGAGAGACATTGTACACTTGAATTAGTAACTGACATTGTATCTTGTGAATTGTAGTAGAAGACAAAAGAGAGAGATAATGGCTCACTCACCGTTATGCATACGGCAGTTTCCACAGATAAGCGCGTATGACTGAGTTGGATCTTCACCTACAAGGAGAGCCGCAATGCGTGAGATCCAGCTACCATCATGAGCAGCATGTCCCTGAGGATTATAATGCTCAAACACCATCTGTTGGTTTTGCTCTGTGTCAGTGATGATTCTTTCGCTTGTTCCCGAATGGTTAGACTCATTATCAGAATGATGCGTTGGAGTGGTCCCAGCACTGGTGCGTCTTGTATTTGGTTGTTTACGGTTCCTGAGCCCTTTTGAGTGTTTGGCATCCATGCCATTGCTCTTGCCTGCGGTGGGGTCAAGTTGGGAGTCATCTCCTACAAATACTTTTAAGCCTGACTCAGCACCCAACTTGGATGCCAGAACAGTTGCAGCAGCAGCCTTTGCAGCTGGGTCAGGGTCATACCTCTGATACACAAAAATAGTCATGTTAAAACAAGTTCCAGTCGCAGTAGTGATAAAACCCACAGTAACAAGCATATCTTGAGATATATCAGAAATTTATTGCTTTTTAAAGTTCCTGAACATATTGCAAGTCTACGCTACCAGTAGAAGAAGTAATTTCAGAACTCACATGTGCAGTTCTTCCTGTCAGTTATTTGTATCATTTCCAATTAACTCAACTTGGGACACAAATGAAACTATGAATCTTGACTAACACTCAAGTTAAGATTCAAAACCACCCTTTATCCAGTACAACTGAAAAAACATTGCCTAACACATACAGCCACTAGTTTGACAGTGACAAAGCTAGCACACATCGAAAATGAGCAAAATAGAGACTCTCAACAAGGATAACACTTGTCTAAGGGCTCGACTATCTTCAAGGAATGCTAATCCAAATTTTCGATACCATGCTCTTTGCTTAGTTTAAATTTACGACTATCTCTGAATGCAACAAAGTATAAAGATAAGTAGTAATATAAAATAGTAATGAAAAGGGACCACTACCCACAACAAAGCTAGAGGATTACGTACAACAATCTATTAAGTGATCTGTATGGCTATCAGAACTTGGTAAAGTAATGCAAGCAAGTACTGACGGGAGCAAACATCAAAACATGACGATGGAAATAAACAGGAGAACCAGGAACATGACATTGGTCCTAGTCTCACTCAAACCAAGCGCAGATCAATATACTAGCCTCGGCCACACAAAAACTTATCTATAAGAAGTGTATCTTACCTGAATAAGTTGCTGAGTTATGTAATAATTGGTCCTCTCTTTTAACTCATTGATCTTCCCAAGCATTTCTGCTTGAAGCTTTTCCAAGGTATGTTGATCTCTGCGGTCACCTAAACCACACCATTTCCAACACAAAAAGACATATCAAGACACCAATCCAAAGACAAAAATGCTAACTTTATACATGAAAATGAGCATATGAAGACTCACACATCCTCCAGAAGCCAACAAATGACGAATAGGCAAGAAAAGCAAGAGCAGGCAAAACAAACATAGGCAAGATCCTGAAACTCCTCAGTTTCCAATCCAAATCCTCATTTCTAGTAGTTATGATTGCATAACCCACTGCAATTATCTGTAGGCACAAAAAAAAAATGAAAACTGTTCATGAACTGTTCTCACTACACAACAACACTAAACCGTAAACTTCAACATAACGCAACAAAGGCAAAATCTTCATTAACAGAAGAAGAAGAGAAGAGAAGACTAACCTCGAAGAAGATAGAGAAAGCGATGAGATTTCTAATGAAGCTCCTCCTCGTAATCGATCTACGTTTCATTCTATTCCGAACAGTCAATTCCTCCTTTGAGATGTTCTTAAGCCTCTTCTCGAAATCATCACCTCTAACCCTAAAAATCCCATTCCAAATACGCGAGAACCAACCTTTCCGCTTCGTCTCCTTCTTATTCTCGCCGGAAGCGGAGGCGGAAGGTAAAACGGCAGAATCAATCTGCTCGCCGCCGTTATCAACCACCGCTCTTTCGTGATCCTTCTCTCCCACCGCCATATCCGACTTCACACTACCAACTATTCGAAATCAAACTTACACAGGATCCTTCGTAGATGAAAGTTAGGAAGTTGGAATCGTATACTTTGCCGAAGTCTTCTCCTGATCTGAGGATACGTTGAAGAAGGAGAGACTTCTTCGAATATCGTGAAGAAGAGGACACAATGGGATACTTCGCTCTCTGCTAAAGTTTTTTTCTTCCCCCCTTCGAGGGAATTGCTTAAACGAGTAATAAACCTTATTAATTTTGATTAGTGAGGGGTTTAAAGAGACTCTTGATTTTTAAGATTTTTTTTGAGTTAATAATTAAAGAGAAGATTGAAAAAAAGAAAAATATGTATAAGAATTTTCTGTCAACTATATATGTACTATATAATTAAAAACTGTGTGTATAAATAATACAGCAAGAATATAACTTAATTAATTAACAATCACATGCTATGTTCAAATTTTGAATAAATCTTTAATACAAACTTTTGGTAAAAATCTAAGCAAATTGCTCTTAAAGGATTGTTTTTTTTTTTGATCAACTAAGAAAAAAAAATATTGTTTTTAAATATCAAATATTTTAATGGAATTTTGGCTGGTTTAAAAGTTACAATGCAGTTAAAAAACCTCAGATTGGATCAATCAAATCAATTAAAAAGAGAAATCATCTCCAACAATCATGGTGTGGAAAGTTTAAACAGTAGATAGACATATCATATTTTTCCAACTCTTTTTTCATTGTCTTCTTGTCCTTTATAAGTTTACTAATAAGAGCTTCAACAAAAATACAAAAAAAAAAGTTACTTACCCGTAACATGAGTCACACAATAATACGTGTTTATAATTTTTTTCAACTAATCAATCAATACGTGTTTATAGTTGTACTTGTATACTTGTATGGTATCCATCCACCTCCTAAATTAATAAAATGGTAAGTACATTAAAGCCAATACGTGTTTAGATTAGTCGTATCAATTATTTACTTCACGCGCATTCTCTATTGCCACGATTCCGGACGACTAACAAAGTTATTTCCTTTAGGGCCTGACGAGACCCGACCGAACAACACGTTTTCATCAATCAATATATCGTATTTTTTTATATATGCTCCATGAAAGCTATACATTTTTGTGTGAACTAAATGTTCTCTATATAGTCTTTGATTTGGTTCTTCTATATACACTCTTCTATTTTCTTTGTGTCCTAAAAGAATCCTTAAAGGTCGATCAAGACATCGTACCAATACTATGAACAACGCCAAGTTTTCTATGTACGCACACAATCTTTTTAGTCTTCTTTATGTATTCTTCGTTCTATAAGAATCCTAAAGACCACCCATCGAGTATGAACTTCCGTTTGGGTTATGAATCGGTAAGAGTGTTGGCTGAGACACGGACCATTCGTACCAAACCTGCCCAACCAAACACGCATAAGTATATTGATTTGTCAATGTTGTTACGTTTGACTTCCTTTTTTATTTCTTTCTTTTTGACTATTTACCTTTTTGGAATCGCTACATCTCCAGAAGTGTGCTTCTATTGGAGACTCAGGGTGAAGTTGAACAGGTTTCATCAACGGGAAAAAGATTGGAGCCCTGCAAAGTAATAAACATGTAAATTCATAGTTAAGTGTCTTAAAAGTTTTGAATTTCACAAGAACAAAGTGGTTCGGCATTGAGATAATATTACCAGCCATACAGGTCTGGTGTTGCTCTTGTAGGCTCGATACTAATACGGACATCATCATAGAGGACAGCTTCAAAATAGCCAGCAAATCCTAGTCACACAAGTTAATTGACCGCATATCAGATTTGGTTTCTTTGTTAGAGAGAGAGAGGGAGAGAAAGAAAGATGATACCACAGAGAAAATCATACCATGAAGCAAAGCAGAACCTGTGTCACTTGGTAGATCGAAATGCAGCTTCTTGTACCGTTTGTTGTTGGGCTTTCGTGAGAAGTCTGGATGCTTAAATGTGAAGACCTATTAACACCAAATAACAATATTACTGAGCATCTAAAACACAAGCAACATGTAATGACGAATGACGATTGACGACCATTACAACTTCGTTTGCTCATGACAACACTTTTAGCCAACACAATAAAAAAGGAGAGACTCACAGGTTGAGAAGGAGCAAGTCTAGCTACACTGTGTAGTCTAACAGCATAAACCGTTTCAAAGTAGGAAACATGGTGGCGATCCTTAACCTGCAATATATAGATGACAAATAACGTAAGTTGATATGAAGTTTTTAGCAGCAATTAAAAGCAAAAACCAGAAGAAACCTTACGGTATTGTAAAGTTTTGAAGTTGCAATTGGCTGTATGAAACTTGTATATCTGAAACGAAACAGAAGAAAATATATATTTTAAATCCTTTCTGACATATTTCATAGTACAAATAGAGGTTTCTTCTGAGAATATGCATACGAGGATGGTATCGATATCCCGTCTAGCTTCAGAAACCTTTGGGCTCCATCGAGGCACTCAGGAGAGAGTTCATTATCTCCGAAAGACCCCAGCAATTCACTAACCTACAGAGAGAGGTGTCAAACGACAAGATTCCAATGTATAGAGTATACATTAAATAGCCACCAAAACCTGTAATTACTGACCAATATATCAGCTTTCTCAGGAGCACTCCAGAAACGCATGTCACAAGATATTATCGTAACAGTGCCTTCCCATCCCCTAGTCTTAACCAAACCCTGTCAGAAAGGACAGCACCGAAATAAGAACAACAGAAATGAACGACAGTAGAATCAGCATTGTCTCAGTTTCTGACAACTTACATGGAGTGCTACAATGGCATTAGGATTCTTTTCTACAGCATAAACTTTTAACTTTCGACCAGTTTCTTCAGCTGCCTGGAAAAGAACGCAAAATGTTTAAATGAATTTCAAGTTCTCGTTATGATCAGCCCAGTTTTAGAACTCACCTGCATTGATGCCGTCACAAGGGGTCCTCTTCCTGCTCCCACAACCATCAGGACCTAAAATCCACAATTTAAATACTATCAGAGTATTCCATCCATGAAATCCCCCTTTTTGAGTAATAAACCAACAAAAAAACAGGTGACTTACAGTAGTTAGCTCAGACGCTTTCTCACTAGGGACCCTTTCCACTAAAGCTTTAACAATTGCCCTTTGATACTAGCAAAACAAATATTGCGAACTTAAGAAAAAGACACTGATAAATAATGGTACTGTGTCTCTTCTGATGAATCACGTCAGAAAAAAGAGGGAATTCAGTAAAAGTGAAATGATAACTTAATTAACACTAAACTGTGGACTAAAAACTAGCAAAAGGCAACATACTTGGATGTACTTAACAGAGTCTCTCTCAAGACTTTCATAGATTTGGGCTTCTAAATTATCCTTCAGTGGCTGCATATAAAAAAATAGAGCAAAAAATGATATTTAAAAACAGAGGAGACTAGTTTTACCAATACAAATTTAGACCACATGAAGAAGAGCTAACCTGCAAGGGTGTGTGCAATTGATCCCTGTTGATAACCCGTCTGCGTTCTTGCTCAGAAAGTGGTTCCATATTGCAGAACAAAGTACTAATATAGTCCAAATACGGCTTATAGGGGTGCGTCTGCATATCTGAGAGCCGAAATGATAAAAGTTATGCACACAAAATAGCTTACCATCAGTGCCCACAAGGCCACAAGGAATAGAGAAAATAGACCCTCACCGGTATTAACAGTATCCTTTTGAAGATTACTTGCAGGTTTTCCGGATATTATAACCTGCATAATTGAGATTATTGATTAGGAATTTAAGGACAAGTGATCTGAAAACCTGTTTCTCATAACTCTCTACGTTGTAGAAAAATCAAAAGAGCAATTTGTTTTCTACATCGTATATGATATTACCTGTATATTATGATGAAAAAATCTTGTTATTAGCTCTTTGTGACTTTCTAACAAGTCAGGATCAGACTGAGTTGTTGGTATGAAACACTGGCAAGGAATTGGAAGCATTTCTATGAATCAGATGATTGATTACTTCAGTGCCAAATGATGCGGGAAAAATATGGGTACGTCTTTATTACTTCAGTGCTCACTATGGCTGCTTTCACCGGCTCTCCAAACCATCGCCCTAGTGCATTTTCAGATGGTAGCTTACTCCTATAGAAAGGAAGAATTGTTATGTCAGCTAAAGGAAAGAAACAAAAAAACACTTAATCAAGGGTTTTCTCAGGACTCACTCGACGTCAAGAGCAACATGCAGTTTATGGTAATGGTCACAAAGAAGACGAAATGAATTCCACAGCTCCCAGGAATCTTTCTGCATACATAGAACAATGTATCAGGTGATGAGATTAAAGACATTCCATCTGTCTATATCACAGAATCAAAATGATCACTATAAATTTTAAAGGCACAAAAAGGAATCTTACTGGATCTTCTTCATCAGAATCCATTAGCGGAATCCTAAGCCATAACTTCATTGCAGAATCAGATCGGAACAAGAATCAAGAAGACACAAGAACAAAGTATTAGAGCCTTTGATTGAATAGTTTCTTGTAAAGCTTAACAGACATCAAAAAGAAGGAAGAGTACCTCCATATCAGGCAAGCCTTGTAAGATCTGGTTCACACATCTAGCATAATTGGCGCATGAAGTCCCTTTAGGAGTAGGAAGAAGGCATGACTGCCACATTATCACCAACAAACAAAAACACATTAACACGACACAATTTTTGACCCGATTAACACTTCTCATTCTTGCTTATCCCATCGTAAACACAAACCCGTAAAGAGATATGCTTAGCCCAGTCTAATTCTTGCTTCAATGTAGTTTCTGAATCCATCCGCACGATCTCATCTTCAGAATCAAGATCAATCCACGAACTAAATTTACCTAATTAACGAAATCAACCACAGATTCAATCCTCAATTGTTCATTCTCATACGCAATTTAAGAAAAAAGAACACCGCAAGAAAACGAAAGACTCATACCAGTTACACGAAATTTCAATTCCGAAGGTGACACAACCAAATCAGAGCCAGCGAATGGAAGAGCCTGAGTATCCGAACTGTTTCCATCGACTAAAAGAAGCCTATACCAAGGATTCATCTACACGATAAACAAAGAAAAAGAAGGAGAAGGAGAAGAACGCCATTAATGTACGAAACTACGAGAAACGAGACTGAAGAAAAGATTTCAAAGAGAGGAGGTTACAAACCAAAGGAGTGAGAACAAAATCGAATCGGCCATAGCCAATGTTGAAAGCGAGAAGAGATTTAAAATCGTCGGAGAAATCAGTTTCAACGGCACAAAAAGCGGAATCGCTCTTCTCCCATCCTGCTCTCTCTCCCAAAGGCATTTTCTCTCACACTTTGGACTTCGGAGCAAATCGGTGATCGGAAAATGAAGCTTTTCTTGTTCGATTGAATAACGACGACGAAGAACAACGACGACGAAGCTCAAAGGTTTTTGCAGGGTTTTTATTATTTTTAGTTTTGCAGTTCGATTTATATAGCTAGAGTGGGTTTGGTTTACGGTGAAACGATTCTAACTGAATTGAACCGGACTTAACCGAATTGAATCGACCGTTACAATATGCATGATTTTCAATCGAATTGAACCGGACGTAACCGAATCAAACGTACTTAATTAAGGAGAACAATACATACACAATTTTAGGTTTAAACTTTAAACCGAATAATTTATAGCTGTGTCCAAAATCGGGGTTTTTCATATAATAACTAGGTTTTAACTCTTTTAACCCGCGGGACGATTGTTTTGACTAAATATATATATATATAAGTTATATTTGTTAATTTTATTATCTTTTTTTGTGTTTAAGATTGTGTAATTGTATTTTTGATTGTTAATTTTATTACTTAACTCACAGGATCTTTTTTTGTAATTGGCGGGACTAAAAAAAATTATGTTTAAGTTATATTTGTTTTTTTTGTTATGTTAACCCGTAAGATAACCCGTAAAAAAAACATAAAACTCAAACCCGTTAAATCATATTTATGTAAAATATAAACCTTGAATGTTTTATAGATTTCGAGAGAGATTTCAGTTTTTGTTTTCTAAAAACTCATTTTTAACTAATTAAGATTTTAAAATTTTGGATTCCTAAAATTTAGTAAAACTCTTTTTGTTGTAATCTTTCATTCAAGATTTTGGATTTTTAAGTTTCATATTAGTCATATTTATTATGGTTCTGGACTATTGTCTAAAATTTTCTACCCGATGTGAGACGTTATACATATATGTTTTTTCTTTTATCGATTGAGTAATATACGTCCGTTTTCAAAAATTCAAATTGCTACATATGCGGAAAAAAATTTGTATTTTTATTATACTTATGTTTTATGTAATAATTTAAATTTTAAAACAAATAAAATCATATAAAGATATTGGAGAGATATTCAATTTAGTAGGGAGACATTTTAGGAAATTTTGTTAAATGTAATAAATATTAGTTTCTAATTTTGCGATTCTGGTGTAATTTAATTACAAATTTTATCTTAAAAGTTTGTTATTTATTTAAATGGCAAGGATTTATTATGCAAATAATACAAAATAAAAGGTTATTTTCCAAAAGGTACTTCAAAAATGTTAATATAGATCTAGTTTCAAAGTTGTGCGCTCTTGCATAACGTTTGTAAATATATTAACTAGGATTTACCCCGTGGTACACCACGGGTCCATAATTTAATATATTTGTTTGGTTGGTCATTTTCGTAGTTGGTTTATATAGTATAGTTTTATACGTGTTTATTTCATTTGATTTTACATAATTTTATGAATCTGTATTATAAGTAGATTCATAGATATATATGGTTAACCCGCGGTACACCGCAGAATAATTTTGTCTTAAAACAAATTATATCTTAACTTAACCGTAAAAATATTTTATTATAGACAACCCGTAAGAAAAATATAATCATATTTATGTTAACTCAAATTCGTCCTATCATATTTATGTACAATATTATTATATTTTAAAATATTTAGAGTTAAAATATTAATAATACTTTAAATCAAATGTTATAACATTATTGCATTAGTAAGAGTTTCTGTAATATTTTAAACCTTTCCAAGAAATTAAAATTTATAATATTTTGAAACTTTTTAAAAATATATTTTTCTTAAATATATAACAGGATTAAGCAGAATAAATTTTTTAATTTGGATGCCTAAGAAACCAAATTTCATGCTCATTTTTAGTTGGAAACATATTAGTCATATTTATAATGGTTTTGAACTCTTATATAAACATTTTCCCTTTATTAATTGAGTTATATACGTCCGTTTTCAAAACTTTAAATTGCAAAATGTGTGGAAAAAAATTTGTATTTTTATTATAAATATTTTTATGTAATAATATACGTGGAAAATAAATAAGATTATATAAATATATTGGAGAGAGATTCAAGTTATTAGAGAGATATTTTAGGAAATTTTTTTTGATGTAATAAATATTTGTTTCCAATTTTGAGATTTTCTTGTGATTTAATTACAAAATTTACTTTAAGTTTTGTTATTTATTCAAATGGCAAGAGGTTGATTATGCAAATATTACAAAATAAAAGGTTATAACCCAAAATAGATTTTAGTACAAAATGTACTTCAAAAATGTTAAGATAGATGTGACATATTATTACTATTAGAATTTATTTTTTGCTTAACAATGTAGAGTGGAGATAATGTTCGGAATCATATTAAAAAGTAATTTGGTTATAAAATGTAAATTTGTATGTGATCTCATCCGTTGTGCAATTAGAAATATGATTGCAATCGTTTTTTTTTTTTTGGGATTTTCATTTTTTGAGTTTCCATTGCAAATTGTATCATGAAAGTTATGTCGTTTAATTTTATAAGTTTTGTGCAAATAAATTCTTCAACTCGTCAATTTTTGCAACTTTACCTTTCATATCCAAAAAATGCAAAAACAATCATATTGCAAATTTATCATAACTTTTTCTTTTTGGTAATCGCGAATTTATTATAACTTTGGAAGATTGACTTTCATTTTCTTTATTTGGATGGTAAAATTGCAAAAAATAGCGACTTTGAGGGATTTACCAATTGCACAAAAACTTATTTATAAAATTGCACAAAACCTTATTTTATAAGTATGCAATATTTACCAATCGTAACCATAAAATATAATAACTCTGCATGCATGAGTTGAAAGTATTATATGATAATTATACCCCAGTCCTTATGATTACATTATTGGTGCAAGACAATAATATGAATAATTATTCTCATATGATTTGAAGTTTGTAACCTTCACAAATGCTTATCATCTATGATCTCATAATAATTTTAACTTTCACTGATGCTTCTCATATATGATCATCTCATCATGTGCAAAAGTGACAGAAGCAAGATATATATTCTTTGCCATCGCGGCCCTTAGACGATTCACATGTACCGTCTTTAATACCTGGTCTATCTGTGCAAGATTTTTTGCATGCTGCAGGACCGTCTTTACCTTTTTCACAAGTCCCACGTGCAAAATATGATTTATGCTTTTGACAATTTTTGGGTGCAGGCTTCGACTTAAGTGAAGCTTGCACTCTTGATATTCCTAATAAATTAAAGAATCGATATGTGAGAAATGAGTGAGAAGCCTTCAAAATCTCTCTAATTAAAAAAGAAAAATCTTTGTTTTAGTTATAGATCTTACTAAGTATAACAAATATTATGTTATAGAAAAGACACTTATTCATTTATGTTTTGATCAATTAGATAAAAACATGTTAGATTTTCTTCCCAAAATTTTTTGGCTTATCCTTGATCTAATGATAATGATGACTAAATGTAATGGAATCCTTAAAAAATAATTATGAAACCCATTTCACATCACATATATAATATGATGTTGATCATTTAAAAACAAATGTGCTTTCAAAGGTTTGAATTTTGTTAAAGAAATTGAAACACATGTAAATTGCGCTAGTATTGACATATGTTTTTAGCTTTTTGAATGTTAAATATATAAACGCTAAACTCACGCGAAATAATCTGTATATTTAAGCGCTAAACAAACTTTTGAGAAAAAATTACAAGATTTGAATAGTAATCTTGAAAGTATTTTACACCAAGCTAGGAAGCAAGACAAAATAGAATCTTTTTTTATTACTTTTACTAGTTTTTACATAAGCTAATAATTTTCTTAAAAACCATGTTTAAAAATATGATAAAAAAGTAGTTATATGTAATTTAAACACAAGTAAGAAAAAGATTTCCAAATGTATCATAATGTATATTACCTGTTAACAATAAGAAAATCATCATACAAGTGATGAAACCAACGATGTTTACACTTTTAGCCATTCATCTACTTTTTGTATTTAAAGATGATTTACTACTATAAATAGAAAAAAATATAGACCATACGTGTTCCTATAAATGAGTTAGAAATAATTAAAATAATATTTTAGACCACATAAGTTTCTCTTTGTGTTTAATATTTATTTTACTAATTTTTAAATGGATGAATATAAGACAGACTAAAAATTTCAAACGGTATACAAAGAAAAGGTTTTTGGAAAATAACCTGCTGGAAATATAAATCGAAGCTTGGTCTATATATCGGAAACATCGATTCCCGGCTAAGAAATTCAGTGTTAGCAAAGGACACTACTTACTTTGCTTCCCTGTTGACGACTAATAGATCTAGACCGAAACCCTAGTACAATGATCAAATCTTACATGCAACACTTTTTCCAGACTAGACCAAATCGAAGATAACTAGTGTCCACGATCTTCTTGTCCCGACTTGACAACAAGAAGCATTGAATCTATCCCCTCATGCCTCACCTAATATGTCAGATAGAACGGCTTTTCTAGCCAGCACATTGTCACAAGCTTATTTCAGAAGATCCTACAACACTCGACAATCTCTAAGTATTGTAGAGTCAGCATTCATCCATTGGATCATCTTCGATTGGTTGCGTACTGCTTTGGGTTTATCAGGGGATCGGCTCCAGATCACGACTATTTTGTGGATAAGTATGATGCTCGATCAATAACAAAAATTCGAACCTATCGAGGGCATCTGTCTAGCTCTTTCGAAGGGACTCGTCAACCCGATTCATGCATTTTCCCTCACTGAAGCATATTAACATGCCCAGTTGGAATGGCTTTGATTCCGTGGAAGCAACGCAACAGTCACGAATCGTCCCAATAAAACGGTTCCTCAAGGTCGTATGTTGTTCATTGTGGGGTAAACTCCTACCCCCACATCGATTCGACACCTCTACCTTGGTCTTTACGGACACTTCACCCTCGACCATCGTTGCGCCACCGAACAAGGTTCCCCCCGCCTACCTGTCTCGTATCGGGAGCTGGGAGTAGACAATACACAAACGTTATTGCCTCTAATACCACTTGTCACATGCTTATTTCATTAGACCGTGCTACACTTGACAATCTCCAAATATTGTCGAGTCATCCTTCATCTCTTGGACCATCTTTGATTGGGTTCTCTCTGCTTTGGTTTTATCAGGTGATCGACTCCAAATCACTACCAATTTGTGCAGAGATGACCTAATCCCTTTTTTAAAAATTTAATCTTCAATCAACAACATACATTCAAACCTATCGAGTGGATTTACCTAATTCATTTAAAAGATTCATCAACCCGAATCCTGCACTCTTCTCACTAAAACATAAACCTACCCCAATCGAAAGCATCCCGTGGAAACAGCGCCAAATTCACAAACCGTCCAAAAAATGGGTCGTGACAACGTATGCTTCCATCCGAGCGAATCGAACACCACCTTGAGTCCTTGATAGCGGTTAGGTTGTCACCTTGATAATCATTCATATTATTTCAATAGCTAATTAATCATACTCTATATATTTTTTGTGGTTACCAAAATCAAATTTTATTTTAATTAAAAAGTTTGGTTAGTGGTTACAAAAAAAAAAACATTTTCAATAGCTAATCTATATATTTTTTGTTCGTCAACATTTTAACATAAAAGCTGTTTAATTAAGAAAAAGAACTTGTTAATTAAAAACCTTATACTCCAAAATAGTTAATGTGTGAGTGAGGGAGCGAAATTGTAAAAGCGTGACGCAGAATTGAGAATACATACACTACTGTGTTCATTTTTTTGTCGTTTTCTCAAAAGCTGCGCTCACTTGGGTCCGACGAATCCGTCGCACAAATTCACCGGCGACGAGCGATAATCCGAGAATCGCGGCGCCGAAAAGGTACAAGTCCAGTGAAACGAAGATGGCTGAAGGAGTAAGCGCACTCACATTCCCGATGTCGAGAGAATCGGAGTCCGCTTCTCGACTCAAAACCATAGTCTCCGATATGCTTCCTCGCTTCTCCGACGATTACATCGACGACGTCTTCTCTGTTCGTCATCTTCTTTGATTTCAACTTCCTTCTTGTTTTTAGAGACGATTCTTAGGTTTTTGTTTTCGAATTCCTTGGTTTACTTTGTGCTATTGTAAGATAACTTATAGTTTTCTTCTTCGCCTGTCTCGTATTTGTGAATTTTTCCCAATGGATTTGGTACTCTGGTTCCTATGTGTTGATTGTTCGATGGAAACGTATTATCGATGAGAGTGTTGTTGCTGATTTGTAAGTTGTAACCTTATATTCGTAATATACTCTTGTATGAGGTTATGTTGCATAAGGATTTTTGATTATCTGAGTTACAAGATCTGTATACGCCTATGTGTATGTAATGACTTTGTTTGGACTGTTTTCAACTTGTACAATTGTCTATGTGAACCGTTGGAGCAGAGAATTGCAGGTTGATGACTGATTTGGTGTGAAGATAAGGTGATTTTCGTGTTTACTGATGAATCAGCTTGTTTCAGGAGTATGTTACAGTGCTTGTTTGTAATGGAAAGAGTCAGAGTCAGGCAAGAGAAGATTTGGACGCATTTCTTGGGGAAGAATCTTGGGGATTTGTTGCCTGGTTTGCTATTTGGATCCCTTTTTTTTGTTGGCTGTTGGGTCGTTGAAAAGGTATTAGTAACTAAAATGCGATTCCAACTGTGTGCTTTCCTTTTCAGCTTATGGGAGCTTCTTCTGAAGTATTTCTCTCTAGGCAAACAAGAAAATTCTGCTTATGAACCTAGGACTGGTGTTGACTTTGGCTCTCATGATACTCCAGTCGAACAAGATTTAAGCTCCATAAAGAATGATGACTGTGATCAGAAAGCTTCCGATGCTACTGATTCGATGAAAGTGAGACTAAAACATTTGTTTCTTTTATATGTTTGAATGCTGCACCAGTTTCTTGGTCATGGTTTTAATGTGAATGGCTTTTCAGGAACAGCTGATATCAGTTACTGCTCCCATAGAAGACGCTGAGGCTCCTGTATCACCAAAACTTAAAAACATGAAGATGCTAGGACAAGAGCTCATTGATATCCCTTGTAGAAGGGCACAACCAAAAGAGAAAGACGATTGGAAGTCATCTGGTTACTCTAGAAAAGTACTACGCTCTGTCATTGTTGCTATTAAACAACCTTGTGGTAGGAATTCTGCTAAAGATGAAGAGGTTGGAAGGTTCATTTATGGCTCTTAGTTGCTTTCTCAAATTCTTAATGCAATTTCCATCTCGTAATTGATTCTTGTACATATGTGATAAAGTCCATGGATAATAGGAGTAAACGGAAGCGCCCATACTTGCCAGAAAGAGAAATGGATTCTCAATCTGTTCCTTCAGGTACTATTTTGCTTCTTGAGAAGTTATGATCTTTTGACAATATGACGAATGACATTTTTGCACTCATAAAAACCTCTCAGGAAGAGCTGCGTCTGCAAGATCCCTTAATGCATCTTCGCACCAAGAAACAATGCCTCGTGTTAGTGTTTGGGATCGTTTGGGCCGAGCAAGGTCCAAACGTGTTCTTGACGCAGGAAGCCCTAGATTGTCTAAGGTTGGTATCGAAGCACAGGAAAACTTTTTGCTTCAGCAGCATGGACCACCATTTCCTGCAGCGTATGGCGAGACATTTCAAAGAGAAATTCCTGCAGTTGGTTACAGGCACAGAGTTTTCCAATCCGATAGAGCTCAGAAACCCAAGAGTGGATCTATCACATCCCCTGAAACTCATACCGTGTATAACCTCAGTAGAAAGAGGCGTTATGGCATTACCAACGCCAATTCAGGAGCGTTTACTAGTGTTCTCCAAAGTAAACAAGCTGAGGATTTTGAAAAGCCAAGCCTGCTCTCCTATCAGTCTCCAAAGTCAGATCTTTTTTCAGTACGTGCTGTGCTATTATATGAGAGATATGGTTTATTGCTGTTATTCATAAGAATCTAGATTTCTCACATCTCAAATGATCATATTCTTTCTTTCATCAGGAAATAAGGAACGTGAAAGAAAAGCTGCAACAACTAGAAATCCGAGTTAATCAATCCAAGCAATTGAAGAAACAGAAAGTTGAAGAACTCAAACGCTCACCAGAATCTGGTATGGAAACTCTACGTTTATGAACAGCTAATTCTTTCCTTCATTTAGAATAAGTCATTTTAGCTTAACTACTTCCCTGAGTGTCATGCTGCCTCATTGCACCAGGTAAATTCCCCTATGCAGGTGAATCGCAATATCAGCACGATGTCACAGAATCAAGAATCATTCGTGTTACTAACGTAATGCTTACAGGGTTCTATCTTATATTTCTTTGTGCATGATCTATTTACTTGATATACATGACTCTAAAATTGAGAAATTACCGAATTCTCTCTGATTCATTCTAATATTGAAACTCCCAAACACTGAAGAATATCTGGAGCTCATCTAAGTAACTTATCCATGAACTTTTCAGGTTTACTATGCAGCAAAGAAAGAAGCTATATCAATGTTCTTTAGCAGCAAGTGTGGAGCTGTCGAAAAAGTTACAATTGTAACTGATCCAGTAACTCAGCATCCAAAGGGGTAAAAAATCCTCTCTTCCTCATATACTCTTGCTTGTTTGCAACATACTATGCACGAGGTCATTTTAAGCAAAAAAATTTACTTATTGCAAATGAAATCGTCCCTTCTCCAGTACTGCTTTTGTGACTTTTGCTACAAAGGAGTCAGTTAACAGAGCAATGGCTCTGACCGGCACAATGTTCTACTCGAGACCCATCAAGGTCCATTTCAATTCTTCTATATCCCCCCCAACCATATTACTTTTTTCTGACATAACCGAAGTCTTCGGTCTTGCAACTGATCTGGCTTCCAACGTTTCAGATAGCTTCTGGAGTCGTTTCAGCACCACAGCTAGTTACTGGAAGTTAAACCCCAAAGGAACAGTTTAATACAAAAGGAGAGCGTAAAAAACACCATTGTACAGTTCTCTACAATAGAACTAGAGAAAGTCACAATCAGTTCCATTCTGGTTGGATTTTAGCTCATCTGGGACAAAACAGTGTGTTGGATGATGACAGTTGTGGATTATGACAGTGTGAGTAAAGTTAGCAACAAACACAAGTGACGAAATGCTACTAAACAAACACTTATTGGGACACAGAGTTCCCACATTTGATATCTTCTTAATTAACACAAATAAGGAAAAAAAAAAAAAAAACTAGAAAATCAGTAACTCTAAAATGGTGGTGGTGGGGGTTACTTACTTCTCCTATGTTGAGAAAAACAAAATACATTTAGATTTTTATAGATACACAAACACACACTGACACTGACATAGGACAGACACACAACCTTACATCTAAAGGCATGTTTTTTTGCTTATATCTTCTTCTTTCTCTCTTTGTTATTTTCTTGAGGTGGGTGGGTTTATTTTTTTTCAGTCAATCGTCATAGGCTGGCTCAAGCAACATCTGAAACGGGCTTTTCTAGCTGTTGTCATTATCTCTGTTTCCGCAGCTTCAAGCAGCTTCACAACCTCCACAAAACATGGACGGACTTCTGGATTAGCATCCCAGCATCGAGTCATGATATCACTCAGCACAGGGAGACAATCATTTGGGACTGTTGGACGAACTCCTCGGTTTACAACAGCAAACGCTGCCTGTACAGCGGTCATGTTCTGGAACGGTAACAGTCCTGTGATTAACTCCCACAGCACAATCCCAAAACTATACACATCCACCTTTTGATTGTAGGCTCTGTGCTGTATCATCTCTCTGCATCAACAAAAACATATGTTACTTTAATGTTAACTTGCAGAAGGCAAGAATGATAAAAACAAAAACATAAAAGGACGAAAGATCAAAAATCCCTTTGGAAACTTACGGAGCCATCCATCTGTAAGTCCCAGTTTCCGGTGTCATTCCTTCGGTTTGAACTTCGATCCTTGCAACACCAAAATCTGCAATCTTGATGGACTTATCTGCTGAGATGAGAAGGTTATCTGATTTGAGATCCCTGTGTATGAAGTTGCGTCCATGGACATAAGCCATACCCCTAGCAACATCCAATGCCTGCTTAACAGCTAACTTTAAAGGGACGGCTCGGTTCTGTCTCTTTGTCAGAAACTGCCTCACAGAGCCTCCTTTGGCGTATTCAGTCACTATACACCACACCATTGGCTTGCGACATGCACCAATGAACCTCACAATGTTTTGGTGCTTCAAATTAGCAAGCATAGATACCTCTTGCTGAAACTGCTGCTCCATGAACTGTGCCTTTTCTGGGCTGTTCTCTGGCCTCTCAAGTATCTTGATCGCTACATCCTCCCCATTGTATGTCCCTTTGTATAATTTGCCAAAAGCCCCTTGAGCAAAGGCAGGACCCATGTTGAGGTTCCTCAGATCTATCGTCCACTCTTCATAGTTCGCCAGCCCTTCGGTTGGATACCTGTTATCCATCAGAGCTTGAGCCAAGGCATCATCATTCAATGCATGGGTAACTCTTCCTGGGCGAAATACGCTTTGCCCAACCGAGAGTGAGTAGACATGGCGCAAGGGCTTCAAGCCGGGGTGGCCAATGAGAGCATCGCTGGAACCAACACTACTGTTATCCACAGACATTGAGACAGATCCTCCAGCGTTACTCGTCTGCATACTCTCGATGGACATGTTTGAACCTTCATTAAGTTTCTGATAAAACTCTTGAGTAAAAGCATAGTAGTGGTTGTCGTTGTTCTGATGATTCCCAACAGCCATCACGTTGAACTTTGCCCCCTCGAGCATCTTCCCAATCTCGGTCTTTTACTGCTACAATTCTTTGACCAAACTGCAAGGACACAGACACACAAAAAGTCTTTAAAACCAAAGATAACACAAGCATATCACTCACCTAAAGCAAGGAGCTACTAATTAGCTTCACAGAACTTGAAACTAAACACAAATGAGTCAGATACATTCACAAAACTAGTCATCAGAAAAATCTCTTTACTACCATCAAGATGAACAAAAAAGATTTGATTACTGAAAAGAAAGCAAGAACCTTGAAACATAAATAACAGCTTTAGCTCTCAAAGAACACCATGCACGCCCTCCCAAATTGAGACAAACACGCTTTACTCAAAACAAAGATAGCAAGTACACCAACTAGGGTTAAACTCATTCACAATTAGATTCCAAAATTACATTTCTCTAAACAAATTAGCAGAATACATAGCCATTACAAAAACCCCCCCAAAAGTTTATAACTTTAAAGTCCTAACAGAGATGAAGCTAAAGATCATACCTCAAAACCCAAAACCCAGAAAAGAAAAATAAAAAGCTGAAGAACATACACAAAACACAGATCCGATGAATCAAGTAGGGTAAAAGAAGAAATTAGGGTTTACCTAAAGCTTCTAACGCAAACAAAACAGTCGATTACACACAAGAACACATGAAAGACGCTTCCTTCTCACCCGATGAGTAAAAGAATCTAAAGAGAAGAGAGAAGAGAGAAGTCTAGTGAAAAAAGAAAGACCCGATCGAGCAAATTACTCACTAAACTCACAAGACCCACCAAACGAATTTATAGCCCCCCGAATCCAAAAACCAAATCCAGAGGTTTTAAATCGAAAACATGAGAAATGAATGAACGATGAAGAAGAAGACGAAGAAGAAGAGTCTTCAGTCGTCGTTTCCCATTTACTTTCTCAGCTTTTTTTTTTTTTTTGTTTATTTAATTTTTTTGATCCGTCCTTTATTAAGCAAATTCTTCTACTCATCAACACTCTCACTTGTAGAGAGTGTATCACACGCGCATTAGGACAAGACACGTGACCGAACTCGGTTCGGTCTGACGAGGTTGTCGTATGAGGCGGCGCGTTGCCGCTTTAAAAGCAACGGTTACAGTACTCTTCTCTTATTCACGCTTGTCCTCCTTCTTTACTTACACAAAAAACAATTATTAATAATTTTTTGCCTAAACAAAACAGCAACTTTTATTTTGTTTTGTTTCTTTGTATTTTTTTGCTCCTCTTTTTCCTCGAAAACAACCATTTGTTTGTTTTTTCCTATTATTCTCTTTGGGTTTTGAGAATTAACACGAAAATTGACAGTTATAAAGCATAAATTGTTTTCTTCTTTTGCCATAATTTAGTGAATGGGCGGTTTTGAAAAAGGCAGAAACAAGTTACATGTTCCAAGTTATCAAATTACGATGAACTTTTATAAATTAAAATCTCAATAGATTTATTTGTTTTTTAAAAAAAATCAATAGATTTGTTCCAAAAAAAAAAAAACTCAACAGATTTACAAAATTTTCTGATCCCTAGTTACCATTTAATAAAATATTTTAGTCTGGACATCATCAGTTTAGAAATTTTTATTGTCTGTTTAATTAAAAAGAGAGAAATAATTTGGTAAATGGCGGTATTGAAAAGGAATTTTTTTTTATGTTAAGAACTTAAGATTAAGTAAATTACCATAATTTTTTTAAAAAAATCTGATTATAAATTAATGTTTTATTACATTAGTTTTTTACAGATGAACAAAATATTATAATCTCAACATTATTAGTACAAAATGTTTGAATGTAAAAAAGACTAATAGCTTTTTTCTCTAAATTTAATATGTACAGTATTAGCATTTTAATTTTTTAGAAATTTTTGAAAGTGAGAAATAATTATTGTATGTTTGAGTTACAAGTGAGAAATAATGTAGCGAATGGTGGTTTTGAAAAGAAAGAAATAATTTTTATAAATTAACAACTTTTCTGGTACTGAATTTATATTTAAATTCATTTTTTACCGATTAATAAAAGATGATAATCTCAACACTATTAGTTTATAAATGTTCGATTGTATGTTTTTTTAAGGAATAACGGTTTTTCTCTAAATTTTCTTTAAGAGCGATATCCAAAAAATGTTTGAGTAAAAGGCTAATGATTGTTTTTCTCAGATTTCTTTAATAATTAAGACGGCATCCAAAAAGATCGGAATTTGCTTTAATATATATCGTATTTGTCAGAGATTGATATATTTCGGTAAAGTCAGTTGTCTGTTAAAAAAAACAAAAAATGCGTGTGAAGAATCCTAGTTTAACGGTTTCCTCGTAGTAATCATATGATCTCTTTTTGTCTCTCTTCTCCCAAACGTTATGACACAAATGCTCCGAAATTTGTCGTATGTGTTTGTGATTGTTGCCTGAAAAACACATACGACAAATTAATTTTTGTTGACATAGAACACGTGTGGAAAATCTCATTGTACGGTTTTTCTTGCTTTAATCTTGGTTTCTTTCATGTTAAAGATTGATTTGTCCTTTTAAGATCAACTGATTGTTCGTAGGAAACAATACGTGTAAAGTTTTAAAAGAACTTCTTTACAATTTCCCTTACATCAAATCTTTTCTTAATTTCATTTTTTCGATGACAAGAAGTTCCGAACCGAGGCCCATATATTCTTAGAATGAGGCCCAAACCATGTAATGTAACTCCTCTTTAGAGAGCCGGCCTTTCCTTACTTTAATCAAACTTGTGACCTTCTAATGTTCATATGTTTTCGGTAACCGAGGGGTTTGACCACTACGTCAATTAGATTTTTTTTTTTGTCAGCAATACTATTGGATTAACTCAAACGAGTTAATTAGAGCAATTGTTTACATATTTGACCAAATATAGAATGGAATGAACTCTATGTGCCAAATTCTCTGCTTTTACATTCGTAATTTCGCACTCCTTGGTATAAAAGACATAGAAAAGTTGAGAAATTTTCCCTGTTAATATAGATGTCATTCATGTATACAGATAACGCTAGCCATTCGCTAGAAAAATGCACCTTTCTCACGAAATCTTAACAGTCAATACAAAAAAATAACATCTATCTAACTATAGCCAATCATGCATCTTATCATGTACCCCAAACCTTCTACTTCGTTGGCAAAAGTTTACATAGACTGTTCAGAGGGCTTCGATGCCATCGTGATGCCCCAGTTTGATATCTATTTTTATACTTTTATGAAAATTGCTCCAAAACTATTTTTAGTGTTAGAGATTGATCTCTTTCCTTAGATTTTTAATTGTTTGTTGATTTGTTCATAGGAAACAGCGCGTGTGATGTGTGTTTTACTCCATGCATTAAGTAAGTCTCTTGATCCCTTTTGTTTCTTTTTCCAATAGTTAAGATAGCATGCATGGAATAATCTAACATACATGTTAGACATTAATATGTACCCTAAAAGCAATTGTTTGTTCATACAAAACATTACAGTTCTATTTAACTTTATTTTACTTTTTAAAAATCTTTACTTCCATGATAAAGATACAAATGCAGCTTTATAATTACTTATTTCAGCCACTAATTATTGTCTTCGAGATCATAGTTATTACAATAATTTTCTTATGATATTAATCGTAAAAAAATAAGTAATTTCTTGTAGTTATAAAATATAGGATGATTTTATATAGTTGTGCGCCTTGTAGTACATAAAGATTGCTATAAGCAGTCCTTTCAAAATTCATAATTTTATTTTAGTGAAATTGTGGTGATCACCTTAAGTTTATGGTACTTTTCAAGTGTGTTCTCGTACCTTGATCTTAAGACTATACTGTATTATCTATTTTTCACATGTAGCAAATAATAAAAGACTAAGCAAACGAAGGTTAAAATTTCAGTTCCTCCACATTGAACTAGATATTAAGTTACATTATAAGGAAAAAATCTGTACAACACTTTTATCTACAAGGGAAGACTACGAGCATGCTAGTTGATGATTCAAGATCGTTGTCTACATATAAGTCGTATATGAATCATGTAATTTCTTCTCCTTGAGTAAATCAAATTTTCTTCGAAAACAAAACCTTATTGAGGTACCGAGATAGAAGCACCACTCATCTGTTCCTGAAAAATGTTGTAGTGAAGAAAGATATCATAAAACTGAGTTTTAAGTAATTATAGATTCCAAAGTTTTGGTTTTTAAGCTACCATCGATTCTCACCAGTTTCATATCAGTTGTAGATGGTTCAGGGCTATTGTTGAATACAACAGAATCTGTTGTTTCATCAGCAAGTGTTCTTAATCTGTTTAGCTCAGGTAATATAACTTTAGCAAGATCTGGTCTATCTTTTCTCCTTAGCTCTGAACATTTAAGAGCTAACTTTGCAAACTTTGCAGTGTCTTCAACTGGCCAATCAGGAACAGCTGGATCAAGTAAATCAGCCAAAGTTCCTTTCTCAAGTGCTCTCTCAACGTAATGAGTTAAACCCATTGGTGGTTTTGCTGTTATCAGTTGTAGAAACATTATTCCTAGCGAGTAGATATCAGACTTCACACCCAACATTCCTGTTTGTTGATACTCCGGGTCGATGTAACAGAACGTGCCAGCTGTTGAAGTCATACGGTATTGTGTCACTGTGTCTGCAACAGATGGAGGAACTAATCTTGCTAAACCAACATCAGATATCTTGCAGACAAAGTTACGGTCTAGTAAGATGTTTCCAGGTTTGAGGTCACGGTGTACTAAAGGCTCCGGTTTAGCCTGGTGCAAGAACAATAGTCCAGTGCCTATCTCTGCAGCGATTCTAAATCTCATCTGCCAAGAAAGAGGTGGGCTATTTCCTAATCTGAAGAGACGGTCTTCTAAGCTTCCGTTTGCCATGAACTCGTAGACTAAACATCCACATTCCGGGCAAGCACCAAGAAGTAACACCATGTTAGGATGCCTAATGCAACTCAATACCTCAACTTCTTGTTGAAATTGAGACCTTCCTTGAGCTGCATCGGGACGAAGAACTTTAACAGCTACTGGTGTATGATCAAGATAACATTTGTAGACAGGTCCATAACCACCTTCACCAATCTTGTACTTCTCAGCGAAATACTCTGTCGCGCTCTCAATCTCTTCAATGGAGTACTTCCTGTACCTAACATCTGAATTTGCTAAAGCAGTAAGGGCCTTTGTTTTCTCCTCAGACTCCTGGAGAGCTTTCATTTCCGCGTTAACTCTCTTCTTAGACTCTAATTCAGCAATCCTTTGAGCTGCTTCAGCTGCCTCTATAGCTGCTTTTGACTTTGCTTTCTCTTTCTCTGCAATCGCCAAAGCTGCTTCCTCAGCAAGTCTTGCCTCTTCTAGTTTCCTCTCTTCTTCTAACTTCCAACGTTGAAGCTCAGTGGCCTGTATTATTCACCAAAACATGTTCAGATTTTGAATTTCAAGATCTTCGCAACCAGAAACTATATATATATGTACCTTCTGTTTTGCTGTGAGTGCTTCTTTGCAAGCTGTACTATACATTTCCATTGTCTGCTTCAACTCAAGTTTAAGCCTCCTCATCTCAGCTTCTACATCATCCTGCTTTAACTCAAAATTTAATGTCAATATGTTTAGTTGTGTAACAAAAAACATGAAGAAGAATTTATTATTAGTCTTACTATTGATTGAGAGGCAGATGAAAATCTTTCGTTCTCGAAGGACCCTGTTGACATATTAGTAGGTGAGCTCATATCCACTGATCTCCTTCCATAGTTTGATGACTGATCAAAGTTTGAACCATAGTCCATGTCTGAGAAATTAGACAGCCTAGGAGGTGTTCTGTTTGGATCATTGTTATTGTCATATAGAGAAGGGAAGATACGGTCAATGCTTGGTCTTCCAGAACTGATAAATGATATATCTGATTCTGGAACAGAGAGATCTCCATATGATCTTCCATTGCCTCTTCTTGTAAAAGGAGACCTGTTACGTGTTTTATACACAAACGAGTTTAGGTTTCGTAATTATATCTAAATTAAAACACGAGTGTGGTTTTTTACCTGAAGGATTCTGATTGATCATCCATGGACCTACGTTGAAGATCCTCCATGGACCTACGTTGAAGATCCTCCACGGATCTTCGTTGTAGATCTTCCATGGAGCGACGTTGTGGATCTTCAACAGATCTTCGTTGTTGAGACTCGAAAGAACGTCTCTCAGCTGCATGGGAAGATTAGTTTAAGCTAAAATCGACAAATGAATGAAGAGGACAAAGAAGAGAAGAGTTTTTGTGTCTTTTTGAGAACCTCGCATAGTGTTAGTGGAAGTAGAAGGCATAGGTTGAGGTGGTTTTAAGCTAGGTGGTTGAACTGGATTGCGTAAAGGAGCAGTCATGGGTGCAGAACGAGAAGCTGATCTCATTGTTTGAATCTTTCCTTTGGATATTACATAAACTGTGCAAAAGTCAGGTGCACTTTTTGTTATGGTCCCTGGAATATCTGTAGGCTTGTTAAACCTGCAAAATTTTAACCATCAATGGAGATTCAAGATTCAGCTAATGATGAGAAAACTCATAAGGAAGATGTTTATTTTCTTACCTAAGAAAGCCACCTTTGTTGGATGAACCAACCACTAAAACCTCAATGGCGGCTTGGTTTGCATATTCGACTAATGCTTTGGCTACATCAGTCTCCTCAAGCAACACATCTTGGCATTGAATCTAGAGAGTTTTCATTACACAATACCATAAGGAAGCAAACAGAGGAAAACAAAACAAGAATCTAAAACAAAGAAACTCACATCTTTGCGAGTGCAGAAGCAACGAAAAGGAAGGAACAACTCCTTAGAAATTCCTTCTGGATCTCTACATACTAAGGACGATTCTTGGCTCAGCTCTGAAAAGAAAAAACAATCAACAACAGATGAATATTTTCTAAAGAAAACAGAGAAAAGACAAGAAAAAGATAGGGTTTGTTTTTACTTGCAGAGGAAGCATGAAGAGAAGGGCTATTAGTCAAAGGAGAAGGTCGGAGTTTGACATGGACGAGAATTACAGATTGGCCTCTCTGCAACAAATTATCAACAGCCCATTTAAGAGCATGTTGGCTGCTTTTGTCTTTGTCTATTGCAACAGCTACAACTCCGGTCGTTCCTCCTTCCTTGACTCCCACGTTATTGTTCTTTGCCAACCACATCTTTTTTTTTTTTTGTCTCTCTTTCGCTTTCAAGATTCAAGATTCAGCACCAATAAAGAAAGAAATTGAAAGAGAGATGTGTTTCGAGGTTTAAAGATGGTTTCTATATTTTTCATTTTGTAAGAAGGCGAAATAAGAGGATAAAAGAGAAAGAAGAGTTTCTATAAAAACATCTCCTTGCTCTCTCTCTTTCTATGAACGTTTCACCTTCTTCTTCGCCTCTCCTTCGTTTGACCTCTTGACTTCTCTTTCCCTATTTACTGAAATTTTTATTGACCATTTACAATATTTACCAATTTGTGTACAGATTTTTTAGTGGAAGAAATATTAATTTCCACGCAAGTAATCTTGATGATATATCCAAAACATTTTAATTAATAATTACTTATCTATAAATGAACAATAAGTTTTAGGATGAGGAAAAAAAATATTAAAAACATTGGCATCAGAGTCCTCTACTTACTAAAAATTAGCTAGAATTGTTATTAAAAAAAGCTTTGAGAAATTGTCTTACCTATGATTCTCATTATTTAACCATAGTATAAATATCTCATAAAGTGAGAGTAGACATCAAAGACTCTGTGGCCCAATGGATAAGGCGCTGGTCTACGAAACCAGAGATTCTGGGTTCGATCCCCAGCAGAGTCGATTTCTCTTTTACAATTTTAATGTATTTTTCCTTTTGAAATGAGTTTAACCGAAGCTTAAGACGTTTCATTCATATCGAAACTAGTCAAAGAGGAAGAAGAAGATGAGTGGTAGTACAGTGGCAATGCACAGTGTCTTCGTCTACGGCAGTCTCATGGCCGACGACGTAGTTCGTCTCCTCCTCAACCGTATCCCTCAAACATCCTCCGCAACCCTCCCTGATTTGTACGATTCATTCTCCTTCTCGCTCTCTCTCTGATCAATTCGGGTTTGTGAAATTGAAATTGAAAGTTTTGATTGTCGATTTTGGGTTTTTGCAGCCATAGATTCAGTATCAAAGGACGTGTTTATCCCGCGATTCTACCAGCTAAGGCCGATAAAGTCTCTGGCAGGGTTAGTATCCGAGAATCAGATTCCTTTCTCATACCTTTTAGGGATTTGTGAAATTTTGATCTTTGTGTGTGTGTGTGTAGGTGTTATTTGGAATCACAGATCATGAACTTTATGTGTTAGATGAGTTTGAGGATACTGAGTATGAAAGACAGAACGTTCAAGTTTTGTTAACTGTGAGTCATTTGCTAAGTTTTGTTTTTAGTGTAGAGATGTTGTAAAGTTGAGATTTTTTATGTTTCTCTTATCTTCTTTCAATATACAGGATAGTTCAGAGAAACTGCTAACAAAAACTTACATATGGGCCAATAAAGATGATCCTGACCTCTACGGTACATGGGATTTCGAGGTGAGCTTATTCTCTACTTGGTCTTTGTTATATATGTGTCTCTCTGGTTCATGGCTTGTTTCAATTGGTGTACTTGTGTATATGGAAGGAATGGAAACAACTTCACATGGAAGGTTTCTTGAAGATGACTAAAGAATTTGCTCAAGAGTTGAATTTACCGGAATCTTGAGGCATGACTGGCTTGGCCACCACATTCAAGTTAAGTTTCTTCAATGGAAGACACTAGATTGGGTCACTATATTGTTACTGTTATCCTCTAGGAAGGGTTTAGATTCTTCATGTATACATTACATTAGTAGAACTTTGAGGTTGTGGTGTTACTTCAACTAAACGAGGAATAAGAAAACAGCTTCAGATTCTTGGGGTGTGTATGTTATTATTCACTACACATATATGTACACATGTTATAGTAGATAGAATCAACTTTTATGAGTAATGTGAATTTTTATTGTGTGCGGTTTAAGAAATGGTTTCTAATGCTTCTATTTTGATATATAGAAGATAGATTATTAAACAGAAGCAAATGAAGGTAATAGAAGTAGTAGTGAAATAAAATGCAAATAGGAAGAAGGAAACGATCACTTGTGCCCGGTGAGATGAACATCTTGAGGAAGGAGGGAGTAATCGATCTCTAGATCCTCGAGTATTTGCTTGACCGCAATGATCAGCTCGGTTCTCCTGAGACTCTTCACTACGAACTTTTGGAAGTTGATCGTGTGCTGGAAGAGCAGATTCAGTTTCAGTTTGTTCACATTCTCAATCGCTTTCACCATCAACATGGTTTCTGGATACCAATGATGTGGGTTCTTTACCAAGTATCTGACAAATAAAAAAAGGTATACACAGTGAGTGAGTAATTGAGTTAGTGATTACTAGAGGGTTTCTGTTTTGCCTGATACTTACTCTGTGATTCTTTCCTTGAGAGTGGCGATTTTCGCTACCGGTGTTGAGAATGAGATGGATAATTCTATATAATCTCCCATATCTGGACTTCTGTAGAAATTGCTTATTGGTTTCGATATTAAAACCGCGTTTGGATAGAACACTTTCTCGTTGTCAATCTTGAGGAACACTGTCGTCAAAAGATGTATTTCTTCGACCAGCAACTTACAAAGAAAAAAAAAAGCAATGGCTTAGATGTTAGAACTTATAGATGAGTAGTTAATATATGAGCAAAAAAAACTTACCATTACACCGTCAATAACGCAACGGTCACCAACATCATAAGGGTGCATCACAAACACAAACACAAAGGATTCAAAGATATTCTTGCAAGTGCTTCCTATCATGAAAGCAAGCCCCACTAACTGTGTGGAGAAGACTAACAATAACTTGGTCGATGCTATATCAAGAAGTATCAACCAAATGATGAAGGTGGCAACGGTCAAGATTCCAATTATAAGCTTGTCCACCTGCTTAACCGCTGTTTTTGTGTCGCCCAATGAATGTCCAAGAGCTTTCCGACTTGTGTAAACTTTAATCTGTCACAAAAAGAGGCAAAAAAATGCTTACACATATATCTTCTCCAAAATAAGGCATTGGACCTCAAAGCTTACCACCCATTCTGTAAAAGCTTTGCGTGTGATTTTTCCTGTCTCGGCACCTTCTATCAAAGGAAGTACAAGCTCTGCCTCTTCCTTTATCATGAACCTCAACATGTCATCTTCCTCTATGTAACTGAAAAGAAGCAATATCAAGTTTGTATATATAATTAAGATGCAAACTAGAAGAAAGCAGAGTATTTTGTGATGTGTACTCACTTGTGGTTCGGCCGAGCAACATTGTTGAAGATATCATAAGCAACAGCCACAGCCTCCATCTCACTAGTTATCTCTTTATCATTTTTCTTTCTCTTATTTTTACACTCATCTAAAGTGTTAGATATGGTTGTGAGACCTGAAGATCCCACGGCTTCGATCAAAACTCGCATTGTCAAAGCAGAGACCTTCTCTTGTTTCATCCTGTGAACCTTTCCCATATCAAGCACTTTCTTCCCTTTCACCGTTCCATCTTTGGTGCTCGTGAAGCTAAGGTGTCCCGTGCTTGGCTCACGCCCTACTCTCTCCGCCTCTTCTATAAGTGGAGGTCTAGAGAGGGTCTGAAGAACGTATTGGTGGAATACAGATTCTTGAATTCTCTCAAAGAAGTTTCTGACGTTGAACTTTGAAGCAAGAACTTTCAAAGCTAACGTCTTCAACAAGAAAAGGATTGACCCTATAAGAAGGGAAACAATAGTCCAAGTAATAAGGTCAAGAAATTTCTTGGTCTTACGCGAGTGTTTATGGTCTTCTTCAAACAAAATAACCCAAGCAACAAGAACCAGGGTGAACCAAATAAAGACTTGAACATTCTTCTTCAAACCATGCACAAAGTACAACACTTTTTTCCTTAGGAGATAGTTCCTTTCGATGATGAACACCGCTAAATGCATGAACCAGTTCGTCAAGAACATGCCGCTCAGCGTCACCATCACAAATACACACCACTTCCAGACTTGTAAACCCAAAACACAATGCTTTTTCACCTTATCAACGGTTAAACTCACAACCAAAGTGCATAATATGGCCACAAACAGTGCCAGTTCAAACAGAGCCAACGGTTTTATCCCACTACGTTTCACTCGGTGTAGCATAACCTTTTCGTAGATTTCATCGTTTTCATCGACTTCCTCCTCTGCAACTTTACTTAGTGCTGCTACGCCCACACTCGTATTTGAATGTTCCCTAGGGGTTCCAACATTTTCCTCTAGTACAGTCTCATCGAATCGATGAGACAACTGTTTATCAAACCTTGAATTAGACTTGGAGTAAATTGACCTCGAAAGAGATCTCCGCGGAGCTAGACCATCTTTGTTAGAAAAGGTCAATGACTCTGGTCTCGTAGTCCTTGAAACTGAATCTGTTGTAGCCGCTACCTTGGTAGAAGGAGCTGCTGCTGCATCCTCTTTCTCTGGAACATTGATAACAACTTCTCCTCTATTGCTACTTCTCCTCTCTGCCATCGCTAAAGTCACCTCCAACCAATAAGTTAGCGTCTAAAACCTTAAACCCTACAAAGCTGTAACAGAGATATGCAAGAGTCAAGATACAACATTTGTTCTTACTTAATCTTTTCATATAAAGAAAGCTGTAAGAAAGATCAAAACTGTCCCAAAACATACATGGATACTAGCTACTTTCACAAATATAGAAACCCAATAGTGCCTAGTTTGATATGAGCTTACTATAATAAGTAATATCACGATATCAGCTATAAAAAGTAACAAACGCAACAATTTAGCCAGGGGAGCCAAAAAAGACTACAAGAGAGTTTAATCGATGACTACCTGAAAAGAAACAAGAACAGTTTTGTGGGAAACAAAATGCATCCAAATGAGAACGCCACGATGACAAAAACAGAGGATGTATAGAACTTTATATCCTTTTGTGGACATAAAAAAACAATTTTTCATAAATTCTAAAGGAAAAAGAGAAAGGTGAAAGAGGCCCAAGATCGTACAAGAACCCAAGCAAGGAATGATCTTGAAACTTAAGTCTTGTTTAAGATAGTACGAACTTCCAATTTAAGTGCATTTCAGAAACCAAAAGAATTCCAAAGTAATAGAAACAAATATAAGTTGGGACATGTAATTGGAATAATATATACATGACTTTATTTTTATTTTATTTTATTTGAAATTTGCAAAATGGCCTTGATGTGATATATATTTGCAAAATAATTACCTACTTTATTTTTATTTCCTACAAATTTTAAAAATCAAAGAATTAATTGGCATATTATTGATGAGTTAGACAATACACAATAGTCAATATGTAATCTTTGAACTTACCTCAAATGAAAAATGTAATTCTACAATATGATCCAAGAGAGACATTTTCGAAAATTTACCATTTAATCAAGTTCATTGAGTTTTAAGGATTTGAAGAATGTGTGAATTTAAAACGTGCTAAGGACATGAAAAAAAAAGAAGAGAATGTTAAGTTTATATCGTGAACTTGACTAATCGTCGATGATAAGATTTGAAATCGTAATGACATTGCTTTCTCTTAAAACTAATCTCCTGTTTTTTTTGGTTCTGGATGCCATATGACATAACTCAAAAATTCTTAAAGCATAATTAGACATTGCATCATTTAAAAACCTACAGTATATCAAATTTTCTTCCAAACCAAAATTCAATTGGTTTTTAAATGGTTAAAGTAAAAAAAAAAAAAACTTTTGTTATTGGATTTATTTTTTTATACAAATTAATGGGCTTTTACACGACCCATTATCGGCCCACTAATTGATGTTGTAGCGCGGACTTTGTGTTGAGCAGAATCAACCGCTACGGAAGCTTGGATTGAGGAACGAAAGCAACAATGGCGACTTGGATAACGTTACATCCTCCGAATTCATCTTATTTACGGCTCCTGCCATCGTCACCATCACCGTCGCCGGCTTTATCAACGTCGCGTCGAAGTCACCGTTTTCTCTTTAAGCCATTTCGATGCGTTCCCCTTCAGCAACAAGATCCCCAGCTCGAGCAGTCGCAGCAGGTACCAAAAAACAAAATGTCGATGACAATTGAAATCGGATTTTTCTGGAATTTTGAAATTTTTATTTGTGAAGGATGATTTCGATGGAGCTGTGATACTGTGTGAGGATTGTAACGGAAAAGGATGGTTGCTCTGCGATTTCTGTAAAGGTCAGAAAACAAATGTGAAATCTGAGAACAATCGAATCTATCGTCGATGCCCAACTTGTAAAGCTGTAAGCTTTCCTAACTTTGATTAGGTTAAACAATTTGCATAAATTGCTATGTATGAGTGAAATGCTATGGAATGGTTCTCTGAATTTGTGAGAACTTGAATAATGCTTATTACAGGTGGGATTTGTGTTGTGTGGAAAGTGTAAAGTGTTCAAGTGTGTTACATTTCCTAATTCAGAAGACGGTGATGAGCTCATGTTCTAAGCTCTCCTTGTGGTTTCAAACACTCTTCTTCAAAGTACTCAATTAAGTTTCAGGTTCCTTTCTTTTTTTTCCAATTGTTATATACATAACTTGTTTTTTGTCTGTCGAGATCGAATATAAAAAATGGCCGTATGTATAAGCACATTGTAACATTAATCAGACTAGTGAATCGTGATTATATTGGCTTCTTTGTTGATGTCTATGTTCATGTGTGAAGCTGAATTTGGAACCTTTCCTTGTTGATTTTTTTGTCTGCAATGTCGATTTTTGTATGCTTTGATTGATTAAAAATTAGGATTCCTTGATTAGTGCAGAACACTATGAGTCATGGATGTAATTCAACATCCATCTTTAAAGCAGACTAGTGATTGCCTTGGCTTCTCTATTGATCTCTATGTTCATGTGTGAAGCTGACTTTCAAACCTTTCCTGGTTGATTTTTGTCTGGAATGTGTCTCATGTAGATATTTATATTCTTTCTTTGATTAGTTCCTTTAAAAATAGGACTACTTTGTCGTTATAACCTCAACACTCATCTTTAAAGCAGAAAAACTATGAGTCATGGACGTACACTCCAACGGTTTTTATGATTCCAAGGCATATGGTTTGTTCTTGTTAATTTGCTACTGGATCTTGCTGTCTTTATAGAACCTACGATTCATTATCCTCGATATCAGCTTCAGGAGATAAATGCACATGTAATAGGAGATAGTTTTGATTAGATGGTATTAAACCTTAGGTACAGATGTCATGTGCCGTTTTCCGGTTAATCAGATCTCAATGTTTATGTTTTGACTTTGACCCTCATTAATCATTTGGCAGAGAACCAACATGTGGTATCATGAACATCGTTCCCTCTCCTTCTTGCATTTTCTTTGGTTAAGGGGATTGTTAAATCAGTCCTTTTGATTTGCCGTACCCTTTTGATTTGCATGTGATCACAATAATGGAGCTACTTAATTTTACATGAGAATATTCCTGTGACTCTGCTATTAGCTTATTATATTACTAAGTATTCTTATTATAGCTTAAGCTTCCGTAAGAGAAGCTTAGGATACCGTACCTTAGCCTTGGAATAGTTTAATAACCATATTCCACTTGGTGATTAAAAGTACAATTCCGTAATTATTGTTATGATTACATTATCCTATTATTCTAAATCTCTGATTACTTTAACATAACTACAACTACCATTCACATGGTTGTTCCGGAAACAACGCAAACTGCCATGAACCATTCTTTGTTTCTTCATAGGCATATAGCATTTTGGATTCTTGTGAGTTTGATTTCTGCTTAGAGTTAAAAGACAAAATGCTGATGTTTAATGCGTATGACTTGTTTCTCCTCTTGTTTCATTAGGTTCTATATACTGAGATAAAGATCAACTTGTATAGTTTCCAAACTAACAACATCTTTGGTTACCATGAATTATCTTGCTGATGTGAAATGTTTCTACTGACTTGTGTTGCAAATGCAGATGATGGATTTCGAAGGATTTAAATTATTGTGTGTTAAAGTTCAAATATATTGTCTTTGCCGGATTCACTTATACAATATTTGATTTGTTCTTGTACCATGACTACTTCGTTTTTCATCAGTAATAGATAGTTAGATCAATGGGGTCATGGGTTCTTGTGAGAATTTCCACCAGAGAAGAGAAAGAACAAAGGTTTTTGTAAGTTTTCATCAGTCAGATGTTACCACAACATAAGTCAAAAACAGAGCAGAGAAAGAAAAAATAGTCTTCAGGAATAGTGGTCATCATAATAGTTTCAATGATCCGTTTGTACATTCCATTATTCAGAAATATCTCCTCTTACTAAGAAGTTTTGAAGCACACAAATCCATATTCCTAGAGAAAAAGTGGGAATAAGCAGAATGGCTCAAGTCAATACAAGAGGGGGAAGAAGAAAATGCAGAAGCAAGAAATGAACAAAACTATCTGCACATTGGGATGTTGTGAGGTTGGTGTGCAGGAGTCCGAGGACAATCAGATGGATGCCGGTAGCTCGTCTTATCATCTGCTGCAGCATTGAACTTACACTCCTGCTTAGCTGTTGTTGTCGTCACCAGGTACCCTTCGTTCTTCTCCTCCATTATCTTCAATATACTCTCGAAAACCGAAACTTCACACGGGATCCTCAAGACACCGGCTTGTTGAAACCCAAACTCTTCTTCTGCCTCACGTAAAAGAACATAAAAAGCTTGGTGGCTAAGGTACTCTGTTGGTATAGTGTACCTCTTATTCTCTAACCCGACCGTGACAGCTAGATACCCTTTAGGGACAGCTGTTGCATCTGTAAATGACAATGTCCTCTTCAGAAACTTGATGCTCTTGCTACCTCCACCATTGTTATTGTTCTCTTCAGTGTTGTTGTTGTTGGCTGCTTTTGATGCAATTGCTTGTTTTCGCCATTTCTTGAGGATCTGTTGAAGCTTAACGATCTCTCTGATCTTGTTGGACTTCTTGGCTTCCATGGCGGAGATAGAAGACACAAGACAAGAAATGGGGTTTGGTACTATGTTATGTTTATGTGATGGTTTAGCGTTTGTCTCTCTTCTATGTGTAGTGATGTGGACGTGATGGATTTTGAGAGTTGGAGATATATAGAGGTGGTGGACCAACTAATTCTGATTTAATTAATTGCAGTATTAGAGGTTAATTGTTTTTTCTGATTAAAAATATTGAGCTAATCATATGCTTTGGGGTTATTTTAATGATTCTAAACCAACTTGAACATGCTAACAAACAAAATTAAATAACTTAACGTAATGTCCAAATACAGGAGCAGCTTTGGTGATGGATGCAAAGTGGCTCATTGAATGGTTAAAGTCTCCATCTGTCTTTGGGGTGTTTTAGCCTCTGGTGGCTCAGTAACGAGAAGTGTGACACCTTTGTATCTGTTGGTTTCTTCAGCTCGAAACATGGTTCTTCCTTTTTCATCTCTGCCTAAGCCTCTTCAGCTGCCCGGTGGTGGGAATGGTTCGACATGGCGGCAAGGGTCGTCGGTTAACAAATCTTGTGTCCTAAGAAAGTAATGGACACACAGTAGGAAAATATCATGCCAAGGTCTTGGAACCCGGGTTTTGAAAAGTTAGGTTGGGTCGGGTTTCGGGTTGACTCGATTGTTACTATAAGAATTTAGTAGTTGGGCTTGATTAGACAACAAATAAAGCCCATTAATAATCGCCTCACGGCCCAACTATTGTTTCTTTCCCCCCGCAATTAAGTCATCGTACGACTGTACTACCTACCCTTAGCCATTGAGCCTTGTGCACGCACATGTGCAACCCTAAAAGAATTATTATTACAGAATGTTTTTAACTTAATTTATTTCTTTTGTCCAAAAACAAAAAAAATTATTTCTAAAACTAATTTGAATAATGTAAATGAGGGAAATTATTAAAGATTTTGTATAAAAATAATATTTAACTTTTAATTAACAAAAACATTTCTATGTTTCTAATTAACCACCATATAATTATCACATAATTATTATTTTCATCAAAAATAGTAAGAAAATATTAAAACAAAATACGCAGTGTCTTTTATACTTTTTACTTTACCTTCAGGAGTAAGTTTTCTTTTCCATATGCTGAGAATATCGCCACGTGTCAGTCACGAAACCACATTCTCATCACACACAGACCAAAAAAACTTGTCGTCTTTTTCCAATCATCAAAAAAGAAAGAAACAAAAAAACAAAAAAAAATCGGTGTGTGTTCAATTTGATCAAGCAACGAAAAATCTCTGTGTTGTTGGCAAATCTCCGGCGAGATCATCTTCTTTGTTTTTATTAGTACAGTGTTGTTCTTCCGACATGGCGGCCGCGAAACTCGTGGCTTTGTTACTATTTCTCGCCTTGGTTTTCAATTTCACCGTTTGTGTCTTTGCCGACGCTGGAATCGACGGCGGTGAAGTACCGAAACCCCGATCCGACGGCGGTGAAATCGAATTGGTTCAGCTTAATGTTAAAATCCGTGCCCTAGGTTACACTCGGAATCTTACAGTTACTTCGATTTTACTTCTACGCGATTGATTCTGCGAATTGACAATTTGGTTTTTGTTTTCGTCTTTGTTTTGGTTGGTGAAGAATCTCAAATTGATGAGAAAACTAAAGAACTTAAAGGGAGAGAGGAGTTAGTAGCAGAGAAGGAGAAGCTTCTTCAAGAGAGGCAAGACAAAGTTGCTTCTTTGGAGACTGAGGTTTCATCTCTAAGGGTATGCAATATGCATGCATCTTATTATAGTATTGTCTGACTTCAATTGCTTCCTTGTTCATTCTTCTTTGTATAGATTTGTAATCTTGCTTTCATTTTTGGAGTCATTGATTGTTTTTTTTTTCTTTGTTAGAAAAAAGGTTCATCAGATTCTGTGGAACTGTTGAGTAAAGCTCAAGCACGAGCTGATGAATTAGAGAAGCAGGTTAGATCTTTATTTTCAGAACTCAACTTGTATATGTATGTAACTTGCTAAGTTCTTACTTTCAAGTTCCAACATTATACTTCTGAATTCAGGTTGAGGTACTCAAGAACTTTCTGGAGCAAAAGAACAAGGAGAAAGAATCGACAGAAGCGCGGAGTATTGCAGCCGAGAAAAAGCTAAATGAATTGAACTCGAGAGTGGAGAAAGTATGTTATTTACATCCCTTGGTTCCTTTTCTCGTGACACACATTGTTATCATTTACTGTAGATTATCACTTACTGTATATAGCTTAACTGGTAGTGCAAAGTAATCGATTCTTCTTATTTTATCTACCTTGTTTTATCTTTTGCTGGACTTGGTTAAGATTTTAAGTAAATTAAATGTTACTAGCACTGAGTCTCGTGGTTTGGTCTTTCCTTTGGAGTTTTTGTGTCCTAGTTATATTATTGTTCTGCAGAACAACTCCTTTTTATTGTCAATGTTTGGTTTCAATTTAGAAACTGGAATTGTATGCATGTGTGCTTTTTGTTTTTGTCAAATTTAACAAGAGAGTCCTGCAGCTTCACAAGACAAAAGAAGAGCAGAAGAGCAAAATACGAAAACTTGAGCGTGCTCTTAAAATCTCAGAGGTATGATGATGCTCATGGATTAAGTTTAGTTATCCTCGACTTTGGTTTCTGTCATCAATTTTTAATCTTATCAAACTTAACTTATAGGAAGAAATGCTGCGGACAAAGCATGAAGCAACCACAAAGGCTAGGGAACTGATGGACGTTCATGGTGCATGGCTTCCTCCTTGGCTTGTTGTACACTGGACTAAATTTCAGGTAATTAGAGTCTATCTCTTACAACTTCTGGCACAATATATTTTCTCAACTAATATCGACACTTTCTGGACTCAGACTGTTGCTGGGATACATTGGGACGCCCACGGAAAACCAGTTATGGAGAAAGTAACTCATAAGGTACTGTTTATCCATCTGAATGGTGATACATGTCTATTGAAGGAAACTTTTTTCTAATTAAGTTTGATTTTTTATTAGGTGACACACGTGAAAAATCAAGCTGACAAATGGGCTAAACCACACATAGCTAATATTAAAAATGTAAGCAGCTTACAGCCAATGTGTATTAACTCATGTGGCTCTTATGGTTATACTTATGCAATTTTATTTCCAGAAATATATTCCAGCCATAAAAGAGACTGTTAAAACACATGTTGAGCCACACGTGCAAACACTATCTACCAAAGCTAAAGAGGCTTACCATGCTTCCAAGACTGCAGTTACTCCACATATTGTCAAGTTTCAAGGACATGTAGATCCCTATTACCAGGTGAATATTTTTTTTCTGAATCCATCTATAAATTTTCTTGTATATTAATCTTTCAGCATCATCGTTGATGACAATATCTACTTAATGCGTTTTGTTTTTGCTTTCCAGGAGGCTAAAAAGTTTAGCAAGCCATATGTTGATCAAGTAGCCACGGCCACAAAACCACATGTTGATAAGGTGAGAGCTACCATGAAGCCTTACACAAAGAAGGCTATTCACTTCTACAAAGAGTTCCTAAAATCTGCCTCGACGTATCACCATCAGGTCAGAATGGGAAGCATGGTGTATATTAGATGGACATTCTTGTTATGAATACTACCATTTCTAAAGGAATATGTTGTGTGTTTAAGCTGATAAGTGTGTCTATCTGTGAAGCTTCAAGCCAATGTCGAAAGCAAATTGAAGAGCCATGAGCTGTTGGAACCTTTTGCCACCAAAGAGTTCATTTGGTTTACGGTATGTTTTCTGGTCTTGCACTCTAAGACACAATGCTTTTTTGTTGTTTTGCCTCTCAACCAAAAATTTGAAAACTGTTCACTGCAGGCCTCTGCTTTGTTGGCATTACCCATCTTCATAGTATACAAATTTCTGTGTTCGCTCGTCTGGCAAGTTACTTAAAACCAAATCATTATATATAAGATATTACTTACTTTCATTATATTGTTCTTTAATTTTCATAGATACTTTGATACCACCAAATGACTTTTAATTGGTATGTTATATGTTTATTGCAGCACAAAGACAAAGAAACCTTCCCGGCAGCCTCATCACAATACTCGCCGTAAGGCCAAAAGGGGTCATTCTGATAAGTGAAGTCGCATGCAGGCCTCAGTTGTCGCTTCCTCGTACTATAAATATTAGAGGTACATCTCACATTCTGCTTAAATACGCAGTCGCTGAATGGATCATGAACAAAGAATATGTAGTCACTGGATAGGTTGATTAAGTCATAGGCCAGGCCAGAACTTACTATCTATAGACTTGAGTCTGTTTGATGTTTGATGTTTGATGTTTGATGTATGGATAGTGTGTCCCGTTTCTGAATCCTAGTCCTTATGTTAAATCCCAAACGCTGTCATATAGTGTTAAAAGCTATTCATGACTAGTGACTGAGGTTTAAACGTTGGAATGATTTGTGTCAAGCTGTCTTGACCTTTTCTCTATGCTCTTGCAGGTAAAGACGGATTTTGATGCGTTCTCTTTGAGCCTCAGCAACAGTCTATATGTTTTCTTCGTTATGTATGGAAAGAAACAGCTTATGTTAGAGGTATCTTGTGGTTTAAGCTCGCTGTGCAAAGGTGTTTCTTCACTCTCTATCTATCTCTCTCTCTCTCTCTGTTTTTGAGATGCCTTTTGGATATAAAATTTTCAGTCTTTTTATACAGAGAAGATTAGACATCTAGAGGAAATTCTAGTAAAGGCTTGGTTTGTGTATTTTGTGATTTATGTGGATAATAGATTTGGGACTTGCTCCATTACTCTTTCAAAAGCTATCTTTTTGAAACTTATTACTCAAATATCAAAATCAAATTTGGTGGAATTGTTACAGCTTTTTATTTTATTTGGAACTAAAAATCATAAGAGTCGCACCATAATTGGCTTGACTAGTCTTAGATTCTTGATATCTTCCTAGAATAGGTAAACAAATGCAATAATAAAAACAAACAAAAAAGTTTTACCAACAAGTGAATGGGAATTTTCTTCCGAATGCAAACAATGTAAAAACCATAACTTAAAACTGACAATTACCGATCAATAAGATGGCCAGTATCCATCCAAGTCCATGCACTGGCTCATCTCCACATTCCCAAACCCGTTTTCGCCATTGAACGAACCACTAACCGCTGCAACATCCTCGAGCGACACAACAGGAGGCGGCTGGACCAGTGCACCGCCAAGGTTGAGATTGAGCCCTGAGATAGGCATGTGGTTGTAGTTCATCAGCTGCTGATGATGAGTAGAGTCCATGGTGGTGCTTGTGGAGGCACGGAAGACTCTTGAAAGCTCGGCTAAGTGAACCGCGTTAGCCATGAGTGATTGGTTGATATTGAGGCTCGGGTGTGGTTGCAGATGTGGTGGGAGTTGAAGAAGGTCTGATGAGTAACTAGGATTACTGTTGTTGGTTAATAGTATTGAGGCTCTTGCGTGGTTTTGGTTGTGGTTGTGACTTGTGCTGCTGCTACTGCTGCTTATGTATTTCTTGGTTGCTTCTGTTTTCTTGAATACTCTACACACTACCCACTCGTCTTGCTGCATATACATGTTACATCATGGACAACGAAATAAGAATTATTAAGTTGATATGTTCATCTTGTGAAACAAGTTGGTTCAATTTGTGATTAGTGAAAACACTTATCCCTAGTGTAAATATTATAAACATTATAAACATTAAATCATAACCATGATAAAATATAAGAATTATAATACCTTGGAGGTTCTATATGAGGACTTGGAGTGAAGTCGATACTCATGCATGACCCAACTAGTCTTCTCCCCACGAGGAGCTCTTCCTCTATAGAAGACCAAAGTCTTCTTCATTCCGACCAACTCCGAGGTTGTGCTGTTGAATATCTCTTTGTCTTTACCTGTGGTTTTCCAATATCCTGTATTCGTCGCCCTATTCGTCCTCACTCCCGTCGGGTACTTACGGTCCCGGAGGCTGAAGAAGTACCATTCTTTTCCTCCCATTTTGGCCTTCTCTATCAACAATTCACTCAAACAGAAACTTTTGTGAATAACTCGCAACATTAACTAATATATAAAATTTGACTAATAAATATCGTAAAAAAAAAAACAAAATATTTCGCAAAATATTTCGTATCAAAATGTTTTTGCTTCTGTAATCTAGGATAATGTATTATTTATGTGACGATTGATCTAAGTAACTCTTTAAAAGGATTTGTATTGTTGTTCTGATGATAGCTAGATCGATAGTAAATATAACGAAATAAATTATAATATAGTGGAAACGTTTTAGTTGAATATTTTGTTACGTTGTTAAGTTATTTTTTAAAACGTGAACGAAAATTTCATAAATATCATGAACGGTAAGAAAATAATACAGTTGTTTTTTTATATAAATGAAAACGTAAATAAGTATACTATATATACGAAATTTTGTGGATTATTGAATATTTTTGTTATCTTAGTCTCGGTTCAGTTTGGAACCAAAGACATTTGAAACAAAAGATAATGTTAGTTTATCAATCGGGATTATAGATGGAACTAAAGACAAAAAAAACAAAGAGTAGATGAGAAATTCACGTACGTACGGTAGTGAATGCATGACTTGGGTTCATGTAATGTAAACTAATGTTTGTTAGGAAAACTTCATCGTGTGACTTTCTATTTTAAACACTTAACGTTACTCTTTTCTCTCTTTATATACGGATCTTTTTTACGGAAACTTAAAACTATTCCATAGATTTATAGTAAATACCTTGATAAGAAAATTATATATGTATTACATCTATATATCTAGCATTCGCATCATATATGACCACATCCACATGTTTATTCACTATGTTATGGTAGATAGAAGAAAAAGACTTTTGTAGATTGTGGAAGCTAGGGATATGTAACATATACACAAAGGAATTACAACCAATGTACATTCGTTTTGTTTTGCACTAATTAGTCGACTTAATTACGATTAGTAATCAAGGATATATACTCATGATGATATTATTGCATTTTCATAAGGAGGAATATTATATATATAGTGGGTGTAATGAACTTTTAGATGCTTCCCAAAATAGAAAGATCATTTTACCATATGAAGGATCATATCTTGTCCAGTATAACTACATACACACACTTACGTGTATATGAATACAATTAGGATGTACTCATGTACATATACGCATTCACATAAAAATGGCATATTCTTAATACTTCATGATTTATTTATTTCACTTATATCATGTTACTCATGTATGTATACCATATGCTTAAAGTAGAAGAAACACATATATTTGGTTTTAATGTTGAAATTGCTTCGGATATTTTCTAACCCAAATAAATTAGGTCATACCAATTTTGAATAAAAATCAACGATGAATATCGATATGTATATCTACTCATGAATATTGATAGACATATATAGTCATAGAGATCGATATATGTACATGTGAACTTCATGTGTGTGTATGAAGAAAAGATTAAGAGTAATCAACGTACCAGGAAGCTCCCATGGTTCTGACTTGTTGAGATCAACGTCTGCGATTGCTTTGCCGGTGAAGTTTTGATCGGCGATCTTATTAACCAAGTAATACGAAATTAGCTCCTCGTCCGTTGGATGAAATCTGAAACCTGGCGGCAAAGCTTCTTCTTCTTTCTTCTGCTGTTGGTGATCTCCTTGTTCCATTTTATATGATCTTTAGTCCAGATCCAAGAACCTTTCTATATCTGCTTGAAACACACATATAGTTACATGTTTAAGATTCACCATCTATAAGTATACGAGAGAACATAGATCCTAACGTTCTAGGATTGGAAGAAAAAATATGATCATAGAAGAAAAACAATAAGTAAATATGAGAAGTCGTACAAGGTGAGAAATTGAGCTTACTTGTATGGAAGATGAAAAAACGAGACAACCAAAACTTTTATGAGATTAGGGTTTTGGTGGTATTTATATATCAAGGAGACAGGGATGACTTGCGACTATTCTAAGGAGGAAAATATGAAGGAAGAAGAGAAAAAAGATGAAGGAAGAAGACAAAGAGTAGGTTTTTTAGATATTTTATTTACTTTCTTATTACTTTGGTCGTGCATGTGATTAAAAAACAATTATTGTACAATTATTCTAACACGGTTTTGCCTTTATATTGATTAATTTCTAAAAGATAGTTACACATACATATATGATCAATTCTAAGTTATGTTGGCATGTTTATGAAACCTAATTACCATCCAAGTTTGAAAGACATATATATTTTTGAAATGAAGACTACTTTGTAAGAATTTTACATTTCAGTGTTTAAATATGTGATTATTTATAAAATAATTAAAGATTGAGTAGAAATGATAATGTAGAAATTAATAATAGAAGAGGAAAATGTGGAAGAGAGAGTGTGCATGAAGCTCTCACCTAATAAGGGTCTTCAAGTACAAGGTACATGCAACTTAACCTTCCACGTCCAAATTTTATCCTTTAATTTGTTTATTTTGTGTAGTTGGTCAAGAAATTCTCCATTTAGTGTGTATCCATTTTACCTTATACATTTATAAGTACATCCATAAGTGTGTATCCCCTTCTATATACATATATGAGATAATTACGTGTTGGTGTGTCGTATCTCTCACGATCCAGTTCATTTTGTTCCTAGGCTCGTCGTCATTTCAAAATGTTCGGAATTATTTTATATGATTGGTTTGCAAATGAACCACTGGTCAATGAATAAAGAGTCAAAATAGTCTAGATCTTAGCATTACTACTTTGTGATTTAATTTTACAAATCAAATGGTACATAATACTACGAAAATGTTTACAACATAGAGGTGGACAGTGAAATTATATCGAGGTGTTTATTTACCTAATTCAAATGATTTTTTATTGTGAAATGAATCGAATTAGAAAAAAGAAAATTATAGAGTCAAATTCTTCATTTACAATATGGCCTCGTATGTGGGAGAAAAGTGTTGAGTGTACTCTTGGTATATATAGAACTATAGTTAAGCTCTTGCTGATACTAAGTTTTGTGTTCAATTATTTCTTCATACTCATAAACACTTAATCCGACCTGAGTTGACTTCAACTTGTAATTACTGAGTCTGAGTTTAATTCATAACAGAAGTTGAGTGTATTTTGTAGTTAATTACTTTTAGTCCGTTCTCAGCTTGCGACATAAACTGAGTTTAATTACCTTAGAAATATATTAGTACATGGATGAGTGTTTAGTAATTGTAGTTTCCTTCAATAGTATCTTTAAGGATTTCATTTGATCTTTCAACAACCTGTGTGGATTTATTTGCTCCAATACTAATTGGGAAATCAAACCTCGTACTTTAATTTAAGGTAGTCTCACTTCAAGATCATTTGGTATAAAACTTTTAATGTATAACCATAATTATTCTTTACGGTCCAAATATTGCGGACACACTATTTGTTCCCCTAAACACCTTTCCAAGTTGTCGTAAAAGTATTATAATTTTTCCCGACCAAAAAAAAGCGTACATATATACTAATTCCGGTTTGACTAACTAGTTATACAACTTGAAACAAAAACAACTAACATAACTTAGAAGGTCTTACGTACATTCACATATATTCTCATAATCAGAAACAATAAGGTCGTCAAAAAGTACAAGAAATAATTGAACAATAGCTAGATCGCTTATTACTAGACATTGAATATTTCATAATATAGAGCATTATTTGTATAATAGCTATCGATCGCAATTATCACTTAAACTATAAAACTATCTAATTTTTTAGACCTTTTTCGTTAAAAATTACATTAGAATATTATAATTTTATGAGATGAAAATAGCCACGACAATTATACTTTGAGAAGATATATATATTATAGTATTTTAATTCCCTCATTATTCGTAGTCTTCCAGAAAAAAATAGGTTTAACTTATCAAACACTTCAAGTAAAGAAAACGAAATGCGTCTATATAATCAACGACGACGACGAATGTCCCGATCATTAAGGAACCTACCGTTCTTTGTACATTTCAATCTTAATGTTTCCTCAGAAGCTATCAATGTTACGTATATAACGATTTTTTAAAATTAAGAAATTAGTAAAAAAGATTGTTATAATCTGTTTACAGTTCAAGATTTTCAAATGTTAAGATATACTCACTCCTACAAGAAACTACGACACATTCATCTCTAACATCATCATATCATCATCCTTCGCGTGTGTATTATTGGCCAAACAGTTTCATTACGATAAGATTTATAGAAAATGTAGCTTATTAAACAAGCTTAAGTAAATTTGCATTATCTAATACTAAAAATGGGTTAAAATGATTACAACGGTTCGAGCGGACAAAACTATTTATGTATCTAACCGCTTTCTATTAATCATTCACTAATTGAATTTGTAACGGTACATTTCAAAAACACTAAAAAGAAACAGTCGCGGACCAACTACAGACCGCTTTACATACGAATAGAATTAGTTTACCGTAATTCCTTGTCCGTCGTTTAAAAATAGAGTGGACTAAACCGCCGACAAATTTGTCTATTCCCTCCGCTATAACCAATCAAACCCAAATTCAGAACCATGCATGTTAATACAAGAGACTCTAGCTCGAATTATAAATATTTTGAAGATTCCATTATATATATAATTTTAATAAATAATATTGTAGTGCACAAAAATATTGTATTGGATTCATTTTTGCATTCTATAGCAACTTTTATTTATTTTTAGAACAAAACTATTCTATCTTCTTTTAGTAATTATGAAAATTTGCATGGTGTACACATACAATGATTATTACAACGTGACGTGATTGAATTGATTATGTATACATACATATATATTTGTTTCTGAACGTTTCATATTCACTTATATATGTGTGTGAAAGAACGTTCATCGATGTTGTATCAAACGGACCCAATCACCACAACCTAAGCTCCACCTGTGGACTGTGGTTATATTACATGCATGTCGATATGCAAGATTATAAGATACCCATTTTAACTTTTAAAAACTGTTTTTGACAATTTCATAAAAGAAACTAGTAAATTTGACGAGAAAAAATGTAATGTATAATTATATATTATTAGTAAATTACAAGTTGAAATAAACATATCTTCTTACTCCAGAAAATGACACATTCATGGAAAAAAGGATTTGATTGATGCGAAAATCATGCTTGGTATGCTACTTGTAACACACTTCATATATAATTCTGGAATTTTTTTACCGTACAATTATTATTTAAAAAAAATAAAGAAAATTTTGTCTTTACCTAAATTTATAATTCTTTGTACAAATTTGCAAGCAACAATGTTTCGAGATTCTGTTACAAAAAAAACAATGTTTCGAGATGGACACGTACGTATATATACCTCAATCCCCAATAATGGTATTGACTTACCTAAATTTCTTAGCTAAAGTTTGTGTTTCCAATTTCTATAAATACAGTTTTGGCTTTGTTTGAGGTCGTTTCATAACTTTTGATTATCTTGATTAAGGGAAAATTTCATATAAATTCCTCAACTAAATTACGATAAGCTTTTTAATACCCCAACTATTTGTGTACCCAGAAAAATACTTCAATTATTTGTTTTGCCCATTTTAAATCTCCAAGTAATATCCATCTGCTCATTTTATTACGCCTCGTTAACGTTGGTTAACGACACTTAAACGATGTATAACAGAAGTTAACTTTCAGTTTTGTATCTAACCACAGTTAGATTTGCCTAAATTATTATTATTTTTGGGATTAAAAGATTCAATTCGTCAATGGTTTGGGAAAACAAATCAAGATAGTCAATCATTTATAATAAGCCACTTGTAATCATAAAATGAGTTTGAAATTGAAAACCAAAACAAATGAAATAATTTGGGAGTTTAAAAACCATTATAACAAAAACACGATCAGTAAAAAAAAGACACTACGTGGGTTGAGAACCACCTCCTATCTCTCTTGACTTAGGTCCCCAACATTCAAATACACGATCAGTAAAGGGACACATGTACACGCCTTGACCTCTTGGCACTGTCACCTTCTTACGGACTTGTCCTCTTCCAGGAGGGCGTCCACGACGGCCACGACCACGTCCAGAAGGTACATTAGATGACAACGCCGAAACAGATTGTTGAGGAGCAGTACATGAATGTGAGACAGTGGAAGATTGAGATTGATTAGGCGTAGATAGTGGAATGGAAGGCTGTAATCGACTAGTAATGCGCTTTCTTGGTCGAACTGTGCTGCCTTCAGCATCCTGTCATATTAAAGTAACTTACATGTAAAAAAAAAATCTCATAAGAAAGGTTCTCATACGCAACATGTTACAGAGAAATAAAAACACTTACAAGTATCTTATGAGGTCTTCCACGTTTGCGTGCTGGACCTTGTTTAACAAAAGTTTCATTTTTGCAAGTGGTACGGTTATGCCCTACCTTCTTACAATTACTACACGTTATTATCCTACCATCTCGAGTCACTTTTTTTGGGTTGGAAGGACTTTCATGTGCTGCTTTTATCCTGTTTTTTTAGGCCTCCCCGGCATCTTTCTAAAACCTGGAACTCCAATTGGTGCTTTACCAGTTTTTTCCCAAAATTTTTCTCCATTAACTGGTTTGATGTTGTTTTTGTAGTTTTCTATCCAAACTTCTGTCTTGTAATAACGATTGACATGGCTGCAATCAAAAAATTAAGAGACTAGTTAACACAAAAATAACAAGCAAGCAATTTCTCATTCGAGGAACGGAAAACTTACTTTTCTGGTTGTTGATGGTTTTCATTTATAACTTTGATTGCGTGTGAGCAAGGAATGCCAGTTAGATCCCAACCCCTACAAACACAATGACGAAGTCGAAGACTGACCTCATAGCCACAACCGTGCAAAAGAACTTCAAACAAGTTATCTGAACTTGTAAGAACATAACACTCCCTACTCTCTTCTCTATTTACTTCCAAGATATCTGCAATCTTCTTAGGGAAAGGCAATATGCATCCAATTGCTCTCTTATATCTGCGAGAAATACGCATGATAGCCTGTCTTCTAATTGTTTCTAGCATGTTAATCAAGGGTAGTTCTCTAGCTCTTCTGATAGTCCTGTTGAAGCTCTCTGACAAGCTGTTACAAACATTAGCAGATCTGGCGTTATTGGAGAAGAAAGCTAGACATATACATGCTTTGCACAGTTTCTATGCTCAGCATTTGGGAGAACAGTTGCCAGAGCTACTTTTAAACCCTGCATATAGGCAATGATGTAATATAAGTGCTTAAACATATGGGAATGATCAAATATTACTGCTTAAAACCAAAGGCAATTATCAAACAGTTAAACATACCTTCTGTTTGTCAGATATAAAGGTTACTCCATCTCCTACACCTAAGTTTAAGTCATTCACCAACTTCTTAACAAACCAAGTCCAAGACTCCTTGTTCTCACCTCTTACAACAGCCCAAGTAATAGGATAAATCCTATTTTCTGCATCTCTACCAACAGCTGCTAATATCTCTCCTTTCAACTCCCACTTTAAAAAAGCACCATCAAGGCCTATCAAAGGCCTACAATACTGCTTCCAAGTTCTCCTTATAGGTTCAAAGCAAACATAGAAGCTTTCAAAGACCTGTCTTCCATCCTTTTCAACAGTCACAATCTCGGTAGTGACATCTTTGTTAGTATTCCTCAACTCATTCTCATAGTCCCATAACTTAGCAAATTGTTGTTTTTGAGTATCTAACACCATATCTAATGCAATTCTTCTTGCTTTTCTGCATTTATATATTGAAACTGAGATATTATACCTGTACATCAACTCATCCTTGATATCGGAGCTCCTTATATCAGGTCGTCTTCTTACTTCCTCTTTGAACAACCTTGCAATAGTTCCCTGTTTTAGCATCCTAGCTCTTCCTGTGGGCAAATGATTGTGTTTCTCTTCATAAACTTTGACCATCCACTTTCGGATAGGTTTCTCTACGGAGCAATAGATCCTCCATTTGCATTTCTCGTGTGTGCATATGGCTGCAAGCCTTTCAGGATGCCACTTATTTAACTTCACGTCAAACTGCGTTTTCAAAACATACATTAATAGCTGATCCTTAAATTCATCCCCGTTACTAAATGTCTGCATCAGCCACAAGTATGGAGATTTTCCATAATCTGCTTTACTCTTCCCTTTCAATGACCTTCCGTAATAATCCTTTTTATGCCAATTTGCCCATTCTTCGTCAGTGTCTTCCGCAGAATCTGGATATTCACCATGAGGAAGGTGTATCTCAGCCTCTATTTCACTGTCATAATTGTTATCATCATCTACGATAGGCTGAGTAGCCACACTAGGAACTGTAGTAGTCTGTTGTTCGGCTTCTATAAACAATTCTGCAAACCGTGGATCAGCAGCTCCTTCGGGTAATATTTGGTTCTCATCCTCAGCTACTTCTTCCTCTTGGTCTTCTTTTTGAGTTTCTTCACATATCTCTTCTTCGTCACTTTCTTCCACTCTGTTTTCATCATCACTTTCTTCTTCCCCTATGTCATCTTCCTCACTACAGCCTTCATCATCAGCCTTTTCACCATCATCTAAACACCCTTCAGTCACCAAACTTGAACCATCAATAACATTTGGTGGAGAGACACTATGTTCGATGTAAATGTAAACCTCTCCACATTCTTTTGCCTCTAAAGCCATTTTCATAATTTCACTATCCTTATCTTGCCATATCGATCTTAATGCTGACATATCCTCATAAGGTAGTCTATACCATACCTTTTCCACATTGCTCCCAACTTCTAAATTATTTGTGAAATCTTCAAAAATAGAGAATGTAAGCAAATCTGGATCGATCAACATATTTGGTGCAGTCGAACCACCTTTATAACATAATTTTTTCCCTTTCTTCGATAATAAACCTCCGTAATGAATGTACAGCTTGAGTTTCTCGTCATTGTAACTACACAGAAAGAAAGTCACTTTCGTCACAAAGCATATGAAAAATAGAAACGAAGGTAAACCCGTAGAAGACATGATTCGCCAATGATATGAAAGAAGCATGAATCCATGAGAAAATCACAAATTGAAAATGCCCAAATTGGAGCATCAAATCTATTACACCTTCGTAATCAACTAAAATGACCACAAAAACAAATAATCTGCCTCGAATCATACCTCATATTGCTTGATTTTGCTGGGTTTCAAAAGTAAGGAAAACCGACCAAACAAGGAAGGACTTGGGTAAACGACAATAAATCTCTTGTTCTCAGTTGTCTCTTTCAACGTTTTTAAATGAGATGTCCACTAATCATTCTAGGGTTCCTCTAAAATTTGGGGGTTTTGGGATTTTTTCTAAATTACGGAGGTTTAAGTTCTTAAACGATGTTTAGTTATCATTTAACTGTAGTTAGTTTGATGACAGAATACTAACTCCGTTCTGATTTTCGTTAACCTCTGTTTTCTCTATGATGTAATGTAAGTATAATAATCATACTTGATGATTTAAAATGGGTATTAAAAAAAGTTAAAGTATTTTTTTGGGTACAAAACTAGTTGGGGTATTAAAAAGCTTATCGTAATTTAGTTGAGGAATTTATATGGAATTTTCCCCTTGATTAATGAACATCTTCATTATTCGATTACGTGATGGTTACAATTTCGATTAGTACAATGATTATAACTAAATATCATATACTAACTATCGAAATTTAAAAAATGAAAAAATATTATATCGAATGCATTTGTGTTACAGGTTTCTTACTTTTGATATATAAAAAATGTTGTTTCGGTTGCTAAGTGGTGTTGACCATAATATACTTTTAAATCTTTAATCAAAAAAAAGTACCTCAACTAAATTTATTACAAAATTACACAAATTGTTTTTGATTCTCTAAAAAGTATTTTCAATAATAATAATAATTTGGTTCTTTTTAGATTTTTTATCCGTATTATTACGGACCATAATTGTTAAATAGTGAATAAAAACGCTTTATTCCAATTATGGTGTTTTCCATCTGAACCGCTGCGACTCTTCCAACCCTAATACTATAATTTCAAAATATTATTGTATTCCATGAATACCCCTATCTAGTTATTTTTGAAATATTTTATAAGAAATAATTAATTAATTACAATTTCCAAGAACCCATCTTTTTTTTTTTTGTCAACATTCCAAGAACCCATCTACTATATCAACTCTTGAGAAATCCAATTGTAAACGACACGGCGTGCGATTTCCACCAATCATTTTTTCCATTGATAAACCAGAACAGTATGTAGTGCTAATCTTTAAAAGTAAGACGTCACGGTGTTCTAAAAATGATGATATGTCGTCCAACATACCACCACAACTGTCATTTGTCACCACACTCACACGCCTTTTATATGATCTCACAATCGTAACAGTGTCAGTCTCCAAAATCCTGACCGTCCATTCAAATTTACGATGACGTGTCCCTTCAAGGGTAACTTTTAAGTCTTTACTCTTTAACCCCTTCTAACGTCTTTTTAACTAATCGTAAAAAAAATAAAAAAAATATCTACAGAGAGGAGAGAGTGATGAAGCCAATTTAGTGCGGTGTTTTTTTTTTGGCGACGGAGCTTTCTCTCTCTCTCTCTCGTCCGTACAAATGGCGCCGCCGAAGAGTAAGGTTGACGGAGATGGAAAAGGGAAAGGGAAAGCTGTAGCGACTACGTCGACGAGAGTGCTTCGAAGCATGGATCGGAAGACAAGAAGCGATACTCAACGAAGCGGTTCTTCTCCTAAGCTTGTGAGCCTCGAGTCTCTTGAGAAGAAAAGGAAGACGAAACCGAAGGCTGGTGGAGCGAGCAAGAAGGTCAAGAAGGAAGAAGAAGAGGAGGTCGTTGTGAAAGTTGAGAAAGATGAGGAGGAGGAATCGGCGGAGGAGGAAGATGGTGATGATGCTGCTGCAGAGGAAGAAAAAGAAGAAGATGACGACTCTGAGAAGAAGAAGATTGTGATCGAGCACTGGTAAACGAAATGTCTTCTTCATTCTTCTTTTAGGTTTTTGTTTAGAGAAATTTGGGGAAAATGTCGAAGCGAGTATTTAGGGCTTTTTGTTCTCCGAGATTGAAGCTAATCTTTAGGGATTTTGTCTCTCTGCGTTGGAAATTTCGTGTTCTAGGGTTTTTCTTTTCTTGTTGTTAGGGTTTCGAACTTGAATCTTTCACACATTCTGAGAAATTTAAGTCTTCTTGCTGGTTTATATTGCTTGTTTGTACACAATGTGTCACCCAATTCGCTTATAAGGCTAAAAGGTGTTGTATTCTGAAGAGGATCTAGTAATGTGCTTAGATTGAATTGAGATCTTGATTATGCTTGGTGATGTTTGAGGAAAGAACTCTTAGCCAATGTATTTGAATGATGCTCTGTCTCGTTACCTTAGTGAAGGTTTGTTGTTGTTTTCTTGAAGCAAACAATGCAAATCATTCAAGGAGAGGGCTACTGAGGTGAAGGAAGGTTTGGAGGAAGCTGTTCCTGGCATCATTGTTACTCTGAATCCTGAAAAGGTAGTGAATCTTTTTTACTGCAGATTTTATATGTATTGTCATAAATGCTTGATTGTTTGAGGATGTTTGATGCAATATGTGCATTATTATGCTAATTCTTTCGTTCTTGATCTGCTTTAACAGCCAAGGCGTGGTTGCTTTGAGATTCGAGAGGAGGGCGGTGAAACGTTTATCAGTCTTTTGGTAAGCTACTTCATTCTTATACTAATTGGACTCACTTCTGTGACTGGCTTGTTTCATTTGAATTGAGTTTTCTCTTCTTGTCCGTTCTACTTCTCATAACACAGTTTCTTTCATGGTATGCTGGAAATCAATTTTTGATCCTTAAGAACCCACAAAATTGATGATGAAATTGCTGAGTCAACTGACCACTAATTAGGTTTTCTCAGCTTCATTCAAATTGGCTTTTGGTGTTGTTTATCTAATTAGCTGGTTCAAATTGAGTGCTAAGTCGTTTGAAATAAGAATAACTATCAGATCAGATTTAAAGTGAATAGGAATACAATAAGAATATGTTTGCTTTCATGTTCTTAATTTCTAGAGTTATATAGAAGATGATGTGACTTTCTTATGCAGGGTATGAAGCGCCCTTTTACACCGATGAAGGAACTTAACATGGAAGACGTCATTACGGACATTGTGGAGAAGATTAAATGACAATAGGGTTCTATCAATGCCGAGTCTTTTGTTTCTTCCTCAGCCCTCGGTAAATAGGCTTTAATATTTGACTATCTAGAGCAACTGCAAAGACCTTTTAGGCTTAATTTTGATGTTTTGGTGTAGACCCTTTAACCTTGGGTTTGTCATTTTTGCAGTGCTCGATCGGCTTTGTGCAGTTTATTCAAGTTAAAACTTTCTGATATATTTGGTTGATTTGAAATGGTTCATGTAGTTTGCGATTTTTAGTCGTCTTCGTATTGAAGCAATTCGTTTCACTTATTGTGGTCTTGGATTATGTTGTGTGTTAATTACGTTACGGATTGGATGGGTGAAGATAAAACATTTAGATACAATTTGGTAATACAAGTTTCACAGGACAGAACATCACATTTTCACCTAATGATAAATGATTGAGGTACAATAATGTGGGTAGAAAGTGTTAGTGTATCTGATCCACTTCATATCACCATGCCTCTGTCTATCTGGCGAGTCTCATTTTCAGTTTATTGTGCTCGACTCACTCTGTCTTAACCCATCTTAGAACCCAGCAAAGGTAGCCACAAACCCGAGAACAAGGACAGCACCAAAGCTCAAGCCAGTGTTGGAAGCAGAAGAAGGTGGTTCAGCCTCATCAGCTGCTGGCATCTTCTTCTTACCAGACTTCTCTGGTGCCGGGGCTGGTGAATCAGCTTCTGATGGTGCTGATGCAGGTGCGGTTTCTGGAGCTAAACCAGGAGGAGAGTCTGCGTAATCTTCTTCCTCAGCTGGTCCGGGAGCTGGAGTAGCTGTACCCTTCTTGGGAGATGGAGCTGGTGGTGAAGACATGGGTGGTGGTGGAGGAACCTTAACAGGAGACCCTAGTCCAGGAGCCACAATGGGCATGCTGATCTGCACCACAGAAAGATTGTATGGGTTACGGAAAACTGTCGTGATGTACTCAGCGGTTTGGGGAGCGCCTTTCACAGCAGACCCGAAGTAAATCTTTCCGTTAGATTTGGAGCAGTTGAGGAAACCGTTTTGCTGTTGGCCCAAACCGGTGGACTGGTAAAGGGTAGTGAGCAATGTGCTCTTGTCCTTTAGAGCCTTAAGCTTGAGCTCATCATAGTAGTCAAGAACCACATGGTTCATAAGAATGTTCTTGATCTCTTCCTCGGGTCTACCAGAGATGGAACCAATAGCATCGTTGCTAAGAGCCAGCACGGTGATGGTCTGACGTTTGTTGATAATTGGCGTGAGCTCGGTCTTGGCGAAAAGCTCCATCATGCTGCTGAATTCAGGGTATTTCTCGAGCACCCGGGTTATGTTAACCGCTGATACAATGGATGAAACACCGAGTAAGATGGTGAGACAGAGGAGAGAAGAGGAGACCTTGAGACCCATCTTTGGGTGTTTATATTTATTACCCTTATTTTTCTATAGTAAACGCTCAAACCTCAAAGCCTGAGTTTTTGCCATAAGAGGATTAGCTTGGGTATATATACAGACTTGAAGAGTCGCTCAAGATTAATGGTGGATAGACATTTACTTATATTTGTGCTGGCTAAATTTGAACTTGACTTTATATCGTTGTTACCTCTATATTTGGGTTTAGTAGACTGTTTTATTGTTTTACCTTTGGTTTTAGGGATTAATATTGAGATTTGTTGTTTTACAACTAAGATAAAATAGGAGGATTTAGTCTATCCTAATCTTTATTTAGTCAATTCTTCAACAACTTGAGGTCCAAAGCTCGAATTTACAACTATACATAATATAATGTAGCCCAAAAAGACAAGTTTTCCAATTTCTTGTATACCCTGGAGCAGCGGCATATGTGACAGCTGATGCTATGACCAAGCAAGCTCCTTGTATTCATCAAACTTAGGTTACATCGAATTAAAAAGTTATAGTGAACGGCTTTAATTGTGTATCGTTAAAGAAACATTAATCAACCTTTAGTCAACCATTGGACCAAAGAGGTTTCCACTTTCACTTTTATATAGACTTCAAATGTTATGGATCATAGTTTATATTTATTTCTTAACGTAACCAGCATAATTATAAAGTTAGGAATAATACAATAGAAAGCAACTACGGCATGGATACACTTATTTTTGGGGTAATTATTTGAGACATACATATTCTTTGATGTGCCAAACCCTTAAATTACATAACACACTCTCTCTCATTTTTATCATCATTAGCTACAACCATGGGGAGCAAACCCGACTTGTCCACCAGCCACGTCGTACACAATCTCCATCGTCTTCTGCTGGACGTTTCCAAAGACTGCGGGAAGGTCATCATCCCCTGCAAACGCTAAACAAACCTGTGACATGGATAACGGATAAAACATCCCATTCACATCAAGTTCTACAACAGTGCCACCCCCAAAGGAGAATGCAATCTTGGGTATTGTCATTGTATCCACACCAGTTAAATCGTAGCATGTATCAAAATTCGCGTATCCAGACGTAGCCTTGTAACTCGACATCTTTTCTTTAAAGACGGTCCGCAGTTCCTCGTAGATCCTAGTAGGAAGGCGAGAAACCACGGTACCAGAGTCTATTATAGCACCTTTCTCCGAGAACGATGTTGGAGTAATCTCTAGTTTCGTGTCGCCAACACTGATACCTACGATATCGATACCATAGTATGATGGGCTTGGAAAGGAAGAAACCGTGGTGAATTTAACGGATTCAGAGATTCCATCGGATCCAAAAGTAAGATGGCCAGTGTTACTTGCGGAAGAAGGAAGGCAGTATGAAAAGATATTGTTGTAGGTCGATGATGTCTGCGATGGAATAGAGAGTTTGTCGCGGCCAAGGCCAAGAATCCCAGCGGTACGGAAGAAAAGCCCATGGTTGTTTTCACCACAACCAAAGTAAACATCGTCCAAGACATCAGAGTTCGTTAGGGTAAATCTTTCCTTGGCTAGGAATCCTTCCGTAAACGAATTATCGCCGTACTCGACTTGGTATAGGCAGTTAGAAGCAGAACAGCTGTGAGGACCGTTTTCGCACATCGGAGATGAACACGGGACGTTTTGGTAAGAAGAAGATGAAGAAGGGTCAAAGATTGGTTCATTTTGTGTATAGCACCTATCTGTCCCAAGACATGGCTTGCATTGCGTCCACGTCAAATCGCTTCCGGTGTCAAAGCTTAGCGATACGTCGTTCTTCGGTGTACCGATTCCGATTGTTACGATGTAGTTTGCTGAACCAAATGTGCTTCCGAGTTTACCTGGTAGCTCGGTTGACTTGGTTGTGCTGACTGATCCGTTTGAGTTGTTCTTGGACAATTTGAAGCGAATGGATTCTACGCGTGCTTGATCGCCTCTGAGGATTTCGTCATGGTCGAGTCTCGCATCGTTGTTGCTCCTAAGATGCGAGCACGGGCCGTGCAGGTGCACCACACGAAGCGACGACTTGGTATTAGAAGCTGTTAAATAACAGTTTTAGTATTATTAACATAACAAATCATATAACATAAATCAATAAATCATGATAAAAAAAATACAAATTAATATAAAAATAAAATTTCACTAACTATTAACACACCAACATTTACCTAACAATAATAAAATCGATCATCATAAATTATTTTCTCTGAAAACATAAAAAATTGAATATCATCAATATCTAATTGAAAATTATAATGTTTATATATATATATACTCAAATAGTACCATATGTTATATATTCATAAATATATTTTTACTTATAATTGGTGTATATTACACACTCGAATTTAAGATGCCAAATGATATTTTTATCGATAAGTATAGTAGATTTTTATAAACAAAAAGTACAATAAAACAATATAATAATTATTTTCTTCCTCATATAGTAGTGAGGGTTGTTATGATAATCACCTTTTGAAGAAAGAACACAAGATGATGAAGAAGGAAATAGAGAGCTGGCTTGAATTGTGTAAGAATCAACCTTTACACCCTCTTTTTCCTCAGCTCCTCCTTCGGTATTATAACACCAATTGAGACATACACAAAAGATAAGTATCACCACATTCAAGAAGTTCTTCATTTTACCCTCTCTCTCTCACACACACACAACTAATGAGATTGTTATTCAATTACATGAAACTGGTTGGTCCTTTTATAGCCGTGATCTTTGCTGAAGATAAGTGTCGAGTGGCTGTTGTTAGGCAAAGACCCCATGCCCCATTATTGTGTTTGTTATATTATGTTGTCTCTCTTGAGTCAAGACCGACAACTCCAAGTCTCTAAGTCTCCAAGGTGTTGTATTTTTGTTTGGTAACGTACAAAAGGGACTGTAACATGGCGTAGTTTAGGGGTTGTAAATTTGATGTTAACTCTGTTCTTTTGTTTTCACTACAGGATCTTCCAAGTAGAAATGTTGATTAGTCTAAGCGATTGGTTTCAGTAAACTTGAGCAGCACTTAGTCTTCTTGATCGAGTTGTTATGATATATTAGTATATACCCTGGTTTAAAAAAATCTCTGCCTATGTCCGATTACTTCCCGTGTAATCGCTAGACCACCTTATTCGTTTCGATTAATGACTAATTCCCGCCTAATTCTTTTTGTCGGTTATTAAACATTTTTATTGATACCAATATTATAGTTTTATGTGTTATACTGTGTTTTTTTCTTTACTAAAAATCGAACTATACATATAATTAATACTATATATTTTTTATTTTTTATTTAATTAATAAAATAACTCTAAAACTAGTCCATGGATATATACTACTCTTAAGATATGGAGTATATGCACTTATATGATACTAATAAGTCTATTATTGCAAAGTATGCATGGCCCATATATATAGTATAAGTCGAACACTGAGTGTAGTTTTGTAACACACAAAAGCAAAAGATGTATAAAACATTTTTTTTGTATGTTTTGTCTCTCAGACTACAAAGTCTTCCCAAGTCAACTGTAAAGGACAAAAGGGGTACGTAGATCTATGTCCACTAGTTTATGTTATTAATGCCATTCTGTATATTTTTGAAACCATTGGATCAATTTGGCAACAATTATGAAACTTCAGTATATGCATTTTTTTCGAATAATTAGTAAAGCTTTGATGACTCGTACTATAAAATGTAACAGCTTCGTTAAGAACTTGGAAATAGTTTCTTTGTTGCACTCGGTCACCCAAATTACACACCTGATTAAGAATTAAGGCTTTGTTTGGTAATTTTCTTTTTTCTTTAAAGCATGGGTAATGTAAACTGAAAATACGGTTCTATTTAACCGTGATAGAAAATATATTACACGGGATAAGTGCGATTTTTTACAAAATAATATGTTTCAATAAAAAATCATGCATTTAAATTTATTTTCGAATTTTAATATATATAAGAATTTAATAATATTAATATAAAAAGCAAAGAAAAAAAATTCAGTTTAGAAAAGACGAAAACATATAGAGAGTATTATATTAGTGTACTACTCCATTTCCTCTTTTCTTATATGCACCAACGTAATACAAAAATGGTTTAACAAATTCAATTTAAAAATAATAATTATAAGAAAATTATAAATTGAAATTTTCTTTAAAAAATTTGGAAAATAATGATAAATGTGTATTAAAAATTATTATTTAAATTTTCAATTTTAAATAAATAAATTATTAAGTACGTATCTAAATAAAAAAATGTTTTTATAAAATTTTAAAATAATTATATCACGTATTTTGTCAGTCAAATTAGAAATTAGAAATTATATTATAATTCTAAAAGAAAAAGGATTTAAATAGAATAATTTATGGAATCAATATATTGTAGATAATGTTAGTTTAAAAAATCTCTTAATCAATAATTTATACATAATACGATGTGCTACTTACAGGTCTAATAAAGATTCTCTGTTTGTTTTTTTGTTAGGTTGAATAAGGCAAACCATAGAAAATATTATTTGGTTTAAGCTCTATAATGTTTTTTTTTTATATAAATAATTTAAAGATGTATGTTTGTACAACTAGGAAAAGGAAACAGAACAATAAAATGATGGACCGTTAACGAAAAATGAACTTCGAAAAGAATAAAAAAGGAAATAAGAATAGAAAAATTGGAAAAATAGGAAAATAGGGAAAAATAGGAAAAATAAGAATCACAAATTATATATAATGAGAGTTTCAGTTTTGCAAAAACATAAACACACTTCTCCACAACTTTCTTCAAATCTCTTACGCGACTCATCTCTTTTACTCTCTGTTTCTTGAGTTTTGTCAGATTTCAAAGTCAAACAATGGAAACTGAATCATTCAAACTTGGTGTTCAAGTAGACGCTACGTCTCAAGCACCATCGTTAGGGTTCTTAAGCACCGTAATCATCACGGTAGACAGAGAGTTCGAGGAGTTTCTCATAGACGAGAACGATGATGATCATAATAACATCAAGAGTCTCGGGTCTTACCCTGATTCTTCTTCTACTCCCGACTCACTATTCATTCTTAAACTCCGAACCATGGAACCAGAAGACGTCTTACTAACCCTCAAAACCCAACTCCACGATGATCTCTTGTCCGAACACGTAGCTGATGAGATTGTAGTCAAAGCCCAACAGATAAGAAGCAAAAGCTCTGACTTGCGCAGCACACAACAACCTTTGTTCATGATTGTCTCTGTCAAACTGACACAGAAGGTGTACGACGTTGTGCCTCGTTGTTCTGCTCCGTCGTTGGATACAGATTTGGAGACTTGTGCTATCTGTTTGGAGGATTTGTCTGGATCCGAGGATTACTGCCAGATGCCTAACTGCTCGCATTGTTATCATGAAGATTGTGTCACTGAGTGGACTAAACGACGTAACGACTCATGTCCTCTCTGCCGCAAACAATTCTACTAGTAATAATAAGGAACCAGAATGGAACATAATATAATTAGGGTTTGAAGATATGTTTTTTGTTGTGTTATTAATGATTTAAGTGTTTTATGCTTTAGGTTTATGTTACGATTTTGATATTGTTTGTTTTCAATATGTAATGCAGTTTGATTTTAATGAAATTCAGATTCTAGTATTGTATTATCAGATACAGTATATATCATGCACTGCAACACAACACTGACTTCAATCCAAATTGAACTTTGAACTTTTGAAGTTGGCTTACCAAAGTGAAAGAAACAAGGAAACATAATCCAATACAAGACTTATGGCATGACACTACCAAAGTTTCAGAATTGAACTAGACGTGATCCTAGGTTCTGGATATTGAAACATCTCTTAAATCATCACCAGACAAAACTAATGACTCTTATCTACGGATAAAACCAAACTCTAGATTATCATTATTAGAGAGATCAAAGCTCGACGTGCTTGAAGTGATACTCGTCGATCGTCGAGTATATTAGGCCATCTCCTTCCAATGATTGAATAACGCCCCTATAAAAACACACCAGTAAACTCATGAAATCAACAACTTTAAGAGTACAACAGAGATAGAGATTATAAGGAGAAAGGACAAAAGAGCGTACTCTAGCTTGTTCTTTGGGATCTTCAATTGCTGAGCAATTTCATCAATGTGTATCCCCTGTTGTCTTGCACTGCAGTGAACACATAACAATTATCAGAGTAGCTTTACGTGGTGCAGCAGCCTCAAAATCACATGCAAGCAAGATAAGTTTTGATTTGAAGTGGTGAAAGGCGAAGCAAACTCAAACTCACGTGCAAGCAGGTTGCTTTAGATAGTCTAGAATCATGTCATCTATGTTCTTGCGACCATTCCCATCGTTTTGAGAGGACACCACCTAAAAGAGAACAGCAACAATGAGATTTTAAGCAAGCTAATCATATGTCATGAAGAAAAACCAAAAAACTTGGTGAAACAACATACAGGGTTCAATGGTGCTGCATGGTTTGTGTTTGATCCACCTTGAAACGTGTTGTTAACAGATTGAGTGACATCACCAATTTGTTGTCCCTATTGAGAAAACACATGTTAGAGAGGATTGATTGAAAACTATGACCTTACAACAACACAGTTAATCTTTTTCTGTTCCATTTTCTTTACCTTTGATTCAGAGTTCTGGGAGTAGAAGTGTATACACTCAATGTAGTGAAAGGTAACCTCATTGAAGTCCATTATAGGCCTGTAAAAACAAAACGATCTTCGATACATACTCAAAATGACTTCACATATATCTACCAATCATAAGTAGAACATACCAAAGTCTATTGAAAAAGCCAAAAGAATCAAGCATATTGAAATTAAAACATACCTGACAGAGAAAACAAGAAGCTGTGTTTTGCCCTGAAAAGTCTTCAAATGACCATTGAGACGCACATAAGTTCCATCACTGTTTTCACAAGCTCACCATTAGAAAAACACATCCAAAACAAACGTAATCTCACCAAATATCAGACAACAAAACAGAAGATACTAACCGCACAGACTCCATTTCTCTAGCATCAAAAGTTTCATTCACCCTATAAGAACACACCAATTACAAACTTCAAACCTCACCATTGCACTTAAAAAACAACTCTTTATCAAAAGGAATAGTTTTTATGTGTGTTTACCATCTTTTACAATCAATACGTCCTGTTCCATCATCAAGAGTAAATCTCACTTCTGTGACTTTCGAGACATCTTTATCACACACCAGCCCAACAAGTGAGACCTGAATATACCAAAAACATCACATAATTGAGAAAAACATGAATAACAAAATAAACAAAAACATAGAATCTGGTTTTGAAGAGAGCTCAATTACGTTTGTTAGTGAGATCCCATTGATGACGAGACCAGATTTCTCACCACCAGATTGAAAACATTCAGTGATTTGCTTCACTGTCACTGGAACAAGACCTTGAAACTCACGATTCTGCATATTCCCACACCAAATCGGATTTAGAAATCCCGAAATATTCAAACAATCTGTATTGTATAATCGGATCTGTAGTCTGAATCAAAAGGAGAAATGGATTGTATTACCTTAGCGGCGGAGGAAGATGATTCGTATGCTTGAGAAGGCTGAGAAGACATGAATCCGCCGCCGGAGAAGGCGGAGTTAGGCTCGAATTGGCTGCTGGAGAACATTTTTCGAAGCTCGCTAATCGGAAACCCTAAGCTAATCTTGTGAAGAGACTTTTGGAAGTTGAGGAGAAGTGACGATCGAAGTTAAGGGAAGAGAATGACTTTGGGAATTTTAAGAGCTGTGAGTGAATATTTTTCGGGAATTTTCCCGCCAATTTTGATTGGAGCTTCCCGCCTATTAGGGTTGATCAGTTGAATAATCCCCTCGATTTATTAATTCGAAAGTATGATCTAGAAACTAATTAATTTAGTTATGCATAAAAATTTAGGATCCAAAAGCGAATCATATCAAATTGAGACCGAGTCGAAACCTAACCGAATATCCAGGAAAATTTTTGGTTTTGGTTTCAGATCTTGAATCGAACTTTTTTGGTTCGAGTGTTTGGGTAAATTCGGATTGTTTTTTTTCTTGCCCATGACTAGACTAGACTTTAGGATTCTCAAATTTCAGAGATTTTATACAATAATGTTGTTATTAGTTCTTGACTTCTTGGTTTACAAACCAATGGAATAAAACTGACCCTTTATCTTACACAATAAGAAATAGATCGTTTGTGATTTAGTAGATAAGAAAGATAGATTGGCCCTTAATCTTTACCAAAATACATAGAGATTAGTGTAGACTGTAGAGTATAAGCTGTAGTTAACAAGAAAAGAAATACAAAGTACTGGGCAAAGAGATGCAAATTCAGCCAAAACGTTTACACTTTCAAAATACTAGATAGGTCAAAATGGGAACGGAACCCAATGGGCCTAAGATACTTTTGGTACTAATGAAAAAACTTGGATAGGTTCTAGATTCACTCTCCAACAACACAACTTCCACAAAACTCTGATGCGTTACGGAATCAAACAAAGAGGAGAGACCTGAATGTTTTGAGGAGCAAGACTTAATAAGTGACGTTGTTGGGCAGATTTCTGATGACGTTGCTCTTCATTCCAAGCCTGACACTGCTTCTTGCTCCTCTCTTGTTCATCTCTCTCATCACCTTCATCCTCACTATGCTCTCCTTCGAATGCACTGTTGCTAGACCCATTCTCTTGTACCTGTGTTTTAAGATCCATTCAAGTCAGGTTCTGCAAATGCTAGTTCTAGACAAAGATGATCTCTGATGGGTAAAAGACAAACCTGGAGGTAAGAGAGTTGACAAGGTGCTTCTGAGAAGATGGGGGTGGCTTCTGTTTGTAGTAGCGCATGAACTCTCGAGATCCCAGAGTCCTAGACGTTACTTTGTTATCGGTTCTCTTTGTGATAACAAGCTCAGACCCACCATAAAGCTCTATGGTGTTAGCTGATTCACCAGATACAACCATCTGATTTTCATCTCCATTAACATAGCTGCACAAAACACACATCAAAAGAAGACACAATTAATTCAAGCACATTTAGATAAGATTAGATAATAAGATACCAAACAGAGGTGAAAGCATAAGGTTTGGTACCTGCTGCTGTAGTCATAGAACTCTTCTAGTTCTGCATCTTCTTCATCACCACCATCACCATAATGCACTTTACAATGACCTTTAGCTTCCATGTGCTTTCGAACAGCTTCCAAACTGCTGAATGGATGACACAACTCATTGCAGTACAAACACACAAAGTCTCTCTTGACCTGGAAACAACAACCATCTATGTAAGTAGCTAACACAAAAACTAACACAGAGGGATAAAGCAATGAGACAGACTAAGCAGAAAGCACAAACCTTCAAGCCAACGTAAGTCAAAAACCCTTTAGGATCCTTCAAATACTCGATATCAGGAATAAAGAAACCATGAAACTTATGCATATGAACCATACACTTCTCAATCGTCTTATGCTTCTTATCACACATCAAACAACAACACGGATCCAACTCAAACTCAATACCATCCTCATCCATATCATCCTCTTCCTCTTCACCAGACTCATTCATCTCCGCATCCAAATCCTCATTCGAATCAACCTCAGTCCATTCATCCTCACTCTCCTCACTTTCCTCCACCTCCTCAATCGAACCCTTCAGTAAAACAGCGTCGTTCTTCTCAACACGACGAGGAGGCAGCTGCTTAATTATAGCTTTATCCTCCTCTCCATTACTCTTAGAAGCCTTCAAAACATGACTCTTCGACTTAAGATGCTGCTCATGAGCCTTGGAACTTCTATAACCTTTGTTACAGATTCCACAACTATAAAGCATTGGTGCTTCAACAGCTTTAACCTTCTCTTGAGCAATTGCAGCTTGTCTAGCTTCAAACAGTGACTCTGTAACTCCAGGAACACCAGCTATCTATAATCACAAGGAACAGAACACACAAATCACGATTTCTATAAGTTCTCTAATCAATTCCAAAACCAAACGCAAAACCCAGAAAGAAAGATTGATTTTTTTTATTACCTTGCGCTTGAGATTGTAACGGTGCCATTCGGATTTGTAATGGAACTTTTGCTCAGCGTCGTCTTCGAACTCCTTGTTACATGAATTACATGCTAATCCTGACATCTCTGTTAACTCTTAGATCGAATTGCGAAACGAAGAAGAAAGAGTTAGGGATGGGGGTTTTTGGTGTATAAATATGAGGCGACGGCTCGTAGGTCGGCAAAATTTTTGTTTCACGACTAAAGTCCTAAAAATCTCTCTCGTCGTGTGTTTGCGTAAGCGGTGATGTAATATGAGTCGGGTTAAGACCCGTTTGGATTTGAGTTTTGGCCCAAACGAAATTTAAATGAGCCTTTTTATCAGGCCCATTCGTTTTTTTTTTTATTAGTTGTTATTGCGGTAGATTAGGTTAACAGTAACACACACGCAAGCAAAGTTATGTGTCCAATATAGATTAGCAAATATAAACAAGACATTGGAGATTTGGAGGTTTGGTCTGAGCCTCAGTCTATTGCTGTTATCAACATCTAGCTAGGAAGTTTGTCAGTTAAGCCTTAATTAGTCCAATTAGTTTTCCTAGTAAATGTAGGTGGCTTGAGTATTATTCCTGTGTATTAGTCTGAAAACATTCTAAAACTTAGGATTATGCAGTACAGTAGTTCAAACACCTAGGTATTGATAACAAATTCACATCGACACGTTTCTCTAAAGCTAACCGGATTTAGTCGACTATATATATATATAATATTTGGTATTGCCGTATTGGTATCAAAGAAACGTAAGAAAGCAACTATGATACGGTAAAGGTACCGATTACTTCCAAAGTTTTTTTTATCCATAATGAAAACTTAATTTGAATACGTAAATGGTATTACTTATATAAATATCGTTTCAGTCGTTCGTAGTGAAAAGCTTTGAATATGAATAATAAAAGTTTAAGGTCCAAAATCGAGAAATGGTCCAAAAACAAGATTTTATATAGGTCAATTCTATAACTGGACACGTTATTTGTCTCCAAACTATATATATACACATATGTACATACCGAGGAAAAAAAAGTAAATGTGGTTGATTTTTACATAATATAAGATATGGAGCCTTGGATAATAATAGTTATAGGTATTGGTTCTTGTGTTGGTGTTTTGATGTTTCTTGTCGCCTTGATAGAAGGAAGCGGGGTCAAAGATAGGGGTGATGATGACGGCGGAGAAAGAAACACGGTAGATGGAGGAGGAGGAGGTCAGGGTACCGGAGGAAATGATGGCGGCCGTGGAGATGTGGGGATTCGTGGTTTCGGGTATCATGGAGGGCTTTGGAATAATGGTGGCAGAGATTATGGAATCCGTGGTTTTGGGGGTCATCATGGTGGGATTTGGAATACAGGTGGCAGAGGTGGCAGCAGCTGGTTTGGTGGTGGTGGTGGTTTTGACAGCAGCGGTGGCGGTGGCGGTGGATGTGGAGGTGGTGGCGGTGGAGGTGGAGGCGGAGGCGGAGGAGGTTGCTAATTAAGCTTCAGTGTTTCGTATCATTTTAGACAAAGTTAGTAAAATCCATAGTATTTGTTTTTTTGGTTATAATTCTTAATTTTGCTAAAGCATATACAGTACAAGTTTATACTCGGTCTATATAAAGCTTTGTAAATTATTTTATAAATACTAGAATCGTTTTATAAAGAATTTTGTGCAAAAAAATTCTTCTTAAGTAATTTTTGTTTTGTAAATTAACCATTCACATTAGTCAATATTATTCTCCGAATATAAGTGTCATGAGGACGTCGTTTCTAACCTTTTTTAAAAGAGGCGATTAGGATGGTGTCATGGTGATGATGATAATATATTTAACAGTTTTTACATTTAACAGATATCGTTATACTATTGCAACATTTTTTGTATTTTTTTTTGGTTAAATAATACTCAAAACGACATAGTTTTGATCACTCAAAAGTCAAAAACCAATAGGGACTTAGTTTAACTAAAACCCTAATTTCTATGTATACTCCTATATATACGCCTATACGTTTTCTTCCTCTATCAGATTCAGAAAAAATTAAAAGACAATGATGATCTCTGATCTTCCAAAAGATTTAGAATCCGAGATACTCTCTAGGGTTCCTACCAAGTCTCTAGCAAAACTGCAAACGACTTGTAAACGATGGTACGCTATACTCAGAGATCCCATCTTCGTGAAGAAGAACTTTGGTAAAGATGCAAGTAAGTTGATGTTACTAAGTAATTCTAGGGTTTATTCAGTCAGTGTCGATCACCATGGAATCCACAATAGCGTTGAACCTTCTATCGGGTTTTCTGGTAAACTCAGCAGTCTATACGACTCCAAAGATTTTAAAATATCTAGAATCTTTCACTGTGACGGTTTGATACTATGCTCTGATTTGGAATACACTAGACTTGTAGTTTGGAACCCCTGTACAGGTCAAACCCGGTGGATCAAACCGAGAACTCGTTATCGGTTTGATGATTACTATGCCCTAGGTTACGTAAACAGCAAGAAATTAGGCCATAGCTATAAAATCTTAAGGTCTTGCAGTTACCAAAACGACCAGGATCAATTTGTTGCTGAGTTTGAGATATATGACTTTAGCTCTGATTCTTGGAGGGTTCTTGATTACTTTACTCGTGACTATGGCATATTTTGTGGTGGTATGTCTTTGAAAGGTAATACTTATTGGGTTGCTGGAGATAAAGAAATGGGCTTTTTCATGCTGTATTTTGATTTCGCAAAGGAGAGATTCGGGCGATTTCTTCTTCCGTTTCAGAGTTTTAACCCTGAAGATACTGCGGCTCTATCAGTTGTTAAGGAAGAAAAACTCGCGGTGTTGCATCAGAATATTCTTGAATTTTCAAATGTGATGAAGATATGTTTGTCCAACAAGATTGGTGAGGCCATAGAGTTGACTTGGAGCAACTTTGTCTTAACAGTGGATTATGATAGATTTGATTTAACAAGTGTGGTGAATGTGACAAGCTTCTTGTTGGATGAGGAGAATAAAGTGGCAGTGTGTTCTGATATTGATATGGATGATGATGATGGTAATAAGACCAGAGTCTACGTTGTTGGAGAGGATATATACAAACAAGTCTATAAAGAGACTACAAAGGGATCGTATTTGAATTGGCCACTTCTCCTTTGTTATGTTCCAAGTATAGTGAACATTAACAAAAATACATCCAAGAGCAATAGGAAAAAGAAAAGGAAGTCAAGGGACGTTGACAACAACAACAAGAAGTGATCTAATGCTTTTGTCTTTCTTTGGTTTTGGTAATAATGTTACTTCGAGCGACATTAGTCAATTTTATTCAACAAATTTTTCTATTTATCAGTTATCTAATGATTTTTATACAAATGTTCATTGTTCTGCTCGTAGCCACTTAGATAAAATATTATGTATTTTGTTAATTTTGTCCATCGGTAATCAAACACATTTGAGGCTAATTAATGGGCTTTTCAACAAAATAGTATGGGGCTATGTAACTAAAACCCTAATTTATATTTTCTACGTTTTATTGGTATACGGACTTATTGAAACTAAAACCCTAGTTTTGTACACTTATATACGTTTTCTTTCACGATCCATTCACATAGAAAGCAGAAGGACGATGATGATCTCTGATCTTCCAAACGATTTGGAATCCGAAATACTCTCTAGAGTTCCTACCAAGTCTCTAGCAAATTTGCAAACTACTTGCAAAAGATGGTACACTTTACTCAAAGATTCCTACTTCGTTAAGAAGAACTTTGGTAAAGATGCAAGTAAGTTGATGTTAATGAGTAGTTTTAGGGTTTATTCAATTAGTGTCGATCACCATGGAATCCACAATAGCGTTGAACCATCTATCGAGTTTTCTGGTAAACTTAGCCGTCTAAAAGACTCGAAAGATTTGGAAATATCTTATATAGTTCACTGTGACGGTTTGATGTTATGTTCTAATGAGGGATACACTAGACTTGTGGTTTGGAACCCCTGTACCGGTCAAACCCGGAGGATTAAACCGAGAACTCGTTACAGGAGTAAAGATTGCTATGCGCTAGGATACGTCAAGAGCAAGAAATCAGGACATAGCTATAAAATCTTAAGGTCTTGCATTTACCAAAACGACCAGGAACAATTTGTATCTGAGTTTGAGATATATGACTTTAGCTCTGATTCTTGGAGGGTTCTTGATCACTTCACCCCTGACTACAGCCTATATTGCGACGGCATGTCTTTGAAAGGAAATACTTACTGGGTTGCCCGAGCCGAAGAAACCGGCTTTTTCATATTGTAGTTTGATTTCACAAAGGAGATATTCGGGCGTTTTCCTCTTCCGTTTCAGAGTGTTAATCCCAAAGATACCGCGGCTCTATCAGTTGTTAAGGGAGAAAAAATCGCGGTGTTACATCAGAATTTTCTTGAAGTTTCAAATGTGATGAGGATATATTTGACCAATAAGATTGATTGATGAGTCCATAGAGTTGTCATGGGGCAAATTTGTCTTAGCAGTAGATTATGATAGATTTGATTTAACAAGTGTGGTGAATGTGTCAAGCTTCTTGTTGGAAGAGGAGAATAAAGTGGCAGTGTGTTCTGATGTTGGCTCGGATGGTGATGAATATAAGACCAGAATCTATGTTGTTGGAGAAGATATATACAAAGAAGTCTATGAAGAGACTACAAGACCACGTTCCAAATATTGGCCACTTCTTCTGAGTTATGTTCCAAGTTTAGTGCACATTAGCAAAAATACACACAATAGTAATAGGCAAAAGAAAAGGACATCAACGGAGGTTGACAACAATGTAACAACAATAAGAAAAAAGAAAATTAAAAGTGAATCAAGAAAAACAATTAGTTAAATGAATTACTTAAGTTTTTGTGTTTCTTTTTTTTTTGGTAGAATAGTTTTTGTGTTAATCCTACTATAAACAATGGTCCACAAAATTTTTTAATACTACTATATTGTAATAATGGTCCACAATACAGTAGTCATATATCTCAAAAGAAAAACAATTGTAATAAAAAAATATTTGTGGACTATTTTGCTATTTAGGATTACTATAAACAATTAGACAAAAAAATTTATTACAATTTTTTCTTTTGAATAACAAAATTTGTAGCAATTACAGATTTTTTTTTTGGAATAACAAAATATTCAGTTGGCATAATGCAAATTTAGGTGCTATTTAGGATTGGTGTTGAAGAGAGCACTTGAGATGTAAGGCTTCTTTAAGTTTCCGACCGAGAGCAAACGCCAATGGTGGAGGAACTGCATTCCCAATCTGCCTATGTTTGTCTTTGATCTTCCCTGAAAACTCATATTGATCCGGAAACCCCTGCAATTTTATATTTATAAAATCATAATTTAATAAGCAAACATAACCAAAAATCTCTAGCTACACTGTTATTGATGTTAGAGGACTAAGTAAGAATTAGGAACATAAGAGTTTTTGTTACCTGAGATCGGGCGCATTCGCGGACAGTGAGAATTCTATCTTGTTCAGGATGGAAGCACATTCCAACTGTACCCATTGGCTGAGGATCAGTGATGGAAATGGGTAAGTTGCCTTGCCAGTCTAGTCTACCAAAGAGTCCTTTATAATCGTTGTGGTTCTTAGCATTGTTTACTACACCCGAAGGAATCATTTTTTCCACAAGCCCATTTGATAACTTCACCTATAATATCATAAGAAATTTCATTTAAAGTGGTTGTCTAGATTTACTATGAAGTTGCATGTAGTTTAATGTAGAAGATGAGTAAGACTTACGTTTATGTCCGGCAGGTCACGCCAATCAGCACCAGGCCTCTTTGGGATTTTCTTACATCGGATGAGGTTAAGTTCGTTCAGCTCTTTACATATATGATCAGTGAGAACACTCATGTTTCCTCTTATCTCCTTTTGAAACCACGAGACTGGACAACCTCCATACTACAAGACATAAGAACCATATATTAAGTTCATGTTATTGTACTTTCATGTAAGTATATATATTAAACCATACCGCTCTAGTTGTATTAGACTCTCCGTTCTTTACTGGTGGAAGATCGCCGATAGCGTCTCTCACCGTGATTGAGCGGAAAGGTGCACCAAACTTAGTAGTATGAGCAGCGGTGTAATCTAGACCTTGAGAGAGTGGGATTTTAAAACCAGTCGGATTATTAAAGACATGCATTGGCTCAGGCCATTCTGGAAGAACTTCTTCTGGTGCAGCTGCCCATATGAAAGCTCTTTTACGAGGTTGGGATACTCCATATGCACCTGCCTCCAAGATTCCAAATCTCACCTACATGTTTCAAAAAACTTGTATTTTAAAAAACCTCACATTTCATATGAGACCATGAAACTAAAATTAATAGCATTAGGAGATAAAACATTACTTGGTAACCCATTTCAAGAAGAGAAGCCAGAGTAAGTTGAAATGTAGTCTTTTTATTGAACCATATGAAGCCCTTCACATTTTCTAGAAGAAAATACTTTGGCCGGAAATAATCAGCATATGACAAGAATGCTAATATCATTTGACACTGGACTTTACTCCAAGTGCTATTGTTGAACCTGTTCATACCAGAAAACCCCTGCCAAATTTTTCAAGAGTAAGAAGCTTTTTACTTATTCAAAATAAAAATTTGTTGAAAAAGTATAGCAACAATTTAGAGATATATACTTGACATGGAGGTCCTCCATTGATGAAATCAACTTGACCAGGAGCTGGAAGAGTACTCTTTTGGTTTTCATCAAATTTAGCTGCAAGTTCAGTAGCCTCTGAAGTAGAGATACAATCATCTACATCTCCACATTTCTCCATTATAGCCCTGCAATTCAATAATCTCAAACAACATATCCCAACACAAGAATGGAAATGCTAAGTGTGTTTTTCTTGTTATCTATTTACCTAAGAATCACATTGCAGTTGTCAACAAAAACCGTTGCTTCGGGATGGTTTTGTTTGAAAGCTTGTCCAGCCGGCTCTTCATACTCGATCGCCCACTTTGTATTAGATACACCTTGTGTACACATAAACCATGCATATGAATATATACAAGTTGTTTCAAGCGTTTTGAAAGATTTAAGTGTATGACTTGAGTTAAATACATACCCGCTTTTTCTAGTCCATAAGACATGCCACCACATCCAGCAAAGATATCTAGTGTTGCTAGGCGCATTGCTTTAGGTACCTCATCAGGCTTCCCAACCATTGGAGAGTCAGTTTCAGCACTCTCTACTCTCTTCCCCTTCTTTGCTCTTAAAAGTGTGTCATCTTTAATAGTAGAGAACTTCAGCTTCATATTTGAAGGCAACTGTAACACAATAGTTAAGAGAAACAACAATTCAACTTTTTGTGGGAACCAACAATAATCATAATGTTTAAAAACTAATGTACAAAAGTAATTAAAATATTTTACCTCCTTGAGTGAACCATTAGAGGAGTCATAGAAATGTTCACAGAAGAAGATATGGTCTAATATTGGATATTCACGGCATAAAGGCATATCATTTTTCTTCATTACTTCACATTTTCCCTTTATAGCCATTGGAGGGAGAATATAAGTATCCTCGCTATAATACAGCTAAAGAAATTGCCAAAAAGAGAAGAAAAAAGATTAGAAGATCACCAAGTTATAAACTGACAAACATTAACATATGTGTTATGTAAGTAAGAAACAATGAACGAAATAGTTGTTACCTCTTGTATGTCTGAAGTATATGCCTTGTCTGAAGAAATGTCTTCAGGCCTATAAAACCTTTTCACTTTAACCTCAAAGGAAGTCTTACCGACTCTTTTAGGTTCCTTTGCGACAATGATATCCAGCAACTGACATACGACATATGCTCTTAACCCAATGTTTCGACCATACCTTATAAAAGGCTTTCTTCCAGCATCCTTATGGAATCCATCTTTAGTTATATAGCTGGGGATTACATAAACGAAATCCTCAGCAGAATACTCGATTCCATTGGAGAAGAAGCCTGTCTTTGAAGCATTGAGTTTTGTTTTGGACCTTTCCTCTTCATCCTCTCTTGTCTTACATGAACTGCAGAATCCAGAACCAAGACCCATATCATTTCTTGGAAGACTAAAGAATCCACCTTTCTCTGGTGAGTACAAGCTTTTGCAGTAGTACTCAGTTGAAAAGTCTTTTTCTTTTCTTTCTTCTGCTCTTTCCCGGTCAAGTTTATCCGCAATGATGTTCTCTTTCCTATACTGATGCCCCCACGGCCTTGACCGAATCTCAAAACTGACAGTTCCTTTAATGTCCTTGAGTTGAGAAGTAAGACATTCATTAGTCAAGAATAGTTCCCTCTCGTTAGCCGCATTCCCAAGAACGGTATTGGATCCTCGTTGTAAGAGTTTACCATGCAACATCTTGCGGTGATCTAAACTTTCAAACATGTACTCCACAAAATAGATCGCCGGAGTTTCACCTTGATCACCAACTTCAAAGATGACAGCATCACCTACTACCACCATTTTCCCTCCAACAAGGGCTTTTCCATAGAGAGACTCACCAGCATTAGTTCTTCCAAGAATCTCACCATCCCACTTTATATCCATTTTTTCAGAATTACCTCTAATTTTCTTAGGAGTATGAGACTTTTGGACCTCAACAGCTTCCAACACAGTGTCCTCTTCCTCATTCTCGTCCTCCTCTTCAAGCTTTTCTTCTTCTTCACTAATCTCCTCCACTGAATCCTTTGGAGAGTAAATGGAGTAAAAATCTCCCCAAATTCTGTTGATGAGACATGTTCTTGTTGCTTCCATGGGTTTCATCTTGGAAGCCATGCGTGCCCTTGGATTTTTATTCTTACCCTTTTGCAAGATTTTCTCCTTCTTGATGACCCACCTTGTGTGGTGCCTATCTTGCAATTTACTTGCAAGACCAAGCACAAATGGGCACCTTCTAATATCCTTGTCAGGATACTCAGTAAGAAGCTGCAAGATAATTTGTGCATGGACGACCACATACCTCTCTACATCAAAAGGTTTAGAAGAAACATAAGCTTTATCATTCTCTTCCAAATCACATAATCTTCTAATGACGTCTGCATATGAAAGCTTAGCAGCCCTTGTTTCATTCTTGAGCAAAGCCAAAATACTTCTCCCAACCCTTGCTGTTTTCATAACAGGTTCAAACCATGGAGCATATTGCTCTGATGGTTTCCCAAGTCGATACCTACATATTACACATGATAGTACATCGTCAAACAACATAATTGTAACAAAAAGAAAAGGCAAAAACATGTAATGAAATAATATAGTACGTAAGCTTACCATGCAATATCTGTTCGTAACGTAATAAAGATCATATCTGCCCCAAACTCAATCATCCATTCCTTTATTTGACTAAGGAATATACTCATCCCATGAGGATCTTGTGGCTGTGTAGAGCTCTCGGAATCATCGAAACAAAACCCATTTCCATCATCATTAGTCACAACACCTGACCCGAAGATGGTGACGTCGATATCAGCACATGGCTTCATAGGTAGAAGCTCTAGAGATATTAACCGTGATTCAGAGTTGTAAAGAGCCCAATTCTGAAGTGTCATATAAGGTAGATCACTAGTGTCAACCTTATACCCGGGCTCGGAGAGTAAAAGCTCATCTGTTTCTTCTTTGATGTTGTTATAGTACGACGGGAGAGGATAGTCATTGGCAATCTCCTCTTCATTGATCTTTATGTAAAACTTATTTGCAGCTGAAGTTAAAGTGCTCCTACTTCTTGGTTTTTGGATGTACTTCCTGTACTCTTCGTCTTGTAGTAGCTTGGCATATTTCATCTCCTTCTCAAGAACATCATCTGGTTGATCAGATGTTAAGGCATGATCACCTTCATGAACCCTCAAAGAAACATTAGACAAACCCTTAAGAAGTTTACTACTCTCATCTTTTAAAGAAACAAGAACAAGATTCCCAACAAAACTTGTTTCATGTTTCTTGGTAGACGACGACGACGACGACGACTCATCCAAACCAGCTAGTTGGTTATATATGAATTCTCCTTGAGATATAACAAAATCTCGGATGGATGAATTGCCGGAAAAGAACTTGCTTCCGCTCATCGAACGAGAAACTGTTGCAAGAAGCTCGTCAAGACTTGTATCAAGATTCTTGGACAAGTTCTCATAGACAGCTACACAAGCACAAGCTTTTTCAAAGAAGTAATCATACATCTTTTTGTAGCTTGCAGCAGGTTTACGACAATCGTAATCCGATAACGCAGTTGAGATCCATATCACCGGGGAACCATCTTCATAACCAGATATGTTCCAGTTCTCAACTCGTCCAAAAGATTCACACCTCACACCCTTTTCTTTCTCTATGTCATTATCTAAAGGTAAGATAATACCTCCAACAAAGATATCATCAACTTCCAACATCTCTAGAGGCTGTGGAACTCCATTTGAATCATGGAAAACGAAATCAGTTAGCCTCCGGTTCGGGCGAGGCTGGTCGTCATTTCTCTCCAAAGAAGCAGTTAACTCTATCCCCATGATCTCCTCCTCCACGAGATGAGGTTTCTTGGTCTCAACAGTTGAAGATTTCTCAGGGATAGAGATAGTTTCCTCCTCCTTGAAGTTTGTACATGCCGCTGCTCGCTTTGGCCTCCTTGTCCTAGAGACATCATCCGGGTCAACACTTCTCTTCTTTTGTTTCTCAGCTTTTGTCTTCATCTCCAAGAAAACCTAAATTTGAAACAAAAAAATCATATCATTACCATGCAATTTAAATACAAATCTCTCATTAAATTTGAAACACAACCATCAACATCATATCATTACCATGCAATTTAAATACAAATCTCTCATGAATCTATCTAAACAAACCACTCCAAATGAGTTTTTTCTTTACATCACATCGATTATATCGGCTTAAGCAATCAAATATCAGCAAACTCTTAGTTCAAATCCTTCGAAATCTAGTTTAATATCGACAAAATTAAAACTTAGACAAAGAACACAACAAGACTTACGTTTAGTGGTGAGAGTAGCAAAGCAAGACAGCTGAAGATGACCAAACAAGATTGAGGTTTAGTGGTGACAGAGTAGCAAAGCAAGACGGCGGACCAAACAAGATTGAGGTCTAGTTGTGAGAGAGTAGCAAAGCAAGACAGAGGACTAAACAAGAGTGACGTTAAAGCGAGAGCAGGGAAGCAAAGACAGAGGACGAAACAAGAGTTACGTTTTAGTGAGAGCTCAGAACTTTTTTTTATAATAAGAACAAAGAAACGTATGGATTTTGTTTGTTTAGTATTTATTGTGTGAATTTAGTTTTTTAGTGTGAACTTTCATTTAATTTGATGAGTTGTAATTCAGCTTTTTATTTTTCTATTAGTTGGAATTTAGCTTTTGGGGAGTATCCAAATCTTATTTTTCTATTATTACAGTTTCTGTTTTCATTGACTAAATAAAATTTCAGATTATATACTATATATGGTTCAAATAACATTTGACTACAAATTAGAGATAGGAAAATAAAGATTTTAAATTAAATACTGGAAGAAAATTTGACCAATTTTTATTATTATTAGTGCTTCTGTTTCATTTTTCATTGACTAAATGATACATATAATGTAAATATTTAATCAATGAATTAAGTGTATTTGTGAAAATAAATATTTTCTTTTAAATTTAAGATTATATACTATATATGGTTTAAATTACATTTGACTAGAAATTAAAAATAAGAAATATATATTTTATTAATTAAAGGCTGAAAGAAAGTTTGACCAATTTGTATAGATGATTTCTTACCAATTTGTATATTTCCTATATAATTTTATATATTATATTTTACCTAATTTAATAACATTTTCTCTATTTACTAAAATTAACACTTTATGGATGACATTAGAGATGTCCATTAACTCCTGGGTTTGGCCCAAAATAGTACCACAGCAAGATGGATATGGATACAAATGTATTAGATCCGTAAAAAGAGAGCTTCGCGGGCAAGCACATATCGGTTGTGGGTTTTTGGTGGACTGGCCTGCGAACTACGAAAATTTGATAAATATGTACTTTATGTATAAATGGATATTTTTATATTATTTTGTAAGTATAATAAGTGCAATATTTGATAGTGTAAAGAAATTTAATGTTTAAAAATTAAAAAATTTACAAAAAATGATTTAAAAGTTATTTTAAAATTTAAAATTGATAATATAATTTTTTCTGTAATATAAATATTATTTCTATTTGTTTTAAAATATAAAATATAGGTCTACGGACCGACTTACCAGCTCCTTAGGCAAAGCGGAGCGGACTTAGACGCAACTTTTTTGTTTGCGATCCTAGCGGGCATGCCTGCCTCTCACAGTCCAAAATAATGCCCGTCGTGGGCAGGCTCAGATGGACGCGGCTGAGTCGTTTGACTCCTCAAGCTAGCATAAATGGTGTGATACATTGCAGATAAAATTTTCAATTACTGTTTACGAGTTGTGGTTTAGCGTTTGGGCAATATCCATATAATTCTCATATGTTGAACCAGAGATCCTATTACAGACCATGTGATCGATATATAGAAGCAATGAGCTGATCAAAGTGGTTGACTCCCATAACTCAAGTTCAATGCTCATATGTATGACATCATTAGTCTTCTACTTTAAATGTCACAGTGTTTTATATTTACTTTTTGTTATTGCTTATGAAAATGTTCTTTTCGTGTTTGTGTAATATTACGATAAAATAAATTATATGAACATTATTGAGACAAAACATAAGACACTTAAATATTTTCAGCATAGCATCATCGAGACATATGAGTGTGAAAGAAAAAAAAAAGAAAAGAGAAGAAACTGATCATTGCCACGACACGTACACGAGCAGCAGCACCCGATCCATATCGCCTTTTTAGGGTTCACATGGCAAAGACAAGTCCGATCCCTTTTTGCTCGTGAATTCATTTTCTTCCTGATTAATTAATTTCTACTCTGGTCGAACCTATAATTTTCCTCATCATATCATATCATTTATTTCATATCATCAGCTGATCAATGCATGCAACCAAAAAGGTTTATGGACATTATCATGTTACATCCATTATTATTAAGAACAAAAGTTTTAACTTACGTTGGACTCATTTCATCTCTTAGTTCACTTCCTTGTATAAGAATACACCTTACGAAAAAAACACTTAACTCTCCCAAACATTGTTGAAAGTAAAATTTTAAACACACTAAAAGTAGAAGTGAACTCGTGAACACAAAACATATATACAGACTAGCCCTTACCTCATAAAAAGCATAATGTCACACTTCACCTTTTGATGCTAATTAATGTTCATACGCTAGCTATAAAGACCTAAGGGTGTCCTATTTCTCCACCTTTCATCTTCTCCTCATACCTATCCTAAACCCTTCATCTTCTTCTTCTTCTTCTTCATTCTCTTTCTTTCCGGTGTCACTATGGCTGCTCCGGCTGGTAAAGGCAATGACCTCGACCATATCAAGAATGAATCCGTTGATCTTGTACGTATATATATATATATTTCTATGATCAATATGTTTGGCCCGACTAATTCTAATTTTCTCATACGTAGAAGATATATATAGTATGAGTAGTAACGACTTGGATATAATCATATATTTTGTCCCATACGATTAACTTGTGGTTCACTAGAAACGATTTAAGCTTGAACAAAAATGAGAAAGAAACAATAAACATAATTGATGCAATGGTTCTAGGTTCGAATACCTATGGAGGAAGTGTTCGAGGAGCTGAAATGTACAAAACAAGGTCTTACTAGAGATGAAGCTTCCCACCGTCTTGATCTCTTTGGCCCCAACAAGCTCAAAGAAAAGAAGGTTTCTTGATCTTCTTAGAAACTTTCTTTTAGTTTTAATACCATTAGTGAAACACTTAGTAACGTTATGATGGTTGGATAAAACGTTTAGGAAAGCAAGGTATTGAAGTTTCTAGGGTTCATGTGGAACCCATTGTCGTGGGTGATGGAGGCGGCAGCGGTAATGGCGATCGCTTTGGCGAATGGAGGAGGACGGCCACCGGATTGGCAAGACTTTGTTGGGATAGTGTGTTTGTTATTGATCAACTCAACTATTAGTTTCATTGAAGAAAACAATGCTGGTAATGCTGCAGCCGCTCTCATGGCCGGTCTAGCACCCAAGACTAAGGTTACTAATTAACTTATTTATATATACTTCTTATCAATTGCATGCCTATATATATATATAATATGCAAACTAGTTATTAGCTTTTCCAAATTATGAACTAATTCAGATTCTTTTTTTTTTGTGGTTAGATATTTTAATTTTGTTTTACTGGAATTTTAATCATATAAGCGTTTAGATTTTTGTATGTTACAAGAATATTAGAAACCGAGATGAATAGATATATTGAAAATGCTTTACCTAATTAAACAAAATTATGTAAAATAGTTTTCTAAATGTAATTTTTTTTTTACTTTTATCACATACATAATATATACGTAAATATCATTTTTAAAGCGTAAAAACGTGAAATTTTTGATATTTAAAAAAACGAATCATCACATAATCTTGACAGACTATAGATATTTACAAAAATCTTATTCAATTTAATTTTGATTTTACCCTCTTATTGGTGCAGAAGTATAAACCTATTTTCTATCGATATTTTTAATGTAAAAAAATATGATCTATTTTGTGAAAACATATTGAATAAATGTTATACACCTAAATCTTTTGTAAAGATGTTATTCAATTTCTATAAACAATATATACTATTCTAATTATATATATATATATATATTTTTGTAACGATTTATTTTATTTTTTATAATCAAGATTTTTTTTTATACTATTGTAGTTTCAGTAATAATTTATATTTTAAAGTTTTTTTAAAAAAAAAATTAAAAAACGAAGAAAAGCATCGATTTTAACTTAAGTAGCTAACTTATGAGTGAAGGTGCTTAGAGATAATCAATGGAGCGAGCAAGAAGCATCGATCCTTGTTCCCGGAGACGTAATCAGCGTCAAGCTCGGCGATATCATCCCCGCCGACGCACGTTTACTCGACGGCGATCCTCTCAAAATCGATCAATCATCTCTCACCGGCGAATCAATCCCCGTCACCAAAAACCCCGGCGATGAAGTCTTCTCCGGTTCAACTTGCAAACAAGGCGAGATCGAAGCGATCGTCGTCGCCACCGGAGTCCACACATTCTTCGGCAAAGCAGCTCATCTCGTCGACAGCACAAACCAAATCGGCCATTTCCAGAAAGTCCTCACTTCGATTGGTAACTTCTGTATCTGTTCGATTGGGTTAGGAATCATCGTTGAGCTTATTGTGATGTATCCGATTCAACGCCGTAAGTATCGAGACGGAATCGATAATTTGCTTGTTTTGTTGATCGGAGGGATCCCTATAGCTATGCCTACTGTGTTGTCTGTTACAATGGCGATTGGATCTCATAGATTGTCTAAACAAGGTGCTATTACTAAGAGGATGACTGCAATTGAGGAAATGGCAGGTATGGATGTTTTGTGTAGTGATAAGACTGGGACTCTCACGCTTAATAGGCTTACGGTTGATAGGAACTTAGTCGAGGTTTTCGCCAAAGGAGTTGGTAAAGAACATGTTTTCCTTTTGGCTGCGAGAGCCTCGAGGATTGAGAATCAAGATGCGATTGATGCAGCTATCGTTGGAATGCTTGCTGATCCGAAAGAGTCTCGTGCTGGTGTTAGAGAGGTTCATTTCTTTCCTTTTAATCCGGTTGATAAGAGAACTGCTTTGACGTATATAGACTCGGATGGTAACTGGCATAGAGCTAGTAAAGGAGCTCCAGAGCAGGTATCTATGACTATGTTTTTATATGTTGCTAGAGTCACAGGTTTTTGTTGATTGTGTAAATGATCTTTCTTTAACTTTGTTAACAGATATTAAACCTCTGCAATTGCAAGGAAGATGTAAGGAGGAAAGTTCATGGAGTGATTGATAAGTTTGCTGAGCGTGGACTTCGATCGTTGGCTGTTGCAAGACAGGTTTAGTTCTTAGTTATTATATATCCGTAATGGGATAATATCGAGAAGGCTCTGTGTCCTTGTCTCTTCATTGTGTTTCATATTGTTTTTACTGGTGCAGGAAGTTCCTGAGAAGAAAAAAGATGCTTCTGGTGACCCATGGCAACTTGTAGGTCTCTTACCTCTGTTTGATCCTCCAAGGCATGATAGTGCTGAGACAATCAGGAGGGCTTTAAACCTTGGTGTTAATGTTAAGATGATAACTGGTAAGAATCACGTAATTCTTGTACATTCTATGTCTATCAACTTTTCATTTTGCTTGCAACTAGTTTGTCCTTCTTACTGAAACCAGGGGACCAGCTTGCTATTGGGAAAGAAACAGGTCGCAGGCTTGGAATGGGTACGAACATGTATCCCTCTTCTGCGTTGCTCGGACAAGAAAAAGATTCTTCCTTGGGTGCACTTCCTGTGGATGAATTGATAGAGAAGGCTGACGGATTTGCAGGAGTTTTTCCAGGTAGATGCACTTTAATAGAAGGCTCTATTCTTTTACCACGAGTTCTAGTACTTTTCCAGATTTTTATTGATGAATTCTCTGGTGCACGGAAAATCGCAGAGCATAAGTATGAGATTGTTAATAGGCTACAGCAAAGGAAGCACATATGCGGTATGACTGGAGATGGTGTGAATGATGCCCCAGCGCTGAAGAAGGCGGATATTGGTATAGCTGTTGCTGATGCTACTGATGCTGCGAGAGGCGCTTCTGATATTGTTCTCACAGAACCTGGATTGAGTGTTATCATCAGTGCAGTGCTCACCAGTAGAGCCATATTCCAAAGAATGAAAAACTACACTGTGAGTCAGAACATCTTCTCATTCAAGTTTTCGTCTACTCACAGACTCAGTAACTCTAATCTTGACATTGTCTCACTGTGTAGATTTATGCGGTTTCAATCACAATACGTATTGTGGTAAGTGTGCTTAGTATATCTCACGAGATTTCATTTGATTTGAATGGTTCCAGTTCTAATGTAAAGTTATCAAAATATCTGCAGTTTGGCTTCATGTTCATTGCTCTCATATGGCAGTTCGATTTCTCACCTTTCATGGTCCTGATCATAGCAATCTTAAACGATGGTGAAGTCACATTATAGAGTATTAAGTACATATAATAGTGAAAAGTCGATCAAGCTAACAAAATCATTGCTATTTATAGGAACAATTATGACAATATCAAAGAACAGGGTGAAGCCATCTCCACAGCCAGATAGCTGGAAACTTAGAGAAATCTTCTCGACCGGTGTCGTGCTTGGAGGCTACCAGGCCTTGATGACTGTCGTTTTCTTTTGGGTGATGAAAGATACTGATATTTTCTCGGTAAATACTCTTATTTTCAGTTGCTTCTCAAGGCCAGTTCAAAAAAGCTAAAGCTAAATATTTTGGGGTTTATGTAGAACATGTTAGGTGTTAGACCATTAAGCCAACGCCCTGAACAAATGATGGCTGCTCTGTATCTACAAGTTAGCATCATAAGTCAGGCTCTCATCTTCGTCACTAGATCCCGTAGCTGGTCCTTCGTTGAACGTCCTGGTCTTTTCTTGCTTGGTGCATTTGTCATAGCTCAACTGGTATGCACACATATAATAACACATGTTCTCCTTGAACTCTTTTTTAAAAAATTCGTGAAAACAGAACAAGAAGTTTATAACGGTCTATGAATTCTCAGGTGGCAACATTTATAGCAGTTTATGCAAACTGGAGTTTTGCCCGGATAGAAGGAGCCGGTTGGGGATGGGCTGGAGTAATCTGGCTATACAGTCTCATAACATACATCCCTCTTGACTTGCTTAAGTTTGGAATCCGCTACGTTTTGAGTGGCAAAGCTTGGTTAAATCTTCTTGAGAACAAGGTATCGATACAATACCAAAAATCCCAGAGTGACCTACGAATCTTGCTACTTATCTGTCCTTTTCTATGTACAAAACAAAACAGACTGCCTTCACGACGAAGAAAGACTATGGGAAAGAGGAAAGAGAAGCTCAATGGGCTGCAGCTCAAAGAACCCTCCATGGACTTCAACCAGCAGAGACGAACAACATTTTTAACGAAAAGAATAGTTACCATGAGCTCTCTCAGATCGCTGAACAGGCGAAACGACGAGCTGAGGTTGTCAGGTATAAAAACTAATTTACTAAACTCTTCACACCATCAATTCAAAGCTCTAAATAACTCCATACGTACATAAGCTCAACCCGATTCTCGCCTTTCTTAACTCACAGTTACTCGAAGATCGCGTTTCTTTTTTCGGTTGTTCGACAAGTTTATTTGCTAAATGATGATGGGGTTTGATGATGTCTGCAGGCTGAGAGAGATAAATACATTAAAAGGGCACGTAGAGTCAGTGGTGAAGCTTAAAGGACTTGACATTGACACGATTCAGCAACATTACACAGTCTGAAACCAAACCTAATCTAGTTTGATTACTTTTCAAGTTGTTAGTAGTTTAGAAACAAAAACAAAGTTGTGTAGGTAGAATATTTCCTCCTTCTGTCTTGTAGCTGTTTTCAAATGTATTTTTTAGATTCTTTAGTTTTTGTACTGTTGACTTCGAAAGTGTGACTGCTTACCTTTGTATGCATCACTTGTACCTTTTAAGCTACAAGATCTCCAACTCACCTCTATATATATATATTTTTTTATTAACTTTCAATTTATCCATTTCTATTTTTCACCTCTAACATTAACATTGCTATTTTTTTTTCTATATATAAAGGAATTCTATGTATTCCTCTATAATAGAGTTGGACTTTTTTGTTTGCAAAGTAATCTTTTTAACTTTAACTTCTTTTTTTAGTTTATGACTAAAAAAATATTTTAATAATTAACAATAAAAAATCATTTTTAATCTTATTAAGGGGCCAAAAAACCTTGTAATCACTATTTTTTTAATTCAAAGTATCTATTTTATATTGGAGAAAAAATAAAAAATTTGAAATGAAATGCACTACTAGAAATTTCCATTTAAAAATATTCAGTTATGTAGCGGATACTAATGTTTTATTTTATGAACTGTTAAGATTTTAGTTTTAACAAAAAAATGAAATGATAGAGTAAATATGATTTATAAGGTATAGGCCTAAAAAAAATTAAAATCTTTGAATTTTCATGAGAGATACAACTAAAGTCAAAAGCCAAAATGGAACTAAATTTATTCATTTGTTAAAATATTTATTTTAAAAATTACACTAAGCCATAATAATGATCATTAGCTTCTTTTTTGAAATTTTAAATGATATTAAACTAAAAATTATTTATAGGATTTTGCCTTTTAGGAAAAAGTATAATCTGAAATTTGAATGAATGATAAAATAAATTAAATGTCAAGAAAATTTTCCATTGAAAATTCCCACATTTATTGAAGGGAAATTTTCATAAATACAACTAAAATGGGCAGTTTTTCAAAAATATCATTATGAACTTTATTTTCCAAAAATACCACTAAATTACATTTTAAAATAGTTCCATTAAATATATAATATTATATAGGTTTTTTTATTGTCCAAGTTGTAATTTACTATAATAGTAGTTACTTTTTATCAGTCTAACCCAAAGTTGTTTGTATGTAATAACCCATTTCAACTCATTTTAATAAGCATTCCTTTCCAATCCATCTTTTATCAAAACATGATCTTTTTTTGTACGTGCAAACTTAGGAAACATATATTACTAACCAATAATATTGGTATTTGACAAGTTGCTTAATCATGCACTTTCTCCATGATATCTTGTAACTTAAATTTTTTTTTAGCATATTACAATACTAGATCATGTGGAAGAGCAAAGAGATAATCCAACTCTTTTAGGTAATCTACCACTTAACATCTTTGTTGCGAGAAAGATGTGTACTAGAGGTCGACTAATATATTGAGATTGTATGTCTAATAAGGTTATTCATAGAATTTTGATTATTATATTGATGGTATTTTTTGATAATTAAAATACAATATATACTTTATTTATTTTTATATTAAACAAGTAATTTATGTTATGTAATATATATTTTATGAGATAATATTACCATGTTTTCATTGTTTAAACTTGTTAATATTATTGATGGTCGATCGATCATCGCTAGTTTCTTTAGTTTCTAACTTTGAGACTTCCAAATTCATTTACCTAATTTGTAGTTCAATCTTGCACAAATTAATCCTCGAGTTAACATTATGGATATGATGAATCAATTGAACTCTTTTCGTATGAATATGTTTATCACGCCAAAACTTGTATGGTTGATTTAAAAAAAATTTAATGTATTGTTCAGACCACACATATTCTAAAACTTAAAATCATTTTATTTCAGAGATTTTATACCTTTGTTTTTACTTTTCTTATGTTGAGAGTGAGATTTTTATATGTAAGCAAGTTTTACGGATGCCTATAGTTCAAAACTTCATATGCCTAACAAGGTGACATGTACAAGATTTTCAAGCATCTGTAGTAACTTTTTATGGTTTAATAGACGTTTATGCTATCTTTCTTTCTACTTTTTGGCCTTTACAACAACATAAACCTTAACCAAATTTTCAGTCTCGGCAAATGCTTCATAAGTTACATTAATATGAGATACACCATCAATTAGTATCATATTTTCCTCTGCTTAGAACTTCCAACATAATTGATAACTTAAGACAGTTTCATCAGCTTCAACCATTTCATCTTCTTCAGCTGTTCATCTAGACATGACTTCTTATTCTTGAATCGTCAATAGCTTATAACATTTTTAATTTATATATCGAACAAGTAATTTATGTAATAGTAAATATGATTCACAACTTTTTCCTTGTACTCAAAAATATTTTTTGATGGTTAGGTTATTAAAATTTCAAATTTTAAATCTTTCAATGATATTTAACTTAATTTGTAATTCAATCTTAATATTCTATAAAATACCTTTTATTAACAATATCACTCTATCATAAATGAATCAAACTTTATTCTTCTTCATATTCAACACAATTAATCAAGCCAAATTCTATTAAGTAAACAAATTTAAAAATGAACCAATTTGATAAGAGAAAAATCTTAGTTTATGGTAATTAGTAGGGTTAATTAGTAATAGAAACTAAAAAGTGGAAACATATTTAATAATTAAGATTCAATTAAGACTTCCTAAAAAACAATTTAAAAGGAACACGTTTGCAGAGAGAGAAAGAGAAGAGTAAACAAAAAAAAGAAAAAAAGACAGAAGAAAAAAAAACTAAGGAAACCCAATAAGCAGCGATCGAAGCTTTAACTCAGAAAGAGCGAAAAGCTCAGACATTCAAATCCGACGGCAATACGAGAAAGCCACACAAGAAGAATCCAAGATTTTTGGGTTCATACAATCGAAGACACAGACACGAACTAAAGAACCGAAGAAGATTCATTTTAGGTTGGTCTGAAGTAACCTTGTTCTATCTCTCTGTCTTATTGTCTGAAAAAAAAGAAAAAAATTTCTGGTCAAATCTTTTTCGCTTGAGTTAGGTCTCGAACCAATATTTAACACTTGTTTCTTCTGCTTACAAGCTTGTGTCTGGCTTCTCATTGCCTTGTTCTCTCTTTATCCAATTCGAATTTCATCTTTTTGATACCCAATTCGTGTCTTGTCTTTGCTCTGTTCCCAAAGTTTGGATCTTTTTCGAACTTCACTGATCTCGATTTACTTCTGTTAAATTCCGAAAATTTCAAAGTTTCTAGCTTTCTAATTTGGGTTTGACAATGTTGGGTCTTTCTTTGCTGGTGCAGTTTCGTCAAGTTGGCTAGAGCCTCGTTGCGCTCTTTCTTCTTCGAGAGGGTGACCTCAAAGCTAGGGTTTTTGAAATTTGAGGGCTTTTGTGTGAGTTGGTCTGTGGATATGATCTTTAGGGTTTTGGTTCTGAGGAAGATGAGATTTGGGTTTGCATTGTATGGATTTGGGAATTGCTAGTTCTTCAGATACATAAATCAATTTGCATTTGGAGGAGTTTGTGTGAAGGGATATAGAAGTTGAGAGAGTGCGTCTGTGCACTCTCCCACTGTTCATCTGAATTTGTTGTAGAGGAAGAAGAAGAAAAGAAAAAAAAAGTAAACTTTTTGGTGAGAGTAAGTAATGATGCAACGCTCTCAAGAGGAGAGGGTTGATTTGGGTGAATTGAAAGGGCATATAGTGAAGAAGATTGGTGTTGAAAGATCAAGAAGGTATTTTTATTATCTAAGCAGGTTTCTAAGTCAGAAGTTGACTAAGAGTGAGTTTGATAAGACATGTTTGAGGTTGTTAGGGAGGGAGAATCTTTCTCTACATAACCAGTTGATCCGTTCGGTTTTGAGAAATGCAACTGTTGCCAAGTCCCCACCACCTGATCATGAAGCTGGTGGTCATTCGACTAAACCTTTGGTGAATGCTGTTCAGAGTAGAGGAGATGGTCCTGAACAAAGTGGATCTTTGATTCCTAACCATAACCAGAATGAAGCTGTATGGTCCAACGGGGTTTTGCCCATCTCTCCGCGGAAAGTTAGGTCTGGAATGCGTGACAGGAAGAGCAGAGATAGGCCTAGTCCACTAGGGTCAAATGGGAAGGTTGAACATATGTTGCATCAGCCAGTTTGTAGAGAAGACAATAGAGGTAGTGTTGTTGGTATGGAAAATGGGGATTTTGGTCAATTTGATTGTCAAAGATCAGGGAGATATGGTGCTGATGAAAGAGATGGTGAGTTTCTTCGTCCTGTGGAAAAACCGAGAATGCCAAATAAGGAAAAGGTTGCAACTGCATCTATGAGAGATGATGGAAATCAAGAAGAGCAGGCTAGGCTAAATCTATCAATGAGTCCTCTGATTGCACCTCTAGGGATTCCTTTTTGTTCAGCTAGTGTTGGTGGGTCTCGTAGAACGGTTCCTGTTTCTACCAGCGCTGAGATAAGTAGTTGCTATGCCAGTGGTGGATTACCCGCTGTAGAGATGCTGAAGAAAAGGATGGAGAATATTGCAGTAGCACAGGGTCTTGAAGGGGTTTCATTGGAGTGTGCTAATACGTTGACTAACATGTTGGATGTGTATCTGAAGAAGCTGGTCAGATCATGCGTTGATTTGGTTGGAGCGCGGTCCAGAAATGTAGATCCTGGCAAACAAACTATAGACAAGCAGCATAGTCAAAACAAGATTGTAAATGGTGTGTGGCCAAGTAACAGTATGCAAATACAACTTCCCAATGGGCCTTCTGACATAACACAAGATCGTCGTTCGGTGTCTCTGCTCGACTTTAGAACTGCCATGGAGTTAAATCCACAACAGCTTGGCGAAAACTGGCCAATTCTACAGGAGAGAATTTCAATGCGGTCTTTTGAGGAACAAGACTTTGAGGTGTGAAAGAAAATCTTCGGCATGCATATTGATGTTACATGTTGTTCTGATTCAGCCTGCTCTTGTCCATAAGGGGACAACTAATTTTGAATGCAAAAAGATTTACTGTGTAGTTCCATAATGAAGCGGAAAGAGTTGTATTTATGAGTTCTGAGCTGAAAAGCACATCGTTACGACTGCAGCAACAGACTCAGAGCAGGTTGGTAGATTATTAAAATGGAATTAATCTCAAAGAACCGTATAAAGATACGTGTTGTTGGTTGCCATGTTGTAAGATTATCAGTAATTGGCAATCTCAAAGAGTTTCGAGTTTTGTGTGTAAACCCAAGGCAAATATGGGAATTGGGGAGAGAGTTTTGGCAGATATTTTGTGCTTTCAATTCGGTGCAAGGTACAATTGTCAATCATGTAATAGCTGCAGTTTGCTCTGTATGTAACCTAGTCTTTAGCATTGTTTAGAATTCATATCTTAATAACAAATTTGACATCCGTTTTTGTTTTCTCATTTTAATGGAAATTTTCTTTCTTTCGAAGTCCACAATACATTGCCTCGTTCCTTACTATTGACTGGTGGTTGTGTTATGTCTATTACTTGTTGGAAGTAGACTCTTTGCAAGTTTTATTTGATCCTTTATATATGGAAAGAATTGACTAAAATGAACTCTATTCAAGAAGTTGTAGCTATAAAGGAAAATATATGATGTTGTAAGCTATAGGGATTCATAAATCCCTTACTGATTCTGCTTTCAGCTTCTCGTCCGATCCAGAATGAAATAATCTGGTCAATTGTCGAAAACAGGTTGAGATCTTTTGCATTTCGTGTTGATGGTGCTCACTTGGGTCAAAAATATTGGATCTGTGATTTTTCTTCTAGTTGGAAAATAGTAATGGGATACATATGCTTGTGTTGTGTTACATATACCATGAGCTTTATGGCGACGATGGTAGTTAGAACATGTTTGTCCTGTAACTGTAAGTCAATGTTAAAAGATATCAACGCAGAAGAACTTAGCGAATGAGCTTCACAGGAGTCATCTTTCTGAACTTAGCGAAAACTTGCTACCGTGAATGCTTGACTGATGAAGCAGACAACTATTGCTGGTAAGTTCTTCTTGAACATTATAACATCTGTTGTATTTCTGTACCCATGAAACAGCTTCTCGACATGCTTAAATTATGATTGAGAATATGTTTTATGATATGCATATGAGGCTACTCTACTGTCGGGTGTGTGGTTCTTTGGCATAATACTGGCATGCTCAACACTTCATGCATAACTTGTGGCATCCAGAGATTTGCTCTCAACAAGTTTGCATATGGAATACTTTGCTCTTTTCTTCAGATGAACTAATCTCTAACTATTCCTGCTGTTTTCTTTACAGAACTCAAACAGAAAATAGGCGAAAAGACAGAAAAAAACAAAAAACAAAAACAATTCAGCATTTGGCTTATGAGCAGGAAGGAAGATAGCACCTTGCTACATGTGCTTACAGTGTAACCTTTCAGGCTTTAACCTTCATCATCTTTTTGCTCCATTTCTTTCTCTAACTTAGAATCAATGAGATTAAGTAAATGGGATTGCATACTTATATGTTCTTTTTATTTTGTGATTTAGGAAATTATATAGGACCTCCTGTTTCTGGAAAGTGTTACTTTACGTTTAACTATAATAAGGATTAGCTTTCGTTTGCTAGACTTATCCAAACTGGAAAGTGCGTTGGAGGTTTTGTAGAGTTAAGACAAGGGAGAGAGTAGAAATATATTGGGTGTTTAAATGTTTTCCTCTATTCTTGTCACTATGATTTTGTTTTGATAAATGAGAGTTTTGGATTAGGTCTCTTGTGTTTGTTTCTCTTTAAAATTACCGTTTACCATACTTGGTCAAGACCTTTCATCAATAGACGTGACTTGACTTCTATTGTAATTCTCTACCCATGAAAGAGCTTCTTGACATGCAAAGTTATGATAGAGATTATGTTTTGGGATATGCATATGAGACTACTCCAAGTGTGTGGTTCTTTAACATGATACTGCCATGCTAAAAACTTGTGGACATCAAGAGATTTGTTGAACAAATGTTTATTTCTTTCAACAAGTTTCCATATGTAATGCTTTGCTCTTCCTGCTTTTCTCTTTACAGGAATCTAACAGGAAATAGGTGAAAAGACAGGAAAAAAAAAACCACAACACAAATCAGCATTTTGCTAATGAGCAGGAAGGAAGATAGCACAGAAAAATTGCTACATGTGCTTACAGTGTAACCTTTCAGCTTCATCTTCTTTTTGTTTTCTAACTCTTTTTTTTTTTCCTGTCTTAGGATCACAGAGATCAAGAATAGGGAACATAGATAGACTGAATACTTACTCTTTTTATACTGTGATTTAGGAAATTATTAAGGATCTCCTGTTTTTGGAACATTTTACCTTCAGTTAATGTACATATTAGCTTTCGTTTGCGAGACTTATCCAAGCTGGTAAGTGCTTTAGAGATATTGTTAGGTTTCTGTCAAGGGAGAGAACATAAATCTCTCTGAGTATGTTCCAAAATCTGTTCTTATCACTTTGATTCCGTTTTAAGAAATGAGAGTTTTGGGTTAGATTTCTTGTGTTTGTTTCTCTTTAAATTGAACAATTCTGTTAGGTACACCATAACAGGTCAAGAGTCAAGACCTTCCAAACCTAGGCCCCTCTTTTATATGGTATCAGCTCTTTGTTTCATTGATAGACTTGATTTGACTTCTACATTCTTCTTTCATACACAAGGAACTTTGGCGATTAGAGACTAAGTATTATAACATGAGGGTGTCACAGGCTAAATCTTCGTTTTCAGGTATTTGGATAACCCTTAATGAGTGAGCTACTGGTTCTGATGCTGTGAGCAGTAAAACGAGAAGACTTCAGGTAAATATAGATGATGATTTTTCTCAATACTTGACAAATGTAGTAATAGATGAACCTCATATATGATGTTATTAATGTCTTAGAAGCTTAGGCAACGCAGGAGAAGTAGAATCTGTGTGACTATGTGCATGTTGTTCTTGGTAATGGGGATGGAAGTTTTAGTTTAATAAAATATCAGAGACTCATAATATCCAAAACCCACAACACATATGTTAACTAACAGTTCAGCTCTATATCTTGTTTGAACCTGCAGTAGCATTAAAAGGTCGTCTATATAGAGATCCTAAATTGTAACCACGAAAAAGATGTTGAACAGCTAAGGAATCCACGATCCGAAACTGTGCTGAATCATATGAGTATTGAGATTAGTTGTATGTTTCGATCTAGAGAGTTCTTGCTTGCTACTTTTGGAACTTGATCTCATGCATCCTCAACCATTCACCCTTAAAACTCACCATCTCATCTTCACTAACACTGCCATGAACCTTCAGATTCTTTCTAGACTTGTATCAAGTCCTAACATCTTCAACTACTGCATTACATTTGCATCCTCCATAGCACTCAAAATTCCCAACCAAATTAGCAAACAAACATGACTTCAAGAACAATGTTCCAAATAAACAAAACTGTCTCAGTGAACAGTAACTACAATTATAACTAATACATATACACGTAACGTTGGCTCCATATACCACAAACGTGGACTCATGTGTAACCACTAGTTTTCTCGAGACTCTCAACCATCCACCGTCCCATGTCGTAATTATGCGAATGTGACCCTTCATCAATCAATCTTACTACATTCATGGATTCGTACCCTTTTTTCCCATAATTAAACATTTTTATATCTTTCTTTTACAAACTCATCTTCTTGAATCAATCTTCTTGAACCAAAACAATGGCAGAATCAGAAACTAGGGCAAACCTAAACACCATTAAAGATCAAGAACATCAAGAAACAATAACAAAAACTCAGCCATTGATCCCAGGTTTACCAAACGAGATCGCTGAGCTTTGTCTTCTTCGTCTTCCTTACCCTTACCATGCTCTGTTTCGCTCTGTTTCTTCTTCATGGAACAGAACTATTACAAACCCTAGATTCCTCTTCTCCAAGCAATCTCTTTCAATCTCTTCTCCTTACCTCTTCGTCTTCGCTTTCAACAAATCAACGGCTAAGATTCAATGGCAATCCCTCGACCTCGCATCTGGCCGTTGGTTTGTTTTGCCTCCTATGCCAAACTCTTTCACCAAAATCTCGTCTCCTCACGCGCTCTCCTGCGCGTCGATTCCACGTCAGGGGAAGCTCTTCGTCCTCGGCGGCGGAGATTGTAACCGCTCCGCCGTAGTTTATACGGCTTTGACGAATCGTTGGTCGTGTATTTCTCCGATGATTAGTTCGAGAACGTACTTTAACGCCGGGAATGTTAACGGTAAAATCATGGCCGTTGGTGGGAGTGTTGACGGTTTCGGAGAAGCGACGACGGAAGTTGAATCGTACGATCAGGAAACTGACACGTGGACGGCTGTGAAGAGAGTGCCGATGGTGTTGGCGAAGTATGACTCAGCAGTTATCGGGAGAGAGATGTGTGTGACGGAAGGGTGGGCGTGGCCGTTCATGTTTCCACCGATGGGACACGTGTACGATTCAGATGAAAACACGTGGCGTGAGATGAGCGGTGGGATGAAAGAAGGGTGGACGGGGGTGAGCGTAGTGATCCGTGGGAGGCTCTTTGTGATCTCCGAGCACGGTGATTTTCCGATGAAGGTTTATTTCTCGGAGGACGACACGTGGAGGTACGTGAGTGGTGAGAAGCTTCCCGGAGAGAAGATGCGGCGGCCTTTCGCCGTGACGGGAGCTGGGGATCGTGTGTTTGTGGTGGCTGGTGGGATTAATGTAGCGGAGGGGAGAGTGAGTGAGGGGCAAAATGGGGAATTTAGTGTTAAGTGGAGAATGGTTTCGTCTCCTCAAAGTTTTGTTCATTTTTCACCTGCTAGTTGCCACGTGTTATATGTCTGATTTTATATTTCTCTTCCTTTTTTTTTTGCAAAATAGTGTTTAATAGTTTTTTTTTCTTTTCTTACTATATTAACCAATTATTATTTTAATTTTTTTCAGCAAAATCAGATTTTCATTAATTTAAAAAAGTTATTACAAAGACATTGTACAGAGATACAGCAGAGCAGAAGACATTGACGACGCTTTCCGAAAAGTAGTCTTACTCGTTAACAGATCGTAAGATGTGTTATTGTCCAACTTCATATTTGATTTCTCTTTGTTACGATTAACATGCAACATCTTGTGGCTGAACTTTCTTTTTGCTAACCGTAGTTGAAAACCCGATATGTCCAAACATAACTCCGGAATGTAGACATTGTGGTACCAAAGCTTCTGCACCAAAGTCTTTCTGCAATAATTTGACTCTGTAATTTTCTTAAACAGAATCACAAATACCTTCCTGCCATATGGCAATAAGTCTCTAAAACTTTTGGGGGAAGACCATATACTTTGACGCATGAACATGTAGTTTAACAAAATAGGTTATGATCTGTTTGGTCCCACAACACACTCACCATCATCATCACCAACACTCCATGGAAGAATGTCGTTAGGATTCTCATTTTTTATTTCTTCCCACCATTGTTTCTTCACCACCATCCACGACGAGACAAGCTGAAGATAACAAAATAATTGGCCAAATGATGATAAACCATTCTCACATTCAAAGTAAAAGTGTTCAACCCTAGATATAATTGACTTGAAACCGTTGATATCGAGTAAACGCATATTATATTTAAAACCACACTCAATACGATTTTCGAGAGTCTCAAAACTTTGAAATAAAGTGTTTACTCCATGGATCAAAAACCCAAATGAAACCTCCATAGCATCGAGTAAGAGGACATCTACCAGTTAAAAACAAAAAAAAATCCACCGAAAAACATCGGAAAAAACCTTATAAACCGAAGGACATAATGATTCTTTCGAATCGAAATCAAATTGGCGCAAATTCGAGTAGGGCTCCAATTGTGACAGAGACGAACCGGTACTACTAGTGTTTGATATTGTCTCCTTAACCAGAGGGTGAACAAGATTGAAGTCATCATACTTTTACAAACCATCACTATCGTTAAAAGATGGCAAGGAAAGGGGATTTGTGATCCTGAATTTGCAAGAAAATTATCTAAATCTATAAAGAAAGGGAAGTTAAACAACTTGAAGAAGAAAATAGAGCCGACCGACGCCGGAAACAAAAGCTGGAAAAAAAGTTTTTGGCCGGTGTAGTGTTTGAAGAAATCGCCCACAACGAGAGAAAAAATGGTTCCCTGATCTACCAATTATATTTTATTCTATTCAACTTATGCTTAGTAATTGTGGAATGCTCGTTTTTTTTCTTGCTATATTAACCAATTATTTTGGTGAGGACATGGCAATCAAGAAATTATAAAATGTTGTATTTATTGGTAATAATGATTGTTCTTTCTCTTAATCTTTTTTCTTATGTTTATTACTTTGAGATAGTGGATCACTCGATTAGATCATAAACTAAACAATGCCTTTAAACTTAGGGCACCTCCAACGGAGGTTATTAGAGAGAGTTCATAAGTATTAAAAAAATAAAATTAATAATTGTAACAACCCGCCCTGTGGGATTCTTCCGCCATGTGGCACACCTCGCCACATGGCATCCTTACAGCGCTGCAGCGCATCGACCCTAACATCTCTCCTGTGGGCCCAAACTCTGCATGTAGGCACTTTCCTGGCCCACATGCACTCCTGGCCCACCAGGTAGGTTATTGGTGCGTCTGGCGTTCCTCGAACCCAGGTCCCCACCCTTTAACAACCTTCCCACAGGACAAGCTGTTACCAACTGATCTGCAGGTAACAGCTTAAATATGATTTACTTAAATCTAGACTACAACGATCTTAAACTTCTCCTGATCTCAACTCAACATCAGGTCTTGTAAATTTCTTAGAGTAAAATTTAATATTTTATATCATTTGTTAATTTTTTAGATATTAATGATAAATGATATAATAGTTTTAGAAGAAAAAAGTATATTTTTAAAGTATGATTTTAACCAAAACATCCTAGATTTTTAAACGAGGGAGTAGATTATGATAATTAGACTTCTTAAAAAAAATCATAAATTGTGGTAAAATCGAAGCGAGTATTTTTGGTATAAATCATTAATGCTTAATTTATATTTAGGTATATGACTCTGTGTGGTTAATCTAGCATTCTCTTTGTCCTTTTTTCTATTTCATCTTTAACGGTTTTTAATTTTTTATTTGATCCCAATATATAATTCTTGCGCGTAAAAAATTTCGTTGACTAACCAATTCTTTGGTTTTCATAATCTTTTTTCTCAAATCTCATTTTAGAGGTACATATAGTACTTTCAACACGAGTTTTGGAAAAACTGTCGATCAATATCGTAAAATTACTAATTTTATTGCTTTTTTGTCCACAATTATCTACAGTTGTCTAAGGCTCTAAGCCCTTGGCATTTTTTTTAATTGTTATGATCAGTACCTTTTACTTTTACTTGTACTCTTTGATCCTTTTTATAATATGTTGATGAAATTAAAAGATAAATGAAAGCTAGGCTATGGCAGTTATTGACATCAAAATTACAGTAGTCACCATGATATAAACTATATCCAAATTCATAACTAGTACTTCCTATTACATGTTGCTGCTAAATCTTGTTGCTACTTGATAGTTCACTCATTGTTTTTCACTATCAAATAGATGTGTTGCTTTGTTCCTCCTTGTTGTTCAGCATTAGTACATCTTGTGGTTTTATAAATTTATTTTTAAAATACATTTGGTTGATTATTTTTTTAGACAAATTCGAAATTTGATGTAAGATATGCTAGTCTTTTGGTGATATGTGTAGCTAACATATGTTTGACTAACACACATAACCGTTTTTGTCAAATGTCTCTCTCAGTCATTCTATTAGTCTTTTCTCATTTGATATTTGGCTAAAGATATTCCATCACCAGCTCTTTGCATGCTATAATGCTAGTCAAATGACAATGTAGACTTCCAATTTTCCTATCGATATCTATAATGATAACCACGATCTCAAGCTTCCTGTGGCGGAAGAAGTTGTTATAAGTGAATCAGTTGTCCCTTCCCTCATGTTAACATTGCTAAACTTTTTCAAGTGGCTCAATTTTGAACTTTTTTTTCAGGACTCCTCTATGATTAAGATGGTTTTTTAAGATTTTTAAAATAGTAGTTTTGGTATTAAAATGATGATGATCATTTGCTTTAGATTTTTAAAATCGCTAATGGTACTTTTTCCAAAACATGTTGCCTTTATGATTTTTTTTTATAAAATTAACAAATTTGCAAAAATAAAACTATTAGACTAATCATAACTCCATCCGTTCTATTTTATTAGATTTTTAAGCTAAAACCACAATATTTAAGAAACAATAAATGATTTATTATTTTTACATAAAATATATTATTAAATATTTATTTTAAAAAAAAACTAACCAATAGAAAAAGAGTCTAGAAAATACAAATAATCATAACATACTAAATAAACATTAATGATGCATAAAAATGTGGAAAAGTTTTTATAAAATAGAATAAAATAAAAAGCTTAAAAATCTTATAATCCGGAACGGAAAGAGTATTAATGAATCTTATCCTACAAACTATTTCTTTGGTTTTGGTATTTTTTCTTGGAAGACAACTACTGGCTAAATCTAACCAACCAATAATTTTTCCTTTTTGTCGGCAAACAAAACCAGATAATTTGAACTGTAGTTTCAATAACAAAAAATAAAAAATAAAAAATAAATAGTTGGCACAACATCACTGCTTTTGGTTATATCTTGACAACCTAACTTATCCTCTAATACAGTTCTTAATCCTTATATTAAATATTGTTAAAACTAAAGATTATCCACAACAAGAAATAAGAAGGAGAAATGTCTCTTTTGTAGATTATGAAAAAGTCTAATTAAGGCTGCTTTACTAATGAATAATAATTATTAATTATTCCTCCTAACAAATCAAATCTTCCACCACTTTGTTATCACTGAAACTTTCATCTAACTCTCTCCCTTAACAAAAAAAAAACAAATTCACAAGAGAAGAACAAATGTAAAAAACCAAGTATTCAAAGAAACAATCTTTACTTGATTTGATAATTTATTCTTCATCATCAACATCACCATCATCTTCTTCTTGTAAACTACTTAGACAGAAACAGCTTCGAGTCTGAGCCATCAAATCTCTCTTATTCTTCATCATCATCATCATCGCCATCTTCCTATGTTCATCATCCTCATCCTCATAGTCATCACTATGATTATGATGATGATCTTCTTCATTATGTTCTTGTAGTGCAAGTAAAGGCATAGAGTTAGGGTTTTGCCACGAGTAAAAATTCGAAGCCGACATAGATCTTCCTCTCCTCTTTAGCTTATTAGCTATAATCAATCTCCTCTTCTTGTTAAATGGATTCTCAACTTTCTCCAAATCCTTTGCCTTGTTGCTCGCTGCTTCCATTAAATTCCCAAACGATTTCGATTTCCCAACATAATGATTCGACAATCCTCTCCTGTAAAAACAATTAAACATCAGTTTCAATTCAGACCAAACCTAACCAAGAACTAACTTGACAAACAATGAAACTCCAAATCATAAACTTTGACTCGAGGGTTTCAAGATTTTACCAAATCACCAAGATTCACCAAAATAGCAGATCAAGAACATAGTGAAAAGACGATAATTTGGTAAGAAAAATGTAAAAGATTCAATCTTTTTAATCAAGAACATAGTAAAAGACAACTTTAGATACGTTATGAGACATATAAGACCAAACCCAAGACTTACTTAATCGGAAGAGACTCTTCAAGAGAAGAACTAAACGAATCAAGTGTTCCACCACCACGAAACGAAACGGCGTCGTCTTCTTCCTCCTCCTCCTCGTTCTCGCTGCTCTCTCCGATCGACGACGAACTATCCGACGACTCCTCCGGCGACTTACTATTATTATTATCATCATCACCACTCATCCTCATCCTCAACCCGATCTGTGATCCACCGCGTCCAGATTCATCAGCCAGAAACAGAGCAGTCTGAACAGCCTTATCCTGCGCCGTAACGCCGCCGCGATCTCTAACGTACGCCGCCATGCCGATACCATACGAAGATCCCACCATAACCTCCATCTAAAACAATCTTTTCTCCGATCAAAGATCTCTTCTTCTTCTCTAGAAGTTAAATATCATAAAACAAAAATCGCCGGCGATGTGTGCGTAGGTTAAGAGCTTTCACCGGCGCAGGTTAAGGGGAGTATATATATAATAATAAGAGAAAAAACGCGAAACAACAACAATGATCGAGAAAAAATGAGAATAGATTCTGATTTATATTTATAACGACAGTATCGTATATTTATACGATTACGTATGTATATTTATACGTATGGATTATACGATAATACATACACATACATGTTCCAAATATAGAATTAGTCCGAGGCACGCTAACGGAGACTTTGACGCTTTTGACACGGTCGTAATGACGTGGCGAGTTTTGATTGGTTTAATTTCGGACTTTTGCCGGACGTTTCGGGTTACTGTCTCTCCTCCCGTTTAAAAAATCTGATGCATGTCGTTGTACCGAAAGTTCGGTGGTCGCTCTCACACCAATATCTCTCGACCTTATCCATTTCTCTCATTTACTACTTATTATATATTTAATGTTTAAGATTTTATAAAATATGTTAAAAAAGGAAAAAAAAATCTTGAATAGTTGATTATCAAATTTTGTGTTGGAAATAAAAGATGCTGATTTTGTGTGATATTAGAGAAAATATTCGTGAATTGATTACTTTTATGGTTTTATTTGGAAAGTACTAGAAATATATAAATTAAGTACTGTATCTGAAATGATTAGTTTAGTACAAGTGGACAAATTAAACCTTATCTCGTTTACTTTTTAGTACAATTAAATTTAAATAATTATCGTTAAATGATATTATAATGAAAAAAATAGAAGAAAGAGTGCTTAATGCTGGATTAGTGGGGAAGCAAGAGCTTTGACTGGTTCAAAATTGCGAATATGGATTTAATTTTTATATTAATTAGCTAATTACTTTGCTGAGTCATCCATGTTAAGATAAAATAAAGAAGGGATTAAGATGAAATTATTATTAGCACATGAGATTAAATTGTATGATCCAATCCTAAAAACTTTTAATGTTTTTGTTACGTTCGTGAGTTAATGTTTAGATTATATTATGGAGGAAGATATGATTAGACCAATAAGATAAATCTAATTAACCTTATCTCTTTTTAAGTGATAATCTTGTTTATGAAATGTAGTTAAGTTAAAGTCTATTGATTGTGTCTAAAGGGTATCTTCCTGTTTTGCTTTACCTCTGGCAATTTATTAAAATAATGTTTAATATCGGACTATGAAATTAGATTATTTAAGTTTTTTTTTGTCTTCGTGTTAATATTAGATTAATTAGCAAAATTGGTTTAGCTCATAATGTTTAGGTGTTTTAAACTTTTAATAATTTTACGTTGTTAGACTTTAGATCATGACGATGGTGATATTGAAATGAATTGGTAGGTTTGACTTGTATAAATGTAATAAATCGAATATGTGAGTAGCTGTGTTGTTGTTTGTTAGTGAGTAGATAAGTATTGGTACTATTGGGGAGGATCTTCCTATTCTAATTTATTATGTATGTTTGTTACAATATCAATATCAAAAACCAAAAGCTTCGTTGTTAAAACATTGGAATTGCACAAAATTTTCATTTGTATTATCCATAATTGTGTTCTTAACTTAAAAAAGCTTTAGTGGAATTAATTATACAAATTGCATCCATAAGATTTTTATTTGGAGATAAATGATTCGAATGATTGCAACGGACGAAGACTTGAAGTGGAAAATATCGTTAGCAGAGTATACCATTTTTTATTTATCATTTATCAGTTTGATATGTAATGGTGCGGATCTAAAAAACTAAAAAAAAAAAAAACTATCACAGACTAATATCAACGGCTTTTGCATACAAATAAAAATTAGAATGTGGTCTTTATTGTCTATCTCAAAATAGAGTGAATTAAAATCGTGACGAATTTGTCTATTCCGACTGCGATTACTATTCGAACCCAAAATTAAACATTTCTATTTTCGTTTTTTGCCAAAATGGTGTCTACGATAATGTTGTCTATTTTGTTAAAACATAACTTGAACCATTGTTGATGTTTTTCTAATGAAGTCGGTTATTGTATTTGTTGCTATTGAAAAACAGTGAGTCTTAGAAAAACTAAGTGCTAATAATTTAATTGGTAAAGATTTTTGATAAAAGCTTAGAGATCGCCAGTTCGAATATCGTTTGGGACGAAACCATATAACATGCTCTAGTCTCGGGCTTAAAGGGATGTTCAGTTCATAACCTCTTAGTTATTAAAAAAATAAACAATGGGGCTTAGATAGTGAGCGTTTGTGCATGATGTTTTTTTTTTATGTTTCAAGTGAAATAAATTTTGAAGTGGGTTATCCATTTATCCTTATGGACGATAGATCGGCTTTGGATCTTGTTCCATCGTTGCTGTCATGCGTGGGTTAGGATCCAAAATCCACTCGGATGATGTTCATTTTAAACCACAAAGTCATTCGTATGATGTCTACTGTTTTGACATGTATTTTTGGTCCTTAAGAAAAACATATGGAGGCCCAAACTCAACCATCACCCACTTTATTTATATTGAGGGCCGACATTGAGTGTCGTCGGCAACAAGAATATTTGTTTTGTGAGAGAAGTCGCAGAAGACTCATGTAGTAGTGTTGTATGCTTCAGAGAGTAATGCCAAAGATACGAGAACTAGACAGAGACCCGTGATATCAATTACTTTTTTAACTCTTCGACAATCAAACAAAAATAGCCTATTAGCCTATTACTCAAATGAAATGTGAAACCTGATCATCTCGAACTCTTTTAGCAACTTCTGGAGCCAAAGAGGTTTGTACCAAGACGCATCCCAATATGATAACGTTTCACTTCCCAAGTGCATGATTTGGTTTATTCTAGCATCAAATATTGGATTTATACAAAGAAAACTATACACTAAACCTTGTTACCAAAAACAAGAACATAATTAGAGTTTAGTGTAGTCATTAGTACTTAGGCAAGTTTATTTAGAGTCAAGTCAGAATTTCATAATTAGAGTTTAGAGTCAAGTCAAGTTTGTTTGCTTATGTGATTTTAATTTTTCACCTTATCAATTTTGGTAAACCGCTAGCGTATTTTCTTTTGACCAAATTGTTTGTTTTTCCAAGTCATTGATATCTTAATTTAGACTATAAAACTAAAATCTCCTGAATTTTATCTTTATTTTAAAGCAAAAAGAAAAAAAACAAACAAACAAACTAGAAATCCAGCAAGGTCCAACAAAATTTTTTGACCATCACAATCCTTATAAATTCACCAAAACACAAGAAATAAATAAAATCAACAAAAAAGAAAGAAAAAGAAAAAACAACAATGTCGACTTATAAAACCAAAACCTTCACTCTCTTCATAGCAGCAACGTTACTCTCGTCCTGCAACGCAACCGCAAACGCTACAACGCAACCGCTATTTCCCGCGATACTAATCTTCGGCGATTCAACGGTTGATACAGGGAACAACAACTACCACTCACAAACGATCTTCAAAGCTAAACATCTTCCTTACGGAATTGATCTCCCAGACCACAAAGCCAGTGGAAGATTCACAAACGGCAAAATCTTCTCCGACATAATCGCGACAAAACTCAACATCAAACAGTTCGTTCCTCCCTTCTTACAACCTAACCTCTCCGACCAAGATATTGTAACCGGAGTCTGTTTTGCATCAGCTGGTGCGGGTTACGATGACCGTACCAGTCTCTCTACTAAAGCGATCCCCGTCTCGGAACAGCCAAAGATGTTCAAGAATTACATTGCTCGTCTTAAAAGTATCGTGGGAGACAAGAAAGCTATGGAGATCGTAAACAATGCTTTGGTGATTATAAGTGCTGGTCCTAACGATTTTATCTTGAATTATTACGATATTCCTACAAGGCGTCTTGATTTTCCTAACATTTCTAGTTATCAAGACTTTGTTCTTAAGAAGCTTGACAATTTCGTGCGGGTAAGGCATTAAATTTCTTAGGGTTTAGTTCATTGTTTTTAGGGTTCTTTGCTAATCTTTCGTGTATGCGGTGTAGGAGCTTTACAGTTTAGGTTGCCGAAACTTTTTGGTCGGAGGTTTACCACCAATGGGTTGTTTACCGATTCAAATGACTGCGAAGTTCCGAAACGGTATAAGGTTCTGCTTGGAACAAGAGAACCGAGACTCTGTCTTGTACAATCAGAAACTTCAGAAGCTATTACCTCAGATCGAAGCATCTAATAATGGAAGCAAGATCCTTTACTCCAATGTCTATGACCCTATGATGGACATGATGCAAAACCCTAGTAAATACGGTATTGTTGCAATCTCTTTCTTGTTCAGCAAGTTACATTATACGGTAGTATTGAACAACTGATTATACTAATATGTTCATTCATGTGGAACTATAACAGGGTTTAAAGAGACGAAGAGAGGATGTTGCGGAACAGGGCATGTGGAGACAGGCTTCATGTGTAATGCTTTCTCTCCAACGTGTAAAAACCACTCGGAGTTTATGTTCTTTGACTCGATTCATCCCTCGGAAGCTACCTACAACTACATGGGAAGTTTACTAGATACTCAGATCCGTGGGTGGTTTAAGCCTTAACTCATAATTCTATGTGCAATTTTTGGATACTCATCAGTTTCCGTTTTGTTGACAAAATGAGAAAGAAAAAATCTTTTCGCAATCAAATTAGTATTGTATCAGTCCAAATATAGAAGAAGAACACCTAAATAAAGAAAACACAACTCTTTGACCAATAATAAAATAAAGAAAACAACTAAAAATATATATAGTTTTACTCGATTCTAGGACTTAATAGTGAGTCCGTCGTGTAGCTGTTCCTCATCCATATTGCCATAGCATTTTAAACGAGAATAGAGCAAAGCCATTAGACCATCCTCAGTGCAGAGCTTTTAGAGCATTCTTATGTTAATTTAGGATTAAATGAAAAGCAAAATACCCTTAAAAACCTAAGATATTGTATGATATATAAGATCAAAATTTGGGGGGGGGGGAAGAAGCTCAATTTTCAATTAAATTACTAAACAAATCATAAGATCAATGTTTAATAGTCTTGCATTGAGGATGCTCTTAGGAGCCATGCACACCGCAAATAGTATTCCAAAATAGAATAAGTGAGAAATAGAATGAACAAGGAGGATTGGTTTGTGTGCATTGGGCATGGCCATCTTCTTGATGGGATGTTTATGGCTATGTAAGATAAACATAGCCATAAATCCGCAATGCATGCGAGGATGTAGAAAGGAAATTTTATTTTCCTCGTTACAACTAAAATCCACAATACATGCCAGAATGTAGAGAGGAAATTTTCTTTTTCATCAGAATTAAAATCTTTTAAATTTACACTTTAAACATATTGGTTCATCGATTTGATTTGATTTAAACCATACCAAACCATTAGAGTTGGGGATTTGGTACCAAGCAGTATCAATTGTGGTTCGATTTGAATTGGTTTAAGTTCAATTGGATAAGTTCGATTAAATTACATTCCTAATTTCTTGGTCAAGATATTATTTTCCTTAAGATATATTTCTAAGTAAAATTTAATATGTTCCTTTTGGAGATAAAATTTGGTCAAATTTCTATAGAAAACATGTATAGTCAATAAAATATAAATGCAAAACACATATAGTCAACAAAATGTAAAATGCATATATATTAGATTAATAATAATACCAAAATAAGTTTATATAGAGTTATACATATAGTCAACAAAATGTAAAATGCATATATAGTAGATTAATAATAATACCAAAATAAGTTTATATAGAGTTCCATATGTTGACATTAAGGTGGTTGTGGTTTATATTCCTATGGATTTAATCCTTTATAGTTAAAAGTTAAGTTGTCTTTTTAGAATATTAAAAATCTTTTAAAAATCTAATTTCAGTTTCTTTGATTTGGTTTATTATCTTCACATGCTATCTTCTACAATCCAAGTAAACTTTTGTCATATATTCATTACTTTAAGATCAAAAGAAATAATGTAGCTTGAGTACTTGAAGATTTATATATTGGGTAGGTTAAAGGAACAAGCCATGTAAGGTGAGAAGTCGCAGCTCTCAAATACAAATGCTATCGTACTTTGGTTACATTGTTGACATCAATACATATCAGTAATAAATACTTATTATCTTGAGTCAAGATTCTTGACCGTATGAGAGTATCATAACAAATACTTAGTCTTTTTGAGTTTAATCCAACCAAAGCTTTCTAAGCAATCCCAAATTTGTGAATTTTGCGGATCAAACTTGCATGCAATCTTCAATAATTTGAGAGTTGCAAGAATTTTAATTTCTTGTGATTCAAGTTTTAACCTCCAAATCATTGAAGATTTACTTGTGTTGGTTTGATTCTTCGAAAATAGACAAACCCGAGATTGCTTAAGAATGTGTTTTATTAGTTGGATTAAACTAACATAGGCCTAGTTTTTGTTACTAAACTCTCCTACACTAGATATTTAAATTATGAATTAGTCTTTGGATCTTGATATCAACAACGTATCCAAGATATGAAAGGATTATGTATATGAGATCTGCAAATTCTCAGCTTACATAGTTTATTCCTTTGACATGCCTAATGTATAAATCTTCAAATACTCCAACCCAATTGTTTATTTTGATGTCTATAGTATTACTATGGTCATAAAACAAGTATATGTGCCCCTGAATTTCGGGGCATGACAAATATGATAAACCAATTTAAGTTATCTTATGACATTAGCAAGAAAACACATTCAACGTTTTTAATCTTTTTATTAAATCTTATGACATTTCCCAACTTTAGTATTATCTTTTTATTTACATCCAACGTTAAAGTTTAACGCCAGATTACTTTTACGCTTTCTCCCAAAAACAACAGTAAACTATTGTGAAAGAATCGACCTTTGGCGATAATAGAGATTAGAGACTCTCTCTCTTTAATCTATTAGAGAGTGTTTAAATAACTAATTAACAATGTATGAGTAAGATATGGAGAACGAATCTGAAGAAAATAATGTAAATAATTAGTTCTCCAAATCTTCCTCATACATTGTTAATTAGTTCTTTAGACACTCTCTAATAGATTAGAGAGTCTCTAATCTTTATTATTCCCCAAAGTATGATTCTTTCACTATTGTGTACAGTTGTTATGGCGAGAAAGCGTAAAAGCAATCCTGGCGTTAAACTTTAACGTTGGATGTAGATAAAAAGATAATACTCTCCAAACACCTACTAATGATAAACCACACTTTTGAATACATATTTTATTTTCCATTTAAAAAATATATATCTATTATATAAGAAGAGAGAACGATCTCACAATCTCACTTTAAATTTTGCATTATGTCTTCCCAAACTCAATCCCCAAAATCTTCCTCGTAAATTACATACAAAATTTATCAAATATTTATTAATTTGTTACGTTCAAAATATTTTTAAATTAGAAAAATGATCAATGACAACATAATTAATATTTTAAAAATTAGATTTATCAGACATATATAAACTTTAAGAAAAATAAATTTGATAATAGATCCAAGTCGGATCTGAATATCATGTATTGCAAAAATCAAAATATTTTGATCTAGACCCAGAACTTTCATATATCATCTTTCTGATTGCATGGTCATCGATCTCGGATAATTTTCAACCTCAAAAGATGATATCATTTATCCAATGATTTTTTATGATGCTTTATATAAACTTTAGATGATTTTTACCACATATGAACTCTTTTCATCTTTTCACTAAAAACTCGTGAGACAAAGTATAAACATCAAGCAATCAAACAATTAATGAACTCATGAACAAGTATTTAGTAATATAGAAAACCAAAAAGTTATGCAAATATTTAAAAAATTCAAATAAAATCGAATGAATGTAAAAAATCTCAAGCTATCTACGTTTTATCAGGACATACCTTTTGCAATAGAATTTAGTCGGGTCTTGATGTGGTCGAGTAATCCCAAATTTTCATGGGGTTGTTTTTCCTATGTTTTGTAGAGTGAAACAATACGGCGGAGATGATGAATACATTAAAAACTGTAAGTATGATCCTTTTATAGAGCCAAGTTAACCTAGGTAACATGCCAAACGACGTCGAATAGAATTATTTATACGACGACGTGTGACCTGATTCAATTTTGTGTTGTTAAGATTAACTTTTAATACTAAAAGATCAATACGACATCGAACACAAGTTTATGTGTATTGTAAATATACGATGTCGTTTTGTAGTTTTCAATTTTTATCTTGTCAAATGTAATTTTTTGGTTTCACTAAGAGTAATTCACAATTTCTTTATATCAATAAATCTATAGCCGGTTAATTTGTCCATAAGCTTAACTTTTAATACTAAAAGATCAATACGACATCGAACACAAGTTTATGTTTATATAAAAACCTTAAACATTAAATAAAAAGGGAGTACGAAAGAAGTTTATAATTCTTTCTCACTCAAATTATTTGTCTTCCAACATCATAATGATTTCATTGACCTTGAAATCTGCATTAATTCACTTCACAATTCATTGTTCAACCTCCATATCCAATATCTCCCAACAACTCATTGGAAAATCTTCTTTTTTGACTTTCTAAAACCTAATAGTCAAACATTGCATTAACAACCCCATTCTAAAAAGTCTAACCCTCCACTAAATCAACCATCACAATTAATAACTAAATCAAACAAAGAGTAATGGTAACTAATTACTAACCACATCATTGAATAAGTAATTAAAATACACATGTATACGTCAATTACTTCTCTATATCAAACAAGTAGGAGTAATTATGAAAGAAAGAAAAATACACTTTTTTTTTTGTAGTAAGAATTTTTCTGTCAATTTCTTTCTCGGTAGTTATAAGATTTAAAAAATACATTCAAAAGACTATAAATAAATCTAATTTAGTTTAGGGAAATTAAAAATTACAAAACCAACCCCTATATTATCTCAAAATATTACAAAATCTACCAAACTAAAATTTCCTTTTCAAACCGAACCAAATACCAAACCGCTCACGTTAGGAGTAGTCGTCATCATCATATTCTCCTGCATCGCGGACTGGTTATGACGGTGCTCTCCTTCGTAAGTCACAATCAGCATCGTTGAATCATCTAATGCTCGTTCCACGTGTTTCCTCGCTGGACATCCTCTAAACGTACTACACTTGTAATAACCCCTGATAAATCAATCACAACCGTTAGATCTTACTTTAAGTCAAACAAATCAACGGTAGATAGATATAACGATGATGGTGTACGATAGTTACCGTGGATGTGGTGAGCCTTTGATCGGTTTTTGTCCGTACTTCCTCCATGAGTACTCGTCCGGTGGAATATCGGCGATCTTCGCACTTATCGCCGGAACTCTCACTGTTCTCTTCATCCGATTTTTCCGGCTGTTTAATCAAAAATAATCGTAATTAGTTTAACGTGCGCTTATTTAGCTAACGTGAACGTTCCATCAAGTTTAATGTAAAAAGTCAAAAGTCAAACAAAGACTTTTATAACTTAAAGCTTCACTACACGACAGCACCACTAACTTGTCTTTGTCATGCGTGCCTTTTAGTTTAAGTTACTGTCGTTGACTTTTTAAGTCTTTAACTAAGTACGTTGACCGATTGGTTTAGACCGTACCGAACCGGTTAAAGTAGTATTAAACCAAATCGATTAAAGAAATGATTAGTTTACTATGGATGTAGTAACAGTACCTTTTCTTGCAGTGGCACTTGCCGTTGCCGGAGCCAGAGATCTTGCCGGAAAAGTTCTCGGAGTGATCATGTTCAAAGCATCTTTTTCTATAAGGAAGACCAGAGAGCGGTGGTTTAGCTGAAGAAGGCAATGGATTCGCCGGAGCTAGAAAGATCGAAGATCCTTTAGAGACGCTTCCGTCACCGGTGATAGCCGAAGACATGAAAGAAGAGTTGTTTGACGATACACTAAAGCTCTCCTTAGCGAACTCAACCACCTCAGAGCAGCTCTTTGTTTTAACGCCAAACGAGCTTGGTCTAGTGAAATCCAACGTCACGCTTTGTTGGTTTGACTGAACGAAGCTAACCGGAGCAGAGATCTGAACTGGAACCGAAACCGGAGCCGGTGGAGGAGGAGGAGGAGGAGGAGGAGGGGAATGAACCGGACCACGTCTAAACCGGGCGTGACCGGTACGGTTAAGAAGAGAGATGACTTTCTTGAACTTAGAAACGGTGAAATCAGTGATTTCAGAGCAGTCAACGTTACTACGTTCTTGAGGAGGGTTAGAGAGGATACGGATCAAGTGTTCCATGCTTTGTAAGCCTTGTGAAGCAGCTTCTTGTATAGCCGTTTGATCTTCCATCTTAGGTATACGCATGATATCAACGGTCATGATGAGAAGAAGATCTGAGGAAATGTGAAGATTCTATATTTTGATGAATGAGAGAAGAAGAGAGATCGAAAAGTGTAATGGAACCAAGGAAGAATGGCGTGATATATGGGGTTATTGAGTTGTGACCGGGTGACCGGTTGAGTAGGTCATATGAGTGGAATTTAGTCAAATCGGTGTTTTTTTTTTTTTTTTCTTTTAATCTAACGGTTGAGATAAAGTTGAAGACTTCTATGGAATAAAGCAATCAAAGTTTGGTCTCCTTGTTGTGTTGTGTTGGGTTGGGTCCTCTTTTGTGTAAAGCAAGAATATTTTTATAAATCGTGTCTTTAAAATAAAGGAATCAATCAGTGCGTAAACTTGAATTTGAACAAAAATAAAGGGTTAGAAAAAAAAAGTCAAATAAAAAAGAGATGGTATTTGAAGAAAATTCACAACTTTTTCTCATTTTTATTTTTACTTTTATTAGCTATATTTTGTCTTCAAGTTCAAGTCAACAAATTTAAAATTGATTTTTTTTTCATTATTTGTATGAACAATTGGGCTGTATTTTAGCTGTTATATTCGAAAAACAAAAACAAAATTGAGCTAGTTGGTATTATAATTCTTTTGGAGATTTTGACTTTTGATTATATATTTTATGTTTCTTCCGTTTTATTTGTATTTTATTTAATTTTGAATTCAGACAAGGTTTTAGGTGTTATTCATTTTCTTTTTTTTGTATTTTATTTTATTGTCAACAAACATATACAGCTTGTCAAATATTATATGCCAATACAAATAAAACACTCATGTTTTCAGCATGTATTATATTATCTCAGTGTCCTTCTAGAATTATAACTATTTTTGAAGTGCATTGACAAAATTAAATATATGAACAACATGTAATTCTTATAGAACAAAATTTAGAAGTAGTTACAGATATAATAATAATACACATTTGACTTTCACTTTACCTTTTGCATCCAATTACATTTTGTTCAACTACAATATATCAATACCATTTAATACTAGCCCTAGGCAAAAATACTTCGAATCGGAAAGAATAACCAAACCAAATCCATAACCGAAATTGAACTCGAACTGAATTGATATCCAAAATTCTCAAAATATAATTATATATCTAAAATATTACTTATATATATATTTAATATAACCCAATTACACAAAATTACGATATTATATGCAAAACATCAATTTTTAGATCAAAACAACTAAAATAACAAAATTGTCTCGAACAGAATTTTATTAAAAATTAACTATTTCAAAAAACATTTTCAATATTTCGGATACCAAAAACAGAATCGAATTCAAATTAAAATTCTAAAATATACAAATATATCCTAAATTCATATACTTAAAATACTCAAAACTAAATGGATCCACTCAAATCAAACTGAATACTCTCCAACGCTCAGAACTACTACTGTTTACTAATACTATAGGGTAAAAAAAAACTAATCAGTAAACTATAAACATTAAACTATAAACTATTTACATATAAACAACTTAACCTCATAGTCATTAGCCTTCTAGAAAACGTCTTGACTGGGAAATTAGTAAAAAGAAAACAAATAATTTCTTGACTTTTAATTTACTTAATTAATCAACACAGATTGTGGAACAATTAAGAATCATTAATAGGGAGATTAACAGCGACAATCGTTGACTAAATCTCATTAGTCTCTTACAAGTCTTTAAATTAGTTGAGAACAGCGATACATATAAGAATAACGACAAAGTAGGAAAAACAAAAGCTGACTAAAATAAAAGTGAATCACATGGACCCTTTAAAAACTATTGACCACCTCGGTAACCGGATGATTCCGGTTAACTATGATCTGTACCGTTGATTATCAAAAGTTGGATCCAACGGTGGATCTGTGAACTGTGGAGTTGACTCTTTGTTATTTATTCTCTTTTTATTTTTTTATATTTTTTGAGAACCTAAAACAAAATCCTTTACTAATTACTACGGCAATTGATATTTCGACACGTGGCGTTTGGCTGACTCATAAATGGTCACCTGTCCACAAGCTTTTTTTTTTGTTTGGTTTATTGGAGAAATAAAGTTGAAAAAAAAATATATATCAATCCAATTGAATTAGGGGTGGAGGAAATTAAATGATTTATAAAAGAGCAACTTTTGTAGCTTTATTCCATTTTCAATAGATATTTTATAGATCTAGAATTTCATTATTTCAACAAAAGTTTTTATTTAGGAAAATTTTGTTACAAAATAGCATAAAACTATAAGAAAAAATAGTATTACTGTAAAAAAATATGAATAATAGTTTTGATATCATTTTTATGATTGATAATTGTCAAAACGATACATCTTGTTTATCAGTTAAAACCTAAATATTTTATCATTTTTATCACTACTAATCACTAAAATGGAAATTTTAACATTCCCTTAAATGAAATGGTTACTAGTAATAAATATTTATTTTTAATGGATATGTGTCACTAATGAAATGTGCTAATTACATATAGTACATGGCTTAAGTCTATGCTAATATACTAAAACTTTTTTTTCTAAAGATATACCATTCCATATTTATATATATTTTTTTAGTATATCATAATGTTAAAATTTTATTTTACTTGGCAGAAAACATCGAAATGACAAAGAAAATATTAATCGGACTAAGAAGACGATAAATAATTAAGTATATTACTTTTAAACTTCACTTCCACGCTTCAAAGATTCTAAAATTGTGACACTTGAAGAAAAAAAAATCAACTAAACTAACTAGAATCAAGACTTAGTTAGCTCAATTCTTTAAAACCAAGAACAGTATATTGTATATATATATATATGACGTGTTTTGTGTGCAAAACAGAGCTCAAGATGTAAAACTTTTTTAAAGCAATTTTTGTCAACGGGATGCATTATAAATCATCGACATGGGAATCGTTGACCTAACCGACTTATATATGATTGTCGTGCACGTCTCCTTTTTTTTTTTCGTTCCTTTTCATTCTATAAATTTTTACATCCTTTTTTTATTTATTTTCTAAAACCGTTGTTTACAAATATATAATTTTATATAACTACAAAAAAAAGCAAAATGTCTCCACAATATAATGATGATTTCTGTTTGGTATTTTTTATTTTTTTTACATAAACACAAATTTGGACGGTAAAATATATTTCTAATCAAACTTATGCTAAGATTTCGAATGGTGACCATACTGCGTTACAAAAAAATATTTATATTATTATATATATATATATATATATATTTACGTATTTTTTATTATTTGAACCGCACTGTATTTCGTCTATAATAAAAAACGCAGTTAGCCTTCGGAACCTAAAATATTTATATAATTTTATACTAAAATAGTTTCAAATATAGTATTTTGATAAATTTCTTTATAGTATTCGCATATTTGAATCGTTTTGTTAGGAGATGAAATACACATGTTAGTTAAACTGCATGATCTATCAATTAATACGGTACAAACGAAGCTTCATTTTCTTCTTCTTTTTTTCGTTAAGTTAATTTGTTGTTTACGTGTTCCAACCACTATGTCTTTTTTTATAATGATACGGTCGATATTAATATTTTATCATACTTGACATTTTAATTATTAGTTAGTGGGATGATTATAGAAAATATATACGGAGATATTTCCTTAATACTATACAATATATATAAGCCATTAGCCATGATGATGATGTATGATAATTATTGCTATTCATGATTCGAGAAGAATGGCTTTTTTCATGCCAAAGACAAAAAAAGATTTGGTCTTACTTTATTGTAGAAGTCAATGTAATCTCTACGAGATAGATCATTTATTAATGTATTAGCATACTAGAGATTAGTAAGTGTTTGCGTTAATGTTATCAACATATATATTATCATCTAAATTGATAGTGTGCACCATCTAAATTGATATAAATTGATATTTAACATCACAATCTATATCCTCAAATGTAAAATTCACGCATCTAATATTCTTGACTGAAAATACTGGTGAATCTAGTATAGCATTTCTCTTTGAATTTTGGTTGAGTCTAGTTTAAGTTGTAAGTACTTGTAGATTCTATGATCTACAATTAAGTTGCATGTTATGCTGCGTATTCAATATTTGGTTCAAAAGAGATAATAAAGACTTGACTAAGAAATGAGATTTAAGAGACTTTAGTTAGTTGATTCTGAGTTTATGATCATAAAAGAATGTAAGTTAATTAGTATTCTTTACAGAACTAGACCGGCTAATTAATAGTTAACTAGAAATTGCCGGTTTGAGCTAGGATTCTAATTATGAAACTAGAATCTCTAATTTAAATTAGAACATGATATATATATATAGGTAAATAATGCTTTAAATATTTTTTTTGGATGTACATTGTTTAAAATATGAATTTTATACTCATAAACAATCTTTTAATTTTTAATTACTCTATAATTTAAATTTTTTAAAATTACTAAAAGTGTTTAAAGTTAACGCAATTAAAATTTTTAACGTGTCTTGTGTTAATAAAATTGGTTTAACGCAATTGGTTTTATTATTTTCTATAACCGTTGACAAAAAAAAAATTTCTATAATCCAAAATCGCCTAGGTCCAGTGGTAAATGGAGGTAAGACTGGTAAGTTCCGTCACCTGAGTTGAAGTAGCATTGGCTACGAGAGTGCGAAGTTAATATGGTTTTCCCCGGCCAATTTTTAGACTAAAAAATCATTGGAATCACTTTTAAATTATTAAAAAAATAGCTTTTTACACTAGTTTTTGTGTTAGTATCGTCGCTATGTCATCAGAATGGTCACTGGTTTGAACTTGAATATGTTTAATCCACACCATATTGTTCTTTTACACTCTTCCGAATCAGTAACTGAATCAATTTGGTAAGCACGTGAAGGTAAAATGGTATTTATCTCTGATTGCTTGACTTTTCATGCAATATGAACATAAAATAATACACCAAGCCAGTGGTCGTATCACGTAGGATGATTTGGTTGAGGATTTGATTCTTTTGGTTCGACCAATACAAAAAAAACATCCACCATTTCTTATATTTGTTTTTCTTATCTCCACGCAATATCATATGGGTTTCCCAAAAACAAATCCACACCTAACTAATCTTATCATGCTTTTAACAAAAAAATGTAATTATATATATTGTCAGTGCAAAATAAAATATATCATCTAGTATTATTGTGTCATATCATATGCATTCTGAGTCAACCTGTTCTACTCGTGAGTTGATTGTTTTATCCGAGGATGAAAGTTTTGAAACTAGGGGAGGATTATTTGGGAGGTTATTTCTGAAAGAGTTTATTTTAAAAGAAAAGATTCTTGTAGATTCTAATAAATCTCTTTACAGAGATTTTTTAGAGTTAGTAGATTTTGTAAAAGAAATGATAAGATGAATATTTCATTTGTTTCAAATTGTAAGATATTTTAAACTAAAACAAAAAATTAAGAAACTATTTTTTAAAAAATAATTATTAAATAATAATTAGTTAAAAATAAAATTCAACCAATCATGAAAAAGACTGTAGAATTTAAAGAGTTAAAAATACTAAACAACAATAAAATCGGTAAGGAAATTTGTAAAACATTTTATAAAATTAAAAATTCATCATTAAACATCATATATTATTAAACATTGGGAGTATATGACTATTAAATTTACTTTTGTTAGTTTTGTTAATGAAACATGAGGGAGTTTTTTTTATTACTTTTTAGCAATAAATATAATGATACGATGTTTTTTTTTTTGTGTGCACCAAATTCTTCATTCAAACTAGAAAGATACAAAAGGACAGGGCATTTTCAAATACCTCTGAATAGCAAGCTTGGAAATTAAAGCACATGAGCCAACAAAAACCAAACATAGAGACACAAGCTTGATAGAGAACCATGATAAATGTTGAAGCAAACTAACACGAGCAAACCCATGAGAGAAAACACAATCCACAGATAAGCATCAACTGGTAAAGAGATAGTCACCATCTACTGTGATGTTGAGATCACGAACTTCGAGCCAAAATGCAATCTACACATAGTCATCAACTGAAAGCAACCTAAAGAGAGGCCAGAGAAATATCCAATTAGCAATCTTCGCCAGACTTGGGCGGAGTCTGAACCAATAGTGGTGGTTCTAATCTTATAGCAAGCTGGACATGCTGGAGAAGTATCCAATGCTTCTGGTGGTTGAAGAAGCAGACAATGCAGAGATGATTTGAGCATATCATAAGGACTCTTTGAGTAGGCTAGAAACACAAGCTGTCAACTAAAGAAAACCAAACAGTTCAGGCCCAAGAAATATTGGACCAGGCCCACAAACACATCAAAATCTGGAGCCTCGGCACTTTCCCTAGTTCAGGAGGGGATGCATTATGATGTATGATGCCATGTTAGAACGTGAATTTTAACATTTAAGTAGGTAAGGTTGTCACAAAATGCTTATTGTTCATCTGCAGAAAAATGACAAACTAAATCTTAAGCAATGTGAGTATATTTTAATATTAGTCGACTATAGTCCAATTTAGCGCAACTTTTATCTCTCAAGTTGTGTAGTGATATTTCTCCTCCACCGGACTGGGGAAAGCCACCTCTGGACCCTATAAAATGGTAGAGAATCTGAAAACTTTCTACAACAAACTTAAATACATGTATTAAACGTCTTAGGTTTTTTTCCAAATAAAACCATATTTATTAATAATTATGGACTAATAACACTCCCTTTGTTTCTTAATAGTTGTCGTTTAAAGGTTTTTTTACAAAAATAAGAAAATAATTAAATATTTTACTAAAATATAAAGTCTAATTTTTTTAATGGATCAAGACATTAAAACAGTTGGGATAAAATTAGAATTTTTACCAAACATCTTGAAAAGAAATTCTAAAACGTATTTTTATGTTAGCATGTAGCTACTAATCTCATAACACAAAGATCCACTGAACAAAGGGAAATAATTATAAAATTGAATGATTATTATGTAAGGTCTCATCTATGGATTACCAGGAGTGTAAGGTCTCGTCTAATCTCTTCACAGTTCTTTGATTTGCGAAGAGATTAGGAGTTTTTTGTGTTCATTTCTTACTTGGTTTTACGTTCGATCTTATCAATATAATAGAACCATCATCATATTTCTTTAGTTTTTTTTTTTTTTGAAAATAATAATAAAGAAGATGAGAGAGTTCATATAAAAACGCATACCTGTCTTTTCTTTAAAAAGAAAGATGGAGCAAGAGTTGTTTAGAGATTTCAGATTTGCCATTTAATTTACCGTGACGTCTAAGTTTCGCTGTCGCTGCAACATTTAGCCCATATATAAGAAGTAAAAGATATAGGAGGGAGTGTATTAATGTACCTGAATCATCACAAGATGGTTTTTATGAGCATCCTGCAACACAAGCAAAAGATTTATATGCAATTATAGTAGTCTAATAATTAAGTAACCCTTCATTGTATCTGGCTGGATCTTGTCCTTCATATAATTTTATCTTTTGGGAACCAATAAAACTCAAGACCTCTAGGTTCAATGTTGAATTTCTTGCAAAACGTTACTTTCAGACATAGTCGCACAATATTGCCCTTTCTATCTCCTGGTCTAGAACTTCAGATTATATAATTTAGAAAATATGGAGAGGAGCATAAGCTTAGAACGACCAACCTTATATGCAAGCATGTCAAGAAAAGTAAAAGGCATGTGAGGTAAGTTACTAACCTTAGTGACATTGTTGGCTTTCTTTTCCTTAAAAATCCGGAGAGATTCTTTATCCGCTTCTTCTAAGTTCAGCCTTTTATATCATTCCATATGTTCAATAATATGCAAACAAGTTTGAAATTTGTTTATCAAATTTTCATTGCTTCACAAAATTGATATGAGACAAGAACTTTTCTTACTGATCCTTCTGTTCTACTGAAAAGTTCATCTATTCTTCTTCATTATTCATCTTTGCAACCTGTACTCACAAGTTTTGACTTCAACTCATAGATCTTTGGCTTTACCTCAGTAGACACACTGCCAGAAAGATATACATGGGATAAGGATTTTGATACGATTCAAATGTCAAACTAACTATACTCACAGAGCATTAGAACCATGGAGTTTATTACATCTTCTTGGGCAGAAAAGTGAATCTGCAAATCAAAAGCAGGAATATGGTCACAATCCTTACATACCAAAGTTAAATTATGAAAATCAACTGAGTGCTTCAGCTGAGTGCTTCAGAGTTAAGATAGAACAACTAAACTCAACAAGCTTCATTTCTAGAATACATTTGTCTAGCTTAGGCCAACTGCTCTGACTTTATATTGATTCTAAGCCTAGTTAAAGACAGTTATACTTTATCTGACTTTGTATAAACACGATGACATTGCATCAAATCTGTTGTATAATTTGAGGGAAAACACCGTATTCAAACCTTGTTCCAAAGAATCCATGAGGTAGTACATGGATCTGGTTGCAACTAAACGCAATGTCTCAATCCATGAAAATAAACCCTTTAAACCAAGAACAGAACATGTCTATAGATTTACCATGCAAAAAGATTTGATGTTCCACAAATTTATTTATTGCAAAATCCAATACAGTCTACAAATGAAATAGTGTACCATCACTGAAATTACCATATGCATCAGAAATAATCACCAGATCAGATAAATGACAACTTACAAGTGGAGTTCTCTTGTTTTACTCCAAGGTGAAACTTCTGCCACTGCTTATAGATTTTAGAAAATGAATGATAAGCTTTAATTACAAAACAACATTGTAAATGGCAAATAGATAAGCTAATTTGTGATAGATCATGCTATAATGTAATCAAACATTCATTTCCAACTATAAAATAAAAGAGAATAAAAGGTTCATGTTCATTTACCTTTTAGTGTCATATGAAGAGACGCTAATCTTTCATTCATCAGAGATACCTCGAGAATTTTCATTCTGTCATATAAAAAAACCAAAAGACAAGAGAGAATATAAGCAAGGCTATTACTTACTTGCTTCTTTTTTTTCCAGTGAATCTTCTAATTGAGGAAGCTCTTCTGTGTAGAACCTCTCCTGATATCATTGTCTTCTCCTTTTCCATACATGTTATATTACAAGGGAAGGTGTTAAGTTTTGAGTAAATCTCTAAGAGGTATGTGTCATTATATGTTAGAGAACACAATAAACCATTAAAACCTCAAGAGACAAACATGTTTTTATTGATTTCCACATATTTGTTTCTTGCTGCAGTTTTTGTCTTTTCTCTAGAACTTCATCTTTCTTAGCTAGGGATTGCAGTATACAAATGAAATAGAGTAGAATCAGTGGCAATGAACACATAATGATACACCAATACTGAATGACATTACAAAAAATAAATTGCCCTATGACTTAGAAATAATAAAGAGTTGAAAAAAAAAAAATAACAACTTACAAGTGGATTTCTTGGCTGGTTGGATCGTCTTGTTTTACTCCACGATGAAGTTATTCCAGAAACGTCTACCACTGCTTACATCACTTGCACTTTTTGATCATTCAGTCAAATCTAACATTGTAAAGCAGCAGATATAGATAAGTTAACAATTAATCTTTCATTTAAACTATATACCATATGGATCATGTCAGCTCTTTGTTCCTTTCTAAAGACTAGAAAATTTAAGTATCATCTTTTGATCTTTTGTTCAGACCTCCTTTGAAGTCTTTGACTTCCAACAATATCCATACCAGCAAGGCAGTAACATAGCCTTTGTTTCTCAAAGTTTTGACTTCACTTGGCCAGAAAGATATACAAGAATTAAAGTAAGATTCAGCTGTCACTTACAGAGCATTAGAACCATGGAGTTTGTTTCATCTTCTCTGAATCCGCAGATCAAAAGCAGGATTATTCTTTAAATGATTTCCTGAAACAGGTAGTGACAAAATTCATACTAGGAAATACCAAAATTAATGAGGGAAAATCAACTGAGTGCTTCAGATTTGAGGAACAAAATACAGAACATCTTTAACTTTCTATATCTATAAAATCTAACTTTTCTATTGATTCTAAGCTTAGTTAAGATGTTATAAAATATAACATCTTATACCATACCTGATTTGGTATAGAAACTATAACATGGAATCAAACTACTCAAACCCTGGTCTGGTTGCGAGTAGAGTCAATGTCTCAAACCCTGAAAACTAAAATCCGACAAAATAAAATATTTAGAGAGAAGAATGATCATATAACCTGAACAGTTGTTCCACACACAAAAGAGTAAATGAGGATGCGGAATTTTACTTGACAGATCACGCTCTCAAGAGTCTCCATCAGTAAAGTATTATTATAACTATCAAAGCAAAATAAGCACGCAAGTTAAGGACATGGAAAGTAAATGGTAATGAAACAATGGATGACGAAATAAAAGAAGGAAGCAAGTAGCAATTATGAAAGTGTACAATCAAGAAACAAAGAAACAGAGAGGCAAGGAAGCAAGGAAGAAGATAAAGAATCAGAGAAACAGAAAAGCAAGGAAACAAGGAAGAAGACAAAGAATCAGAGAAACAGAGAAGCAAGGAAACAAGGAAGACGACAAAGAATCAAAGAAACAGAGAAGCAAGGAAACAAGGAAGACGACAAAGAATCAAAGAAACAGAGAAGCAAGGAAACAAGGAAGAAGACAAAGAATCAAAGAAACAGAGAAGCAATTATGAATGTGTATAATCAAGTATGTATGCATGTAAACAAGTAAATATACAAACAATCAAAGAAGAAAACAAGTAACTAAGGAATGGTGACAAACAAAAACTGAGGAAGCAAAGTAAAATAGTTAACAAAGATCCATAACTTCCTCCATATACACCACCACTGTTGCTTCGTTTTAGACCATCAAGCACTTTCTTTCACGTTCATCTTCCCGATAACATCCTTCAAAAGTAATTCAACATAACATGCACAGAGATGAACAAAATCAATCAGAACTGTATAAACAGACTAAGAGAAATTTACCGTTCAATATCTCAGTTGTGTGCCTCAAAAACCTTAGATCTGTACCATAACAAGAACGATTAGTCAATTCCCTAAAATGAAAACACGAAGAGGACTGGAGGAAGAAACCTAACCAGATCACCACGAGGAAGAAGAACCCCAACAGATTGTAACAGTTTCGTGCCTGAATCAAACCAAAATCAAAACCCTAGATCAATACAAACATATATAAGAACCGATCAAACCTTTGAATTAAAACAAAAACCACCATGTACGTAACGTAAGTAAGCGTAACACCGAAAGAATCACAAAGACTCTTAAGGTTCAAGTACATAATCTAGGAAGATCAAAGATGATGTACGTTACTTACGAATATGTTCGTTAGGGTTCAATTCCTTCACGATTCGACTTCTTCCCCCTCCTCCGTCGATCTACCTTCTATTCCCTCCGATTCAGTTCCTCCTCCGCCGTCTGTCGCCGTGTCGTCGGTTCTTCTTCCCACATGACCGTTGCGTTGTGAAGAGACTTGTTTCTCTGAGTCGAATGATCTCTCTCTCTGTTTCGAAATTTAATACTTTTTTGGATTTAAATAACGTTTCACGTCCACGAGATATGACCGTTTTTTGAAGAGTGATGACGTGTCTTTAATTAAAGTAAACCGCAAAAACATGTTAAACCAAACCAATCTTCGGTTAAAATCAAAGTCATACATAACCGATACTTTCTTTCTTATACGGCTGTAATAAAAGACAAAAAAAAAAAACTTCAAACATGCGCAATTGTGAATTGTTCCATATGAATACAATTCACTTTCAAAAAAATTCTCATAACATGGTAAAGAGACTGAAATAAAATACAAACGTAACCATTGAAATCTTTATACCATCGACAGTATAGTGCCATGTATAAGCCATGTCGGAGTTGTGTTATTTTCTTAAGTTTAACATGAAGAAGAAGAACACAAGTATAGATGAAGTCTCGCTTTGTTGATTCCATTTTTGAGAATGCAATGCAGCTACTAAAACTGTTTGCTCCTTTACCTTTCATGTGAGATGTTCATTTATTTCACAGTGCGTCTTACTCAAGTCAAGAAGATGACTGGGTTTGTTACAAAACACTTCTCAAACGCATTTCCAGGTAACCATTTAGCTAACATATCAGCTAGATTTTGGATCATGAAAATTCTGGTTACCTAAACTTAGCCATAATTCATTTTTCGCGAATAAAATTAAACTCTTTAGCAACATACTTAGTCCTATCAATAAGCAAACAAATGGTGAGGGGCGAAGTATAAAAACAGGGACGTAAGGCTCTCTTTTTGACTCGACGAAACATGGTAGAGTGAGAACAGAGAGATATGGTGAAACGCGAGAGAAGATGGAGTGTAGAGAGGTCGGGATCGATTCCATGAAGTGATACAAAGCTCTTTTTGGTTTTTTTTTATAAATGCAAATCAATGTATCTTGCAAGATGTTCGCAAACTCTAACTATAGAGATGCGATAGACTCTAAACGATAACAGCCAAATGCAACAAAGATTATCCAAAATCCTAACAAATTAAGAAGAAAAAGAAAGCAAAACACCAAATAACTTGATGGGCAAGAAAGCATTCGATAAGGCCCATCAAGAATAAGCAAACAAACTCCACTGGTGAACAAACTTTTTGAAAAGGTCTAACTTGTCAAGTATCATGCACAAAGAACTTGAACATGCTTCGAAATGCTTTGTAGCATCTTCGCTTTATCAGATAGTACCGTCGCTTCACCTTCCTCCATCCCATCCGGCACATACAACTCTACCCTTTTCAGCACACCTCTAGGCTCACCGCCCTCATGAATCAAATATCTCAGTATGTTCAACTCATTCACAGTACCACCAAAGTTCCTAACCACCACGAGCTTTAGTGACCTCCTTATACACTTGTATGTCACGTCTTCCATCCAAAATGTATCTGGATTGATGCCACCATAATTCAAAACATTCTACAAAATAAATAAACAAAATCAATCATGTGCTTTATTAAATAAACGTTGCTATACTCTTTTGATATATTGCATATATAGAAATCATACCGGGACAGGATGTGGAGGAAGGATTTCTAAAGTTAGACTCTCCAAGTTAGGGCAGTTCCTTAAAAGCATCTTAATTCCAATAAATTCCTTCGTATGCATCTTTGTTCTCAAGACCAAATGTTGTGTTTCTGCAGGTTGGAGGTAATAGTCTGGTTCGTGACATTCCGGAATAGCCTTTCATAAGAAAAGAACAAACATGTTTTAAAAATATCAATAACACATCATAACAACCTGAATTTGCATAGTAGAGCTCAAGCATAGGTAACTATTAGTGGATAAATAGTTCAAATATTCACAACTACATCTTCAACATATTTTCTCTTCACTAGACAACAACAACAACTACTAGTACTACCATATCGCGAAGAATTTAAATATTCGGAGGAACCTTAAACGAACATGTAAAACTTACAATAAAACACTTAAAACATACCTGAAGGACATAAGGACACACAGTCAAGGTCTGAGCAGCCTTAAGATCATTGAGGTAACTAGAGATAACTTCACCCTTTACTCCTGTTATTAGACTTGGTTTGTCGTACATACGCTCTGCCCCAAAATCTAAATAGACCTTTCTTATGATCTCAGGCATTATCCTGAAGTACAAGTTAGTAACTTCGCCTGAGTACTTGAAGCTGTGTATATTGGGTAGCTCAAAAAAGGCAAACATAAAAGGGTCGGAATTCTCAATGACTAGCTCTCTTAACTGCCTGGCTATCAAAGTGGCCTTCAAGCCCAAACATTTTCCCCAACATTGTTTGATACTTAGACTATATAGGGAAGGGTGATTGGATAAGAAAGCGTAGAGGTTTTTAAAATCCATCCAACCAATGGAGAGGCTTCTTAACAATCCCATGGTTGTGAGTTTGGATGGATCAAACTCACAACAGTAAATTGTTAGTGACTCAAGGCTTGTTAGACTGTAAAAACTTTCTGGCAAAGGAAAAAAGTAATGAAGTTTTGATACATCACCGTGGCCTCTCCACGCAGGGTTGGAAAAATCAAGAACTAACTTCTTCACACGCTTGGAGACCGCGAATTCGATTAGAGCCTCGATGGCATCCGTGAAACCCACCGGATTAGAGAAACATAACTCGATACTTTCCACAGCTTGGTGATGAGGAACTCTAGAGATCCATTTATTGATGAAGCGGAAAAAGGCAACCCATGCGTTGTATCTTGAGAACCGATCGGTGATAGAACGGCTCACGTACTCGGATTCCTTGAAGGAAATGTTCTTTTGCTGATGGCAGAGATACCTCCACCTCCTGGAGATACCACTGGTTTTTACACACTCCTTGAACGACAAGTAAGAGATTATGGTAAGTAAAAGAACGTCGGGAAGACAATGGAACATGTCTTGTTCATTTGGATTCATTGTAAGAGAAATTGTGGTGAGTTTCGGAAGAAGAGATGTGTGTTGTGAAATGATCCAAATGGCTTGAACCTGATAGAGACTGTGTTAGCTTCTCTATATAATCTTTGTAAAGGGTCTTTGATATTTTTCCTTTTTTGATATGGAATGTTTTTTATAAAGGGAGAGAGACGTGTTGACTAAAATTTTTACATGTGTCTTAGTAACTCTGAATTAAAGGCTGAAGATAGAAATCTCAAAAAAGGAAGATAATCTTAAAAAAATAAATACATATTAGCATACATTGAGAAAACAACTGTAATAAATCAGTCCAGAAACATTGGCTTGGTTGATACGAAATTAATGAATCTTTGACCTCATCTTATAGTTATTATTTGGTTCTGTCTTAAGTGGCTTGGTTAGTTTGTTTCTTCCTATGTTTTGGTTTGGTTACATTGACACCGGTTTAGCTAAGTTTTGATTTTAGTTTTGTAGCTAAACAAAAACAAGAGAGAAGTTAGGCGCGTGAGATCCACTCGCGGCGATCTCTCTCTCAAATCTCTTCTTCTTCTGAGCCCAATCTCTTGCGCCGTCGGTGGAGGTCTTCCGTTGATTCGGGCGATGATGAGGACTATGTGGCTCATGGTACTTAGGGACTAGAGATTCTAGAGGGTTCATGACGCTGACGTTTGATGGGGGAGGTCCACTCCAGCCCTGTGAAGCTAAACCACTATCGATAGATTCCAGATCTACTCCCTACTACCTTCAATCTCACAGTCAAACCTGAAGCCTTCTCGAAAACGAACAGCTCGGGTTCTTCCTCTTCCTCAAAACTTCTCTACGGTGGCAGAGAGGTAAACAAATCCTTGATCACCTCCTCTGTTCGGCCTGCGACGTCCAAGCACACCAGAGAACCTGTTCCGACGTGGATCGACATATCTGGACGGCGGCTGCAACGTGTTCTACGTTTGCAGATTAGGGTTTTGCAGTAATCGGTTAGATTTGGTTTTCTAAAACCGGTTCTGTTTTGTTTTTCGATTGGTTTAGCTAGGTTTGATGTTTTAGACTGAGTCCTAATGGGTTATTGTATGGACCTATTTCTGAAAATAATAAGTATGGGCCTATTTCTGGAAATAATTGCAAACCCTTCTATAGAAGAAAAAAAAAATTCAAAAATTAATGAAATTTGGTAAATATATTTAATTAAAATCAAAATGTGTAAAACATCTTACTCGTGTTATTATCGGTAAAAAACCCAAAAATTTTGTTTATTATACATGAACAGTTATTGTTGGAAGAAAGTATATCTGATTTAAAAATACTTTAAATCTAAAATTGTTGGTGAATTCAAACCTATGTTTTTGAGTTGTGTAGTTTTATAAAGGACGAAGTTTTTGATAGTATTATATTCAGAGCCATAAAGTTTGGGGGGGGAACAGAAGCTGAGAAAGCTAAATGTACGGGAAAAAACCGCCAACCCATGTTTTAATAGCTGTTAACAGGCGTTACATAATCAACATCAAATTTTTATGGAAAAAAAACCTGAAAAAAAATCTTATGTAATTTTTCTTTGGATGTTTAATACCTAAGTTTTTTACCAACTAAGATACTCTTTCTAACACCCTAAAGACACTTTTCTTTTATTGATATTCTTGTTTTTCAAGAATTACTATAGAGCTCTCATGGTTGGAGACTTGGAGGTGCTCTTAGGTAGGGTTGTTAGTTATTAAAGTGACTTTGAGCGGCAATTTATGTGTTCGAGTCTATACATCTATAGTTTTTTTGTTTTCCATTTTTTTTTAATTACATGTTTTTTTTTCTTTCACAGTTTTTCTTCCCTCTTTTTTTTTTTAATATATTATAAATAAAAATACAAATGGGCTGACCAAGGCCTGTTACAAAAAACACAACAAACAAAAAGGAGACACAGGGAGCTTGCCGTCACTGGTGGAGTAGATCGGAACCTGCTGACGACCGGAAGCAGAGACTCGAGCAGTAATACCAGCAAACACAAGTCCCACGGCTTTGCGGCGAGGCCATTGGTTCGGAGACTTCGACGGAAGTGTTTGATTTCCATGTCCGCCTCTTCCCCGACGACACACCAGACCCGCTACAGGGCTCCTGGACTGCTCAAGTCTCCGACGACCGGCTCTACCGGAGTTAGGTCCCGTACCTAGCAACCTATCCCACTGGGTTCTAACACCACTCCTCCAGGTCTGGCGTCCGCCATATCTCCGAGCAAAAAATCCTTTTCCCTCTTTCTTATTTATTCATTATTTTTGGTTTAATTATCTTTTCAACAATAAAATCTCAAAATATTTCATTTTATATAATATTCAACTTTAAAAAAAAAAGTTAATCAATGAATTTGTTGTGATAAAAAATTAGAAAATAAAATTTAATTTTTAGATTGTTTTACATTGTTAAAGTATTTACTAATGTTTCCTATTTTTTTAAAAAAGATTTCAATATTAATCTCAATATTTTAATAAAAAAATTTTCATTAACCTTTATATAATTAATCATATTATTTAAATATGCTTTAGGCCACTAGAATGCAAAGACCAGCACTGGAAACAAAGATGACTGCGGCGATGGATTCGTTGTTTCCGCGGTCATGGAGTAGACTAGTTCAGAGATGGAAAAGGGTTTGCGTAAAAGTTTAGAGATTCTACAAATTAGGTAATTCATTTGTTACTACCAAAGCACTTTAAAAGAAATTTTCTTAAATGTCACTAAAATGAGTATTTTTTTAAAAGTTACGTCGTTTATGAATTCTGTAACACTTTTCAACGGCTTCAAATCCACCAAAAATAAAGTTTTGTAAAATAAATATATTTAAATAATATAAGTTGTTTTTCTTCTAACTATAAAATTCAAGTATTAAATGTCAAAAATAACAACAGGAATATTTTTCCGATTTTCTCTTATTGTTATCTATGGTTCACACTTCACATCATTACGTACAAGTCCTCCTTATTACCTAGGCTCAAGTTATTTGTAAATAGAACAAAAACGGAGAACATAACTATATATAACAAAAAGATAAACAAAACTCGCTAGTGAGAAGTCTTGAATAGGTCAAAACTTATTCAAGGATTGTGTAAGAAAGAATTACTTAAATGGACTACATTTTAGGTGTATTGACGGAAACCATCCAAAACTTTTTTTTATTCTTAAATGTTTTTTAATTACCGGCGTGTCCTTTTTACACGTTACCGGAAAAAACTAATTACGAAAAATGCCACTGCCACGTCAGACAAAAAAACGCGTGCCACCAATAACTCAGCCATAACGTACGTTACGGTTGAGTTATATCACGTTATGGCTGAGTTCTGGGACAACGGTTGAGTTTCGGGTCAACGGTTGACTTACGATCATAACTCAGCCAACAGTTACGACTGACTTATAATAATCTGGTTGAGTTATGAGAAAACGGCTAATAACTCAGCCGCCGTTACGGCTGAGTTATAATCCGATGGTTGAGTTATCAGAAGTTTGGCTGAGTTATGTTATCGACACGGCTGACTTAACTTTCTCCGGTTGGCTGAGTTATCGACAACGGCTGAGTTATCAAATGTCGTTACGGCTGACTTATGTTTCAGAGACATAACTCAGTCGTAATTGGCTGACTTAACGGAAAACTCAACCATGTTACGGCTGACTTATAGACAAAAGATTTATTGCTAATATAGCCTCCAGTTACGGCTGACTTATTTTACGTTACGGCTGACTTATTGACGTTACGGCTGAATTTGGCATCTTAAAAAACATTTTAGTAATTACTTAAATATTTTTCATGTTGTGGCTGATTTAATTTGTGTTGATGGCTGATTTATTTTGGCTGAGTTTAAAATTTGTTTGGTGGCTGACTTACGACTTCAAATGCACAATTCCACGTCAGCATAAACGAGGGAAATACGAAAGGTCCCCCATTAGCTCGTGTTTTTTCTTACACTCTGTTCTTCATTTTCTGTTCTTCACTTCACTTCTGTTCTTCATTTTCACTTCTGTTCTTCATTTATGTTCTTCATTTTCGTTGATGTATCTGGTTCTAGTAATTGTTGTTTATGGTAATTGGGTAAAAAACACAAATATGTATTTTAACGCCGACGATAGAGGGTGTAGAGTTGTGCAGATAGATGTTGAAAGAACACACGAAAAGCTTGTGAAGTTGGTTTTCGATGACTATAGATTGAATGAGTTAAGCCATCATGTAACAATGAGCTACACTTTATCGTTACAATAATTCAGCCAAACCTCGAAATGGTCTGTGTAAGTCAACCATGACGCTGGCATAACTCAGCCAAACCACAAATTTATTTACGTTAAGTCAGCTATGTCATTGGCATAACTCGGCCAAACCTCGAATTATTCTACAATAAGTCAACCATGTCGTTGGCATAACTCGGTCAAACCTCAAATATGGTAGATGTGAATATTTGATGCACTCATGTAATAAAAACACTTTAATAATATGTAGTTAACACTTTTATTAACTTTCCATAAAAAAATCATGAAATTCGCTCAGGTTTGTACCTTTTAAAACTTATCCAACAAAACGATAAACCCCAAACCCTATACTTATGTTCTATTCCTACACAGTTGATCAAATATAGAATGTAAAAGAGCTGTTATTGATTTTTGTTAATTGTATTATAATATATTTAATCTCTACATTATTATAACCAGTGCTAATGTTAACATTCAAGTGTCCCTTTAAATTAAAGTTTTAGTCATTAGTCAACCTTGAAAAGTAAATAACTCAGCTGTGACGTATTATTCTATATTCAGACACAAAACTTTGAATTATTTTGTTTAGAAAATTTGAATTCAAATTTTGAATTATTTTGAATATATTTTTTTAAACATAATACTCTATGACTTTATTATGCATATGCGTGTGAATATGTGTACGTAATTATTGTTGATCTTTCCCAAAAACCACTTTTTGTAATCTCGAGAATGTATATCACAACTCATCCGTAATGTAGCATAACTCAGCCGCAATGTAGCATAACTCAGCCGTGACGTATTATTCTATATTTAGACAAAAAACTTTAAATTATTTTGAATATTTTGTTTATAAAATTTGAATTCAAATTTTGAATTATTTTGAATAATTTTTTTAAAACATAATACTCTATGACTTTATTATGCGTGTGCGTGTGAATATGTGTACGTAATTATTGTTGGTCTTTCCCGAAAAACACTTTTTGTAATCTCGAAAAAGTATATCATAACTCAGCCGTAATGTAGCATAACTCAGCCATAATGTACCATAACTCAGCTGTAATGTAGCATAACTCAGCCACAATGCGGCATAACTTAGACAAAAAGTTGAAAACGACGTTTCATATTTCCCTTTTGTTTTTTCGTCAGAAAACAAAAAGTCTCCAGCCGAGTTGAAACGAAAAGCGATTGCAATGACGACGAGAGAGAGAGAGACTCGTCGGTATGAGTCGAAGCGGACGAAAGAGATGAGAGAGAGAGCAGCGGCGATAATATAACTCAGCCGTAATGTACCATAACTCAGCCGTAATGTACCATAACTCAGCCGCAATGTGTCATAACTCAATCGTAAACGACGTTTCGTATTTCCCTGTTTTTTTGTCCGAAAACGAAAAGTCTCCACCCAAGTTGAGAAGAAATGCGACAGTAATGACGAGGAGAAAGAGAGAGACACACCGATTATAGGATAAGCGGCCAGAAGAGACGAGAAAGATAAGCGGCGAGAGTTAGGGTTCTTCGTCGGCTTCGAGAGAGAAAGAACAGTTTTTTTTCTTATTCTTTTTATTCTTCTGCCTTTTCCTTGGCCTATTCCGATCTGACTTAGACACCTTTTTTGCTACAAATGAAACAAAACCCGAGAATGGGATATGAGATTTCGATGTAGTGGCAAAATAACAAGACAGTAATGAGATTACGAGTTAGTGCCATAGGTTTACCGTTCACTCTCTTCGTCTTCATTATTGTCATCTTCAAAGCAACTCTCACCATGAACAGAACCACATGTGAGAACCAAGAACTCTTTTCTTTTTTTAGAACATTGGATGTACGCAATTTGAGAAGAAATGCGATAGGAATGACGACAAGAGAGAGACTCGTTGAGAATCGAAGCGGCCAAAAGAGATGAGAGAGAGAGAAGCGGCGAGAATTAGGGTTCTTCGCCGGAATCGCCGAGGTAGAAATATTTTTTCATGTGTGTGAAAATTTACCAAAAAAAAACCACAACTCAGCCGTAACTTACAATAAGTCATAATATAACTCAGCCGTAATGTACCATAACTCAGCCGCAATGTGTCATAACTCAGCCGTAATGTACCATAACTCAGCCGTAAACGACGTTTCGTATTTCCCTGTTATTTTTGTCAGAAAACAAAAAGTCTCCATCCAAGTTGAGAAGAAATGCGACAACAATAACGACGAGAAAGAGAGAGACACACTGATAATAGGATAAGCGGCCGGAAGAAACGAGAAAAAAAAGCGGCAAGAGTTAGGGTTCTTCGTTGGCTTCGAGAGAGAAAAAAACAGTTTTTTTTGTGAATAGTGACGAAAATGTTCAGTTTCTTCCTCTTTTATCATTAAAGACAGAATAATGATGTGGCAATTTCAGGTATGACGTGGCATGTCGAATCTGACGTGGCAATTTTTAAGTGAAAACAGAACAAGGGTGTTTATTGTAATTACACCCATCTCACTAAACATCTAAGGAATAAAAAAAAATGTGGCTGTTTAAGGAATAAACCTACTTTTATGGTCTATCTAAGTAATTCTCCCATTGTGTAATATCTTGGCTCAATCCTTCCGCTATAAAGGTTAATCTTTCCAACAAACTCACATCTTGACTGAATAAGAAAACTTCATACATAAACGACCTAGAAAACTGCCAAAGTTGAGAGAAAGCTTGAATCTTTATTGATCATAAGAGAGATATATATATTACAAGAGATTAGGTTTAATGTGAGAGATTAAATATCCTAATCATAATGGACCGGGCTTAATACTCCCCCTCAAGTTGGAGCGTGGAGGTCACAAACGCCTAATTTGCCGAGTAAATATCGAAACTGTGGACCTCCGAGTGCTTTTGTGAGGATGTCCGCGAGTTGTTCAGTGGTTCCAACATGAGTTGTTGCAATGGTGCCATTGATTATCTCATCGCGTATAAAACGACAATCATTCTCAATATGTTTCGTGCGTTCGTGGAAAACCGGATTGGCTGCAATGTAGAGAGCGGATTTATTATCACAAACGAGCGTCATAGGAGACGTATGAGGAACACCAAGAGACTGAAGTAGCTCTTTCATCCAAAGAAGTTCTTGTGTTGTATAAGCCATAGACCTATATTCTGCTTCTGTAGATGAACGTTAGACCTTGTTTTGTTTCTTAGTTTTCCAAGAGACAGGGGAATCACCTAGCATAATGACATAGCTATTGAGAGAACGACATGTGAGTGGACAGCTAGAGTAGTCTGAGTCGCTGTAGGCAGTGACCTGGAGATCAGGATTAGAGGAGAGAACAATGCCTTGTCCTGGACAGCCTTTTAAATAGTGAACGGTGCGAAGGGCTGCTTCCCAATGTGCCTGGCGAGGAGTCTTCATAAACTGTGCGAGAATATGGACTGTATAACTAAGCTCCGGACGTGTCACTGCTAAATACACAAGGCGACCAATGAGACGATGATACTGTGAGGGATTATCATAGAGAGGACCACTGTCGGAGGCAAGTTTGTGGTTCTGCTCCATTGGTGTATCAACGGGACGTCCTGCGGTAAGACCACATTCTGAAATAATGTCGAGACAATATTTTCTTTGAGAAAGATAGATGCCATCTGGTCCACGAGAAACCTCAATGCCCAAAAAATATTTCAAATCTCCTAAATCTTTCATGCGAAAGCATGAGTGCAAGTAGGCTTTAAATTGAGCAATAACCGCGGGGTCGTTTCCAGCAATGACCAAATCATCAACATAAATGAGGATATGAAGAACAGTAGAACCCCGAACACGACTGAAAAGAGAGTAGTCTTTACGACATTGAACAAATCCGTATTCTTGAATCTTTATTGATCATAAGAGAGATATATATATATATTACAAGAGATTAGGTTTAATGTGAGAGATTAAATATCCTAATCATAATGGACCGGGCCTAATAAAAACATATGACTTAACGTAGTTCAATATAAATTATGAGATTTAGTAAAAAATCTTTCACTAACAATGTGACCTATTCTTTTCAATACTCTATAGTATAATCTTTCCGAGAAAATGCTTCGACGTAGCATATCAAAATAATCGAGGAGAAGCTTAGTATATAGTATTGAAAAGAATAGTCACACTGTTATGAATGCTTTATTCCAAAATCTCATCATTTATATTACATTGCGCTATGGACATCATTATTGGAAGGCTCTTAAACTTAAGATTTGCTTAAGAGTCTTCCAATAATGATGGTCTAAGTCCTAATATATTTTCTAGTTTAGTCGTTTTAACGAGCTAAATGTATAAAGTTTTTGATTCAGGATCAAGATGAAATGTATCCTTATTCTAAAGCATTTTAAGAGACTAACATAGTGTGGGTTTTGTATGTCGTAGATTAAGAGACTATTAAGAGACTAACATATTATTCATTTGAGCCATAGATAATAGTATCAATAAGATGTTAAATATATTTACTAAATTTTCTTTATTCTTTGAATATTAATAGTGGCCACTTGAGTCAGAACCACATAATATCTTCCAAGAGATGAGTCGTGGCTATGTGGCAAACCTAATCCTATAAGTTGAGGTCAAAGATTCATTAATTTTGTATCAACCCAAAACTATGTCACTGGATTGATTTACAGTTGTTTTCTCACTGTCATATTCTAATATTTAGATTAACTTCCATTTTGGGGTTTATATATTTCTATGTTCACCCTTATTCAAAGTTACTACGACATTTGTGATAAGTATTATTCAACAAGTGATAAAGACCTTCCATATCAAAAAATAAAATATCAAGACCTTTAGAATATATAGAGAAGCTAACAGTCTCTGTCAGGTTCAAGCCATTTGGATCATTTCACAAACACATCTCCTTCTTTTGAAACTCACTACCTTTCTCTTGCAATGGCTCCAAATGGACAAGACATATTCAGTTGTCTTCCCGACGTTCTTTTAGTTACGATCATCTCTTACTTGTCGTTCAAGGAATGTGTAAGAACCAGTGGTATCTCCAGGAGGTGGAGGTACATCTGCTACCAGACCAAGGACATTTCATTCAAGGAATCCGAGTACGTGAGCAGTTCTATCACCGATCGGTTTTCAAGATATAGCGCTTGGATTGCCTTTTTCGGCTTCATTGATACTTGGATCTCTAGAGTTCCTCATCATCAAGTCGTGGAAAGTCTCGAGTTCTGTTTCCCTAGTCCGGTGGGTTTCGCGAATGCCATCGAGGATCTAATCGAATTCGCGGTCTCCAAGCGTGTGAAGAAGCTAGTTCTTGACTTTACCAATCCTGCGTGGAGAGGCTACGGTGATGTATCAAATCTTTTTTTCTTCTTTAAATTGCCAGAATGTGTTTACGGTCTAACAAGCCTTGAGTCACTAACAATCTACGGGTGTGAGTTCGATCCCTCTAAACTCACAACCAAGGGATTGTTAAGAAGCCTATCCATTGGTTGGATGAGGCTTGAAGACCTCTACTCTTTCCTATCTAATTGTCCTTCCCTCTATAGTCTAAGTATCAAACAATGTTGGGATGTTGATATCACTTTGATAGCCGGGGAGTACTTAAGAGAGCTAGTCATTGAGAATTCCGACTTCTTTCACATGCATATCTCTTTCAACCTGCCAATGATACTCAGCTTCAAGTACATAGGCCAAATCATTGACTTGTATTTCGAGAAAACGCCTGCGGTCATAAGAAATGTGTATTTGGATTTTGGGGCAGAGCTTGAGTACAACAAACCAAATCGAACCTCGCGTATCATGGGTGCAGTTATCTCTGGCTACTTCAATGATGGTCTTAGAGATGCTCAAACCTTGAGTGTCTGTCCTTATCTCCTTCAGGTATGTTTTTAATTGTTTACATTCTTTAGATTACATTTTCATAGTAAGTTATATGTTCATTTAAGGATCCTTCGTATATTAATATTCTTCGCGATATGGTAGTAGTTGTTGTTGTAGTCTAGTGAAGAGAACATATGTTGAAGATATAGTTGTTGTATAGAATAGAAGAAAGATATTTGTCATGCTAAGTGTGAATATTTAAGTTTAGCTCTACTATGCAAATCCATGTTATAACTTACTACGTTAGAAGGTTTTGATGTGTTGTTCATATTGTAATATGTTTTTTTTTCATTTCTTATGGAAGGCTATTCCGGAATGTGACAATCCATACTATTACCTCCATCCTGTGGAAACACAACATTTGGTCTTGAGAACAAAGATGCATACGAAGGAGTTCAATGGAATTAGGATGCTTTTAAGGAACTGCCCTAACATGGAGAGCCTAACTTTGGAAATCCTTCCTCCAAACCCTGTCCCGGTATGATTTCTATATATGCACTTTATCAAATGAGTATAGTAACGTTTATTTAAAAATGCAAATGATTAATTTTGTTTATATATTTTGTAGAAGGTTCTGAACTATGGTGGCATCAATCCAGACACATTTTGGATGGAAGACGTGACTTATAGGTGTATAAGGAGGTCACTAAAGCTCGTGGTGGTTAGGAACTTTGGTGGTACTGTGAATGAGTTGAATATACTGAGGTATTTGATTCGTGAGGGCGGTGAGCCTAGAGGTGTGCTGAAAAGGGTGGAGTTGTATGTGCCGGATGGGATGGAGGAAGGTGAAGCGACGGTGCTGTCTGCCAAAGCGAAGATGCTACAAAGCATTTCGAAGCATGTTCAAGTTCTTTGTGCTTGATGCTTGATAAGTTCGACCTTTTCAAAACTTGGTTCACCATTTGTTTGCTTATTTTGGGATTGTTTTTGAGTTTTATTTTGTTGAACAATAAGGAAGTGGGTCTTCCGTTGCTTTGCTTTGTTTGATTTCTGTTTAGGGGCCTCGGTGAACGAGGAATTTATCTATGTGAACCCAAATAAATGATAACTTTTGTTATTCCAATTCTCTATATTGTGCTAGTGTCTCCTAGTTTCTACTTTGAAGATTTTGCAGTAAATTGGAATTTAATTTAGGGAGTTTTAAGCTAAATTGTGACTCAAGTGATTTTTTTGCTAGGTAAGAATTCAGTACATCATGATAGAACTAAGTACATTGCTAAAGAGTTTAATTTTATTCGCGAAAAATGAATAATTGTAGAGTTTAGGTAACCAGAATTTATATTATCCAAAATCTAGCTGATATGTTAGCTAAATGGTTACCTGGAAATGCATTTGAGAAGTGTTTTGTGCATTTTTTAACACTCCCGGACATCACTGATTTGAGTAAGACGTACTGTCGAATAAACGAACACCTCGCATGAAAGGTAAAGGAGCAACAGTTAGTAGCTGCATTGCATTCTCAAAAAAGGAATCAACAAAGGGAGACTACATCTATACTTGTGTTATTCTTCATGTTAGACTTAAGAAAAGAACAAGTTTAAGGTTCGGATTTTACTCAAGAACATAAAGCGAAAGAGATAAGTTTACTTGTCATTGCCAAGATTAGTTTCAAGAATCGGTTGTATCAAAGGGTTTAAGACCAAAAGTTTAATGTAACTGAAGATGAACTTATTTATTATTTGCAAGTTAAATTTGTAAGCAATTAATTTGTCTTTTTATAACTTAGCAAATTTGATTTTAAAAGTACTTTTGTTTGTATCTTTCTTCACAACCCAAAGGATTCAAACATTAAAGAAGATGATTACAGCAATCTCCAATTGAAGTAAACTGTAGAAAATAATCTTTCTACTAATTTGGAGAAAAGAGCATATAATTAAGTCCTACAGTATAGAAGAAGACAGAGTCCAAGTGATTCTTGATCTGCTTGTGCTTAGCTTAATTAAGCCATGATATATCACAAACATTCATCAAATCTAGTTGCAACGCAATCTAATCACTTCAATCTAATTCAATTTTTAAAAATTTTTGTGTAGTTTTGTCTTGGACTCATACTTCTCTATGTATCCATCCATCACGTTCTAAACGTTGTACCTACTTGAATGTCAAAATGCATCATAATATTATTGCTACATATCTTGATGAAATTTATTTATTTTCTTTAATAAAGCATTATTTGTAAAACCATACAATATAATGAAGTGTTGAATAAAAGATCTAGTTGAAGTTTGTTTAGTCTCAAAGCTGAAGTGTCTGTCTCGTTACACATTATGATTTTACTAGTTGAGAAAAACTTTTTTTTTTTTTTTTTTTGGTGGAAACTAGTTGAGAAAAACTTTAAAACCATATAACGAATTTAAAATTTTATTTTTATTCAAGACTTGACATTTTGTAACCAAATTCTAATGTTTCAATGGGATATCAAGTATCACTTGGTCAGGATACTCTTTTGCATTCCCTTTAGGATTCTCTTCAAACCTCCGGAGACTAAAGTGCTTCATGTCAACTCCTTCTCCTTTGGCCTCTCCCTCTGTCGCCATATCCGCTAGTATCCTCCCTACCGCCGGCGCCATCTTGAATCCATGGCCGGAAAACCCGCCGCCCACCACTACATCTCTCCCTAACTCCCCTCCAAGAAAATCAATCACGAAATCCTCGTCCGGGGTCATCGAATACATACAAAGCTGAGTCGCAACGGGTCCTTCCGAATCAACCATCCCTCCAAATCTCTCCTTTATCCACTCTTTAAGCTCCTCTAGCTTAACTCCTGGTCCCCACGGCCTCTTATCCGGATCACACCAATATCCACCGTGGACCGCCACTTTGATTAGTCCCGGATACTCCAAGGACGGAGTTCCGTATACGTACGGAGCTCCATATGACGCAAAAGTCGGAAACTCCCCCTCGATCGTGAATTTATCCTCGTGGCCTTCTTTGATCCTCCAGTAACAAACCGTCGTCTCAAGCGGCTCCACGGGAAAATCTATCCCGGCCACAGTTTTCACCAGCTTACTTATCCATGCACCCGCGGTAACAATGCATTTTTTACCGTAGAACTTATCTCCTTTCACCGTGGATACTATGACCCCTTCCCCGTTTTCACCGTCTCTCTTTATGTTTGCAACTTTGGTGTTGTCTCTTAAGACGGCTCCATGTCCAAACGCGAGCGTTTGAAACATCGAGACGGCCTTGGTGGGTTTAATAACCCCACCAAGTTCCGTCGAAACCCCGATCCAATTCTCCGGGATATTAATCCTCCCGGAGAAATGCTCGGAAACAGCTCGAGAGTCCATAACCCGATGAGCTAACCCGTGTTTTTGACACGTAGCGACAACAGAGAGAAGACTCTGCTGATCAGCAGGACCCATATCAAACTGTTGAGTTGGGAAATGAACTTTGTATCCAATCTCGGACTGAGCCTCAGCCCATAACCGAGTCGACTCGGAAACCATGGCGAAGTAGTAATCCTCCGGGTAAGTGGCACGTATGGTACGTGACTCGCCGTGGGAAGAGCCACGGTGGTGGAGGAAATCAAACTGCTCTAAAAGGAGAGTCTTATGTCCTCTCTTAGCCAACTGGTACGCGGCAGAGCTTCCCATAACTCCTGCTCCGACGATAATCACGTCGAATCTTTGGTCGCCGGAATATTCCATGAGGAAGTGAGGAATAATAAAGGAATCTAGCTAGTGAGAGAAGAAGGAGACAAAGAAAAGGGAGAGAAGAGAGTTGAGTTTGATGTCAGAGAGAAGCATATGGTTTTATTGTTCCTCTGCTCTTTAAAAAGCCAGTTTTGTAATCACGAGATTTCACGACACAGCTCTGCCCCCTTTAGCTCGTGTCACTATCTTACTGAACTTTCATATGATACTAACTAGAAGACGGCGTTATATACTAGGCAAACAATTGTATGAATTTTGCGTATATATTTAATTAAGAATATGCTAGTTAATTAACGTTATTTGTAAGAAATATTTGCGAAATTAACATCTAATTTATTTACAATTGCAAATAAACCTCAATATTTTTGCTATCTAGCTACCAAAAGAAACCTAATTTTGGCTACCTACCAAATAAGCCTTAAATAATATAGGGATCCCTAAATAAACCTAATTGTAACATATTCTTTTTTTCTTCTTCTTCTTCAGAAATAGTAAGATATTAATTCCAAAACTTTTTTTTGTTTTTTGTAAAGGAAGATAATTTTTTATTTGTTTTTTTGGGTGAAACAACGTATTCTGTATTCTCGAATGTTAGAAAAACTAAATATACAAACCAATGAATGAGTGACACATGATGAATAGAGTAATATATATTTGCCAATGGAATATAGATAAAACTAGTTGGAAATTTAAGTTTCAATAAAATGCAAAAAAAAAAAAAAAAAAAAAAACTTGTCAATAAATAAAGTCATGAAACTAATATGGTTGTCACTATATTAGACATTTCAATTTCACGATCTTTAAAACAAAAATAAAAGTAAAATGGAGGGATGATAAGGATGACATAGAGATCATGAAAATGTGATAGTGAAGTTCTTGACCAATATTGTATTCTTAGGGGGAATATGGTGGAATGAATATTAGAGTCACCTCGCTCTTTTTTCTTAGTGCTCACCATTCGTTTTTTTTTTTCTTATCCATTGGTTAATTAGTTTATTAATTACTAAAATCTTACATTTCCATTATGGACGCTCAAAAATGGAATATATTTAGCAATTTGTTGGAACCACTTGTAACAATTATAAAATCATACATGTTGCTTATTCGAATCACTTTTTTTTGTCCATCTTTTAGGAATATGGTAGAATAAAAATCGAAAGTAATGTTTCTTACTTGTATGATTTATGTTATGTCATTTGTAAGAGGGTCGGCCAATTACACTATAATTGGTATAACATTTCTTGACCTATATATTAAAAAAAATTAAAGACCGGTCTTTCTGTTTTTGACAAAAATTAAGCCAATTTTGTGGAATATATTGAACATACAAAAAATAACGCGGTTTATCCAAAAAAAGCAGAAAAATCTTCTTTGTCGCTCTTAATTTTTTCTCTAAAATAAATTTTTGTCTAAAAATTTATCGATCATAATAATTTATAAAAAAAAAAAAAGCAATTTCGAGGAAATAAGTCGTTATTGAGTGCCATCATTAAAATCATAAATTGAGCTTGTCACCATCTCAATAGAAAAAGGAGAAAAAGGAATAATTGTTTGTTGTCGTCATACTTCAAACTCCAAGTGGATACTTGAAGACGACATCTCAATAATACATAACAAAATAATCTAATCCTCTCAATGAATGGAGTCTTGGTTCAAGGAAGGTGCGCACTAGCTTAATCGTATATAAATAACTACAAAAAAACAATATAATTGCTTTTGGGAATGATTGGATATTATTGGTCTAAACCCAAATTAATATCTGAATATTATACATTGTCACGACTCACGTCAGTGTTTTATTAAGTGAACCTATCTGAAAAGTGAAACTTAGAGCATGATTAATGGACTAAAGCTTTTCTTAACAAAAAATTTAAGTTAAAAGTCTCCTATTAGTTATGGTCTTAGAAGTGGGATAAAAGCTCGAAACTACGAGTTAGCCTCTATCTAGCTACGTCTTTTCAGATTAATTAGAACCATGGATTGGATTATATGGTAAAGGTTTATTTTAAATATTGTGATTTAGCAATAGGTAAATAGATATGAAAGAATTGGGAATTTGGGAGAATGAAAATTTTCTTTTATTATATTAAGTGTTTGACAATGATCATGTCGTGAATAACATCTTCTTTAAAAATAGACTAGGGTTTTTGTTTTAGTAGTATATACAACAACAACGTGAATCAATACAACATATTTCAATGATCTCCACAAATGTTTTACATTATATTTATACATTTAGATATCCTACATTGCACGTGGACAATCATTAGAAAAATCAGTATCAATAATCAATACTTCAATAGTATTATTACTTTTAATAAATGAGTTGTGTTTTGAATTTTTGATCAAGTACAAAGATGAGTGGGCACAATTGGCAAATACTGATTTCTTTAAAATTTTTTTTTTTACATCTAAGTTATTGATATAATTGCTGATAATCTATTATATTATTTGTTCTCTTTGCAGCAATGGTTAAATTGTATGATTTATTATAGGAAGAGAGATATAAAATCTCCTGACATCCATATGTGCGTTCCATGGAAAATACCTGAGAACTGGCATGCTATTTGATTGTCGACATTATTGGTTCAACAAAACAATGACGAGATAGTTCATACTAAAAGTGCCAAAATCTTTTAAAAAAAAAACGGATATATCATATATAATTTGACGTATATTATTATGATTTTAGATAGTATTATTAATTTTAGTTTTCTTAAAATATGTAACTTACGAGCTCATGAAAATTGTTCAAGCTTTAAAATATTTTAATTTTGCCTCATTTATGACTATAAACTATTCAATCTTCCATTACTATTACTATTCTAATTTTCAGATTGCATTCTCAAATATTATTATTACATAATTTTCATAATTCGATTAGTACTTTTTGTATTTGTGATGTTTTGAATAATTTTTTATTTTCTTATCTCAAATAACCTAACTTTTTTTCAGTCTATGTTAAATTCATAAAAACTGACTAATATTTAAGTTTTGCTTTTGAAGTATTCCTTTGTATTTAAAAAATCATTGTTGCTTCACTCACTTTCTTCTTGTGCAATTCATGGCACTTATTATTCAGATCCATATTAGTGACTAATAAGTCTCCAAATTTTGCACAAACTGCTAAAGAAACAAACACTATGTTTGATAAATATTTCACTTAATGTAATTGCATGCTGATGAGGGAATCTACAAACATTAATCTACCTTAAGTTTCAATACGAGGATCCAATTCTTTTTTGAAGTATGACTGCTTTCTCGGTGTGTAACTGAAGTTATGCGTCTATCAAAGACAAAAGCGATGAAAAAAGAAGAAGATAAAAGTCTTTTTTCAACTTTCATTATAAAACAATGTTCATGTTTTAAATATAAGCCTCAAATCTTAACCGTAATATTAAATATTTTTAGAGTTAACAATGTCACTTAACTAAATATGAAATCATTTAGTCCACACTTGAGCTAAGTTAGTCAATTTTTCCTAAACCAACTCCTCTCTAAATTGTGTAAAACGAACATGATAATTAAAGTTTAAAAGGATGTTTATTGTGTAAACCGCTTTGAGTAGGCTAATGATCGTAACTGTTTTTTACTCCTTTTAGGCTTTTTATGAACGGATGAGATTTAAAAAACGAAAAATCTAGAATAAATTAGTGAAAGAGCCTGATGCAGTTAGGGCCCAATAATAACCCAATAATACAATAACGAATCAGCAGCATGTTCGTAACTTTTTGTTAAGTTACGCACATTCGACATAAGTTTGACTGGGCCGTATTGTTACATAATCGAATAAGGCCCATAATAAGCCCAAAACAAAGAATGAATTTTGAGGACTTTTAAAGTTGACCCATACTTAAAAACTTCCATCTTCAATCTCGAGTCGATAACCCTAATTCCCACGACGAGCGAGAGAGAGAGAAAGAGAGAAGCCGTTTCTCACACAACTCCTAGTTTCTTCAGGTAATCGCGATCTCCGTTGTCTCATTCTTTGTTCGTCTGTTCTTCGATCAAGAGATTTGATCTTTTGAATTCATCGCTTTTGAATTGAAGTTATTGGTGTTTTGATTTTGGTAATCTTGTTTAGAGAATTGAGTTATGAGTTGTTGAATTTGATAGGTAACTTGGAAATAATGTCGCGTGTGTATGTGGGTAATTTGGATCCGCGAGTTACTGAGCGTGAACTCGAGGATGAGTTTCGTACCTATGGTGTGATCAGGAGGTATGTAATTTTGATTCCTTTAAGCTAATTTGTAGGGCTTTGATTGATGTGAAGTGTGTGTAATATTGAATTTACTCTTCATTGTTCTTTTGGTGTTTGTGCAGTGTTTGGGTTGCTAGAAGACCACCTGGTTACGCGTTTCTTGATTTTGAAGACTCAAGGGATGCCCGTGACGCCATCCGTGAACTAGATGGTATTCATTGGTTTCCTATTTTACAAGAAAGTGTGATCCTTTTGATGTATGAGTTACTAAGGGGTTTAAGAGTTTGATATACATATGCTCTGTACTGTTATGTTAGGCAAGAATGGATGGAGGGTAGAACAGTCTCATAACCGTGGTGGTGGTGGTGGCCGTGGAGGAGGCGGTGGTGGTCGTGGAGGTGATGGTGGCCGTGGCCGTGGTGGTTCTGATTTGAAGTGCTATGAGTGTGGTGAGTCTGGTCACTTTGCACGTGAGTGCCGCTCCCGTGGTGGCTCTGGGAGGCGTCGCAGCCGTAGCCGTAGTCGCAGTCCTCCAAGATACAGAAAGAGCCCAACTTATGGTGGACGGAGGTTATTGTCCCTCTTCTTTCTGATTGAAGACTTGTAACTAGAATCCATTGTTCTAGCTCATTGATTAACTAACTAGTCTTTTGGTTTCACAGGAGTTACAGCCCTCGTGCAAGATCTCCTCCTCCTCCAAGGCGTCGCAGTCCTTCTCCTCGTGGTCGGTACAGTAGGTCACCACCACCTTATAGAGCACGTGATGAGGTGCCATATGCTAATGGGTAAACTCCCTTTACTCTAGAGTATATGCTATCTTGATTAATAAGTCATTGAAACTGAAGTGATGTCAAAGTACTTGTTATTTATATTAAGTGATAGTGGTAGTAGATTCACATTCATATTTCTCCTCCATAGACCATTTTGTTAGAAGTTGTTTAATACAGATTACATGTGGCTGATAAGTTTTTTATTTGCAGTAATGGTCTGAAAGATGTGCGTAGAAGCCGGAGCTGAGTGTTTACTTGTCTAGATAGCAAGTAATGGGATCAGGATTCAGGGGTCGACTGTGTGCTTGTGATGTCAAGAGGACGCTTAAGGGAGATTAGTATCTGTGAATTTCACTAAGAGAACATGTTTTAGCTGTGGGGTGGGTTTGATGTGCTTGCTACTTTTGAAATGCTGGGATGCTTCTTTTTGCGTTTGGCCGTAGTTGTATCTGCCTTTAGGTAAAGTACTTTTAAATATCTACCCAACTTCTTAAAAGACATAAACAGAATTATGCTAAAAACCTATGTGTTTCTTTGTTTTTCTATGTGTTATGTTCTGTTGTGTCGAGGTTTCTTCGGGTTTCTACTGCTTCATTGCTTATCTGCTTCTGGCTTCTTGGTTAATTTGACCGGCCTGCTATGGGATCTTCATTATAGTTTTCAACTTCTTCTGCTTCATTGCTTATATGCTTCTGGCTTCTTGGTTATTTTGATCGGCTTTGGTGTCGTCATAATAGCTTACCATCATTACTTCTGCTTCTGGCTCTTGGTCATTTAGATCAGCCTGCTTTGGGATCTTCATAATAGTTTACAACTTCTTCTGCTTCATTGCTTATCTGCTTCTGGCTTCTTGGTCATTTTTATTGCCTGCTTTGGATCTCATAATAGTTTACACCTCTACTTCTGCTCCATTGCTTATCTGCTTCTGCCTTCTTGGTTATCTTGATCGGCCTGCATTGGGATCTTCATTATAGATTACCTCTACTCTGCTTCTGCTTCTGCTTCTCATCTAGATGCTCTTATGTTTGAAAAACTTCATCCGCTTGGATGATGTCGTCTTCAAAACCTATCTGGTCTTTCTTTTTCGCAAACTTAAATCGGCTGAGGAGTTGCACATGCACTCTGGCAGGTACTTGCTACCTTTAAGCTTTGAAGAAACTTGTCTCCAGTACAGCCTGTGATAATAGTGTAGAGGATGTAGAATGTCTCTGCTAGGTTTAATGTGGGCATTTTCATTTTTGATGTTCTCCATTTAATCTTCAGGTCTTGCTATGTAATGTCTGCAGACGGTTCGGTTCAGTGGTTTTAATTTCGTAATGATCACTTTACTGTTGCCAGATTTTTAACGTAACTACGTAAGATATACCTATTCAACTTTCGTAGCAATTACATATAAAACATTTACTAACCTCAGAAAATACTTGTTCGAGTTCGAAAATTTACATGGTTTGCAAAAATATAGTCGTGTCCAGAACCAAAATGTTCACCTTTTGAGCTTACACAATCTATTTTTTCAAGCAATTCGAATCTGATGCTTGGTCATGCCAAAGACCATAGTCACTTGGAGTATGTAATAAAAAGCTACTTTGAAAATATTTTATTTATTAAAAAACAATTCTGAGAAATTAAATGAATAGTCGCATATTTGTCTTAGGAAGACTTGAAATGTCCCACTTTGGGCGTGGGCAAGATGGGTGAGAGTGGGGTTCGTCATAAATTGTGAACACAACACCTTACACTATTCAATACTATTCATAAATCTATCATGTACGATGATATTAGTTTCCACAACCATAAAACAGCTGAATCATCCAATTATATATATAATTTGTGTGGTGCTCAACTACACAACCTTTAGAAACCTTGATTTTGACATATTGAACCCTTGAGTTGTTGTTTTCTGTAATGTGAACATTTCTGAATTTAAAACAAAAGAGCGACAATCCATTTAAATTAAGGCGAGAACCGAACGATAGTTATAATATATTCATCTGTACGTTTCTATATGGAGCTTGAATAGTTAGTTATTGGATTTGTAAATATACTATTAAGAAATGTTTCTGCTAATAACTTTAAAAGTACTTGTAAATTGAAATTAATATAACTCATACAAAAGTATTTTTGAATTAAATAATATAAGAAATCGATTTCTTATACTCTATAGTAAATCAAAAATATGTAACTAATAAATTTGTAGACTTTTTTGTTTTTTAAACTTAATGAATATTTTGCAGCAAGAAAAAATAAGGCTTGTAGTAACCTAAGAAAACATATAATTAGGTTTTGAAGTAAACAAATCATGTTGTCAATTTGTAGAAGGTGAGTTCATTTAAACTAAGGCATATGTCATTAGCTGTATTTACTTATTAGTACAAAAAGTGAACAATTTACTAACATTTTGCAATTCTAAACTCATCTTTAAATGCGTTTGATGTAGTTATCGTCGTCAATTTCTAACCATTCTTTTTGTCGCATGCATCTCATACTTTTTGTTTTTTGTATTGCCAAGCTTAGAACTCTAACACCGTAAGTGTACCTCTGATAAACAAAAAATAATCCAACTATTAAAAGACTCACTAACAGAGCCATAATAAAAAAATTACTTTTTACAATAAAATATCAAATAAATCTAAAATTTGTAGAAAAACTCGAATCTATCCAATATATGAAATAATTTTTTTTTGAATACCATTTTATATAACAAAACAAATGAAATATAGCTACATTAATTTGCTACGGCCTTTTATAAATTAACCCATGTTTTAAAACAAGACCAAGGTATAACTCATTTCTCTTCAAAGCAAGGTATATAAATAACCCACATTGTAAGTAAACATTATCTTTGCTTAATTAATTTGACGTTAGATGTTATCCGATCGTCCAATTAGCACCTTAATAAAATTTTAAACATTCGGATTAGTAACACATAATATTCTTCATACACATAATTAATATTCACAAATCTGCTAGTGAATTGTGAAGAAAATAAATGACGATCCCAAGCTTCAAATGATACACTCTAGAGACTTCTTTTTAGTTTATCTTTTTTACATTTTGTGATTGGTCTTAAATGATACACACTGATCTCTCACGAGTCATATATAAAAATGCAAAAATACTGAATCTTGTACGCAACGGGAGATAGATAGTATGAGGAAGAGAGCTGAGCTAGAGAGAAGAGTCGTCGCGTCGTCTTGTCCTTGAGAATTGTTTTGTTTGGTCATCTCCTTAAAACAAATTTATAAAAGAAATATATAAAGAGCTTTAATGGAAGCCACGTTCTCAGCTCTGCCTCTCTCTCTTTACAATTTCCAAGAAAACATTAAAATAAATCACAACAAAACAAGTTTTGTAATACTAATTTAACTTATTTCTTTCACTCGTTTTAACCTTCTCTTTAGTCTTATTAGACTTAGTTCTAGCAGCATTACATTAGCTGTTTCTTCTTCCTTCTACTCATCTCTCTCTCTCTCTTCATCTTTTGTTCTTTCACGTAAAGTCAAACCCAATAAATCTGTTACAGCCCATCTCTCCTCTCTCTCTCTCTCTCTGCCATTTTCTTGAAACATGAACACAACCTTCTTCTCATGTTCTGATTCCTTTCTCATTGTCTAAAACAAGAAGATAGAATCTGTTCTTGATTCTTGTTTTGACAAGTCTTTAACTTACACGAAAGATGGAGTTCAAAAGAGACAATACTGTCAGGTTCTAGAATTTTTTTCATCTTTTTTGGGTTTCTCTCAGTGATGATTGTATATTAAAAAGTTGGCCAATCCCAATAAAGTTTTGATCCTTTTTAAGTTTTTCTCATATGCTTTTATACTAAATTAATTTACATATCCAATAAAGTTATGAATATGTTTTCTTATTAATCTTTCTATTGGCATTAGTACATTGTTTTGTAATGATTAGTTCTTCATCTTATTTTGTTAAAAAACCAAACTCTGTTTTTGTACATGTTGTTAACAGATTCTATGGAGACGAGAAACAACAAACAATAGAAGTAGGAGAGAAGCGAGTAGTGCCATTGTTCAAATCAACAACGGCTCAATTTACAAAACCAGAAGTAGTACAAAAGAAGAGCAAGACACGTTTGAAAATCCCAAGATTTGGTAGATTCAAAGTGTTTCCAGAGAACTTCGAGATCGAGAGAGACAAGATTCTAGATCCTGGTGGTGATGCTGTGCTTCAATGGAACAGGATTTTTCTCTTTTGGTGTCTTGTTGCACTTTACGTCGACCCTTTGTTCTTTTTTCTCTCTTCAGTCAAACGCAATGGTCGGTCTTCTTGTATGACTACAGATTTGAAGCTTGGGATCGTTATTACTTTCTTCAGAACACTAGCAGATTTGTTCTATGTTTTGCATATTGTTATCAAATTCAGAACAGCTTATGTTTCTCGTACTTCTAGAGTGTTTGGTCGTGGTGAACTTGTTAAAGATCCTAAGTTGATTGCTAGAAGATACTTGAGATCAGATTTCATTGTTGATCTCATCGCTTGTTTGCCTCTTCCTCAGGTATATATAATTATTTATGCAAATCTTGATTCTTCATTACCCGTGTGGCCACTTTTGAGCTTCGGTCCCAGTGCTTAATCCGTGGTAGACCCACGGACTAGTTGGGACCGAAGACCGGGGCCACATGGTTTTAGTTTCGTTATAGAGTTTTTGTTTGTATTAAGAGTTTGATGGTGTCTCTATTGTTGCAGATTGTTAGCTGGTTTATTTTGCCATCAATCAGAAGCTCGCATTCAGATCATACAACAAATGCTCTTGTGCTTATAGTTCTTGTTCAATACATTCCTCGTCTTTATCTTATTTTCCCTCTTAGCGCCGAGATTATCAAAGCAACCGGAGTTGTTACAACCACTGCTTGGGCCGGTGCTGCTTACAATCTCCTCCAATATATGCTTGCTAGCCATGTGAGTTGATTAATGCTACATTAAGTAAAGGCTACCAGCTTATATAGTAGATGCTAAGCTAAGTAGATCCATTGTGCCTTGGCTTAACCTTTATTATCATGTATGATACTAGAACTAGAAGTAGCTATGTTATGTTTTCTTGAATATATGGGACTGGAGTGAGCTTGAGGCTCAGTTTAATGTTATGTTATGTTCTTCTTATGTTTTCACATTTGTGTTGTGTAGATTCTAGGTTCGGCGTGGTATCTATTGTCAATAGAACGCCAAGCGACGTGTTGGAAAGCAGAATGTCACAAAGAATCAGGGTCTCTACCGTGTATTACGGACTACTTTGATTGTGGTACATTGAACCGTCCCGCTAGGCATGTCTGGGAGAATGTAACAGTTGTCTTCAGCAATTGTGATCCTTCGAATAATATCCAGTTCACATTCGGGATTTTCGCGGATGCTCTCACGAAAAACGTGGTTTCTTCGCCTTTCTTGGAGAAATATTTGTATTGCTTATGGTTTGGACTGCAGAATCTAAGGTATTTTTATTCAGTTCATTACTCTTCTTCTCATGGCTTTACTGATTCTCCTAACACAGCTTTCTTGTAAAAGTTCTTATGGACAAAATCTGAGCACAAGTACCTCTGTTCTTGAGACAATGTTTGCTATCCTGGTGGCGATCTTTGGTCTGGTTTTGTTTGCTCTTTTAATAGGAAACATGCAGGTAAAACGTTAATCTCTTTTCTTGTTATCAGTAAAATTATAGAACTGAGTCAAGAATGATTATTTTGGTTGATGTATTATAGACGTATTTGCAATCAATCACGGTGAGGCTTGAGGAGTGGAGACTGAAGAGAAGAGACACAGAAGAATGGATGGGACATAGGCTACTACCGCAGAATCTAAGAGAACGAGTGAGGCGTTTCGTGCAGTATAAATGGCTGGCTACTCGAGGCGTTGACGAAGAAACCATTCTTCATTCATTACCTGCAGATCTTCGTAGAGACATCCAACGCCATCTCTGTCTCGATCTTGTTCGTCGTGTAAGTCTATTCACCACTCAACTCCAACACATTCCAACTGGTTTGATTGATTTTTAGTCTACTTGAGTCGGTTGTTCAGCATAAAAAGATTGTACCATTCGGTGGTTTGTGGTCTGACTCGTAGTTCTTGGGATGATCTTTCAGGTACCGCTATTTGCGCAAATGGATGATCAGCTACTAGATGCGATATGCGAACGATTAGCATCATCTCTAAGCACACAAGGGAACTACATTGTACGTGAAGGTGATCCAGTGACCGAAATGCTCTTCATCATCCGTGGAAAACTCGATAGCTCGACGACTAATGGAGGCAGAACCGGTTTCTTCAACTCAATCACACTCAGACCAGGAGATTTCTGCGGAGAAGAGCTTCTCGCGTGGGCATTGCTACCAAAATCAACAGTAAACTTACCATCATCAACAAGAACAGTACGAGCCTTAGAAGAAGTTGAAGCCTTTGCTTTACAAGCAGGGGATCTCAAATTTGTGGCAAACCAATTCAGGCGTTTACATAGCAAGAAGCTGCAACACACATTCCGTTATTACTCTCACCAGTGGAGAACTTGGGCTGCTTGTTTCGTACAAGTCGCTTGGAGACGGTATAAGAGGAAACTGTTGGCCAAGAGTCTTAGCTTGGCTGAGTCATTCTCTTCTTATGACGAAGAAGAAGCTGTAGCGGTTGCTGCAACCGAGGAGATGAGTCATGAAGGATTGACACAAAGCTCTAAAGCTCGTCATCATACATCTAATGTGAAACCACACTTTGCTGCAACCATACTTGCTTCAAGATTTGCTAAGAACACAAGAAGAACGGCTCATAAGTTGAAAGATGTTGAAATACCAATGCTGCCTAAACCAGATGAGCCAGATTTCTCAGTGGATGATTGAGTTGATTAACCTGTTTTGATATAACTTTATGTGAATCTTTTTTTTAAGTTAGAAAAATTCAAAAGAACTTTGCTGCATGAAGTAATTCAGAAAATGTTCAGCAGTTTGTATAAATACAGAATAATCAATCATCTGACTATTTTTATTCAGAGATCATTGGACAAGAACAAGAACATGAACATCATTAGGTTTTGGTCTCAGAGAAGCTTATCAAAGTAGATCAGTTTTGTTTTTTATCTCATCAACTCTCACATGATTTGTATTAATGCCATTATTGAGATTCACACGTCTCTCTGGTTTATGTTTCTGCCGACACTTTCCCTCCACGTTTTGACACAGATCCAGATGAGCTCTCAAGTCAAGACAAAAATGTATTTTTCTATTCTTACTTGTTCTAGTTTTGTCGGATCAGAATCTGGTTTTTCTTCTTTAGTTATTAATTCTCAGATCAGAGAATGAAATATGAAGATAAGATGTGATAATGAATTTATAAATAGGAAGTTTAATCAGAAACAAAAAAAAACAGAGAGAGGAAGAGCTTTAAAGAAAAAGTTCTTTCATCAGACACTAAGCAACAAGTTCCTGACTTTGGTAGAGATGCTATCTATATATAGGTGTAATAACTATAAAATTGTAGCTTAAGACTCTAACCTACCAAGGGTTTAATCACAATGGAGAGAAGAAGTAACCAACCAAAATTAAAATCAATAAATGCCTACAAACTATGGCTACAACAAAAGGTAATAGGAAAAGGAAACTCACAGAGTTAACTGAATCTTCTTGAATCATCATATTATCTGTAGCGTTGAAGCTTCTCATCTCCTTCTTCTGATTTGGTTACTCAACTCATCTGCTCGCCTATGAGATTTTACTCAACTCATCTGCTCGCCTATGAGATCAAGACCCACAAGAAGAAAGGTGAGACCTTGGAACAAGAGGAAGTAGAAATGCACTCCTTGTGAGGCCAAGAGACTCCTAACTGCTGCGGTGAGCAAAAGAAAAGCTAGCGCGAGCTCTTTGTGGAATATCTTATTCGTTTTCTTCAGGGGAACTGGTTGTTTCTTCTGTTCCTCAACTTGGTTTATCTCCATCAGCTGACTCTCTGAAACTCCTCTTAGTATTTGGTTTGGCATCTTCTTGGATTCTTTATCGGTGAGGCCCAAAAGATCAGATTCTGATGATCTTCCTGCTTTCTTTGTTACAATCCATTCGTAAGAGCTACCGAGTTGGAATAATCCAGATACCATTGCGTTGAACTTGGTGACCGACATTGTGTTCTCAAACAAGAGGTAAGGAACAATAAAAGGGAAGGACTTTGGAGCAGGAAGGATGTTGAGTAATGACATGAATATTGGTACATAGCAGATGACCCAAACAGGAAGCTCGGCTTCTGGAACGAACATGGTGATGGGAAGAATCACGCAGAACAATGTGAAGGAGTAGAAAGGAAGTATGAGTTTCCTTAGAAGGAAGAATAGAAGGATCAGATTTGCCTTCTTCCACATTGCAATCTGCAGGAAGATAAAATAAACCATTACATCGCTGAATTGATCACAGATTTTGTACCAAACAACAGTTTTTATATACCTTAGAGGTCAAGATCGCTCGAAGACACAAGCGAAATAGCTGCATAGGTCCTGAGTGCCATCGATGTTGCTGCTTCTTGTATGCTTCATATGACTCAGGAACTTCACAAAGAACCTAAAAATTATTTATACGTTTAGTCAAATTTAATCAAGGCTCTTCATGAAACTGCTACAAGAACACGCAATATGATAGTACCTTGACATCGTTAAGATATATGAATTTCCATCCATGGAGATGAGCCCGAACAGCTATATCCATATCCTCGACAGTTGTCCTTTCAAGCCAACCTCCAGATTCCTCAAGGGCTTTAATTCTCCACACTCCAGCAGTTCCATTGAAACCAAAGAAATTCAAGAACACACCATTAACCTGCTGCTCAACCTCAAAATGAAAACACAGATTGATGTTTTGGAGACGGGTCAACAAGTTCTCGTCTTTGTTCACAAACGCCCATCTAGCCTGAACCAAACCTAGCTCAGGATTCTCCTGAAATAACATTAGCATTTACATGTTAGAAGACTCACCTAATATGGTTCTCTCATACTCTTATGACAAAACCAAACATATTCACTAATTCACCTATCTACTGACCTTGAAATGGGGAACGGTTAGTTTAAGGAAATCCGAGTTAGGTTGGAAATCCGCATCGAAAATTGCGACAAACTCGTAAGCTTCCACATAATCACAGCCCATTGCAGATTTGAGGTTACCAGCTTTGTATCCAGTTCTAACCAGGCGATGCCGGTAAATTATGTTAACACCCTTTTGGCTCCATTTAGTAACCTCAGCTCTAATTAACTGCTGGATGCTTTCATCATCTGAATCATCTAGAACCTGAATCAGTATTCGATCTTTTGGCCAGTCAAGCTGGCACACAGCAGATATAGATTGCTCATATACCTAAACAAGAATAAACATTTATGTAACTCCATTAGTCTAATACCATAGTGAAACACATAACCATTTAAAAAGATTGATACTTTGTTCTCCATACCTCTCTCTCATTGCACATTGGTATCTGAACAAGAACCATTGGATACTCAGATCCTGACCCTTCAACGTCATCATTTCGAAAAGGCTCCTCAACGATTCTCGGCTTAATCTTCTTAAACTTGATCCAAAAACAGCCTAAGCAAAGAACCAAACGATCTACAGACTGTACAAGGAACAGTACAATACAAAACTTGGAGAGAGCTTTGATTGGAGGAGCGATATAATCAGCTCTTAAACTCAACCAACCAACATAAAGCAGATGAAACAAGCTCTGGATCTCGAGTTTGCTTGTCGGGATGCGTAAATTAGGGTTCTTGAAGTAATGCCATCCTCTGTAATAAGCAACTAATTCAAACCCAAGAATAGCTAATGAAGCAGCTAAGAAGAGCTTAATAGCTGAGAAAAGCCATCTGTCTCTACCAAGTCTCTCAGAGCCAAGTGGATGAGTGAAACTTATCCGTCTCTTGACTGAACCAAGGAGAGACCAGAACAGTGTAGCCAGCCAAGTGAGACACCCAACAGCTCTGTGAGCTTTAAGAAGCAAAACCCAAGTCACTTGCTTAGCGTTCTTGCCTCTACTCTTCTCCATTGGTTGAAAAGCACTGTCAGGTTCCTCAACTTCAACGATTGAGTAATTAGGATTCTCCATTTTCACCACTACTGGTGTACCTCTTCTCGTATCCTTAGCCCACAAATCTGAAAAATCAAACCTTGGAGCCATTTTTTCGTTGCTAAAGACCCAAATCTCAAAGAAGAAGAAGTTAAAAGACCCAAATCTCAAAGTAGAAGATTTAAGCTAAACCCATCTCGGGAAACTTAAAATGGAGTGACTTTAAGTGAGTAAATCTTCAGCTTGAGGTTAAAGGAGAAGACTTTACAAGAAATTTGAACAACCCAGATCCAAAATCTCGGATATCTAAAGACCCATTTTAGAACAACAGACAAAGAAGCAGCAACAGCTCAAAGGGGTCATTAATAGTGACCTGCGAGAGAGAGTAAAGACAATGAGTGGCTCGGGCAGAGAGAGAGAGAGAAAGGTTGATACTTGGCAATGGTAGATAGAGAGAGAGAGAAGCAGAAGAAAAAGGTATCTAACAAGTTTGTAAAGATCCCTTACCCTTTCATGTGAATGTTTCCTCTTCAGCTATACCCACAATGATGGCTTCAACATGCAAATTCATCTCCTTTTCTTATCCCAAAAACCAAATTTTTATAACAACACTTCATGAATCTTTCTTATAGAGTAGCATTTTTGAAAAAGAACAACTTTTGAATAAAGAGGACTAAATTCAAATGGTAGTGACTATGACCAGTGATTTATAAAATGGGCTACTAATCTAAAAAGGTACAAGTTCTAAAGCAATTTATTTTACTTTGTAATGACTTTGTAATGAGATTTTTGTAATAGCTTGACAAAAAAAAAGGATTTTGTAATAATGTGGCAAATCTAGTTTTTAGGTTTTTGAATGATAAAAGATAAGTGAAGCTGAGACGTGGCAATTGCATTTGATCTGTTTACATTTATAAACATATGTATCCAAAAACCAAACTATTCATCAAATGGGCAAAATCCCCAAATCACATGGTTGAAATTTGAAAGATGTGGAGAAAAAAACAAACAAAATTGTAAGCAAAAACAAAATGTTCTTTAAGTTCAAAGTGATTAAAAAGTTAGTATTATGTTTAATTTGTTATAAGTACTTAGTACTATTCAAAACTTAACATATCAGATTGAACTAGTATTTGGTATGGCCGCATTTATTCAATATGATAGTTTAATTTATTCAGAAAAAGATATGTCTTTGTAAATTGTAATTCAAAGTGATTTAAAACAATTTTAATGTTGATATTAACGTACCACTTTGAATTCTCATTCAAATTTTGTTCCCATTCGTTCTCACGTTTGTTCAGTTTGTAATAGACATTTCTACACGTTTTGTTAAAAGTTTTCAAAAGTTTAATTAATACTGGATTGAATTTGTATTGTTTTTGCTAGATTATATGATACATCATCATTAATCAAGAACCATATAATTCTTTGTTGAGGATGATTTTTCAAAACCATTTAATAAGGTCAGTGTATATTCTTTTGCATATTTGTTATATGTAATGTATATTATCAACTTACTAGATTAATGAATCGGAAACACGACTAAAGAAAATAAACAAATAAATACTAAGAACACATTAAATTTTTATTCATCGATAAGTTGATTTTAATTTCCTAAATTACTGGAAAAATTAGCAATTTATATGAAAATAGAAATTTTACTTAAAAAATATAATATTATTTATCTCAAAATGAAAACGATTTAAATTTTGTAAATCTAATGTTATTTTAAATATGAAATAATAAAATTAGGTAAAATTATGTCAATTTTAAAGTATTTTCTTGACAAAGACTTTTTCTTTTCTAGTAATTATCATATATGCATGAAAAGCATGAATAGCTCGCACTGCATTAATTTCTTTTCTAGTAACAACAAGTTTTCTAGTAATGTTATTTAAATGCGAGCCTCGCAGCATTAATCATGTCATCATCTCTGAACTAATTTAAATTTAGGATCAATTTCAAAATATCATTTTTCAAATATTACTTTCTCAAAAATACCATTTTATATGTTTTGTAAATTTATTATTAAATATAATATAATATTAATTACTTTCTATGAGAAAAAAATAAAAATTCTGTTTGAACTCTCTATATGAATTTTTAATAATAAAGTTTAATTGAACAGAATATTTTTAATGATCATACTCATAAACTACAAAATTGACTAATAAATTTTTCAAAAACGCAGTAAAATCTAGAGGGAATTTCAAAAATACTCATTTTCCAATACCACTTTTTAAAAATACCACTTTTTAAAAATACCACTCTTTCTAATTTTATCAAAAAGTCACTATAAAATTTGAAATTAATCAAAAAAATATGTGTCAGCTTATATTTATAGACACAAATTATCTTTATATGTGTGTAAATTTATATATATATATATTTCATAAATACCATATAAATACCTTTTAAAAATCATTTAAAAACCTTATAAAAACTTTGTAAACCTTTTAAAAACCTTATAAAAACCTTATAAATGTCGTTTAGAACCTTTTAAAACTTTATAAATATTTGGATTTAGTCTCCCAGTAGTAATCATAATCTTGATGTACCTTATCAACCATATAAAAGTTTATAATTTTTCATATTTGAAAAAGGGTATTTTTGAAAATAGATAGAAAAGAGGGGTATTTTTAAAAAAGAGGTACACCAAAAGGGGTATTTCTCAAAAAAATCTCTAAAAACTATGATTTTTTATTATTTTAACGTAAGATATTTTCTAATTTAACTATAAATATCTGATATTAAGTAAAATCTTACTATTATATTATCAATAATAAGTGTTGATTGCGTAACTAGTATGAAAAAAAAATGGATTAACAGGGCATATATACTAAAAACGATTTCACAAGAAAAATACCATAACGTACACAGATTTACATAAATTATGAAGAAAAAAGCTAAATATTAATTTCCTATTTTGTGGTATATTAGATTTTAACCCGCGGTATACCACGGGATGACATTCTAAAATGTATTGTTTTTTATTAATTTTGTTTGGTATATAAGAGTGTACTACTATATTTTGATTATTAATTCTATGATTTAACCCCTAGAATATTATATGATAATTTATTTTTATATAATCGTAATTTGATCAAATTAATTAAATATGTATAATATTTAAAATAATGTAATGATATAGACATAATATTCATTTACACAATATAATTTATATTAAAATATTTTATGAGTTATACTATAGTAGACAACCTGTATAAATATCTATAATCATAATTATGTAAATTATAACTCGTTTCATCACATGACCCGTGCTACACAATTATCAATAATACTTTAGTACATCCATTTTTGTATCATTTGATTAATATATATCCGTTTCTAAAAATTCAAATTGCAACATATGCAAAAACAAATTTATTTTTTTATTATAGATATGCTTATGTAATAAAATAAATTTTAAAACAAATAAGATCATATAAAGATGATGGAGAAATATTTGATTTATTAGGTAGAGATTTTAGGAAATTTTGTTAAATGTAATAAATATTGATTTCTACTTTTGCAATTTTATTATGATTTAATTACAAAATTTATCATAAACTTTTTTTATTTAATCAAATGGCAAAAGTCTAATTATGAAAATATTATAAAATAAAATGGTAGAACACAAAAGGTACTTCAAAAATGTTAATATAGATATAATTAGTCATCCTAATTTGTAAATGTGGTACGTTATCCATTGTCGAATCTAATAAAAAACGTAGTATAAATGATTGTTATCTAATGTATTACGACGAAAGTTATGTCAAACTTGCTAATTTAAGTATGTATGTCAAGCTTATATATGTTCAACGTCTTTGATCATCCCTAGCTCTCGCATGAATCTTAATATCAATTGATGCAATAATTTTTGGATCTTTCTACATTAACGTTGAAATAGTGTTAATAGATTATAAAACAAACACCACCATAACTAAAAGAGGAAGGAAGACAACTTTTGAAGTTTATCTTAATTAATTAATCTCTAAAGCTTAAGTTGTTGTAGCTTGTCGGCAAGTTCTTTTTGCTTCATAGGCTCCAGCAGCAAAGGCTATTAACGTCCAATCTTTGGTAGATTGGCAGAAAATGGAAGAACTATGTAAATGACAATTGGTTATTTTTCTTCCATAAAATATTTTTGTTTCATTTAAAATGGTTTAATCTATGGAATGCAATTCTTAACAGAAATGAATTGTAAATCTAAATTTTTGAACATTAGTTTTTGTTGATAAATAGAACATTCACATTAAAAATATAACGCGAATTTAACGCAAATTTTAGTCTATTATGTAACGCAAATTTTCAAATATAAAGATAAATCTTAAATTTGAAATCCTAGGGCATCTCTAATCCCACTATATTTTAGAAAAACATTTTCTCCAACCCTACTATCTTACTCTAAAATATAGTAAATTATAAAGTAACTCTATTCTCTACTCTATTATTTTACACTATCTTTATTTTAGAGTGAAATATTAAGTAATACATTGGAGCAAAACAATGCTCTATTTTTAGAGAAAAAAAATAAAGATATACATTGGAGATGGCCTAAGCAAATAACCTTTGTTGAAATAGTTATATTCCCTTCGACAAATGATCACAATATTTATATGTTCTCGTTCCAAACGCTACTGGAACCTACAATTTCTAGACTTTTTCTAAGTGTAAAGTGATTACTACAATAATATTATAAACCAGAAAACATATTTTACCAGTAAAAGTTCAAACTGAATCAACTATAAAGTTGTCAATGTGTTCCTCCTCTATTAAGTTTTTCAAGCTCTTAGACTTTGGGTTCAATGGTAAAATATCCCAAAACAGACAAATATAAATCAAAAGAATAACTTGACGGATCCTGAAGTTTCCATCTCATATATGACTAATAAAGTACTAATCCTGGCTTTGTAAGCTCTATAGTTCACCAGTAAGAACCCTAAATTTCTTCTAAATATGATCATCTCCAGGATCCAACAATTTCTATAAAAATCCTTCAGCCACCAGAAGTTGCAGCGTCTAAAGCAATCTTTACCATCATTATTGTTAAGTTAGAAGCTCCCTTTTTCGAATTTTCAAGAGCCGTGAAAAATGTTTGTGGTTTCACCATCCTTTTGGATTTCATTGAGCATCGAGCATCTCTGTGTCTGAATGTTCTTTCTCCAGGGGTTTGGACTCTGTAGCATCCGATGGAGATGGAGTAGTCATGTCCAAACAAGAAGAATCAACAACCAGATTTTCAACAGCTGGATCTTCTTTCCCATTTGCTGCTTCTTCTTTTTGATCTGTTCCGGAATCATGTTCAATGTCAACAGAAGGGTTTGATTCAGAATCTACTGTATCAACCCTCATGTCAACTTCCTTTCCTTCATCTTCGGAGACTGGCACAGATGCTGACATTGACGACAATGGTGATTCTTTTTCGCATTCAGGGTCTTCTGAATGTGAGATGACTGGCATGGATGCTGACATTGACGACAATGGTGATTCTTTTTCGCATTCAGGGTCTTCTGAATGTGAGATGACTGGTACAGATGCTGACATTGACGACAGTGGTGATTCTTTTTCGCATTCAGGGTCTTCTGAATGTGAGATGCTGCCGTTACACAGCGTGGACATTTTGATATCATTCGCCCCCACCTCAGAACTTTCAACAGAGCCCTCTTGGCTAGATTCTGTGTTTAACGATTCAGTTTTCTTCTCATCTTGACCTTCTTCGGATCTAAGACTTGATGGTCTGGGCTGAACCCTGCACCAATACCAGATATCATATTCTGTTAAAAGCTATTTCTCTTAATACAGTTCTAGCAAATTCACAAACCCGGCAAAAGGCTCTACCTGCTGTAGAGAAGCATATATGCCCGCTGAGAAAGGACATCTTCTAGTTCAACCTTTTCCACCTATGATTATTTTCAGACGAGATTAGAAGATTTCTGAATATTCTAGTTTTCTTACAATCGCATTCTCGTTTAGGTCAATATGTGTAATAGCTAAACGAGACAACAAGAGAGGATAAAAGATGATTTATACCTTAGCATCGTCTATTCTGTACCAGTTTCCACGAAAGTCCTTGACATAGCAAATGTAATGGCCGAAAAATGAGGCATTCAACATATCTAAATGCACAATCACAGCGTAGAGTTTGTATACATCTGATCCTTCTCCTCCACTGCTCATGTAAGGGCCAAGATCAAACGTCTCGGGAAAACTGATTCTTTTGTTCAGTTTACCGAATCTCCCACCCTGCACAAAATTTCAGATTTTTTAGATAATCGATGGCAGAAGATTAAGAAAAAGCGAAAGGGAGGATAATGGAGCACAAACCTGGAATCTTTTTAAGGCAATTGTAAGAATATTTGGACCACAACGAATTGAAAGGCGCTTCCATGCCTTCACATAGTCATTACATCTGGAAAAGAGAAAGTAAAGTTTGAGAAACACACTCCATTCGCAGGCAGTGCATATCAGCCATGTCTCTGTTTCAGGAAAAAGTAAGGCTTCTGAAGGAATATAAAATACCTATCACATTTATACAGATTATCTCCCTGTAGCCACTCTTTAGCTGTGAACTGATCAAGACATTCCTCCAATGATACGGCATCCCCGTGAATCTCAACGGTTAGATCCATCATATTTTCATATTGATCAGAAACATTACTGCAAGCAGTACACTGGACCTGCAAATTAACGAATCACAAATGAGGGGAAAAGTTCCAAAAAGAGAGAGGACGATAATGCAAATCAACTGAACCAAGTTTCAAATATGAAACGTAGATATGTATGTTGGATATCTAAAGCAACCGAAGCAAGTTTCAAACATCATCAATAAAACCAACAAGCTGGGAAGAAAAGAGAGCAAGTGAGGTCCATCACACTTGACAAAACATTGAAAATGAGATCATGATTAATTGAAACCTAGGATATGGAAATCAGTCTTCCACTCACTCACATTACAAACCTCTTAAGAGTAGGTTGATAAGAAAGACAGAATCCAGCCCTTAGGTTAACTTGTTACAAACGAAACGAAATATCCAACCCACACCCTCTAGGCATTACTGTTTCAAACTCATTACCTAATGAGTTCTACGTTTCAAACCTAAAGCTATACGTATATTTTCTTGACACACTTTCCACCATTCTTGTATTAATTATAATAGTACATTCATTGTATTATTAGAATTTGTAAATAAAGTACCTGTGACTGAAGGAGGCCACCAAATATATATTGAATAAGTGTTGTTTCTTGAGCGCGAGGAGGCACCACTTTTTCTCCACCAAATTCATCGAGACAAACAGATTGCATCATATCAATTGCAAACCTAAATCACATAAAATTTCAAATCATTAACTGACAGAACAGAAACTCCAGACTAGGCTTACACGAACAAGGAACAATTTCTGACCTCATCAACTCATGAGCATCCTCCTGTCTCCCATACCCAAGATTTCCACCAATATTAGGCAACCGCGAAATAATGTTCATTGGTGAAAAAGGATCGCGACTATGGTTTGCCCTGTCAAGATGACTTTCAAATTCACAGAAGAAGCACCATTCATTTCGCCTACCTGTTAAACGAAAGATAGAAACAATTGAAGTTCATACAGAAATTCCAATGGAAGAGACGTGAAGCATTAAAATTCCTATGATAAACAATTTACATTCTCTCTTGTGGCCTCTATCCAGAAGGTATGCAACAAGAGGGCGAGTCCAGGAAAGGCATTGTAGAACCACATTCGCGAAACAACTGAAAGAGGATTGACATAAAAAGAAAAAGAAAATCATTATAAAGAATTGAAATCAATTCAGTTGATGCGTTAGAGCTACACTAGAATCCAGATGAACACAAACCTGTTTCCACAATTGGTGAGCCCACAAGGAGCCATTATTGGTCTGTCCCAGTTAAAATACTTAACAAAACTTTCGTATGGGAAAAGAACCTGCAGAAGAATGCATAAACAGAATCAGAGTTCCACAACTATCAAGAGTAGGTGCCAAACATCAGATAAGTAAAAGAAGATCATCACATCTGTTGGTTTGACGGTAGCCTTGCTTTGGCTCAGTTGAGGAACCAATGCAATCTTAGTCTTCTTAGAAGCAGAAATTTTCCCAAACAGAGAAGCTTTGAAGTCATGATCATCTCTTCCCACCGGTGATGAGTCAGTACTCCGCAACACCTTACATGTTAGTTTATGTCCTGAGCTCCAATCTGACTTTTGGCATTCCGCAGAGCTAGTACCAATGAACACAAAGAAAACAGAAACACTAATCAAAACACAGATGCACTAAAGTCCTAAAAATCCAAACTTTCAAAAGCAAAACTGTTCTGTAAGAAACATTGGAAAGTGGAAAATAACAACGGAAGCACAAGCTAAGTATACAATTGGTCCAATTCTATCTCCAGCTACGTCAAAATCAAATCCAAAACCCTAATAAGGAGCAATATGAAGCTACTTACAAAACAAAGGAACCAAATTTACAAAACAGATGCAACTAAAATCCTAAAAATCAAAACTTTAACAAGAAAGATCGTTCCTTTATCAATCTCCAGCTACATCTAAACCAAATTCAAACCCTAACAACAGAGAAATTTAAAATCTTTTCGAAACACATACCAATACCGAGCAGATTTGCAACGAGAGCACTTCTTGGTAGAAACCTTCCCACAGACGGAACATTCAGCCGTGTCGGGAACCATGAAATCTCTACGATGGTCTCTATCGAAACCACCGGAGCCACCACCACCGACCTCGAAGTACTTTGCAGCCGTTCTTTTGACAAAGTAGAGAAGACCGATTGAGACAAAGAAGAGCGTTAATATAAGCTGCGTGTAGAATTTCAGATCCACAGGTAATACAACTTCATGCATCTAGTTCACAATCGTAGCTCCTTCTCTCAAACATCGATCTTCTTCTTCTTCGTTTCTCAGATTGGATTCGGAGATGCCAAGAGAATCTCCTCTGTTTTTTTGTTTTTGCTCTGTGTTTAGTTTAGTGCCTTAAAGAATTGGGCATGGGCTTATAATAAACAACACATGAGGAAGAGAGAGCCTTTAAGCTTAACTAATTAATTAGCTTTGGACACTATTATTTAGTTATTTCCTTTTTATAATTTTTATTTTTTTCTTTTCTCTTTGTCAATTTATAGTTATTACAAGCCAACTACTATTTTTCTGGATCTATTTACATTATAAGAAATTTAATATTAATGATAATTAATTACACATATCATGCGTCTTTCTAAATAAATGTAAGATATGAAACATATTATGAATGATAAATAATAATAAAGAACCAGAATAAATATTATATAACCAATTTTTTTTTGATAAAGTATAACAAAAAATTTCAAGAAACATTAGTAAAAAAAAAATGGTAATCCAAACGATTTGTCTTTTTTCTTTTTCTATGCGTATGTACCTAATGTAATAACTGGGGATCTCCATTGTGGATATTATACCTCTTTTACAAATTAATAAAGAATTTAATGTTTTTTAAAAAATGGAAGTAATAAGTTTATATACGAAGATTAATGGAAATATATAAAGAAAAGAAAAAGGGAAAAAAAGAGAGGAAATGACTTAGTCATGTAGAGTTGAAATACAATTATAGTTTACTCAACCTTTGCCAAATTAAACAATTTATCTGTGCCGCTTTTTTTTCAAATTAGTGCTGAGTAGCTTTCGACTAATCTTTTTTGGCAAAAAAAAAACTCATTTATCTCTATTTATGTGTTTGCATTCCACATTTTCTTATTTTTTGGAATAGTAAATATCCCTTCTTATGATTGTTTGCTTTCGATATTCTCTAATCATATCCACAATTTCCTTATCTCAACACACTCACATCTGATTAATCAAGTGAGCTGCATATTTTTTTTATAATCACCACTCATGTTTAGAGTGTCACAACTTGCAAGTTCTTTTTATTTACTGTTTATGTGTTGTGATAAGTATATTTTAACGTCGATGTTTAGTTTATACTGTTTTTAATTTTGTTTGTTTTATTTGAATAGTTTTATAAATAATTTTAAGTCAATATTGAAAATAAAAAATATATATCGGTCAACTTATGTTCACAAAGTTTTTATATATTGTAGCTTTTAAATCTAATTCCTATTCATAAATTCATAAGTTTTGTAAATATAATAAAGTTAATTATAGTAAATTATTAACTTTATATTATATAGTTTGTCTTAACCAAAAATAATTGAGCCAAAATAGATAAAAGCTAGGTATACATGAGTGTCATAATTGGTTTTATAGTAATTGTATGTGATCACTGGAATAAAAAAAATATAAGTATGAAATAAAATTAAAAATTAACAAAAAACCTATATTGTAAACAATATTTGATGTTCATAATATCTTGTCTCAAGTATCAAATAGTAAATTTTCTCTATATATTTGTTTACATATATTAATATCAGAAAATTTGATTTATAATAAAATACAATATGTGAATTGATTCAGAAATTCACCAAATTTCTTTCTCGCGTTCAATTTTTATACCATTAAAATTTTAAATCTATACTAATTGCTTCAAAAACCTTGTGAAGTTACAAATGGATCGACAAGTTACACCTTCGTTGGTGTTTCCCTAAATCACAGATGCAGATTCTGCTCCTAACTAAACACCACCAAAACAAAGATATACCAAAACACAATATTTTAAGAGTTAAGTTTGATCATACAACAGAGTGAACATACAAAAACATACTACAATATATACAGTTTAGACCTTAAGAGTTAAGTTTGATCAATGATCATACAACAGTAGTGAACATACTTACAAAAACACACAATAATAGTACTGTTTTAGATCTTAAGAGTTAAGCCGACCATTGTTAAATCTTACCTAATAAAAGAGAGTCAAACATTGATTCATGTCAACATTATACTCATATACAGTTTCATTTTGGTTTATAGGTTCACCTTGGAGCGAAACTTAAGGACACAGGTGGTCTCTTCTTCCCAAATCAGCTCCAACTTGATTGATTCATTTGCCTTCACACCGTTAGCTTCGAGGAATCCTTTCCAGCCTCCTACTAGTCTTAGTCTTTCACTTTTAGCGCCCTCCGAACGCAGTTTCGTGGACCACTTCCTACCTTGTTTATCCAACAGAGCCATTTTAGTTTCTTTATTGATATCATTCGTCCTCGTGAAGGGTATCGGAAAACGCTGCAACACAGATTCACATAATGATGTCAGATTTGATAGACAAGTACAAAGACATATTAGTGGTTTTGAGAGTGATGAAACTAACCATTACAGAACATGAGATGTTGTAAGGTCTAAGAGTTAATGTCACAAACCGGTTTTGGGATGGTGAAGATGAAGGTTTCCATATCAACCTACGCTTCTTTGAGCTTTCCTGTGAGATTCTCTTGTTTTGGCTACTCTCTTTATTGCTACCATGATCTGTCGAAAGAGACTCTACTTCCTTCGCTTCTTCTTCCTTAGCTTCTTCTTCTTCTTCCTCCTCTTCTTCATCTTCTTCTTCTTCCTCCTCTTCTTCATCTTCTTCTTCTTCTTCTTGTTCTTCTCCTTCTTCTTGTTCTTCTTCTTCTGCCTTATTGGGAGTCAAACGTAGAGTAAGAGTCCCTTCTTTTTTGATCAGTTTGAAAGTTACGACCCTTCTAGCTTCAAGGCCATTATCAAGACAGAAATTTCTCCATCCTCGGATGAAAGCAGTTCCGCAGCTCTTTCGTCGCAAATCTAAAGTCCATGATCTGCCCTTTTCATTCAACAGAATCATATCTCCACATCTTCCATCTATACCATTTTCCCTCATAAACCACTTTGGAAGATACTGAAAAATTCATAACAATACAACATACATGTTATCTAATTCAGATCCAAGAGTGGTTCAAATAGAGAGTATAGAATATACCATAGTGTCATAACATAGCATCGAAGGCGAAATATTAGCCACAAAACAAGAGGTATCTAGTGAAGAGGACTCTGTTTCTCTTCTTGGATTCTTCTTCTGAATCTTCCCTGAAAAAAGAAAAGAATAAAACTACGCAAATCTATATGCAGCACAGTTCTTGAATGTTAATTGTCATGGTTCGAGATAGAGAAATCAAACAGAACACAACTCACCTATGTTGCTATCTTCATGGCATTCCGGTTCTGTGGAAAGAGAAACATCATTAGCTTCTTCTTCTACTGGCTCTTTGGGTACCAAACGCAGAACACGAGTTCTTCCTCTCTGGATCAGTTTGAAAGTGAAGGTATCCCCCTCTTTAAGTCCATTGGCTTCACAAAAAACTTTCCAACCTCCTCTGATATAAACAGTTCCACATGATGGCTTTTTATGCAGTTTAAAAGTCCATGTTCTGCCCTTTTCATTCATCAGAACAATCTCTCCAGATCCATTGATTATACGACTATTTGCCCTCACAAAAGGCCTTGGAAAAAGCTGAAAAGATACAGTACAATACAACATGAATTCAAACACTAGAAATGAGGAGTTCCTTTAGGGAGTTCAAGTTAAGATTTAGCATACCAATAAGTCATAACGTATACTCGAAGGTGAGACCTTAGCTACAAAACAAGATGGATCTAGTGAAGAAGTCTCTGCTTCTTTATTAGGACTCTTCTTCTCCTCTGAAAAAGAAGAGAACACATTTCTTAATTGTCAATCACAGAGTCAGAGTTATAAAGAGAGACAGAACACAACTCACCGAGGTTGCTTTCTTGGTCTAAACAAGAGCCATACTGAAGCTCACAACAACCAGGTCCCAAGAGTGTCACATGAAAAGCCAAGTGTCTCTCTTGTCTGAAAATGGCAATGTCACCTATCCGAAGATCATGTGCAGTAGCAAACTCTTCCCAACCATCAGTGAATCTTTGTCCATCTATCTTCACATTCCAGATTATCTTGGAGACGTCTGAGGTTAGCTCAGCCGTAGACTTCTGCTCATCTCTTCCTTCTATATACTTCAAAAAGAAAGCTACAGGAATTGTCTGAAGCAACATGCAAATACAAAACCAGACTCAAACATTCTCAATTAGCTTGTCAGAGAGACAGAAAAAATATTATATAAAAAAAAAATGTATAAAGAGAATGAGAGAGAGAGAGAGAGAGAGAGAGTACCAAGTGGCTGTGAAATCCGGGAAGAAGAGGCTTGAAGAAATGTTTATTCGCCATCCCCAAAATCTTGAGAAGCTCTAAATCTCCAAAAGTGTAAGTTACAGTGTTCTTGGGAAAGCTGAGTCTTTAAAAGAAGAGCCTTGATGACATTTATTTCTAGGCAGAGATCTTTATTGTGAAGCCTATCTTACGTACACTAATGTTTATTTTTAGAACCGATTTTGATAAAAACAGTCCGGTTCGGTTAGAATGTTTCAAACCGGTTCACTTTTTCTTATGGCTTCCCATCGGTAATTGATAAAGTTTACCGGTTTAGAAAATCTGAATAATCACATTAGCAAACGTAAAATGTTCACTTTTACATAAACATTTTTTAGTAAAAAATCATTATGTAAATAAATTCAGAACTTTTTAACAACTTTTAATATATTTTTGTTATCAAATATTATTTAAAATATATTAAAATTTATTGAAACATTGGTAATATAATATTTTATTATATTTTAAATGTAATATAAGTATATATTGGTAATATAATATTATATTTTTTTTGTTTAATCAATACTAAAATATGTGCTGTAGTTACTATTTTTGTATTTAATACTGTTCAAGAAAGCGCTAGTCAGTAACCTAACGTTTACCGTCTAAAACGCTTTAATCGGAGCCTAGGCGATTTCTAGGCGGTTTACGCGTTTACCACATAAAATATTATATATATTATAGATAAAATTATGTAAAATTATTTGTTAGAGAAGTAAAAATAATAAATCACAAACAAATATAAGAAGATAATATTTATTTAATTTCTTTCAACAATATATGAACATTTATAATTATATATATGGAAGTAAAACTTAAAATTATAAATATATTTAATTAAAAATTATAAAATAAAACCCATGTAATTTTACGCGGTGTAGGCAGTCACTCGTGCATCGGCTGAGTGCATAACGCCTAGGCGGGCGACCGCCTACACTGCCTTTTAGAACACTACTATTTATCAATCAAATCTCTTATCTAATTATGACAAAAAAAAAAAAATTCTCTTATCTAATTGTTTCGGGGAAAAAGCTTAAAAATACCTAATCTATTTTTTATTTGGACGTTTATACCTGCTCTTTTTAGGTTAGAAGAATAATACTCAAAATAATAAAAACGTACAATTTAATACTTAAAATATTAAATATTGTCATTTCTGTACTTACGATTTCTCAACAAAAAATATATTCCAATTTTACCCCTATTCACTTCTATTTATTATTAATGCATAAAAGACTATATTTTACTTTACTATTTCATTGTAATATTTCTTTATATCTTTAATTAAAAATATATATTTCATACTTCAATATTCATTTTTAGATATGAAATATATAATTCAAAATATATATTTCGTTGGATCTCTTAAAAGTTTTGGACAAAAATATTATACAATTTTTGGATATAAAATATACAATTCAAAATATATCTTTCATTGGATCTCTTAAAAAGTTTTAGATAAAAATGAAATATGAAATATACATATCATTTTTGGAAATGAAATGTATAATTCTATATATATATATATATATATCTTTCATTAGATTTCTTAATAAAATATATTTGGATAAAAATGAAATATATATTTTGGATATGAAACATATAACTTAAAATAAACCTTTCATTGAATAACTTAATATTGTTTGGAGAAAAATAAAAAATAAAATATATTTTGAATTAAATCTATTTCATTAATGATACAATGAAATATTACTAGCAAATATTTGTTTTCTAATAAAATTGTAATTAATTTTATGTCATTTATGCATTAATAATAAATGTAAATGAAGAAGGGTAAAATTGGAATATTTTTTTTGTTGATATTTAATAAGAAAATGTCAATATTTAATAGTTTGGGTATTAAATTGCACGTTTTTATTATTTTGGGTATTATTTTTCTAACCTAAAAAGATCTGGTATTAAACGTCCAAAAAAAAATAAATGAGGTATTTTAAAGCTTTTTCCCCTAATTGTTTCTTCAATTTTGTTCTTTTTACTCAAGCTTTACATAAGCTAACAACAACTAAAGAACAAACCGGACAATAATTGGGACCTAGAGCATCCGACACATGTGTATAATTGAGAGAAACCAGCACGTTGTTGGAAACCATGAGCTTAAAACGACACGATGTGTGTTCACGAAGATATTACCACATCGCTTGATTCCAAAATTATGACTGTAAGAAGTATAGTATAAATAGAAAAGTAGATGGTCCGTTTTAATTACTTACCTGGACGGGGTCAACTTGTGATCAAGAAGATGAGTGGCCTAGGCTAGTGACCACATTGCACATAAAGGAGGGGTGCTTAGCCTAAGGTCTTCCTATAAGGAAGATCCTGCGTCATTATTTGTGGAAGAGGGGGTTTGCGTTCGCGCAGCCCCTCATTATATATCTCAAAAATTTACAAAAGTTGTAACAAAACCTTCCTGTTATGTGATGAATGGTAGGGGCTGCGCGACAAACATGATGTAAATTTTCGTTTTGGAGCATCTTTGTTCTTCTCCTCTACAATGTTCTCTTCCTCACTGCTAAGTTTTGTGGCAACAGATTCTGTCTTGCTAGCCTTCTATCACTACTAGATTCTGAAGTAGAGTAACTGAGCACAGGCGTTTTCCCGGTTCGCACTAGTTGAAACATAGAAAAACCTCCTGCTTTTTGACAGTTCTCACCACATAAATCTCTCCAATCTAGGCTTATATAGAAGGTATCAGACGATTCGTTAACCCTCAGATCCAATACCCATGCATGATCTTTCCCCTCCATCTGTTAAAACAATCTCGCGACATTTTCTTGTAAGACCATTTGCGCTTGTGTCTTCCCATGTTAGCTTCATCGTAAAGGATTCGCCTAGCTTAAAGTTATTTGCTTCAGTAAACTCTTGCCAACCTTGTCCCAAACTCATTGTTCCTTTCTTGTCTCGTTGAAGCTTTGTCAGCCACTTTGTACCATCTGTATCCAACAGACATATCGTTCCAGGCTTGTTAATATTATTCTCCCTCACAAATTGTGCTGTGAGGACCTGGAAACAAATTAAAACGAGAGTATTATTAATAACCAGTTGTTGTGTGATAAAACCAGCAAGAGTAAAAAGGGAGAAAAACAAATCCTCTGAAACAAGAGTTGTTTAACAAACTTACCAGTCTGTTTCTTTCGACACTGGAAGGTGTAATTGTTAATGTCACAAATTGGTTTTGGCTCGACGGAGTTAAATTTCTCACTCTCCGATGATTTCTCTCTCTATTGACTGACCTCCTCTCCTCTTTGTTGTTTGTTTCTTTGCTGTTGTCATCTTTGATGTTCTTGTCTTTGCTGATTTTTTTACAAGTGCTAGGTTCTATGGGAAGAGACTTTTTCTGGTTTGTTTCGGAACACCCTTCTCCTGCTTCTCTGTCAATGCTACATTCTGAAGGACACAAGCTGAGCACAGGAGTTTGGTCTTCCCAAATCAACTTGAGCGTGAAGGAGTCACCTGTCTTTAAGCCATTATCTTTAACAAAATCTTTCCAGCCGGTTCTTAAGAGCATGGTTCCTTTTGTTTTGTTGTCTAATGACAAAACCGTCTGGTACTTTATACCGTCTTTTCCCAACAAAGTAATGATCCCAGGCTTATTGATGCCATTCTCCCTTGCGAAGTTCTTTGAGAAACACTGTTAAAGATCTCGGTTAAGTAAAAAAGTTTTTCAAAACCAATTAAAGGACTAAAACAAGATTCGTTTGACAAACTTACCAATCTATTCCTTTCGAAACTGGCAGGTGTAATTGTTAACGTCACAAATTGTTTTTGGCTCGACGGAGTTAAGTTTCTCACTTTCCGATGATTTCTCTCTCTATTGACTGACCTCCTCTCCTCTTTGTTGTTTTTTTCTTTGCTGCTGTCATCTTTGATGTTCTTGTCTTTGCTGATTTTTTTACAAGTGCTAGGTTCTATGGGTAGAGACTTTTTCTGGTTTGTTTCGGAACACCCTTCTCCTGCTTCTCTGTCAATGCTACGTTCTGAAGGACACAAGCTGAGCACAGGAGTTTGGTCTTCCCAAATCAACTCGAGCGTGAAGGAGTCACCTGTCTTTAAGCCATTATTTTTAACAAAATCTTTCCAGCCGGTTCTTAAGAGCATGGTTCCTTTTGTTTTGTCTAATGACAAAACCGTCTGGTACTTTATACCGTCTTTTCCCAACAAAGTAATGATCCCAGGCTTATTGATGCCATTCTCCCTTGCGAAGTTCTTTGAGAGACACTGTTAAAGATCTCGGTTAAGTAAAAAAGTTTTTCAAAACCAATTAAAGGACTAAAACAAGATTCTTTTGACAAACTTACCAATCTATTCCTTTCGAAACTGGCAGGTGTAATTGTTAACGTCACAATTTGTTTGTCGCTTGATGGAGTTGAATCTCTCCATTTCAGATGATTCTTCTTTTTCTCCTGCGACCTGCTCTCCTCATTATTCTCATCGTTGCTGATCTTGTCTATGTTGCGAGTATCTATGAGACAAGATTTTTTCTCGATAGCTTTTAAAAACTCTTCTAGCTCTCTGTCACAGTTAGATTCTGCACAGCACAAACTAAGCACAGGAATTGTTTCTTCCCATATCAACTTGAGTGTGAATCCCGACTCTAAGCCGTTTGCTTTAACAAAATCTTTCCAACCCTTTCCCAAATACGTTGTTCCTTTCTTGTCCACTCCAAGATTCGTCAACCACCTTCTACCATCTTTATCCAAAAGACATATCTCCCCAGGCTTATTGATGCCATTATCCCTCACGAAGGGCGCAGCAAAACTCTGTAGATATTTAACAGAAGCCTAATAAACATGCGTCAAAACTAATAAGAGCAGAATCAAGAGTTGTTTTTCATAAACTTACCAAATTTCTAATTCTGACATAATCCGGAGGAAGTGTAAATTTTATGAATCGCTTATGACATGGCGAATATGATGAATATGGTGAACCTCTTGGTTTCAGAATATACTCTTTTTTTTCTATCCCCATCAATGAGTTCAACGAGCTGCACTCGTCTTTACTGCCCTCCCTTGCTATGTTCTCTACCTCACTACTAAGTTTTGTGACAACAGATTCTATCTTGCTAGCTTCCGAACAGTCTCTTTGCCTTCTGTCACTAACGGATTCTGTAGTAGAGAAACTGAGCACAGGTGTTTCCCCGTTTCCCACTAGTTCAAACATGAAGCATCCTCCAGCTTTTTGACCATTCTCATCACAGAAATTTCTCCAACCTCTTATGTAAAAAGTATCAGATGATTCGTTAAACTCTAGACCCAATGCCCATGATCTTTCCTTTCCATCTCTTAAAACAATCTTACGGCAGTTTCTCTTAATAGATACTGCAAGCACCAGATCAAACACAAGACTTGGATTAAACTACTTCGGCCGATATGTATATTACAGGCAATTTCAAAAATTTCCTCATGACTCTTTGTTTAGTTTCATGACAAACCAACTTAACAATAACGTAACAAAGTGAACAAACATTTTCTTTTGTTACATGATTCTACATGGCATAAAAATAGTGGTAGTAGGCAATTAGAGCAAATCGAACCAATCGAAATAAAATTCCGGCAAAATTTCTCCTACACGAAAGTAGAAAAAGATGGACTAAATCAAACTTGAAGCTAAAAATACACAATTACCTAACATGTTTTACCAAACTAAACAAAGACAAATTGAAGTTAACTTATGATTGTGGTTGATTAAACCACAACATGCAAAGAAAATTAGTATGATATTGAGGTCAATGCAGGGATAAAGCAAAATACCAGTGTATCTGTAGTTAGATTCAGACCCGTGACAAAGGCCACAAAACAAGAGTTGTCTGCTGATGAAGAAGAAGAAACTGCTTCTGCTTCTTCAATGTTTGTCTTCGCTCTCTTCTCTCTAGGAAGCTCTGTATCAAAAACATGTTAAAACCTTAGATACTGTTACAGTGTTACAATATAATATAGCATTCAAGATAAGTGAACTTCACCTTCATCATCAACAACATCTCCATTGTTTGATGAAAACTCCACTTCATGCAAACGCCTTTTCAACAAATTTTTACCTGATTTAACAAATTAACAGCTCTTTTTCTTACAAAACACATATTCAAAACACTAATCTCTTAAACACAGAACAAATGACTTAGGTTATACCTTCATTTCTTTGAATCTCCGAGCAATTAGGTCCTAAATCAGAAAAATGGAACACACTATCCCCAACATATCTAACAATAACAACATCTCCGATTCGAAAATCATTAGCCACAACAAACTCCTCCCAGCCGTCAGTAAATCTCCGACCAGACATCTTCACTACCCAGGTTCTGTCCGAAACGTCCGATTTTAACTCCGCGATGCTTCTTCCTTCAACATACTTTGAGAAGAAGCTTTCAGGAATCGTCTACAACAAAAATAAAAAATGATTACACAGAAGAGATGAATCGTATTCAGAAAGAGAGAAGAAGAAGAAGAGATAGTTACGAAGTGTGTGTGAAAGCCATGAACAAGTGTATGGAAGAACTTCGGATGAATCCTTGATGTCGCCATTATTGAAGTAGCTACAACTTCGAAGAGAATAAAGAAACTAAACACTTCAAACACAGAAGCTTTATGATTATGAGTGGAAGAATTGTAATCTCTCCGATGATCTCTCCCCCTCCCTCTTTGTCTAGCTCCGGTTTAGTTTTTTTCCGGCGAAATCAGAGAAACATCAAGCATCTCCATCTCTCAACAGAGCTTGGGCCTACGAGAAAAAAACAAATGAGCCTATTAAATTCTTTACAGGCCCAATCTATATGGGAGTTTTGCAAATATAATTAAAAAATTGTTTAGTTTTGAAAAAATAATAAGTTTTTGAAAAATATAAAACTACCAAAATTTAATTGTTAATTGACCGACCAAGAATTTATTTTTAACACTAAAAAAAAAATTGTTTTATTGAATATTTATAATTTTGTATAGAATAATAATAATTTTTTTTTCATTATTGGGTGGATTTAGTCATGTATTTTTAAAATAAGAAAAAGATGAAGGTTTTAATTAAAGAAGAAAAATATTAGGGGAATTTAAAAAATACCTCTTTTCCAATACCACTTTCTAAAATAACCCTCTTTCTAATTTTATCAAAAAATCACTATAAATATTGAAATTTATCAAAAAAAAGTATGTGTAAGTTTATATTTAAAGACACAAATTATCTTTATATGTGTGTAAATTTACATATATATTTCATAAAAACCGTATAAAACCCTTTTAGAAATAATTTAAAAACCTTATAAAAACCTTGTAAACCTTTTAAAAACCTTATAAAAACCTTATAATTGCCGTTTAGAACCTTTTAAAACATTATAAATATTTGGATTTAGTCTCCGTAATGATGATCTTGATGTACCTTATCAACAATATAAAAGTTTATAATTTTCATATTTGAAAAGGGGTATTTTTGAAAATGGATAGAAAAGAGGGGTATTTTTAAAATGGGGTAGACAAAAAAATGCATTTCTCAAAAATATTAGCATAATAGTTTTTTAACTGAACTAAACTTTGTTAAAATCATAATCTATGTAATTAATATATTTGGGTTGGTAATTATTATTTTATGCATATTGGTTATTATTTTCATATAATTTGTGTATCTATTTATCTTTTTAGATATTTTGGATTTTCATTTGATTTTTCATTCGGCATGGTTCAAATTATATTACTTTACTTTAGGTATTTGAGGATTGCTTCAAATATATTACAATTGATTAGATTATTAGTTATGTTTGGTTATTTTATCTATCCTTAGGAGCATATGACAAATCCAAAAAATATATATATCCTAAGCTACATAATTTCCAAAATATTTAGCAGAGTCTTAAAAAAATTGTTCATTAATATGTTTTCTCTATTACATCTAACCAAATCCTAATTAATCAAGTAAATACTATTTACTTTGAAAACCACTCCGAATATGCACACATAATAATACCTTTGAAAACAGCTCCAAATATTGATAGATATTAAAAATATGTGCAATTTTAATTTAAGTTGTTATGGTGTGTTTATAAATTATTTAAATTAAGTTATTATGGTGTCTTATATAAATGTATTATAAATTATCTTTTCAAAGTTATTAATTTTACTTATCTCTGGATAAGATCTCATGAGTTTCGGCAAAATATGAGTAAAATCTACTTTTGGTGGTTCTTTTGATCGTAGAAAGGTTAGAGAATATAAATTAAGTTTAAGTTTAAGGTTATGAGAGATAGAAAACAGTCTTTTGTACAATTTTGTTACACGTTGGATTCAAGTGGTTATAGCTTTCAGTCTAAAAATAGGACATAACCAAGCATAACTAATACATTTGGGTTGATAATTACTATTTTGTATATAATGGTTATTATTTTTTCAGGTATTTTGTGTAACTATTTATTTTTTAAAATTTTTTGGATATCCATTCGATTTTCGGTTCGGCATAGTTAGGATTCTGGTAGTTTGATTTAGGTATTTGAGGATTCATTAGAATATATAACATATGATTTGATTATTAGTTATGCTTGGTTATTTTATCTACCCTAGGAGCATATGATAAAAGGGACATTTGCAAAAATATTTTTTTTTAGTACTTTTTGTAAAAATATTTTTGTTGTTGTCAATTTTCAGTTATATATATATACTTACATCCAATAATATATCTTTTTGCAAAACGACTAAATTCTAAATCCAAAACTCCATTTACTAAATTCGTCATCTCAAAACTATACCATAAATGTACAATAGAAAACCTAAACCTAATTAAATCTAAAAATTAATTGAACATATTGTATTTATGGAAAAGAAAGTAAAAATGAAATAAATATTTTTGCCAAAAAGTATCAAGGATAGGGCATTAGTCAAAAGTTTTCAAAGCCAAGAAAAAAAATCATTTCCTAAATAATTTCCAAAATAATAAGTAGAAAAAAAGATTTGTTCGTAAATATGCTTTCTATATTACCGCTCCCAAAATAATATGGCTCCCAAATTCTAATCAATCAAGTAAACATTATAGTTCTGTTTACTTTGTAAGAAACAGCAAATATACACTTAATAACTTTGAAACTAACTCCAAATACTGATATAAATATAAATTCATTATAAATATATGCAATTTTAAATCAAATTATTATGCTATCGTTTAGAAATTAATTAAATTAAGTAATTTTGGTGTAGTTTATAAACGATATATTCAAAGTCATTATTGTCTAAGTATGGTTTAAAAATTATAAATTAAGTTAATGACTTTTAAAAAAAACTCCAAATACTATTATAAGTTATAAATATGTATATGCTTCCAACAATAAAAAGAAAAATGTTCTATCTAATAATATTTTTTTAAAGAAGAAGATAACTTTGAAACATCTCCAAATACTATTACAAATTATAAATATGTGCTCCCAAAAATAATAAAATTGTTTTATTTATATTTTTTTAAAAACAAGATCACTTTGAAAAAGAACTCCAAATACTATTAGAAGAAGGACGACGACGACGAGTTATCTCTCAATCTCCTTATTATATATAGACATAATTCATCTCTCTCTATTACAACAAGCCAAAAGTTAATTATGACGATCAAAGAAGAGCTGCCTCAAGATGTTGAGTGTGCGGAAACATTACTGCTTATGCTTAACTCAAAGCCATCACCTAGTGAGTATATGAGACTTCAGTTAAGTATACGTAAAGATGCTCAGAAGAGAGAGTCTCTTCGGAGAAACAAAAGCTCGACGACTCGTTCTTCTATCGTCGTAGAGTACTACTCTATGCTCGAAGACGAAGACCTTGAAGACCATAATCTCTCTCCTCCCATGGAACGAGAATCTAAGAAGACAAATCACAGTAAGAAAGATGCTATGAAGAGGACGTCTCTTCCATACATTAGCTCGGCGATTACTACTCGTATTCCTACCATCATGGAGTCTTTGCTTAAAGAAGAAGACCTTAAAGAGTATAATCTCCCTCCTTCCATGGAAAAACAAACTAAAAAGGAAACAGGCAATAAGAAAGATGCTACTTTAAAGATAAGAGAGACAACGCCAGAGTGGCTGAGAATGTTGATGAGAGAAAAGAAAGATGGAGATGAGGAAGACGATTCGAAGAAGATCATAGTTAAAGAATTGACGGAAACTGATGTCAATGATAACAACAATCGTCTCTCGATACCTATCACGGACGTTGTGGAGTTGGATTTCTTGAGACCCGCTGAAGAACGTATTCTTGAAGAAGATCTCCAGAGGTTCCGCAATAAAATAGGAGTAAACTCGATACTCTTGGTGGTATCTTTTGATCGCAAGGAGATCAAAGAATATAATATGAGTCTGAAGTTATGGCCTATGACAGGCCGTTTTTTATATAATCTCGTTACTCGTTGGAACCAAGTTGTTAAAGATTGCCGTCTAAGGAGAGAACATAAGGTCAGCCTATGGTCTTTCCACTCCAAAGATCAACTCTATTTCGTTCTCGTTCCTTTCCCTGCCAAGTACGATTAGCCAAACGACAAACCTAATGATGACTTGCCGGACAAGGAAGCTTTGGTTATTATTTTGGTTTTTTTATCATCTGTTGATTCTTAGGATTTTTGATTTTTTTAATGTGGGTGCTTTGTTCTGATTTTTGGTTATTATCAGGTTATTAAATGTGGGTATGTTATGGATTTTTTTTTTGGTGTTTATTATTAGGTATGTTAACGTTTCACACTCTAATAAGATACACAAGTGTTTTAGTAAACGAGAAAATCACATCGGCATTAAAAAGGTATTTTAGTTTTAAAGGAAGTTAGGCTTTGTTAACTTTACTTGGAACTGAACTTAAACGCAGGAGTTGTGTCTTGTTCATAAATACATTCCAAAGTGAATGAGTCCCCTGTCTTAACGCCATTAGCCTCACAAAAGCCTTTCCAACCAGATCCCAGAGCCACAACTCCATCTTTTGACAGTAAATATCCACAGCACTTCATTCTGTATTGACCCAAGATAGTTATCTTTCCTAACTTGTTCATGCCACTTGCCTTCATGAATTGACTTGGAAGAATCTGCAAAAGATCTGAATAAAATCAGTTCGATACTAATCAGAATCAAGACATAGATGAATCAACGTTTGAAGCAAAAGTTATCTGATGAACCTACTAGTTTACAGTCTCTAACATCTTCTGGTGTGAGTGTTAATGTCACAGATTGATTTTGGATTGCTGAAGACAAGTCTCTCCTCTCCTCTCTGGTGCTAGTGGCTTTACTGTTTTTGTAACCTCTGATAATTTCTGCAGATATCGACTCTTTCTCGCTATTTTTGGAACACTCTCCTTGCTGGCTTCTATCACTTGTGGACTCTGTACTAAACAAACATAGCATAGGAGTTCCATTCTCCAAAATTGCCTCCAACGTGAAAGATTCACCGCTCTTCAAACCATTTGATATAGCGAACTCTTTCCAGCCATTTCCAAGACACATCATTCCTGTTTTTTCCCTTCGAATACTTGCCTCCAACTTTGTACCATCTTTGCCAACTAGAGTTATTATCCCGGGTTCGTCCAAGCCATTTTCTCTTGTGAATGACAATGGAAGATACTGAAACATAATTGAATGAATAACATACTTAATATGAGTACAAGTGATCAAACTAACGTCTACCCTCTGAAACAAGAGTTGATTGATGAACTCACCCGTCTACTTTTGATGAGGTTGTCATGAGTAAGCGTTAGTGTCACAAACCGGTTTTGGCTTGGTGAAGTTGAAACTCTAAATCTCATACGCTTCTTTTTAATCTTCAGCTCCATACAATTTTCTTTGTCTTTCTTGTCTCTTTGTATTCCCTCGTTGATAGATTCAGTGGAACAGAAACTGAGCTCCGGGACTTCCCTGTTTCCAACTAGTTTGAAAACAAAGACACCTCCTGCTTTTTTACTGTTTTCATCGCAGAAACTTCTCCAACCTCGGCTAATGTAGAAAGTATCAGATGATTTGTTGAAACTCAGGTCCATTGCCCATGATCTTTCCCTATCATTTGTCACAACAATCTCACTGCAATTTCTCTGAAGACCAACTGAACTTGTTAAATCTTGTGGAAGATACTGCAACAAAAGGGGTCAGATATTTTCAGCACAAACCTTTGTTTTAGTCTCATCACTAACCATCTCAACAACAGTATAGCAAATGTGATAGAACACTTTCTTCAGTCTCCTGATTCTACTAGGTACACAAAATAAGTAGCAAGCATATACAGGCCAAATCAAACCAGACTAAGCAGAATCTAAGTAACCAAACTAAAGTTCAGAATAAATTTGAGAAACCCACATTGAAGTTAACGTTTGAACCAAAGTGCCAAACTTTAGAAACATCTCTTCACTGACTAAAAGCACAGTATGCATTAAACTGTTAGCATCGTTTGGTTTACTAAGTGACTTAACCCACATTATGCAAACATAAGAAAAGCTAGAGTATATGCACCAGAGCATCATTGTGTAGATTCGAAGCTGTGTCAAGTGCAACAAAACAAGAGTGGTCTGACGATGAATCAACTTCAGTTTCCAAATTATTTTTCTTCATTTTCTTCTTTCTCACATGTTCTGCATCAGTGAAAAAACCAAACTTGTAAAACTGTTCTTGAAACAGCCTCAACAAACCAAGTAATCTTGGTCATTACAACAAGATAAAGCAGAATTAGAATTACCTTCTTCTGTTCTTAGACGCCGATGCTTCTTCCTCGAAATGTTACCTGCATTTAACATCTAAGACTAAGATAGAGATACACACAAGACAAAATCTTTCTTCTACAGTGCTAAATTTCACTCATTAGTCATTACTCAAAACCCGAATCAGACAAAGACCTTAAATTGCTTTCCCAATCACAGTTTCCTCTCACATAAAAACTTCATTTTTGCAGTTTATATCGTCAAAACAGAACATAATCAAACTCACCGGTCTTGCCCTGATCATTGTCACTGCTTGGAGTCGCTAAGCCTTGATTCTCACAGCAGCCAGGTCCTAAATCGGACAACTTTAACACCATCTCTCAAAACCCACATTACACGGTCTGTCTTCTACTCCCCGTTCCTTTCTTCTGGAAGCTTCGACAAGGAATGCAAGAACCCTAGAAATTGCTGTCTCAGGTGAAAAGACTCTTCTTTTTTTTCAGGGCAGACGCAACTTTGTTTGTTGTTCTTCTTCAGGGATCGAGTTTTAATGTTAGCATATACCAATTGTTAAAAATTCGAAAACTCGGCGCGTATACTTAGTTTAATAATACTAATGAATAGTGAAATTTGATCGATGATTTTGTGTTAAGTGTTAGTATTAAAATGTAGATGAGTTTGTTCATTGTGAGTTGTGACTGAAAAATCTTATTCTCAGTATCAAAGATATGAGATTCCAAATCCAAACTTTTTATACTTAGCAAACAAAAATGCTTCTAGTTTTAAAGGAAGGCTTGTGCAATTTACATCTTTGAATTAAACTTTATTTGTCTCTCTTTAATTACCCTACGAAGTTGGAAGAGAACTTAAGCACAAGAGTTGTGTCTTGTTCATCAATATATTCCAAAGTGAATGAATCTCCTATCTTAACGCCATTAGCCTCACAAAAGCCCTTCCAACCGGATTCCAGAGCCACAACTCCATATTTTGACAGTAGATATGCAAAGCACTTCATTTTGTGTTGACCCAAGAAAGTTACCTTCCCTAGCTTGTTGATCCCACTAGCCTTCATGAATTGACTTGGAAGAATCTGCAAAAGATTTGATCAAACATATCTCGTTTACTAATTAGAATCAAGAAAGAAGCTAACCAACCTTTGAAACAATAGTTATCTGATGCACTTACTAGTTTACAGTCTCTAACATCTTCTGGTGTGAGTGTTAATGTCACAAATCGATTTTGGATTGATGAAGATGAGTCTCTCCTCTCGTCACTGTCGTTATTGGCATTCCTGTTCTTGTTTCCTCTGCTAGGTTCTGCAGAAATCGACCCTTTCTCGCTATTTTTGCAGAACTCTCTTTGCTGGCTTCCATCACTTGTGGACTGTGTACTGAACAAACTGAGCATAGGAGTTCCGTTCTCCAAAAATGCCTCCAACGTGAACGAGTCACCGCTCTTCAAACCGTTTGATAAAGCGAACTTTTTCCAGCCCTTTCCGAGCCACATTTTTTCTTTTTTTTCCTTCAGAAGACTTGCCTCCCACTTTGTACCATCTTTGCCAACCAGAGTTATAATTCCAGGTTTGTCCAAGCCAATTTTTCTGGTGAATGACATTGGAAGATACTGAAACATCATTGAATGGATAACACAGTTGCTAAAAGTGCAATAGATATAACTTAATATACGTTCTGAAACAAGAATTGATTGATGAACTCACCTGTCTACATTTTATGAGGTTGGTATGTGTAAATGTTAAAGTCACGAATCGTTTCATGCCTGCAGGAAATGAGTTTCTCCACATGTCTCTGATCTTATTTGTTTTCATCATTTTTTCTCCACTACTAGGTGTTGAAGAAGTCAACTCTTTCTCGCTATCTTTTGAACCCTCCCTTTGCTGGCTTTCATCACTTGTGGACTGTGTACTGAACAAACTGAGCATAAGAGTTCCGTTCTCCAAAATTGCCTCCAACGTAAACGAGTCACCGCTCTTCAAACCGTTTTATAAAGCGAACTTTTTCCAGCCCTTTCCCAGACACATTATTTCTCTCTTTTCCCTCAGCAGATTTGCCTCCCACTTTGTACCATCTTTGCCAACCAGATTTATAATTCCAGGTTTGTCCAAGCCAATTTTTCTTGTGAATGACAATGGAAGATACTGAAACATAATTGAACAATTAACACAGTTAATAGATATAACTTATTGTACGTTCTGGAAAAAGAATTGATTGATGAACTCACATGTCTAAAGTTTTTAAGGCTGGTATGTTTAAGTGTTAAAGTCACAAATCGTTTCATGCCTGCAGGAACTGAGTCTCTCCTCACGGCTTTGATGTTATTCGCTTTCATCATTTTTTCTCCACCACTAGGTTTTGAAGAAATTAACTCTTTCTTGCTATCTTTTGAACACTCTCCTTGCTCGCTTCCGTCACTTGTGGACCGTGTACTGAACAAACTGAGCATAGGAGTTTTGTTCTCCACAATTGCCTCTAATGTGAATGATTCGCCAGTTTTTAAGCTGTTTGCCTTAACAAAATCATTCCAGCCCTTTCCCAAAACCATTCTTCCTGAAGCTTCCCGTTGAAGATTTGCCACCCACTTCATACCAGCTTTGCCCAACAGAGTTATCATCCCAGGTCTTTCCAAGCCATTTTCTTTTGTGAATGGCAATGGAAGACCCTGACACATATTTGAAAAGATAGCATACTTAATAAGAGTCTAAGAGATAAAACTAACTTACCCTCTAAAACAAAACATGATCAATGTACTCACCTGTCTAGACTTTATGAGGTTGTCATGTGTAAGCGTTAATGTCACAAACCGGCTTTTGCTTGGTGAAGTTGAATTTCTACATCTCATAGGCTTCTCTTTTCTCTCCAGCTGCATACAGTTTTCTTTGTTCTTCTTATTTCCTTGTGTTTCATCGTTGATAGATTCAGTAGAACAGAAACTGAGAATTGGAGTTTCCATGTTTCCAACTAGTTTGAAAACAAAGACGCCTCCTGCTTTTTTACCGTTTTCATCGCAGAAACTTCTCCAACCTTGGCTAATGTAGAAAGTATCAGATGAATTGTCGAAACTCAGGTCCATTTCCCATGATCTTTCCTTTCCATCTGTTACAATAATCTTACTGCAATTTCTCTGAAGACCAACTGAGCTTGTTAAATCTTGTGGAAGATACTGCAACACAAGGGGTCAGGCATTTTCAGCAAAAACCTTTGTTTTAGTTTCATAACTAAAACATCTTAACAAACGTATAGCAAATGTGATAGAACACAAAATACGCTTGCAGGCATAAAGGCCAAATCAAACCAAGCCAAATGCAATCAAAGCAGACCAAGCAGAATCGAAATGAAATATGATTTTACTTCAACATATATATAACAAAGTGAACCAAACTAAAAAATTTGAGAAACCCACATTGAAGTTAACGTTTGAGCCAAAGTGCCAAACTTTATAAACAGCAGTTCATTGATTAAAGCACAGTATGCAATAACTGTTGGCATCGTTTGGTTTACTGACTGACCAAACCACAGTATACAAAAGAAAAGTATAAGCACCAGAGCATCTTTGTGTAGATTCGAATTTGTGACAAGGGCAACAAAACAAGAGTGGTCTGACGATGAATCAGCTTCAGTTTCCGAATTGTTCTTCTTCATTTTCTTCTTTCTCACATGTTCTGCATCAGTGAAAAAAAAACAAACTTTATAAACCCTCTAATACTTTTCAATCAAACTGTTCTTAACACAACCTCACAAAACCAAGTAATTTGTATAGATACACACAAACACAAAGATAGAACATACCCGTGTTGTTCTGTTCATCATCTCCTTCATCTGTTCTTATACGCCGATGCTTCTTCCTCGAAATGTTACCTGTGACTAAGAGAGGTATTTGTAAAAGATACAAACAAGACTAAACCTTTCTTCAACAATGCTAAATTTCACTCCTTTTCCATAACCCGGATCAGACAAATCCCTTAAATTGCTTTCCCAATCATAATAAAAACTTCAACTTTGCAGTTTATATCGTCGAAACAAAACAGAATCAAGCTCACCGGTCTTGTGCTGATCATTGTTGCTGCTTGGAGCCGGTAAGTCTCGATTCTCACAGCATTCAGGTCCAAAATCTGACAACTTTAACATCATCTCTCGAAGCCACTTTACATGGTGCGTCTTCTACTAGTCCCTGATACTTTCTTCTCGAAGCTTCGAAACCCAGAAGGAGAAACCCTAAAAAAGACTTTTTTTGGTCAGGCCAGAGGAACAAAGAGAAAAAATACCAACTTTGTTCAGCTTCTTCTTCTGAAGAGAAAAAAGACTTATCTAGTACATAATTTTGACTATGAACAAATAAGTTATTATGTTCATTAACGACCATACCTATTAACATACATGTATAAATGGATTGTACATTGGATCAGAATAAATATATAGTGTAAAAGATACTAAATTTTTTTTTTTCAAAAAATTAGAGAATAAAAATAAGTTTAGTTTTTCTTCAAAAATTGATTTTATCATAATTGTTTATATTATATAGACCGTTCAGTGTCCATATTGTTTTTGAGCGAAGGTTGATTAAATAATTTAAATTCACTTTATATATATTTAGGCTATGAATGTTTTATAGTTTTTGCATTCCACAATTTAGTTAAATTCTAGTGAGAAAATAGAGCAATTACTAGATGTATCATCTTTTGTTTTAGAAAAAAAAGACATTAAAACGACCATTATATTCGTCTCTTCTATCATTTCTAACTATTTTTTCGTTGTGCTAAGTTGATTTTAGTTATGTTAACTTGATTTTGGGGTTTAATATGCTTTCGAATATATATTTTCTAAAATTTGATTTTACAAGATTATACTAAATAATAAGAAAATATAATCATATAACCAATAAACTCTTAATCATATCAAAAAAAATGTTTTTTATGTGAATAAACAACAATTTCTTTATAAATAAAAGTAAAAATTTGTAATCTAAGTCAATAAAATACTACAAGCGTGTATGGCACGGGTCATAGCACTAGGTTTAAAGATAAGTGAACAATCAAAACGACGCTGTGTTTGAGTTGCCCTAGCTAGGTTAGTCTGTTTTCCTCTCTTCTTCTAGGCCTCTAGCTCTATCTCATCACTCAGTAACGAAACTCTAACGCGACCAATCATGTGGAGTTCCATAGTGAAGAAAGATCCTCCTTCAAAACCTCCGACCACGGCCGGAGCCCCGGCGGCGATTCTAGGTTTGGTCGGAAACTGCAAATCCACAAAAGGGATATCTATTGCGGTTGTTGACGCCAACGCCGTCATCGAAGGAAGCTTGAACAACTTCGTAGCCGACAAATTCGTAACCGTCCCTGAAGTACTCCACGAGATCCGTGACCATGATTCTCGCCGTCGTCTCGACTTCATCACTATCGAAACAATGGAACCTTCTCCTGAATCTCTCAGTAAAGGTACATAGAAAACAGAACCATTTTCTTGTGTTTAAGACAAGAAGCATTTGTTATGTTGTATCTCTGACATTGACTATTTTTTTCTTTTTTAGTTGTGAATTTTGCTAATGCAACTGGTGACTTTGGTCTCTCTGATGTTGATCGGAAAGTGATTGCTTTGACATACACGCTAGAGGCTCAGGTTCATGGGACGAAACATCTCAGAGATGTTCCTCTGCCGATTCAAACTGTTAGGGTAAAGAGATCATTACCTGAGGAGTTACCTGGTTGGGGCTCCAATGTGGCTAACTTGGAGGAGTGGGAAGCACTAGATAATGATACCGAGGAGAAACCAAACATGTCCTCCAAGATCCTCCCGCTTCAAGACCTTGACATAAATATAACTGAAGATCAAGCAGAGGATGAACAAGAAGGTGAGATTAAGAAAATAGAGGTGAAGCTTGCGGGTAAGATGGTAGTAGAAGGAATAGATGCGTCACAAGGCGAATATGATGGTGAAGATAGTTGTGACTGGAGACCTGCGGTTAGTAGCAGTACTCATAGAAAGTTCCTTAGGAGAAAAGCTAAGTGGGAACATTACAATGCCTTGGCAGAGCAAGAAGTTCAGAAAGATCAAGAAGCTGAAAAAACTGGTAACTTCACACAGGATACAACCACTGACCTAAGGTCGTTGGAGCAAGATTCATTAAAGACTCTCCAAGAAGGGCTTGAAGAAACGAATGGTGAAGATGATGTTGAAGTTGAAGCTGAGGGGAACGAGCAAAGTTTGCCATTGAGAGCCTTATCTGAGTCCAGTGTAGCTTGTATAACAAGTGACTATGCAATGCAAAATGTTATTCTTCAAATGGGTTTGCGTTTGCTTGCACCTGGAGGAAAGCAAATTCGCCAACTAAAGAGGTAAGCCTTTACCTTCCAAGTTTCTTTAGCTGAGAAAGATGTCTTTACACTTTGATTACGTTTGGAATATCTTTAGGTGGATCTTGAGATGTCATGCTTGCTACACAGTAACTCATGAACTTGGAAGAAACTTCTGTCCCAAGTGTGGTAATGCAGGCACTCTAATTAAGGTAGCGGTTACTATAGACGAGAATGGTACCACCATAGTTGCGGGTACACCACGTATTAAACTTCAAGGGACCAAAGTAAGTAGTAGCTAAACCAAAACCACATCTATAAAGATATTGTCAATTCATTATAAATGAGTCATTTGTTATCTTTGTGAAGTTTTCGATACCAATGCCTAAAAGTGGAAGAGATGCAATCACTAAGAATCTGGTTTTACGGGAAGATCAACTTCCTCTCCATCCCAAGACCAAGAAGAAAGCAAGCAAACCGGTTAGTATATAAAAACTCGAATCGATTGCTTGAATCGCAAGGAAAACATTTTGACTTGATTATATTGTGTTGGTTTACAGGGAGATGAGTACTTTGTATCAGACGATGTGTTCATGAACCATCACAGCAATAAAAAGGCACCATTGCAGCCTCCTGTGAGAGAAACTATGGCGATTTTAAGACAGAAACGGAACCCTAACGACAACCATTACTCTCGTTCTATGCACTGATTCTTTGTGTTTTGCCGAAAAAACAAGCATCACCCATTACTTTACAATGATGCCAAATGATTTTGTTTCTTTAACATTGTTTTTTCTTTTATTGTTGACGAAGATGAAATACAATTCATTATATAGACAAATGTATATGTATGTAGAACCTGTGATGCATGTGATACCTGGAGACAACATTTGAGAAACCTTGATAAAGTACTAATTAACATACATTTGGTCTGCCTAGTTTGAGTAGAACTTAAATACATGGTTTGTATTATTTACTTTGGGAATGAATTCCAAAATAAAAGACTGTCCTAACATCACACCATTGGCCTCACAAAAACCTTTCCAACCATTTCCCATAACGACAGTTCCATCTCTTGACAGTAAATATGCAAACCACTTCATACCGCCTCGACCCAACAAAGTTATCTGTCCAGGCTTGTTGATGCCGTTAACTCTCATGAATTGACTTGGAAGATGCTGCGAGAAATTTGAACAGAAACATCTCATTACCAATTGAAATTCAAGAGATAACCTCTAAAGCAAAGAGGTGTTTTAATAAGCTTACCAAGTTACCATCTCTGACATCTTCAGGTGCAAGTGTTAATGTAAGGAATCGGTTTTGGATATCTGAAGATGAATCTCGCTTTCTAGGACAATACGTTCTTTTCTTCAACTTCGGTGAGCTACTACTCTCTTCTCTGATGTTCTGTACTTCCCTGGTCTTGTGTCCACTGCTAGCATCTGTGAAACAAGAGACATTGCTAGACTCTATATGGAGCAACTTAAGAATAGGAGATGCGTCTTCCCAGATTGACTCTAACGTGATGGAATCGCCTGTCTTTAAGCCGTTTTTTTTAGCAATATCTTTCCAGCCTTTTCCCAAACTCAATCTTCCTCTTCTTTCCAGTAGAAGACTTACCAGCCACTTCACACCATCTTTACCTAACATAGCTATCTCTCCGGGCTTATTCATACCATTCTCCGTCATGAATTCCAGTGGAAGACGCTAGAAAAGATATGAACAAAGAATAAAATATGAGACCCTTTCGGTATGTGACGTAAAGAACAATAGTTTATTGATTAACTTACCAATCTACCTTGTCGGAGACTGTCAGGTGTGATTGTTAATGTAACATATCGGTTTTGGCTTGGTGAAATTGAAGCTATACATCTGAGATGATTCTTCTCTCTTTCGCATGAGCTGCTCACCTCTATGTTGTTTTCCTCTCTGCTGTTTTCATCTTTGTTGTTGTCATATTCACTTATCTTTCTGACGTGGCTAGGCTTTATGGGAAGAGACTCTTTCACTGCTAAGCTCTATGGAATAATAATATAACCAACGTGAAAGAACAATTAGGTTAGGTTCATGAATTAATATGAAAGAGTAATGAACCAAACAGAGCCAAACCAAATAAATCAAACAAAAAATCAAAAAGAAGGTTTTGCTTCAGCAAATAACCAAACTGAAGTAAGCAGACAAAGCTCATAGAGTTAAACAAGATGTTACAATCAACGAAAACAAGATTCATGTTGATTTGATTTTTAACTTCAACAGAACTTGACTTAACTAAACAAACACTAAAATGTCCATCCCTATAGAAACAACAGTTCACTCAAGCCCATGTATTTTAATCATTTCCTTATGGGACCAAAATCTCTACCCCTAGAAAGAATAGTTCAATTAGAGAAGGTATGAAATTTCAGTTTATGCAGAAGTAAAATAAACTGAGATTTTTTAACACACCAGTGCATTTGCGTGTAGACTCGAAGTTGTGACAAAACGAGAGTGATCTGATGAATTATCTTCTTGTGTTTCTGGATTGTTCTTCTTCACTATCTTACTCGGACACTCTGTATCAAAAATACCCCACATGTTAAGACCTCAGATACTTTCTTTTTAATCACTTTGTCAAAAAAGTTTACCAAAGGAACTAATTATGGACTACAATAAAACAGAAGAGAACTGAATATACCAAAATTGCCATGATCATCACCATCATATGATGAAAAGCCTGCTTCTTGACTTAAGTGCGGATGCATTTTCATCGAAATGTTACCTGTATCAGAAAAAGAAACCTCATATTCAGTCTATGTTTAATCTATCAACTTTTGATTAAAGCTTCTTTCCAGATTAACTCCAGTTTGCAGGTTAAATATTATCAAACTTACCGATTCTGTCATGATCATTGTTGCTGCTTGGAGTCGTCACATCTCGAATACCAAAACAATTGTGTCCCAAATCTGAGATATGTAACATATTATCTCCTTGGTGTCTGAAAACGAAGGCCTCACGGGTTTGAAGATCATGAGCACTCAGGCTAATTGTATTACATGGAAATGTTAATGCCATGAACTGGTTTTGGATTGTTGTACTTGATTCTCTACATCTAGGAGGATACATTTTGCTCTCTTCTCTGTTGTTATCTGCTTTTTTAGTCTTGTTTCCACTGTTAGGTTCTATGGTCAGAGACTCTTTAGAAAATCCACTTTCCCCTCTACCACTGCTAGACTCTATACGAAGCAACTTGAGAATAGGAGTTGCGTTTTCCCATATTAACTCCAACGTGATGGAATCATCCGTCTTTAAACCATTTGCTTTAGCAAATTCTTTCCAGCCTTTTCCCAAACTCATTCTTCCTCTTTTTTCTAGTAGAAGACTTGCTAGCCACTTTGCACCATCTTTACCTAAAAGAGTTATCTCCCCGGGCTTGTTCATGCTATTCTCCGTCATGAATTGCAATGGAATACGCTACAAAATATATGAACAGAGAATGAACTTTTTAAAAACACCTTCCTAAGGGATAAAATTGAACAAGAGTTAATTGTTGAACTTACTAGTCTACCATGTTTGAGACAGTCAGGTGTGATTTTTAATGTGAGAATGTGGTTTTGGCTTGGTGAAATTGAATCCATACATCTCATATGATGATTCTCTCTCTCCCATGAGCTTCTCTCATCTTTGGTGTTGTCCTCTTTGTTGTTGTCATCTTTAATGATCTTTTCTTTGCTACTAGGCTCTATGGGAAAAGACTTTTTCTTGCTTGCATCTAAACACTCTTCTCCTACTCTTGTCTCAGTGTTGTACTCTTCAGGGCACAAACTTAGCACAGGAGTAGTGTCTTCCCAATATAACCTGAGTGTAACAGATTCACCTGTCTTTAAGCCGTTTGCTTTAACAAAACTTTTCCAGCCATCTCCCAAAGTCATTCTTCCTCTATTGCTTTCCGAGAGAAGATTTGCTAGCCACTTTGAACCATCTTTACCCAACAAATATATCTTCCCAGGCTTGTTTATCCCATTCTCCCTCGTGAATTGCATTGGAAGACACTATAGATGATTTAAACTAATAGTCAAAAACCAATAAAAAGTAGAATGAAGGAAACTAACATGTACAAGTGCTATAGATGATGACCTTACCAGTCTACAATGTCTACCATCAACTGGTGCAAGTCTAAATGTTACAAACTGCTTCTGACTCGACGAATACGATGAAAAGATCTGTCGCGGACTCTTGCTACATTTCCTAGTAAGACCATTTGAGCTAGTGAAATCTTGTGGAAGATACTGCAAACACCAGTTTCCAAAGTATCATAATTAAAAAGCATATCAACTCAATGATAAAATAGCCAACATGAAAGAACACTTGGGTTTAGCTTCATGATTCTATATGAAACAAGTCTAAGGGTGGGATAATAAACCATATCAGATCATACCAATGTATCTCTTTGTTGGCTTGAAGCAGTGACATGGGCAACAAGACAAGAGTAATCTGCTGCTGTTTCATGATTGTTCTGCTTCAGTTTCTTGTTTCTTTGAAACTCTGTATTATCAGTAACACCCAAAAATGTTAAACCTTTTAACATTGCATTCAAAAAAAAAAAAAATGTTAAACCTTTGGAAGCTTTAATTTTTGAAGATGAAGCTGTTCTTGAAACAAATCCCATAGGCATCAAAGCTAGTATAAAAATCCCTAAAATTGCTCTAAAATTTGCAGTTGTTCCTTACTTTACAGATTTAAATCGAATTATTCGGATTGGTCTCAATGTTTAAAGACAATTCGTAGAATAAACACGGATTGATACTTACCGATGTTGTTGTCTTGATGATCTGCGACCTGAAACATCATATCTCCTTCTGGGTTGATTGGTGAGCCCAGAATTAGTGAATTTTGAGACGATGAACAGTCAAATCTTTAAGGAGAGTTGCAACTATTTTTTCTCCAACACAAGTTTACTTTTTATTTTTATTTTTATTTTAGGCAATTATTGATATAAAACAGTTCAATATTGAAAATTTTTATAAGAGAAATTTAACAAGTTTAACACTGTTCAAATATATTCCTACCAAAAAAAAACAATGTTCAAATATAACTGAATTAACTCTGATGGTCATGCATAACTTTAAATAAAAATAACATGCATAACTTTAAAAGTTGGTCATTACCAATCAGATTTTAACAGTAAAAGTTTTTACAGCCAAAGCATTTACAGCCAAATTCTCTGCAGCTAAAATTTTAAAGTTAAAGTCTCTACAACCACAAGTAACAATCGTTACCAATCGACCTCTTTATCTTTGGTCGTTATTAGAATGACACAATACTCATATACAAAGTCTATAAAACCTAAACTTAAAAAATGGCTAATGGCTATACAGAAAAATAATCAAAAGATAATGTTTATTTTAATTATATTTTATTAATTTTATAAATAAAAATATCTGAAAATCTTAATATAACTTTATAATAATACATAAAAATACAAGTTATGTAAAAAAAATTTCAAAACTATAATAGATTTTTAAAACCTAGATATTTAAAATTTAAGAACTTAAAAATGAAAAATTATTGTTAAAAACATAATCAATCATTACTAGTCTCACTAAAGTTTTTTTTTTTTCATTTAATCACCATTTTAAAATAATTAATTTTAATTTTAATATAAATTATATATATATATAAATCATAGAAAAATAATAATAATTTTTTTTATTATGATATCCAATATACAAATATGTCATAACGTAAAAAATATATGTTATTTCTAGCTACTCGTAGATCTATAAATATGTTGTGTAACAACAGATTTTTGGAAACAAATAACAAAAGTGTCACTAGATAAATAAATTTGCCATAATTTACACAAAAAAAATTTCAACGTATGTCATTTTAGAAATTCTTTAAGAAAACTTAAACAAATCTATTATCAAACGATAGATTTTTGGTTGAATAAAAAAATCTGTCATAACCTTAAACAAATCTGTTATCACTAGTCGTCAACCTAGTAACTATATTTTCGTAAAAAAATCTGATGTGTCATCACATGAGAAAACATCCTTATTCTTTTATTGTATTGACAAGGATCAAGTAACATATGATTTTGGTTTGAGTTTCTAAATTAATAAAAAAAACTGTTAATTAACCAATAAATTCTCCCTCTTATACTTTTGAAATGGTTTAGTTTGGGATTCAAAGACTCAAAGTCAGTTATAATATCTTATTGGTCAACCATAAATTTGAACACCAAAATCTCGTTTGACCAAAATTCTAATTAATTAGTTCATTCCTGCATGGTTGCGCCTAAATCTAATTAATACTATAATTCAGTATTATTTTATTTTTATTTTAAATTTAAATTCAGTATTATTTATTCAATATTATCACCATAAAAAAAATTTTCCACCAAAAAAAACTATAAATACTACAAATTGATGCTTTTATTTGAACAATTACTTTCAATCCGAAATATGAATCATCTAATATTTTTCATGTTAGTTACTGCATTTTATTTTAGCATAAATGAAGCTTGTGTTTTTTAATGAGATAATGTTTTACAAACAACCTCGGTGTCGGTAGATTTCTCAAATATCATTGCCGTACTGGTAAACACAATTTACGAATCCGATACGATACAAGGATACAACGAGGTTTAATTTCAATGATTTAGGAAACAATACAACATGTTGGATATGTCTTCTTAAGCACGGACTTAACATGAGGTTTTCTAGTTAGGTTGAAGCATATTGTCCTCCACGGTTAAATAATCCTCAATGTGGTCAACGACTTGAATATATTGCCAAATTAGAGGCAATATATTTTTGAAAGAATAATTCTCCACCAGTGTTTTATTTTTCCTAATATTACTACGTAATTTTTCGGGTGTGTCAAATTATGCTCTATTTTCATATATCTTTCTTATTTGAATCAAGATCTTTGGTGCACACACAAAAAAGACTAGAAAAAAAATTAAGAGTAATAAGAATATAGGGGAATGCTCGTTTTAAATGTAGCCTCTGATTTTTGTTTATTCTTAGTGAAAATATTGTTAAGCGCTAGTCGGGCTTTCGAGGTCGGCCTAGCACATAAAAGAATATCAAAAATCAAACGAAGATAAATTGGAGACTAATTTTAGAGTATTTTATTAAATTTAATAAAACCAATAAATATAATATATTAGTTATATGTATAATTTGATTTCTGTTCATGAAAAAATACAATATAAAATACAAAAGGATAATATTGGTTTCAAAATTATAGTAAATAAATGATATTGGTTTAGAAATTGAATTTGTAGAGAAAAAAACTTGTCGAACCTTTTCTTTTTTGGAAAGCATATTGCGGGAATTTTTTTGTGAGGATTTTTTGCGAAAAAATTTTGTCAACAATTTTTTTGCGGGAATAATTTTGGAGGAAATATTATTTTCTCATCATGGAATATCACTAAAAGAAATATAATTTAGTCATAATGTAGCTAGAAGAAAGTACTTTTGAAAATGGACAATAAAATAGGTTATTTTTGAGAAAGTACTTTTGAAAATGGACAGTAAAATATGTTATTTTTGAAAAATGTACGAAAATGGTCTTTTTGCAAAGTTTTATCAGTATATTAGAAATATGTCTTTTATACCATAACAAAAGAAGAACTCAAATCTATTTTTGGTTCAATTCACTAAGCTTTTATTTGCTTAGTTTTGGTCTTTTGGATAAGTAACTTGCAATACTCGGCTTCTACGTACCGACCAATGAAGATGAATATGCTAACCGAATATCAATGAAAAGCTCAATGTGAGCAGAGTGGTGGATGTCCGGATGATCCCGGGTCATAAATCAGATTTATGACTCATAATATATTTTCATTTTATTAAAAAAAATTATTATCAAAATAATATTTATCAAAACTAAGGCGTAAAATATTTTAAAAAACACCAATGATATTTATTTTATGTCAGTAGAAATTTATAAAAAAAATATTTATCAATATTTACAATTTAAACTGTAAATACCAATATTAGATGATAAAAAAATATTACTTACCAAAATAAAAATATTATGTACCCATGTATTAATGGTGCCCTATAAATTAATATATGATACACCTATCGTGTGGGTATGCCACTGAATGTGCGTATGTGCCCTAATAAGAGTTCTCACCAGCCAAATTTGTTATGTTTTCTCTTATATGTATAAATTAACAAAATAATATAATCTTTGTAGTTTGAGTTAAATCCATGGATTGTAAATGCATAGATAGAAGACAACAAAATATTATTCAAAAAAATACATAGAAGACAAAAATAGAAGATAAGTCCGTAGAAAATTCAAATGCGATGGCCACATACATGCATGGTGGCTAATAAAAGTCATACGTAGCCCAATTTAATGAAGTAGGACACTTGGATCATGTAGAATTGTAACTGAACATGATGATGATGGCCAACTAAATTCAGAGAAACGTAAGCATTACAATTTACAAACTCATCTCAAACATACCAAAAAAATATATAAACGTATGATTAGTAGATGTGTGCATGCATGGACGCATATATGTGTTTAGACATCAAAAATAATACAAAATCCAATTAGAAATCTACAAGGATATCTGAATTTATCATTTGAATGTTACAAAACTTGATACATGGTAAAGAAGTCACCGACGAGAGCATAAGAACCAGATGAAACATACATCGATTTTATTCAGAGCAAATGATTATTTATATATTGATTATTATTTGGTTTTGTTTTTGCTCCTATAGATGCATTGACTAACATTTTCATTCATGGACAGAAAATGACATTGTAGTTTGTTCCGGAGGTGCAAGTGAATAGACTTGTAGGATCATCTTTAGGGTAACTATAGGCATCAGGACAACGTTGCTTGAAGAACATAGAGAGTGGTGTTGGTCCACAATTACCGGAGTTGCAACAATGTTCCTCCGTCTTAAACACCGGACACGGTCCGTTGCAAGCACCATCCATTCTTAGTTGGCCAGGACATTGTCCTATGATATCTCCTGTACACCTATCCAATGGATGGATACAAAAATGGTTATTTCACACAAAACAAAAATATAATATATATATGCTTAGTTATTGTTATGTTTTTTTTTTTTGTTCTGAATGTAATGTTAAATTATATTCAAAGAAAAAATAACGTTTTTCGAATGTATTGTTATGTTTTTGATTTACCTAATAACACGACTACATTGTCCAGATGCAGAACTAAACTCCATTGGAATATTGAACCCATCGATCACCGAGATATCGATGAAATCTTGGTTTGCGTATTGTTTGAGAGCGTATTCGGCCAAAGTATTCGGTGCTCTTCCATAAGATTTGCATTCAAGGAGACCATTACAGTCTCCAGTTTGGCATCCACCTCTTCCAGAGGCATCAAAATTACAATTGGTACGACCCCAAATCCGAGCTTGGATGGTCCCTGGATCACTAACAACGATCCATATATCGCCTCGGTTGAGCCGCTTCCCACCACCAGGTTTTCCTGGCGCATATGCGGCCGCCCAAACAACATATGGACAATTGTTCCTCACTTGGAACGAAGCTGCTTCTGCTGTGATCACAAAGTAAATGGTCACAAATGCAAAGAAAAAGAGTATGGGGAGGGTTTTGTGATAAGCCATTTTTTGAAGTACTTTGTGGAGCTTGCTTCTTTGCAAGATGCTGATCTTGTGTTTATATGGACATGTCAACCAAGATTTAATATTGTAATTTAGTAGATAAGGATTATATGGTGGAAAATTTATTGATTTGCCATGAAATAATATTTGGAAGCCATCGTAATTAATAAGTTGGATATATCTATATATATATATATAAGAGATTAAGCAACAAAGAGTTGTCATATTTAGAAAATCATTATAAAGTTACAAAAAAATTGAGATGTGTGTTTGTGTATATGGACTTCGTGCGTGTGAGTGAATAGTGAGTAATCACATCTAAGCGTATACAAAAACAAAACATGTTCAATATATTAGATTCATACGTAATATTTTTCGAACACTAACCGAAGTAGTCTTATAAATTAAAATTTTGAAATCTTACCAAGAGCATGTCCAATGGTGGTATGTTATTAATTTTTTAGTAATAAATTATGTAATTTTTTAAAATAAGAGTTTTTTGAAGATAATTAAAATTATCTACCTCCAATGGTAAAACTCTTAATTGGAGTTCTTAAAAAATAAAAATTTAAAAACTAAAATTTTATGAAACATGAAAATTATTAATTTGTAACACCAATAATATAAAAACATAACAAAAACATTTAGTACAAATCATAATTTAATTGTTGCCAAATATTATCAACCATATCAGACAAGAGATGAAATTGTTTCGTTGCCTGAGAGAACGAGAGAAACATGGAGAGTTTTTTTTTTGTTTTGGTCGGAAGAAAAATATAATTTCAAAAACACCCATTTTAAAATACCACTTTTTAAAAATACCACATTTTCAAAATTTATCAAAAAACCACTAAAAATGTTGAAATTTATCCAAATATGTGTGTAAACCTTATAAATATACACAAATCACTTTTTTATATGTATAAAATTTGATATATCTTTCATAAATAGCGTAAAGATAATTTATAAATTTTTTAAAAAAATCTTATAAACCTTTTAAAAACCTTATAAAACTTGTATAAATGATTTAAAACATTTTAAAAAACATTATAAAATATTTGTATCGAAACATTATAAGACATTATAAACCTTTTAAAATCTAATGATTGTTTGGAGCAATTGTTTTTTTCTTTTTTTTTTCTTAAACTTTCTAGTAGTGACACGTGTCCCTAACAAACTACTTAAAAACTTCTTACCTAAGAGATATATCTAAGCTTAATATTGATTATTGATTTATTTTTTCTCCTTTTATTTCTAAGATACAAGTTAAAAAACTTGCATTGGAGATGGTCTTCAAGAGCATTCAAGAGCAGTTCTATCGTTTATAAACCATGATAGTTTCTCAAAAACATAAATTTATATTATTTTAATTATAATTTTTGTTTTGTTTTTTTTTTAATTGTTTAATTGTTGTATATGTAACATGTGTCCCAAAAAAAGATGAGAGCCGTATCTATCATTCCTCATTTGAGATACAATCTCTGCCATGGATCTTTGATCACTAAAATATACAACAATTATATTAGTATATGCAAAACTTGAGATAGAAAAAGACATGGGAATGATCGATTACTAATGAATCAGCAAAGATACATTCAAGAGTTTCTACTGACTTTGGAGTATGTACCAACTCCATGAGCGGAGAACCTTAACCTGAACTCTCTAATATAGCCTCAGATTTCGGAAAAATGTGAACGAAGAAGCATACATGGGTATGTATTGGGTTGTATTTGCGAGTAAATGGTATAAAATGTGTTGATCAAATCAAGTACATGGAGGTGTATATAGAACTTTATTAGGGTTTGGAATGTTATGGATTGCATTTGAATATATTGAGAGGGGGAGTTTAAAATGAAATTTTGAACTAGTCCGATCCAACACTAAGATTCATATATATGTAAGCTAATTCTGTATCTTAAAAACTGTTTAAAATTTTCTTATAATTACCTTTTTAATATTTTCATTCACTACTAAGTTTAAATTATACATACCCAAACACGAGATTATTGTATAGGGAAAATGTCATTTGATACATCAATATTTAAATTTAGGCAAAACTGATTATGAACTTTGTGGAAGCCAATTTAATACATCAAGTTCTGTTGACTAGCCGTTTTTGGCTCCATCAACGATATTTGGTGTGTTAAACGGATAATCAACTTAATTTGACGTATTAAATGGCCTTCCACAAAATTCACGGTTTACATTGTCTAAATTTGAAAGTTTATGTATTTTACCAAAATTTGAAAAGACTCTAATCGAATCATGTGGGTAAATAAAAAGTAAAAAACATGCCTTTTGATTATTTTAACAAAGTTCCCAAAATGTATACTATGAAATCAACCTTAATTTTACTAGTATACATTTTAATGTCATTTGTACATGTGCAGCAAATACCTTTTGCAAGAACATTTTCGGTTAAAATTTAAAAATATATTTTTTTAACATCGATTAAATTGAAGATATTTTAAAACATGAGAAATTCTCATTAATACGACGTGGATATTATTTTACAGAAAAATGTATAATTTATTATTGAGAAATTGATACAAATAACTTTTTATGATACTCTCTTTTAAAAATACCCTCTTTTAAAAATACTCTTTTTTGTCATTTTCAGTTTTGCCCTCTCTTAAGTTTTAATGACCATTTTACCTATAGTTGAAAAAATATTCTTTCTCAAAGGAATATTCCTTCCAAAAAATTCCCCTTTTCCCGCCAAAATTTTCCCGCAAAAAAAAATCCGAAAAAAATTTTCCCGCCAAATTTTTTTTCATATTAGTGATTTTACTACTAATAACACCGAGACAACAAAATAACAAACACTTAACAACTAGTTATAGAGTACAAACTTGCCGATTTGTCCGATCACTAATCCACAAACACACCAGGTCCAAAAATGCTAGTGCGGCTGCTATCCAATTAAGCATAGGCTCTTTTTGTTCTAACATAGACTCAGCGTGTTGACGCGATGTAGGAACGGGAACATGTATTTCTCCACAAATTTCCTCGAGACCATTTAAGTTTTGACTTCCAAACTTGTGTACTCCATGGCAGCAATCCTTGTAAATGATTGTGGGAGAATTTGATGTTTGATAGATATGAGAAATTCCAGAGACTTTGAGATTATCAAACAAGAAAATTTATTTAGTGAGAGGTCTATCGTCTCGAGCTTTGTAATATTCGCCAACGTTGATGGGATTTTTCCTGTGAATCCATTGCCTGACAAGTTGAGAAGACACAATTCGCTCATCTATTTATGGTTTTGAATGATGAGAATGGAGTTTTCTTCGATAAAGGGCATCATTTTATTATAATCATCAACAACTATTTCCATGAGTTCTCTAGTTTTTTTATCCACATATTAGCTTTAATTTGATCAGCTAGTTTATGTTGTGTTTAAGCTGTTTAAGATGGATACTTAATTAGTTAGCAGCCCATTTCAATAATTATTTTAGGCCTCGATAAATCACAAATTGTTAAATTTTTTGGGTAAAGAAAATTTGTTTTTTTCTTTTCTTTCGGGCTTTTTAAATTATATTTGGTTTAAAATTATGGGCCAAGGACTTTTCCCTATGATACAATATAAGTTTTGTTACTAAACTGATAATAAATTGATTTTTAAAGGTTGCAATAGTAAACAATTATTTAAAATCATTTACTTCACATAAGATGTAATTCAACATTTGATTTGGAAAGTCCATTATAATACATTATTTTTCTTTTGATTTGGTACCACAAGTATTTTGATTCTGATTTTGATTATTCTTCAAGTGATTCATCAAAAATTTACTTAACTCCAAAATATTTAGGAAGTCTCAAATAGTGACAATTCTGAACACTTTTATCGTATTATTTTTATATTAAAATAATTATATGTTTAAATGAAAATACAGTAATATAATAAAATGTACGAGATATTCTATATAAAATATTTTCAGTTATAATATCCAAAATAATTGCTATAATAACTTAATATGTAAACCCAAACTTGTTTGGAAATATGATAAATAATAAAAATTTGTTGACCAAAACTATAGTAAAAATTTCTGTTATGGAAAACTCATTACACAATTTTGACTACATAACTCGGAATATATCTAATAAAATTTTGTTGACCAAAATTATAGCAAAAATTTCTGTTATGGAAAACTCATTACACAATTTTGACTACATAACTCGGAATATATATCTAATAAAATTTTGTTGACCAAAATTATAGCAAAAATTTCTGTTATGGAAAACTCATTATACAATTTTCATTTTATAACTTGGAATATATATATCTACTAAAATTTTGTTGACCAAAATTATAGTAAAAATTTCTGTTATGGAAAACTCATTACACAATTTTGATTTCATAACTTGGAATATATATATATATATATATATATACATATATATATATAGATATGTATATGTATAAGTATATGTATATATATATACTAAGATACACACCCAAGACAACCAAAATAAGCTTCCTGAATAACAAAATATTAGAAAAAAATCAAAGGTAAATATACATCTATTTTAGTTTTGTTATATTCTATTTACATATACTTTTGGGCATTCTAAAAAACATTTTTTAAGTTTTTATATATGCTATGTATATATTCATATATATGTCTCTAATACAAGATTTTCAAATAGTGATTTTGAACCTTACTTTCCTTTACATTTTTTTTTACGACTATTCAGAAAAATGACAACCAAGAAAATTCTCTCTCTTTTAATGGTCATTGCCCTGATCCTTATGCCCATGGTTGCAGGTAACATATTTATTTGTTTGCGGTTATATTGTATGAAAACCAAAAAATATGTGGGTGGAGTTAAAATTCATTTAAAACATTCAAAATATTTTTTAAGTGGGTGGACTTAAAAACCATTTAAAGAAGCATGTCGAATTATTATCTTTGACTATCTTTTGTTACTTTTTTATTACCATGTATTTAAAATGTTGTTAATGTAAATGATCCAAATAGGTGATCAACTTCAAGCTACATGCCGTATTGCGGGGGCTTGTCAAGGCGAAAAGGCATGCATTGCAAGGTGTGCAGCCTTGGGTACCACGAGAGACGGTGTTTGTACCAAATTCTTAGGTGATTTGTATTGTTGCTGCTGGGATTGATTTCTAATTTAATATGTACTCTATATTCATAACTCAAACAATATGTATTTGCATCAGATATGAATAAAAGTATGTGTTGACCCAAAAAAAATATGATCTCATCCTAGCTAGTCCTATGCACAATCTAATAAATAAAGAAAAAAACTGTTGATGTGTAAACTTAAGAATCAAAGGATGAGTTTCTCTAGGCAAGTAATCGAAGTCTCTTTATTATTAACGAGTCCAAATTAGGCTATTAACAAGATGAATACAAGATTAGATCGTCGACCTCAAACAAAGATGGTCGAGGCCGAACTTGAATGAACTAGTTAAATTTAACGAGAGAATAACTCTACAAGATTCTGCTAACACAACCATTTCTTCGTCCTTTGTAATACTTTTGGAATGTTATTTATATGCCTTTTATGGGTATCGTATTCTCCATATTTATAGGAGAATGTGGGTGGTTGGCTCAGCATAATGATGGGATTACCCTTCCTTTTTCCCAAGGCGTCGGGCCGGTCAAGTAGGCTTTTCCTATTGGCTTTGGAAAGAGTTGTGGGTGGGATCCAGAACATGGGTGAAAAAATATGTGTTGAAGTGATTCATTAAAAATTTGTCTGATTACTAAATATTTAGGAAGTCTCAAATACTGACCATTTTGAACACTTTCATCGTATTATTTATATATTAAAATAATTATATGTTTCAAATAAAAATACAATAATATCATAAAACCTACATGATACTCTATATACAATACTTTCAGTTATAATATACAAAACATTTGCTGTGAATTTATATTTTAGTACGTATAAAGTAATAACTTAATATGTAAACCCAAATTTATTTGGAAATATGAAATTTTGTTGACCAAAATTATAGTAAAAATTTTGGTTATGGAAAACTCTTTACACAATTTTGATTTCATAACTTGGAATATATAAATTTTGTTGACCAAAATCATAGTAAAACCTTCTGTTATGGAAAACTCATTACACAATTTTCATATCATAACTTGGTATATATATATATATATGTATATATTTATATGTATATATAGATACTAAGATACACACTCGAGACAACTAAAATAAATTTTCCTGCGTAACAAAATATTAGAAAAAAAGAAAGGTAAATACATTTGTTTTTGTTTTCTTATGATATGTATATATATTTGTTATATTCTAATTACATATATTTTTGGGCATTCCGAAAAACAATTTTTAAGTTTTATATATTCTATGTATATATAAATATATATGTCTCTAATACAAGATTTTCAAATAGTGATTTTTAACCTTACATTTCTTTACAAAAATTTTTAAGTGGGAGGTGTTAAATTTAAATTATTATAAATAAGCATCTTGAATTATTATTTTTGAATATCTTTTGTTAATTTTTGATTACCATGTATTTAAATTGTTGTTAATGTTAATGATCCAAATAGGTGATCAACTTCAAGCTACATGTCGTATTGCGGGGGCTTGTCAAGGCGAAAAGGCATGCATTGCAAGGTGTGCAGCCTTGGGTACCACTAGAGGTGGTGTTTGTACCAAATTCTTAGGTGATTTGTATTGTTGCTGCTGGGATTGATTCCTAATTTAATATGTACTCTATATTCATAACTCAAACTATATGTATTCGCATCATATATGAATAAAAGTATGTGTTTGACAAAAAAAATTATGATTTTATCCTAGCTAGTCCTATGCACAATCTAAGAAATAAAACAAATATTGTTGATGTGTAAAGTTAAGAATCAAAGGTTGAGTTTCTCTAGGCAAGTAATCAAAGTCTCTTTATTATCAACGAGTCCAAACTTAGGCTATTAACAGGATGAATATAAGACTAGATCATCAACCTCAAAAAAAGATGACCGAGACTGAACTTAAATGAAAATAGACTAAATGAAACTAGACTAGCTAAATTCGATGAGAGAATAACTCGATGAGATTCTGCTTACACATTAATTTCTCTGTCTTTTTTACTACGTTTGGAATGTTTTCAGATGCCTTTGGGTATCGTCTTCTCCATAATTATAGGAGATTGTGGGCACAGTTGGTTCGGCAAAATGACAGGATTACCTTTCCTCTTTCTCAAAGTGTCGGGCCGGTCAAGTGGGCTTTTCCTATTGGTCTTAAAAATAATTGTGGGCCGGATCCAGAATAGGGGTGAAAACCCACCCTAGCAAAAACAATAAAAAAAACATCCAAAAATCAAATGTACTATTATTCATTATACAAATACAATAGAATGAATATTTTATCAAAAGTATAGTAGTAGAAGTATAGTTACAATAATCAATTTTTTTCCTGGTCAAATGGAAAAAGGTCTCAAACAATTAATCCTAATAAAAATTTTGGGGCAAAATAGTTTTTTTTTTTCTTTTTTTTCTTTCTAACACCTAGCTTTTGGGTTTAGTCCATTTCATGTTATCTATGGCTTGGGGCCTCATTCTCCCACTTGATCTAATGACATTATACGGCACACAATCAGGCAAAATAATATTATTTAGTCTTATCTACTTTTCTATATATATGGAGTAGACCATTGTAAGCTCAGTTTTGCATCTGAAAAAATCTATAAAAATTGTTTGTAAACTAACCAATGTATCAGGTACAAGTGCTAATGTCACATATCAGTTTTGAATTAGTGAAGATGCTCATTACACCTCTCCTCTAAGTTGTTCTTGTATTTCTAAGTTTTATTTCCATTGCTCAGGTTATGTTGAAATAGACTTTTCCTCTTCGCTAGCATTTGAACAACACTCTCCTTGTTGTCTTTTATCACTTGTGGACTCTACTATACTGAACAAACTGAGCATAGGAGTTGCATCTTCCCAAATTGACTCCAACGTGAAAGATACACCAATCTCTAACCCATTTGCTATTGCAAACTCTCTCCAGCCCTTTCCCAAACTCATTCTCCCTCTGCTTTCTTGTAGAAGATTTGCAATCCACTTTGTACCATCTTTTCCCAACAAAGTCATTGTCCCAGGTTTGTTCATATTATTTTCCCTCATGAATGATAATGGAAGACCCTGAAAAAGATTCAAATGGAGGAGGATATAACTAACTAACCTTCTAAAACACGATTCGATTGATGAACTCACCAGTCTATTGTTGTTGAGGCTGTCATGTGTAAGTGTTAGTGTCACAAATTTGTTTGGGATTCTGTATTCCTTACAGAACAAACTGAGCACAGGAGTTGCATTTTCCCATTTTAACTCCATTGTGAAGGACTCACCTATCTTCAATCCATTTGCTTTAGAAAAATCTTTCATACCTTTTCCCAAACTCATTCTTCCCGAGCTTTCCCGTAGAAGATTTACCGCCCACCTTACACCATCTTTTCCCAACAAAGTTACCATCCTTGGGTTGTTCATGCCATTTTCCCGCACAAACGGCAATGGAAGATACTGGAAAATATTGAGTAAAGAATTAAAATAAATACACTTCTGTTTTGAAACAAAACTATCAAGAGTTTGATGAACTCACCAGTCTACTGCTTTTAAGGCTATCATTTGTAAGTGTCAAAGTCACAAATCTATTATGGTTTGGTGAAGTTGAATCCCTATAACTCTGACCACTGTTCTTGTCTCCTTGTGTTATTCTTTCATTGTCAGATTGTGTAGGCCAAACACTGAGCAAAGGCGTATCCCCGTTATTCATTAGCTTGAACGTGAAAACACTTCCTTCATTTTTGCCGTTTTCGTCGCAGAAATGCTTCCAACCTCGGCTTATGTAACAAGTATCAGATACCTTGTTGAACCGCAGGTCCATTGCCCATGATCTTTCCTCTTCATCTTTCAAAACAATCTTGCAGCTTTTTCTTTTAAGATCATTACAGCTTGTAAAATCTTGTGGAAGATACTGCAAATAAAAGAAAGGGTTCATGCTTTTTCACCATTTCCTCATGATACCAATGGTTCCAAAATGAACTAGACTGAACAATATGCTAAAACAGAAGCACCCAGCTCTATGAAAAGATTTGACTCAAGACTCATTTGCATATCACTTAGACAACAAAAGGGGTTAAGACATCTCTTTATTAGACCAAGCTGTAGAACACTTTGTCTAGTTTCATGACTAACAAACAAATCAAGATGCCCACATCTAAAAACAATAGGAGGATTAATAAAAAAACTCACCAGTGCATCTGTTTCTAGACTTGAAGCAGTGACATGGGCAACAAAACAAGAGTAATCTGGTTCTGTTTCAAGATTGTTCTGCTTCAGTTTCTTGTTTCTTTGAAACTCTGTTTCAGAAACACACAAAAATGTAAAACCTTTGATGCTCTAATTTTCAATATGTAGCTATTCTTTAAACAAATCAAGTAATACAGAGGAGAACCAATATACACTAAATTGCTTTAAAATCTCTAAAATTACTTCAAAATTTGCAGTTGTTCTTTACTTTAAAGATTTAAATCGAATTATCAATTAATTGATTGAGGCAAATATAATTTGATTTTCTTACCGATGTTGTTGTCCTGATGATCTGAAGTTTCAATCATCATATCTCCTTCTGGGTTTGATCGGTGACCCAAGCGCAGTTCATAGAAAGCTCCGGAATTTCTCAAACAATGGCTTTTCTTTTTAATGATTTTTATTAAATGGATGATATGATTTTTAAAATGATATGTAATTAGCAGATAATTAAATTAATTTAATTAAGAAAACATATCTTGTTTTTCTTATGTTCCTTTTTAACAGATTTCTTTCTCAATATGCTTTTATCTGCAAAAAAAATTCTATAAATTTTATTTTAATAGCTAGGTGGAAATGAAAATCACAAATAAGTTGAGTATAGGTTGAACTTGGGCATGTCAATCGGGCTAACCCGGTCCAGCCCGGCCTGAAATATATCCGAACCTATATTTCAAAGTCCGATCCGGCCCTAACAGGGCTTTTTGGGCTTTACTTACCGATAAAAAAATCAATTTCTAAGTTCATAATAGTTTTAAAAAATATATATATTTAAAGGTCTACTATAAAAATAATGCATCAAATTTTAAATAACTTATCAATATTCAAGAAAACTAACTTAATTTCAGAGAAAAAATAAAAACCAAATAAAATACTTCAAAGTAGATGATAGAGTCAAAATTTAATATATTTTGATGATTTCAAAATCAAGATACTTATATATACTTAGTTTTAGCTTTGTTCAGTTTTGACATATATAAATAATAGAAAATATCATAGGTAAAGATTTTAAAAGTATTAAGTAAGGCTAGTAAGTAAATATGAAAACTAATTCATTAATCAAATTTTCCAATCAAACTAAAATATTAGAAAAATTAAAAATATATTTGTTGAATGGCTTTTCTGGCCGGCTCGAGCCCGACCGGGTTAATCCTAAAAAAAAAAGCTAAACCCGAATGGGCTTAACCCAAAAAGCCTAGTTTTTTTTGGACATATATATTAAGCCCGAACCCGATGTTTTTCACGGCCGAACCGAACTAACATGTGGGCTTTAGCCCTAATTGACATGCCTAGTTGAATTATAAGTCATGATTTGATCTTTGTTTTTGTAGGTTCTTGTTGCTATTAAGTTGGGCTGCTTTGTGTTTGGGCTTTGTGGCCATCATGGACTCGCTAAAATACTCTCTTGGAGATGGTCTTAGACATGAAGGCTAGAGAAACATATAGGAAAACAAACCATAAAACTATAGTCCAAAGATAAGATCACCCTTAATGGTGAGCTCTTAAGGTTAGTTTTTAGAATTGTTTAGTATTAAAATTTAAGATTTTCTTAGAATTGTTTTTTATATAAGGGACATTTTTTAATCTAAAATTTTCCTAAAATCATATTGATAATGATGGTCTTAGATAATTAAAATCGTATATGACGGCTATTTTCAGCTCTACGTAAATGTCGTGGCACCGGGCACGCGGCAAAAAGAAATTGTCTGTGAAAATAAAACTCAAAATAAAATAAATAAAAATCTTTAAAAATATCTTGGTATATGACCAAAAAATAAACTCAAAAATGAAATAAAAATAAACCAATTGGTATATGACCATTTTGTAAAACACATCTTTTTTTTTATTGAAATAATATAAAATTATATTCAAGAAAAAAATCGTTTTACAACGGGGAGATCAAAACATTTGAGTTATGAAAGAAACTAAGATTTAGATGCTAGTGTTGAGAGGTGAACCAAAGTTGCATTCCTTTAACATACACTCTTTAAGTCTTGATAACATGATATGCATATTTATTAGCCAAGTATCTTTAACTCGACAATCAAACAGAAACTTAAACATTATTTAGGTTTTATTACCTAGATTTGGGTTTAAACTGAAGTACCGGAGTTGCGTCATCTCTACGCATGATGAACTCTAAAGAAAAGGATTCTCCAATCTTCACTCCATTAGTTTCACAGAACTTTCCCCAACCACAACCTACAGCTACCATTCCATCTTTTGTCAGTAGAAACCCACACCACGACTCCACTTCATTTCTTCCCCACATAACTATTTTCCCAATCTTGTTGATTCCGTTATCTTTCATAAATTTTCTTGGAAGCCACTGCAAAAAATATATGAACAAACACTCCTCGTTAATTAGTACTGATTCTATATATAATTCAAGCTAAGAACAAGCCAAGGGTGTTCTTTAATAAGCTTACCAGCGTAGAAGCTTTGACATCAGCTCGAACAAGTGGTAACACCACTACTCGGTGGTTTTGAATTAGTGATGATATTAATGGACTGGTAGGTTCCTCTATGTTCTGGTCTTTCTCAAGTTCTTTTCCATCGTTCCGGTTTGGTTCAGTAACCACTCTGTTGTCTTCGGTTGGTGGCTGTAATGGACTTCTCGGCTCCTCCATGTTGTTGTCTTTCTCAAGTTCTTTTACATCGTTCCGGTTCGATTCAGTAACAACTCGGTTGTTTTCGGTTGGTGGGCTTAATAGACTTCTCGGCTCCTCCATGTTCTCGTCTTTCTCAGGTTCTTTTCCATCGTTCTGGTTCGGTTCAGTAACCACTCTGTTGTTTTCGGTTGGTGGTAGTAATGCACTGATCGGCTCCTCCATGTTCTTGTCTTTCTCAGGTTCTTTTTCATCGTTCCGGTTTGGTTCAGTAACCACTCGGTTGTTTTCGGTTGGTGGTAGTAATGCACTGATGATCGGCTCCTCCATGTTCTTGTCTTTCTCAGGTTCTTTTCCAACGTTCGGCTTAGTAGAAACAGTAGACACTTTCTTGCTAGCTTTTGTATATTTCTTTCTGCTTCTCTTTATAGGGATATTGGACTTTGTTTCAGTCACCTTGAGTATAGGAGTTGCATTTTGCCAAATACACTCGAATGTTATGTGTTCACCTTCCTTCAAATGACTTGCTTTAACGAACTGTCTCCATCCTCTAGTTAGACTCATTCGTCCTAGGTTTGATGTTGAGTACTCCCGTGATAGAGTTGCCAACATCCTCGTACCATCTTTTCTAAGTAGTGTTACCATCCTTGTTTCAATGTCCAAGCCATGTTTTCCCAAGAAGGCCGTTGGAATATACTGAAAAAAAAATATATACGTGAAAGGAGAATAAAATTATATATTGCAATACAACTAAACTAAACACATGCAAGAGTGTTTCATGAACTTACACATCTTCTGTTGTTCATACTGTCATATGTGAGTCTTACAGTCACAAACTTATCCAGGCCTTCTGAAGTTTCATAACTCAGAGTAGAATTGGAAGGGGAGAAAGTGAGCAAAGGCGTTTCCCCGCGGTTCGTTAGCTCGAAAGTGAACACATTTCCGGCCTTTTTGCCGTTTTCATCGCAGAAATGTCTCCAACCTCTGGTTATGTAAAAACAACCAGAGAATTGGTTGAACTTTAGATCAAGTTCCCATGAGTTATTCGTTCCATCAGTTAAAACAATCTTGCGGCATGTCTTATTTAGAACATTAGAGTTTGTGTAATCTTTTGGAAGATTCTACAAAACAAACAAAACAAACAAAACAAACAAAACAAACAAAAAGGGTTCAAACATAATTTTCAGCCTTTCCTCATTACACAAACCTTTCAAAAGACATTTTGTTATCGAAATACAAGAAAAAAAACAAGTTAAATCTTTGAAATTTTCATAAAAATTGTATAGATTATTCATTCATTACCAAGCAATATATGAAAAAGATTATATTGTAATAGCTATAACAATCTCTAGTATCACTTTCACAACATACAATATAAGGCAAACCTAAGCATATATAGCACGGATTTCAAAACCAAGTTCTCTTAATAGTCTCTCAATACATGCGATTATAATCAACTAATTAACCCAACTACACATCTTTTGATATCTTATGGTTCTAGCTCTTAATGGATTGATGTCACATTCACCATATATATCAGATAAACACAAGGCCAGAATATAAATTTCGGTATAAACCAAAACCGTATTATTTAATCAACAAGTTTTCACCAAAACTAAACAACAATCAAATCTGAACCACAATGAACAGTATCTAGAAAACATCATTTCATCTTATAGCATGTGAAAGTTGTTAAGTCATGACAGTATTTATTTATCGTTCAATGAGTGACATAACCAAACCACATTCATCAGGCAATAACAATTCAAGAAAACGTTTGTATGAAACCTCACCAGACTATCTGCTTTCAGATTTGCATCCGTGACAAGGACAAATAAAGAGTTGTCGTCCGATGAAGACGAACCAGCTTTGAATTCGGATTTGTTCGTCCTCACTTTTTTCCTTCTCCCAAGCACTATATGATAAAAAAACCAAAAAGTTAAGTAAACCCAGCTATACAGATACTATAATCTTAAACTCATAATCAAACTAAGATAAACAGAAGTGATGATGATGATGATGTAACCCGTGTTGTTGTCCTGATGAGCAACACCTTCTTCTGTCTGATGATTCCTCTTCTTCGAGATGTTGTTACCTGTGTAGCATAGATCCGTCCATGCACACAAGTGTTCGATTTTCAAAATACATTCAGATCTGACTCATGTCTTCGTAGATAAAAAACCAAACTTACCTGTCCGATTACGATCAGTAGTACTGTTGCTGGAGCTTGGTATATGTCGAGAGTCGCATGCACTGACAGTAAACACCATCTTTGCCGAAATGTTTTGCTGGTCGGAGAGAAAAGCTGAAATGAAATTTGTTGTTGTTGTCTCAATGATGTTTAAACCAAACCAACCAAAGAAAAAAACAAAAGCCCTAAATGATAAAGATAAGAAGGAATCCTATTTTACCTTTAAAGAGAATGGCAGTTTATAGAAATTGAAAGCTGGGCGCGTAGACTGTAATAATTAAGAAGTAATCTTAATAAATTATTAAATTTGTGAAACAAATTTAACCAAATAGATTTGATTATGGGTTTCTTTTTTCTCATTGGTTTTTTATGGGCTTTTCACATATGTTTATAATATTATATTTATTAAAAAAAAATGCTATTTATTTATCTTTATTTTCTTTATACTATATATACAATAGCAATAAGAAATCAAGATTTGATGATAAAGTAATTTAAGAGTATATGAGTTGTCCATTTTTATATGTGTAATATGTATGGCATAATAACTTATAATTTCTTTCTGTTTTTTTCTTCTTCTTTTCACTGTAATATACATAATGAGTCAGATTTTTTTCTATATCATATATCTATATGGCTTTTTCACATCATTTAAAGTAAAATGTGATCATCAAAATAATCTAAATATTGACTAAAACTCAAATTATTTAAAATATAGGTTTTAATGCACCTCCTTTATCTTTAAGTTTTAAATAAATTTTAGTCAAAAAATTAGAAAACAAATCTTACTTTTAGGTAATAAGTAAATGACAAAATATAATTAAAAGATAGTAAACTTTTTGACTAAAATTAGCTTGTATCTACTAAAAATCAAGAAAATTTATTAAATAACGCTTTTTTATATAAACAACAAACCGCATAAATCAGATCTTATCATTTTCAAATCTCCCGCGTAAATCTATAAATAAATAACAACGTCGATCACCTACTAGAAGAAGAAAAAGAACCTAATAAACACACCAAATTTTTCTTAATCTTTTCTTTTCTGAATCCTTTCTCTTCCAAAATCCCAAACAATGGATTCAAGAAGAAACCAAGACAAAACATCCGGTTTACCTGATTTCATCCTTGCTTTGATCATCTCTACTCTGCCTTTGAAGGAAGCTGTGAAGGCAAGTCTTGTTTCGAAGGGCTTGAACGATCTTTATCGTAAACGGTGTGTGAATAACATCGTTTTCAACGAGTCCGAGTTCATGAAATGTTATGCTCCAAACGATAAGAAAACCAAAAGGGTTACTAGGGTTTCTTTCGTTTACTTTATGCTTGGATGGGTTTCGAGACTTTCGGATAAAGCCATCGAAAGTTTCGAACTTTATATATCCAAACCGGTGGGTTTCGAAACACAAATCAACTCGCTCATGGAATTCGCAGTTTCCAAACAAGTCAAGAATCTAATTCTTGATTTCTCAGATCCTTCTTGGACTACCAATAATGAAGCAAGGGTGGTTCAATTGCCTGAATGTTTTTACAATCTAATAAACCTCGAGTCACTTAAACTATTCGCTTGCGGGTTTGATTCATCGAGGCTCAGGAGACCGGGTTCGCTAAAAGCTCTCTCTTTTGGTTGGATCCAACTCAGACAAATCATGTCTTTGTTATCAAGGTCTCCTATGCTCGAGAGTCTAAGCATTCAGAACTGCTGGGACGTCGGTCTAGAAGCAATAACCGGGTATAACAACCGGTTAAGAGAATTGGTATTCAAGAATTGCGGTTTCTCTGTGGCTTCTTCAACACTCGACTTGCCCAATATTCTGATCTTCAAGTACTCTGGAAAAGTTCATTTCTTCGAGTTCTTGAGAGTGAATAGGGAAATGAAAGAAGCATATTTGGATTTTGGACCAGAGACAGCATACAATGAAGAGACAGGAACACAACTCTCTGGTCTCCTTTATGATCTATCATCAGCTACAACATTAACGGTCTGTCCTTTTCTCATTCAGTTGGTTCAATCCGGAAAAGATCCGGTTCGACTAGGAGAACCAATGGAAACTCGACATTTGGTACTAAACACAAATCTGCATCCCATTGAGTTCATTGGAATAAATCTCTTGATCAAAAGCTGTCGGGAGTTGGAAACTCTCACGTTCCAAATGGTTCCTCTTAGGCCTGTTCCAATGACGACTCCACCAGAGTTCGATCCAGATAAATATTGGAAGTTCAGAAACAGCCAGGAATGTTTGAAGGAGACGTTGAAGGTCGTGAAGGTGAGGGGTTTTAGTGGTGGCATGTACGAGTTATGTATGTTGCAGTTGTTGTTTCGGTGTGGTCTTGTGTTGGAAAGGGTTGATCTGTATTTGCCTAAGGGATTGGGAGGAACTGAAAAGCGTTTGGCACTTGCTGCAGCTCATGAGGTTGGGATGACGTTCAAGGCAGCTTCGGTGCGTTTGAGGATTTTTATCCGTAACGTTTGAAATAATGTTTCAATGTTTTCAAGATTCATGCATGAATCAATGAAATGGTCGCTCATGGATTTGAGTGCTTGTTTTTTTCGGTTTTAAGTTGTTTGTGGAATAAAAAAAAATAAAAAAAAAGATTTCTAATAAATATGTAATGATTATAAAATATGTAATAAAAACCATTTCCGTGAACAAATTCACATGCTTGCTTTTTTTTTTTTTTCTTTAACAACTTGACATAAAAAAAAAGAAAAAAAAGAATATTATGGATAGGCTTTAGATGGATTGGGCCTAAATTTACAGTGTTCCAAACATCTTAATGGATAATTATATGCTTTTAGGCCTTAATCATTGAGAAATGTGGCCACCTCACCGAACAGGCCACATAAGCAAAAGAGAGATAGACGCCCATTATTAATACATCACGTTAATTATAAATTTATCGACTTTAAGGAGTTGACTTTCTAAATCTGAATCACTAATTATGATTAAAACTTCATTGTTTTGACATTAAAATTAAATCCATTGATGGGAAGGACAGCTACTTCTGTTGATGATCCTCAAACAAAACGTTCTAAGTTATATGGTTCTCAAACTTTGGAACAAAACTTGAGAATAGGAACTGTGTCTTCCCAAATCAATTCCAAGACAAAAGACTCATTCATCTTAACGCCATTAATCTCACAAAAGCCTTTTGAACCTCTTCCTAAACTCATTGTTCCTGATCTCTTGTCCATCAGTAGTGGCGTCGACCATCTTGAACCATATATGTCTACCATTGTTATCTTCCCTGCTTTGTTGATTCCAATAGCCTTCATGAATCCCAACGGCAGATTCTGTAGATACCATTTCCACATTATATAGTGAGAGTATATGTACAAAAACAAGAAACAGAGTTTTCTTGTGGAACTTACAAGTTTACTTGCAGGTGTAAGTGTTAAAGTCACAAGTCGGTTTTGGCTTCTTGAGCTATTCCCTTTTGTGGAAACATATTCTTGTTTAATAGCTTTCCTTCTATCGTCATTGGTTGGTTCTTCAACTCTAGCCGTTGAGTCATTATGGCGAACTTCTACACCAAGAAACTCTTTTTCTGTGGCTTCTACGCCAAGAAACTCTTTTTTGGTTGCCTCTAAACACTTTCCTTGCCTTGTGTCATTTCTTGGCTCTGCAAAGGAAAAGCCTAACTTCATTTATTCATTGAATCTTCTTACAACAGTTTTCTGATTCTTGAAAGCATAAAAGATAACACAACATACCAAGTTTGTGGCTATCTTCACTGTTAAAGGGGAACAACCGGAGGACAGGTACTTCATCATTTTCGACTAATTTGAATGTAAACGAGTCTCCCGGTTTCTTACCATTAGCCAAACAGAAACTTTTCCAGCCTCTTATCGTTAAAAACCGGCCTGAATATGCCTCGTGTTTCACGTCTATCTTCCATGCTTCTCCCTCTTCATTCATTAGAAGCATCTGAAATTTCTTCAACAAACCATTTGACTCTATGAACGTCTTCGGAAGATACTGCAGTTAAGTATAGTCATCATGAAATACACTGACATAAAAACCAATGTATATATAATGAATATAAGTAACATAACCATTCTATCGCGGAATAGATTTGAGGTTGTGACACTTGCCACAAAACTAGAACGGTCTGGTGAATCACCTACTTCGCTTCTTCCACTCCTCTTTCTTGGAAGCTTCTTCTCTGTATCAACCTTTGAGTATGATAAAGTAGTTAATATATAATAATGACAATATGGAAATAACTTACCAAGTATAATATCTGGAACGTCACTGTCCCTGGGAAGCAACTTGAGCACAGGTGTCTCTTCATTTTGGACTAATTTGAATGCTACCAAGTCTCCAGGTTTCTTCCCATTAGCAACACAGAAACTTCTCCATCCTCTTCTCATGTTAAACCGCGTTGAGGGATTTAACTCGTGTCTCAAGTCTATAGTCCAAGATTCACCTTCTTCATTTATTAAAACAATCTGATACTTGTTCATCATACCATTTGACCTTGCGAACTCTTTCGGAAGATACTGCAAATGTCGCAACAAAGTTAAGTTAGAGTTAATCATATGAATATGGTTAGAACACCTATCAGTCAACTCAAATGTAATCTATATAGTAAGAAAGTAACATAACCACTGTGTCGCGCCTTAGGTTCGAAGCGGTGACAGTGAGGACAAAACAAGAATCTAGTGAATGGTCTGGTTCAGATTCTGCAGCCTCTCTTTTGAGACTCTGTTTCTTCTCTGTTTCACAAAGTTGATAGATTAAGCAATCTCAGAATCATTCTAAATGTGGTAATGATGACATCTAATATGAAAAACTAAGGTTACCTCTTTTATCATCTGTGTATTGAATCTGGCAACAACTAGGTCCTAAAGCTGAGACATGGAACACCAACTCTCCTTCATGTCTGAAAACGACAATATCACCTACTCGTAGATCATGTGCTATGACGAAACCATCCCAACCGTGAGAGAGTCTCCGGCCATCGATCTTTACTTTCCATGTTATCTTCTCCGATGCGTCTGATCTCAGCTCAGCCGTTGTTTTACCTTCGTTACTTCCAACTAAGTGCTTCAAGAAGAACGCCACAGGAATGTCCTGAACACATACATGCAAGATTTGAGTTAGAAACAGAAACAACTTGGTTCTGAGAGAGATAGAGAGAAACAGAGATAGCATACGAGATGATTTATGTAACCGGGAAGAAGCGGTTGGAAGAAATGTGGATTGATCGGAGAATACAGAGGTTGATTCACCATTTTTTTGTTCTTCTTGTTTTCTTGGTCATAGGTTTTTATCTTTCAGATTATACAACTTTGTCTTACTATACTACTCTGTCCCCTAGGGTAATGTAAACAAGGAAGAAAAAAAAAACTTTCAACAGCTTTTTCCGACAAGTAATGTCAAGAAAAAAACTTTGTCAGCTTTTTACCAAAAAGTAAGTGTGTTCGGGAAAAAAAAATCAAGTTTATAGTGTTGGGATTGAAACAAAAACTGTGATTGGTTATGGAAAATATTCAACAAGATAGTGGAACTTGGCTTTCTCCATCTCTAGTCTCTAGGTTATGACTTCTTACTCAAAACTAAGATCCAAACAATTACTACAAAGCACAAAGTACCAAAATCAAAATATATAAACAGTTCTCTCTTCTCCTCCAATTCTTTTTTTTTTTTTTTTTCCAGTGAAAATCAATATAGAGTTATTTTTAGTAAATGAACAATTTATTCTTTTTGTTTTAACTAAACATTGATGAAAAAATAGTAGTAATTAACTGTACATTTCAAAATTTGGAAGGCATACCAAAGCTTTACATATAGGTGTCAGGGCGATACGACCGTCAAGTGACATGCCATCTCAATCCAAGCTCCGGAGAAAAAAAAAAAGAGCTAAAAGTCAAAGACCTATATAAGAGTCATTTCTTTACAAGTCTTTAGCGTAACAAATCTTAAGCTAAGATTCTCTTAGAGCACCATTGATAGTTGTTTAAGTCTCACATATAAGTAACAGTACATGGTACAAACATATACAATGATACTGTTCATGCCTTTTGTTTTGTTAGATTAGATACGGTCTTGGTCATGAATCTTGAGAGATTGCAACGCAATGGTTGCACACCTGTGTCTTTAACAGTTGTCTATCTGGTTTGATTGCTGTTTTTATATTATATTTGTTCTGAATATCATTCACATCGTTTTAGAACAACTAAGTTGTAAGAAACACGTATTCAATAAACGATAATAGTTTAGCTTGATATAAATACATGCCTCTTTTTTTGTTAGCTCAAAGACAGTCTTGGACATGAATCAATTGAGAATCTCAAAAAAGTCTTGGACATGAATCTTGAGAATCTCAAAAATAATGGTTAGAATACTTGTGTCTTAACCGTTTTCTGTCTCGTTCGTTGCCTGACTTATAATGTTCCCAGGCGCGTTGATGTTTGAATCGTTGTCTTGTTGCTGAAACTCTTCCCACAAACCATTCCTTTGCAAACAGACAGGCATGTGTCGACTCGACGAACATGGGCATTTCTCTACTTTGTTGATGTATGAATCCTTGTTTGGTTTTTGAAACTCTTTCCACATATGATTCCATTTGGTCTTCTTTAGGAAACAGAATGTGAATTTGCCGAGTGTTAGAACGCACATAACAAACACAACAAGAAACAGAAGCCAGAAACTGTCTACACCGAGCTGCCTAGAGCTAAAAGATGGATTAGGGTCTGGATTGGTGACTGGGTCTGGACAGCTTTCTTCTTTCTTCTTGAACCAAGCACGCTCAAGCTCCATTGCCTTTGGTGACTCTGCTACTTTTAAGATGGCTCTTGAAACATCAGCCACCAAAGGTGATCCAATGGGAAATACCTGCGAAAAAAGGATGTTATGATCTCTCCACTTAGTGCAACTTTCTCAGAAGTTTTTTGATACGGGAACTTACGAAGCCGAAACCGTCAACGTTGAAGGGTTCTTCAACCATTTTATAAATGTTGCAATATTGTCCAAGAAAGAGTCTCAAGTAAGGTAATTCCAAAAAAGCTGCAGAGATACCGCCTTTGCCATTTTCTCGTCCTTTCCTCAGAAGTTCATCGCATTCTTCTGCGGTATCGATGGGCACAAGGCTAGATTGTGAAAAACCTGTTTCTTTAAGCTTTCCAAGGATGAAGGATGTTCTCTGATAACCCACTATTTCTCCTTTCTCAAGCAAGCTACTCATACTCGTTATGGTTGGATGAAGTTGCTGTGATGTCAACAGCGACGCCAAACTGGCTGTGTAACTCTGAGTTAGTACGAGAACGACAAAGTACCATGTGATAACTAGGACCCTTGCCCCGAAGCTAAACACTCTTTCTCCTGCGAACAACAACTTGAGAGTAAGCATTAAGAAATGTGTTATATAAAAACGTTATCTATACATGTTGATGTAGAAAGGAGAGATTTAATGTACTTGGCGCAAAAACCATGGTAGAGAAGGCAAACCAAACGACGGTACTAGCTTGGTAATTAGCTGGTCCACGGAAGTCTGGATTAACCCTATGTTCAAGAACCCAAACAGTACAACCAACAAGGAAGAAAGAGACAAAAGAAGTCAACCATAGTTTCCATGTCAGAGGTTTCAAGAAACTGATACTGTCTCTCTTCACTTGGTCTTTCATTGGGACGATCAATCCCACACCTGATTTAATGAATGGGAATGTGAAGTCAACGTAAGAGGACCTATTCGCCAGTATGGTTGTATCTCCAACAACCGCGTCATATCTCTGCGACAGATAAGAAAAGCAGAGTTCACTAAAATGGTTATTGTAATGCTTATTTTGAGGGGATAATTAGTATATGATCGTACTCACCCCGAGGTACACTTGGTGGACTAAATCATTGTAATTACCGGCTGGTTTACCATCGCGTTTCTCGAAAGGAATGAACTCGTAGGAGACATCATAAGGCATTGCTCGAATCACAGCCTCAAAGAAATCTATGCAGAAACCTGTGACTGTTGGTGTCTTGGTGAAAGGATCCCTTGTGACCTTCACGAGATCAGTGTAACCGGTTCTCTTTGGAACTCCAATACGCAACTTCTTCCCATTAGTCGGAATCTCCCATCCTTTTGGAACATAATCAGCCTCTCCAGGCCATATAATATGTTTAAGATGATCTTTCCAAGTAGATAAGGCGCTCATGCTCTGCGGTTGCTGGTCTAGTTTCTTCACAAGACCATTTTCCTCTGTCCAGAATCCTATTGACCTTTCTCCGGTTCCGATCACATTAACAATCTCAAAAACCGATGGTTGTAGTTGCCCATTTACAAAACGAAAATCACCTGCAAGCCCTTTGAAATGAACTTTTGAGAGTGTCTGGAGAAGCTTTGGACCATATTGAGATAAACCAAGAGCTTCAAGTTCAGAAACATTCCTTCCAAGATCCACATTACTAAAAGCCAAGTTATTTATTCCAGCTTCTTCAATGGCTATTGCTAGTGCGGTGGTAGCATCATAAGCCCACAATCCATAGACACTCAGTTTTAACCGTGGAAACATCTTCCTCCATCGAGATCTAAACTTGTCTAGATCTTTGGATTTCCGAAAATAAGTTTTAACACCCAATACCCCCTCCATAGACTCAATACCCGTCTCATTTATCGAACTTAAGTCATCCGTAACTCCATTGGTAAGGATCCAGACATATCCTGGTTTCATTAAACCAATCTCCTTTGCTTTGACAAAGACTCTTGAGGCAAGGGACGAGTACATGTGGACAATAAATACTCTTGTTGGCATGCTCATCATCTGAAGAAGCTCCACAGAGATTTCATGATCCGTGGCATTGAGAGCGATAACAGATCTATAAGGTATTCGAACATTAATCTCTTGTAATGCGTCTGTGAGACGAGGCATTATACCTTCTCCAAAGGTGTTGTCGATGTAGACAGGTACGACTTCTCTCCAACCAAACAACTTGATGATAGATTTTATGGAGTGCACTTGGGAGGAATCCTCATATGTAGCACGAAAGAAGTATGGACTGCGAAGTGATTGAAGAAATGGGCTTGTTGCAGAGTAGGAAACAACAGGAACCTGTGATTTTTGGCCAATCTCGATCAAGAAATGAGCTTGCATTGAAGTCCATGGCCCTACTATTGCTTTCACTTGCTTGTTCTTTATCAGCCCAAGAGCTGTGGAAATGTCAAAACCAAGACCATTTTGGTGTGAAGAATAGAATGCGAATAAAATTCTTGTTTACAATAGATATGTGTTAATCAGAGAAACAACAAGTGATATAAGATGATCAAAATAGAATTATATGTTCTTCAGTACGGATCACCATGAAGAGTAGATAGCAACTAGAGTTCGAACGTGGGAGATGAAAAGAGAAACTTCTATTTACAGTCCAAGACTTAGAGCCAATCCATATAGCTACTGAATTCTTAAATGTTCGTTGAACGTTAATTTTTTTAGCTTAGAAGAGTCAACAAAACAACAACTAAGCATCAATTCATTTATCATCTCAAAAGCTGTGAAAATGTCAAAACAAAGAAAACTGCCAATTCTGTTTGGTGGAAAGAGAGGAGAAGAGAAGGAACCTGCAACTGCAGCACCTACGACATCGTTTTTGGAGTCGCCAACATGAACAACAAGCCTTGTCTGAAATTGCGGACGAGAAGAATAAAAATCAGCAAGAGACATGTTGATACAGAGCATGGCAACATCCGAGTATGGAGTTCCGACATCTGTAACAACACCCACATTGACATCAATTCTTCGATTGTTCTGTCCTCTGCTGAGTTCTACACACAAGTCAGAGAAGCAGAACAACAACAAAACGAAGAAGAACAAAAGTTTCTTGTTTCTCATTTGGGTGTTTCCCCCACTTTTGTATATAAATTTCTTTGTTTCAAAGTAACAGATGCTATTGGTTTGTATGCAATAATATATAGGACAGTTCTGAATAACATATTGAATTTGTTTACTTCTCTAGATTCTTAGACTAAATCAGAATAACGAGTAATCATATATGGCAAAGATAAGAAGCAACTACATTGTCAAAGCTCGCAGAAATTCTTTTAATGCAAACATTTCTACATTAAGGAGGTTCTGTATATAGTAGGAGACGACTAACCATTATATATTATAAGAAAATAATGTTAGGAAATACAGACGGCAAAAAAAAATTAACTAGTAGAGCAGTAGAATATAGTAAAGGTGTGTGGACCACGCAATTGAAAGTAACATCAAAATAACTTTAATATCTTATAAATTTCTTGATATTTTTTTCATTGAACTTTTCAAGTCAACATAACAATAATCTTATGGTAAAACACAAAGTAAGAGCGTACGAAAAAAGTAAAACCTTACTAAAACTAGAAAATAAAAATTTGTTCTAGGATTGAGATTTTACTGTTTTACACCGAGCCACTTGGTGAAGTTATCGAACTCAGTGTAGTCACTGTCTGATATCACATCTAGTACCAAGCTTTTCCTGCTGCTATGATCTTCAAAGCTTCCTCCTACAACACACAAGGATTGAGATGAAGATCAATCACACAAGCAAAAGAGATCTAAGCCCATCAAGTCAAAACAATCCCTAAAAATCCCATTAACAATCAAGAACCAATGAATTTTGACCAAAGAGAAACACTAAAGATAGTGCTACTGAAGAATTCGGAATCACGATTCTATAAGAGAGGAGTATAAATCTATAGTATACCTTTGAGATGGGTGTCCTCTTACTCTCGAGCTTCTCCTTTTTGATTATACTCTCTCAGCTTCAGCCAACAAAGACATCCTCTTAGCAGTCTTAGCATAAGGGTTAAGCTTCAACATCACATTCAAATTCTTAAGCGGATTCTTCTTCAACACAGCTCTCTTCCTATCCTTCTCAATCGGTCTAACCACACTCTGAACCTCATCCGAATTAATAATCCTAGCAAGATCAGCATTAAACTATCTTTTACCTTGGTAAAACATAACCACTCTTCATCTCTGACGGCTTCTCAAACGAACCATAAACCGATTCCAACTTCTCGAAAGCCGATTTAGTCCACACCACAAACCTCCCTAAGTGACCACCAGGAGCTAACTAAAGCAAACTCAACCCTCTACATGACACAAATCAATTCCAGGAATGTTCCTAAACGCTTTAACCAACTTAGCTCCCTTATTACCATACACAATTAATGGACCTTTACGAGAAACATATCTATGATTCCTCATTTTACCTACACCAGATCTAACCAATACTATCCTTAGCCTTCTCTGTTGCAATACCTTAATCGCAACACTAGTCTCCTCAACAGACTCAGCTGAATCACTAACCACAAGAGGAAACTCAGGAACATTCTCAATCTTATGTCCACGAGCCATCACAAGAGCCGGAACAGAAGTCGCAACAATCGCCGATACGATCGCGTGCCGTTTCAAATTGACATTGACACTACGGTGCCAGTGACGGTAGGTCTTCTTCGGAGCAAACATACGACCACCACAACACATGTTTCCGAAAGCCGCTTGACCGGCACGGTGAATTCCACCTCCAGGGACACGAGGGATACGGCGTAAGGTTGGCGACTGTTGTTTGAGATCTGGGCGTGAACATGGTTCACAACGTCGGGACGAACTGGTGCTTTCGTTACATCGGGAATAGGTAATGTGGCGGTTTGATCTGTGGTCATATTACCGTCCAGAGATTGGACGGTTACTAGAGAACGAACGGCGGCGGCGGCCATTTCGCTTGTAAAAGGCTCCGGCGTCCGAATAGCCCCGGGCGTTTGGTTAATTGGTCGGTTTTCGAATTTCAACCAAAATAACCAAAATTTGGTTTTGGATCGGTTCGATGTAGATACTTCAGACAGTACATATTTGAACCGAATAAGACATGGTTTGAAAACCAAATTACCTGGACAAAAAAAAAAAAAAAAACATGGTTAGATATATATAATAATGGAAACTTAAAAATTTCGAATAAGAAACTAAATAATTTGAAATTAAAATTATTGAAAATTCTTTGTAAATTATGATTGTGTTTTTGTTTGTAATTATTTTGTTTTACCACCCTTAATTTTTTTTTTATGACATATCATGTAAATAAATATATTAATCATTTTCATACATCATACATCGTATATTTCTAAAGTTCATAAGCCAATGAAAAAAAAAATGACACAAATACATTATACAATTTCTATTCTACTGTATTTCGGTTAAATTACACAATAGTACCGTTGATTTTAAAACCAAGGACACTAAACCCTTCACCTGAGCCAGAAGCTCTCTCGCGTACTTAGCTCACTTTAATCTTCTGTGTCTCTCTGTCCCTTTTAGGGTTCTAAACTCGTAGTAATCCAAAGTTTGGGTACAAAACTATAAACCCGTCTTCCCTATTTTGGGTACGAACTAGAATAAACTCTTCTTCTCTTTGCTTATAAAATGCTAAACCTTGGTTTTGTTTCTCTCATTCTAATATCTGTTGGCAAATCTTGTTCTTGACATAGTTACTTCTCTCTGTTCATGTTATGTTACAATTTCCTAGAAAGTTCAAATTTTTCTTACAATTTCCGGAAATTGAAGCAACCAGCAAAAACATGGCACCGAGAAAGAAGAAGACACAAACCATGATTTGGGTAACAGACTCTTTTCTCTCCTTTTGGTACAAAAGTTGTCATTTTTATCGAGTTCTTGAATTGGATTTGATTCGCTGTTCATGTTTCCTAAACTCTAGAAAGGTGAATTTGTCTTTTAGGTTAGGAAATCGCAACAATCAGAAACCATGGCAACAACAGAGAAGAACAAATCGCTACTAGACTGCTCTCATCTCCTTGAAGAGCTACCGCAAAGTTACAGTAGTGTATGAACTCTGTTTCTCTCCTCCTTTGATACTCCTTACGAGTTTGAGTTTGAAAATTTGATTTGATTCTTGGATTTCAATGTTTGTTGGCAGATGATTGTAGTTTGATGTATGTATGTATGGTGAAGAGAGAATTTGAAATAAATCTATCTCAGGATTACTAATTGATATTTTTCATTCAGGTTTCAAAACAACCTGCAATGAAAGAACATGCATTGACAATGCAAGACTGGTCTCTTCTCCCTGAGGAGCTACTTCACATTATCTCTGAAAATCTTGAGGACTGTTTCGATGTTATTCATGCTCGGTCTGTTTGCCACCCGTGGCGATCCATTTTTCCCTTTCCTTCTTGTCTACTACGTACTAGTTATTCTCTCCCCTCGTTCACCAAGTTTCCTCGCAGAAGCAAAGGTCTTTGCACCCTTGAGAAGTTCCCTATGTTCCTCTTTAAAGTCCGAGCTCCTGCAATTACTGATGCAGAGTTTTTTGTGGGAGGAATAAACCGAGATAAGTCAGAAGATTGTATGAAGCTTCAATCTTCCAATCAATGTTCAGTGAAAGTGAAGATCCAAAATTCTGAACCAACCTTGTTGAACTTTCTCGACTGTCAGATACTTCCTCTAGGCTATCAGTACAGAATGATTGGTTGGGATCCTACTTCATTGGCAACAAGTTTCAGAGGTATGGCTTTCCTACCGCTAAACAAAGAGGCAGAAGGAGGAGGATTTGTTGTGCTTATAGGCTACTCACATAGTTTGTTGGTGTTAAAGAGTACGGAAATGAGGTGGATGCGGCTTGAGAATTGCGCAGAAGCTGACTGCAAGCATATAGTCACATTTAGAGGCAAGTTTTATGCAGTCTTTATTAGTGGAGATGTTTTTGTTATCGATCCTTATTCGCTGGAAGCAACTCCCTTGAGACCTTCAGAGCGTTTGACCTCACAAAACGATCTTGTACCATCTGGCAATGATGAGCTTTTCCTGGTTGAGAGAATCATTGTTCGTGGTACTGTATTACAGCTTAGCAAGTTAGCATGTAGAGTGAGTAGGTTAGATGAGGAGGCTGGTGAATGGGTAGTGGTCAGCGATTTGGGAGACCGTGTACTGCTAATTGGAGAGCCGGGAAATTGCTCTTTCTCAGCTAAGGAGCTTCCTGATGGTTGTGGCTTGAGTGGAAACTCAATGATATTCACCAATGAGCCATTTGGTGTAACTTACTCATATAAATATGGAGTAGATACAGGAAACGCTGAAGATGACCTCAATTTATGGCGATGCTCAAGAGAGACTCGTGTGAAGATACTCAACATGTCTCCAATGGTGGCTCTCCGGGTTGAGTGTAAGAAGACGTAAAATCTTACTTTGTATGACTGAGACATATGTTGGCTTTGTTTCAACTAAAGATCTTGTGATCTCTGCTGTTATGGTGACATCTTAGTTTCAGTAATTTGTAGTTTTAAACTCTTCCCCCTTGACTTGTTGTTTTTATGGAAACGGTTGTCTCATGAACTCTCTAAACTGTGTCTGGATGTGCTCTTGTTACTGCCTTTTTTAGTTTAACATATCTATCATGTTACCAGCATTGTATTGCCATCCATTATATTATATTTTAACTTTCCTCCGTGTGAGTGTGAATATGTGTTTGGTGTAAGACAGGACGGGGCAGACACATTGTTCTCCTCTTCGATCAAAAAGGTGAGAAATCAAAATCTATGCAGCTTCTCATATGCTTCAATTTGGTTTGAAACTTCTTCTCTCCATCAATTTTTGCATTGTGATTTATGAGCAAGGTAATGTAACTGACTCGTGGTGAACCATATGGTTTCTTCATCAACTATTAAACGTACCATCTATTAAAAGACAATTCCAGATTAGAACAGTTTACTCAAGTGTGTGATGTTTTCTCAAATTCCATCTCACTCGTTGGGCTAATGTGTCACAAAAGCAGTTAGTTCTAATGATCTTGTTCACTGCATTGTAAGGAAACAGGGAATACACGTCGATGGAATCGTCCATCAATTGAAGATTTCAAAAAACAATCTGAATTTCATTAAATCTAACGGCAGGTATCAGAGACCAAATACATAAAACAATAAACCCTAATTAGTACCTTAAAGTCTACGACACTATCAAATCTATTAAACCCCTAAACTAATGAAACGATCATTACAATTCTACAACCACATCAAAAAAAGAACATAAATTGAAACCCTAATTAGACTACTTCGGATACACGGATCAACAAAATCATTACACAACCACACAAAAAAAGACATGTCTTGAAACCCTAATCAGACTCTGTTTCACTCTTGTAATTGGTAAACAGGTTGGCGACAGAGAGGGCATGAATTTTTTAGCCGATTCAACCACTCAATGACACATTCTTTATGAAACTGATGCGAACAATTAGTCATGTCGTAGATACGTTCAAACTCCAACATCTTCTCCAAACAAATCGCACAAGTCTCTGTTTCTCCTTCTCCTTCTCCTTCTTCTTCTTCTTCTTCTTCGCTCTCTTGTAAACGAGGCACAACGATGTAAACCTTCTGTGTCAAAGTGATGGAGACAACCACGTATAAGGATTCAGAACTTTGACTTCTCAGCTGTTGGGTTTTAACAACAACCTTTTCAGATATCAGCTTGGACAAGACACGGTTGTGGAGTTGGCTAAGAACAACTCGATAGATGTGGTTTTGTTCAAAGTTTTGGATCTTCAGATAGATGAGAGGGTCAGGAGGAGAAGGATCCGGATAAGATCTGAAACGTGTTACACTGTCATCGTTCTTGTCTATGATAAGTTCTTCGAATTCTCTGTCTGTACTGATTAGTACATTGCTTGAAAACTCTGACGATGGAGTATGATGCCAAGCTGTTACATGAACATCAACGTCTACTGATTTGGTTGCCATGATCAAAGAGAGATGATGAGTCGTTTAAGAGATTGGAATGAGAAAGCGAGAGAGAGCAGAGAAGAGATTATTGTGAAAGTATGAAATTGTGAAGTGTTATGTTATTATGTTATATAATATAAACAAAATTCTGATTATAATTTGTATTACAATCACATATAATTTCCTTTTATCCTTCGAATTTCCTTTTTTATTTCCAATTTCCTTTTTGTTTTTTCCAATTTTCAATTTCGAATTCCCTTTTTTATTTCCAATTTCCTTTTTGTTTGTTTACTGTTGTTGTATTTCCTTTTTTTTGTTTGTTTGTTTGTTGGTTAGATATCTAATTAAACCGGAGGTAAACCAGTTCCAATCGTTTCTCGGTTTATTATGTTTTGCTATATTTTGGGCCTGGGCTTATAAATCAGCCCATCTTCTCCTAAAGTAACCCAATTTCAATCATAAACCGAAGACTAAACCACCGAGTTTGGAGTGTGCTCTTCTTCTTCGTAAGTTTAATAAACCGAGTTATTATAAAATCAATCCTTAACCGAAGACTAAACCAGCGAGATTGGAATCGTAAACCAATGTCACAATTTTAGTGTGTTCTGCTTCTTCTTCTTCTCCGTGAGTTCTTAAACTTAAACCCGAGGGTTTTGGGAACGATTCATCTTCTTCCCCTTTGCTACGAAATTGAAATTGAGACTCGATTCTTCAATACTTGCTGAAAAATGTTACATAGCCTCATACGATGAGTCTTCTTTTGTTCATGTTTGTTTGCAATTTCCTGATTAAACCCTAGAAGCTTTCAGATTTTCGAAAATGGCAGCGGAACAAGCTACGTCATACCAAATGCTAGAATCATCTCTCCTACCTGATTGTGTACGTTTGCTTCTGTGTTTTAGTTTAGAAATTTGATTTGATTCTTCGTTTTCTCAATGTTTGTTAGCTGAGATGAAGATTTTTGTTTTTTTGTTTGCAAAATCGCAGTTGTCTCTGTCTCCGTCTCCATCGGCGAAAATGGAGCAACCTGCAAGGAAGAAGCACACATTGTGCAAGCCAGACTGGTCTCTACTCCCTGAAGAGTTACTCCACTTTATCTCCACCAAGCATCTGGAAGATCACTGTTTCGATGTTGTCCATGCTCGCTCTGTTTGCAGCTCGTGGAGATCTTCGTTTCCATTTCCTTCTTGTCTATTACGTCCACGTTACTCTCTTCCCTCGCTACCTAAGTTCGGTTGGAAAAGAAAGGAATTGTGCATCCTCGAGAAGACCCCTATGTTCTTGTTTAAAGTCCTAGATACCGCTGCTGCTTCTGCGTTGCCTTCTGAGTATTTTATGGGAGATTTATGCCGAGATAATCGTATGGAGCTTCCGTCTCATCTTCAGTGTTCAGTTAAAGTGAATGTCTCAGGATCTAATCCATTCTTGATGAACATGCTTGACTGCCAAATACTCCCTCTAGGGTATCAATACAGAATGGTCGGTCGGAATCCTGAAGAAATGACGATAGCTTTTCTTCCACTAAACAAGGATGAAGGAGGAGAAGGAGGAGAAGAGTTTGTTGTGCTTCTCAGCTACTCTAGTTATTTACTGATGTTGACAAGTGCTGAAATGAGGTGGATGTGGCTTTCGAATATCCCAAATGCTTCATGCTCGGAGTTGGTCACTTTTCGAGGCAGATTTTATCTAGCCTTTCTTAACGGGGACATTTGCGTTTTCGATCCTTATTCGCTTGAAGCAACTGACATGATGCCCTCACAGCCTCTGCGATCAAGCAATTATCTGATTTCATCTGGCAATGATGAACTTTTTTTGGTTGAGATAATCGGGCCATATCCTTTGGGATTAGCTTTTGGTCGATTCACATGTAGAGTCAGTCGGCTAGATGAGGAGGCTAGTAAATGGGTGGAGGTTCGCGATTTGGGAAACCGTGCATTGTTTATTGGACTGCTGGGAAATAGCTCTTGCTCGGCTAAGGAGCTTCCTGATGGTTGTGGTGTGAGTAAGAACTCGATTGTCTTCACCTTTGGGCCTCGCAATGTATCTTACATCTATAAATATGGAGTACATACAGGAAACACGGAAGACGACCTCAATTGGTGGAGATGCGCAAGTGAGAGTCGTGTGAATATCTTCTACACTAAGTCGTAAAATCTACCCAAGAGTCTTAAGACATCTATTGGTTTTGGTTTGGTAAAGATATAGTGTCACGGGAACATGCTGAAGATTAAGATCACTCGAGACTCAAGTCCTGTGTTAAATAAATTGGAAACACAGTAGCGTATAGAAATTGTTGTCTCATGAACTCCTCAAACTGTGTCTAGCTTTGTTGTCATATGTTTTGACATAAATAATAACCATTATTGGTAGGTACTATCTACACGATTCAATAAACAATTCAGACAGATTAAAGAACTGTCAACTGACATAGTTCACTATAGAATTTATTGATTTAGTGTATTTTTGACCATTCAGTGGCTCTTACTAATCAAAAATCCATTAACTAGAAGGTCTCTCTCTCCTTTTACTCCGTAGTGTGACTGAATTTTGGGTTTATAAACTTGTAATCCAAAGTTTAGGTACGAAATTGAATAATCTATATTTCGTTTTATCGAATTCTGAATTGGGTTCGAATCTCTCTTTCCAATATCTGTTGGCAAAATGTTGTTCTTGACATAGTTACTTCACTCTGTTCATGTTTGTTCACAGTTTACCTAAACCCCTAGAAAGCTTTAGTTTTTTTTCATACAGATTTCGGAAATTACAGCAATCAGCAAAAACATGGCACCGAGAAAGAAGACACCAACCATGATTTGGGTACGCACTCTTTTCTCTGCTTTTGATACAAAAACTCGTAAAAGTTTTCATTTTTATCGAGTTCTTGAATTGGAGTAGATTCCTTGTTTCAATACTCTGTTCATGTTTCCTAAATCCTTACAAGCTGAATTTGTATTTTAGGTTAGGAAATCGCAACAACCAGAGAACATGGCAACAACAGAGAAAAACAAATCGCCACTAGATTGCTCTCCTCTCCTTGAAGAGTTACCGCAGAGTTCCAATAGTGTATGAACTCTTTTTCTCACTTAATTTGATTTGTATAACTACGAGTTTGAGTTTAGTAATTTGATTTCAGATGTAGTTTGCTGTATCTATGGTGATAAAAAAAAAATTGAATCAACCAAGATGTCAGAACCTGATATATGATTAAATCTTCTCTGTTCAATGTACATGTTTCACTTTTATCCTAACACAATGTCGTTAACCCTTTTTCTTTTAGGTTTCAAAATCGCAGCTTCCTCTTGCAACGGAAGAGCATACATTGTCCAAGCAAGACTGGTCTCTTCTTCCTGAAGAGATTCTGCACATTATCTCTGAGAAGGTGGAGGACGGTTTCTATGTTATTCATGCTCGGTCTGTTTGCCACCCGTGGCGATCCGTCTTTTTGTTTCCTTCTTGCCTATTACGCACTAGTTATCATCTTCCCTCATTCGACAAGTTTCCTCGCAAAGCTAGAGGTTTCTGCACTCTAGAGAAGTTCCCTATGTTCCTCTTTCGAGTCCGAGCTCCCGCTGTTGCTGATGGGTTGCCTTCTAAGTTTTTTGTGGGAGGAATAAACCGAGATAAGTTAGAGGATCATATGCAACTTCCATCTCCACTGCAATGTTCGGTGAAAGTGAAGATACAAGGATCTGATCCAACCCTGATGAACATTCTCGATTGTCAGATTCTCCCTCTTGGCTATCAGTGCAGAATGATTGGTTACGATCCTAACTCATTGGAAACCAGTTTTAGAGGTGTGGCTTTTCTACCGCTACACAAGGAAGGAGGAGGAAGAGAATTCGTTGTGCTTATTGGCTACTCTCATCTTTTATGGTATTAAGAAGTGCAGAAATGAAGTGGATGCGGGTTGAGAAAGCCTCTAGAGCTGACTGCAAGCATATAGTCACATTTAGAGGCAAATTTTATGCAGTCTTTATTAATGGAGATGTTTCTGTGATTGATCCTTATTCGCTGGAAGCAACTCCCTTGAGGCCCTCGGACCGTCTGAGCTCACAAAACTATCTAGTACCATCTGGCAATGATGAACTTTTCCTGGTTGAGAGAATCATTGTTCGTGGTAGTGTAATAGAATTTAGCAAGTTAGCATGTAGAGTGAGTAGGCTAGATGAGGAGACTGGTAAATGGGTCGTGGTCACCGATTTGGGAGACCGTGTATTGTTAATTGGACAATTGGGAAATAGCTCCTGCTCGGCTAAGGAACTTCCTGATGGTTGTGGTGTGAGTGGGAACTCAATGTTGTTCATCAATGAGATATTCAATGAAACTTATTCCTACAAATATGGAGTAGATACAGGAAACGCAGAAGACAACCTTAATTTGTGGAGATCCTCAAAAGAGACTAGTGTGACGATCCTCAACACATCTCCAATGGTGGCTCTCCGGATAGACTGCGAAAAGCTGTAAAATATTACTCTGGATACCTGAGACATCTGTTGGCTTGTTGTTTTATTAGCTATAAAAATTTCCTAATGATTTCTGTAAAGATTTTGTGATCTCTGATGTTATGGTGATATTCTAGTATCAATTTTTGTAGTTCTAAACTATCTCCCACAAGTCCACAACCTTATTGTCTCTACCATGGAAATGGTTGTCTTATGAACTCTCTGTGCTCTTGGTATCACACGGTCTTGGTCTTGAACTGACATTGCTCCGTGTGAATATGTGTTTGGTGATCAAACTAGTGTCTGAACGAAACCAGGGCAGGGCAGACACATTGTTCTTCTCTACGATCAAAAAGTGAGCTATACACCTTCTCATATGTTTCAATTTTATTTGACACTTCTTCTCTCCAATCATTTAGCATCGTGTTATGAGACAGGTTAGAACGTTTGTTAATTTGGAGTACAATAGTTGTCTCATGAACTCTTCAAACTGGCTGCGTTCTCAGGTACCACAAGGTCATGTGTTTAAAAACCTAAACCGGATGTAAACCAATACATTAACCGGAGATTTATAGTCAATAGTTAAGATGTGTATGTAAACCTTGGAACTTTCTTATTTCCGAGAACGACAACAATACTTACTTCTTCTTCCCCAATCTCCCAAATCGAAATACACTAAACCCTAAAATATCTCTCACTGTAGTTGACAGTCACACAGCTGAGTAATTTCTTCTCCGACAACTTCTCCATCCTTTGGTTCTGTCTTAATAATCGTTTGCATTACGACTGGTATGTTTGAATGTTTCTCGGGATTTAGCTCCTCTCATAATTGTCGAATCTCATTGTAACAAACTTATTCATTTGCTATAAATTATAGTGATTTTTGTCTAGCCTTCTTTGAGTAAATCTTCAAAATTGATTCCTTTGTTAAGCTTAAAACTGATAGTGTAGTGTCAGTGTGTGTTAGGGTAGTCAATTTCAGATTGTTATGATATATGTTTTTTAATGTTCATGATTGTTTCAAAATTGAAGCTGTTTTTGTCTTTAATCAGAAAAAATGGCTAAGAAAAAGAAGATATCATCGTTGATGCCAGACTGGTCTCAGCTCCCGGAGGAGCTACTTCAACTTATCTCACAGAAACTGGAACTGGAGTATCGCTGTTTCGATGTCATTCATGCTCGATCTGTTTGTCACTTGTGGCGGTCCTCATTTCCTTTTCCTTCTTGCCTGTTACGCCCAAGTTATTCTCTTCCCTCGTTCCCTGGTTTCCCTATCAAAGACAAAGATTCGTGTACCCTTGAGAAGCTCCCTTTGTTCCTCTTTAGAGTCAAAACTCCTCCTGCTGCTGATGTTGTGCTGTCTTCTGAGTATTTTCTAGGAGCAGTAGGCCGTGATGAGTCAGATGATCATATGAAGCTTCTTTCATCTCCCCTTCAGTGTTCAGTGAAAAACAAGATTCCAGGATCTGACCCAACCTTGATGAAGATGCTCGACTGTCAGATTCTCTCTCTAGGCCATCAGTGCAGAATGGCCGGTTTGTGTCCTGAAGAATGGAGAGTATATCAGAAAAGTGTGGTTTTCCTTCCGCTCAACAAAAATGGAGAAAAACGAGAATTTGTGGTGCTCCTCAACTACTCTGAAGGTTTGTTGGTGTTAACAAGTGCCGAAATGAGGTGGAAACCGCTTAAGTGCCGAAGTTTTGTTGATCTTCAATGCACGCATTTAGTCACTTTTAGAGGCAGATTTTATGCAGTCTTTTTTACTGGAATAATTGTGGTTATCGATCCTTATTCTCTGCAAGTGACTCCCCTTATGCCTCCACAGCCTCTGCGCGGAAGTGATTGTTTGATTCCATCTGGAAATGATGAGCTTTTCCTGGTCCAGGAATTCAATCCTTTTCCTGATGCTGATGTGTTAGATTTTAATCGTTTCACATGTAGAGTAAGTAGGCTAGATGAGGAGGCTGGTACATGGGTTGTGGTCAGCGATTTGGGAGACCGTGTGCTGTTTCTTGGAAACTTTGGGAATGTCTGCTGCTCTGCTAAGGAGCTTCCTGATGGCTGTGGTGTGAGTGGGAACTCAATTGTGTACACCAATGCAGGCTATGTAACTTTTGCCTACAAATATGGAGTACATACAGGAAGGGCGGAAGACGAGCTCAATATTTGGAGATTCTCAAGAGAGAAATGTGTAACGGTCCCCAGCACATATCCTGCGGTGGCTCTCCGAGTTGAAGACCAAGTCGAAAATCTCGCTTTGGGTACTTGAGACATACTGATGGTTTTGTATATATTTTGTGTCACGACTGTATGCTGAAAACTAGATAACTTGTATGTCAGTTTTAGTTTTAGTTTTTGTTCTAACCAATTACTTTCTCTAGACCAGACAACTATGTCTGTGGAAATGGTTGTCTCATAAACTCTCAAAGCTATGTTTGGCTGTGGTCATGCTTGTGTAGTTCAAGTATGCTGTAGCTTACCAACTGGGTTGGATTTGGAAAGGACACGAGAGAAAATGTTAAGATATCGGTTGGGTTCTTTTCAAAGTTGTGCAGGATAATGTTTCATGTCCTCCACACAGACAGCTTCTATCCTTGCTTCCGACTTTGTTTAGAGCCTCTTGCTCGTTGTAGGCTGCTTTTAGTTTTTAACAGTGGTTACATTCTTGTTTAAGGTAATGGTGCCGTAGTAGCGTGCGTAGTTCATGGTATAAGTCTGGAGTTATCTCCATGTTTAAACTGGTCCAAACGCGGCAAAAAGTAACATTTCTGCTTTAGTTGGATCCTTCAGATGGTGACGATCAGGATAAACCTTGTTTTGTTTAGGGTAAGACAGGAAGAAGAAGAAGAAAAGTCGATAAACTGTGAAACAAGAAAACAAAGTCTAGCTTGGTGTTCAATACTCTAATTGTTTCATTTAATATAATGTATAAAAAAAATTTACATTTAAATTTAATTTTTTTCACACACTTTTTAAAAATTACATTAGTGATGATGACACAAATTTTTTTTGTTTTTAACATTTTAGTTTAATATAATAAGTAGCATTTTGAAAATATTTGGTGTATGTGCTTTTGAAAAATATTTGACCTTTTTAGTAGCTAATACACATTTGCCTACCTCAGTTGGCTTAGGTTTGCAGTTTGCTATTTTTGAAACATATTATGAAAGTTCAAAAGATATTTATCCACTTTTGTTTATATGACCCGATAATTTATCTAATAATCTGTTTGTTGCCATTTTTTTATTAATTTTTTTTCTTTAATGTTTTAAACCCAACCAAATTTATAGTCCATCTTTAAAGCGTGGAAGATCCTTGTTGTGAAAAGAAGTTGAGTCTATTACGAACCAACCAATCAATGAACTTGACAAGCTGCTCCCAAGGCGTTGGGATATCTCTATGCCGTCCACAGTTTTGTGCTGTTAACGTAGTGTGGGAATTCAGATGAAGCTTTGGAAAACATACAATACTAAGACATTTGTTTGTTTTGGTTTTATTAGATTAAATTCAAATTATTCTTTATGATTTTAGGTAAGGATTTGGTGATATCTCATGATAGAGTGATATGTTAAAAGCACTCGGTATTTCAGTTTTAATTTAGTTCTTCGATATTCTTTCATCATTTTATTATTGGGCGCGAAACATAAATAGTAACCGTTGAATCTAACTGAATCGGGCTAAATTACGAAATTTGGCTGAATTTATTTGTGTTTTTATAGAATCTAGCGGAATAATTTTTAAATTTAAATGGTAACTGATGTATCTAACTGGATGTTTAAATAAATCAATGAAACATAAAAATTTATCAAATATATAATTTAAAAATAGTCAACAATGTTAAACTAGAAACTTTAACTTTTATGGAACATAATTATCATAGAAAAACCTTATTACAATATTTTTAGTTTTTAATTTTAATTTTTATTCAGTTCACAAATTTATAGTTTTGGTTAAATATAAACCTGTTTTACTAACATTGTTAATAAATCTACACAAACAAAATTCACTTGATACAAAAAAAAAATAGAATTTAACCAACTTCATCAGTATTATTATTACTAGTATTTTTCTTTAAGAAGAGCTAACTAATTTCTATACTTATCAGGCAAACTTTATGAAATTATGATTTTTCATATTAAAATATTCATAATTTATTTAAAACATAATATAGTAAAAGCATTATAAATTTTAAAACACTATATAATTTAATGATGTGATTAAATTTCTCAACTTTCCTCAAATTTTTATTTATGTACAATAAATAATATAACCAAAATTAAACAATTCCACAATACATATCTTGACCCAAATCTAAAGTGGCTTCTTAAGATTACAACTAGCCTTGATTAGTAACACGTGTGTTCCGCGTAATCACTTTTAGCCACCTTCCATTTCAGCTAGAAGCTCTCTCACATTGACCCATTTGGGTGCTTTGAAGCTAAAAAGACAACGAAGAGTCGCGACAACATCTCCTTAGACTCAGAGTCCAACCCAAAACCCTAAGCTAGATTCTTTGCAGGTGACTGTAGAATCTTTCTCTTATGAACATATATTGATTCTCGATTTTTTTGGTTTTCAAAATATGTTTGCAAATATCCTATTCATGTTTTGTTTGCTATTTCAAAAACCCTAGACGTTATTATTGATGATCCTTTAGATTGATCACATCTACGTTTGCTACTGTTTCCATTAACCCTAGAAATTGTATTTTTATTTATGTGTTCAAAATCATAGTTGTGTCCGTCTCCATCAGCAAAAAAAAATCAGATTGATCTAGAAGTAATCAAAAACCCTAGAAGTCATTATCCATGATGCTAGATTGATCTCATCTCCTCTGATTGTATATTTTTGCTACTGTTTCGTTTCTAGTCATGATTTTGTTTGTCTCTTTTGTCAATGTTAGTTCTCATACTTGGTGAACCCTAGAAATTGTATTATTTATGTTTTTAAAAATTGCAGTTGTGTCCGCCTCCATCAGTAAAAATGGCAGAGGGACAGAACAAATTGTCTAAGCTAGACTGGTCTCTTCTCCCTGAAGAGCTACTTGACCTTATCGCCAAGAATCTGGAGAACGAAGACTACTGTTTCTATGTTGTTCATGCTCGTTCTGTTTGCACCTCGTGGCGATCCTCATTCCCCTTCCCTTCTTGTCTTTTAAGCATGCGTCAGCGTCTTCCTACCTTTATCGGTTTCCCTATTGAAAGCCTCTACGACACTTGCATTGTCGAGAAGATGCCTTTGTTTCTCTTAAGAGTTAAAGCTCCTGCTACTGTGTCGCCTTCTGAGTATTATCTTGGAGAAATAAAAGAACCGAAGGCTCATACGGAGCTTCCATCTCCTATTCAGTGCACACTAAAAATGACGATCCCAGAATCTGGTTCGACGGTGATGAACATGCTCGGCTGCCAGATCATCTCGTTGGGTCACCAGTACAGAATACACGTTCCGGACATTAAGAAGCCAAGAGGATACAGAGGTGTGGCTTATCTTCCACTCGAGGTGAGAGGAAAAAGAGAATTCGTTGTGGTCGTCATTTACAACAGATATGTGTTGGCGTTACAAAGTGAGGATATGAAGTGGATGCCTGTTAATAGAACCACATGGGGTGCATGCGAGAGTATAGTCAGTTTTAGAGGCAAGTTTTATGCAGTCTTAGGTAACGGGGACATGTTTGTTATCGATCCTTATTCGCTTCTAGGAACTCCCTTACTGCCCTCAATTCCTTATAACTCATTCAAGTATCTGGTTCCATCTGGTGATGATGAACTTTTCCTGGTTGAGAAAATCCTTCCAACTAATTATCGTTTAGTGGATGATTTAAATAAGGTACCCTGTAGAGTAAGAAGGCTTGATGAGGCGACTGGTACATGGGTCGTGGTCAGCGATTTGGGTGGCCGTGTTTTGTTTCTTGGAGAGCTTGGGAATATCTTTTGCTCAGTTAAGGAGCTTCCTGATGGCTGTGGTATAAGTGGAAACTCCATTCTCTTCACCAATGAGTATGTCGATAAAACTTTCGCCTATAAATATGGAGTAAATACAGGAAATGCGGAGGACGACCTTAACTTTTGGAGATCTTCAAGAGAGAATCTTGTTGAGATTCTCACCAATACTCCTCCGGTGGTGGCTCTCTGGATTGACCACTAAGCTGTTGAATCTTTACTTTAGCTACCTGAGGCTGTGGTCTTGTTTTACTATGTCAGGAACATATGTACTATATCTAATGCTATTAAGTGTAACAGTACTTTAAAGTCCTTCTCGAGTCATTAGCTAAAAACTTTTTCTATGTCAATGACTTTTTGAGTAAGTCTCAGATATATAAATATTGTTGATGTTTAAACTTCTAACTTCAGGTTCATATGTACAACAAGCTAGCTAGTGGGCATGTTGACAATAAAGTGGAGTTCCATATATAGTGCACAAGTCTTAACTCTCTATTCAAGCACTTTAATGTATATTCGGAAACCAAGAAGGTCATCAATGAACTTCTAAACTAAACTAAGTTTCATTTAACTAAAAACAATAATAAGCATCAATCAAAGCTCACGAGTTCCAAGGAGACTTCACCAATGGAAACTCTCTTAAACAAAAAGCCATCATAAAAGCTCTATGAGCTTGAGTTAAATGCTGTGTACATTACACTCTTTTTCTCCATGAGAGTGTAGAGGCTGAGAGATTTAAGGACTTTGATAATGGCGAGTAAACATTTCTTCAAGCCTCTTCTTCCCGGATTCCACAGTCACTTGGTACTATCTTTCTTCTCTCTGATCTCTCCCTTCCTTATCTGCCTTTGTTTGAGAAGGTTCTTGAGAAAAATGGTTCTGGTTTTGTATTTGCATGTTGTCTCAGACGATTCCTATAGCTTTTCTCTTGAATATAAAAGGAAGAAATGAGCAGAAGACGGTGGAGCTGAGGTCAAACGCGTCAAAGATAACTTGGAAAGTAAAGATAGATGGGGAGAGACTCACTGACGGTTGGAAAGAGTTTGCAGTCGCACATGATCTTCGAATCGGTGACATTGTTGTGTTTAGACAAGAAAGTGACATGGCTTTCCATGTTACAATGTTGGGACCTAGTTGTTGTGAAATTCAATATGTGTCTTACCTAGAAGACCATAACAACCTCAGTGAGTTGTGTTCTTTCGTCTCTATATAACTGTCCATGACTAATATAATGGAATGTGCATGGATCTGTTTCTTTGTTTTCAGGGAAGAATTCAAGAAGAGAAGCAGAGTCTTCATCACTAGATCCCTCTTGTTTCGTGGCTAATGTCACGCCTTCGACCCTTCTTTATGACAGATTGGTATATTATTCTTGACTTGAACCTCAAAATAAATTCCCATTCTAGGTTCTGAACTAAGATATATTGTAATGTTCTTATAGCAATTTCCAAGAAGTTTTGCAAGAGAAAATGGTCTGGACACAAGATGTGGAGAGATTGTTCTGATGAATGAAAAGGGCAGATCATGGACTGTAAATTTGAGAGGAAAGAGTTCATGCGGAAGTGCTTACATCAAACGAGGATGGAGAAGTTTCTGCCATGCTAATGGACTAAGTTCAGGAAGTTTCTTTACTTTCAGACTGATTCAAAGAGGAAGAACTCTGGTTCTACGTTTGTGCCCCAAAGAGACGGAAGAAGAAGAAGAAGTAAAAGAGTGCTCAGAAGCTAATGAAGTAGTGTGTCTTTCCACAGAAGAGGAAACTGATGAAGAGAGAAGCCAATATGAAAAAATATCACAAGAATGTTCAAAAATAAAGGAAAAGAAGATATCGAAAGCTTCATCTTCGGGATCCCAAAACCGATTTGTGACAATAACTCCTACACGTTACAACCTCAGCTCATCTAGACTGGTTAGTCCACTGAGCCATTTTCTTTTTACAGCCTTATGGATTTTGAATCCTTATCTCCATTGTTTAAATCTTTCTCAGACTCTTCCAATACGTTTCACAAAGGCGAGTGGCATAAGATTGGCAAAGGAGATGAGTTTCTTGGATAAACACGGCGTAAAATGGTCTACGAGTCTGAGGTTTGAGAAGGAAAGAAAGAGAATGAGATTAGTAGGAGGTTGGAAAGAGTTTTGCAATGCTAACCATGTGAAGATAGGAGAATCGGTCTTGTTGGAGCTAATTTGGGAAAAACACAAAACCTCTGTTCTTAAGTTCTGCTCCAAGGTGTTGGCATAGACCAAGTGAAAATGTTTCTTTAAGGTTATTGAATTGCATGAATCAATGTTTAAAGCTTTTGTGTTAGATATCTCAGTCGTAGTAGACGCTAGATGCTTGCTTTATCTATATGGTTATGGTGTTGTGTAATAATAATATATCGTCTCTTCTAATTAAATATACTACGATCCTGTGACAAGCTCATATTTTCACTTCAGTTCCTATTAAGAATTGCAACGGTCTCTTGAATTTAAACCAAAACACGTAAGAGTTGACTTGTAAACCGACCCACTCTCTCCCCATTACCCAATATTGAAACGACGGTTACATTTTGAAGTTGTTTTTATAACTTGTGTGAGTTTTGGGGTTAAGGTAAATACTCTTTCTCTTCCTTTGGTATGTTTCTCGATCTTAATCTTTCTATGTTAATGTTTGTTTACAGTTTCCTAAAAACCTAGAAGCTTTTTTTTTTGTTCTTTCAGATATTGAAATCAGCAAATATGACAGAACCTGCAGAGAAACAGAAGCAATCATCAGTTATGCTAGATTGTGTAAGAACTCTTTTACTCTCGGTTTAGTTTTTTTCAATTAATATCCTAGAAATGAATTTTTTTTTTTCTCTTTTAGGTTTCGACGTAGCAGCCTTGTTCATCTCCATCTGTCTCTAAAGAACAGACACTGTCCATGCGAGACTGGTCTCTTCTCCCTGAAGAGCTACTTCATCTTATCGCCAAGTATCTAGAGAACGAGGACTACTGTTTAGATGTTGTTCATGCTCGCTCTGTTTGCACCTCGTGGCGATCCTCGTTTCCGTTTCCTTCTTGTCTCTTACGCCCAAGTTACTATCTCCCCACGTTCTCAGACGAAAACAAATTCATGTGCACCCTCGAGAAGATCCCTTTGTTCTTCTTTAGAGTAAAAACTCCTGCTATGTTGCCTTCTATGTATTATCTTGGAGACTGAGGCCAGGATAACTCAGAGGATCATGTGGAGCTTCCATCTCCGCTTCAGTGTTCCGTAAGAATGAAGTTACCAGGATCTGATCCAACCTTGATGAACATGCTAGACTTCCAGATCTTCTCTCTAGGTCATCAGTACAGAGTGATAGGTCGGGATCCTGAAGCTTGGCTATCATCCTACCAAGGCGTGGCTTTTCTTCCGTTAAACAAGGAAAGAGGAGAGTTCGTTGTGATCTTCAACTACAGTAATGATTTGGTGGTGTTAAGAAGTAAAGAAATGAAGTGGATGCGTCTTAGGAAAATCTCAGATGCTTCATGCAAGGATGTATTAGCTTTCAGAGGCAGGTTTTATGCAGTCTTTCTTAACGGGGACGTTTTTGTTATCGATCCATATTCGCTGGTAGCGACTCCCCTGAATCCCGCACAGCCTATGAGATCAGTAAATTATCTTGTTCAATCTGGCAATGATGAACTTTTTCTCGTTGAGGCAACCATCCCAGAGGCTGAAGTAATAATGTTTAGTAGGTTAACATGTAGAGTGAGTAGGCTAGATGAGGAGGCTGTCGAATGGGTAGTGGTAAACGATTTTGGAGACCGCATACTGTTTATTGGAGAGCAGGGGAATGTCGCTTGCTCGGTTAAGGAGCTTCCTGATGGTTGTGGTGTGAGTGGGAACTCAATGTTGTTTACTAACTGGCCAGGTGATGTTATTTACTTTTATAAGTATGGTGTGCCTACAGAATATGCGGAAGACGACCTCAATTTTTGGAGATTCTCAAGAGAGTATGGTGTGAAGATTCTTAACAAGTCTCCTCCGTTGGTGGCTTTTCGTGTTGACCGCTAAGAGGAAATCTTAGTTTTGATACTTGTGACTTTTCGGTTGTTCTGTTTCTGTTTGAGTCTTGTGTGTTGCTAATTGAAATTGGTTAATCGTCTATTCGTTTATACGTTGTCTTTGTCTCCTTCGGTGGTTGTTCTTTGGATTGAGCGCTAAGCTTTAAAACTATTGCTTTGGACATCTTGTTGTTTTGTTATTATTTGATCACTGTTTGCTGTTTTGAGTCCTTCATTTGTTGATACACAAATAAGTCTAAACCGACGTGAACTATCAATATCTAAGTGTATGAGCATTCAAACTTTACTATTTTTGTTTTACCATTAAATAACATATTTTTATAATCTATTCATTCACCATAATCTAGGTTGCATGGAAACTCATTATATAGTTTGTTTCCCTTTCCGAAACACAACAAATATTACGAAAACGCGGCTCATAATTTTTTTTTTGAAAATACGATAGAAGCTCACGTTTTCATTTTAGAAATGTGATAAAATCTTACATTTCTAGTTTACATATTTAATAAACAACTACTTTGGAAATATTTTGATTTACGACATATAATGATACCTTTTGTAAATTAAAAACCAAATTAATTTAATTAAAAATATACATATACAAGAATATATGAGATACACCTTACCAAAAAAGAGTATATAAAACCTAAATTTATGGATAAGTGTTTTTAATTCAACAGCCATATCAACTTGTATATTAAATCAAGCTTCTTCAGCCTAATTATGAAGTCTTCTTGATAGTCTTTTTCATTTTACACTGCAAATTAAAATCAAGAGACTAATTATTATAGTTTAATTTAATTAGAGATACGAATAAGCAGAACATTTTCGTCTAGATGCTTACATTATTGTAACATAAGCCAGACATGACCCTGACAATGCTTCTGGATCTTGGATCTGTTGTAGTTATAAACAAAGATAAATGCGTACAAATTGTATAAGATATACCACACATGATCAATATAAGAACATAATTTTGCACACTTGGACGTTATCATGGTGTTTCAACAGACACATGATAGTAATAAAGCTTTTGTGTAGTGTTTATCGTTTTTGTTTTGGTGTTATATGATAGTAAAATGAACTATTTATAGAGTAACAATGAGATTGTAGGGTGTTATATGAGCGTTTAAAGATAAACATGATGAGCAAGTAGGTAATATCTTTGGAGATTTCACAATTTCGGAAGGTGTCAGTAGATTTTAGTTAGGATTTTGTAGAATATGCTAGTATAGAATTAAAGTTTTGCCATATTTATTAATTGTGAAATATCAATAAGATATTATTGATAGCGAAATTCTTTGATTAGTTGTAGAATATCGGAAGAAACAAAATTTGAAAGGGAAACTGCGAAATCAGTTAGTATAAAATTTAGTTTTTTTGGTAATTAGTATTTAGATCGATTTTAGATGTTTTACTTATTGATTTTTGTGCAATTTTGTAGGGATTAACATTGCAAATAAAAATTTAAATAAGTAAAACTATAAGGGTAGAACACAAAAGGTACTTCAAAAATGTTAATATAGATATATATTAAACAACTACTAGTTTACAAAACATTTTTTTTCTTGTTTGCAAAACATTTTTTTTCTAAGTATCCGTTTCTGTTTCCATGCAAAATAGACCATAATTTTGTTGTTACTATATTGTTAGTATATGAGAGCTAATTTAGTTACCCTCTTTTCAGTTTCAGCTAAGTTGTGATCGGCATTTGTCTTTTTAATTATATTATTAGTAATTACATATATATATTCTGTTTTGGCTCCTGTTATGGGTTTCTTGGAGCAGATTTTTTTTTTTTTGGGTGTAATTAAAAGAAATGAAAAATGTGAACATTAGAAAAAGGGTAAAAAAAAAGAATATTGTCTTTTGACGTCGTCACTCGTCAGTTATTTGTTGGCGTAATTAAGTCAAGAAAATGGAAATCAACACAAGAACCGCTCCGCCTCAACGGCTCCTTCGTATTCAAAAAAAACTGACCGTTTCGTAAAAGAAGAACTTGTGCGACTCTTTAGCATTTTGGTACGTTCGTAATTGGAACTGTTACATCTTATTTAAGCTAGCAATCTTCTCTGGTCATGCTTGTTTACAAGTTCCTTAACCCTTGAATTGTATTTTTTTTTCTTTTCAGATTTCGAAATCACACAACCATGGCAATGAAAATGAAGACATCATCATCATCATCATCACCAATGTTGCCAGACTGGTCTCTTCTACCGGAGGAGTTACTTCGAATTGTCTCCAAAAATGTGGAAGACTGTTTCGACGTTATTCATGCACGGTCCGTTTGCAACTCGTGGCGATCCACATTTCCCTTTCCTTTTTGCCTCTTACGTCCAAGTTACTCTCTTCCCACATTCGACGAGTTAACTCTCGAAAGCAAAGACTTGTGCACCCTTGAGAAGGTTCCTTTGTTCCTCTTTAGAGTCCAAGCTCCTACTGTTTCTGCTTCATCGTTGGCTTCCGAGTATTATATAGGAAGAATATGCCGAGATGATCATATGGATCTTAGATCTCCTCTTCAATGTTCAGTGAAAGTTCATATCCAAGGAAATGATCAAACGTTAATGAACATGGCCGACTGCCAGATCCTCTCTCTAGGCCATCAATACAGATTGGTTGGTTGGGAACCTAAAGGTTATCGAGGAGCGGCTTTTCTTCCGCTAAACAAGGAAGGAAGAAGAGGAGAATTCGTTGTGATCCTCAACTACACTAATGTTTTGCTGGTGTTAACAAGTGCCGAAATGAAGTGGAAGCGGCTTGAGAACGTCCCAGCTTCTATATGCTCAGATTTATTCACTTTTAGAGGTAGGTTTTATGCATCCTTTCTTTCAAGAAGTACTTTCGCCATCGATCCATATTCGCTGGAGGCGACTCTCCTCACGCCCTCACCTCTTAAGCCACTAAACTATATGGTTGCATCTGGCGATGAAGAACTTTTCCTGGTTGAAGTAAGCATCCCAAGTTGTAAGGTATTAGATTTTAGCCGGTTCACTTGTAAAGTGAGTAGACTAGATGAGGAAGGTGGTAAATGGGCTGAGGTCAAAGATTTGGGAGACCGTGTGTTGTTTATTGGACATTTTGGTAATGTCTCTTGCTCAGCTAAGAAGCTCCCTGATGGTTGTGGTGTGAGTGGGAACTCAATTTTGTTCACTGATGTACCAACTTATGCCTATAAATATGGAGTACATACTGGTAACGTTGGAGATGATCTCAATTGTTGGAGAGCCACAAGAGAGAATCGTGTTATGATCTTCAACACAGAACCAGTTTTGGCTCTCCAAGTTGAGCACTAAGTCATTCTGTTGGTTATTTATTTTTCTTTATTAGACCACAAATAAACCTTGCTTTAGTCATAGTTATAGACTTTATGATCTCTGTAGTTGCCCATCGTCCTATATATTTTTTCTTTTGTGTCACGGTGATATGCTGAAGACTAATATTATTTGGTATCCAAGTCTTAATATATTTTTGTTTAAAACTATCCCCAACACAACCATGTCTATGCATGAAAATATTGTTTCCTGAACTCTTGAAAGATGTGTTTGGCTGTAATCTTGATCATAAGTCAGTTTTGACCAAAGTTTGTCAACAGTGCAAAACGTTTGTCAGTTTTGACCAAAGATGTGTTTTATTCTTAGTCTCCAGCATTGCACAATTTGCCTTTGACACATCACACATATGTGCCATAGGTAGGTTAATGAACATGTGTTGATGACAAAAAGAAGGTAGGTATGTCAATCGACCTGGCCCGGCCCAAAAAATATTCGAACCTATATTTCAACGCCTAGCCCGGCCGGGCCGGCCCTAACATGGCTACAGGGTTTTTCGTGTTTTTTTGGTTTTACTTACGGATAAAAAAAAAATCAACTTCTAAGTTCAAAATAATTTTTAAATAACAATATTTAAAGGTATACTATAAAAACAATGCATCAAATTTTAAATAACTTATCAATATTCATTAAAAATAACTTAATTTAAAAGAAAAAATGAAAATGTCATAAATAAAGATTTTAAAAGTATTAAGTAAGATTAGTAAGTAAATATGAAAACTAATTTATTAATCAAATTATCTAATCAAACTAAAAAAAAAAAAAATCAAAACATATTTGTTTAAGGACTTTTTAGGCCAATCTGAACCCGATCGGTTTAGGCCAAAAAATCTTTTACTTCAAATAGGCTTAGCTCAAAAATCTCAATTTTTCTTGAACATATATATTTAAATCCAAACCTAATTTTTTCGAACTACATCGTAAGCTTTAATCCTAATTGACATGCTTAGCCGTCTAGCCTATATAGGCCATAGCTACAGGCTACATACAGCCTACAACTTTCAAGAAAACTTATCAATTTATTCTTTACAAAAGCCCAATAAAAGCCCATTAAAAGCCCATGTAATGTAAAACAGTAAAAGTGGTATTTTAATAAAATGTGGTAACAAAACCCGATGAAACCGACATCAATTCTTCCTTTTTATCTTCTAGGTGACTCCGTTTCCAATTTCTCATCTTCTTATCTACTCTTCTACCCTAAAGCAGTAAAAACTCTCCACCCTTAAATCTCTCGTTGAAGTCAGAGTAATTTCTTCTCCATCCTCTGGTTTCACTTTGCATACTAGTCTTTCACTTACGACCAAGGTATGTTTCTTGTTTTGACTTCCCCTGCTTTGTAATCAAAGCTCCCTTGAATTTTGGCTATAGACTTTAGTACTTGTATATCTTTAAGGTTCTTTGTTGAGAAATCTTCTGGGTTCTATATTACTTCTGCAAATCTGTCACCTTTATACTTATGTGATAAAATCTTCTCTGTTCTGTTTGTTTTTGATCAGCAAACCTGCAAGGAGAACTAAGAAGATGTCATCGATGATGCCAGACTGGTCTCAGCTTCCCAATGAGCTACTTCCACTTATCTCCAAGAAACTGGAACTGGATGATTACTGTTTCGATGTCGTTCATGCTCGTTCTGTTTGCCGTTCGTGGCGATCATCATTTCCATTTCCTTCTTGCATGTTACGCCCAAGTTATTCTCTTCCCTCGTTCGTCGATTTCCCTCTGGAAAACAAAGAATTGTGCACCTTAAAGAAGGTCCCTTTGTTCCTCTTTAGACTCCGAGGTCCTGCTGCTTCTGCTGCGTTACAGTGTGAATATCTCCTGGGAGGAATAGGCCGAGATGAGTCGGATTATCGTTTGGCGCTTTCATCTCCCCTGCAGTGTTCAGTGAAAGTGAATGCGCGAGGATTAGATCCAACGTTGGTGAATGTTCTCGACTATCAGGTTGTTCCTATGGGGTATCAGTACAGAATGGTCGGTTGGGATCCCGAGAGATGGATAGGATATTACAGAGGTGTGGTTTTCCTTCCGCTAAACAAGGATGGAGAAGGAGAAGAGTTCATTGTGATCCTCAACTACTCTAAAGTTTTGTTGGTGTTAACAAGTGCGGAGATGAGGTGGAAGCGGCTCACGACTGTCCCGAACTATCAATGCACGGATTTAGTCACTTTTCGGGGACGGTTTTACGCGGTTTTTCTAACCGGGAAAATTGTCGTTATCGATCCTTATTCGCTGGAGGCGACTCCTCTGATGCCTTCGCAGCCTCTGCGTTCAGTCAATCATCTGGTTCCATCTGGCGATGATGAGCTTTACCTGGTCGAGAATTTCAACCCGATTCCTGATGCCGATGAACTAGATTTTAATCGGTTTACATGTAGAGTGAGCAGGCTAGATGAAGAGGCTGGTGTTTGGGTTGTTGTCAGTGATTTGGGAGACCGTGTGTTGTTTCCTGAACACTTTGGAAATGTCTCATGCTCTGCTAAGGAGTTTCCTGATGGCTGTGGTGTGAGTGGGAACTCAATTTTGTTCACCAATGAAGGTAATGTAACTTTTGCTTACAAATATGGAGTGCATACAGGAAGGGCGGAAGACGAGCTCAATATTTGGCGATTCTCAAGAGAGAAACGTGTGACGATCCTCAGCACATCTCCTGCGGTGGCTCTTCGCGTTGAAGACCATTCTGAAGATCTCGCTTTGGATACCTGAGGCATACTGTTGGCTTTGTATATGTTAGCTTTAGTGATCTTTAATGTTCTGAAGTGTGTGTGTGTGTGTGTATTTTGTGTTTAAACTGTATGCTGAAAACTATATAACTTGTATTTCAGTTTTAGTTTATGGTCTAACCTAACTACTTTCTTGAGACCAGACATCTATCTCTATGGATATGGTTGTCTCATGAACTCTCAAAGCTATATCTGGTCATGGTTGTGTAGTTCAAGTATACTATAGCTAGTCAAGGTAGAGTAATCGAGAATTGTTGCATTGTTTGACTGCTTACCAAACTTAATTAGTGCTGAATTAGCTTTCATGTTCTCCAATCTGCGACACCCTTCAGACAGCTTCTATTGTTGCTTCTGACTGTTTAAAGCTTCTGGCGTTGACAATGGTTACACTCTGGAGTTTCCCTTGTGGTTGAATATTTATATTTGATGCATAGCCACTTTTCTGCAACAGGAACCATTCGGGCGTCTATGTTGTTTAGTTCATTAACCAGTCTTTTGTTAAGGTACCAATTTTGCTAAGGCACAAAATTTATTTGATGAAAACTTATGACAATAGTTAATTGGGCTCAATAGTAATATTTATTTTTCATAGTTATCATATTCAACTACTCTTTTTAAGCCCCTATTGTATAAACTTTAACAACAAATTAGCAACTTGGCATTGACCAAATTAACACAGTGGATAATGACGACACTAGATTAGAGAGAGACAAAAGTCGAAAGACGTTGGACGAATAATAATAATACAAAGATCACTAGCGAAGACTCAGAGACTAGCGAAGACTATAACTATCACAAGCTAATCACCGTTGGATCTGTAATACTTTGAGAAACATGCACCGTTGATAGTTAATCATACGGTAAGTCTACGACAGTCTCTGAAGTTTTCGGAGAAGACGACATTTCATATATATAAGAGCGAAGAAGACTCAGCGTAGACTAAAAAAAAGTATCCCAAAGTAATTGAAACGGAGAAGATGGCTGTTGGAACGGAGAAGGCGGCGGTTGATGGAGCTGAAGAGATACTAAAGCCACGAACCGATAACAGAGAATATCGGAGGATTGTACTTAAGAATTCGCTCGAGGTGTTGTTAATCAGTGACCCTGAGACTGACAAGGTAAGCTCAGCTCGATGGACCAATAGCTCAATTGGTAAAAATCTTTGAGACACTATAACTTGCTCTGGTTCTGAACATTATGACCTGTTACTACGTGTCTTTTGCTTTTTTTAGTGTGCTGCTTCGATGAACGTTAGCGTTGGATCGTTCTCTGACCCGGACGGTTTGGAAGGCCTAGCTCATTTCCTTGGTACTACTTCCTATCCCAGTTTCTTTTAGTGATTTGCTTCCTGTATATAACATCTTATTTTGTGGCTGGAGGTTTTGTTATTTTTTAATGGTGATGATTCAGAGCATATGCTATTTTATGCAAGTGAAAAGTATCCAGAGGAAGATGGTTACTCCAAGTACATAGCAGAGGTAATGTTCTTCTCCAGCTTTGGAACACAAACTTGATCATTCTTGCATCAGTTGTAGGAAACTTAAGTTAAGATGATATAGGATGTGCTTAGTGCTTATTGTAGCTCTGTTTTTTGTTTTTTGTATGTAGCATGGAGGGAGCAGAAATGCTTATACATCCAGTGAAGATACAAATTGCCATTTTGATATCAATACAGATTCTTTTGATGAAGCTTTGGACAGGTTCTTTTGTTTTTGTTTTTTTCTCTCTTGATCGATGAAGCCTTTTGACTGTGTCTAATTTTACTAGTGATTGCTATAACCAGGTTTGCGCAGTTCTTTATCAAACCATTGATGTCTGCTGATGCCACCATGAGAGAGATCAAGGCTGTCGACTCCGGTTAGCTTTTCACGTTCTTGATAGCTCTCCTGTTGACATCTGTTTGATATATAACAAATTCTAATGAGTTCGATCTCTTTCGTCCAGAGAATCAGAAAAACTTGTTGTCTGATCCTTGGCGTATGAACCAGGTATGTTCCCTTGCTCTAAAGAACAGTTATATGGTTAAATATGTTTATTTCATGGAAAGGAAAAGTAGATTATTTTAAGTATGAAAACTAAGGTTTTTTCTTTGAACTTGTAGTACTTATATCTAAATTCGACAAGTCTCTTGATATGTATTTATATAGTATCTAACTTAGCATTGTCTTTGTTTTGCGTTGACACAGTTACAGAAGCATCTAATTAGAGAAGACCATCCATATCACAAATTTAACACAGGTTCATGTTCTATTATCTATCCTTAATTGATGCTGGCTTGCGTCCATTAGAAACATCAGTGCATGGTCTTTACTAATTGTTTTTCTCTCAATGCTAAGAAAGTGATAACTTTGATTAGGTAACATGGATACTCTTCATGTACGACCCGAAGCAAAAGGAATAGATACAAGAAGTAAACTAATCAAATTCTATGATGAACACTATTCTGCCAACATTATGCATTTGGTTGTATATGGCAAGGGTAGGTTTTGGAGCTAAACAAAAATTCTTTTAATTTCAGAAAACATAAGTATTAACATACTTAACATTGAACATTTTTTTTTCGCTCTGGATGTTTTCAGAAAGCCTTGATAAAACTCAAGGCCTAGTGGAAGAGTTGTTCCAGGAAATTCGAAACACCAACAAAGATATCCCTAGGTTTCCTGGTCAGCCGTGTACTCATGACCATTTGCAGGTTTTGTTCCTTATTTCAGCTATAGCTTTTATATGAAATGAAGACATATTCATGCTAACATGTTGCTACGGTGGTGTTTTTTCATTTGGTTTTAGGTTCTTGTGAAGGCTGTTCCCATAAAGCAGGGTCACAAGCTTACTGTTTCTTGGCCTATAACTCCTACCATCCATCACTATGAAGAAGCACCAGCCATGTACATTGGGCGTTTACTTGGTCATGCAGGCGAAGGAAGTTTGTTTCATACGTTAAAAATCCTGGGTAGGTTTTCTTTAAGGGCGCGCCAAACTAATTATATATGTTTTGGCACATAATAATGGATCGAAAAATTGTTGTAGTCTTCAGCTCTCTATCTTACTTTTTTTTAGAAGATAGGTTGTCGCGAGAAATTTGTGAATATTAGAGATAACTTATTTAGGCCGTCTAGTAAATTTTTGTATCAACAGTTCTTTATTTAGTAATCTAGTTTAATTCTTCTTAATACTTCCACAGGTTGGGCAACAGGACTGTATGCTGGCGAGAGAAACTGGACTATGGAGTATTCTTTCTTCAATGTTATAATTGATCTTACTGATGCTGGCCATGGTGGGTTTATGTATTTTTCTTAGGTCTTTTTTTTTAAAAATTAATAGTCTATGCAAGCTCGCAACGATCTCTTATATGTTGAATCGATGGTAATGTTTTGCTTAATAGTTTTTGGTATTTTGTTTATGTTCTTTGTATACAGAGCACATGGAAGATATTTTGGGATTGTTGTTCATATACATTAAGCATTTACAACAGTCTGGTGTTTCTCAGTGGATTTTCGATGAGGTATTTAGTTACTGTTTCTATTTTTTTCTGCTGTTGCCTGCTTTTAATCTAGCTAGTACTCTTATTGAATCATTGTTATTGCAGCTCTCAGCTATCTCTGAGGCAGAGTTTCATTATAAAGCCAAAATACACGCAATTTCGTATGCAACGTGTATTTCAACAAATATGACGGTACTAAAACTATTTTCAGCTGTTCAATCTATTTCTGCTCAGTCTATACTTGGACTTATATGCTTACTCTTACAATCTCATCAAGCACTACTAAGAAACTCGGTTTTGTGGCTATGAATTTCACTTGAAAAAGAAAAAACTCTTATGTGTCCTTTGGAAATGATTGCTTCAGATATACCCAATGAAGCATTGGCTGGTTGGATCATCACTGCCTTGTAAATTTAATCCAGCTAGTGTGGAAAAGGTTTTCGATGAGCTTTCTCCCAGTAATGTTCGGTATGTTCAACAATGTGTTCGTAGAATTTATACGAAGCATCAAAATCTTGTCATGTTGCATAATCTAGTGCCATTATTTATGTAGAATCTTTTGGGAATCAACTAAATTTGAAGGCAAAACAGACAAGGTTGAGCCATGGTATAACACTGCTTATTCTCTTGAGAAGATAACCAAATTCACCATTCAGGTTGGCTTTTGATATATTAGTTTCCTTAAGATCATATCATATAATTGTATGTTTATTTTCTCTCTGCATTTATATTCTGTTTTGATTTAATATTTTCCTATAAGAAGAAGTTGAGTTTTGGTTTTTGTTAACAACTACAGGAGTGGGTTCAGTCTGCCCCTGATGTAAACCTGCTTCTACCAACACCTAATGTCTTCATTCCTACAGATTTTTCATTGAAGGATTTTAAGGATAAGGTTTAGTTCTATCACTTTAGTTACAATGTACAACTTAAAATGTCTGAAAGCAGTAGTCTTATGTCACGTAATCGAATTCTGGATCAGGATATATTTCCTGTTTTGTTGAGAGAGAGATCATTCTCAAGATTGTGGTATAAGCCTGATACAAAGTTCTTCAAGCCGAAGGCATACATTAAGATGGAATTTAACTGCCCCCTTGCAGTCACCTCTCCCGATGCTGTAGTTCTTTCAAATATGTTTGTTTGGTTGCTGACGGACTATTTGAATGAATATGGTAAGATTTGATATATAGAGACACACATCTTTCGGTTATTTCCTTTTCAAATATGGTGTTATTTGTTATTATCTTCGATCAATCTGTACTTTGATGTTTCAGCTTGTTATGCTCGAATTGCTGGTCTTCGCTATGGAATAAGTCTCTCGGACAATGGTTTTGAGGTACGTTTGTATAATTTTCTTTCGACATTTTTTCTTATGTCTTTTGCTCAGTGAATTATTTTGTTTGACTAACTGTTTCTCATTTCCAGCTCTATCTTTCTGGCTTTAATCACAAATTGAGAATCTTGTTGGAAGCTGTCATTCAAAAGATAGCAAAATTCCAAGTAAAACCTGACAGGTTTTTAGTTATTAAGGTAATTAACCTTGTTAGTAGATTTGGTCCCTCTTTTTTTTGAAGTTTGTACATCAATAAGCCTTGTTACCAGATTTATTGAATCCATATTTTTATCCTTCCCTATCTTGAAACAGGAAACAATCACAAAGGCATACCGAAACCACAAATTCTGGCAACCATATCATCAAGCAATGAGTTACTGCTCGATGATATTACAAGAACACTCTTGGCCTTGTACAGAGGAACTTGATGCTCTTTCTCATTTGGAAGCTGAAGACTTGGCTAAGTTTGTTCCAATGTTATTATCAAGGACATTTGTTGAGTGCTATATTGCAGGTATCAACATTACCTATGTTGTATGATAGTATTTGCTCTTTACTCCTTTTTTCATATAATATAAGACATTCATTTCAGGAAATGTTGACAAGAACGAAGCTGAGTCAATGGTTAAGCATATCGAAGATGTTCTCTTTAACGAACCAAAACCTATTTTTCGTCCGTTATTTCCATCCCAGTTCTTGACAAATAGGGTTGTAGAGCTCAGTACATGCATGAAGTACTTCTACCATCAAGAAGGCTCGAACCCCAGCGATGAAAATTCGGCTTTAGTTCATTACATTCAGGTATATTTGTGTCATGATAATTAGTTTGCCTGTGAACATAGTGGTATACTCAGGTTTGGTACTTTTAAACCTTTTCTCGTAGTGTTTGGTACTTAGACTAAGGTTTCTTCTAGACCTTGGTTTTCTTGCTAACAGAATTGGTTCGCCATGAATAGGTTCATCAAGATGAATTTTCCATGAATATCAAACTTCAGATTTTTGAACTTATTGCAAAGCAAGCCACTTTTCACCAGCTTAGATCAGTTGAGCAACTTGGTTACATTACTTCACTTTCTCAAAGGTACATAAAAATATCTCATAGATATGTTTGACTGCTACTGAGTTCTTGTTGACGCATAAGTTATCACATTCCTGCGATACAGAAACGACTCTGGCGTCTATGGTCTACATTTCATTATCCAGTCTTCAGTCAAGGTACAAAACTACCAATCTTTCTTGCCACTCAGATTTTGCATACATATGTCTTTAATTTCCTTTGATTTTTTTGCTAACAGGGTCCTGGACATATTGATTTGAGGATCGAGTCTCTACTCAAGGACCTTGAGAGTAAACTTTACAATATGAGCGATGAAGAGTTCAAGGTGAGATGACACAACAAGATATTCTAGAATGTAATGTGATTAAAACATTGATGCACTAACTAACATGAATTTATTTCCAGAGCAATGTAACAACGTTGATAGATATGAAGCTTGAGAAACACAAGAACTTGAGCGAGGAATCTTGGTTTTACTGGGGAGAGATTCAAGACGGGACACTCAAATTTAACCGCGAAGATGCAGAGGTAATCGACAAACACGCGAAGAACCTCTTTGCTTCCATAATGCCTCCTTAAGTCCTCCTTTTTGGACAGTTGAAGCCAAATAACATATATCCCTTTGTGTTTTGCTTTATGGTTCAGGTTGCTGCACTGAGAGAGCTAAAGAAGGAAGAGTTGATAGATTTCTTCGACGAATACATAAAGGTTGACGCACCGAAAAAGAAATCGTTGAGTGTATGCGTTTACGGAAACCAGCATTCAAAGGAAATGGCATCTGACAAAGACAAAGTTGTATCACCATCTATAGAAATCGAAGACGTTGTTGGTTTTAGAAACTCTCAACCTCTTTACGGATCGTTGAGAGGATGTGGCCAGCTGAAACTTTGATGAGCTTCCAACACTTTTCAAAGATTTATATATACACACTCTTATTCATATACCAAAATAAATGTGAACCTCTATTTAACTAGTTTGTATTAAAAGAGAGTTTTATCACAGAAAAAATGTTATAATAGATATTTAAGAGTTTGACCAAAAAAAAAAAAAAAGATATTTAAGAGTTGTTGTTAAAAAAAAAAAAACATATTGCATAATTCTTTAAATTTATTCAGGAAAATACACTAAATTAATAAAGCCTAATTCATACCCAAGTTGAAGAATGATTATAACAAAGCCCAATTCGGCCACAAAATAGAGAATATAGTAAATCCCAATACGGCCCAACTACGAGAGCTAGTTAAATTAAATTAAATGACCCGTACCGAGTCAACCCGACCCGGCTATTAGATCTGCGATTAATCTTCTTCTCTACCAGTAGAAGCTTTAGAAACAGAGCGCTCCTAATTCACGATTAATTTTCCAAATTGCCATTAATCTGCGATTAATTTGTTCTTTCTCCATCAGCAAAAATGGCAACGAAAGAGCTCACATTGTTCAAGAAAGACTGGTCTTTTCTCCCTAAAGAGCTACTGCTCATTATCTCAACTCTTCTGAAGAACTGTTTCGATGTTGTTCATGCTCGTTCTGTCTGCAGCTCATGGCGATCTACATTTCCCTTTCCTTCTTCGTTGTTACGCCCAAGTTACTCTCTTCCCACTCTCATGGAGTTCACTCTCGATAACAAAGACTCGTGTACACTCGAAAAGGTCCCTTTGTTCCTCTTTAGAGTCAAAACTACTGTTGCTGATGAGTATTTTCTAGGAGCAATAGGTCGAGATGATTTTATAGAGCTTTCAATTTCATCTCCTTTTCAGTGTTCTGTGAAAGTGAAGGTCCCTAGATCTGATCCAACTTTGCTGAACATGCTAGACTGCCAGATTATTTCACTAGGCCATCAGTACAGAATGATTGGTTGGGATCCTGAAGAATCGTCAACAAATTACAAAGGTGTGGCTTTTATTATGTTAAACAAGGATGGAGGGAGAGGAGAGTTTGTTGTGGTCCTTAACTACTCTAGAGTTTTGTTGGTGTTAAGAAGTTCTGAAATGAGGTGGATGTGGCTTAAGGACGTCTCAGATGCTACCTGCAAGGATTTAGTTACTTTTAGAGGCAAGTTTTATGCATCTTTTCTTAACGGAGATATTGTCGTTATCGATCCTTATTCGTTGGAAGTGATTCTTCCCCTGATGCCCTCGCAGCCTCTGAATTCAAGCAATTATCTTGTTCCAGCCGGCGATGATGAGCTTTTCTTGGTTGAGAAAATCATCACAAGATACGGTGAACTAAATTTTAGTCAGTTAGCATGTAGAGTGAGTAGGCTAGATGAGGAGGCTGGTAAATGGGTCGTGGTCAGCGAATTGGGAGGTCGTGTACTGTTTATTGGACACTTGGGAAATGTGTGCTGCTCAGCTAAGGAGCTTCCTAATGGTTGTGGTGTGAGTGGGAACTCTATCTTCTTCACCAATGAGGGAGGAAGTGTAACTTACTCCTACAAATATGGAGTACATACAGGAAGGGCAGAAGACAGCCTCGGTTTTTGGAGATTGTCAAGTGAGAATAGTGTGACGATCCTCAACAGATCTCCCGTTGTGGCTCTCTGGATTGGGTGCTAATCCAAAAATCTCGCTAATGTATACGTTTTGCTGGGTTTTTTTCTTCATTAGATTGTACTTCAAATTACAGAGATGTGACTTTTCTTCTGCTCTACATGGATCGAGGAAGAAGATTTTGATGTACTAGTCCTCTACCGAAATGATGTAAAAGCGTCTCAAATGAGTATTGCAAAATTCATTCAACACTGTTGTTTCTTTTGTTATTATAGTTCCGTTGCCGAAAATGTCATCGGTGATGCCAGACTGGTCTCAGCTCCCAGAGGAGCTACTGCAACTTATCTCACAGAAACTGGAACTTGAGGATTACTGTTTCGATGTCGTTCATGCTCGTTCTGTTTGCCGTTTGTGGCGATCTTTATTTCCATTTCCTTCTTGCTTGTTACGCCCAAGTTACTCTCTTCCCTCGTTTGTGGATTTCTCTCTGGAAAACAAAGATTTGTGTACCTTGGAGAAGGTCCCATTGTTTCTCTTTAGACTCCGAGCTCCTGCTGCGTTACCATCCGAGTATATACTTGGAGGAATACGGCGAGATGAGTTAAAGGATCATATGGAGCTTCTATCTCCCCTTCAATGTTCAGTGAAAGTGAATGTCCCAGATTCTGATCCAACCTTGATGAACATGCTTGACTGCCAGATCCTACCTCTGGGCTACCAGTTCAGAAGCTCATTGACTTCGATATTTGTCTCTGTCCTTCTGAGAAGCTCATTGAGCATAATAATGTTTCTGGTTATGTATTTGCATCTTGTTTCAGACTATTCCTGTGGCTTTCTTCTTGAAGAATATAGGAGGAAGAAATGAACAGATGGCAGCAGAGTTAAGATCAGATGTATCCAAAATAACATGGAAAGTGAAAATAGATGGCCAGAGACTCACAAGCGGTTGGAAAGAGTTTGCTCTCGCACATGATCTTCGAATTGGCGACATCCTTGTTTTCAAACAAGAGAGAAACATGGCTTTCCACGTGACAATCTTGGGATCTAGTTGTTGTCAGATTCAGTATGTGCCGTCATTGCACAACAAGAACAACCTCGGTGAGTTGTGTTATTTCGTTCTCTTCTAACTGATACATTTAAGAGATGTGCTCATATAGTTGATTATGAATCTGTGTAAGTGTTGCTATTAAACTAATACTAGTTGGGTTTAGTCTCTTCTTTTTCAGGGAAGATTCAAAGGAAAAAGAAAGAAGCAACGTCTTCACTAGATCTCTCTTGTTTCGTGGCTAAAGTCACGACTTCGAATCTACGTTTTGACTCAGTGGTATTCTAACACTTAAATTTTTTAAACATAACAGAAACTCTTACACTAGGGTCTGAAGTAGATCAAACTCATGTTGTATATATTGTAATGAAATTTGCAGAATCTTCCAATGAGTTTTGCAAGAGCAAACAGTCTAGACAGAAGATGTGGAAAGATAATACTGATTAATGAAAAGGAAAGATCGTGGACAGTAGATTTGAAGCGAAAGAGATCGTGCAAAACTAGTTACATCAAACGAGGATGGAGAAGTTTTTGTCAGGCCAATGGACTTAGAGCTGGAAGCTTCCTCACTTTCAAACTGATCCAAAGAGGAGGAACTCTTGGTTTGATAATTTTATCCCCCAAAGAGATCTTAGAAGAAGCTAATGTAGTGAAGAGTACATTGATATGGAAACCTTCCTCTTCACCATCTCAGAACCGTTTGGTGACAGTTACCCTTACACCTTACAACATCAGAGAATCTAATCTAGTTAGTTTCATCACCTTCTTTTTTCTTAACAGGGCTTATCAGTTCTTCACACTAATGTCTCCCTCATTTGAATCTCTTTCAGGTGCTTCCAATACCTTTCACAAGGGTGAATGGCATTAAAAAGGAAGACACGATGAGTCTGTTGGATAAACACGGCATGAAGTGGTCTACCAAAATGTCTTTCGAGGTGAAAAACGAGAGAATCAGATTGAAAGGTGGTTGGAAAGAGTTCTGCCACACTAACGGTGTGAAGATAGGAGAATCAGTCATCCTGGAGCTGGTTTGGGAAGCATACAGAAGCTCTGTTCTTAAGTTTTGTTCCAAGGTGAAACCAGAGACCAACTGAAAATGCTTTTAAGGTTATTGAATTGCATGAATCAATGTTATAAAACTACTGATAAGGTCCATTTCTGAAATTATTTTTTTGTGTGTTTATGTGAAGATGTCACTTTAAGTTGCCTTTGTTGTGTGATTTAGACATTCTAGTGGCTACTTGTAACTTTTTGTATGGATGCATACTCTATCTAAAATAAGCTACTTGCTGTTTATGCCCATATGGATACAGAAGAATCTACAAAACATTGTAGTTTAATCTCTGGTCATCGTGTAATTTGCTTTAGTTATTTTACATTCTTGAAGTTGTATTAGTAGTTTGGTAGATCCCAATAAGAGTCCAAACTGTTGAGAGGATGCTCCTCTCAACCTTAGCATGCGAGTTCGGTTAATTGAAACTGAACCGGGACAATTTTCTGGTTCTTAGTTTATTCCGGTTAGTGAGATTTTACTGGGTAAAACTAATTAAATCGATTTTATTCGGTAAATTCAGTCTGAATCAATATATATTTTTGTTGAAATCGGTTTAACTTTGGTTTTTAAAATAACTAAAGAAATAGGGTTACTGAACCGAACGTAATTCAAAATCCCTCCAGACTGAACTGATAGCTAAACTGAAAACCAAAACCGGTCCGGTCTGGTTCGGACCAATAGGTTTAGGTATAAACAGCAGGCTTACTCAACAAACGAACCGTCCCATTGTGTCGATCTAAATGTGTTTTCTTCGCTTACCTCGTCAAATCGGCTGATAAATCGACCTGTTCCATTGTTCACTGTGAAATTTTAGGGTTCTAATTTTCAAGACTTATTCTCCCCCTTTTGGTACGAATTTGAATAATCTATCTCTTTCTTTCTAAAATCTGAACCTGGATTTGATACTCTGTTCTTGTGGTTATGTTTATGCATGCAGAAAATAAGATTCCTGTAGTAGTCTAGTAGAATGTTTTGTCACAATCAATAATACTCCATGTTCATGTTTGTTTTCAGTTTCCCTTAAAACCCTAGAAGCTAAAATCGGAAGAGAAGACATCATCTATGCATAATTCCGATTGTGTAAGCACTCTTTAATTTCTGAGGACACCTACGAGTTTAGAAATTTTTGATTTTTGTGAAAAAGAAGATTTGGATAATTGATTTGCTGTTAAAGCCATATAGACTTAGTTCTCTGTCAATCCAATTTCGTTTTTTTTTTCTTTCAAAATTGCAGCCATCTTCGTCTATGTCAGCAACTAAAGAGCAGACATTTCCAATGCCAAACTGGTCACTTCTCCCTGAAGAGCTACTGCACATTATCGCCAAGTATCTTGAGGACGATGACTACTGTTTCGATGTTATTCATGCTCGCTCTGTTTGCACCTCATGGCGATCCATCTTCCCCTTTCCTTCTTGCCTCTTACGCCCAAGATATCATCTTCCCTCATTCGCCGATGAAAGTCAAGACGTCTGCACCCTCGAGAAAATCCCTGTGTTTCTCTTTAGAGTCTTAACTCCTCCTTCTGCATCACATTTTGAGTATTTTCTAGGAGACATCGGCCGTGATAACTCAGAGGATCATATTGTGTTTCCATCTCCCGTTCAGTGTTCAGTGAAACTGAGGATCCCAGGAATTGATCCAACCTTGATAAACATACGCGACTGTCAGATTCTCTCTTTGGGTTATCAGTACAGAATGATCGGTTGGGATGCTGCATCACATAAAACAGATTACAGAGGTGTGGCTTTTCTTCCGCTAGACAAGGATGGTGGAGGAGACTTCGTTGTGCTCCTCAACTACTCTAGAGTTTTGTTGGTGTTGAGAAGTTCTGAAATGAGGTGGTACCGGCTTGAAGAACTCTCAACTGGTACATGCTCAAATTTATTCACTTTTAGAGGTAGATTTTATGCAATCTATATGAATGGGGACATGTTCGCTATCGATCCTTATTCGCTGGAAGCTACTCCCTTGTTACCCACACCACCTCATAACCATTCCCAGTATCTAGTTCCATGTGGTAATGATGAGTTTTTCATGGTTGAGAAAATCATTCCTCTTACTGGTATAATAAGTTTTCACAAGCTAGCATGCAAAGTAAGTAGGCTAGATGAGGAAGTTGGCAAATGGGTCGAAGTTAAGGATTTAGGAAACCGTGTGTTGTTTTTTGGAGATTTGGGAAATTGCTCTTTCTCGGCTAAGAGGCTACCTGATGGTTGTGGTGTGAGTGGGAATTCATTGTTGTTCACCAATGGTCCCGGCTATATAACATATGCCTATAAATATGGAGCACCTACAGAAAACGCTGAAGACGACCTCAATTTTTGGAGATTCTTTAGAGAGAATCAAGTGATGATTCTTAGCAAATCTCCTCCAATTGTATCTCTCCGGATTGAGCGCTAAGCTGTAAATGGGTTGAGGTCAGTGTTTGGGAGACCGCTTGTTTTTTATTGGAAACTTTGGAAATCTCTTTTGCACAGCTAAGGAGCAGTTGTGGTGTGAATGGGAACTCAATTTTGTTCACTAATGGAGGCAATGTAACTTTTGCCTACAAATGTGGAGTTCATACAGGAAGGGGAGTAGAAGATGTCAATTTTTGGAGATTCTCAAGAGAGAACTGTGAGATGATCCACTACAAATCTTCGGTTGTGGCTCTTCGAGTTGAGTGTCAAGATGAAAATCGTGCTTTTGAATACCTGAGGCATACTGTTGGTTTTTTTCTTTTAATTAGTTCACAAGCAAGGATGTGGAGTGGTTATCTAGTGTGACGGTGATATGTTGAAGACTATATAAACCGAATTGAAGTTTTTTTTTATAAACACCATATTGATATATAATATATCACAACGAGTTTACAGAATACAAAAATAAATTAAATACAACAATTTTGATGAAAGAGTGGAAGTGACCATATTTTCGGATCGAAAGCCTTATAGACTAACATAAATTATTTGTTAAGGATCGAAAGTCTTATAGACTAACATAAAATATTTATTAAGTCCTCTTTTTATATACTCGTAAATGGATATCATCGATGAACAAAATGTTTTTGGCATAACCTTGACTAATAAATTGACTTGATTCTGAAACTTGACTCCTCTGTTATATTGCTTTATTCATCCATAGATAATTACTTAGTGACACTACATCTTCATCCCCAAATCGTATGTATCTCCATGGTAATTTCCATGGAGGTTTTTCCCAAACACTACAAAAAGTATCTTTTGAACTTCCATTGCATGGGCGACGGAGAAATTTATATCATGTTAAACTACTCAGGTTTACTCTGATACTGTTTCTATTTGTATTGTGACTTGAATGATGAATTTGAATCTGTTAATGAATTGTTGGAATGGTAATGTAATGTTGGTTTGAGACTTGTTTGATAATCATGTTGTGGTATCAGGTTTTTTTGGTTGTATGAAAACTGTGAAAAAGCCATATTGCATAGCATTACTCATAAATTACAATTGCACAGAAAAAAGCAACACCTAACCAATGCTATAATAATAAAGCAATATATAGCATTAATATAAAAAGCTATCGTAAAACTGATGAAACGATAGCTAGTTACAGCAACGCTATCATAAAACTTTTATAGCGTCAAAGAAAAAAACTATTGAAAGTAGTAAAATATCATAGCAAGTTAAAACCAACTGCTATTATAGATGGAACATACCATAAGATTATAAAAACGTTATAATATGTGTGCGACATATTATAGGTGGCGCAGATATAGCGTTTGAAAATTTGCTATCAATGACTTTTAATGGCAGTAAACGGATGCTTACAATATTAATATTTGTTGTAGTGAAAGTACATTTGATTGTCTCTAAAGTATGAGATTTTAACGCCTTAGATTTGATGGCCTTCCAACTATGAAGAATCGATTGGTCTCAACAGTTTCATTGACCATCGAAATTAGTGTTAATGGTTGTATGGACACCAGATCGAAACATCGCCTTTTAGATTTGTAGATCTGCGAAAACAAGACTGCATCGCCGGCAACGGTTTCATAAACCATATTGAAGATATAATGGTAGAGTATCTTGTATCCCTATCTTTTAAATCGATTCAATCCTAGATTTGGTACTTAATCACATGAATAGTAAATGTAAAAAAAGTATAGATAAAAAGACACGCTCAAATGAACATATAAAATTGATAAAAAAAAAATCGAACATATGCAATTTCATTATAAAGACAGACATATCCCTGGAAATCTATGGCTGCAAATGGTTGACACAAAATACCAAGTTTAAAGAGTTCAATGTTCATTCAACTAAATTTTACCATTTGAGATGAAATAGTCGAAAAGAAGATTCAGCCCATTCAACTTAAAAAACTGAAAATTGTACAAATTACAAGCAAAAAGTATTCAACTACAGGTGCAAATGGTTGCACAATTTATGAAGTTGAAGAGGTTGAAACATATTATTCAACTACATTTTTAGAGATGAATATATTGAATGATATTTAACTCAAAATTTTTCATCTTAAAATTTTCAATCCACTAAACTTTAGAAAATCATTCGCAGCCTATAATTAGATTATAAAAAAAAAAAAAAATATTTTACGTAAAGTTACGACTTACAAATAAAAGATATTAAATTAGAAAACATAAAAAAAAATTCAGGTTAATAATATATAGATAGAATTTTCAAATTCTAAATTTTATTCCTAAACATGAAGAACATCAATCAGCTTCCATGTAAACGAACTGGGTTAGTGGGCAAAATAAGGCCCAAAACCCTGAATTAGACTCGTTGAGTCAACCCGACTCGATGACCGGGCGGGGCTAAGAATGCGTTTTCGCCTCCTGAGATGTCAAAAAGTTTTTCAATTTGATCCGAAAATTTCTGGGAGAAGATGGTTTCGTTTTTGGCTTTTCGATTGGTTACAACTTCTTCGACGTCTCTGTGATTTTTAGGGTTCTAACCACGTAATCCAGATATTAGGGTACGTATTCTTTCTCCACCTTGAATTCTTGAATTGAATTCGATTCTCTGTTCTTCCATATGATCAATGATAAAGCTTTATTTGTTCTTTCATCAAATTGTATCAATCAGCAAACATGGCCGAACCTGTAACGGAGAAGAATACATCATACTGCTCACTTCTCCTCGATTGTGTAAAAATTCGTTTTTGTTGTTTATTCGCAGTTTTGTGTTTGTATTAGTCAAATTGTAATTTTTTTTGTTTTCTTGTAGGTTTCGAAGTTGCAGCTGTCTCCGTCTCCCACAGCGAAATCGTTGCAACCTTCAACGGAGGAGAAGGCAATGTCCATGCCACAGTGGCTCTTCTCCCTGGAGAGTTACTGCAACTTATCTTGACGTATCTTGAGAACTGTTTTGAAGTTGTTCATGTTCGCTCTGTTTGTAGCTCGTGGCGATCCACAGTTCCGTTTCCTTCTTCCCTATTACGTCCAAGTTACTCTCTTCCCAATTTTGCTGATTTCCCTTACGAAAGCAAAGACTTGTGTATCCTCGAAAAGATTCCTTTGTTTCTCTTTAGAGTTCGAGATACTGATGATGCCTCGCCCTGTAAGTATTTTCTTGGAGATTTAGGAAGGGATGAGTCAAAGAATCATATGGTGGTTTCATCTTCCCTTCAATGTTCAGTGAAAGTGAATGTCCCAGGGTCTGAACCAACCTTGATGAATATGCTAGACTGCCAGGTCCTCCCTCTGGGATATCAGTATAGAATGATTGGTTGGGATCCTGAAGCATGGACATCGGCTTATAGAGGCGTGGCTTTTCTTCCATTAAACAAAGATGGAGAATTCGTTGTGCTTCTTAACTACACCAAATTTTTGTTGGTGTTGAGAAGTGCTGAAATGAAGTGGATACGGCTTAAGAAATTCTCGTATGGTTCATGCTGGGATTTGTTCACTTTTAGAGGTAGATTTTATGCAGTCTTTCTTAATGGGGAAATTTTCGTTATTGATCCTTATTCGCTGGAAGCGACTCCGCTGATGCCCTCACAACCTCTAAATACAAGTAATTATCTAGTTCCATCGGGCGATGATGAGCTTTTCCTGGTTGAGAAAACCATACCAAGAAATGGTGAATCGAATTTCTTCCGGTTACTATGTAGAGTGAGGAGGCTAGATGAGAAGGCTGGAGAATGGGTTGTCGTCAGCGATTTGGGAGACCGTGTATTGTTTATTGGAGAGCTGGGGAATTTCTCTTGCTCAGCTAAGGAGCTTCCTGGTGGATGTGGTGTGAGTGGGAACTCAATTTTTTTCACCAATGGGCCAGTAAATGTAACTTACGCCTACAAATATGGAGTACAAACAGGAAACGCAGGGAATAACCCAAGTTTCTGGAGATTATCTAGAGAGAATCGCGTGATAATTCTCAACAGATCTCCTCCAGTGGTGGCTCTCCAGGTTGAGCGCTAAGCTGTTGAGCCTGTAACATCTTAAATTTGGATAACTGAGACACTATTTTTGGGCAGAGATTACTATCTTTGCAAGTCCAAGTCTAGAACACTCTGGAAAAACGACATTCGTGTGTATGGTATTGGTTATCTCATTAGTTCCCCAAGCCATGTCTGGCTGTGTTCTTGATATCACACAATCATATTTTCCAAAGGCTTTGGAAAGATATCTGTTTCCGTCTCAAACTGGAACTCTAAATACTCTTTGCAGCAGGTGCGCGACAGTCACAGACCTGTTTTGTTCAAGCCACTTGATGGCTACAAGATCAAAAGGTTGTACATGCAGAATGTTATGATATGATCAAACCACAAACCATGCATAAAACCTCTTCTCAGTTTGGTGTAATGTTGTGTGTTTACTGCTCTCTTTCCTCCATGAAATTGTGTTCACTGAGGCTAAGAGATTTAGGGATTTTGAGTATGGCAAATCAACATATCTTCAGGCCTCTTCTCAGAGAGACATAGACAGATAAAGATGAAGGGAAAAGCAGAGACAAAGAGAAAGAGTACTGAACACAATTTCGTGGAGGAAAGAGAAGCTTATCAAGAAACAAAGATTTAGCGTCTTTTATTGTCTAGCTGATTTGGGAAGCAGACAGAAGCTCTGTTCTTAAGTTCTGCCCTAAAGGGGATGTTAGAGATCAAATGAAATTGTTTTTTCATAAGAGCACTCGAGTATTGAAACCGGAGAGACATTTGTTTTTTCATAAGAGCACTCGAGTATTGAAACCGGAGAGACATTTATTTGTAAACAATGTTAGTTTAACATAATATAAAATGTACCTTTGCTCTTAGATACAACAAACCATAATGGTAAACTAGGTTTAGATGAAACATTCTTAAAAAACCCTTCTTTTAAGATCTTACTTATTCTCGAAAAAAAAAATAGTTGGTCTTTCAAGACGCTGTCCTGGAGAATTTGCACATCACTCTTCAATTCAAGCCAGACCAAATCAATGAACGTCAATATAAATCTAAGAATGCAAAGAGTACAACAAGTTGAGGTTCTGGGTTTGAGCATAGCGAGAAGATCATAAGAAAACTTTGAGTGTTCAGGTCATGTCAAGAGCAAGTTTAGACAGAAGTTTCCGACTTGGTTTAGCCTAAGAGCCCCAGCTGATCAGGAGAAACATATCATCAAGATGTTCACTCACGCTTTCAAAGAAAATAATATATCTTCTATTCAAGCATGAGAATGTCTTGACAACATTTAACTCCTCAACCTTTGCTCTTTAGGCTAAACAAAGTCAGCAACTTATGTCTTAACTAGCTCTTAACATGGCCCCTACACTCAAGATGTCTAATGATCTTTACGCAATTCTAAACCCCAAGACCAATCCCTGTCGTATTCTTTTTGTATTCTCAGATATATTTTGACGTAAAAATCTAATGATTTTCTTGCAGATCTTGCAAAATGTCCACTTATATTAAAGATGATGATATCATAAATTCAAATTTTCGCCAAAACGGTTAACAGTTTTGCTTTCCACATATATTGTTAACAATTTTCACACGAAAAAAAAAAAAAAGAAATGCTTCACAATTGAACCCTAAGGAAATTCAAATTCTTACAAAACAGGAATATAACTTACAACCTTAAGCTGTCCAAGTTTCAAGATGGAGATGGACTCGAATCTTAATCAGCGACGGCAAGGTACTTGTCTTTGGGGACGACTTCGAGAAGGCATCCAAGGTGAGAGTGCTTGCCACTACGTCGGAGATTTCAGATTATGAAGCCTGCAACGTATATTTTGCATGACAAAAAAAACAAGAATAGAGTTTTCGCACGTAATCCATTTAACAACAGATTTGGCTTTTTCGCAAGATCTTTTCCTAGAATTTAAGATCATGATGCCTCTAAAATGTAATCGAACATATATATAAAAACACAAAGAAGTAACTATATAGAACTGAAATTGAAAATCATAGTAAGATATATTGATCTAGATGCATATAAACTGAAATTTAAAAAACATCTAGATACAAAAGAATATGATATAATCGAATATATATATATATATATATATATCCACTCGAAAACCATATGACAATCACCACCAATTAAACAACTTAAAAAATACTTTATACCATCAATCAAAACATGGATGATCTCTATTCTTCCATCAAATGATAGACTTTATAGAACCTTGATACCATAGAGTGATGAATATGTTGGCAAGGGTCAATAGATACATCTGGCTTTTAGGGTAATATTATAAAATGTATTTTATATATTCAAAATTCAATGCATTTTTCAGTCAAACTTTCTTCAATTTCAAATTGTTACCATATACAAAAATCTCAGTTTGGTTTCTTGAATACAATAATTTGAATAAAGACCCTTTAACAAAAATAAATCTCTATCCACACGGTAATAAATAAGAATTTGGATAGGGAAGGGTCTTTAAAGTCCAAAAGATCTTCTAAAGAAATTCAAAACAGACGTTGGAGACTGCCAAGAAAGTGATAAGTTAGTTTTAGTCTTCTACAATTCTGTTTTCAAAGCCTTCCTCTCCCACAAGCATTTGCATATAAAAGGGTTGGTTAAAATTCGTAGACTTTTGGTAAGAAACGCGGCCAGCGCCAGAGCTATATAATAAGATCTCAAATATTTTACTTTAGTCATATACATCATTTTCCTAAGTTTTAGTAATTTATTTATAATTACTATTAAGTACCAATTTCTTACTCATCTTCTATGATGCACTTGTTGCCTCTAGACATATAGTTTTTTTTTTCACCTTCTATTAGCTCTCATTTTTACGAATGTGAATTGATTTTCAAGATATATTATAACTATTTTCTCCTTAGTTACTATTTTTCAGTACTCCGTTTATGACATTTTATTCAATTGATAGAATATCAAACATATTTCTTTTTCATTATGAGAATTTAAGACACCTACGACTAAACAAAAAAGACGAGGTCTTAGAATATGAGAGAAATATTGTAGTCTTAGAATATGAGAGAAACACATTATGTTTGAGAAATATAAAGTATAAATTCATGGTTCCACTAGAAGCAAAATTATAGGTTTGAGATATATATACGAGATAAGATGCATGGAATTACGTTCTACTTTCTTTGTCAAACAAAATTTTCCAATCATTCATGATTCATCTCGTCGGAATTTGACATACTTTCTTATAGTTACTACACGCAGTTTAAATTTGAACCAACCTTGGAACACAACTGCTGGAAAAAGAGGCTCGCATCCAGATCCTCCTACGACATTGATATGTCCATAGTGATGGTCCTCTCCAAAAATATGGTAAGTTCATCTCACAGATTTATCTAAAATATATATTATTTTCAGTTATTATCTATTTTAAACTAAACTATATTTAATTGATCTAAATGTGTTTCAGGTTTTGAGGTAGCTGATAAGGGATGTTGTGGTAAAGGAAATCTTGCGATATCCTATTTGTGCAACTCATTGAACCCATTCACGTGTTCAAACTCTGCGACTTATATATTTTGGGATAGTTATCATCCAACTGAAAAGAGCTTATCAAGTTATTGTTAACAATTTACTTGACAAATATTTGACCAAATTATATTGATTTTAACATCTTAATATTGTTTATTTGTTTATCTTTTTTCTTTTCAATTTCATTCTTTTATATATGCATTCATTACTTAAATTTTAATTATGTTATATTATTTTTATGCATGGTTTATTATATTACTTAAAATTTCATTCTCTGAAGCAATTCAAAACAGCCGTTGGAGAAACTACTTAGGTTTGAGTAGAAAATATTGATTGTAACATGTGCAAAGAGTTGGCTAAGATATTTCATAATATAGACTTCTCCTTAATTCAAGCCTCCAAAGTGCCTAAGCACCATCTCTATGTCCATGTCAGTTTTTATTCTTAAATCATGTCACATGGTTTTGGAGAAAACAAGAACCAAACTGAATCACAAGTCGTTGAGATATATACACATCTTTACGACTTTATTCCATTCTTGAATTATTTAATTTGTCTACTTGTTTTGTCCAAATTTGCAGCAGATTAAGATTTACATCTTCTAGAAAGAAAAAAAAAGAGTTGGTCTTTAAAGAAGCTGTCCTGAAGAACTTTCCTATCACTCTTCATTTCAGGCTAGACCAAATCAATGACCGTCAAAATAAATCTGAGAATGCAAAGAGTACAAGTACAACAAGCTGTGGCTTTGGGTTTGAACAATGTGTGAAGGTCATTACAAAACTTGAGTGTTTAGGTCATGTAGAGCATGTTAGAACATAAGTTCTCAACTTAGTTTTGCCTAAGAGCGGAAGCTGATAAGGAGATACATGTCGTGAAGATGTTCAGTCATGGTTTGAAGGAAAACTATATATAGTCCTTGCAAGCATGATGATTGTCTTAACAACTATTATCTCCGGATCAGATTTCACTCTTAGGCTAAGCTAAGTCAAAATCTTATGTCTTAACATGCTCTTAACATGTCCCCTACACTCAAGATTTTTAATGATCTCTACGCGAAGCTAAAACCCAAAACCAATACGTGTTGTATTCTTTGTGTTCAGAAATATATTTTGACATGAATTTCTTCCACATAGCTTCCTTAATAAGAATATATATAAAAGGATGTAGAATTCTTACAAAAGAAACTAATTTTAAAAACATATATATATTCCGGTTTCAAAAAAAAAAAATTTTTGCTAGATCTTAAGATATCAGATCTATAAACTAAAACAACAAGAACAAGATACAATGGAATAGGGTTTGAAAACTAAAATAAAATTTCATTGGAAACCCATATCTCAAGCACCACGAATTGAACAAAATTTACTCTCTAGCTACCATTTACAAAGTAGTTTTTACCATCAATCAAAGGCATGGGTCATGGGTGATATCTTTTCTTCAATCAAATGATGGAATTTATACAAGTTTGATATCATAGAGTGATGAATATGTGGCAAGAGTCAACACATACATTTGCCTTTTACTGGTAATATTTTAATGTTTTCTTTATATTTTCAAAATGTAATCTATTCAGTCAAACTTTCTTCAATTTTTCAATTTATATCCATAAACAAACTTTGAATAATAATTATAATTGGATTGGGGTAGTTTGAGTCTTCTATAATTTTGTTTACAAAGCTTTCCTCCCACAACCGTATGCTGAAATTGAAGGTGTTGTAAGTTGATATAGATGCAATCAATATTTATGGACCATTCTAATACGATTTAGTTTTTTTATTATTGTCAAAATGAAATATTCTAGATGTCTTAAAATATTTTATATATATTCTTGTTAAAATAGTTTTTTATATATTCTTGTCAAAATCGTTTTGAACATCAAAAAATTTCTTGAAAGCAAAATTTTTCGCTCAAACAAGGTCACCCACTTTATACTTCTCCACAATGATCACTTTGGATTTTTAGCTTCTTCTTGATTCGTTTTGAACAAAACAATGTCGAAAGCTGTTGCAGCGCATCTTTGCCATGATCACGACATCAATGTCGTGACTTGACCTCTTTATTGTTTCTAGTTTTGGATTTAATTCGTATGGGCTTAATTTATATTTAAAGTTTTGATTTTCAAATTAGCTTAATTATGTTAGGGTTTTCATTTTATGACTTCTATTTAAGTAAGTCTCTAGGGTCGATTGTAGACAGTTTTAATCACTGAATAAAAGAATTTTAAGATGGCTTTGTCTAAAGTCTAGAGAGGTGGACTCTCATACCTAAAGGGCTTCTTGTATGAAACCTTAAAGTGTAAATAAGCTTTATTTTGTATCATTTTCCCTTTCATTGATCTTCATACTGCAATTTCTTTTTATTTAGTATAAACTATTATATGTTTTATTCTTATTAGAACTCTAAGATTGCATGATATTTTCATTATCTTATGTTCATTTATATGTAAGTGATAAGTTTTACTATATGATTTATGCTTGAGTGAGTAGCGGTCTATTAATAAAAATAAGTCCCCGAACTGAAAATAAAAATGGACCGACTAGAAAAGTTGACGGTCGAGGTGTTACAATATTAACACATCTTAATCTTTCAACGCCTGTTGTACTTCTAAATGGGGTAAGAAGACAGACACAAAGGATTTAAAGTTATTTAAAATCTGAAACCTTATACTATATAGTATATACCAACATATTTTGTAAATATTTTTCTTGTTTATTAATAAATTTCACATTGGAACAAAAAAACAAAATTCATAGTTTGACGGCTAAACAAAACCCATGCCTTTGATTGTATAAAGTACTTTGTAAATGGTAGCTAGAGAGTAAATTTTGTTCGATTCGTGGTTTGAGATATGGATTTCCAACGGAATTTTATTTTAGTTTTAAAACCCTATTCCATTGTATCTTGTTCTTGTGATTTTAGTTAATAGATCTGATATTTTCACCTCAGATTCCTTATCGACGTCGTTACCAGAGACGAGCACCTTGCCGCCGCCGCCTCCGCAACTTTGCTGATTCAAAGTATAAAAGAACTTGAATATAAGAACACCTCTCTTATTATTAGACTTAGAAAACTTCTCAAAAACTAAATCTCTTTCTCAAGCTCTATAAAACATCTCTTCATAGGCCCTTGTATTTATATAGAAACAAGACAACTCCTTGTTCTATTAGGATTAGGATAACAACACACAAAGCCTTATCTAAATAAGCTACCCCTTATCTAAATCTTGTTTGTGATCTCCTTAACTTGTTCCTCAAGTCACTGGAATTATCCAACATTCACCCCCTTAATTCCAACTTGAACTCCGGGGGACTTGATCGCTTGAACTCCAATTAGTTCTCTCATTTCCTTGAACTTCACTCTTGCTAACGGTTTAGTAAGGATGTCCGCCTTCTTCTCCTCACCTTCGGTTTGTTTTGTAGAAACTGACCAATCCCAAGCCTTTTTCTCATCAAACACCACGTCTCTACTCACAAAAACTTTCTTAGTAATTGGGTCGTAAAGCCTATAAGCTTTCGAACCCGGTTCCGTTCCGAGATTAATCACCGTTCTCGACCTATCATCTAACTTCTTAAGATGTGGTCCCGTGATCTTTGCATATGCTACACATCCAAACACTCTTAGATGCTCAATGTTTGGTTTCTTGAATGTGAAGCATTCATATGGGGTCTGGCCTTGCAAAGCTTTTGTTGGAACTCGATTTATGAGATATGTTGAATGACGTACGGCTTCTCCCCACATATCATTCGGAATCTTCATTGTTTTAAGCAAGCTTCTTGTCATCTCCATAAGTGTGCGGTTTCTCCTCTCTACCACACCATTTTGTTGTGGTGTATATGGTGCCGTTAGATGCCTTATAATACCGTTTTCGTCGCAAAACGTATTAAACTCAGTCGAGGTGAACTCACCCCCTCTATCGGTGCGAAAGGTTTTAAGCTTCAGTCCGGTTCTCTTCTCTACCATCTCCTTAAAACTTTTGAACCGATCGAAAGCCTCGCTCTTCTCCCTTAATAACCTCGTCCACATATACCTTGAAAAGTCATCAATCAAGACAAATACATACCGATTACTTGATGGTGTAGGTGGTGAAATTGGTCCACACAGATCGCCGTGTACTAACTCCAAAGCTTGAGCCGCACGGTAAGTTGCTTTAGTCGGGAAAGAATTTCGAGTTTGCTTCCCGGCCAAGCAAGCGCTGCACACACTCTTCTCATGTGTTGTTTGTGGCATCCCAACAACCATCTCCTTCTTCACCATGTTGTTCATAACACCAACACTAACATGCCCCAATCTTGCATGCCAAGTTTCCGTGATGTCATCATCTTGTGAAAGTAAACACTTAGGATATCCAATCTCCATTGGAGCTTTGTAAAGTCGGTTTGCAGATCTTGTGACTTGTACAAGCAACCTTCCAACTTGATCTTTTAGTGTCAAAATATCACCTTTCATGTTTACTTCACACCCATTCTCGGTTGCTTGTCCAAGACTTATGATATTATGCATGAGGTCGGGTATGTAGTAAATCTCCTTAAGTGATCTCCTCTCACCCGTTTTACCTACAAAAATTATAGAACCTTTCCCCACAATGTTAACAAACGAACCATCACCAAACTTGACTCTCCCCGTGATGGTTTCATCAATGCTCGTGAAGAACTCCTTGTTGCCCGTCATGTGATTGCTCGCACCATTGTCTAGATACCAAATACTCTTGTTGTTTGTATCATACAACTTTGGGAACACTCTTTCTTCATTCAAGAACACCTCGTGAACATAAAGAGCATCACCCTCATGTGTCTCGTTTAAGTTCGTCTCTTGGTGTTGTATTAGTTTGTCGGGACATGATGATGCGTAGTGACCCGGCTTGTCACAACGCCAACATATGACTTTGGTCATGTCTTTCTTCGGTTTTTGGTTTTGATCTGTGGCTTCTTCTCCACGTTTCTGTCCATTAGACCGTCCTCGGCCTCGACCTCTACCACCACGACCAGAGCCACCTCGGTTAGACCCTCCACGGCCATAACCTCCTCTGCTTCCTCCTTGATTACTACCATGTCCTCCACGGTTACTTGAATTAGAAAACATGAGTTTTCCTTGGTCTTCACTTTGGGTCTCTTCCTTAACACGTTCTTCAAATGCCTTTATCCTCCCAACTATGTCTTCAAACCCGGTTGTTTCTAGGTCAAGAACTTGTTCAAGGGAAGCTACTATATGAATGAACTTGCTCCTTGGAAGTGCCGTTAAAAACTTTGTCACCAATTTTGCTTCTTCCATAGTCTCTCCAAGTGCTGCGGATTGAGCTGCAAAACCCGATATCTTTCCCACAAAGTCATCAACCGAGTCGGTTTCGCTCATCTTCAGTCTATCTAGTTCCGCCTTGATCGTTTGTAGTCTCGCTGCCTTCACACGATCAGCACCTTGGTGTCGAGATTTGATGGCATCCCATATGCCTTTTGCTGAGTTTTGCTCTCCAACTTGCAAAATCAAAGCCTCGGGAATGGACTGGAACAAGAGCGCCGTTGCAACATCGTTCTTCTTCACGTCGGTGGATCCCGGTTCTATTGTCTCCCACACTTCGCTTACTCGAAGGGTGACCTTCATCCTCATCGCCCAAACCGTATAGTTTGTCGATGTCAACATAGGACAAGGAATCGATGGAGATCCAAGGTCCTTTGTTCTCGGTGGAGGATTCTGCTCATCCGCCATCTTCTTCGCACACTATTCTTTTATCAAAAGCTTTTAACCTAAGCTCTGATACCAATTCAAAGTATAAAAGAACTTGAATATAAGAACACCTCTCTTATTATTAGACTTAGAAAACTTCTTAAAAACTAAATCTCTTTCTCAAGCTCTATAAAACATCTCTTCATAGGCCCTTGTATTTATATAGAAACAAGACAACTCCTTGTTCTATTAGGATTAGGATAACAACACACAAAGCCTTATCTAAATAAGCTACCCCTTATCTAAATCTTGTTTGTGATCTCCTTAACTTGTTCCTCAAGTCACTGGAATTATCCAACACTGATCACAGGTTTGAGTCCATACCCCATCTCAACGGTGAGCCTAATCCATGTTTTTTATATACCTATGGGATTATACATAGTCGTTAGTTTCTCACACACATATAAATATATTCTTATTAAAGAAGCTATGTGGGAGAATTTGCATGTCAAAATATATTTGCGAAAACAAAGAATACAACACGTATTGGTTTTGGGTTATAGCTTCGCGTAGAGATCATTAAAAATCTTGAGTGTAGGGGACATGTTAAGAGCATGTTAAGACATAATATTTTGACTTAGCTTAGCCTAAGAGTGAAATCTGATCCGGAGATAAAACTTGTTAAGACAATCATCATGCTTGCAAGGACTATATATAGTTTTCCTTCAAACCATGACTGAACATCTTCACGGCATGTATCTCCTGATCAGCTTCCGCTCTTAGGCAAAACTAAGTTGCGAACTTATGTTCTAACATGCTCTACATGACCTAAATACTCAAGTTTTGTAATGACCTTCACACATTGTTCAAACCCAAAGCCACAGCTTGTTGTACTTGTAGTCTTTGCATTCTCAGATTTATTTTGACGGTCAATGATTTGGTCTAGCCTGAAATGAAGAGTGATAGGAAAGTTCTTTTTTTTTTTGTCATCCAAAACAGCTAATCAAATTGACTCAGACGAGCCAACTCAACGTACAATTGTTTGACCTTTTATATTTAATATTTTTTTTGGGAATAAAATACTTCTTTTGATTTTATTGGATTTTAAAATTCTTTATTTTTAAATTGTTGAGAAATTCAAACCTGCGACTTGAATCATTTAACGGTATTACTCCACATGTTTAATTATATATAAAATTTGTTTACATAATTTTCTGAATTTGTTACTTCAGTCCAGTGTTAACACATAAGTTGTATAACACATGAACTAATTTACTATAGATTTCAAATTTCTGACTAAGTTTAAGGTATCAATCCAATTTAATTCTTAAAGATTTGTAATTATTATGTTTTTTATCTCATCTTTATGTAATCCTAATTTTATTGATAAGAAGTTAAATGCCCATATCGTTTATAAATTATAAGGAACTTAACGCATATGTTATGATTTAAATTTTGTAATCGAACATATAATACTCAATATACTAGTAGAAAGAAACTTGTGTTACAAAGTCTTCCATCAACGACAAAGGTGGCTGGTCGTAAAAAAATTATGGAAAATCATAAGAGTGAGATTTAACTAAATAGCCGTCAAACTATGAATTTTGTTTTTTTGTTCAAATGTGAAATTTAATAATAAACAAGAAAAATATTTACAAAATATGTTGGTATATACTATATAGTATAAGGTTTCAGATTTTAAATAACTTTAAATCCTTTGTGTCTGTCTTCTTACCCTATTTAGAAGTACAACAGGCGTTGAAAGGTTAAGATGTGTTATATTGTAACACCTCGACCGTCAACTTTTCCAGTCGGTCCATTTTTATTTTCAGTTCGGGGATCTATTTTTATTAATGGATCTCACGTTTTCTCACTAAGCTCGTCCATATCCGACAGTCGGCTTATTACGTCGGTGAAGCTTAAAGATTTGTTTATTGATCCTAAATCACCACATGATATTTTGGCTCCACTCATACAGTTCCGACAACCATTTCCAGGAAGGTCATCCATCTTTTGACTACTCCATCATAAGCATGCCTAATCCTAGAGTTCTCTCAGGACCCTTGACCGAAAATATAAGTGCACTTTGGTGACATAGGTGGCCAGATCAATTCATTTAAGCCTCTCCGCAAACTAGAGACTCATAATTCTCGCACTTAATAGGACGCGGACAAAGACCGTCACCCCTAGACTGTGTGAGCCCACTACTCCCCACACGTCTGAGTTTGGCTCTGATACCACATGTAACGTCTCTAGCGTCAACTCTCCCAATAGATCCATAGTTTTGTAACTAAAAAGAAACAAACATCATCTGGTTTACAAAAAAAAAAAGAAAAAAAAATAAACAAACATCTATCTAGTTAACACTTTTGTGTTTTAAAATATCAGCCATTCGATATTAATTGATAGTTAATCCAGTGGTTCACAACACCCCATAAAAACATGGACATTAAACTACTACACAACTCATCTGGGGCTAATATTGTCAAAACACATCTCAACTTCCTACTACACAAAAAATGAAAATATAGCACAAGTAGAAAGTATCTCTGGGCGCAAACTAACATCACATAAATGAGTCTATGTGTTATTAACCCAAAAATAAATGAACTTTAATAATATAGATGACCAAATTAGTTCATTTAAACCCTTCCACTAAATGTCACATATACGACCTAAGTTATATATGATCAGATTCTCGCCAATATTGTCATGAAAAAGTCTGATTTCGTGATGCGACTTGACTATTCTTCTTAGTCATGTTAAGATATTGCCTTATGCATTTGTGGTATCAAGCTCAAATTTAGTCTGATTTGTTAGTTATATTATTATATATGAATCGAATTCCAAAAAGTCTTAAAACAATAGATATAAATAAAAACTACAAAATGATTGACCGTGCAAAAGTTTGTACCCTCCACTGCTTGAAAGCCTGAAAGGTTCAGGTGGAAGCTGACGAAACGTGGGACATGAATGAATGTATCCAGTATAATAGTGCAAATACATTTTATAATGACTTTTCTTTTTTTTTGTAAATGTGAAAATTATAAATTTTTGCTTCAACACCATTTCGGTTTTTTTATACTTTATTTGTTTCGCAAAAAATGTATTTTTGTTTTTCTTTTAACTGCTAAAATTCCAAATTTTACATTTCCGAATTTTTGGTACTATCTTTGTTTCACAAAAGTTTTACACATAACTAAAATATATATATATATATATAATCTCTCTTATATCCTAATGCAACATTATTTCTCTTTCTAATTAATAAACATGAATAAATATGATCAAAATTAATATTTTGTTAGTAACAGTTTATGTGAAATAAATATAGAACTTAAATATGAAATTCTTAGAGAATCGGATGAAATAATTCTTCCTCTTTCGTAAATGAAAATGCAGTTTTTTCTTTTTTTTTTTGGTGAAAATGCAAATGCGATTATAGTTACCCACATAAGTAACTCTGACAATAATTAATCGTTAATTTTTTTAATATATATAATTAATTGTTGAATTGCAAGAAGGACAGGGTGCTTAGTGCTTTATATTACTATATTAAAAAGGATGAATTGAGGTCTTTATTGTATTTATAATAGCGGTAATGATTCTTGTTGTAGACAATGTGCCAAATCAATTTGGACCAAAGATATTGTTGATCGAATCTAATCTTATTTGTTTGCTTAGATAATATAAAATAACACTGAATTTGTGTAATGACAACGACTAGTGATTTCAAGTATTCTATGTTAATTTTTTCTTTTGTACCAACCGTTTTATAGTGAGTGTTTAGACATATAAAGTTTGAATACTTGCAAGGTTAAAGAGGATAAATCCGTTTATGGATTGGATTTTTTTTGTTTATGAATTATTGACAGAATAAAATACAACAATATCCGCCATGAACTAACTACGAGTTGCTTTTACATTGGTCCATAACGAATTGTTGTTGTCTACCCCAAAAATCGAATGGTCTAATACATTGACGATTTAGTCCGCATTATCTGCAAACGCCATTCAAAACCATAAGTCCTAACCGCAAAACGTACTATAGAGAATCTATAAAGTGCTTAATATGACTAAGGTTCTAGGTTCATTTACAAAAATTAAATGTTAATGAAACGCTTATGTGAACAATGGAGACCATGTGAAATTTTGGCCATGATGCATCTTTCAATAGATGTATGATTAGTTCCAAAGGTAATAACATATATTAAGCTTATATGTATAAGGTTTATAAGTGTATTCATAGAGTAGAATAAGTCTCCTTTAGCTTATACTATTCTAGATTCACATATACATATAAATACTGGTTGTACAATACATTATAAGCTTAATAACATAAACAATCAAAAACACAAACAACACAAGATATTTAGTAATCTTATCCATATCTTATGATATGCAAAGATGAAATGACCAAGAGAGAGAAGAGAAAAGCATTTTAGGTCACATCAACGCACCAATTGAGAATATGGAAGATGAAGACGAGAGCACAAATTGGTATGTTGGGACTTTAACCCACAATGCTCATTCCCTCTCGTCCTTTCGCAATCATTTCTGTTTCTCTTATTATTTGTTGTGCAAACATTGTCATTTACCACCAAACAACCCAATGTGCTCTTTCACTGTTCCTTGTGTCCTCAGCACTAATATCTTGTGGGGCTCTATAATCATCACGGAGGTTTCATTATATCATATTGGGAAAAATGTAAAATTACAAATATATATATATATATATATATATAAAGTACTTTGTAACATTGTTATGCATTTGTTTAAGCACATTTAGAAAGACCTGGTCAGTTAAACTTGTGTATTACTGAGTTAACGTTTTGCGATCATTGATTTGTTCTAAAGTGAATTTATGGTAATGATCGATCAAAAGTTTTGTTGACTATTCTATAAATTCTAACTATTTCAATTTCATGATTCAATATTTGATTGTGCCTACCATGTAAATGGATAAGTGTAATTTTTTTTTTCCAACTAAATGTGAAAATACATAGATGACTTTAAAAGCGGGCCTTCTTTTCAGTATTTGTATAGAATGCGTATAACAACAAGCAAAACAGTAAGAAAGAATTAAAGAAAATAATGTGGTCCTTTGAAATGACTAATCATGTGAAAAAATATAATAGTTTATAAAACTGGGTCACAAATTTGCACCTGATAACTTACAATTTAACATGATGACAGCTTTTATGGACTATTGAGCAGCTAGACCTGGTGAGGGTAGTTGGCGTGACAAGTGACTAACAGTTGGAAAATAAAACTGCACAAAAATTGTTTTAAAACATCATAAACTTCAAAGGTTTTTTAAAAAATTGCATATAACTCTTAATTCTAAACACAATTTCAAAGGTTTTTTAAAAAAATGCATAAACGTTCCTAAGTAAAATTGTTTAAAACTTTGGTTCTTTAAAAAAAAAAATTGTTCCTTAAACAAATTTTAAAAATTGTTTGATGATGTTAATATGCTCTTTTGGTAGTTATATTTTTTTCAATAAGCTAAGCAAATAGTTTTTACAAATTTATTTGCATTTTTCACCAAAAAAAAAAATATTTGCATTATATGTAAGTAAGCAATTGCAGTAGTCAATAGACTGATGTTTCATCAAACAGATGCCACAGATGCTATGAATAAAATCAAAAAAAAAAAAATTGGATTCAAATAGATTTGTGGCATGGAGGGATGGATCTTATCAAATTACCCATTGAAAAGTGTTTTTCCAAACCATTTGCTTTCCAAACACTACAATATGTATGAAATAGGTGTAATAAAAATTTCTTAATCTCTTTCAATTCAACATAAAATATTTTGATTTTTTTTCTATATCCCAAAAAATTGGAACTTTTACATTAGAAAGAGTTTTGATCATTATGCTCTTGCTAAACTTTTTCAGCAAAACAATCTACCGGTCCCAATTTAAGAGTTTTGTCACAGAAACTTTGTTTTTTCAAAAAAAAAAAATTAACACATGAAACTTTTTAACTCTGAACAAATTGCGTTCACAATATTTCCTAGCAAATATTGTAGACGGACTTTAGCAAATCATTGATGCCAAAGTTCATATGGTTATAAATCTATCGATTGGCCATTTTGTCTCGTTTTTCCATGTTTAAGTTTTGTGTAATTTTGAAAAAAAAAACAAGCATATGTATATGTGTCTATATATATAACAATGTAAGTTTGACATTGCATGCAAATATATGCGGCAAAACTAAAAGCAATAAACCACTTGTTACTTGTGAGTTGTGACAAAATGAAAAATAAAATAAAAAGGGCTTTAATTCAAATAATTAAATATTCGAAGTGACTCACTTTCGTTTTCCCCAGGTAACTTCTTACCTATAAATATAACACCTCACCGCACCCATTGTTTCATATTATTCATCTTTCCAGCTTTTAATTTCTTCTCTTTCTCTTTTATAAATTGAGAGAACATAAAAAATAGTTACCTAAACAAAGAAGAGAGGAAAGAAAAAAAAAAAAAAAATCTGAGTGAAACATAGAAAAAATGAGGTCATTGAGCATTAAACATGTTGTAGCGAAACATGCCACGTCAGTAAAGCCACTCGCGAGCCATGGACCGCCTCTATCGCCGTGGCACTCGCCGGTGCCGTACCTTTTCGGTGGTCTTGCGGCTATGTTAGGACTCATAGCATTCGCTTTACTTATCCTCGCTTGTTCTTACTGGCGCTTGTCCACCTCCGGTGATGATTCAGGTGAAGGCAACGGTGGAAGAGCCGACGAGGAGAAAGAGAGTCGGTCAGGAGTTAAGACGGAGAGCGTGGCGTACGAGGAGAAGATTCTTGTCATAATGGCCGGAGATGAATTGCCTAGGTATCTTGCCACGCCAGCGGTGAATAAGTGTATGTGCGGTGGTCATGAGGGTAAAGTTGTAATTTCAAAGGAGGAGGACGGTGGTGCTGAGGAGGAGAAAATGGGTGACAAAACTAAAGGAGATGAAGAAACGAGTCATCACTGAGCTTTTTGTTTTGGTTTTTTCTTTTTTTTTTTTTCTTTTTTGGAACTTTTTGTTGTTGCTTGGGGATTTTACTTGGGAAATTTTGGGAATGTAAATTTTACTAAGAGAGAAAATTTTGAAAGTTATGATTAATATATGTGTTTTTTTTTAATCGTAATTTCTTATTCCAAGACAAGTGATTGATCGTCAATTCAAAGCTTGCAAATGTATCAGTGAAAACATGATTCATCCTATAATACACACTGTGATTTTTTTTATATTCATATATTTAATTTTTTATATATACATATATTCTCATTTGAATTTACGTATATATTCTCTTGATTTTTTTTCCCCAAAGATATTCGTTTATTTACTTTTTGTTTTTCATTATGAATTTGTTATATTAATGTTGTCTCCTCTATGTATGTGTTACTTGCATTTGAATAGAATAGTTGTTTATGATGTCATAACTTATATTATATCATATTTGAAACTACATAACATTCGTTTTCGAACTTGCATAAACAGTAATCACAGTTACTGCGTTTAAACTAGTTGGATGTAAACACACAAGAAAAAGCATCAAATTCTGTTTTAGGTTAAACAAAAGTTAAAAACAGATTTTATGGTATCAATCAAAAGATATATAATTCGATGACTTGCCCCATTAAACTACTTTGCTTTTAATTTGATAATATCTCTCATCAAACAAAGACAAAAAATTTCTTCTGTTCTCACGCTATATTAATACATACAGATATTTGAAGTGAAGTGCACTCCACACAAACGTCTAATTAAAACTTATAAATCTTTGCATATTTATCTTCAATCAAAACAAAAATTTACAACTTATTTTGAAATAAATAATAAAATCCACAGGCTAGAGAGACCACTGATTTAAAAATTTGTCCATTAGTAGTAGCTAATTAATTCTTATACGTTTGTTCTCTTGGTAGTATTAAAAAATGGGAAATGGGACACGTGTCGTGAAAAGAGTTAAGTATTGAAAGCAAAAGACAATGATTCTGTTTTGACTTATTTGTCATTTGCTGAGCTGTCTTTAGAGGAGCCGAGTAGCCGCGTCTCCCGCAAGAAAGTTCCAAAGTAAAAATTGTTAGTACTTCTTTTTTTTCTTTCTTTCATTGCATTCATATATTCGTCTTAAACTTTGTGGCGTATAAACAAATATACAAATAATAAAAGGGAAAAATGTCATTTAAATCATGAACTTTCTGTGTGGCCATTCAAAACATGAGATTTTTGTGGATTTAGTTTTTAAAACATCATCTTTCGTTCATTAAGCTAAAATGAACATCATATCCAAAAATCTGTTAACAAAACAGCTAACAAACATTTAGACATCACTAATCCGTCTCTATTAGTAAGAGACGACGTCGTTTAAAAATAAAAAAGTGAGAAGTTAGAGATTTGATATTTAGATTATGACGTTAGAATCACGATTTTGAGATATCGTTTTAGCACTAACAAATATGATTAACGATGGCTAGCTGCTCTGCTAACAGATTTCAAGATGTGATGTTCATTTCGGTTTGGTAAACGAAAGAATATGTTTAAAAAAATAAATTAGCAATAAGTTCATGTTTTGAATAGCCACCTAAAAACTTCATGATTTTAATGGCCAAAATTTGAATGTTCATGATTTAAATGACATTTTTCCCAATAATAAAAGGATTATACGAACAAATTACTTTTTACTTTTCTGTAGTTTTGTATTTGTATTCTATAATCATAGAGAATCATAAAGCATGAAGGTGATGTTGATGCAACAATTTGAAGAACAAAACATACCTAGGTCCTAATTGTAAAAGTTGATAATTCTTAGCTCGACACAAACAAACCAAAAGTTAGAAATTATTTTGAATTTATTGACAAAACATTTGTGATTCAAATATATGAATTTTTTAATTAGTACTTATTAGAGCATCTTTATCGGGATAACCTGTTGGGTCTTAGAGCATTAAACAAAACCCAAAATAATAAAACAGTGAATTGATAAGGGGTATTCGGGTTTATGTTAAGATGTTTTTGAGAGGGTTGCTTATGCCACATGTTTGGCTCTGAGTAGTTAACTATAGGATTATAATTAATTATGATGATTGAGAAAGTAAAGCCTGCAAATGTTGACCTATAGGACTGTAGTTAATATGATTTTCATGGTGGTAGGCTTTTGATGAGGCAATCTCTGAACTAGATTCATTGGGAGAGGAATCATACAAGGACAGTACATTGATCATGCAGCTTCTCAGTGACAATCTCACCCTCTGGACTTCTGAATTTAATGTACTTGTCTCTCCTTACACTCTTCATTGTTGGCAATCTTTTAGTGATTGCAACAAGAAACTAAGATTTATGTTGATAACACTTGTGTCTTATCTTATTACTTCCAGGACGAAGCTGGTGATGACATCAAGGAAACCCCAAAAGAGGTGCAGAAAGGGGAGGAACACAGCCACCACCATCGCAGTGATGAAATCAAGTCCATGGAATGATTTGCAAAGAAAAAAATGTATGGCTTGGTTCTGTGTTATTAAACAGAACAAAGAAAACCTCTTAGTTTGCTAAATCATGCGTTTGTAGTAGTAGTCTTAGTAGCTGCAGGATTTGATTCTATCTATCCATGGAGTAAAACTCTGTGTGCTTCTCATATATTTATGTTGTTGTTGCCACTTGATTATCTTCTCTGATTGGAGTTTAGTTGTCGTTTGGTTTATGCTTATCTTGGTGAATGTTCCCTAAAGGGAATTGGTTAAGAGTTTTGTTCAATTAAACGAAATATAAATGTTCATCACACAACTATTGTCTGTCGCCACGATCTTAAAGTTGTTTTACATTATTAAATTATTAATTTTTTAAGATTCCACAGGTTCAACCAATAATCAACTCTATAACTTTGGTTTTTAACTTAACATCTTACATTATTATAATAACTAAAAATTCCTAAGCTACATCCTCTCACTTCCCCTTAAAAATGCTTTTAGGATCAATTCTAATATGATGGATTAAGTCTGGTTTACTATTAGTTTAATGTTTGTTGGTTTATTGTTGAGATTATGTCTTTGTATATAAAGTCAAAATACACTTTAGAATTAGTTAAGCTTTGTAACAACATTTTTAGCTCATAAATAAAGTTATTGAGTCCGTTCGTCTTTCCTCTGTCATCTCGCTATTTTCTAGTTAACCGGAGTTTGAATAATACTATCTAATTTTATCTTGCTTTTATCTATATATATCAACTGTAACTATTATCATTCAGTTATAATAATAATTAGTATTTATCAAAATTATTTTTGAAAATTAATAATATAATATTAAAACATGTTTTTAAGTGTAAAATCTAGTATTTGTGGTTTGAGATGAAAAAAATAAACAAATGAGACATTTAGTGTTGTGATTGGAGTTGATCTTGATTTGGAAGTTGGAAGAGGGTACATATATATATATATATATATATATATATATATATAATATTTCAATTGTTGCATGCTTCTAGCATATAATTCTTTTATTAACCTCAATGTTAATATACCACTAGTTTTATTTATTTTGATATTCCTGTTAATCGTTTTTTTGAAGGGTCTATTTTACCTTATTTATTTTGATATACATCTTTGCAAAACAATGAAGAACACAACAATCACTTTCCTCCAAAAAAAAAAAAAAGACATAAAACCTTCCCTCTTTGTTAACATGAATTTTTTTTAATGAAGTGAAGGCCTAATTAGTCGATTAGATTATAGTGGGCTGAGCTGATACAAATAAGGCCCAAAACAAAGCCTCTGACTGAATCAGAAACAACGAAAGAGAATTAAAAAATAAAATGAAATAACAAAAACGTATATCTCTCGTCCTTCTCGGGATTGTTTTTTTTTTTTTTGTTCAGTCATCACATAAACTCTTAAAGAAGAAGAAAGATCTGAGAGGTCGAATGATCCAAGAGAAGAAGAAGAACCTCTCTTAGATCGTTTGATCTGATCCGAACGAAGAAGACGAAGAAGAAGAAGAAGAAGATGGGAATCCTATTCACGCGGATGTTCTCTTCCGTGTTTGGTAACAAAGAAGCTCGTATCCTCGTCCTCGGTCTCGACAATGCTGGAAAAACCACAATCCTCTGTAAAAATCACTGCCTTAATCTTTCGTATTTCGTATCTCTATAGCTACATTTACTGACTAGGGTTTTTGAATTTTGATTCGATCGTTTTTTTCTGAGTTGTGTTGATTTGTTTTTGAATCTATGTGATTCCAGATCGGCTTCAGATGGGGGAAGTTGTCTCTACGATTCCGAGTATGTATTAATCTCTCGAGATGCGGTTTAAATTGTGGATCTAGTTGATGTGGTTTCGGATTTAGATTTTTGTGGTTTTTGTGATCTGATCTTGCAGCTATTGGATTTAACGTTGAGACTGTGCAGTACAACAATATCAAGTTTCAGGTCTGGGATTTAGGTATGTTTCTTAGAATGTTTTTGAATCCGTTAATTTCCTTGATGCGTTAAACTTCAAATTTTGAGGTTCTAGGAAGGATTTTAGTGTGAGATGAGATCCAACCATTTACCTGATGGACTCAGTGTGAGATTGTCTGAGTTACTTAGTATTCTTTCTAAGTTGAATAGCTCCATGTTAGTAGATCTTTAGTGATGCATTTGAATAAGTGGAATGTTTGTCTTTGAGTGAATTATCTGAACCCATGATCAGAAATTTACTTGGTTTGGAGTCCCTAGATTATATATCCTTCATAGTGATAAGTAGTTTTGGTAGATTGAACTAGTATTGTTCATGTTATTACCCCTTTTCTTGAGTGATCTTGAAGAGGCAGACAAAGTATTCTGTATTATATAAAAAGGTGATGGCTTGATGATAAGTAACACATTTCTTGGTATGTACTATGTAGTGTGTTGATTGTTTTGCATAAAATGTATGTTTGTCTTGCTGTTTAATTACTTACATATGGTATGGTTGCTATTTACAACTAAATTGGTTTGGCTAAACACAATATATTCCTGTGGCAGGTGGACAAACAAGCATAAGGTAGATAAGTGATCTCTTGTCTCAATTTCATTGCATGTACTGTGTGAAGTCACAAAGAACAGAAATGGTTACACCAAGATTATACTCTTTGTGTTTTTGAAAAAAATACTATTGGATATTTTGACAGGCCATACTGGCGATGCTATTTCCCGAATACACAAGCAGTGATCTATGTTGTTGACTCGAGTGATACGGATAGAATCGGGGTTGCGAAAGAGGAGTTTCATGCAATTTTGGAGGTAAACTACTGCTGACTCTTCCTCTTCATACACTGCTGTATTATTTTCATGATAGACTTCTTGCATCCAGAATTAATATAGGATAACCTTTTCCTGATATACTTCTTGCAACGTATATTGGTAGCTATAAAGAAATACAGTATTTGTTCAATTTTGTGTATCAAGTATTCTTAAATTGTCCAACAGGATTCTAATAGGTGACTCAAAAATTGAAGTATCTAGGTTCATACTGGGTGGAAAGAACAAGTTATCATGTCGCTCCAAAGATTTTATGATCTATCCTTAAACTATTTCATTATGCAACAAAGTGTACCTCTGCCACTGTCAGCATTTGAATCTGACTCTCTTGTCAATTTTTTTTTATAGGAAGAGGAATTGAAAGGTGCGGTGGTTCTGATATTTGCAAACAAGCAGGTTAGTAGTATCTAAATGTTTAGCTCTTCTAATAATTTTTACTGTTTGCATTGGTTTTCTGTAGCTATAAAAGCTTACGTTTTTTTTTTTAATGTGTTAAACATGTCTAATGAAAAAAATCTATAAATAATCTGGTCTGATTTTTCTTAAATCGACTAAACAGGATCTTCCTGGTGCACTCGATGATGCGGCTGTTACAGAAGCTCTGGAGTTACATAAGATAAAGAGTCGGCAATGGGCAATCTTCAAAACTTGTGCTGTGAAAGGCGAGGGTCTTTTCGAGGGATTGGACTGGTAAGCACATTCTGAAACCGAACCAAATCATATATTGGTCCTATTTACTGAAACCAAACCCATTTCTTTGTGCGTTTGTTCTCAAATATTAGACTTTCTCCATCTTGATCTTCAGGTTGAGTAATACGTTGAAGTCGGGCAGTGGCTAAAAGCATCTTCCATATACCAATTGGTCATCCCTCAAAGAGTGTATCTTCGATCATTTATACTTATTGGTTTGTTTAGTATGGTTTATCTTAGTTCTTCGTCTTATGAGTTAATATCAATGACATGTTCACTTAATATTGTCTCCTTTCTTTTTGTTGTTGTTTTGTTTCCTTTTGAAAAAAAAAAACGATTTTTAATTGAGACCCGTAAGGGATATATCACCTTTTAACAAGCAATTGAATTGATTCCAGACTAAACACTGATAATGGTCCGAGTGGTGTGTTTCGTCGACTTGGATCAGTAAGTATAGCTCAACCGTTTTTGTTTTAAAAATCCGGAATTTTTTTATTTGTCTGCTCCGACGACTTCTCTTTTTACATTATTTGCTTATGTTTGTATGAAATTTCGAATGATAAAATTGTCAATTGTAAACTTTAGTTGATTTTGTCTAATAAAACATATATCTCTAGTTATATTGTTTAAATATTGGTTCGGTTAGTAGGTGCATCATTATTTTTTTTGGTAACAACCCTATAAGTTTATAACATTTTCGAAGTTGCGACAATGGTTATAGAGAAAAAAAATAATAATAATAAGAAATACCAAAATCTATGAATACAAGAGAAATACCCGTACAAATCTTTCAGTTTGGTTGTCTTTTTAAAAGAAAAATTAATATAATCTAAGTAACTTTGAAAAGTACAAAATTGAACCTATTTATCAACGAATATCATGTCGATGAGCTGATCTATTCATCCTTAGTAAAACTGACACCCCATACCCAAAAGCCCAAAACTGACCAAAAACCGGTTTAATTCGAAAATATTGGTTCGGTAACAGTAAAAGACACAAACGTTTAAATCCAAATTCACTTGCCGACAAAAAAAGAAGTAAGAAAAAAATTATGAACACCTTCACATCACATTACTAGGAGTCTAGGTCCACCCCTCCGCAATGTCTCACTATTCGGCTAAGGTTCACAAACACGTGTCATCTCTCTATTCTTTACTCTCAGATCTCCATGACCCATCTCAGCGCGTCCAATCCAATCGCCATTTCCACAGCACCAAGAGTCAATTTCTAGAAAAAAATCTGACTCAAAATTCAATTATTAAAATAATCAAAAAACAGTAGAAGAGAGAAAAAAGGAAAAAAAAAACTCAAATGGCGTCGTCGAGACTTTGCGACTCGTGCAAATCGACGGCAGCGACACTATTCTGCCGAGCAGACGCAGCGTTTCTCTGCGGACCATGCGATTCCAAGATCCACACAGCTAACAAACTCGCTTCTCGTCACGAACGTGTCTTGCTATGCGAAGTCTGCGAACAAGCACCAGCTCACGTCACGTGCAAAGCCGACGCGGCAGCGCTCTGCGTCACGTGCGACCGTGATATCCACTCAGCGAATCCTCTCTCTAGCCGCCATGAACGTGTCCCGATCACTCCTTTTCACGACGCCGTTTCTGGATCTGTTAAATCAGCTTCCTCCTTCGTCAACGACGACGATGATGACGGTGAAGCTGCTTCTTGGCTTTTACCTAAAGAAGGAGGAGAAACTGAGATCTCTAATTTTTTTACCGATCTTGAGTATCCGAAGATTGAGGTTACCTCGGAGGAGAATAGCTCCGGTAACGATGGAGTCGTTCCTGTTAACAACAAATTAGTGTTTCTCAATGAAGATTACTTCAATATCGAAATCTCTGCGTCTAAAGGATTCAATTTCATCAATCAATCTGTACGAATCATCTCTTTATCTCTTGAAATTTTCAGATCTGGAAAAATGAATTTTAGATCTGAGTTGAGTTTTTTTTTTTTTTAAGGATTTGTCGAGATCTTTAGATGTAGCGTTGGTTCCTGAAAGTGGAGGAGGAGCTACGACGGTGACGACGGTGACGCCAGTAGTGCAGTTGTCACCGGCGGAGAGGGAAGCGAGGGTTTTGAGGTATAGAGAGAAGAGGAAGAATAGGAAGTTTGAGAAGACGATTAGGTATGCGTCGCGTAAAGCTTACGCTGAGATGAGGCCGAGGATTAAAGGACGTTTCGCTAAGCGTACTGAGTCGAGAGGTGACGATGGTGGTGGAGACGGCGGAGTTTATGGCGGTTTCGGCGTTGTTCCGAGTTTCTGAACTTTTCCGGTTAAGGAAACGTGGTAGTAACGTAACGGTTAATAGAAAGATTATAAAGTTATAATGTTACCCTTATTTAATCAGGGGGCTAAGTTAATTAGAATATTGTTGTTGTTATAAACAATTAATTTTCACAATATTATAGTAGTTTATTTCAGGACTAAATTCTCTCGTGCCTTTTGACCATAATTTATATACTTGCATACTTTTGTATGTTCTAAGTACCCCTTAACTTATATTGACTAAATAAAAGATAAATTTTGTCCCTCCTTATTGATTGATTTAATTAAATAAAAAAGGAAAAAGAAAATGGACGCGGACCCCATTCCACCACCATCTTCTCTCTTCTTCATCTCCAGCCACGATCTCTTCTTCATCTTCAACAACGATCAAGCCCCTCTTCCGTTTACCTCCATCGTCTCTCTCATCAACACGAGAAACAACCCAGGTAATACACTTATTCGTATCCATTGTTAAATTCAAAACTCGTTGGCATGAAAAATTATAATGTTGTGGATTGTATTTGTTCCCTATTGAACTATTAACATTGTAGATTTGGATTTGATCCGATTTTTCTTATCCCCATTGTCAATTAGGGATATGAGTCGAATTAGGTGGACTATTTCTCAGAATGTGTGCATTGTAACAGTTCAATTGAATTGAATCGTAGGAATGTATTCTGAATTTAGTAGTGCGTTGTAGTACAACTGGTAGAACTTGGTATAACTATTCGGGCACAACTTGGTATAACTATAATGGTAAAACTTGTAGTACAAATGGTACTCTTTGGTATAACTTGGTATAACTATGAACACGACAGAGATTATAATGTTAGTTATCCTATTCTATTTCAGGCCACAATGAATAAAAACCATCGAAAAATCATAACATATGATTATGGGGGATATTATGCAACAAGAGAAAATGAAACAAGATGGAATTCAAGAGATAAAGTTCATCAATCTCTTAGAATGGAGACAGAGGAGGTCACTTATTCTGCAGTGGTGAACAAGATATGCCGGAAGGCGAATGTTGATGAAACAACGACTGAGCTGAAATTGAGTTACGTTCCAAATCAGTGGAGCCTAAGAGACCAATATACATATTTGATGATGATGATGTTATGTGTTATATGGATATGAATGAAGATCATTTCGAAGTTTTGCATGTCGAAGTCGTAAATCAGGGGTATGAGAAGAGTCGAGGAAGTGTAGGTTGTTCACTCAATGAGGAGCATATTTCAAGTAGTAGAGCGACAAATGGGACCATGTTCCTTGATGAAAGCGAGCCGTTTGAAAGTCATGAGATGGTGGAAAATAGTGATGGGAGAGATGGAAACATGATTCGTTATGAAGAACAGTCCAAAGAACGAGCAATAGTAGAAGATGGCACATCTGTTGCTGAGATCACACCTTCTGAGATCACACTTGCTGCAGAGATTACACCGGTTGTAAAGCGTGAGTGGGAAGATGGTTTGGATGTGACTATCCGGCAAGAATTTGAAAGCAAGCAAGTAATTAAAGATTTGGTTGAAAAAGCTGCGCACAAGAACTGTTTTGAGTTTGTTATAATAAAGTCGGATCCTATGTTGTTTGTGCTTAAATGCTCAGAATTTAGAAAAGGTTGCAAGTGGGCTTTACGAGCAGCAAGGAATGGGAATGCAGACAGTTTCTCGGTCAGAACTTACACTAAGATACATACATGCTTACGGTCAGAAACAAGTACAATGAGTAAAAAAAGGAGAGGCACATCTCATTTAGTTGCATTTGTTTTGCGTGAAGATTTCCCTTGTCTGATAGACACTCCAACTCCAAAAAATTTGATTCCTTTGGTTCAATCAAAAGTTGGTATCAAAGTGTCATACTCAACCGTAAATAGAGGGAAAAAGCTAGCTGCAACTGACCTTCGTGGTACCGCAGAGGATAATTATAAGTTGGTTTATTGTTATATGCACATGTTGGAGAAGATGAATCCAGGTACAGTTTCATTTGTTGAATTGGATGAAGCCCAGAGGTTTAAATATTTGTTTTTCGCCTTGGGGGCGTGCATTGAAGGCTTCAATTCCATGAGAAAGGTGATCATTGTGGATGCAACCAGTATTAAAAATGTATATGGTGGAGTACTAATCGTGGCTTCAGCTCAAGATCCGGATCACCACCATTATCCAATTGCATTTGGTGTAGTTGACAGTGAGAATAATGCAAGTTGGACTTGGTTTTTCAGTAAATTGAAATCAGTTATCCCAGATTGTACTGAGTTGGTCTTCTGTTCTGATTGACATCAAAGCTTGATCATGTCAATAAGTACGGTGTATCCGTTGTCTCACCATGGATATTGTATTTATCACTTGTCTCAGAATGTTAAACTGAGCTGTAAGAACGTGAACAGAGATGTAGTTGCGACGACGTTCATGCAAGTTGCGAAGGCTTACACCGAGTCTGAGTTTGAGAAACTCTATGCTGATTTCATTAAAAGGTTTCCAGCTGCAGGTACTTATCTTGATAATCACGTAGGACAACATAAATGGGCACGATGTTTCTTTCCAGGAGCTAGATACAACATTGATACAACTAATACAGTTGAATCTATTAATGGTGTCTTTAGATTCTTAAGGGCATACGCTTTACTACCAATGATAGATGCGATTGTTGCCAAACTAGCTGAATGGTTTAATAAATATAGGAAAATATCTATAGAGACACCAATAGATCAGAAGTTAGTCCCTTTTGTTGAGAAGTTGTTGCACGATAGATGTTCAGACGCAAAGCACTTACCGGTGACTGAACTAAACAGCTATTTTCACGAATACAGTGTGACTGGAGTTGATGGTAGTAGTTATGTGGTTGATCTGAAAAACAAAACTTGCTACTGCAAGCAATTTGATATTGATAGATATCCGTGTGTGCACGCTATTGCTGCGGCTGTGGAAGCAGCAAAAAACGCTGGTCATGAGATCAATGAGATCCAATTGCATGAGCTGTGCAGTAAGTATTATTGGATGGAGCAGTGGGCATTAGGATATTCAAGGACGATATATCCAGTTCCTATCATGTCTATGTGGATCGTTCCGGACAATGTGCGTGCTTTGGTTGTCTTTCCTAAGTTTTATGTCATAAAAAGAGGAAGGAAACCAACAAAGAGGATTAAATCAACAGGAGAACATGGACGCAAGAAGAAGAAATCTACCATCGCGAGCTGGTTTGAGAGTCAAGATTCCCGAAGTTGATTGATTGTATTTTGATGTAATATCCTATTTGAACAATTAGGTACAACTTGTTTTTGTTATGGTACAACTTGAATAATTTGAATTTGATTTTCGGATCTTCTTAAGTCAACTTGTTTTAATGATATTTAAATTGATATATATTTTTAAATAAAAATCTGTATTGTTATTTTTAAAAAATATTTCAATAATCGAAAATAAGGATTTATTTTAATTAATTGAAAAATCAGGATTTATTTTATTTTTTTTATAAACGTAAATTGGAATTAAATATAGAAAACTTAATAAATATAAATATATTGAATTATAATTTCATCATGTTATCCAATATATATATAATAAGGAATCATGATTTTTATTATTATACTTTACTATAGATATCATCATATTCTAAGTTTATCAACAAATACCTTATACATTAAGGGTCACTTTCTCATTGCAAACAACATATAATTAGAAAAGCCAATAAACAAATCTTTTCAAAAATATTTAGGCATGTACATGTGGTATATGTACCTCAATTAATGAAAATCATGTGTACAACTAAAAATATTTATTTTAAACATTGGATAACTAATTAGAACTAAAAAAATGAAAAAGTACAACTTGCTAAAACAAGTACAACTTGTAACTTTGGTACAACTAGTGCATTTTGGCGGCTACACATGTGTCTTTTGGTGGCTACACGTGTCTAATGTGGATCACGTGTTTGTTGTGTTTGGTCCTTTTTTATTTTATTTATTTATTTTTTTTATTCTTCCGATTTTTTTAAAAAAATCAATTTTCAAATTGAAATGAAAGAGGGAATTGGGAATCGGGTATATCTAGGGTTTATTGTCTCTCCTCTCTCTCGACTCTTCACTTCTTCTCCTTCTTCCTTTCTGGTTTGCGATTTCGTCTTTTTATTTTGGGTTTGCGATTTCTGAGAATGAGTTGCGAATCTGGAGCATCGGGAATCATATGTGGTAATTCTTCCAACCGACGAAGGTTCCCTGGAATTCCCAAAAAGTGTCATTGTGGGTCACCAATAGTTGATATAATCTTTCGATCCATACCAAATCCATGTCGTCGCTACTACCGGTGTGAATATGCATATGATAGAAGGGTAAATCTGTTTTATCACTATTGTATTTGCGATTTAGTTACCAACTTTTCCTTCTAATTTTTTATTTTTTTTGTAGCTTGTGAACGATGGACATGTCTTTAAGTGGGTTGATGAAGCACTGGTGGATGAGGTAGAACAATTGGATTTTCAAGTTGGTGTTTTAGAGGAAGAAGTTACTCTTATGAAAATGGAAAGGATGAAAGATATGAAGGAAATTAAGAAAATGAGTGTACTCGTTTTCTGTGGTTGTCTTCTTGTGATAGGGCTGGGAATATGGTACAATCAAGTGTAACTTGTTCTTCGTAGTACAACTAAGTATAACTTGTTCTTCGTAGTTGGACAACTAAGTATAAAACTACTTGGTTGATTTCCTTGGTTTGATTGTAACTTCCCCCTTTCCTTATTGGCTTAGCTTTGTTGGTAACTTAGAACTTACTTTGGGTATTCGGGTTGTAATTTTTGGTTGTAAAACTAGTATTTTGTAATCGTACAACTACTATGTAGTTTTACCAAGTTGATCTTTTGAATGCAGTTGTATAATGGGAACTCAAAAACTTAACAAAGAACATATAACTTACTAGAATAGTTCAAAACACATCCAAAAAGACATCAATCCATAAACCAATACAAAGAGTTCAAATATAAAATGACTCTAAAACCCAACTTTAGAATAGATCATCAATTATCCTTCTTCGCTTTTTGTCTTGTCTGAATAGGACTCCTTATGACCACAGTCGCTCCCTTCTTCTTGCTTATGATCTTCACCCTTTTACCTTGGTGAGCATGAACAACTTCTTCTCTTTCCCTCTTTTCTTCTTTATCCTTAGCTTGTTCTTTCTCGCCATGTTCCATCTCAACATCTTCCTCTCGGCCTTTTTCTGTTGTCCTTAGTTGTTCTTTCTCTTCTTCAACTGTACCAAGTTGTTCTTTCTCTTCATCAGTTGTACCAAGTTGTGCTTTCTCTTCATCAACCTTCTCCTTCTCGGTCTCGGGTTTCTCAGACTTATCAGCTTGCTCCTTGTCTACCTTATCCTTTTCGGCCTTATCCTTCTCGGCCTTAGCCCTCTCAGCCTTATCCTTTTCGGCCTTTTCCTTCTCGGCCTTAGCCCTCTCGGCCTTTTCGGCCTTATTCTTCTTGGCCTTAGCCCTCTCGGCCTTATCCTTCTCGGCCTTAGCCTTTTCGGCCTTAGCCCTCTCAGCCTTCTCGGTCTTAGCCGCCTTAGCCCTCTCAGCCTGCTCCTTCTCAGCATGCTCCCTTTCAGCTTGCTCTTTCTCAGCCTGCTCCCTCTCAACCTTATCCTTCTCAGCCTGCTCTTTCTCAGCCTGCTCCCTCTCAACCTTATCCTTCTCAGCCTGCTCCTTCTCAGCCTGATCCTTCTCAGCCTGCTCTTTCTCAGCTTCATTCATATCTCCATTGCCACCTTCATTCATACCTTCATTCGTATCTCCAACACCTTCATTCGTATAATATTCATTTTCACCTGAGGCCCATCTCACATATTATTCCACAGATTTAACTCTGTTATCCAGACTATCAACCTTCTCAATAATTTCCTTAAACCCTTGCTTCACTTGTTCTTCTACCTGAACCAATCTAGCTCCTAGCTGAGCCAAATTCACTGGAGCCACATGATTCACATTTTCCAAACTCACATTTTCCAGATTCACAGCTTCCGGATTCACAGCTTCTGGATTCACATCTTCCGGATTCACATCTTCCGGATTCACATCTTCCGGATTCTCCCGGGTGGCCAAATCTTGGTTGTAAAGCTCTTCAAAACATATTGACTTCTCTTCATCAATTAAACACTTGGTCCAACCATCAACAACGGGATCATCTACATCATTATAGCGACTCTCTTCATCCATGACACGACATAAGAGACGTTTCTCACGTGATGATGGAGTCAAAATACTTTCAATATCCTATGAAAATAAAACAATATAATGTCAAACCAACCCAGTAATACCAAAAATAAATGAATAGGATAAGTATGGGACTTGCTAACCTTAGTTGTACCAAGTTTGTCATAAATTTCCTTCAATGAAAACCCTTTCATTTTACTTGCTTTAAATTTCATCTTGCACATCCGAGGACAATGAAGATGTGCATGTGCATTACTAACACCTTCTCGGAAATTTTCCTTAAGAACAGGAATTGCCTCAAAAGCAAGAACCTACACACAACACAAAATCGTGGACTTAAAACTCAATTATACCAAGTTATACTAAGTTGTACATTTTCATAATTCAAGAATTACCTCCAACGGAATGACGAAACTAGGAAAGACCAATTGGTTTGTACTCAAAACTCCACCAAAGTGGTTCATACAATGAAAGATGTCCTTCATGTTCTCATCAAAAGCCAAACGACCTCAAGGGAACGTTTTACACATGTCTAAATCATCAATAGCCCTAAGAAAGAATGGCTCTACGGATGGTGCTTTTTTCCCTGGCTTCTTCTTCCCTATGATCACACTACACAAGAAGTAGAGAACCGCCATCTTCACTCGATCGGGAGAAGCTCTCTTCATCGATAAAAATTTTGCTTGGACATCATCATATCTTATTGTTGTGCCAACACCAAAATGCTTACCAACAAACTCATTACTGCCCAGAGTTTCCATGTCCCGGGGATACTCATGGCAGTATAAGCCAGAAATCAGTGCCATTTCTTTAAGAGAATATCTGATGGGAGTACCATTTACTATGAACCAACATTCTTTTTTCTTCTCTATAGACGCCGTCCGGAGAAGCAACATCCACATACCCATCAATTTGTGATTGGCATCATTCGGCATATGGAAGAAGTGTTTGAATTGTGGGTGTCCTAGGAACCAGTCCAACTCATGGGACTTAAGGTGAGCTCTCAAGAAGTCCACTGTCCTTGTGATATAACACTTAGCAGATAGCTTGAATGGCTTCATGTACTCGGATCTATTGAAGTACATGTTCACCAGCTGCAGGTACTTATCTTGATAATCACGTAGGACAACATAAATGGGCACGATGTTTCTTTCCAGGAGCTAGATACAACATTGATACAACTAATACAGTTGAATCTATTAATGGTGTCTTTAGATTCTTAAGGGCATACGCTTTACTACCAATGATAGATGCGATTGTTGCCAAACTAGCTGAATGGTTTAATAAATATAGGAAAATATCTATAGAGACACCAATAGATCAGAAGTTAGTCCCTTTTGTTGAGAAGTTGTTGCACGATAGATGTTCAGACGCAAAGCACTTACCGGTGACTGAACTAAACAGCTATTTTCACGAATACAGTGTGACTGGAGTTGATGGTAGTAGTTATGTGGTTGATCTGAAAAACAAAACTTGCTACTGCAAGCAATTTGATATTGATAGATATCCGTGTGTGCACGCTATTGCTGCGGCTGTGGAAGCAGCAAAAAACGCTGGTCATGAGATCAATGAGATCCAATTGCATGAGCTGTGCAGTAAGTATTATTGGATGGAGCAGTGGGCATTAGGATATTCAAGGACGATATATCCAGTTCCTATCATGTCTATGTGGATCGTTCCGGACAATGTGCGTGCTTTGGTTGTCTTTCCTAAGTTTTATGTCATAAAAAGAGGAAGGAAACCAACAAAGAGGATTAAATCAACAGGAGAACATGGACGCAAGAAGAAGAAATCTACCATCGCGAGCTGGTTTGAGAGTCAAGATTCCCGAAGTTGATTGATTGTATTTTGATGTAATATCCTATTTGAACAATTAGGTACAACTTGTTTTTGTTATGGTACAACTTGAATAATTTGAATTTGATTTTCGGATCTTCTTAAGTCAACTTGTTTTAATGATATTTAAATTGATATATATTTTTAAATAAAAATCTGTATTGTTATTTTTAAAAAATATTTCAATAATCGAAAATAAGGATTTATTTTAATTAATTGAAAAATCAGGATTTATTTTATTTTTTTTATAAACGTGAATTGGAATTAAATATAGAAAACTTAATAAATATAAATATATTGAATTATAATTTCATCATGTTATCCAATATATATATAATAAGGAATCATGATTTTTATTATTATACTTTACTATAGATATCATCATATTCTAAGTTTATCAACAAATACCTTATACATTAAGGGTCACTTTCTCATTGCAAACAACATATAATTAGAAAAGCCAATAAACAAATCTTTTCAAAAATATTTAGGCATGTACATGTGGTATATGTACCTCAATTAATGAAAATCATGTGTACAACTAAAAATATTTATTTTAAACATTGGATAACTAATTAGAACTAAAAAAATGAAAAAGTACAACTTGCTAAAACAAGTACAACTTGTAACTTTGGTACAACTAGTGCATTTTGGCGGCTACACATGTGTCTTTTGGCGGCTACACGTGTCTAATGTGGATCACGTGTTTGTTGTGTTTGGTCCTTTTTTATTTTTATTTTTTTTTTTTTTTATTCTTCCGATTTTTTTAAAAAAATCAATTTTCAAATTGAAATGAAAGAGGGAATTGGGAATCGGGTATATCTAGGGTTTATTGTCTCTCCTCTCTCTCGACTCTTCACTTCTTCTCCTTCTTCCTTTCTGGTTTGCGATTTCGTCTTTTTATTTTGGGTTTGCGATTTCTGAGAATGAGTTGCGAATCTGGAGCATCGGGAATCATATGTGGTAATTCTTCCAACCGACGAAGGTTCCCTGGAATTCCCAAAAAGTGTCATTGTGGGTCACCAATAGTTGATATAATCTTTCGATCCATACCAAATCCATGTCGTCGCTACTACCGGTGTGAATATGCATATGATAGAAGGGTAAATCTGTTTTATCACTATTGTATTTGCGATTTAGTTACCAACTTTTCCTTCTAATTTTTTATTTTTTTTGTAGCTTGTGAACGATGGACATGTCTTTAAGTGGGTTGATGAAGCACTGGTGGATGAGGTAGAACAATTGGATTTTCAAGTTGGTGTTTTAGAGGAAGAAGTTACTCTTATGAAAATGGAAAGGATGAAAGATATGAAGGAAATTAAGAAAATGAGTGTACTCGTTTTCTGTGGTTGTCTTCTTGTGATAGGGCTGGGAATATGGTACAATCAAGTGTAACTTGTTCTTCGTAGTACAACTAAGTATAACTTGTTCTTCGTAGTTGGACAACTAAGTATAAAACTACTTGGTTGATTTCCTTGGTTTGATTGTAACTTCCCCCTTTCCTTATTGGCTTAGCTTTGTTGGTAACTTAGAACTTACTTTGTGTATTCGGGTTGTAATTTTTGGTTGTAAAACTAGTATTTTGTAATCGTACAACTACTATGTAGTTTTACCAAGTTGATCTTTTGAATGCAGTTGTATAATGGGAACTCAAAAACTTAACAAAGAACATATAACTTACTAGAATAGTTCAAAACACATCCAAAAAGACATCAATCCATAAACCAATACAAAGAGTTCAAATATAAAATGACTCTAAAACCCAACTTTAGAATAGATCATCAATTATCCTTCTTCGCTTTTTGTCTTGTCTGAATAGGACTCCTTATGACCACAGTCGCTCCCTTCTTCTTGCTTATGATCTTCACCCTTTTACCTTGGTGAGCATGAACAACTTCTTCTCTTTCCCTCTTTTCTTCTTTATCCTTAGCTTGTTCTTTCTCGCCATGTTCCATCTCAACATCTTCCTCTCGGCCTTTTTCTGTTGTCCTTAGTTGTTCTTTCTCTTCTTCAACTGTACCAAGTTGTTCTTTCTCTTCATCAGTTGTACCAAGTTGTGCTTTCTCTTCATCAACCTTCTCCTTCTCGGTCTCGGGTTTCTCAGACTTATCAGCTTGCTCCTTGTCTACCTTATCCTTTTCGGCCTTATCCTTCTCGGCCTTAGCCCTCTCAGCCTTATCCTTTTCGGCCTTTTCCTTCTCGGCCTTAGCCCTCTCGGCCTTTTCGGCCTTATTCTTCTTGGCCTTAGCCCTCTCGGCCTTATCCTTCTCGGCCTTAGCCTTTTCGGCCTTAGCCCTCTCAGCCTTCTCGGTCTTAGCCGCCTTAGCCCTCTCAGCCTGCTCCTTCTCAGCATGCTCCCTTTCAGCTTGCTCTTTCTCAGCCTGCTCCCTCTCAACCTTATCCTTCTCAGCCTGCTCTTTCTCAGCCTGCTCCCTCTCAACCTTATCCTTCTCAGCCTGCTCCTTCTCAGCCTGATCCTTCTCAGCCTGCTCTTTCTCAGCTTCATTCATATCTCCATTGCCACCTTCATTCATACCTTCATTCGTATCTCCAACACCTTCATTCGTATAATATTCATTTTCACCTGAGGCCCATCTCACATATTATTCCACAGATTTAACTCTGTTATCCAGACTATCAACCTTCTCAATAATTTCCTTAAACCCTTGCTTCACTTGTTCTTCTACCTGAACCAATCTAGCTCCTAGCTGAGCCAAATTCACTGGAGCCACATGATTCACATTTTCCAAACTCACATTTTCCAGATTCACAGCTTCCGGATTCACAGCTTCTGGATTCACATCTTCCGGATTCACATCTTCCGGATTCACATCTTCCGGATTCTCCCGGGTGGCCAAATCTTGGTTGTAAAGCTCTTCAAAACATATTGACTTCTCTTCATCAATTAAACACTTGGTCCAACCATCAACAACGGGATCATCTACATCATTATAGCGACTCTCTTCATCCATGACACGACATAAGAGACGTTTCTCACGTGATGATGGAGTCAAAATACTTTCAATATCCTATGAAAATAAAACAATATAATGTCAAACCAACCCAGTAATACCAAAAATAAATGAATAGGATAAGTATGGGACTTGCTAACCTTAGTTGTACCAAGTTTGTCATAAATTTCCTTCAATGAAAACCCTTTCATTTTACTTGCTTTAAATTTCATCTTGCACATCCGAGGACAATGAAGATGTGCATGTGCATTACTAACACCTTCTCGGAAATTTTCCTTAAGAACAGGAATTGCCTCAAAAGCAAGAACCTACACACAACACAAAATCGTGGACTTAAAACTCAATTATACCAAGTTATACTAAGTTGTACATTTTCATAATTCAAGAATTACCTCCAACGGAATGACGAAACTAGGAAAGACCAATTGGTTTGTACTCAAAACTCCACCAAAGTGGTTCATACAATGAAAGATGTCCTTCATGTTCTCATCAAAAGCCAAACGACCCCAAGGGAACGTTTTACACATGTCTAAATCATCAATAGCCCTAAGAAAGAATGGCTCTACGGATGGTGCTTTTTTCCCTGGCTTCTTCTTCCCTATGATCACACTACACAAGAAGTAGAGAACCGCCATCTTCACTCGATCGGGAGAAGCTCTCTTCATCGATAAAAGTTTTGCTTGGACATCATCATATCTTATTGTTGTGCCAACACCAAAATGCTTACCAACAAACTCATTACTGCCCAGAGTTTCCATGTCCCGGGGATACTCATGGCAGTATAAGCCAGAAATCAGTGCCATTTCTTTAAGAGAATATCTGATGGGAGTACCATTTACTATGAACCAACATTCTTTTTTCTTCTCTATAGACGCCGTCCGGAGAAGCAACATCCACATACCCATCAATTTGTGATTGGCATCATTCGGCATATGGAAGAAGTGTTTGAATTGTGGGTGTCCTAGGAACCAGTCCAACTCATGGGACTTAAGGTGAGCTCTCAAGAAGTCCACTGTCCTTGTGATATAACACTTAGCAGATAGCTTGAATGGCTTCATGTACTCGGATCTATTGAAGTACATGTTCACCGGTTGCATTACTTCTGTTCCCTCCTCGGATTCCTCCTCGGACTCCTGCAAAACAACATAGTTATACTAAGTTTTCCCAAGTTGTACCTTTTGAATTTCGAATTGAAATAAACTAGTTATACTAAGTTCTCCTAAGTTGTACCTTTTCTTTTTCTTAGTAAAAAAACGAGTTCGCACAAGTTGTACTATTCTATCCAAGTTCTACATACCGTTGAATCCCCAGAATCTGATTCCGGATTTGAATCTGTTTTTTCTGAATCATCTCCACGAGTCTCTTCTTCTTCTACGATTGCATCTGTTGGCTTTTCGACTTCACCTACTGGATCTGTTTCTTTGTTAAAGCTTGCGTTCTTTGTACGCACCATTCTTCTCTTCTCCTTCACACAAAACCAACAACCGCTAATTACAACATACTCGAGTAATAAAACGAAATCAACACCCAAATCGGCTAAACCTAAATCGAGAACACCTAAATTGATAACATTCAAGCGGATCTAACTTAAAATACCCAAAGAATTAAAGGTTTTGACTTACCCTATCTCGGGTTGTCCTTAGTTATACTCGAACTCTTTGTGATTTTTAGTTTTTTCAAAACACTTAGGGTTTGGGGAACTTTGATTTTTCTAAAACGATGAAGAGGAAGACAAAGAGGTTAATAGATCTGATAGATATCCGATAGTGATATGGGTTTTCGGATATAGACTGGTTGGATCTGTAATTGTTTTATTTTAGTGAGGATAAGGTTGTATTTTAACCAATTTTTGATTTTTTTAATTAATTTTTTTTTTTTCCTTTTGGTCAAACCCTTAGGAGAATAGAAGAATGAGTCAAAGGGTACAAGAGATTCAAGTCCTTTATTTCAAGACTAATAAATTTTGATTTACCATCTCTATAAGTAAACGATTTTTGTTAAAACATTTTTGTGCTTTATCAGTTTTTCATAATCGTTAAATTTAAATTACGATATAACTAAACTTGATTTTAACGTATAACTAAACTTGAATGAGTTAAAAGTTGAGTTTGATTGTTAAAATATGGGTTGTATGAAGGACAATACTGGGGTTCACTCCTATGTATTTACCTTTTACGGTGAATCCTACTTATTCGCTGGTTTAACCAATAAAATTAGAGTATTATGTCATATTATATTTTATTAAAAATAAAAATCCAAAAATTATTGAACAAAATTTCTATACATGTAAGCACATTTTTATATACCGAAACCGATATATAATTTTTTTTAATTGTAAAATTTAAACCCTAACTACTCTTTAATAAACACAAACCAATATATATATTTTTGTTTTAGTTGTAAAATTTAAACTTTAATCCTCTTTTATAAAACCAACTAACATATAATTTGTTTAATTATAAAATCTAAACTCTAATTCTCTTTTATAAACTCAAACCGATAAATAAATTTTCTAAAATTGTAAAATTTAATCCCTAATGTTTATTTATAAACCCAAATCGAAAAAGAATTACATTTATTTATATAAAGAAAAATTAAACCTTAATCTTCCTCTTTTTTTAGCCTAACCTTAATCTTCCTTTATAAATACAAACCGACATATATTTTCTTTAATTGTAAAATGTAAAATCTAATCCGTTTTTAATAAAAAGTATACAAATATTGTTTCCTTAATTTGTTTTATTTTTACTGATTTTAGTGTAATTTAGAATATTTTCTTTTATAAATTTTAGTATATTTTTAAAACTTTATTTATTTAATAGTATTTTATTTTAAGAATATGAAGATATATTTCGCAAGTGTCATTCATGTCAGCAAAATTTAATAGTGTTTTTTTTGCAATAGTGGTACTTTGTACAAAATTTGAAACTTTAGGTTGTAATTTTAATTATTTTTTTGTGAGAGTACGAATTGGTTATAATCAAACATATCTTAGAAATATAAAAAAAATCATTCTCAAGTAGTCCTAGATTATAAAGGAAGTATTTTTCAGTGCACAAAAATAACACTGACATGAAACCTAGCATTCTTAGGGTATTTATCACATGGTTGATTGAACAGTTTAGATCCCCTACCTCGGTATAAAGTGACAATCATGGGATTCTCCTCCAAATGATAGTGGAAGATAACGTCTAAGAGCAAGTCCACTGCGAGGAGTTAATGGGTTGTTTAAAAATAAAGTGACCAGCAATTAACGAAAAAAATCATAAAAAAATGCCCCATTTAAATAGGTATCGTTACTTCTTTAGGTAACAGAAGAAACGTTTAGGAGCCGATACGTGGCAATTCATGATTAGAAACTCAATAAAACAAAAAATAAAAATATCTTTCTTCTTTTCCATCTCTCGTCTTTTTCTCTCTTGTTCGACGGCTAACAAACTCCAAACAACAGAGCATCCGTCGAATCGATTGTTATCGGTGATTGGAACCCTAACCGGAGCTCTCTCGCTCACTCTCATATCCTCCTCTCCCTTTTCCGCCGATGTTGATGATCCTTATCTCTCTAATCCGATTTCACTTCAAAATTCTTCTCTGAATCACTTTGATTTGGCTCCGGAAGATTGTTCTAATGAGGAAGAAGTTGATGTTGAGATGCAAGATGATGACTTTAAGCCTTAGTTAGTAACTAACGAAGGGATTATATAAGGAGATTGGGAGATTGTGAGAAGAAGAGCACAATTGTATTGTTTCTTTTAAGTACCCCAATTGTATTGGCCCTTCTATTTGTTTACGTATGAATAATGAAACCAATTTAATTCAAGTAGTATGGAATTTGGTCTTCAAAGATAGGTGAAGCAACTTGAAGTTGTTGATGAAAATACCATTGAGGTACCATCACTATACAAGAGATCTCTTTCTTTTCATAGCCATAGAGGAAACCAACAATCAGAGTGCTAAAATAAAAAATGTTTTAGAGCTTTTCAACCATTTCGACTGAAAATGGTGTAGCTTTCTTCTTCCTAATATTTGATGCAAGTTGAAGAATAAATTAAAAGCTAGATTATGGGCTTATGGCCAATTACATTTTATAAAGAAAAGAAAAGTGTAACCGATTGGAAAACTGATTTTGTAGGGAATCAGTAATGTATCTTGACTAGTTCCTACAAAAGATGATAATATATTAAAATACAACTTTTTTCATCATTCTTAAGTCATCCATTGCTTAATATTCATGATTCTTAAGTTAAATAAACTCTATGTCTGAAAATATTTTATCTAGAAAATACCATTGTCATATGCATGTTCTAGAGACGCATATAACTTATGAATATACTATAACTTTACATTTTAACCCGATGTACACGGCTGGGCAAACCTTTATTTATTTAATTTTAAATTTTTATTTCCTTTTGAATTTTATTGAATCTATTGTAGTTTATTTAATAACTATTAAGATTACTAATCTTAACTAAATTAGTTTATTTGACATATTTTATATTGGCACTGTTAAAAATAATAAAATAAGGATTTAACTCGTGAAAGTATCAGATTAATGATATTTTAAGTTTTAAGAATATTGATTCGAATCTGTCTCACCATACAACCCGTCATGCAATATAAGCCATCAATATTATTTTTTTATATTTAAATATTAACACTTTTAAACTTTTTTTAAGTTTAGATACATCAGTTATAATATTAATACAAAATGTTACATAAATATGATTCCAAATTATATGCCACATTCTTTATTTTTATCGGTTTTAAAGAACATAACTAGATCAAATTTTTACAATGGTATATACAAAGGCTTATTAACAAAATATACTATTCATATATTGATTAAATCGAATTTATAATATGAATAAGTTTTACCGATAAACTACATTATATAGCAAACTATGTAAATCATAATTAATTCACGGGTTATTTTGTTCAACTCACAATTATATGGTAAAGCGCGTAATGAATAATAATTTTACGAATGTAATCTCTTACGAGTTGGTCCTTCAAAACATATATTGTGAGTATGTAATTTTTATAAATGCAATGTTACGTATATTTCTCCTTCTATTACAAGAATGGTCAAGCTGAATTATTTATTGATAAATATTCCATCGTGTTTTTAAAATTTTCTATGTCTTTTTTTTTCTTCTATTGTATCAAATCTCATTATGTAACCACTTACTCGCTTTTTCTACTATTTTATTCAAACTCATTACACAAATTATATGATTCATTGTAATTGACTGCACTGCAATGAAAAAAATATAACATATTCTAATCCATTAAAAATTATATGTATATGTAAAATATTACTAGTATATATAACATATTCTAGTATATATATATATTAATAGATTTTAACCCGATATACATCACGAGCAAACATTTTTTAAATTTAAGTTTTTTTTTGGAATTTACTGATTTTGTTGGAATTTCTTTTATAATTATTAAGATTTTATAATTCCAATTTTAACTAAATTAGTTTGATAATATTTGTCTTATATTGATATTGTTAAAAAATAGTGAAATGAAGATTAACCCGTATCGAAATATCAGATTATTGTCGATTTAGTTAGTATCGATTTAAACCCGTCTTATAATATATTTTACATGTGTTATTTTAAATCTTTTTATTTAAACTAAATATATAAATTATAATATTTAAAATTTTATTATTTTTTAAATTGACTATATACGATAAAATTATACAATTCATCTAAAATCAAAGTAAATAATATACAAATTCAAAGTTCGTATATTTCCCCCCCAAATTTTCCCGCCAAAAAAAATTCCAAGAAAAAAATTCCCGCCAAAAAAAATTCCGCAAAAAAAATTTTTACAAAATTTTTTAAAGGGTTTACAAGAATTTTTAAAGGGTTTGCAAGGGTTTTTAAAGGGATTTACAAGAGTTTTAAATGGTTTTTAAGAGATTTGTAATGGTTTTTAAAGGGTTTTAGAAGCTTACAAAGGTTTCTGAATGGTTTTCAAATGATTTACAATAGTTTTTAAAAGTTTTTATAAGTTTATAACAGGTTTAAACAAATGTACAAGAATTTTTAAAAGATTTTAAAAATTTACAAGGATTTTTAAAGGTTTTTTCAAAAGGATTTACAAGTGTTTTTAAAGACATACAAGGATTTAAAATAGTTTTAAAGGATTTACAAAGGGTTTTAAAGGGTTTTAGAAGTTTACAGAGGTTTTTAAAGGGTTTACAAAAGTTTTTAAAGGTATTACAAGTTCTTTAAAATGGTTTTTATGGGGTTTTAGAAGTTTACAAAAGTTTTTATTAAATGATTTATCATAGTTATAAGGGGTTTAAAGGTATTTACAAGTGATTATAAATGTTATAAAATAATTAACAATGGTTTTAAAAGGTTTAGTCAAATTTTGAAAGGTTTTGGATGACTTTTAAAAGATTTACAAGGGTTTTAAAAGGATTTTTAAGGGATTTAAAAATATTTACAAGTTTTTTTTAAAAAAAATTAAGGAATTGCGGAAAAAGTTTTGGCGGGAAATTTTTTTTGGCGGGAAAATTTTTATCTGAAATTTTTGGCGGAAAAATTTGGCAGGAAATTTTTCGGAAGGGATATTTTTTTTGTTGAAAAAAATATTCATTTCTTCATCATTGGTTATCATAAAAGAGTGTAATTTAGTCATTTTGTACATTGAAGAAGGTATTTTTGAAAATGGACACCTAGAGAGAGTACTTATAGAAAAGGGTATCATAAAAAAGGCTAATTGTGTAAATCCCTCCTAAATCATTCTCTTAAAGTTTTATCGATTTTCAAATTTATTTTGATCTTATTTATAATTTGACTATGAGTCATTCTCTTAACATTTTTAGCGGATTTGAGATGTTAAACAGATAATTTTTATATTAATTGAGTGATATATGTCCTATTTAAAATTCTGAATCAAAAAACATGGAGAAAAACATATTTTATTAATTTTATGTGTTATATGATGATGCAAAATAATTTTAAAAAATAATTTCAAACAAATATGCTAGGGGAACTATAATTTCAAATCTTCTAAATATCTATGTATTTCCATTTTTATCTTTCCAATTATTTTCTATTTATTTTTAACAGTATTTTATTAAATAGAGTGGCATTTTTTGTGAAAATTTTGGAAGTCCACGATTTATTTCTGAAATACGTACAAACTATAGTTAACATTTATTTCCAAACTACTCATATCATTAAAAACAAATTATTTCCATAATTACTCTCTATTCATAAAATATAAGATTATGGCCTTGATTGGTAGCTGCTAAATAAACTTTCCACCGCCATATTTTGGTCCGAAACTATAAACCAAACTTTATAAATTTTGTATTCCTTTTTTTGATTCACAGCCAAAATATTTTATTAATTAAATTTTTTGGCTGTACAAAATCATAGCACATATATTTCAATTTTCCAAAAAATTAATTCCTATCGCCAAAATACTACAACAATAAAATCTATAGTCATAAGCAAAAATTACACAGTTCTAAATCTACAAACAAAAATCCAAATTTACAGCCGTAACCAATGAAAGCCTATATTTAAAAATTGTTTCTTCAAACAGTGCCAAGGTATTCATGGTCGATTATAATACAAATTTTCGTTTAGAAGAAACGTTATTTTCTATATTGCATGTCAAATTGTGTAAATACAAGTTAATCTTTGATCATCTATAAATTAACTATTTTTAACAACAAATTTTCAGTTCAACAATTAAAATTTACTTTAATTGTGCAGTGCAACTCTTCGGTACTTAATTTTAATGCTTGTAAATTCTTATATATGTCTACATTTGAGCTGAAAATAAATAAATAAATAAAATTATTACACTATTTTCCAATTTTGCTCTTCTAATGAGAAGTTTAGTTAACAGCAGAACAAGAGCGTCTGATCTCACCTTCTTCACCAACTCTCACACCCATCAAACTCATCTTCATAAACGACTCAGTCCATCTCTCAAAGAAACTCTCCTGATCATTCGCAAGAATCTCAACAATCTTCCTCGTCCGATCATCTTCCATGAGAGCTGAATCCGTCTGAAACAAACCCTTGTGAGCTATCAGATTCTTGTAGTACTGGTTATCGAACATCGACGATGTCTCTGGATCGTTATCAACGACCGTGGTTGTAGGATCTAACGAAGATGAACACTTGTTCAAAAGTGTTTGCGCATAGGAGTTATCAAGAGATGAGTCTATGAGCTCTAAGTTGCCTTTGGGACCAAGCTTAAACCTGCTGTTGAATGTGTTGCAATGTGCAGCTCCAATAGTGTGCGCTCCTGAGACCATAACATAATCGAAATTTTCAGGCTTGTGTTAGAAGAAATAAAACTTTCCTTTTTCGAATATCAAGAAACAGAACATACCAGAGAGAACGACTAGATCTTGAATAGATAAGCCTTTAGAGGAAAAGATATTGATCATCTTGTCAACAGTGAAATCGGTATCGATGATGTTTGGTCTCACGTTTGCTGCCATTGAGACTGTCCCGTCTCTTCTCCCTGTCGGTATTGGAACTACTGGTCCTCCGAGCTGTCCGGAAAATAGCATTGACAACAACAAGAAACAAAGTTTTAAAAAATCAAGAAACAGAGCTTTTTTTTTCAAAGATTGAGACATAAAAACATTTATATGTATGTGAATTTGATAAACTTCTTACAGCTTCTACTGCATCTCTAGCAGCAAGAACAAGGATATCAGCGCAAGAAACTGTGCCTGGACAAAAGATTTCGAGAACATTTTTAACGTTTTCTATAACAGCGAATCCTCCTAAAGACGCGTTTCCAGGGTCACTTCGCTCTGTACCGTTCCCTCGAATCAACACTGAGCCATCACAACCCTAAGACAGCAGAAACGAAAACAAAAATTAAGTGGGAAAAGCCTTGTTACGCAAGAAAGAGGTGGTTCTTGAAGCAATGTAATATATAATATACCTGAACGAAGCAGTCATGGAAGATGAGACGTAAAAGCTTCCCAAGAACTGATGGATCAGAGGAAGCAGCAGATCTAACTGTATTCCTCACGATTAACTCAGCTCCAGGACAAGAACCCGCGTAGAAGTTGAAAGAGAGATCAGCTAATGAGGAAGAAACAAGCAAAAGAAGAAGAAAGAACAAGTTGGAGTTTGGTCTGCATGAAGAAAATTGCAACGCCATTTTTAAAAAAATGTGTCAATCTCAAGAGAGGTAAGTGAAGTGAAGCTGCTTAAGAGAGAAAGAGAGAGAGAAGTGGTAGTTGTTGTGATAAATGATAACTGTAATTGCATGTGTGTTCGTGTCAGAGGGAGAAAGAGAGAACTGAGTAAGTGATATGGTTGAGTCAGGAGAATTTAATGACAGTATCATCTTTAACTCTCTAAATGCATCATGCTTTCATTGGAGTCATCATCAATATGCAAAAACAAGGTTTGTGTTTTTGGTGTTATTGCCAGAAGTTGAAAGCAGGAGAATTTTCAGGATTATGAACCTAAAATAGTACTATATGATTTGTTTTGTGACAAAAACAGGATAGCTTTGTTTTTTTTGTACCTTTCAGATATTTCTTTTTATGAACTCATGCTAATCATTTAAGGGAATTCACTATACTTACCAAGTACAAAATCAAAGATCCGCTAAGTTCCAAGAACTGTTAAACAATTAAAACAATTTTTTTGTAGGTATGTATGTAGTCATTGCTTGCTCAAGATTATTATTTATCTGTGAAAACTAGCAAAATTATTTACATCTTTAGGTTTACAGCTTGTGAAATAGTATATAAAATGTATATTTAACTATATACAAAACATTCAAGCTTATCTATTCACTAACTTTGAAAACTAAAATGTAAATGTATATTAACATGTTAGGTCATGATACCATTTTTTCCGTCAGATTCTTGGAGACTTTATTAAGCTCTATTGCTAGAGATCTCGTCTCCATTTCAAAAATACTAAAAAAAATAAAATGCAAAAGCTTTTTTTTCTCTAAATACATTACATATAAAGAAGCATGATCAATACTACTTGATAAACCCCATAGCGTAGAATGTAGATGATTCATACAGAGCCGTGCGAAGGTTCATCAACATCAGAAGCAAACAAAACAAAAAGCCTTCGTTTATAGAAAAAAGAACGTCTTCAAAAAATTAACCAAAATTGTCATATAACAAAAATAAATAAAGAAACAAAAATACTAAGTTCTTAAACATCTGTTTTCCTTTTCTCTCCACAAAATCCTTAACCAAACCTTCGAAATCAATCTTTTTAACCAAATCTTTTTCGATGGATAAAATAGCTAAGTCACTCAGTCTTTAACCTTAATCTCTTTCGATGGAGAAACCAAACGACGAGAGAGACACTTAGCATAAACACTCTTTAACCCTAATTGTTTAATTAATTGTGTGCGTATGTGTTTAGTTTTTTTTAATTAGTTAACATATTATAGAACCTATGTTTAAAAAAAGAATGTAAAATTGCCCATAATTTATTGCTGTATATTACAAATTATAAGCCCATCATCTTATATTTATATAATTTTAATAGGACTAAACTATATAACATTAAAAAGTAAATGCCCTTAATTTTTTTTGTAAAATTGGCTGCCATAAGCGGCCGCTTAATTTCACGTAACGTGTGCACGGCTCTGGATTCATATATACGCAACAAAGGAGAAAATTAAAATAAGTAGTATATAGAAATAAAGTGTATGATGATCATCATTATGCATGTCAATTGGAATGATAAGATGTTGACATGTGTCCATTCTCACTGATTTTACATATTTTACATAATTATAAGATTACATATTTTACATAATTATAAGAAAAAAATGAATAAAATACTCCGTTAAAAGAAAAATCGATATAATATATATAAGTGATCACCATTTTTCTAAAATATGTGGTAAAATATACATATATATACTATTAAAGCTGAAGTACACAATAGAAAATAACCAAAGTTTTTAATTGAAATAAATTGATACTTCAAATTTGGATCTTTAATTGGGTAAAGATAATAAATCGGATATTTGTACAACAGATTATATTATTTCCATATGTAATGTTGATCTCCCTAATAAATCTCAACCTAATTTAATCTAACATATTAACAAAATTTATTATTCTCATTTCACCTTTATATGATCTTATTTATATTTTATTACATAAAACATATATATAAAAAATAGATTTTTTGCCGCATATTTTACAATTTGAACTTTTTGTAAACGGATGTATATTGCTAATTTTAAAAAGAAAAATGTGAATATACATCGTCTTACATTATATAGAAAATTTTAGAGAATTGTTCAAAACCCTTATAAACAAGACCCATGTGTCCAACTATATGAATAAGCAGGAAGTTTGATTCTCAAGCACCCAAAATTTAAAAGTTTTATTCGGTTTAATCTCATTCTTTATTTGAGCAAATTAAACTTTTTAAAAAGTTTCAAACTATTATAATTTTAAAATTTTTAAATTCTGAAAATATTATAAATAATGAAACTTTTCAAAAATTTAGCTTTTAAAAAGTTTTAAATATTATAAAAACTAAAAATTCAAAAATATCGAAAAACGTTACAGTTATTATAAATCAAAAATCTTAACAATTGCTCAGAACCTTTTTGCAATTATATTTTCAACTATTAAAGATCTTTCTAAACACATTTGTTTAAATGTATATATATATATATATATATATACTCAATTACACAAAAACATACGAACAAAATATACATGTCAAATTCAAAATTGTATGTAATGTTTTGTAAACTCAAACATGATTGTGAATCGGATCACCTTGCGGGTCAAGATCACTAGGTTAACTTGGTTCAACAAAGTCTTATATGAATTTATATAAGTTATGCTGTTTTATAAAATTAAAAGTAAAATGTCATCTCAGTGTAAATTTTTATCACACATATTCCACCAAAACGACGCCGGTTTGCGTATTTTTGTTTTTCAATATGTAATATTCAAAGTTTGTAACTTTTGTATAAGCAAATGAATTGTTGATACTCCCAAATAATTTTTTCATTTTTATAAAATCTGAATTTCATATCCATGAATATTTAAAACACACGCAAAGCGACATCGTTTTGTCTAAAAACACACGAACCGACATCGTTTTTGTCTAAATTGTCTACTTCTCGTATATGTGGTGGAACGAGGTCCAACGGTTAGACAAGCAAACCTTATTACGATCTATTTAGCAGAGAAGTCATCGATTACTTTAACAAAGACTCCGCCATGGCTGTTCCTTTTCTAAGCTCTTCTCTTCAACTCACAGCTACTTCTCCTATCCTCTTCACTAAATTAACAACACCCATAATCCACAACCAGAGAACAACAACATGCACAACACCGACGAAACCCCGATTCCATCTCCTCCGCCGCTCCGCCGCCGCTGGAACCGCCGTAGCTGATCAGACAGAAGGAGGAGGAGGAGTAGGAGGAAGAGAGGTTCTTTTAAACCCTGAAGAAGAGAAACGTGTTGAGGTGGCTGATTATGATTGGACAGAGGAGTGGTACCCTTTGTATCTCACCAAGAACGTTCCCGACGATGCGCCGCTTGGCCTCACCGTCTATGATCGTCAAATAGTTTTGTATAAAGACGGTGAAGGAACACTTCGTTGTTACGAGGATCGTTGTCCTCATCGGTAAGAGATTGATTTAGCAAAACCACAACCACATGTTTTGTCTGATCTCTACAGAATGAATCTTAGTTACTTGTTAGAAATGTAGAAAAAGACAAAAAGTTTTTTTTTTTCACTTGTGTGAGTTTTTTTTTTGTCGTTTTAGGTTGGCTAAGTTGTCTGAAGGACAATTAATTGATGGGAGATTGGAATGTCTGTATCATGGTTGGCAATTTGAAGGAGATGGCAAATGTGTCAAGATTCCTCAGGTGCACTGATTTTGCTATTAAAAAGACTTTGGAGGTTTTGTGTTTTTACTTAGTGGTTTTGTTTTTTTTATGACAGCTTCCTGCGAGTGCAAAGATTCCAAAGGTGGCTTGTGTGAAGACGTATGAGGTGAAGGATTCACAAGGAGTTGTATGGGTGTGGATGTCAACAAAGACACCTCCAAACCCTGAAAAGCTTCCTTGGTTTGAGAATTTTGCTAGACCGGGTTTTTTTGACATATCGACGACTCATGAGCTTCCTTATGACCATTCCATTCTTCTAGAGAATCTGATGGATCCGGCTCATGTCCCTATTTCTCATGATAGAACTGACTTCACTGCTAAAAGAGAAGATGCTCAGCCTCTGGTTTTTGAGGTCACTGAGCGGACTAACCGGGGTTTCGCAGGGACTTGGGGACGGGAGAAAGAAGGCGGTAAAGGGAGTAATTTACTTCGGTTTGATGCTCCATGTGTTCTGCAGAACAATCGAGAATTTGAAGGGAAGGACGGGGTGAAGAACTACTTTTCAGGGCTGTTTCTTTGTAGACCTACAGGGCAAGGGAAGTCTATGCTTATTGTTAGGTTTGGGGTCACGAAAAGATCACCTTTGGTTTCAGTGTTACCTCAATGGTTTTGGCATCAGAACGCCTGCAAGGTCTTTGAACAAGACATGGGGTTCCTATCGTCTCAAAACGAGGTTCTGATGAAGGAGAAAGTACCAACTAAGGATTTGTATTTAAATCTAAAGTCATCTGATACATGGGTTGCTGAGTATAGAAAATGGATGGACAAAGTTGGTCATGGGATGCCTTATCATTTCGGGCATAGGACCATATCTCTCCCCAAGGTTCCTCCAGTAGTGGAACACGCCCCAGCAGGGCTCATTGCAGCTCTTTCGGCTTCTTACCCTGCAAAAGGAGGAATTGGAACTATGCACGCTCCCAATTTGGCTAACCGGTACTTCAGACATATTATCCATTGTAGAAGCTGCAGCAAAGTAATCAAATCTTTTGAGCTCTGGAAAAATATCCTCTCCGCCACGGCACTGGTTTTGACGACTTTAGCCATTCTGGTGGTTAGTAGACAGTGGAAGGCTGTTCTGTTAGGTTCAGCAGCGTTGTGTTCAGCCGTGGCTTATGCTTGCTTAAGAGCTATAGAACTAAACACCAATAACTTCATTAGAACACACAGAAGATTATGAAAATGCATATTGTGATGTCTCCTCTTCTTCCAACATCATGTATTCCATGGAATACCATTTTGCTTGTAAACGCAATTATAATTCAAAGGTTCCTGTGTTTGTCATAAATGATACAGTTTAACCATGAAATTTCTGTTAAACTGATACAAGGTTCTATGTTCTAAAACTTGAGCCATCTCTTCTCTTTTTCTTTGCTTTCTACTGCAATGGAGGCAGCTGCTTGAGCTGCTAATGTACTTGCCAATGCCTTTCGGATTTCTTTCATTCTTCTCGTTGCAGCATCTGAAACTACTTTATCTTTCTTGTTTCTGTTCACCATCTGTTCTAGTTTCCATAGCTCCGACTTCAAGTCCTTGACTTCGTCTTCGTATGCAACCAGATCCTTCCTGTCTACTGGACCATTGTTTTGTTTCATTTTTCCAGACTCTATGCTCTTTACTTTCTCATGGCGTGTATAATTAATTCGTTCGTTGATTAAGCTAAACATATCTGGCTTCGATTCCTCTTCTTGTTTTGCTGCTCTCGCTGCTTCTGCAAACTTTTTCCCACGCTTCCTTTTCCCACCTCTGCTCCTTTTCTTCTTCTGTTTCTCGCATTTACCTTCTCCGTTTTTGATATGTTCAAGAGCATAATCCAGCGACCGCTTTGCTGGGAGTACTTTTACTAAGACAGGATTTAATATCCCTTGACCAGAGGCACCAAGACCCATCCCTTCACGGTAACCCATACTTGCCATCATCTTCGAAGCTATTCCCCTTGTGTGATTCTCCCACTTAGCAAATAAGGCGGTGTCAGTTTGGATGCCTCTTGGTTGATTTGGGTTTTCTAGAAAGCCAATGCCTTGTGGAGACTCTTCATCACAATAACTTGAAACAGATTCTTCAGAATCTGAAGCACTCCCATCTTCCTCCTCCTCCTCCTCTTCTCCGTCGTCATCAGTCATCTGAGCGTACTCTGACAATGCCATAGCATCAGATCCTAGCTTTGCGGAGCTTCCATCATCTCTGAAAACAACTCTGCCAACTTGTAAGTCATCATCCCATGATTCAAGTTCAGCCTTCCTCCATATGTCGTATTTACTACCAGAAACCGCCCAAATCGTAGAGCCTACAATCGATTCTTTCCACTCAGTCTGTTCGTAGTTCTTCAGAGAAGATAACGGCACATCTAGTCCTGCATTGATATCTTGCAGTTAGTCACCAGAATGACAAATTGGCTACATTCCCGACTTCTACAAATTTAATGTAGGGACACTATGAATATATAACACAAAAAATAGCGAAAACTATTATCATCATCTAATTATGCTTGAAACATACCATGTGATGAACGACACGAACTGCCAAACCGGCACCTCTGTTGCATGAAAAACTTGCACATCTGCAATCGAGCGGTGCAGCGTTAGTATCTGAGACACAAAATAGCAATGTCACAAATGCCAAGAGTAGCAATCTCAAAATTAGTTTTTCAGAGCCATTATTAAATGCAAGTAGCAAAACTTAATTAAGCTACATAGACAAGCACAACTTAGGCTTTCAGTAAACTCTAGCCACCCTAGCTCTCCGAAACCCGATCCCTATAACTATTGTAACACAAACTACAATGTTCTGCATAAGCATTCTTGTAAGTAACAATAGCTCATGTACATAACACAAGAACAGATGAGACCATAGTTTGGTAAAAGGATATGTCAACAAAACATAAGAAACCCGAGTAAAGACTACAAATTTCTCACCGTCATACTCTCAGAGGTGGGTGTAAGGAAAGAGATCTTGGCAGTATCAGAGCCTTCAAACCCAATAATCCGACCATTATACCAACGACCATCAGTATGTCGAAACCTACATTTCGATCCATCCAAATCCTTCTTCTCTTCAATTTTCTCTGGTTCCATTTCAGTTTTATCCTCAACTTCAACTCCACCAGCATCATGAATCAAACCATTCAGCACTATATCAGCTTCCTGCAATAACCTAGCACGTTTTAACTGAAGAAGCCCTTCCTCTGCCTCCTTGATTGCTTCGAGAAGCTCTTCATGGACCTTTAAGAAACACAAAACCACACACATGAAAGTAAGAATCCAACTCATTCTTTCACCTTTAACTAACAGCATTGGACTAATTGATACCATAATCTATAATTTCTAGACAAAGAACAATCCAAATTGTTAAATTTTTTGGGGGTATTGGTACTGAATCGTAGTAATCTTAGTTCTCTAGATAACTAGGGATTTGATTTTCAGAGAAGAGATTTTACCGAGAGGAGTTCAGGATTAGATGGGTCAGAAGCTAGGGCTTCGTTAATGGCGAAAAGAGATTCCTTTTGTTCCTTTATCTGAATGTCAAGAAGGTCTTCAAGGGCTTTGTCTTCTTCGTTCGCCATGGGAAGATGATTCTTTCGAGAAGGCGAGAGAGGAAGAAGAAGAAGAGGAAAATTCTTGGGTTATGTATGTTACCGTCAGTAACTAACCGACTCGGAAATTGAACCGGAAATTACGATTTAGTTTTCGGTTTATCTTTGGGGTCGGTTTGAGTTCGGGATTCGTTTAATTGATGGGTTTGATTTGGGCTTTGGTTAAATTTTAAGTTATTTCGGTTTGGGTTGTATTTTAGTGTATTCGGTTTGTGTTTGGTTTAGGTTTGTGTTGTTACATTTTGGATGTACAATTTTTGTCAAAACTCAAAATCATATGTTATATAGCATTCACTGATTTCTACATACTAGTTAAAATCATGTATTATTTGTTTAACGATTTCAAAATTCACAATAGATCTCAAATGAATTTGAGAAGAAATATTAAGAGGTTTGTATCCGTGAGTAAAATATGTTATTTCATAATTCATATGTTTTAATTTCAAAATCAGTAAGAATTATTATATTCTATATGCATTTACAAATCAATGAACCATTAAATGTCCCATTATACATGCGACTCCAAGTTTTTGTGTTTTTTCTCTTCTCTTCTAACCATTGTTCATATTATCTTCATCATATAACTCTACAAAACCAGTAAATTAAAGACAAAATCGATTCGTTTGCCCCCCAAAAAAAAGGCAAGATACATTCAAGCTGTTAAAAATTTATTAAGCTAGATTAGTTAGGCAAGGAGAAAATATAGATAATAAAAGGCTAATAGGGCACCTAAGATTTGTTTAGATTAAAAAATGGAATAAGAAAATAAGTAATAGAAAGTTTAAATGATTCTTAGATTAATTTTGTAAATAGAAAAATAAAATGAAAAGTAGCTTAGAGTGACAACTATCTAAGTTATAATCTATAACTTATATAACAAATTTAATAGGTGATGGTTATTATTTTCTTAGATGGCATAATCTCATAGGTAATAATTTTTGTGTTTTCTACAAATGAACCATGTAAGTAGCCATTTTAAAAAACTTTATTAACCAAACCCAAAATTACGTAATATAACTCGTCTTTGCTACTATCATATTTGGGGTTGTTTATGACTTTAGGTGTCATCTATTTCTAAAGTTCAGAATAATTTCTAATAGTGTGAGGCAAGCTTTGAATAACTAAGCTATTTTCTTAAGACTCGATGGACTGTAAGATGACAAACTGATTTTACATATATAATAGCTTGAAATCAGAATATTTTGTGTTTGTTTCCCCCTTATTAAGGATCGTCTAAATGGATCTTAAGATAAAACATGCATGTTCTATATATGCTCCATGAGGGAATGGTATAAGTAGTTAGCATCCATTCCAAATTTTGGTTAGGAAAATTCGCATGCATCATTATCCTTTACCAACCCATGAAGCTGCCACTAAATGGACACTTTATAAATTAGGATATGGAAGCAAGTACTTAATTCTTACCAAGATTTGGAAGAATGATAGATTTCACATCATTATGCCATATAATTATAACTACTACACTAATCATCCAAATTCTTTGACTTGAAAGCCCTCCACACAATAAATACAACATCCAAAAAGTTGTGCATATTGTGTGTGGAGGACCTCCATGTCAAGGGATTAGGATGATTTATGTAAAATACCTCCAAGGGGGTGGCAAAAACTTTTGTTACGTTTAGAAGGTGGTGTGAAAACATGTATCAGACAGAGGAGAAATGGAAAATGTAGAGAATCCAAATGAGACAAAAGTGTTTTTATAAGCTGTGGAAAAATTTTAGGGTTTTGATTCTGCAAAATTAAATTACGTTATAAAAATATAACTCAAAAATCAAAAGGAGATCCAGAAAAAGGGGAATGATATATTATTTTTGAAATTTGCGGAAGATTTATATTTTTTTCAATTATGCGAATAAATGATACTTTGATTTTGTTATTTTTCCTTTATTTATTTCCATTTTTTTGATTCTCCGAATATAGTTTCTTTTCCGAGGTCATTGACCATATTTCGTGCAACTTATATAAGTTTTTTTCTTTTCTTTTTTCATTTGGGAAAATATAAGCTTATTTATATATTCAAAGAAAAGGCGTTTACATGGGTTCGATTTGGATACATTGTGAAAACTGAGTCGTTAAATTACGTGTCGATTTATATATTTAAACATCTTGCTATATATGTAAATTTTTAATAATTTGTTCGCTTCATAAGATTACACATATCTGAATTGTATGAATCAAATCAAATTAAATAACGGATCAAAGCGAATTTACTGGATATTTTACCAATCCTTAATCATAAACCTCAAACGGATGCAAACACACAGCATACCGTCTTTTTTGCAAATTTTTTTTTTTAAAAATACAGCAGTTGAACCGTACTATATATTAAAACCGATTCTTACAGTCAAATACGTATTCACCATTCAGACCCATAGACTCCAATTAAAATGAGTTTTTTTAAAGTAGTTAAAACTTAAAATAAACTACTGTTGTCATACTTTCCAGATTAAAATATGAATTTGTGTATCACATCAACATTAATAACTTAATACAAGATTTTTATTGACAAAGAAACAATATTTTTTATTTGCATAATACTTTAACATGTGTACACATACGTTTTGATTTGCAACCTTTTGTGTAACATAAAAACCCCACTCATTAGGACAATATATCATCCATTTATACACAAGCCAATAATTGAAGTAAGGAAAAAAATCATTGTATCAAATTAAAATAATTATAACTTACACAAATCTTGGTATTTTATTATCTATCCGAAAAATTAAAGACAAAACTAGTAACTACAAATGTATGTTACAAAAACAAAAAGAAAAAAAAATTTACCAACTTTGCAAGCTGATCTCCTAGTAATGCCACGCTGGTCTCACTCATTAGGACAACATTTTTATTTGTAACATATTAGAATCACTCATTAGGACAATCATTTATTTTTTTATAATACAAAAGATAATTATAAAAAAAAAAGTAGAGAAAAATATATCATTGCAATACCAAATTAAGATTTATAACTTACACAAATCTTAGTATTTTATTATCTAATTAAAGACAAAACCAGTAATTACAAAATGGATGTTACAAAAATAAAAAATAAATTACCAACTTTGCAAGTTGATCTCATAATAATGCTACACTAGACTCAACCATGTATATATAAACAACCATCATCTCCACCAAATTTTACCTACAAAGAAAGAAAACTAAACACCCACCATTAAAAAAAAGGTATGATGTCCAAGAAGAAAGAGAGCATCGGACGACAAAAGATCCCAATGGTTAAGATAAAGAAAGAGAGCCACAGGCAAGTCACGTTCTCGAAACGTAGAGCTGGTCTCTTCAAGAAAGCTAGTGAGCTTTGCACCTTGTGTGGTGCAGAGATTGGGATCATCGTCTTTTCGCCCGCAAAAAAGCCGTTCTCTTTCGGCCATCCGAGTGTCGAATCAGTACTGGATCGGTACATGTCCCGAAACAATATGTCTTTAGCTCAGACGACGCAACAACAACCGCAAGGAAACCCTGCGGCCGGCTGCGAACTGAACATGCAGTTAACGCAGGTTTTGAGCGAGGTAGAGGAAGAGAAGAAGAAAGGTCAAGCAATGGAAGAAATACGAAAAGCTAGCGTGAGGCGGTCCGCGACCAATTGGTGGGAAAAGACAGTAGAGGAGATGAATATGTTTCAGTTACAAGAAATGAAAAATGCATTGGAAGAGTTGAGGAAGACTGTTGTGACAAATATGGCTCCCTATACTGAGGTGAAAGAAGATGTTTATGGTTTCTTGGACAATAAAGTGGCCACAGCTCCTCATCCTTACATGAACATGTCTTCTGGTCTTTCAAGTATTTATAGTATTGCCAATGGGAATAATTGTTTCTGATTCCAAAAATTGTTTTCATTTTTTTGTTTTTGTGTTTTCAATAGGAAGAAAAGTGAATCAAATAAACTTGTAGGCTAGTATCTTGCTAGCTTATTTTTTTTCTTTTTGAAATTACTTTTGTTTCCTTGGCAACATAAAAACCATATGATAAATGGATTAATGTGAAAAGAACAAATCTTTATCTAGTTGAATACATATTTTTTGAATACAATGTAGACAATATATAATTGATCAATTCCGTATTACAGAAGAACGCAAGAAGCTATATGAACTAGGAACCGTAAGCAAAGCATTAGACCACTCAACCTTTCCCCAAACCTGACCATATTTGCCCCTTTCAAACGCGATCAGTGCACCGCAAATATGCTTCTCTTCAGAAATACCACGGCCAGGCTTTGTAGACTTGTCCCACAAGAGTAACATTTTCCCACCGAATTTAACTGTTTCAATCAAACCACTACGACAAGTTCGATTCAGTGAAAACAAGCCCTTGACAAGTCTCCAAATCTTCAATCGATTGTCATACCACAAACAACTTTTCCTATGACAAGAGTACCGCACATTATCTACCACATACGTACTCTCACTCACAACAACTTTCTCTACACCGTTCCATTTACCATTACTGGGATCATAGATAGAGTCCTTGCTCTCATTGCTCTTAATGTGAATCTTCCCTTGGATGATCTGAATCTCTCTGATCATTGTAGAGAAGCGTAGCTCAGGGCCAGGGTCTGGTAAAGGTTCCCAAGTTTGAGTCTTTATATCAAAAACCTCACCCCAACTCACAGATTCATCATCAGCACAACCTCCCATTACATATATCTTCCTCCTGAAGACACACGCAATGGGATTAGCTCGAGCTACAGTCATCTTAGGAGCATAACGCCATATGCAAGAATCTGTTTTACAAACCAACATCACCTTAGAAGGAGGATAGCCTTGTCTGAATGCATAATCATAAGAACCAACATTAACCAAAAACAGTGCTGCACTAGAAGTATAGGACGAGGGTACTTGTACAAAAGTAGACTTCTTCTTCTCCTCCTTGTCTATCCATAGTGTGTACCAAGAGGGATGCGGACGGTCGGGGAACTTTATGCAGACATGGAAGCTATGTTCTTGTGTTTTGTGATGAAACCGAGCTAGGTTAAGATCAGTGGATAGGAGGAGAGAACGAAAGGTTTTGGAGACTAAGGAGAGTTTAGGGTAGTATGATTTGGATATGCCAGATAAACAGTTTAGGATGATGACATCTGGTAGAGACAAAAACGATGATGGAGGAGATGGATTCGTTTTCGTTTTTTTCGACTGTGGTTTGGCTAAGTGATTCATAGCTATTGCCAACAGAGGCGGCGAGTGAAAGAAAAATATACGATTAGGGCTTATAAATATCTTTCTTTTTTTCTTGGGAAAATTAAAATGTCATGAACCTTCCCAAAAACAACATTTAAACCATGAACTTTCCCTAAGACCATTTAATACATCAAGGTTTTATTTGAAACATGAACCTTCCCAAAAACCACATTTAAACCATAAACTTTCCCTAAATTGAATACATCAAATTTGATTTAGACTTAAGAGTTACTCCGGTTTTCAAAATCGGGCAAATGATTAAGTATATGTTAAAAGTCACAATGACGGTTCAACGTTTCATGATATTGATAAGAAACTCTACTGGTATCTAAAGAATCTATATCCCCATCTTTGATAATGATTAAGTACAAAAATATAAAGAATCTTCGAGAGGAAACTCAAAATCTATATCTCCATCTTTGTTGTTCTTTTCATTTTTGAATTAAAAATTTCGATGAGATATTAATTTGATTAATTAATTTGATAAAATTCTATCAAATATATCCAAAACATCAAATTATTATTTTTGAATGAATTTCAATGTGACTACATTTTTATCAATATGTTAGTGTTCTAGACATAACTTGAGTAATCAAGATAAATAATGATCAGAAGTAAGAAAAAACCAAGAAAACCCTAAGAAAAATATGAGGAAAACATAGTAAAAATATTTTTAAAATATATAATTTTAGAATAAAAAATTGACATATTAAAAAACTATAATCAATTAATAGTTCCCAACTACACAAAAGAAAATGTAACAACATAAGAAGATAAAAGTTAAATCATGTTTTAAGCATTTTCTTATAATCAACTTTAAATCATACTATTAACACACAAAATTTCTACGGATAAATTAAAGATATGATATTCATTTTGGCTCGGTCAACGAAAGATGATGTTATAAAACTAAGTCAACAACAAGCTCATGTTTTGAATGGCTACATAGAAAGTCAGTGGGTTAATAACGACCTAAATTTGAAAGTTCATGAATTAAATGACATTTTCCAGTAATTTAATTGCTTTAATTTATCAGATTCATGATCTTGAACAAAATAACAATTTGAAATAGATATGTGTTGTATAATGAGTCATAAACAATTATAATGTACTTTTTAGCATTGCCATTTTTTAGTTATTGACGAAATACAAAATCTTAAGTAGAATGGACAGAGGGGCAGCTGTCCAAGGATCCATTCACTCTTTGAGATTAATCCACTATGATGATTAATCCAAAGATACAATGAATAGTAATTTGATGTTTGGAGCCTTGGAGGTAATTGAGATATGATATTGTCACGTATCTACTACCCTCTTGTAGTCTATATTATATAAAGAATTCTCGAGAGGAAACTCATCTCCATCTTTCTTGTTCTTTTCATTTTTGAATTAAAATTTCAATGAAGTATTAATTTGATAAAATTCTATCAAATATATCGAAAACATCAAATTAATATTTTTGAATGGATTTCAATGTGACTACATTTTTTTTTATCAATATGTTAGTGTTCTAGACATAACTTGAATAATCAGAATAAATAATGATTAGAAGTAAGCAAAAACCAAGAAAAACGTAAGAAAAATATGAAGAAAATATAGTAAAATATTTTTAAAATATAAAACTATAGATTAAAAGATTGACATATTAAAAACTATAAATGATTAATAATTCCCAACTACACAAAAAATGTAACAACATAAGAAGATGAAAGTTAAATAATTTTTTAAGCATTTTCTTATTATGAACTTCAAATCATACACATTAACACCAAATTCTTGCTACAGATAAACACTGATCGACCTAAGTAAGACTTTAATTTGTAGATATTTAAATAATTTGGACAAATAAAAATATTTTTCTTTGGTATCAAAGCATATATCTAAGATGAACAATGCACAATATAGTAGAAGAAGTAGTAGACATAACTATTGCAAGCATAATTTGAGAAGTACTCGTCTTGATCATCTATCAATATCTCTAATCGATTTATTTGAAGTTTGTTTTCTTGACTATAGTCATGGTGTTGTGGGGAGTGTTCTTTTCTCTTCAAATCTATTCAACGATGTAATTTGAGCGTGTTGGCACAATTCTTCCTGATTCTGAACGAAGAGATACTAATCAATTTCAAACAATTACTACGACATTTTCTTGTTACGAGCTTGCTGGAGCGATGGCAAAGATAGACCAACCATTGACGTATAAAGAACTAACAGAGATGATTAAAGACGCAGGTACAAATGGAGTTGGTGATACAAGTTTCGGTGAATTTGCTTCCATTGTCACAAAATCTGCTGTTGAGAAATTTGAGAAACAATATGAAATCTAGAAAACAAGCTCATGTGGTTTCATTCCTTGACTCAAAGAGAACCTGGCTCCAAGGTAAATCTTGAGCTCAGGGACTGCTTCAATGGATTTGATCACAGCAGCATCAATGGTTTTCTGATCTTCTTTCTTCTCTTTCGGGATCTCTTTCTTCTCCTGAAGACAAAAACAATCGCTGTCAATACATAATCCAATACTAAACGAACAAGATGTATTGTGTTTGTATACATACTTCTTTCTCTCCTTTGAAGAACTCGCCTTCTGTCTTCTTCTTCTTCTTCTTCTTCTCCGCAACCTTTCCAAAATACTTATCATCAAATTTCTCAGTGTCAACTCCAGAAATATCAACCTTTGTCGAGGTTCCAATCACGTAGGCTTGGTTAACCCGTCTCAATGGAACACCATTGATCTTGAATGGTCCTGATCAACATTCATGTATCAACAACGTTTCCAGATTGAACAACAACAAAAGCCAAAACAAATCGAACCAAGAAGAACGTTGCAACACATTATGTATCAACAAAGTTTCCAAATTGAACAACAACAACCAAAACAAAAACAAATCGAACCAAGACTATTCCAGGAGATAAGAACTCACACCTGTAACAAGAAGCAAACCAGAAGAAAGTTGCTTGAGGAAGACAACTCTCTTCCCCTTAAACCTACCAGCAAGGATGATCAACACAGTTCCTGGAGTGATACTAGATCTGCAATACATACATATGCAAAAATCATATTAGTATTTTGACTAATACACATACATAAATCAAAGTGTAACATGAATCCTACATTTCAACAAATCCTATAAAACTTTAACAATCTCTCTTATATATTCCCACAAGATCTAAAACCATTCTAACACGGAATCAAACGAAGAAGGAAGTGAAATGGATTATGATTTACTTAAGCTTGGTAGGATTAGGCTTGCGTCTGTTGGCGAGTGGCTTCTTAACATCTTCAGCAGGATAAAACTTGGCAGGCTTCTCCACCGGAGCAACGACCTTAGAAGTAGCATCGTGACGGGGGAAAACACCGCCATTTTTGGCTTTGATAGCCCAGAGACCTCTCTTGTGGTACATCTGAGATCTTGAGTATTTGCCGACACCCCTGATTAGGTCAGGGTTGCGGTTAACCTTCGGAGTTCTCTGCTTCGCCGCCGGCATCTTTTTTTTTTTTTTTTTCTGCTTCTGTGTGACGAAATTCTCTCACTAGCTCTTAAAAAATATGGGGACGATGCCAGCAAAAATAAAACCTAATGGGCCTTTTATGGGGTTTAATCTCCAATGAGCCTTAATATGGGTTTCTAAGTTCATAGGTATTTATGTAGGTGAAAATAGAGCTCTTCATAATATTTTTAATATTAATTTTGTAAAATTTGAAGTAAATAAATGATGTTGGAGTTTTTAAATTTGTAGTTGGAAAGAGCCATGGGGTTCTTTAAATATATATTTTTTATTTTTTAAAAAGACATAATTTGTAAATTATTGCATTTATAAAGTTTTAAACAAAACATGAGTTTTAAGCAAACATAACATAGAAGCAAATATAAATATGAAAATCATACAAGAAATTAAATAAATTAATTATGTTGATTAATTTCATATTTCTGCCATATATTTTCGACCAAGTCAGCTTTCAATGGTTGATGTATTTTTCAGTGACGAACTCAATTTGTTACTACCAGAATTCAATTTGTATTTTTCCTTTTCAACATTTTTTTAAGTTTCGTAACTTCGGTTATCGAAGTAACTAACCCATTATCCAGGAACAGAGAATAAAAATCCGATTTCGTTTGAATTTCATGTTAACAACTTATCTACAGCCATACCATTTCCAGTTTCAACGACGGTAACGAAGCTGCACATATGGTTTACGTTTAGCTCATGAAAAGGTCAAAAGAAATACGAAGACGATGCTTTGCTACTACTATTGCACAAAGAATAAATGAACATATATACACGACACATGTATAAAGATATATGCATATCTACTTCAGATTCAACTCGAATCAATATATATATAAAGTGATATACACATTCTAGCTCCATAAACAATCATCAAAGATTTGGAAAACCCTCACGTATTCATCAGCTACGACGGCACTGTAGGCTGTTCTAACCACTTGGCACGAAACCCAGTTCCTTTGCAATCTCTACAGCAAGCAGAGCCCTAAGACCAATGAACGAACCAAACGTTCATAACCTTTTGGAGATATATAATCCGGAAGAATACATACTGGTTCTATGCTTATGGAGTTCTTATGTTAGGATTACAAACCCGTCCGGAGCAGATCACGCAAGAAGTATTCCTTGAGGGTACTTGGCAAAGCATGTTGTCACCGAGTATGAAGAATCCTGTACCCGCACACCATTTGCATTCAACATGACCCTTTGCATTGCACGACGAACATCCAACAGGACTTGGTTGCTGCAGTGAAAAAAGCAAATCTTTAGACACATAGATACAAAAAAACAATCTATTGAACTGCAAAGAACAACACACGAAAGTTCAATGTTAAATTCGACTATACGGCAAATAATAGAAGAAAGGCTTCTAAGTCTTAACTTTTGATAGATACTTTGAAAGCAATATAAGAGAATAAGCAGAGAATTCAAGAATTTTACAAGCAAGCTACAACAAAACTACAATACAATTGCGAGATTACTCTGTTTAAGACTCATCCCTCAGAGATCCCAAACCAAATGCAGCTAACATGTTGTCATCATAAGTCACAAACCAAATGACCTCTGAACAAACTCCTTTGTAAAAAAATACACACTTCTCTTTGCCATAAACAAACCTAAAGTTACTTTGCAATTACAGATTTTTCGATACAAAAGACCTTTTGAACTTTCTCATTCTAATTCACCTCTTAATCTGAATTTTACCATACTTATCACAAATCCAAGTTCTTAATCTCATACAAAACCACACATAGCTCTTCAATCGTACATAATCCCAAAATCATATCCAACAAAAATTACTCAGATTCAACAAAAACCAAACGCATCAAAATTAACAAGTATATAGAGCAATACTCAAAAATCTCGGAGAGAGAAAACGAAACCTGTGAGATAATCCAAGCTTGATCCATACGCTTAGCGAAATTTGAAGAACTCTCAGGTGAATCCACCGCCGAAGCCTTGACGGTAATATCGGGAAAGCGGCGACGGATCTGTACAAAACCTAGCTTCGTTCTCCTCGGAAAACTCCATGGATTCGAAATTGGTTTCGTTACGAGGTGTGAATCGCAACACATGCAAATCGCCATTTACTTCTTCTTCGCCGAGAAGGTTGAATTTCGAGGTTTACAAATTTGTGTTTGCAATTTTGTTTTTGTTTGCGGCGCTTACCAAAATTGGAAAGACTAGAGGAGGAGAAAAGTCTCGAAAGAGCGAAATTGGTTTAGTTCGCACATAAAAGTCCGGTTTGTTAAAATAACCGATTCAAATTCAAAGGCATCGACCGGTGGTAATATAAATAAATTTATTTTAAATTTATTTTTTTGTCGACTAAAACTTTCATTGATAAACTTAAGGTGTAAACATGGTGGAATACAAACGCTCAAAAGAGGGAGACGACAGCCGGCGGACGACAAAGATATCCCCGGAAACAAAGCCGGAGGAAAACTAGATTTCCCTGAGAGCGAAACTAACAACTTGAGATACAACACAAACTTAAGACTGAAATCGAAAGAGATTAAACCCTAACACTCAACAAAACCAAACTGACTTAGGAGCGAAAATGAACTAAAACCAAAGAACGCAAAAACGACCTCTTCTCGGCAACAAACCAGCGAATGAGACTTATCAAGACTGCCTACGGCCAACCCGAGCTGATAACATCTACCTCTTCCTATCAATATGAGAGCCAATCTCTCAAAACCGGTAACCAAGAAGACTTCATGACCCGACAAGCAAAAACCATAATTGGAGAACAAGAACGCTTTGCTTTTGGATACGGCGAGGGCAACAACAGTGCCAGAACAAAAACGCTTTGCAAATTGATTTTAAATAAAATTACAGAATATTATACAAATATTTGAAAAGTTATATTAAATTTAGATTTGCTATATTATTTTACCGTCTATTAAACATGTATTTTTACAGTAAAGTGTACAAGGATTCGAAGGACTTTTTTTGTTTGTTTAGAAACTTAGTGTTAGGAATAAGGTTTTACGCAATTATAAAAGAGAATTTTGTCTAAAATATCATATTTTGAAGGAAAAAGACATTTCTAAAATGCCAGAGTGTAAGAATATCTATAATATGTCATAAATTTTTGAGAACATGTCATACATGTTTAACTGTTTTACTGTGGTGAAAAAGTAAAAAGCGATCGATAAAGTTGAAGACACACATTTTACTAATATATGTAAATAACACACATTTTACTAATTTTACATATAAATAACACACATTTTACTAATTTTACATATATTACATATAAATAACACACATTTTACTAATTTAGTATAACATAGCATTCATAAGGTATGATAAGACATATATTTACCATTTCTTTCGATAAATAAAATAGCATATTTAATTTCATACTTTTTAGTTGTCTTATTTTTCTAATATTTTAATTATGTATATGAAAACTATATTGTTTGAAATCATATATATAAAAGTATTTAATTTTTGGTCCATTTGGTATTTTTTTTTATAAAAAATATAATATTTATTTATAAAAAAAAAACAAAAAATGTAGTTGACAAAAACAAAAAAAAAACAAAAAATGTAACACATTTAATCATATACATTAATTCATACTTTAAGTCTATACTTTACTACTAAAGTAACTGAAATTACATAAACACTATTTAATTGATTACATATAAATAACACACATTTTACTAATTTAGTATAACATAGCATTCATAAGGTATGATATGACATATATTTACCCTTTCTTATGTAAATGAAATTACATAAATTAAAATTTGAATATTTGTTTTCTCCATTCAATTTCCATTTAACACATTATAAAATTCCAATTATAACTCCTCTAATTTAATTATTTTAGAAATGTAACTTGCATCACTTCTTATGCTATAAATAACCATTCTCACATCCTCCACCATATCTCATGTCCTAAATAAATTCTTTGTTTTTTTATGTATTTGCATGGGTTAAAAACTCAATTAAGATATCATTGTAAGTGCTTGATTATATATTTGGTTTAACTACATCTTACTTTTCCAATTTATTTTTTCTTTTTTCTTATATTTTTAAATGTATAATACATATGTATAATAATATATTTAAAAAAAAAATATTTTCAACTTTGTAGGTTTTCAAACCTTATTTAAATTTAATACATATGTTGTTACATTCATAATATGTCCATTCAATTCGTATATATATATATAATTTAGTTTTCTTATTTTCTATTATTTTAGTTTTTATAGGATTATTACATTATTAGAAATGATTATATACTATTTTGATTTCACAATTTCAGTATGTGAAGAGTTTTATAAAAACAATTATATAATTGAATGGAGTTTGTTATATGGTTTCAATATAAAAATTTATAACATTCAATACTAAAGTTTTTTAGTTTAGAAATGAGTTAACTAAATTTCAGTACAATATATATTATTATGTCAAATTTGAATTTCATTTTTTATGTTTTCTAGGCCACTACACATCTTCCTAATTAAAATCTTAATCTTATTTACAAATTTATTTAATGCAAGAATTCAATAGTGGAAATAGTGAAGCATTTCAAATTATCAACACTTATAATCAGTTTAATTAAATGATTTAATTATATATATGTTTTTAGTGAATTTACCTATGTTAGAGCATTTTAATAAATGTGAGTGGTGGAGCATATCAAAGTATTATTATGGTTATGAAATGATATTAACCTAGGTTAATAAGATATTTTTATATAATTATTTTCGTGATGGAGAATTAAGATATTGTAATATTTGTGTGGTGTAGAGCATCAACTATATAGTGTTATTTGAAAATTTATTTGTAAGTGTCTTCCTTCCTATTTGTTTTTTGTACAAAGGATATTTCATTCATTTTTTTTTGTAAATTTATACAACAACCCATTTGCATAATATATATAGGAATTTAATTCTCCTTTAATTGGTCCAATTGACATCTTTTCTTTTAACAAAATTTAAATTGTATTAAAGGATAACAATAAAAATTCACAACATGTGTGTCATGAATTTAACATTTAGACTTCATATTCCTTACTATTCAGTTTTGTTTTGTAATATGCCAAACATTTCCAATTTAAATTTATCTTCAATATAAATGACTTTCTACTTCTTCCATTCAACTTTGTTTTGTAACATTTCTTCCAACTTATACAATATTAATTGTCTTAGAATTAAGAAAAATTAAGAAAGGTGTCTTATATTGTCTTAGAATTAGCCACTATGCTTATAACACAAAAGAAAGTGACATAGTTATAAGGAATTTCAAAAATACCCCATTGCAAGTACCACTTTTCAAAAATACCCCTTCTTTCAAACTTTATCAAAAAGCCACCAAAATATTCAAATTTATCCAAATATGTGTATAATTTTATAAATATATACACAAATAACTTTTATATGAGTGTAATATTTTTGTATATTTCATAAATACCTTATAGAAACCTTTTAATATCCTTATAAAACCCTTTAAAAACCCTGCAAACCCTTTAAAAACTTTGTAAAAACGATTTAAAACCTTATAAATTATTTGGATAGAATCTCTCAGTAGTAGTTATTATCTAAAAGTACCTTATAAACCATATAACTCTTCATATTTTTCATATTTAAAAAATGGTATTTTTGAAAATGGATAGACAAAGAATATTTGTCAAAAATATGGATAGTCAAAAATATGGATAGACAAAAAAAATGGTATTTTTGAAAATGGATAGACAAAGGGTATTTATCAAAAATTCTCTAATTATAAATACATATCACTATTCATATATCTTTTGTCTATCTCTTATAATCATCATTTTTTACAAAAACATGGTCTTAGGTAACATTTTACATTTATTTTAAAAGTAGTTTGTCATTTTTAATGTATATCTAATCATAAAAGATTGCATAATTTATAATCTTAAATTTCACCCACGCATCGCGTGGGACTCTCCCTAGTTCTAATTAAGAGAGATTAGATATTTTAGTTACATTTTTGCATATTAACAAAAACCAAATTAACTAAAATATGTCATAAGTTATTGTTGCAATACTTTGTGACACTTAATTTAAAAGATTCTTTTTCTTTCAACTATGTTATAATACAATGAATTTGATTGATTACAAGTGTTAGAAATGCTAGCATATATAATTTTTCTTATTCAAAATATTGGCCAATGCAGTTAGGAAATTATATACTCGACAAGAAAAACTATTAAAATTATACAAAATCAGCTTAAAAGTCGATATTTTCAAGAATAATATTTTGCTTCATAGTAACTAGCATATTCGGTTACACATTATTGAATTACCGACTTTTTAAGTGCACCATTTTTTAAATAAAGATAATTTTAGTATTTTTAATTATCTTTTATTATTTTAAATATAAAATTTACTCTAATAAAATTCCGAAATAGTGGTACAGTATTTTGCAATTTATCCTAAATTTATTCCTATACTAGTAGGTTGTCCGCGCTACGCGCGGTAATTTTATTATGTTGTTGATGAGTAATTGGTTCGTATTTTATTTCTTAATTATTTTTTTTACTATAGCATACTATATTTTTAAAAAATATTAGATTGTGTTTGTATAGAAAACCTGTTGAGTTTTAGCTTCATTAGTAGTTGAGAAATTAAACGTGTATAATATAGATTGATATATGAGTGTAAACGGAAGTCCATTGGAGAATCATAGAGAAACATGTGTTATTAGGGTTCCTACCAAATATAGATTTAGATGTTAATATTGTGGTCTTTTTTAATATATTGGGCTGAAAGTTAAAAATGATTTGTGGGTTTCAAGCGGATTATTGAATTTTTTATTGGTTACATTATCCTTGTATATTGTCATAATTTAATTTTTTGTTTTTTTTTTGATTTGACCTAATTTATATCTTGTTATGATCATTTTTATACTATTATATATTTGTTTCTGATTTTCTGTTTTATATATTTTTCGTATATTCATATGGAATAAATTTAAAATTTAACATATTAGTATAATTTACTTTATATTTAGTTCATTTCATTTCATTATGTTTTTGTTTTAATTTTCAATTTTTATGAAATATTGTTAATTTTTTGTTTTGTTTATTAGTTTACCATATTTGTTGTATTGGAAAAAATTAGTTAAATTCATATTGCAAACTATTAAAGAAATATTATTTTTAGTGTGACCTTTTTTTATGTGTTTTTAAAATGAGAATTCATGTTTTGTACTAACCTATCTCATTTATGTTTATTAGATAGATTTATATTCTTAAATTTTCTTACGTTTTGTTCTATTTCCGTTAAATCTCATTTTAATTTAGGTTTAGATTGTGTAAATATAATTAAGGTTTGTATCATATTATTTTAAATTTATATACATCTTCATTATAAAACATTCTATTATTTTTTATTTTTAATCAATAATATTTTTATTTTGATAATATATAATATAAGAAAAAATCTTTCATATTTCTTTTTGAAAAAATTATTTAGATATGTCAAAATCAAATTAAATGATAAAATGATATAATTAATTCTTAAAACTAAATAATAAAATAAAATAGATGATGATTAGGATGATGATGTGGCTTAAGGATAAGAGAGAAAAAATTAACTTTATATATATATATTTTTTTTTTGGTGATACAAAAGGAGGAAACCTCCCAAAATAAAAGAAAAAATAAAAAATAAAAAACTAAACACAAGTTCTTCGTGGGAACGCCATTCCACGAGCATCTTCTTCAACAATCTCCTCAACACACCCCGGAGCAATACCCAAAAACTGAAGACCCAAGTCAAGAGCAAACGCAAAGTTAGCTAATCCGTCCGCCAGACGATTAGCCTCCCTATACACGTGAGATATACGGACAATCCAGTCTCTCGATATGAAGCCATGGCACATCCGTACCAGGAAAGACAACGGATGAGCATCGCTGATCCCTGTCTTGAGAAAACCCACCACTATTTCCGAGTCCACCTCCAACTCAACCCGAGTAGCATAACGATCCCAAGCCATACACAAACCATAATAAACACCCCATAGTTCCGCCAGCGGGGCCGAGCAAATCCCAATATTCAAAGCAAAGCCTGTTATCCACGCCCCTTCCGCATCCCGGATCACCCCCAGCTGTAGCAAACCCAGGGTTTCCCCTAGACGCCCCATCGGTATTTATCTTCCACCAACCCACCCTCAGAGGGGACCATGCAATCATCCTCTCAACCCGCGCGGTACTAACCCGTTCCCCACTTTGAGTAGCCTTGGCCGCCAGTACTTCTCTCGCCAAGTCTTTAATGAACTTCACCCGGTCTCGACACTTACCCGTGGTTCCAAAAACATTCCCGCAGCGCCATTTCCACCCCCACCAAATAGCCATCGCAAATAGCGTCGGCCAAGCCAAATTCTCCGTCTCCGTTCTCCCACTAAGATTCTCATATAACCATTGCAACAACGGAGAATCAAAGAAACTTTGTCTCGTTCTACCGGGAATGATCCGCTGCCAGAGTCCCGACATGGCTGGACAGTCACGCAAGATATGGATGATAGTCTCCGCCCCACCTTTACAAACCGTGCATATTGAGGAAGTGCTTAGATGACGCCGGAACCGTTCCGAGTTGGTCATGATAGCATGGTTTCCAACAAGCCATAGGAATACCTTTACCCGCTCAGGAGCTACAACACTCCACACTCGTCCCCAGAACTGCTCCATATTAGGTCGTGGCTCATGATCCTTCGTTAGGAGCTTATAAGCGGATGTCACCGTGAACTGGCCATCCGGGTTCTCACCCCAAGAGATCCGGTCCCGTGACCCTGTCATGGTATCTAAAACCACCGACCCAAGTCTTAATCTCAACTCATGAGATATAAAAGGTTCAATGCGATCAAACTCCCAGCCTATCCCATCTCGCCACAAATCCTTAACCCGCTCGTTAACCCGAGAAGCCGGTAATCCTCCACCCGTCTCCTCTATTATAGCATTCGGTAATAGCCATCGATCTTGCCAGAATAACACATCCTTTCCATCACCCAAGACCCAACTGTGGCCTGGTAGAACTACTTCTCGCATTCCTAAAATAATGCTCCTCCAGGTCGGGGACCAATTGCTCTTTCTTGTAAGCCAAGTTAACGACTTAAGGTCGCCCACTCTGTATTTCTTTCTCAAGACTCTTGCCCAAAGACTGGTTTGGTCCTGAAGCAACCGCCACCCCACCTTGGACAACAAAGCTGTATTCGTATCTCTAGCTCCTCGAATCCCGACTCCACCCTCTGCTTTCGGTCGACAAACTCTAGGCCACGCGATTAAATGTTGCTTCTTCTTTTCAGCTGAGCTACCCCACAAGAAGGAGCGAGACAACTTATCTAGCTCCTCCAACACCGCTTGTGGCATAGATATCACACTCATAGTATGAACAAGGATCGAGGCAAGAACAGCCTTTGTAAGGGTTAACCGGCCTGCCAAACTTAGACTTCTCTCCTTCCAACCCGCGAGTTTAGAAGAAACTCTCTCCAAAAATGAGCTAAAAGTTTGCTTATTAATCCGCTTATGCAGCACCGGTATTCCAAGGTATTTATCTAAGTCGGTCGTCGCCTTAATCCCACTATCCTCCGTGATTAATCTCTTCAAGTCCCGAGAGACATTACCGGAGAAGAAAATCTTAGACTTTTCTAAGCTTACTTTCTGGCCAGACGCCACACAAAACCTCTCCAACACACCCCGAATGACCTTGATCTGTGCTATGGAAGCTTCCGAGAATAAGATCAAATCGTCCGCGAAACAAATATGAGATAACAACGGGCCTCCTTGTGACAAACGGATTGGTTTCCACTCTTTTCTTCCAATAGCCCCTTCAATCTGATGACACAAACGCTCAAGGCACAAAACAAACAAATAAAGAGACAACGGGTCACCTTGCCTCAGCCCACGCAAGGGAGTAAACGGCTCTGTCTTCTCTCCATTCCACATGATACTCATAGAGGGGCCTGTGACACACTTCATGATCCACTTGATCCATATATCAGACAATCCAACTGCAAAGAGAGTATCTTCTAAAAAGTCCCACCTTATACGATCATACGCTTTTTCCAAGTCAAGCTTGAGTAACATCCATCCTTTTCGGCCTTTTTTCCTTCTCATGGAATGAACAGCCTCTTGCACTACTACAACATTGTCAATGCTAAGTCTCCCGGGGATAAAACTTGCCTGAGCTGGGCCTATTAACTTCGTGATCACCGTCTTTAATCGAATAACCATGACCTTGGTTATCGTCTTAAATAGCACATTACAGAGGCTGATCGGTCTAAACTGAGTTATTCTCTCCGGCTTAACAACTTTTGCTATCAACACAACAAGCGCGTCATTCACACCATGAGGCAGCTCATTTGTCTTAAAGAAGTCCAACACAAATTGCACCACAGAATCACCAACAGTATCCCAGCACTTTTGGTAAAATAGAGGTTGGTAACCATCCGGCTCGGGTGCCTTAAAAGCTCCCATACTACGAATAGCAGCTTCAACCTCCTTCCTCAACACGGGCTTGTTCAAATCTCCTTGTTTGGCAGTTGAAAGGCGATAAAATCCGTCCCGTGATAAACCAGCAACCACAGCGTCAACATCGTTAAGAGAGTAAAGACGCTTATAGTAAGTAGTGGCTAATTCCTCCAACTCCGGCACACTAGTTACCCACGCTCCTGCATCATTCTTCAACATCTCTATGCGATTTCTTCTTCTACGAATGATAGTAGAAGTATCAAAGAAGCTTGTATTACGATCCCCAAGAGTAATCCATTTCTCTCTCGATTTTTGGAACCACATCGTTTCTTCTTGCTCAAGGACTTGGTCCAACTCCTTTAAGAGCACCCCCTCTTTCAATAGAAGCTCATCAGTCTGGTTTGAATCCAAAATATCCTGCACCAACTTGATTTCTCCCATCAATTTCTCCTTACGCTGATGGACATCCCCAAATATCTCACGGTTCCATCTTTTTAAGGTGTCTTTAAGATTCAACAACGCATCCGGAGTAGCCAAATCCCGACGCCAAGAAGAAATCAAAAGCTCCTTGAAGCTCTGATGCGTAAGCCAAACGGCCTCAAACCGAAAAGGTCTTCGCCCCGGGTCACGACGAACCATTGGGTTCAGCTGAAGGTAGAGCGGGGCATGATCTGATGCCATAAACGGCAGGTGTAAAACCGACGCGTCCTGCCATTGAAGCCGTGCATGGGGATTACAAAGAACACGGTCCAAACGTTTAGCAACAAAATGTTGTTGTTGTTTTCCTCTCCGCCAAGTAAACGCATTACCCCGGAATCCCATATCAATTAATGACTCCTCATTGATCCAATCTCCAAATGCCAAGGAATCACCCGATAAATTTCCACTTCCACCAGTTCGTTCATCTAGTCGCACGATGGTATTGAAATCCCCTCCCACAAAGAACGGACCATCAATACTTTGAAAAACCTCATGCAACTCCCCCCAAAGCCCGCTCCTACGACTCACGGTTGGTGCAGCGTACACCACTATCAAATGTAGGGAGTCCACTCCATTCTCTACTTTAGCGCAAATAAACTGATTCGAGGACGCAACGATCACCACATTCCCTACCCCCGATCTCCATAACAGCCACAGACCCCCTCGCTGACCCTCAGCATCAACCCGAAAAGACTTATCAAAACCAAGTCCTTGACAAATTTGCTTCGCCCGGTCCCCTCCAGCATGAGTCTCGAAAATAGCTAGAACATCTGTGCTAAACTTCTTTAACATATAGCGGATGGAACGTCGAAAATTAGGTTTATTAGCCCCCCGGCAGTTCCAAAGAAGACAATTCATAGGATCTTTAATAATCTGACAATAAACCACCGGGGAGAACCGTTAGGCTTCACACTCACTTGTCTTCTTCAAAGACAAGTCACCACGCCTCACTTCATCGGACGACTCCATCGGGTCTCCAGGCTTACCTCGGCTCCTATCTGTTATCTCCATCTCCGAGCACATAATAGGCAAAACCGTTACTTGTTCACCTCCATCGCGCATGAACACTCCACCCAGTCTGCCTATACTCGTTGTCTCCACCCGAAGACGCTTTCCCGACGTTAACGAAGGCCTCTCTACCGCAGTTGGGCCGAAAACTAATCCTCTAACGGGCCTTCCTTGCTTCGCGTACTTTCTTCTTTCCATAGAGCCCAATGGCTTCTTCTGGTGGGCCAGTCGTTCTTAGGGCCCATCACGTGGCCCGTTAATTCCTGAAACAGCACGCCCGGGGAGACTCTCTTTAATTGCTTGCACACCACCTTTCTCTTTCCGTGCTTGGAAAGAAACAATCACGTTCTCCTTATTAGCGGCCAAACTAATATTCTCTTCCCTTTCGTCCGGAACCGTATCTACGCTTTCCAAATCAGCAAACCGATTAGAAATGTCAACATTCCTAATATTCGGGACCGTAATCTCTCGGAGATTACGCTCGGAATCTCGGCTTGATCCGCTCGTTGTCTGGGTAGTCGTCGGTGAGGTCTGTCCTCTCGCCCGCCGTCTCACCTCAGTGAACCCATCAGCCGTCGGCATGGTTTTTTGCGCCGACTCCACCTCCTTCCTAGCGGTCAGACCGACATCATTCACCTGGACGCGTCTCGGACAAGAATGCACTAAGTGCCCGTATACCCCACAGCCCGAGCAAACCGAACTCAGCCCTTCGTAGGACACAAAATAATGTTCACCATTCATCACTATTGTCCCCTTTAGCGGCTTCTTTAGGTCCACCTCCACACAAATCCTCGCAAATCTAGCTCGTTCAATGTTCATGGTATTCAAATCTACCTTGATAGGTCTTCCCAAACCACGAGCCAAACCCATTAAAATCGTTTTATGATAAAAGATCACCGGAATGTTAGACACCCGCACCCACACCGGAGTGGTCAAAATCTCGTTTCGTAGCGGATCAAAGTCTGGAGACCAGGCACGCACCATTAGGTAGCTGCCAAACACTCTCCATGGACTACCCGTTAAAGCTTCCAAATACTCCTCCTCAATCTCAAATCTCACCATGAAGAACTGCCTCGGCAAATCCAACACGTGCATCGTCCCTCGAGGCTTCCACAACTCCTTCAGCTTCCTACTCATCACCGCAATAGAGATGTTTTTACCGAGAACTTTCACAATCATACACTGTTGCCATAGGCCACTCATGGCCTCCATAACCTCATGCCCGACCGTAAACACAGATTCACCATCCTCTCCATCCGGGAACTCAAGATTCAGTCGCGCCTCCACAAAATCTTCAGACAGCACCGATTCCGGAGTCACCCTTCCCCCCGAACTCCCTCCAGCAGCCCTTTGCGCCCACGAACCTCCAGTGTCCGGCGGGTCTCCCGGAGGGTGCTCCTTCTCACCAATCTCCATCATAGTAGCCTCACGTTCTCTACTTCTCAAATCGCCTTCGCTCGCCATTTAACTAGTTAACTTTGATATAATAATAATGATAATCTTATATATATAGATTGACATATATATATATTCCCGAATTTGATATAATATATATATTCCCGATTTAAAATGAGGAAAGAAATATAAAGTTATTCTGGTATAAGTATCTCTCAACCTTTATAACTTTTATTTGGTTCTTTCCAGAAACATTCGATCTGAGCTTGAGAAAAAACAAAAATGGAGTTCACCGCAGAGCAGCTAAGCCAGTACAACGGAACCGACGGATCAAAACCGATCTACGTCGCAATCAAAGGCCGCGTGTTCGACGTCACTACCGGAAAATCCTTTTACGGCCCCGAAGGCGATTACTCAATGTTCGCCGGGAAAGACGCGAGCAGAGCCTTAGGTAAGATGAGTAAGAACGAAGAAGACATCTCTCCGTCTCTCGAAGGTCTTACTGAGAAAGAGATGAACACTCTTAACGATTGGGAGACGAAGTTTGTAGCTAAGTACCCTGTCGTTGGCCGTGTTGTCTCTTAGATCTGGAATTGGATTATGATATGTAACTATCGGTGTGTGTGAGGATTTGTGTGTTTTTGGTTTCGTGTTTGGATCTGATCGGGTTTGATACAATGGATACATAAGTACCAAGTATGTCTAATTGGAATAAATTGGTGATCTTACTTGTGATTTCGTCTTTTGAATTTGTTTCTCTGTATTGCTCATAATCATATGAAGATTGGTATGTTTAGGTTAAGGATTTTCCAATTTTACTCAGTTAGATCTTATTGGTCTCGTTCTGTTCTGTAATCTTATACGGTCTCGTTAGGTTGCTCTTGTTGTATTTGAAGATTAGTCTGATCTATTTGATGGGAGATTGTTGTCTTTCATATATTTGATTTGAATTTGTATGTCTGTATTGCTCATAGTCATATGAAGATTGGTATGCTTAGGTTAAGGATTTGCCAATATTACTCTAGTAGATTTTGTTAGTCTCGTTCTGTTGTGTAATCTTATATGGTCTCGTTAGGTTGCTCTTATTGTATTTGGAGATGAGTCTCATGTATTTGATGGGAGATTGGTGGCTTTCACATAGTTGATTTGAATTTGTGTCTCTGGTATTGCTCATAATCATATGAACATTGATGTGTTTAGGTTAAGGATTTGCCAATTTTACCAAGCTGTGTAGTGTGTCTTTTAGGAGCCAAGAATGATGGAAGTTTGCTCTTGTTTGGTCTCGTTCTGTTCTGTAATCTTAGATGGTCTCTTAGATGTGATTGTTTTGAGTCTGGAGATGAGTTTGGATGTATTTGGTGGGAGATTGGTGTCTTTCACATCTTTGATTTGAATTTGTTTCCCTGTAATCTGTATTGCTCATAATCATATGAAGATTGGTATGTTTAGGTTAGGCATTTGCCAATTTTAATCAGTTAGATCTTTGAGGAAAACATTCGTTGTGTAGTGTGTCTTTTAGGAGCCAAGAATGATGGAAGTTTGCTCTTGTTTGGTCTCGTTCTGTTCTGTAATCTTAGATGGTCTCTTTAGGTTGCTCATGGTGTGATTGTTTGGAGTCTGGAGATGAGTTTGGATGTATTTGATGGGAGATTGGTGTCTTTCACATCTTTGATTTGAATTTGTTTCTCTGTAATCTGTATTGGTCATAATCATATGAAGATTGGTATGTTTAGGTTAGGGATTTGCCAATTTTACTCAGTTAGATCTTTGAGGAAAACATTAGTTGTGTAGTGTGTCTTTTAGGAGCCAAGAATGATGGAAGTTTCCTCTTGTTTGGTCTAGATCTGTTCTGTAATCTTGTATGGTCTTGTTAGTTTGCTCTCTCATGTATTTGATGGGAGATTGGTGTCTTTCACATCTTTAAATTGAATTTTTTTTGCTCTGTATTGCTCAAATAATCATATGAAGGTTGATATGTTTTGGTTAGGGATTTGCCAATCTTAGTCAGTTACTTGTGTAGTGTGTCTTTTAGTTTGAAACTTTAAGCTATATGGTCTTTCTACAAGCTCTTGTTCTAAGGTTACTCTTGTTGTTGTTATTTGGAGTTAAGAGTCTCATGTATTCAATGGGAAAGATTGGTTTGGAGTCTTTCATATCTTTACTAACACTTGGGAGATAATTGTCTGTGTAACAGCATTAGTTAAAGCTAATTAATCGTCCAAACCACACACTACAAGATCATATTTGTATGAAACCAAGAAGGGGACTAAGTGTTGAATGTTTGAAAATACAAATGAGTCAAGAATGTCGATTAAACCAAGTAACAAACAAACAACTTTGTATTACAGACTACAGAAGATAAAGAACAAAAGGAACAAAGCAAAAACTAAAAGAGGTTCTAGAATACGAATAGTTTTTGGAAGTTAGAACTTAATTGGGCTTTATGTATTTTGTTAAATGGGCCTAATTTGTAAGATTACGTTTCGGCCCAAATTTTATCGGTTTTTGTTGGTCTGTGGTCGCAATTTACGTTTTAGGCAAAATCAAGTTTTCCATTTCCACAAGTAAAAAGAAATCAGAGAACTGTGAGATTAAACATCAAATTAGGGTTTTTGCAATGGACAAATCTCCCTTTGGACAAAAACATCTGATCAAATCCGTATGGAGACCGACAAAATCCTTCCGGCGAACTTTGTTATACTTCAATCTTGGTCTTGCTGGTTTGTCTAAAACTTTGTTAGTTTAATGCGCTTAAGGTGTTTGATGAAATGCCCAGCTGAGAAATTTGTATCAAGAAACGAGACTATTTCGTCTAGCAATCTTCATATAGTGTATATAATAAAGTTTGATTTATGCTCCAAGAGAGTCTTTGATTCCATATATTCATTGTTGATGTTCTTGGCGATATGAAAAGACGAGATTGAACTAAATTGTAAACAGATGCAGTTTACTCTAATTCAAGATTTGCTAAATTTTTGGTATTCTTTTTGTTTATAGGTAGCTTGTATATATACAGATACTACATAAGAAAGGAGAACAGTGTCAGTGAAGGAAGAAGCCAAACTGATGCTTGAACTGGTTCGATTGCTGTCGGAGAATATGGATTGATGCTATTTTTACTACTTGGATTGTTGACTGTAATTAATAACTTGAATTTGAAAATCTTGGGGGTTTAAGGATTGTAATTTTTTTCATATTTAATAAGAAATTCCCTAATTTATTGATCACCTATGTTTGAACTTTGAACTTTGAAAGAACAGAAACAGAGCCAATCTGTGTTTGTATGTTATTTGTTTGTTAATGCCTTATGATTTCAAGTGTTTCAGAAAATACATTGTGAATCTCATCCGTAGTATCAATCTCTAGAATAAGTGTTTTGTGATTATAAACCTATTCAGGTCAGAAGGAGAGATTAAACAATGAAACGGAAAAAAAAGGTAATGGTTCAATTGTGATCACATTGGACTGGGAAGGATCTAACCAGTAGTCCATCCACTGCCAGAAACGGGAGGTGTTCGCTGTTCTGTGAAACCAGCCTAGCACGCATTGCCCCCCACTCTAAGAAACCATTTGGCTCAAGCCTTCGCCTAAGCCACATGACTCAACTTCTGGCTTAGATTGGGCGGATCAGTATATACCCTTATCCCAAGCCCCACCAAAGGTACTGAACCAACGTTCCATTACCATTTAAGCCTCCACTTGGATTACAAGCTTACGTTACAAAGCTCGGCGATAGTTAATGACTCTTCTCTTGTATATATGTAGCTATGTTGTTTTTCAATCTTTCGATATGGGACTTGATAGAAGAACTCGGTATCTTCCTTGATGTTTTTTGCGACTACGTACCATCAAAGTTAATGGTACATAATCATAATTGGGGGCTCATGATTTTCCGCTGCGGCCAAAGCAAAGTCTACTAATAGACTATGAAGCCTCTATTAGAGAATGTATATAGTTGGTTTAGTCTCTTGTATAGTTTGGTTAGCATAGTGGTTTAGTTTCACTTGTATTTAATCTTAGTTTGTATCTCATTTTATACTTGAATGAAGAAATTATCTTTTCCAGATTCTGTTTCATCTCTCTCGATCGATCTTGTTCATGGGAAAAGCTAATAACCTCCATTATTTATCCTCTGGAATATTAAGAAAGAATTACTTAGATGGACTACATTTTAGGTGTATTGACGGAAACCATCCAAAACTTTTTTTTATCCTTAAATGTTTTTTAATTACCAGCGTGCCCTTTTTACACGTTACCGGAAAAAACTAATTACGAAAAATGCCACTGCCACGTCAGACTAAAAGGCGCGTGCCACCAATAACTCAGCCATAACGTACGTTACGGCTGGGTTACATCACGTTATGGCTGAGTTCTGGGACAGCGGCTGAGTTTTGGGTCAACGGTTGACTTACGATCATAACTCAGTCAACAGTTATGACTGACTTATAAAAATCTGGTTTAGTTATGAGAAAACGGCTAATAACTCAGCCGCCGTTACGGCTGAGTTATAGTCCGATGGTTGAGTTATCAGAAGTTTGGCTAAGTTATGTTATCAACACGGCTGACTTAACTTTCTCCAGTTGGCTGAGTTATCGACAACGGTTGAGTTATCAAATGTCGTTACGGCTGACTTATGTTTCAGAGACATAACTCAGTTGTAATTGGCTGACTTAACGGAAAACTCAACCATGTTACGGCTGACTTATAGACAAAAGATTTATTGCTAATATAGCCTCCAGTTACGGCTGACTTATTTTACGTTACGGCTGACTTATTGACGTTACGGCTGAATTTGACATCTTAAAAAACATTTTAGTAATTACTTAAATATTTTTCATGTTGTGGCTGATTTCATTTGTGTTGATGGCTGATTTATTTTGGCTGAGTTTAAAATTTGTTTGGTGGCTAACTTACGACTTCAAATGCACAATTCCACGTCAGCATAAACGAGGGAAATATGAAAGGTCTTCCATTAGCTCGTGTTTTTTCTTACACTCTGTTCTTCATTTTCTGTTCTTCACTTCACTTATGTTCTTCATTTTCACTCCTGTTCTTCAATTCTGTTCTTCACTTTCGTTGATGGATCTGGTTCTAGTAATTGTTGTTTATTGAAAGAACCCATCCCATTTTTTTTTTTAAACATGCAACCCGGACTAACCCAATTAATTCGAACCAGCTAAACCGGCCATTATAATTTAAATCAATTAAATCAAGCAATCTCATTAAAGTAAACCAACAATATTAACCAGTAGAAGACTTAACCAAAAATCCAATAAAACAAATTATATTAATCCAACAAGTTCAACCAAACATGATTCCAAAACATGATCATCCTAACTTGTTTCTAAATTCCATTCTAACACCCTAAAAAATCCAACAATAATCTAAAACACCAATGAGTGCCTAGATCATCCTCCTCTCCTCGCCATGATTCCACGGATCACACTTTGCTTTTACCTGCATCAAATAAAGAGATGCATAAGTATTTCATAAATACTTAGTGAGGGCGATCCTCCCATCTACGAGCTATACACACAAGCAACGAGATAACACCCACATATATAACAAAAACAAACCATCCAGCAAGCTAAACATCCAATAACACATCCAGTTCACCTACAAATCATCACACAACAAGTCACTTAATCCCAATCGCTTAGATAAGCTCATGGTCACGCACTCACCTTAACAAGGTGATTTGAACTACAAAAACAACCAGGAAAAACTCTCCTCGCGACTGCAACAGCCAAACAACGCCCTACAACAAACCACACAAACAAAAATCTCTAAGAACCAAAAGACAGAAACACCAGAAAAACTACAGCCGCAGAAACGAAGCCCTAAAACATAAACCAACCGTTAACTTCTTAATCCCTACGGTGAAAAGCAAGATCCAGACTCACGAAGCTCCCCACAAAATTTGGTGCCGATCGGAGAAACGATGAAACCACGATCGCACTTACAAACTCCGCTGATCCCAGTTCGCAACAGAGAAAACGCGTCTCACCAAACTGCATATAACTCACTGAGTATTAATCCGAATTCACTTCTGTAAAAAGGAGAATCAACGTACACGCCTTAAGAACAAACCTACCAAAATTCATTACCTTTCGATAAGATTTGATACGTCGGAACTCTATTCTACCAAGACGTGACGAAACTGCTTCTCTTGCTTTAAACACCAAAGCAAAGCTAACACTATCCTTCTCACAAGTGAACTTCTCCTTCTCCTTTTCTCAACTCAACTCTCAGAAACAACAGCCACAAAACAAAAGAGAGAAGAAGCGTTCTTTATAAAACTAGGGTTTTTGGTTTAATTCTGATTAAACCAGAATTTACCTAAACCGACTTTAATTAAATCTCCTTTGATTCAATTAAACAAATCGACCAGTTTAGGAAATCAACCGGAATTAAACCGACTCCACCCTAATTCTTATACACATTCAAGTCTCCTATTAATTTTCAGAACACGGGCGTTACAATATGGTAATTGGGTAAAAAACACAAATATGTATTTTAACGCCGACGATAGAGGGTGTAGAGTTGTGCTGATAGATGTTGAAAGAACACACGAAAAGCTTGTGAAGTTGGTTCTCGATGACTACAGATTGAATGAGTTGAGCCATCATGTAACAATGAGCTACATGTTATCGTTACAATAATTCAGCCAAACCTCGAAATGGTCTGTGTAAGTCAACCATGACGCTGGCATAACTCAGCCAAACCACAAATTTATTTACGTTAAGTCAGCTATGTCGTTGGCATAACTCGGCCAAACCTCGAATTATTCTACAATAAGTCAACCATGTCGTTGGCATAACTCGGCCAAACCTCAAATATGGTAGATGTGAATATTTGATGCACTCATGTAATAAAAACACTTTAATAATATGTAGTTAACACTTTTATTAACTTTCCATAAAAAAATCATGAAATTCGCTCAGGTTTGTACCTTTTAAAACTTATCCAACAAAACGATAAACCCCAAACCCTATACTTATGTTCTATTCCTACACAGTTGATCAAATATAGAATGTAAAAGAGCTGTTATTGATTTTTGTTAATTGTATTATAATATATTTAATCTCTACATTATTATAACCAGTGCTAATGTTAACATTCAAGTGTCCCTTTAAATTAAAGTTTTAGTCATTAGTCAACCTTGAAAAGTAAATAACTCAGCTGTGACGTATTATTCTATATTCAGACACAAAACTTTGCATTATTTTGTTTAGAAAATTTGAATTCAAATTTTGAATTATTTTGAATATATTTTTTAAAATATAATACTCTATGACTTTATTATGCATATGCGTGTGAATATGTGTACGTAATTATTGTTGATCTTTCCCAAAAACTACTTTTTGTAATCTCGAGAATGTATATTAGAACTCATCCGTAATATAGCATAACTCAGCCGCAATGTAGCATAACTCAGCCGTGACGTATTATTCTATATTTAGACAAAAAACTTTAAATTATTTTGAATTTTTTTGTTATAAAATTTGAATTCAAATTTTGAATTATTTTGAATAATTTTTTTAAAACATAATACTCTACGACTTTATTATGCGTGTGCGTGTGAATATGTGTACGTAATTATTGTTGGTCTTTCCCGAAAAACACTTTTTGTAATCTCGAGAAAGTATATCATAACTCAGCCGTAATGTAGCATAACTCAGCCGTAATGTACCATAACTCAGCTGTAATGTAGCATAACTCAGCCACAATGCGACATAACTTAGACAAAAAATTGAAAACGACGTTTCGTATTTCCCTTTTGTTTTTTCGTCGGAAAACGAAAAGTCTCCAGCCGAGTTGAAACGAAAGGCGATTGCAATGACGACGAGAGAGAGAGAGACTCGTCGGTATGAGTCGAAGCGGACGAAAGAGATGAGAGAGAGAGTAGCGGTGAGAATTAGGGTTCTTCGCCGGAATCGCCGAGGTAGAGATATTTTTTCCTGTACGTGAACAATTACAAAAAAAAACCACAACTCAGCTGTAACTTACAATAAGTCATAATATAACTCAGCCGTAATGTACCATAACTCAGCCGCAATGTATCATAACTCAGCCGTAATGTACCATAACTCAGCCGTAAACGACGTTTCGTATTTTCCTGTTATTTTTGTCAGAAAACGAAAAGTCTCCATCCAAGTTGAGAAGAAATGCGACAACAATAACGACAAGAAAGAGAGAGACACACTGATAATAGGATAAGCGGCCGGAAGAAACGAGAATGAAAAGCAGCGAGAGTTAGGGTTTTTCGTTGGCTTCGAGAGAGAAAAAACAGTTTTTTTTTGTTTGTGAATAGTGACGAAAATGTTCAGTTTCTTCCTCTTTTATCATTAAAGACAGAATAATGATGTGGCAATTTCAGGTATGACGTGGCAATTTTTAAGTGAAAACAGACCAAGAGTGTTTATTGTAATTACACCCATCTCACTAAACATCTAAGGAATAAAAAAAAAATGTGGCTGTTTAAGGAATAAACCTACTTTTATGGTCTATCTAAGTAATTCTCCCGAATATTAATCATCAACACACGCAGAGATCATCTTACATTGTAGAGATACATACATTACATACAAATACAACATCTTAATATATAATATAAGCTAAGATACTACCAATAATGTTGCTCTAACCATATAATATTTAAATGGCATCTCGGAAGTTGGGGATTTAAACGTTAAAAATTCATGATTTTTTTGACATTTTTTCCTTTGATCATTACACTTTGATGAAAAAGTCACAAGTATCAATTAGACTATCAATGCATTTAAGTTTCTTTTTGTCTTGTTAATTTCAATATACCCATATATATGTATAATTATATTGAAGTAAATGAGATAAAAATTAAAGTTGCATATATCTAACAAATTCACAGAAAAGTCACATGTACTTATTAATTTAATTAGAAAATTCATATTTAATTATTAATTTAAACTAAAAAGTTGCATGTATCTAGTAATCATTAATGTGCTTTATGTTTATTTTGTCTCACATATTTTATTATTATATATAGTCATTATGATAAATTATAACTATATATTTACTCTTACATTTTCACCCCAACTCTCTTTTAGGGAATATGAAATTAAGTTATTTGAAAATGTTATTTTTGTTGGGTTTTATCGTATATTTTGGCGATATCACAAGTCTCAGTAATCATTTCGTGGATGCTAAAATATTGAAAAATTTCAGCGAATTTGAAATTGAAGAACAACTTAAAGTCGTCAACAAACCTGCAATGCAAATTATTAAGGTCTATATAATTTTTTATACAAATATATGCATGTTCTTAAATCCTAACAATGAAGTTTACAAAAGATTCACTAATCTATTTTATTATGGATGATAGACTACACAAGGCGATTTATATGGATGTGTAGATTTTTATAAGCAACCAGCGTTTGACCATCCATTGATGAAAAATCACATATCCCATTACAAGGTATATATTAATTTATATCTAATATATGTGAATTTAATTATTGTAACAAATCACTAATACAAAACTTTATTTTAAAATATAGATGCATGAGTCGCAAATCCTACAAAAATCAAGATCAAATAATGAAAATTTTGGTTACTTGTGGGAAAATGGCATAGGATGTCCCATTGGTACTGTACCCATAAAGAGAATTTCAAAAGATGAACTCTTGAGACTAAATATGTTCTCTGATAAATATAGGCCTCAAGGTTCTTGGAATTTCACTTATAGCCAATATGATGTTAATGTTAATCAACATCATGTAAGTGGTTTAATCTTTGTTATATTCTAAACCAATGTCAAATCATATATGAATATATATATTTACCATCAAACTGATAAAATAAATGTTAATTATGTATATGGTGATGAATATTAGTTTGCAGTGTCTCGTACAAAGACAACAGGAAAGAGTTACTATGGAGCAGCAATGATAATGTCAGTAAATAATCCTAAAGTTGAATTTGAACAGTATAGTTCAGCTCGTATGCACATTCAGATTGGAGATGATTTTATTCAAGCTGGCTGGACTGTAAGATGGTTATCATATCATTTTTTTTTTTTTTTTATCATATCTTATATTTGATTAGAGTTGTAAAATATGCCCTAGATTTTATCAGCATAAAAAATTATGATAAATATATACTTTTATAAATTCAAAAAAACTCTTTTCCAAATACCACTTTTAAAAAATACCCTATTTTCAAACTTTATAAAAAAACCCACTAAAAATGTTAACATCTATCCAAATATGTGCGTAACCTTATAAATATATACACATATTATATGTGTTTAAAATTTTATATAATTTTCATAAATACCGTATAAATACCATATAAATACCTTTTAAAAACCTTTTTATCCTTTTTAAAATCTTGTAAACCTTGTAAAAAAAATTAAAACCTTTTAAAATCTTATAAATTTAAATCGAATATCCCAGTAGTAATTGTTATTTAGAAGAGTTGTTATTTAGAAGTACCTTATAAACAATATAATATTTTATAATTTTTCATATTTAAACAGGGTATTTTTGAAAATGTATAGATAAAAGGGGTATTTTGAAAAGGTTCCATCAAAATGGCTATCTTTAATATGTTTATTTTAAATTTATTTACATTTCAGGTAAACCCAAAGTTATATTCTGATAAAAGAACTCGAACTTTTGTGTATGCGAAGGTAAAACTATTAGTAATGACACATGCATGATGTCTATTATTTATCCCATGATTTTTTCTAAAATAACTAATATCATATACATAGAAATATTTACCATATGCATATAAAGCTTTATAAAATTATACAGATAGGTGAAAACCAATGTTATAACAACATGTGTTCAGTTGGGATCATTATGGTCCGTCCGGACATTTCTCTGGGTATGGATTTAGGCCTTCCTGCGATTCGTGGTTCTCCAGTAGGTGTATATTGTGAATATGGTATATTCAAGGTATATGGGTTATATTAGTTTCTTTCTTTATGTTTCAAGATTTTTTTTATCTATAAATATTTTGTAGTTTATCTTATTTATTATTTACTTATAAGTAAACAAGTTTATGCTTCAAAGTGTTACTGAATTATCTACAAAAAAAAACTTCTCAAGTAAAAAGTTTTGAAATTTCACCTTCTATCGACCAAAAAGTTAGGCAAATCTCATAAAATCAAATGTAATACGCAATATAATTTGAAGATCTATCTTCAAACCTAGTTTTTAGCAGAATTTCCATTTGATATATTATTTATCATATTTTATAAAATATATTGTATTGTAGACATGTTTGATTGCATATTATATTTGACTTTGTGATATTAATCTAATCAATAGTTTTGAGAGGTAGAAAGTAAAATAGAAAAAATAGAAAGTAAAATAGTAAAAGATGGCAAGTTAGGAGATTATTTGGAGCAAATGCTTTGTTTTTTACTAATAAATGATATAACATTATTAAACATGGGAAAACAAATATATATATTAATAGTCTTACATATCTTAGATTTGATGTAACTATTGATTAAAGGATAAGGCAAATGGTAACTGGTGGCTCAAGTTTGGAGGACACGATATTGGGGAGTTCGGCCACTAATATCGAGTGGGGAGGAGAAGTATATAGTGCCAGTATGCCGAGTCCTCAGATGGGAAATGGTCATTTTCCAGTAGCACGGACAGGGTATGATGCCATTATATTTAATAGAACTATAGTTGACGAAAGTTTCAAGATTGTTGAGAAGATAGATAGAGAGCCATTTTCAGATAATACTCGTGGTTATAACTTGATAGATGGTACATATTCAGAGCCACATATGATAAATAAACTAAATTATGGAGGTCCTGGAAATATCTAAAATTGAGAAGATAATCATCTGTAAAAGTTAAAGGGAAATCCTAATAAATATATTGTAATCGAGCAACTGAAAATTTATATATATAATTCTTCTACAAGATAAATGTCCTTCAGTTTTATGAAAGACATAGTTTATTAGTACATAGAACTAATAGAAATCCACCAGAAAAAGTTATCCAAACAATTATGGGAGAAAAACAACTAAAATTATCATTTTTTTAAAAAAAAATTGGTAATGCATATCGTTAAAAGGTACCATAGTTAATCTCTTTTTTTTTATCAACCCGTTAATATATTGAACTCTTCAGAACAATTATAGCAGCGCCGAAAAGGCCACTTTGGCCAGAGAATCAGCCTCACAATTGGCTGACCTTAGGATAAACTTGCACAAAAAGTGCTTAAACTTAACGAACAAAAGAAGATATCTAAGAGAATACCATGAACTTCCAGCAGCAAAAACCGAGAGCAAATAGCCTTTACTTGGACCTGGCAATTAGAAAGTAACACTAAATCCTGAAACATGAGCTCCAAAGCATTACATAAAGCTGCACGGATTGCAAGACATTCTACAATAAGAAGAAGACATAAAATCAGAGAAGACTGAGGGTCTTAAGATGAGCAGTCCCAAAGGGGAGGTGAACAACCAACCAAGCCCAGCAGATTTTGAATCTCTATTTCAAGCCGCATCCGTGTTGACAATGACCATGAAAGGAGAGTTGCTGAATCCAGGTGAGGGTAAAACTGCATGCGACCACACCTCCCTAAAAAGAGGAGTTTCGCTTTTTACCATTCTCTGGCATCTTTAATGGCTTTAACAATAATTTCCTTCGTAAAGAAAACTATTTTACTAAAGCACCTACAGTTTCTTGACAGCCACAAATTCCTGTAGATCTAGGGAGCTAGTGAGTCCTAACTGATCCTCGAGGGAGGGAGGCACACTTTTGGGTTGATCTATTCCAGTCCTTCAGCAACACCTACAAAAGATGGGACAAGATCTAAACCTCCCTGGAAGGCCAACTGCCACACATTCTAAGCGAACGCATAGTTGAATAACAAGTTAATCCTTTAACGTAAATTGTTTACGAGTTGCAAATGCAGATGAACTAGTTAAGAAAAAACTCTGATTCAATTTCATATAAATGAAAAAGACATAGATAAACTACATGAATCTCTAAAAAAAAAAAAATCAATAATAAGAATATTTTAATGACAAGAAAACTGTTGAAAAATGACTTTCAAATTTGGGTAAAAATATCATGAACTTTAGAAATTTTATTGAAGTCCCAAAATTTGGTTTGACTTCTTGACAAAACTTGACCAATTTCAAGCATTTTGTTAAGTTTATGTTGAAAAATGATAATCGGGATAACCAGTGGCGGAGGCACCCAAGGATCATGGGGGGGGGGTCAAATTACACCCAACTTTGAAATTTAGTTATCTTTTAGCTATAATTCGAAGATTGACCCTGATACATTGAAAAAATTGACCCCTATAATAATTATTTGTACAATTTGACCTCCATAAATACAAATCCTAGCTCCGTCACTGCGGATAACTTCTCTTCTTTTAGCAAAAATTGAAACGATCGCACCCAAATTCTCAATCCTCACACAGAAAACGATTCCACATAACATAAATTTTCAAACTCAACTTCCAAGAAAAAGCTTCACTTATTCACGTATCCCAAATACCACCTCATGTAAGTGTTGTAAATATGTGACCCGTTCGCATAAGGTTAGTCACATAAGATTTGTAGTCTTTAATTTCATTATACTTGAGATGTTCCCACTTGATAAATTTATATCGTATTAACAAGTTCATTTTCTTAATACCAATTTGTTCATATGAGCATGTAATTTGCAGATAAATTTATATCGTATTAAAGTTCTACGTTATATGGGTTTCTTTCATATATGAAAATTTAACTTATTACATATTACCGTGTACCTTTGATCATTATAGTTTACCAACTTTGTATGTTAATTATTATTATCGTATGCGTATACGGTTTATGGTAATAACTAGAATTTATTCCGTGCATACGCACGGAATTATTTTTTTAATTAAATAATTAATATATAAATAAATAAAAATATATAGTAAAATTATATTTCTTTTAAATACTTTATAAATAAGGAAATATTCCTAAAATTAAATGTAGTATTATTCTATTTTTATCATAAAATATAAACTGAAGGTCTAAAACTTTTAAGTTTATAATAACCCCAAAATGTTACTAAAGAAATATTAGGCAAAGAAAGCTTTTAGTTTAATTTTACAAAAATATATTTTTTACTGCTGCTCTTTTCCACATATCATCAATGTATTTGTATCATTCTCCTATGTGTGTGTTGGTTGAATAAACAAATGTCTGTGATTTTATGTGATATATAAGCATAAGTTTGAATTAATATATTTAAAATATAAAACTATTTTGTTGCAATATTTTAAACAACGATTTAAAACATTTGAACGTATCAGTTTAACCGAGACTACAATGGTTACAAATTATCTAATTAAGTAGTAGAATGCCATTCTTACATATAATTCCATCTACATATTATGCAATTTTCTTGATGAAATGTTTCCTAGGTGAAGTGTTGGCTTCTTTGTCATCTTTTGAAAGTCTTACCATCAAACTTTAAAACCTGCATCAGTTAAAGATCATCATTTGTTAGCCATGGAGGATTTCTTGAAACATACAAAGGGTACATGAATAAAACAGAGATTTTAGAGGGTAATATGAGAGATAGAAAAAGAAAAACCTTAATATGTTTTATCATGACTCCTTTTGCCTCTCTAATTTAGATTCTGGAAAAAGAACTAAACCTTAATTAGTTTTCTGATCTAAGAAAACATTTGCATGTTAGCAATACTTGTTAAATATAGGTGTCGTAGTATAGAAGAAGTAGAATAGAGTGACATATAGAAGAATATATATATATAAAGTTAACTTTGCTCTCTTCTCCTTCAGCCACATCATCTGCCACGTCATCCGCCACATCATATTTATCTTTTTTTTTAGTTATAATGTAAAATAATTAAAATTAAAATTAAGATTTTACAAAAAAATACCTACAAGAAAATAATCGAAAAAAAAAACAAAAACAAAGCTACTGTATAATTAAGCAAGATTTGGGTTAACGAATCCATAAAAGCATGAGCTTGTGCTAACGTTTCCTTAGTGTCTTTGACGATATGATACTGCAAATTTCGCGGTCAATCAACTTGAAAAAAGACAAACGCTCGGAGTTATACAAGACGTTGTTGCGCTGCCGTCAAATGATGTAGACTTTCTTTTGAGATGTTAGCTTCTGTAGGAGAGCAAAGACTATTGAAGAAGAGAGTCGAGTTCAAGAGAGTAATTTTGATGACGAGGCGAAAAGTCACTGTCAAGGGCAGAGCCTAGAAAAGACCAACATTCAAAGCTCGACAGAAAAATCAGAAAAAAAAAAAGAAGAGATGGTCCCAAGATTCCGAAACAAACAACGATAGACAACACTCGAAAGACTGAATCTATCCCAAGGAAACAAGTCTTTGCCACGTGAGCTATCTATCAAGGTGACTTACCCACATATGGAAAGTTATATTTGGGACAACCCCTTTGAACCAAACATAATATGTTCAATCCTTTTCTGCTTCCCAAGTCTCAGTGCTTCTGAAGTCTTGGCTGAGGAAATCCCATGACATCATTCATCACATGCACACCGTGAGGACAAATCATCAACCAATATGAAAAAAATAGAATAACAAAAAATGACAACAATAAAAAACAATAAAACAAACGTTACAAAACAAAAAAAAATATATAAAAAAAATATAACAAAAAATAAATAAATAAAATTACAAACTTCCCGCATGTAGCGCGGGTCAACAATTAGTTGAGTAATACAAAAGTCAAGAAATATGAAATGACTTAGTAGTTTACCTTAGAGAATAAACGTTCAATGCCAACATTAGATTTTTTTTTATGTGGGCTTGACTGCTTGAGAAGAAATCTTGCGTTTTTTTTTGTGTGGATCAATTGACACAGAAATATAAATGATAGAACAGAGGTGGTTATCCGAGATTGCTCCTAAATGGTGATCGTGGAGGTATGAGAAAGGTTGTAAAAATCTGAAATTTAGGAAGTTGTTTAGAACGTGTTTATTTATTTTTTGTTACTAATTTATTTTTGTTTTACTTTTCCAAATTAATTCTTTTAATTTTATTAATTGCCAAATGACTTGTGATTGAGGGAGAAAAATTAGGGATTAGTTTTTTTGTTTCATTGATCGTGTGTTTTAGTTTGTTTGAGATTTTTAAAAATTTTTTTTTTAAATAAAATCTGATGTGGCTAAATTTTATTGGACAAGTAACTTGTGCTTTATAGTATAAAGGATTATGGAGGTATGTGTAGGGTGTGTTCGTGTACGTGTAAACTAAACCATCAACAGGCTTTTGTGTTCACAGATCGAACAAAAACTAATAGACTCTAGAAACATCTAATATATGATTCTTAAATTGAAAAAAGGTAAAAAAAATAGCACAAAAACAAAAAGGAAAATTGTAGAAGCCCTTTGGTCCAATGGTGTTGATCAAGAATTTAGTAATGCTTCTATACCAAGACGTCTGGGGTTCGAGCCCTAAGTAGCGCGATTTATTAATATTTCTGCAGATTAATGGCTTTACAGGTGATCTTTAGTGATGCGCAATTAGAACCGTTCGCCGTAATTCTAGCTATTGAAAAAGAAGATGGTGTCCAAAATCAGAATGGAGAATAAGGCGTTCAAGATCAGCAAAAGAATGTTGTCCATAGTGAAACGTCATTCTCTGCCGCAGTACAACGGCTCAAATCCCACTTTGAACCGTTACCATGACTAATACGATAGCAGCAATGGCCCATGGTAGATATTTGTATCAATTCTCATAATTTGCAATAATTAATAAATTTAAAGATGATAACAAAAAAACAAAAAATACCAAAACATAACAAATCAGCACACATTAGATCTTCAAATTTGGTTATTACGTTACCAAAATATAATAAAATAAAATTATAGTTTTCATAATGATACATATATAACATATTCGAATTGGAAATTGTTTTAATTGATAAAAATAAAATTATATATCTCTAAACAATTAAACATATTGAAAATTTTATTTATTTTAAAATATTTAATTTTATTTATGGTTTTGATTTTATTTGATGCCAAACAACCAACATATGTTTAATATAAGTATTTTTTGCAAAAAAAAACAGAATTCTTACTATAGTAAATAATGTAATAACCCCCATAACTTATGTATAGAATTCATCTGTATTTCTCAAATAAGATTAGTAAGATATCAAATTATAATATTTGTAATTAACACAAATAGATTTTTCTCCAAACAAAAATGTTTATTTGGATCCAAAAAGGCCCTTTTAAGGTAAAGAATGGCCCATAAAGACAAAACCAGAGAGAAGTAAAGAGAGAGAGAGAGAGGAAACAGTGGAGCCAAACAGATACACAATTCAGGATTAGGTTTACTCTCTCTCCCAAACTCCGCCCAATCTCATCTCTCCGCCGCGCGCAACTGTAACCTTTACTTAAATATATCCTTCTTCGTTTGTGTGAAAGATGAGTAGTGTTGGTCAAGTCACTTGCAATGATCGAACAAGAACGTATTGGACTCCGACAATGGAACGGTTCTTCATAGATCTTATGTTAGAGCATCTGAACAGAGGAAACAGAACAGGTCACACTTTTAGCAAACAAGCTTGGACCGACATGGTTTGTGTTTTCAATTCCAAGTTCGGTTCTCAGTACGATAAAGACGTGTTGAAGAGCCGGTACACGAATCTTTGGAAACAGTATAATGATGTGAAGAGTCTTCTTGATCATCGTGGTTTTGTTTGGGATCAGACTCATCAGATTGTTACTGGTGATGAGAGTTTATGGAGTTTGTATCTCAAGGTCTTAACAAAATCAGATTTTTCGACAGTTTTGACTTTGGGTTTGGTTGTTTGATATGATTTTGTGTTTTTGTGATGTTCAAGGTCTGGACAATAACATAAAAATCAAATCTTTTTACATTTTTTTGGTTTTGATTTGTGGTTTTGTGATGTTCACAGGCTCATCCTGAAGCGCGTGTGTACAAGACGAAACCTGTGTTGAATTATAATGATTTGTGTTTGATTTATGGGTATACTGTTGCTGATGGAAGATATAGTAGATCAAGTCATGATTTTGAGGTTGAAGATGAGATTAATGGAGTTAACATTGGTGTGTCTCTTTGTTCTTACCTAAACTGTTCTTTTATGTATACTTAGTTGTTGGATTATACAATGTGTGTTTTTTGTGTTTAGGTGAGAGTAGTGGCAGTGTTGTTCTATCGAGTAAAGAAAGCTCGAAAACTGAGTGGACTCCGGTTATGGACCAATACTTTGTTGAGATTATGATTGATCAAATCGGTAAAGGTAAAAAGACTGGTAATGGTTTCAGTAAACAAGCATGGACAGATATGCTTGCTTTGTTCAATGCTAGATTTAGTGGTCAATATGGGAAAAGAGTTTTGAGGCACCGGTACAACAAGTTGTTGAAATACTACAAGGATATGGAAACTATTTTGAAAGAAGACGGGTTTTCGTGGGATAGAACTCGGTTAATGATAGCTGCGGATGATGCTGTTTGGGATTCTTACATCAAGGTTTTTATTCTTTAGGCTAATATATCTCTATTTTGAATAAGGTTTGAATCTTTAGTCCATTAGTTTGAATCAAGATTTGATGAGGCAGGAGCATCCACTTGCTAGAACGTATAGGATGAAATCTTTACCGAGCTACAACGATTTGGACACCATATTTGCCTGTCCAGCTGAGCAAGGGGTTATACCACATCCAGTTCAAGGCAAAGATCACAGAGATGATGGTTCGGCTGCCCAAACAAGTGAGTTAAATCTTATCCAGTTTAAATTTTTTGGATTAATGTATAAATTCCTAGAGTGATAAATCTTGCTTCTGCAGGTGGGACTAAGGCCAGCCAAGTGCACAATTCTGAACGCACAAGAACATTTTGGACTCCACCAATGGACTACTATCTTATCGACTTATTAGTGGACCAAGTGAAAAATGGGAACAGAGTTGGGCAGACTTTCATATCAAGTGCTTGGAATGAAATGGTTACAGCATTCAATGCCAAATTCGGGTCTCAACATAGCAAAGATGTTCTGAAGAATCGGTACAAACACTTAAGGAGGTTGTACAACGACATTAAGTTTCTTCTCGAGCAAAATGGGTTCTCATGGGATACAAAGAGAGATATGGTGATTGCAGATGATGGCATTTGGAATACCTATATACAGGCATGCCACATTCTTTTTTCCTTTTAAGATATCAGTTAATATGGTTATGCTTACAAATAAAGCATGTGTAGGCACATCCAGAAGCTAGATCATATCGTGTTAAAACTATTCCAAGCTATCCAAATCTTTGCTTCATTTTTGGGAAGGAAACGTCGGATGGGAGATACACACGCTTGGCTCAATCTTTTGATCCCAGTCCGACAGAAAATGTGCGGATGATTGGTAAGCTTCTCCTATAGCATTGCCTTTGAGATTCGTTTTGGAAAAAGAAAACTCATACTTGTGCTTTCTATCTCCTTTTGATTCATAGAGCTGTGTATGCGAAACTAGCGATGCAGAAGTGATTAACAAATGATACTTTGGTATTTAACACTGTTTACATGAATCCTTTTCAGATAGTGGAAGCACAGATGGATTTAAAGATACTCTAGGGGAAACTCAAAGTTTCCAGATGGTGATTTATTCCAGCAATGAGAAAAATGATTACCTGTGTAGCAATACCGGTCCTTGTATAGAATGGACACAGGTCATGGATCGCTGTCTTATCGATCTTATGCTAGAACAGGTGGATAAAGGAAATAAGATTGGTGAGACATTTACAGAGCAAGCTTGGGCTGACATGGCAGAATCTTTCAATGCAAAGTTTGGTATAGAGACTGACATGTTTGTGCTGGAGAATCGTCTCATATTGATGATGAAAGAGTGTGACGACATCAACAATATCCTCAACGTCGAAGGATTTACTTGGGATGAGGAGACGCAAACCATTGTTGCTGAAGATGAATATTGGGAAGCATATATCAAAGTAAGGCTATCTAATACACTCTCTTTTATTTTATTTTGACATATGAAACTCTTGGGGTTGTGTCTTTGCTGTCTTATTAGTATAAAGTTTTATATGTTAAGGATACCACTGTAGGAATATTTAAAAGGTATGATTCTAAGCAATTAGTGTCTGATGTTTCAGGATCATCCAGATGCAACTATATATAAAGGTAAAACCTTGGATAGTTACGGCAATTTGTGCAAGCTACATGAACATCTCTCTCAAGATAGTTTCAATTGTGAGAATCTCATGATTGAGTTGGAAAACTATGACCATGAGATAGTCAATGACTTTAGTTTGCCACAGAAGCAGCAGAATAAGCGAACTAACCCAATAACTCCACCGTTGGGGCTAATTGTACATAAAGCTCAGAAGACAGGACTAGAGACGAGGAATCCTCTGTGTGACGCAGAAGGTGATGATGATGGTTGCACAAAGCCTATTCCGCGGGACGAAATTTACTCAAGAATAGGAAATGCCATTGATGCATTGCAAGCTTTGCCTGATATGGATGATGAGCTTCTGCTGGATGCTTGTGATCTTTTGGAAGATGAGAGGAAAGCAAAGACATTCTTGGCTTTGGACGTCTCGTTACGTAGGAAATGGCTGGTGAGAAAGCTTCGTCCTTCATCTAAATTTTAAGCCAATGGCTCTCTCTCTTTGAAGCCAAACAAGCAACCAAGATATAAACCATGCTTTAAGCACAATAGAGGATTAGCTAATGTAAGTTATTGTATAGTAAATAACTTTTTGTTATTGTTTAAAGAGTATTGTACAATTTTGTCATCTTAGATCACAATATCGATTATATATGGAGAGGTTGATCAGAAAAGAAACATGAACATCCTCAATTGGTATGAACAGTACAAGATAAAGCATGTTATGTTATTGATGATGTCTTTTTTATCTGCCTTCTATGACTCCCACAGTATCAGAAACAAGAAAGCAGCATTTATGAATAAAAGACAAAGTACAACAGCAGACGTGTTTGATCAGGTAGAATTGCAGTGAATAAAATGTACACAAACAATTTACATATTTGCATGGATAAGGGTCTTAGAATAAACAAATTCTATGATTATATCTAAACCAAACCGACCCGAACCGTTTCTAAACCACAGTGAGTGGGTTTACACTAGCAAAATTAATTATTTAGTGTAGAAGTTATATATCATTGAAAACATGGAAGAATACATGTAAAAGAAAATGTTTTAAAGGTACTCAAAACTTGACTTGCAGCAAACAAATCATCTTTGAATGTTTTAAGAATGGCAATACATTACCTTTTATTTGTAAAAAGAGTGAAAAGAATGTTATAAAAGTTTCCAAAAGAGACCGGAGTATGTTAATAGTGTTTGCAATGATGCTTGTGGTAGGTAGGTTTGTTAAAGCAGAGGCTGCTTCATGTTTGTTAAAGCAAAGGCTGCTTCATGCTTCGTTTCTCTATTAGTAGTGGCACTGTAGTATATATATACAGCTTTGGATGGCCTTTCAATTTCATCAGCTTCTTCTCATTCCCCTACTTGTTCTTCAGTAGCAAAAGTCATGGCTCAGGTTCCCCAGGTTTTGTTTGTTTCTCTTTGCTCATTTCTTTTGTTTTGCTTTACCTTACTTAATTGAATCTGCGTTCAAGGTTTTGTTTCACAGTTTCTGTTCACTTGCCGCCTAGAAGTAAACAATGATGTGTCCTTTTTCTCCATGCCTCAGCCTCAACATCTTGCAGAGGACGCGCCTCCTGTGGCTACCAATCAACTTATGCATCTCCCCTTGAGTTCTATACCAGACAGTAAAGTATATATTAATTCTATCAGAGGATTTGTTTGTTTTATATATCAGCGGCTTGTAAATGGAAGTATCAAGCATGTGCAAATGATATGTAAACCTAGTACTCAAGAATCCTCAACCTTACCAAGAATGAACACTACAAGGATTCGTATGCACAGCTATTATGGGTATGATGAGGTCAATGATCAGTTGAAGGTTTTGTCGATGACTTGGCGAAACGGAAGGAATTTTGATGATCATCAAGTTCTAAATTTTGGACCTGGCAACGCATGGAGAACTATCCCTTGTAGCGTGCCCCATTTTGCAGAAAAAGGGGATATGCATCAGTAGTGTTTTGTATTATCCAGCTATCGATAAGTCTACCGGTCAACATATGATAGTTCGCTTTGACGTGAAATCTGAAGTGTTCAGCGCTCTTCCAGCCATCATGGAAACAATGATTGAAGCATTGGAGTTTGGGACTTTTGTAGATTACAACGGTATATTAGGCATACTTCAGTCTGATATCACCCTTCATGTTGAGAATACAAGTAAAAGTTTTACGCTGTGGTATCTAGATCACGAAACACAGGCATGGGCTCATCATATATACGAGTTTCCTGCTTCATTTGAGGATACGATTGGAGAAGCCTCGTTATTCATTAGTGGAATGACTCAAACAAATGAAGTTGTGTTTTCTTCTTACTATCCTTCCCACCCGTTTCACCTTTTCTACTACAACATTGTTACAAATACTTTCCGAAGAGTTGAAATCCAAGGAATGGAGGCGTATGAGTACCTTAGCACCTTTCTAAACTAAGTCGAGGGTCTGAAGCTTATGCAATTGCTTAGGTACTTCAAAACTTCAGATTTCGTTTGGCTCAATCATATCATCATCATCACACAATCTTATTGGATGGCTGTTTTAATTCTGAGTGGACTTTTTATCCCTTTCCTTGTTTACTCTTTACTGTAAGGTTTGGCTTCGTCTCTTGCTTTGTACTCTCTTGTCTTTAAAAGCAATAAACTTTTGTGTGTGCAATCGTATTTGATATTAAATTTTGCAACCAAGATAAAACTCAAGTTTTGAGCACAAGGAAATACATAGATACATATACGCAGTGGTTGTGTAGATCTAAACATTACCATAGAACATGACATACTCAATTGGTATGAACAATAGCTGAGAAAAGCATCTTATTGATGTCTTCTTTATCTGCCTCCCCTATATCCCCCACTGCATCAGAAACAAGAGAAGCATCATTTAGAAATATAACCACAAATCACACAACAAGTCGATCAGCAGGAATTGCAATACATGTCCCAAAGTTTCTTTATAAACAGAAATGTTAATGTTTCATTGACATTCAATGGCTGTGTTCTGGTTACCTGTTCTCGATCTAACTTGTGTTGTCCACTCGTCGATAATCTGCTCAAAAGCAATAAATGAAAAAGCAAAGGGATTATGGAAAGTCTAAAAAGCCTCTTTGTATCAGTATGCTTATATGAATTTGATTTCTAAGGTATACAATACAGATATGCTGAGTATTAGATATCGGATTTGACTTGGAAGGTTAGAACTTTACACAAGCAATTTATTTGCATAAGTAATAATTCTTGCCATCTTCTCAATGATAAGCATTGTATTCCCAATAAAGAAAAGGAAGACGAACCTGGTTAAAATCAGTCAATGCATCATCTGCATCACCATTCGTTGATTCTCCCAAGGATGCATTCATTTTCTGAATAAGGTTGCAATTTCCAACAAGTGTTGTCTGAGCCTTATCAATCAAATCCTGTTAAATAAATCAACAACCACTTCTATAACAGTCAAGCTCTGTTAGCTTTGCAAAAGCCTTAGCAGATCTGACCATTGACAGCAAAAAACACTCCATACAACAAATTTCACCATTTCTCATTACAGTCAACAAAAACTCATCCTTTGGTTCAAATTACAAAGATCTAAACCCCCTTCATTGAAACTATCTACAACAAAAATCAAACCTTTCTTCATTGGAATCAATAAAAATCCAATCTTTTGTTAATTATAGGGACTTCACAACTTGTAATCACTAAGATTGAATCGTTCATCGATCTAACACCGAAGCTTAGTTCCTACTGCTAACACCGTAACGAGATACGAACCTGTTTAGCAGACAATAGCTCTAAGCATTGGTCTTTAAGACCAATTACATCTTCCTGTAACTTCTTCATTCTCTGAATCAGCTTCATCGGATTCGCCTACAACAAAATTCATAAGATTAAATCGAGCTTGGATTCAAAGTTCAATACTTTGAATCAAGAATCGGATTTTGCTTACATTCTCGGGATAAATCTGCTGAAACTCCTTATCGAGCTTGGAGTGAACAAGAGTAAGATCATGAGAAGCTCTCGCTAAAACATTAACCAGATTATCAACAGCTTGATGATGATGATGACTCATCTTCTTCTATCTTCTTCCTTTCTTTGCTCTCTTAGGGTTTAGTCTTCTCCCGCCTCTTCTAACCCAAAGAAGCGAGCAACGTAAACAACACGAAGTTCATACGTTAACGTTAAGAACAACATGACGTTAATATTAAAAAAACCGAACCGAAATCGGAAAAAATCCAAATCGAACCGATCTAGTAAACCGAAATCATATAAAACGACGTCGTAGTAACGAGAAAAGGGTTTTATACTCTTCTTCCTCTGATTCTCTCGCCGGTAATAATTCGCCGCCTCTCTGAAGAAATCGATGGAGGAAGTATCAGTAGTAGCAGCAGCAGAGCCACCGCCACCGATTTCAGCTCCGGTTATTGTACACGAAGAAGAATTTGAAGAAGATGATGAAGATGATCTCTCGTTTTCGTCAGATTCCGATATCGCTGAAGCTCTTGATTGGCTAGACGGTAAAGACGATGACGAGTTAATTGGTGGTGGATTCTCTCTCCATGCTCGTCGTCCTAATGCTCATGGTGGACATGGTTCACGACCTAATTCAAGTGCTCTTCAGCCTATATCAAATAATGCGCAGAAGCTTACTGGTCATGTTCGTGCTTCTCCTTTGGAGGTATAAAATATCCAAAGTATTCGACTTTATTATCAATTGATGTTTTTAGTATTTGAAATTTGATATTTTGCTTTCTCCTGCGCCATAGTTGTTATTTGGTTTATTGATTTTGATATTGGACATTAGGATTTGAGAAAGCTTCTGAATTGCTTGTAGTCTCTGCTTTATAGGATTTGTGTTCAGGGAGCTTTTTTGTATTTGTAAGGTGGAGAACTATGTGGTTTTATGAGGTAATGTAGATGGAAATTGATTTGAGATAAATGTGGATGCAGGGATGGGAAGGAAGAGTTCAAGTTGGGATGTCGAACTCTGTGACAACTGCGATTCGTGGAAGTCTACGAGAGACAGAAATTGGTAGAAGCAGAAATACTGATAAAGCAGACCGGGCAACCGTTGAACAGGTGAGAGTTTGATTGTTACACAAAAATTTCGGGTATGATCATTTATCAAGTGTTTGATGGAGTGGCTGATGTTGTTTGCTCTTTGTTCCAGGCTCTTGATCCAAGGACCCGTATGGTTTTGTTTAGAATGCTTAATCGGGGTGTGTTCAATGATGTTAATGGTTGTATTTCGACAGGAAAAGAAGTATGTCACCATTCACTACTTTCGTATTCAATGGTTTAGTTAATTGCTAACAAACAAGAAGATGATGTGTTTTGGATTACTTTGTTAACGTCGCTCTCTTTTATTATATTCTTACAGGCTAATGTTTATCATGCCACAAAATCTGACGGTTCAGAACTTGCAATAAAAGTGTACAAGACATCTGTTCTGGTTTTCAAGTGAGCTTATACAGGAATAAATGCTGTTTATCGTTTCTTCAAAAGCTTTTTTATTAGACGATTTTGTTTTTGACCACATTTTCAACTTTGATGATTTCAGGGATCGAGATCGATATGTTCAAGGTGATTACCGATTTAGATATGGGTACTGTCGCCACAATCCAAGGAAGATGGTGAAAACGTGGGCAGAAAAAGAACAAAGAAATCTGAAGAGGTAATACCTACAATATGTTGTGGGTGTGTGTTTAATACTAGTACTGAAGTATAATTAAATTAAGTAATTTTGTAATCTTGTTAATGTTGGTTGACATATCTTGTTCTCCAAATAAAAGCTGGAGATGTTCTAACTCTTTTCGATCTATATGTTACAACAATTTTGTAATTTCTTGGTTGGTTTATAAACTGTGTATCGTTGGCAGGCTTCATGCAGCAGGAATTAGGTGTCCAGCTGTTATACTTCTACGCCTTCATGTTCTTGTCATGGAGTTTATAGGTTCGCTCTAATCCATTATCTTTCTTTTTGGTCACTGATTCCAGGCAACTCTTCTTTTTACTCTAATTCAGCATATTTCATTATATAGAGAAATGATGACGTAAAGAATTTTCAGCTACCAAGTCAAATAGACTAAGATTTTTGTATTTAACTATATTTGCAGGAAGGGATGGTTGGGCTGCACCGCGTCTCAAGGATGCTGCATTATCATTAGACAAGTTACGCGAGTGTTATCTAGAGGTACGTCTGACTTTCTCTTTTAGAAGGTCCTGAGTATCTTATTGTAGTACTTTACTTATACCTGTTTTCTTTATGATCTCATAGCTACCGTATTGGTAATTCACTGACATTTTCTTGTTTGTCTTTCAGTTGATAATTCAAATGCGAGTATTATATCAGAAATGTAAATTGGTGCATGGGGATCTGAGTGAGTATAACATACTTTATTTTGAGGTGAGTTTTGTGTTATTTTGTTTATAAAAGATCTCTGGCTTTTTATGGCTCACGTATTTGACCTTTCCTGGCATTGAAAGGGAACAAAAACAAGTTTTGAAAAATATAGAGAAGCTAAGTATATTTATATGATTATCTTGCCTTTTTCAGGGGCACCTTTATATTATTGATGTTTCTCAATCTGTGGATCTGGACCATCCTCTTGCCCTCAATTTTCTACGGGAAGATTGTGACCATGTCTCAGTAAGTGCGAATAGTAGCCTGATTTCAAACAATGCTTACTTTGACTGGAAAAAAGTGTCTGATGTGTGGATTGTATTGACATTTACGCGCAGGATTTTTTCAAGAAACACGGTGTGGCTGTTATGACAATACGGGAGCTATTTGACTTCATAGTAGACCCGACAATTTCAGAGGAAAATGTCGATGGCTATTTGGAAGAGGTAATGTATAACTTTTTACTATATGCAATATTGCTTTTGAATCAGTGGGCAGCTACAGGTTTAAAGCTGGACCATTTGTATTGGTAAAGTCAAATTAATGAAGTGTGTAACAATGAGCAGGTCCAAAGAAAAGTTATTGAGCGCGGAGAGATATCCGTTGAGGATGAAATTGCGGATTCAGTATTTATGAAGGTTAGTGAAGTATATTCAGTCGTAAGAACTGATGTGTGAAACTGTCTGCAGAATCATCTTATCTTTTTGGTTTTGTTATGATGATTGCAGTCATACATACCGAAATCTCTAGATGCTGTGGACAACCCGGAAGCTGATGTGGCGAAGATAACAAGCGGGCAGGACACGGGAGACATGCTATACCAAACGATCACGGGGCTCAAGGATGCTCTTCCTAAAGTAGAAGAGCAGCCGCAAATAGAAGTTAATGCTGAAGCAGAGGAAGAGGAAGAAGAAGAAGAAGACGAAGAAGGAAGCGAAGAAGAAAGTGAAGAAGAATTGGGACCTGAAGACAAGAAAGCTGCAAGGAAAGAGCACAAGAAGAAAGTGAAAGAGGAGAAAAGAGAGTCTAGGAAGAATAAAACACCCAAATCTGTCAAGAAGCGAAAGAAGAAAGTTTCTAAGCCACACAAGACTCGTTAAGTGGAACGTGTTATCATGTTTTTGAAATCTTATTATTATTTACAATTAAATTAAAATTTTGTGTCAAATTCTGTGAAATTGAGTATGGACTCAAAGGCTCTATATTTGGTATTCTTCATCCAAAAACAGTCAGGTTCTTGTAATATTCATAGTACACGATTATGATAAAGCTTACTGTTGTATCGAGTGAAGGATACATATAATTTTGTTACTAGAAGAGATCAATAGAATATAATTTTCTAATACAGAAAACTTCACAAATCAAATCACAAGAACTCAAACACTTCAACACAAACGATAATCAATCGATATTCATAAAACACGGAAAGATTACTTACTGATTCACAAGAAGAGAGAAAACCAACGATCTCAGAGTCGAATTACAGAGAAAGAGTTCTTAAAAGATCAAAATGCAATGATACAGAAAAATGAGCTAAACAAATGCTCTATAAACTCGCCAGACTCTGCCATCCACGTGTTAATTGCGATTTCATACTTGATTTCACACGTATGGAGTCGCACATATGGGTTCTGCTATCATCTGTATCATTTCCCCTTGTGGAATCAGGTCAAAATCTATTCCTAAACTTGGTTTTCTACACCTTCTAGTGAGTATCTTTCTAACTTAATGAAATGAAATATTAAATATTGGAATCGTAATCTCACTTAGAAATCTTAGTCCTTAACCTAGCTAACCTACTTGATGCAATGTGTGTGAAAGGATTACATAAACATAAAAATGGAATATGCCGGTCGGTCATAGTCAATGACACGATGGGTCAAAGTCAAGCAAAAAGTTCTAAGATTTTTTAAAGAGGACACAAGAACAAACAAAAAAAAAAACTGATAAGACCTTACAATGCAAGTTAGTGTAAATTTTCATCGACATGGGACATCCAACAGCCGAAATTGTTGATTTTAGACCGAAGTTTTAATTGTTTTGTCCGACAATGACAACAAAACTATAACAATTCGATTGTGATTTAGCACCTAAATCTAAACTAGGACAAGTGTTTCGAAGCAAGCCAACGTATTATATACAACTTGTTATTATTATTCTTTTTCTTGGCAATACTTCTTAAATACTACTAATATTTTGATAAAGAGTTATCCTGAAAATTTTATTTTATTTATTTATAATTTTGCTTTTATGTTCTGACCAATTTAGTTTAATCTTTTTCACAATTTTGTTCTTTCCATAGTTTAGTTTGCTGAGTTTGTAGGTTTATGAGAGCATCTTCAATGCATATGTGAAGAAGAGTATTTTAAATATATTTAAATTTTGAAAACTGTAAAATTGTAATAGTATAAATTTGATGTTTTAAAATTTAAGAAACTTTTATCAAAAACTGTTTTCGTAAAGACATTTAAAACATAGTATCTTTAATCTAAAAACACCTAAACATTAAAAGATTTTTCGTATAAATTATAATTAATTTGTAAAAAGACAATTTTACATAATGAAAAATGGAGATGGAAACTTTGATGTGGGCGATGAAATACATGATCGCTAAAATAGAACATTGATGTTTTTTTTTGGGTCATAAACTGCTTCAATTGGGCGAACATAATATCTACACTAATTGAGTGAACAGGTTTTGTAGATTATCGGTCCTTTATGCTATTTGTATTTTTGGTCTATCAGAAAAAAAAAAAGATAAATGGTAAAATAGTTTTAACATTCCTATAAAATACATCATTATCACAAGCACTATAGACATAATAATTTTATTTACATCATATACTTTTCTTAATATCATATCATCATGTTTTATTAACCAATATAAAACCCATTTTTCTTATAACAAAAATTAACTTAGGACTATGATGGTTTTATATATAACTTCTTAGAAATTTTTCAAAAAGAAAGAAAAATGTATGGACTTCCTCACATACCACACAAATGGTCAAGCTCTTAAATAATTGATAAGAAGATTACACATTACACACTCTCCTCCACTTACCACTACTCCTATAAAAACACAAAGGAGAAAGACCAAATCTTTCACCAAGTATGAATTTGGTCTTCGCTATTATACTCTTTAGTTTCTTCCTCACGTAACATTAATAGTTTTGGTATATACCAAAATCTATGGATTAAGATCCTAACACCAACCCATTCGATCTTCATTTCTCCGGTAAACTTCCGGTAAGTTTTGATTTTGACTTCAGTCAGAGTTGTTCCCATTAATCTTGAAGGTTCATATGCTTACTTTTTTTTTTTGTTGATTCTAGAAAAGGGAACCCTCGGATTTAGGTTCTGAAGATGTGATGAGAAAATGGTTTGTGAAAAATGAGGTTAGTTTCTTTTCATCGAACACTTGGTGTGCATCTCAAAACATTAGTATTAATAAATTAGGTTGATCTGATTTAGACGTTGCATAGTTAGATCAGTGATGTTTAAAGTTGGGAAAAATCAAAGCTTTGATCTTTTTAGGGATTTAGTTTGGTAAATGCTGATTTTTGTTTTATGGTTTGTGAAATTTTGAACTGAAGACATGTATGTTACAAGAGGAGTTAAACCGGGTTAATTCTGAGAACAAGAAGCTGATTGAAACGCTAGCTAGAGTCTCTGAGAAGTACTATGAGTTACAGAATCTTTTTAAGGAGTTGCAGAGTCGTGAAAATGTTAACTTTCATAACGAAAGGAAACGAAAAATGGACCGAGATCAGTTTGTAAGCTCCCCAATTGGACTCAGTTGCGGTGGAACAGTTGAGAAATCAACTGTTTCAACCGCTTACTTCCATGCTGAGAAGTCTGATACAAGCTTGGTAAGTGTTTGCTTGAGTATCATACTCTCTACAAATTCTAATGTTTTTGATTGTAAACATTTGTTTTAAAGATACTTAAGACGGTTTGGTACTGTATTTTCGCCTTTGAGTGTATTGATTAATTAATGAATGTTTTTGTGGATATACTTACTTGTAGACTGTCAAAGATGGATATCAATGGAGGAAATACGGGCAAAAGATTACGCGAGATAATCCATCTCCTCGAGCTTACTTCAGATGTTCGTTTTCACCGTCTTGTCTGGTCAAAAAGAAGGTGATTTACATACTCTGGTTTAAAAAACTTTTCTTTGGTATCTTCTCTAGTTTGTGGTCCTCAGTGGTATGTGTGCTTGTTCAGGTGCAACGAAGTGCAGAAGATCCATCTTTCGTGGTTGCTACTTATGAAGGGACACATAACCATCCAGGACCAAATGCAAGTGTGTCTAGGACAGTGAAGCTTGATCTAGTTCAAGGAGGTCTTGAACCAGTTGAGGAAAAGAAAGAGAGAGGAACGATTCAAGATGTTCTTGTGCAACAAATGGCCTCTTCTTTGACTAAAGATCCTAAGTTCACTGCAGCTCTTGCGGCTGCTATATCAGGGAGATTTATAGAGCAATCAAGAACATGAAAGTTCTGTAGAATATATATTTTGTATGTTCTGTTTTATTGCTCATCAGGGTTTTGGGGTGATATTGATTAGGTTAGGATATAAAGACAGTATTCAGTGTGTACATTTACATCAGATCAAAGTATCCAAAATGATACACTGATTTTTCAAACGGTATAGAATCAAGGACAAGGACTTGTGATTACCTGAGTGTTCTGAGAGTATCGGTTGAGATGTTACTAAGCAGTAATGTGTTTTATATACTTGTGGAGGTTATCAGAAGTCAAATGTGGAGATTGTAAACTTTCTTGGCTCTTAATTCAACTCAACTTGCGCGCCAGTTCAATCGAAGTTAGGTATGGTGATGGACGATCTGGTTGAAGTCCGCGATAAGAAATAAATAGAAAGTTCAAAACTTTGAATAGAGAGAAAAAGAGAAACCTATGAGCTGGATTAAGCCTAGCCTCGCCTTCACTGTTTGATCTTCTTTCTTCTTATAGGTTGTTATTGGTAACGTGGTATCGCTTTGAAGTTATCAATCACAAAAGCGATATCGAAAACGTTACTAAAAACGTTATTCTCAACTTTTCTATATACCTTTCTTGTACCGCTCTTTTTTACAGTTTTGCACTGTTTCGTAACAACTTATCGCTCTAGTTTACAGCATCTTTCTTACAGTTCTCTTACAGTTTTGAGTACGTTACCAATCAAGACAACGCCATTTGCCCATTGTAACCTATTAAATCGGTTCGAAACAGCTTGTAACCTCAAGATTCAATACTCAATAGTATATGTTGTGACTCACAATTTGAGTTTTTTTCTAACAATTCGAATTGTCATCAAGTTATATAGAGTGTGTTAGAGAGCGTCACATAGAGTAATTCAAACCTGAACTCCTCGTTCAATTGACACATAAACATATCAATTATATGGTTCATAACCGGTTAAACATAACCAAACCAAAATCACCGGTACATAAAATTTGAACCGAGCCAATTAGGGTACGTCTTCATCAGAGGTTAGTTTCAGTTGATGAACCAAAGGTGCGTTGTTGAGAAATTGGATTCGTGTTTTTGAGAAATTTCACAAATTTGTTTACGCATTCGTGAGTTTAGGATTCGCCATGGACATCGATGTCGGACCAGTTGATCCATCTGTTCTCTACGAACAAGATCTCAATGTTTCTTCTGCTGTCTGGGAAGGACAGGTTTTTTTCTCATTCCCTTATCTTCTTCCTCGAAATTTTGAATTTTGAATTTAGGGTTCATCTAAAGTTCCCATCTTTACTTTAGGAACGAGGTCTTCTTCGTTGTCAAGAACACACTTCATTACTTCATCAATGGAAACTCACTGATGAACAAATCAAGCTAGTGGACAAAGCAGGTTTCGGATTCTTCCGCAAGATTGGTCCAATGAGTCTAAACAATTCACTAATCTCTGCACTTGTTGAGCGTTGGAGAAGAGAAACAAACACTTTTCACCTTCCTTTAGGAGAGATGACTATAACCTTAGATGAAGTTGCTTTAGTGCTTGGACTTGAGATTGATGGAGATCCAATTGTTGGTTCTAAAGTTGGTGATGAGGTTGCTATGGATATGTGTGGTAGGCTTTTAGGGAAGTTACCATCTGCTGCTAACAAAGAAGTTAATTGTTCAAGGGTTAAGCTTAATTGGCTTAAAAGAACTTTCTCTGAGTGCCCTGAAGATGCTTCTTTCGATGTTGTTAAATGTCATACTCGGGCTTATTTGTTGTATCTTATTGGTAGTACTATCTTTGCTACCACTGATGGTGATAAAGTCTCTGTTAAGTATTTGCCTTTGTTTGAGGATTTTGATCAAGCGGGTAGATATGCTTGGGGAGCTGCTGCGTTGGCTTGTCTTTACAGAGCGCTTGGTAACGCTTCGCTTAAGTCTCAGAGCAACATTTGCGGCTGCTTGACATTGCTACAGGTTGGCTGCTATGTGTTAGTTTTGTTGTTTTGGTCATTTGAGATTCCAATATCTTTAGGAAAAGTAACATATGATTGTCTCATGTATGTAGTGTTGGAGTTATTTTCATCTGAATATTGGTAGACCAGAGAAATCCGAAGCGAGTTTTCCGCTTGCCCTTCTGTGGAAAGGTAAAGGCAGCAGATCCAAAACCGACTTATCAGAGTACCGCAGAGAACTGGATGATCTTGATCCAAGCAAGGTAAACCCTTCAGCCTTCACTTCATCTTTAAGAATTTTTTTTATTTCTCTTAATGTTAATCATTGGTTGTGAAAATGCAGATCACTTGGTGCCCATATGAAAGATTTGAGAACTTGATCCCACCACATATTAAAGCCAAGCTGATCCTAGGGAGATCAAAAACGACTCTTGTATGCTTCGAGAAAATAGAGCTACATTTTCCAGATAGGTGTCTGAGGCAGTTTGGGAAACGCCAGCCAATACCTCAGAAAGTGAAACGCCGTGACAGAAAGAACAGGCGACTCGATGACTTGGACACTTCAATGAGTCTAGCATGCGAGGAATGGGCTGAACGTGGGGATCACATCATGGACAGTCCTGGAGGTGGAAATGTAGTAGATGATGGAGCGTACATGGAATGGTATGCTCGGATCAGTATCACCAAACTTTATCGGGAAGCGTTTCTCGAGTCCCAAGTCATGAATATGGTAATGAATCTTTATCATGTGGTTAAACGTTTTATAACAAAAACCTGCAAATCGATTTACATTGGTTTTGTTTGTGTAGATTGCTTGTATGAGGGAATTTGAGGAAGCTGCTTCAGGGATTTCGCTAGAGAGACTGTCTCCGGTCGAGAGGGAAGTGATGGAGAGTGTGAAGGATACATTCTCTAATAACTTGACGTTTGGAGGATGGCAAGAAGTGGCTGTTAATAGTGGTTATGGAAAGCGCAGGCGTCGGAATGAACAAACTCCGACGAGTGGTAATAATGATATTTCATCTCTTCTTAGTCAGAAGGACACATGAATCTTTTTTTTTGTATTAGCTTTATTTTTCATCCATGAAATGTTGTTGCAGTGTTTATGTATATATGGTATTGGATATTTGGTTAGGACAACAAACATAACTTCAATTAAGCAACACTGTTTAACTCTTATACACAACACAAAATGTGATTTTTTGGCCAAATGAACTTTGATGAAAGTAATAAAGTAATAAGATTTTAATTTTAAAAAACTCAAAGTAGAAACTTTTATTGGAAGTGGGTTGAATGATAGAAATGATTCAACGTTAAGGTGATGATAAGCAATAACATGTTTGTTTATGGTAGTTCAGTTCAAAGGGCAATTTCCAAAGAATGTGACATTTTATATATTGCATGTGGTGAATATTATCAGTAGAAAGTTAATATATTATAAATCTTTTAAAAAAATATACGTGTTGGAGGAAAATGAGTGATGATGTGAATTCAAAATATCATAGTAGATTAGTAGTTATTTAGAAAATGGTGATTTACTAAACATTAGCTTAACTTTTTATAGAACTTATCTCAAATAATAAATTATATGAAAATGTGATATTAACTTTTCTTAATTTGATAAATTTGCAGATACTACAAATGCATATAATTTTGATAGGCTATTGAAATCATAATTGAGGATATATGTTGTCAGATAAACAACAATAAAGCATTGGAGTTTGGTCAAAAATTCATAATTGCATCTCTATTTTTAAGTAACAATTTCAATTCAATTTTTTTTACCTTATCATCAATATCACTTAGCCTCATACTCCTAACTATTTGATGCTACTGATGTAGTATCCTCAACTCCATCATCAAAATTTTCTTCAATGTCGCATATAATTTGAACATATAAATGAACAAAGCATTGAAAGTTAATTGAACAAAATATGGACTATTTTTTTTACCTTCTAACTCAGCAAATCTAGCCTTGGATCATCCAATTTTTTTTTTTACAAATTCGACTATGTATTGTTACAACCAGGTTGTATGCTCCTCTCAAGCTTCAAAACATCATGTATCAAAAAGACACTAAATAGAAAAATTTGATGATTATGATATCAAAGATAAACGGAGAAAAATACTTACATGATTCAGATCATTCTCTAGTGGTGATTCATTAAGAAGATCAAATGGAGTTTGTGTTGATGACAAGGAGATAGAAGTCCAAGCTTTATCCATGTGTTCTTTATAAAGATCATTCAAATTTTGCACAATAATATCAGAATTTTCTTTAGAAGTACTTGGATCCATTTTATCAAAAGCAGATTTAAAGATTAAATGATTTACACCTTGAACATATGATCTAAGATAAATTCCATAGCTAGAATGATATTATACTAATTTCAATACTTATCATACTTCAACTACATTTTCCTAGCCATCTCTTCCACTATAGATTCACCACAATATGAATAGAGCTTCAAAAAACTCAATTTTGCAAACACTTGCAAAAAATATAAGTTACTTGTAGGGTATTTGACATATGAAATAAGTAGTGATGGTACTAAATGACTTATGGAAATCGCAGAATTTTCTGTCCGCAATCGACTCCTCTTTAAAAGGCAGTAAGTTGTATCTTATATTGGATGGTTTTCTTATGAGAAAAAAAAAGTTTAAAGTGATTAGTAAATTAGAGATTTTGAACATCGATCATTCCGCCAACTTACTAACTAAACCTAATATATTTACTAACATTATACATATTGTTCTAAAACCTAATACCAAACACATTTTAATGACTAAAAAAATAATATTTTTGACTAATATAAGGATATCTTTTTATTAAAATATTAAAAATACATAAACTTACGGACTATTATTTAAATATTTTTAATGTTATATTTTAAGTATTTTAAAAATACATAAACTTACTGACTAAAATAATATTTTTGATTTTTTTCAAATATTTTAATTTACAAATATTGTACTGAAATTGAAATATATTGATGGAGGATACTAACAAACAAAATAATACCATATGCGTGAAGCGGTTCTAAATTTATATAATACAACATAAGTATATATATATATTAATTATGGAGATAAACAAAACCTACAAATAAAAGAAACAATTAATTAAACAAAAAACACACTTAATATAAATTCATGATAACCTTTTTCTTCATAGGTTCGTATGACTGTATGAGTTATAAAACCTAATCAAATCTTTGTTGACAACAAGTAACAAAAAGGTGTTGTGGTTGATAAAGAACCACGACCCAAGACTATCTTTATAGTTGCATAAATCAACCCATAGGTTCATTTAAACTCATAAGTTATAGATTCCATATATTTAGAGTCTTAGAATCTTTCGTCGCTCTTAATTACCGCAGAAAACCAAATTTATGGTACTAACATTAATTAATCCTACGTACTAATTGATTCACTATATGAAACAATGAATCTATAGGTTACAAAATTATTCCAAGAACACTTAATTACATGCGGGAAGTTAATTAGTATAATAAATGAGATAGCCAGCTTTTAAGTCAAGGAACTCGTTAAGCCAATCTTGATGTTTTCTTGCTATGTGCCGCCTGTTTAAGAACAAATATTTTATATAAAGTTATATTTTAAATCTTAAAAATGAAAAATTTATACTAATTGTTTATTTTAAAATTAGCAAAAATCCATAATACAACTAAAAATATATTTTTAGTTTCTTTTTATATAAAATTGATTAATTTTCTTGTTAACCTATATACAATTTTTTTTAATAGCTAAGTAGTACCAGCGCCGGATCTAGGAAGGAGAAAAGGAGGTCACCGGACCTGGGCAAAATTATTAAATAAGTGTTTTATATGTATTTTTGTAAAGTTCCAGCAGTATATTTGGTTATTTCTCTGATGTCTAGGTCCGCTACTAAGTAATTCTGAACCAAAACTATACATTTCTTCAAACTCGAAACTATATCATATGTTATTCAAACTAATTATCTCTAAATTTTTGCCAAAAATCTTAAAAGTTAAAGCTATTAAAACTTGGTCCTCTAAACTAATTTTTTTTGTATTTTTTTTTCGTCTCTTAACTATTTTTAATCATCCTTCATTGTAAAATAGCAAATAAACCAAATTTTATAGAACATGGTAAACTCCCCGTGCGCTATCTCGGGCTCCCTCTGGTTACAAAGCAACTCTCGATAGCAGATTGTTCACCATTAATAAAACAGGTCCGTAAGAGAATCGGGTCATGGACTGCTCGATCACTTTCTTATGCTGGGAGGTTAAATCTTATAAGTTCAGTCCTTTGAAGTACGTGTAATTTCTGGCTGGGCGCGTTTAGAATCCCTTGTCAATGCATTCGAGAACTTGATGCACTATGTTCAGCATTTCTTTGGTCCGGTTCTGAAATGAACTCCCACAAGGCAAAAATTTCTTGGGCTAATGTCTGCAAACCGAAATCTGAAGGAGGATTAGGCCTAAGATCCCTTCGAGAAGCAAATAAGGTGAGTTGTATGAAGCTGGTATGGAAAATTGTCTCACATAGTGACTCACTGTGGGGGAAGTGAATCACTACCAATCTCTTAAAGCAAGCCTCCTTTTGGTCAATCAAAGCTAATACAAAGAAGGGTTCTTGGATTTGGAAGAAATTGTTGAAATACAGAGATGTCGCAAAAAACTTTACAAAGGTAGTCGTGGGGAATGGAGAGAACACCTCCTTTTGGTTTGATAACTGGTCAAGTCTGGGCTGTTTAGCTGAAGTGTTAGGAGATCGTGGGGTTATAGACATGGGAATAAGTACGAGCAGCACTCTAGCAGAAGCTTGGACAAGGCGTCGCCAACGTCGACACCGGTCTGATCTTCTGGCTAAGATAGAGGAGGAGTTATACTTGCTCCAGCAAAACAGTACCAGAACGGGAGATGTTGTGGTTGGGCGTGGCCATAATGATGTGTTTAAACCTCTCTTTTCGACGAAAGACACATGGAATCACATTAGAACGACAGGTAATGCGGTTTCATGGCACAAAGGAATCCGGTTTAATCATGGTACTCCCAAATACACTTTTTGTATGTGGTTAGCAGTGCAAGATCGACTACCAACTGGAGCTCGTATGTCCCGGTGGAACAGAGCCACTACCGACGTTTGCATCCTTTGTAAGAACAATTCAGAAACCCGGAATCACCTATTTTTTTACTGTCAGTATACTTCAGCAGTGTGGGAAGCAGTAGCTAAGGGTACTTTCAAGACAAGCTACACGACCAACTGGGAAGATCTGATTCTGTACGTTTCAAAACATCACCAAGATCGTATTGATGGTTTCTTATGCAGATACGTTCTTCAAACTGTTGTCTATACAATTTGGAGAGAAAGAAATGGTAGAATGCATGGCGACACTCAGAATCCAACTACTAGGCTCATTAAGTGGATTGATCAACACATCAAGGATCAACTCTCCTCCATAATGAAGTCGGGCAATCGGCGTTATGCAGAGGGTTTTTAACGTTGGCTTCAATATAGAAGCTAATCTTTTTCTTAAGAAATATTTAGATTTTTTCTAATTATTTTTCAACTTATAATTTCTATTACAAAGTTGCACAAGTTGTAAAAACGTTATTTTTTCTTTTGAATATAATTTAACATTAAATTCAAAAAAAATAAAATAAATAAACAGACAATCAAATAGTACGTACAAATCCTATTGTTGTATATTACTACTTTACTAGTGTTGTGTCTTTTCCGGTTCAAAATCATATAACACGTGTCTCACTGAGAGACCCACACACACACAAAATAAACCGTCGGATCCAAACCATCACATCAGCAGCACAAGATTTTTATTTCCCATTCTTGTGACGTGGAACAACTGTTTGGTCACAGGTCTTATCATATACTTAACATAAATATGATGATAATATTATCACTGTAACCAAACAGACATGATTAAGCACCGAGTCAACGAACGAACCATAGTTTCACGGGCTTCTATATAGAAACGTCTTCTCTCTCTCTTGCCTTGAGCTTCGGACATAGTCATCATCATCTTCATCTTCCTCGTAATACCCGAAAAATCAAAACTTTAAAGGATATGGCTTCTGGGGAGAGCGAGTACAGGTGTTTCGTCGGAGGCTTAGCTTGGGCTACCAATGAAGAGTCACTGGAGAGAAGTTTCAGCCAATTCGGAGATGTCCTCGACTGCAAGGTCCGTTTAAAGACGACCCGGATCCGAAATATTACGACCCGAATCCGTGTGACTCTGTTTCTTGACTCTTATCTATCTCAATTCTTGTTACTTCTACTACTAGCTATGTTACTTTCTCTGTTAATCTGGTACGTTTCATCATCGAAAAGGAATCGTTCTGTTTTTTGTTGTGCTTTTTGTGAATTTAAAAATCTCGACTTTATCTTTGGGATCTCAGATCATCATTGATCGTGAGACAGGGAGGTCAAAAGGGTTTGGATTTGTGACTTTTAAAGATGAGGAATCGTTGAGGACTGCGATTGAGAGGATGAATGGTCAAGAGCTTGATGGTCGTAGCATCACTGTTAACGAGGCTCAGGCTCGTGGTTCTGGTGGTCGTGGTGGTAACGGTGGTGGTTATAACCGTGGAGGAGGTGGTGGTTATGGAGGATCTGGTGGTGGTAGTTATGGAGGAGGTGGTGGTGGTGGTTATGGAGGAGGTGGTTACGGAGGTAGACGTGATCAACAAGGTGGTTATAACCGTGGCGGTGGATACGGTGGTGGTGGTGGTTATGGAGGTGATCGTCGTGATGGTGGTTATGGTGGTGGAGGTTATGGTGGTGATGGAGGAGGTTACGGTGGTCAGGGACGATCTGATGGAGGAAGCTGGAGAAATTAAGCTTTGTTGTGTCTTTGACTCTTTGTTGTTACTTTTGGTTTTGGATTTGGTTTATGTTTTATTTGGTTCTCATGTCAAGTTTGAAAAAACAAAAAACAAAATAAAAGTGTGATGTTTTGGTTCTTATCACATTCAAAGAATTAGATTGAGTATTGAATCAATTCAGATTGATGAAGCAAGTTTGGTACAAATCTCAATCAGGGAGATGTATAGACTATAGGTGAAGTAAGAAGCTAACTCTAATTCATAGGATACCAAAGATTGTAGAGTTGTTCATAATCCAGCTTAATTACATGCATATAGGAACTTTGGTGATGGGTCGTTCTTACTAATTCTTAAAGGACCCTAATTCCTGACCATTCTCACCTTCTCTAACTTTGGATGTCGAGTCCGCCTTCTCCGATACCGGGTAGGATCACAGCGGGGGATCCTTATACTCGTTTACGGATCTAGAAACAGATGATCGATGAATAGATAACAAAGAAATGCAAAGTTAACTTTATTGATAGTTGTAACGTTAGCTCGAATACAACATGTTCTCTCGATGGGGACCTTTATGGTTGTTTATATGAAATTTGTCTCGCCGTTCCATTCCCTTCGATTGTGCAATCATCATTTCGTTTGGCTATCTACACACTTAAAATTTGGACATTTTAATCAATGTTAGACGATCGATATCATTCTAGTCAATATTGATTTTGACACAAATTTGATAGTTTATGTACTTTATTTGAAAACATATTTAGCCATATTGAAATCAACATTGTATCAAAATTAAGGTGTAAAACAGCCCAATACATGTTGAAAATTGTTTACTGTGATCTCTACTGCTTCAAATCCCTTAATGGCTATAATCATGTATTTATTTTTGTTGAGTAGAGGTCGAACTATTAGAATGTCAATGAACTTTAATCCACCAGAAACTTTTTATTAAGCGAAACATCTATTAGGAAGCATTAATATAAGTTTACTTTTAAGGTTTACTGAAGGGTAACCTTAAATGAAACGACAATTAAAATTTAAACATATCTTTTCATATATCAGAACTTGAGTTAGGAAGCAATCATTTAGGGTATAGTATCTGTGGAATCAAGAATTCGCACAATGAATTTGTTATGAAGATGAGAACAAATTCACTTGATTATCTCTCTTTGAAGTTAGATCAAACACTCGATTGAGAAGAAGATTAGATTGCTTGAAGAACAAAAAAGGTGATGTAGTGAATTTTACCAATTAATATCCTAACGCACTAGTGATCATATCATTATAGCACTTAGAGTCGAACCACAAGGAATAAAGTTTGCACATTACAAGAATTAAACTAAGCTAGAACAATGCAGATATTTAATTTCAACTAACAACCTAAGTGAAATGAAAACAAAGAAGCTAAATGCAAGAGAAACAGAATAACTAAAGATAATTGACCAGCTTAAACAAGTGTCTAAACTAAGCAATTATCCAATAAACATAAAGCAAAGACAAAATGAAACGTCAACGAAAAATCAACACAAAAGTCAAAAACGAAAATGCAAGAATATAAAAGTCTATGGGTCTCTTTAGCTTGGTAGATTGCCACTAGGAAGCTCATCAATTAGGTTTTGGTTCCCATATATGTAATTAAGACTTTAATCTAATGGTTTAAGTCCCTAATTATAAACTAATTCACTTTCATGACACTAGTTCATTCACTAATTATTCTTAATCATGCTAAGATTTCTCAAATGCAATATAGAAATTAGTGATCATTAAATTCATGCTTAAACACCATACAAAACACTCTAGACATCAACTTCCAATGGCTATGTGAAGGTTATTCACTCCGATTGAACTCACGTAACACGAATCGAAACAGAGAAAGAAGAAAGACACAACGATTTAACGAGTTCACGTCCCAAACCGGGAACGCTACGTCTCGCCGGAGTAATCCCCTCCGGAAATCCACTAGAACGGTGAAGTACAAGATTCCGATTACAAAAGCTCTCAATCTCTCTAAGTTTCTCTCTTCTCTCTTTCTGTTATAACAAACCCAGATCGAGATATTGGTAAACTCGTAATGAGCTAAAAGAAGAAGAAGAAGAACTTAAATACTCTGCGTTTTGACTAAATTGCAGACCCGTGCCACTCACGTGCTTCCTTCTTTGAGCTTATATGTAAAACCCTCTCTTCACCCGAGAGACTTCACCACACTTAGACATTCTTGAATAATAATCTGATTCATACTCTTCAGGCTATAATATATTTTGCTCTTTAAGATTGAAATTGGCATTTCATCAAACAGCTTGTGTGCATGAAATGTCTAAGCTAATGATTTTAATTTTCCAATCAAATCCTAGCCACAAATCTATTCCTAATGATAGATACCTTACTTACTAACCTTGAGAACCAATTTCTAACCATCAAAACTTTCTAATCTACCATTAGCCTAAAGACCCATAAATTAGGTTTACTCATACATGATTATGAAATAAATCATGGTGAGAATTGCAAAATGAATAAAGAAAAGAGAAAAGCACAAGCAAATACGAAATTGCAAAACAAAATGAAGTTTAATCATCCAAATCACCAAAGAATTCAATTACAAGTGTATAGATCCAATTTCAACTTAGAACAACCAAACTTGGTAAACAAAAATGTAAAAAGTGCTACATAAGAGATCTTGGTCCGAGTTGGGTCGACCCGGTTGGGTCGGGTCTGGATCGGATCCGGTTTGGTTACTACATTTCTCATCTTCAAATCTTCATAACTTCCTAACCGTAACTCCAAATCCACTTCCGTTTTGACCCAAGTTTCTTGTTTTTGATGTTATTCAATCTAGTCCAGGTGGTTTCTTTGCACATCTTTTTGTGATCCAAGACTTCCTTTTGCCTCTTAAGCTCCATATGTCCCTTTTTGTACCCAAATCAACATCAAATGCAATGCATATGCAATTTTAGGACTCTAAATGCAAAATACCTTAAACTACATGATAAATTCATATTTACAAGCAATAATAGCGAATTAAGACCTAAAAGTTATTAAGAAAAAGAGGTTCAAACCACCAAAATATCATGAAATCACTAGGGTTTAGCTCAAAAGTTGATTCGAGAACTAGGGTTCTTGTATTAATGATTTGATGCCTTTAATAGGGGACAACCCCCTATTTATATGAAAAGATTTAGATTACAAGATATGTTCAATCCCCTTAAATTTAGGGATTGATATTCCTTTTCCTTCTAGGAAACCTATCACCTCAGAAGTCGGTTTGGCGACCTAATGGGATTTTACCCACAGCCCGTTCTTAAAGGGCTTTACTCGAGATACCCCGATTTAATTGTATTTTAAGATTACTTGGTTTGTCCTTGGTTTATGTTGGTATGTCGTTGGTGCTAATTCTTGTACCAACAGTATCCCAATTAGAAAGCAACAAGTACATTCCTTTATGTTGTTTCGATAAAATTTCCTAGTGAGTAAAATCTTACATGGTGTTTTGGTAAGTGCAACAACCTTAAGAAAACTCATCATCTCATTCCTCGGATCAGGATCAATTATTTAGTCGAGGATAACAAGTGATCAGTGAATGTTTAAGAGAATGTCCTAACAAAAATATAAAGCTTATGTACCATTGTTATCAAGGACTATATCTAAGACTTGCTTGACGCCTAATAAGTTAATACTCTAAGTTAAAATTCATTGATTTAAAGCCTTTAATTGTCGAGATCGAGTATTGCCTTGGGAGAGTAGAAGTAAAGCAACATAATGTCATTGATGTCATGTTTCTTAACTTATACTCAACTTAGGCTGATACTCGATTTCAACAGTTAGAAGTTTTAAAGCAATGGAGTTAGAACCAAAGTATTATCTTCTTAAATGCCATGCAATCTCAGATATAGTCTCTGATAGCAGTGGTACATAAGCTTATTATTTTTGTAGGGATATTCTCTTAAATGTTTGTTCACTTGTTATCTTCAGTAGAAGAACTGAACCAATGAATGAGACGATAAGTTTCCTTAAGTTTGTTGCGCGTATCAAGACGCCGCATAAGGTTTTACTCACTAGGACATTACATCAAAAAAAACATAAGGGAAGTTTTTGACATAAGAGTACAATGTCTACATCTCTTGCAATGAGGATGAGATGGATGATTTGTAAAGAATTAGTTGATATCACAAATGGCGTATCAACAATTCTTTATGGATTTTTTGAAGTGATACGGTTTATACATATAAGAGGAGTGTTGAGGTGATTTCAAAGAGGTTATACAAGCCTCTTTGCTCGGGCCAATTCAAATAATATTTCTTGATGCAAAATTAGATTTGGCATCCATCAAAGTATGTATTCATCATTATCAATCTTGCGGAAGCAACAAGGTTTGTAATACTCGACGTTATCACTAACCTAGTATGACTCAACAAAACTTAAAACAACAAAATAAATTTTATTCCTATAAACTACACATATGAAGACATAACCACAAGTAGGAAGTAAATATTTGCTTGTATACTTAATAGGAAGACATATCTCATTAATGAAAGATTTCAACCATGAAAGCATATACAATATCTTGGTTTCATGAAAATATATGTTAGATTTGATTAGTACTCTATGATTTTATTAAGGACTATGTTGTTGGTGTATCCTAATTTTAAGTAAAAATTTGAAATTTACACTAACTTTTTTTTTATATTTGAAATTTTGTATTGCAAAAAATTGACTAATTTACCCTTAATAATAATTAAAATTTAGAATACAAAATAATAATTAATTTAATATATTTTACGAATATTATTAAAAATTAATTTATTAGTAGTAATTAATTTGATTAACACTCTCTATGATTTTATTAATAGTCGTTAAAATCCCAAACCACTAACATTCCCTTAATATGTTATCAGCTTCAGTTATATCGAAAAAGTGCATATAGCAATATATTTACAAAACCAAACAAATCATGAATTTGATATTTATTTAAAAATATTAAATCACATATACTACAATTTTAAGAAATGAATATATATATATATATATAAAATAAACGATATATGAATTTTTAATTATCAAATTAAATTTAGTATTAATTTAATTAATTGGGAAGATTATAATTGTTTTATGAAAATTGTACTATTTTCTGAAATATTTAATTTTGGCCAAAAATCCAGATTTTAAAGATACATGTACACCGAAGCCATTCTGGATACGAATCCAAAAAGCATTATTTAGATGGTGTGAAGTGAATCATGTAAATCATAAAAAAAATATTGGTAATAAGTAGAATTAGAAGAATACCATTTTATTATGTATGTAAAATTCAAAACCTCAATTTTTGATAGAAGGAAAAAACTACTTTGCCAAATATACAGTAGTACACTACTTAAAAAGACACAAATTGATGAGAAAACCATGAACATATAAAAAGTTGAAGTTGATTGATAACAGCTTGTATGAATTTTCTGGTGAGTATTTTGGATCTACTGTTTAGTGATGTTAGAATTAATTTTAAGTTATCACCTTAATCAATTTATCTAATTGAAATATTATAACTGTTTATACACTAATAAAAATAACTCAGAAATTACGACTTAAAAGTCAAGAATTAAAACTAACCTTTAGTGTATGAATTTGATGTTACCCATCATATCCCTTTTCTTGATCCAGCCTTTTCTTTGTGCTTCGTTAGTGAATTACCTACACAAAGAGAAGATATATGATCGTAATCATCAGACGATTTACGATGACAGAGCCGGGTTTGTTTCCGGTTAATTTCAGATGATAGAGCCGGCTTTGTTTCCGGTAAAATCAAAATTTGGAAATTACCTCTCTAACAATGTTGATTCAATCTTTTTCTCAAGAGTGGTTACATATTTTTCTCTCTGGACTAATACGACATCTCAAAAAAAAAAAAATCTGGAGCATTAGACAAGCCGTAATGCACAGATGAGAGAACTCCTCAATGCGGGTTTTGACGGAGAGAAAGAAGACTTGTTTTTGTTGTTATTTATGTCGTATAGGATATGTTTATATAGAGAAAAATAAATGTCTAAATCATAAAATAAGACCGATTTTTATCAAAATTGAGTAAATACACCAGTTTGGATACTAAGTTTGCATTTTTGGCTTAGTTTATTCATTTCTTTGTCTTGTTTAAAATTTAAGGCTAAAGTTAATTAAAAATTACGGTTTTAGGGTTTAATTTTAGACTATTCAGAAAACATGAATACTATGAACTATTTTAACTTTAGTAGAAATCTAAACTTAGCTATTTAGTTACTTAAAAACCCAATAAAGAGAACTTTGTTACCTGTACATTTTAATGCTAAATCATTAATTTCTTAAGATTTTTTGTACATTTATTTTAATTACATATACAGTAGATATGTTTATGCCAGGTAATTACAACATGCATTGGCTGATTTCAAAAATATATAGTTGTAAATAAATTGTCTGTTTGTTATATGCGTTACATTTTCTAACTTCCAAGTCAACATGCATTTCATGTTTTAGGAAAAAAGAGACGTTACATTAAAATGTAAAAATTCATAGTTGTAAACAAATGTCTATATGTGTGATATGCGTTACATTTTGTCATTCACTTCTTTTTTACTAACTTCCAAGTCAACATAGCCAACTACAACATGCATTAGCCATTAGAGAGGCGTTACAATAAAATGTAATCATCCAGCTAACTTAACCATGCATTGGCTGATTAAAGAAAAATATAAAAATGTAATTAGCGTTACATGTTGTCTTTATATAATAATCTCCACATGTGATAACAATTACATTTTTGTCTTCATATATTGTTTATGCCACATAACTTTAACATGCACTGGCCAATTTAGGAAAAAGATAAAATTGTAAGTAACTGTTTAATTGTGTTAAGCGTTACATTTTGTCTTCACTTCTTTTCTTCTAAATTCCAAGTCAACAACATACACATAATCATTTAAGAAGTCTTCATTAAACTCGAAATTATAAAATAAGCAAGAACTTCAATAAATTTGTAAATGATTTTTGTTTTCATTTGTATCTTAATTGGAAAAAGAATTTACTATCTTCCTTCAAGCTTTTACTTTTTTTTTTACTGAAAAATATTTAAAAAGAAAGGAAAAAATAAAGGAATTTTTAGCCATAAAAAAGTGAAAATTGGTTTTCATTATTTTTATAAATAAGTTAGTCTTTAAGCGGATATGACAGTACTAACGGTATTTAGAATACTATTAACAGTATTTCAAATGTTCGCGCGTAAAAAGTAGTTTAAAAGTTTATAAAACATTTTACCTTGAATATATTTTATTTCATATTTTTATTTGTCTTTTTGGTAAAACATTTATTAGTTTTTCATCTTAATTATCCTTATTTATGATATAAATAAGTGAGTTGGGGGTAGGAAATTCTATTTAGATAAATCTTCTTTGATAAAAAAAGAAAAAAGAAACTGAGAAGCTTTGAGTTCTGAATCTCTATTTCATTTCAATGGATTCAAAGAGGAAATTATCAGAAGAGAAAGGTATGAATATTTGTTTCTATGCCTACACAAAAAAAAAGCTATTGTTATGCTGCAAAGTTACTTGAAGTTTAACAATGTCTAAAAGATGATTTTTCCAGTAGTTAAACTTCTGTCTTAATTATATTTATGAGTACTTTTCTTTTACAATTTTTTTTTCATTTCTTTATTTTAATTCCAGATAGTCTTTCAAAATAACCATAAATCATATGGATTTTAATTTCTGAACAGAAAAGTAGAAAATATAACAGATGAATATACAATCATTCATAAGATAAGAAAGCAATTTTACAAGCTAGAATTTTCTTTTCTAATTTTCTGTTGGTTTATTCATATTTCTTATAAATCAAATCTGAATTAAGTTTATACCTTTTTATATTTTCAGACATATATCAAAACATTGATGGCAAAAGGAAAAACGTGGTGACACTAGAGAATCAAGAAGCAGGTGGAACTAGTAACCATGGATTAGTGGATGTACCAATCATGTTTCTGACTTCGGAAAAAGACACAATCGAAAGCTCATTTACACATCTCATGATTGGTGGTAGTAGCAGTGGTGGCAACACTACTGGTCAAGGAGACACCAATATCTTTTCAGATGTAAGTGTACATATCACCATATACTATGTAATCTAATTAATTTTGGTTGCGGAATCTAATCTTTGTTATTGGTAGGGAAATGAATTGGTCGAAACTGAAATCTTCGACCTGAATGAAACTGTGTGGCCAAAAGATAAACCAGTTTCAGACACATTTGAGGTTAAGCATTTGTCACTGACAAGTTGTTTAGTTAAACACACAAAGTTTTGTTATTTGAGAAGTTGAGATTTTGGTACTAATGCGTTTTTATTTTATTTTATTTGTAGACAAGTGGAGAAATACCAAAAAATTGTGAGCATTCTTGGATATGGAAGCAAGGTTCTGGTCATGTTTGTTGGATATGTGGTATCATTGACAAGGTCAGTAACCAATTTAATTAGGTCATAAAGCTAATATATACCTTTTACATGGTTACCAATACAATACTTGAGTCTCAATACAATTTTTTTTATCACTTATAAATTCAAATATAAATATATAACTTATACATAGCTAATATATATATATATATATATATATATTTATGTGTATTAACATAAAATTCAAAAATAACTTGTAATCTAACACATCAAAAACAAATATCAATTTAATAATTCTAAGCAAATCCTAAATAACAAGACACATATTCTTAATAATATACTCCTATATTTTAACTTAGAAAATAATTAATGAGTATTCTTTAATTTTTTAGTATAAAATGTTTTACAGTTTATATTAAAAGGTTATGACTTTTTTCTAATTTCAAGTTTTATAGGAGAAAATATATTTCATTATATAAAAAAAAATTGTGGTACAGAATTTCAAAATATGTTAAAATGTTTTCTTGGTTTTCTCCGGTTTCAAATGGTTTTCTTAACCGAGTTGAAAAGCAATGTTGCCGATCCAATTAGCGGTTCAACTTGGTTATCAATTTTTAAAACATTTGCTTGATTATCCATCAACTATTTTTTCAATCCAAACTTCTGTATGATCAGGATCATCCGTTGCCACCCGGATTCGGATCGAATAACTGCAAAGATATCAGTCTAAGAGTTCCTAAAGATGGCTTTTTAGGAAGTGGCATTTTCCCTCATCCTTCACATAGAAGTAGTATGAGTTCTCATCACATTGAGATACTTAACTTCCTATGCAAGAATTTGGCAGTCAAAAACTCCAACGGATGCATTGTAGCTCAAGCTCCAATATCCGAAAAGACTTTCTTGATGATCAATTTCTTATATGGTTACCTTAAAAAGTATCCAAATAGTAAACCTCTCTTTGTCCTTCCAAAAGGGATGGTTAATTTTTGGAAACAAGAGCTTGGTGAATTAAAGGTCGATGGTTTCTTGTTTCTTGATTTCTACTCGGCCAATGCTACTACCCGCTCTCAACAGTCAGAAGTTTTACAACAATGGAGATTGAACCGTGGTATTCTCTTCTTAGGCGCTAAGCAATTCGCCAGCATAGTTGATGATAATAGTGGAACAGAAGCTGCATTGTTTTGTAAAGATACTCTCATAAAGACTCCTTCACTGGTTATCTTCCATAGAGGAACTGATCCGAGGAACGAGATGATGAGGTTTCTAAAGTCTATTGCGCGTATCAAGACTCCTAACAAGATTTTACTCACAGGGACATTGTATCAAAACAAGATGAAGGAGGTTTTCAATATTCTTGATGTTGCATTCCCTGAGTTTCTGAAGCACAACCAAGCTAAGGGGAAAATCAGAAGATACTTAAACGTTGATGCTGCCACTGATGGACTTTCAGTGGATGAACTGGAAGATGCTGAACTGGATCACGGTAACAAGATTTGTTACTTAACTGAATTGAGAATGTTGACAAACAAGGTTATCTACAATCATCAAGGAGAGTTTCGTCTTGAAGTTCCGGGATTGATGGACTTTACGGTGGTCTTAAAACCGACATCAAGCCAAAAGTCGGCATGGGATATTGAAAGAAACATCAAAAGGAAGGGTTTCAAAACACACTCTATCTTGACTGGAATCACACTTCACCCGGTTCTATCTACTTTCTCAGACCGGGTAAGAGGTCTTCCCGCTCCAAATGTGGATCAGATAGATGATATTATCAAAGACATCGACGGAACTGAGGGCGTAAAAACAAAGTTCTTCTTGGGTTTGGTGAAGTTATGTGATCATACAAATGAGAAGATTCTTGTAGTAAGCCAATATGTCATCCCATTGATATTTCTCCAAAGACTCGTGGCCAAGATTAAAGGTTGGAAAGATGGCAAAGAAACTTTCATGATTAAAGGTGATACCAGCAATGCTGCTCGAGAAGTCTCCATTAACCAATTCAACAACTCGCACGAGGCGAAAATCTTCTTTGCATCAATCAAAGCATGTAATGAGCAGATCAGTCTTACGGGTGCAACAAGGGTTTTAATGCTTGACATCATCGCTAACCCTTGTATGGCTAGACAAGCCATAGAGCTGGCTTATCATCCAGGACAGCAAAACAAAGTTTATTCCTATAGGCTAGTGGCTGCTGATACATCAGAAGAAGATGAAGATATAATGGCGGCTCGAAAGGAGATCATTTCTGGAATATGGTTTGATGGGAAGACATATCCTGTCGATGGACAGTTTTGTATTCCGACCATTGATGGAAACTACAGCGATGACTACTTTCTTGGAGCTTCTTATATGAAGGAGGACATCAAAACCATATACAAAAGGTTTGTTTTTTTTTTTTTTAATTAAGTACTATTAATTATTTATGTTTTTAAATATATTTAGATGGTTTTAAACTAAAATATCATGTTGTATTGCTAAATTGTTTTCAGGTAAAATAAGAGTTTCATGGTTAAAGTGAAGCCAGTCAACAATGGCTCTTTTATGTTTATGTAATTTATTTTGTTTCGGAAATAGACAAAGTGTTGTATAATTTGGTTTTTCTTTTATCAATCTTTTTTTTGTATTATATATGAATGGCTTAATTAATCATTTTGGATTATTGATTTATATATAAGAAGTCATATTTAATTAATTTTCTGGAAGAAAATAAGAACACTATTGTATTTTGATATGTGAAATAATTCGATTATGACCATTTTTTCTATTGTTCAAAAAACAGAATACTACTTAGAAAAATACACAAAAAAAAAAAGTTGAAACAAAGAACTACATATCAAGTTCTCAAAGCTACATGTATACCACCATTGACGACTACATTTTAATCTAGCTGAGTCTTCAAAGTTCAATATTTTCAAAGTCCATATATATGTATATTCATAAATCAACTTTTTATCATTAATTCATAAATCATCCCGAAAAGGAAAAAAAAACTAGAGTAGTTTCGTATAAACACACAGAAAGTAAAAATAAAAAAAGATTTATATAACTTCTGAAAAAAATCCTAATCTTTCGCATGCAAGTTTTATAACTAACGAAAATGACGTTCTAAAATCAAATCGCATACCCAATTAGCTCTCATGAGCTGATAAATTAATTTTTTTTGACCAAAAAAAAAAACAAAAAATCGCATAAACAGTTTACAATTGTACACTTAGATGTTTAAAAAGACATAAAAATAAAAAACACCAATTAAGTTGTTTTATGTTTTTGCTTTTATCCCTACCAAAAAAAAAAAAAAAATCTGATTTTAAGATATGTTCATAGTGGTATTATATTTTATCCTTTCTTATTTACAATGACAGGATTTAACAGCCAATAAAATTAGGTTAGGGTTTCTATAAGCATTATAATAAAAGGAACATTAACTTTTAAGCCTTTCACGCGGATCCAATATATATAACAAAAACAAATTGTACAAACTTGTTTGCCTTCTTCTGCAAGCATCCATCAAGACCCTAGCGCCACTTCTCAGCTATGGTTTGTAGTCCGATACATGTTTCTGTGACTATCTTCAGTTTCTTTTCTATGAATACATTACAAGTTTTAGGTATATTGCCGTACATTACAAGAAAAGATAAAAGTCCTCTTATGTCGCTGTGTGTTTATCTTTTCTTGACGTATAGGCTAATACAATTGGGTATACGGAGATGGTTTGTAAAGGACTTCTCGAAGCCTTTGATGTAGCTCGTGTTTCGAAAGAACAAACTGTTGAATCCGAACACTTGATGAAAGCTCTCTTAGATCAAAAAGATGGCTTGGCTGTGAAAATATTTGCTATGGCTGGAATCAACGATACCTCTATCCTAAAGGCTAGATACAACGAAGTCATATCTACAAAATTGATGAAGGTGTTGCAGATTAACACGATTTTGTATTTCAAGATTCTCCTTATTTCTCAACTTAATGTTTCGTGCATCTGAAGCTTCCCCTTAGCTAACTTGTTTCGTGCGTCTGAAGCTTCCCCTTAGCTAACTTGTTTCGTGCATCTGAAGCTTCCCCTTAGCTAACTTGTTTCGTGCATCTGAAGCTTCCCCTTAGCTAACTTATATCTTTGTTTTGGACAGGTTACATGTGAGAACCAGGGTATTCCGACACTAGGGTCATCTATTAGTACTGTCTTAGAAACCGCAAAAACGTATACGAAAGAGTTTAAAGATAACTCTGTGTCGGTGGAACACATTCTGTTGGCGTTTTGTTCAGATGAGAGGTTTGGAAAACAATTTTTCATAAACCTGAAACTTGACCAGAAAGCCATGGAGGATGTTATCAAAGCTGACCGAGTTAGTCAACAAGTAACTGACATAAGTACTGATGATGAAACGCAAGAAGATGATGATCAATGTAAGTATTGTGTTGCTTGTGCTTTAAAAATCCAACATATGAGTGTTCTATTTTAGTGACCTAAGCGTTTCTTATGTCCTGTGTAACTCCTAAAGCAAGTTATAAAGCTTTTGAAAAGTATGGAAATGATTTAACTGAGATGGCTAGACAAGGCAAACTTGATCCTGTCATTGGACGGGATGATGAAATCAGGCGTTGTCTCCATATATTATGCAGGAAGACGAAAAACAATCCTATTATCGTCGGTGAACCTGGTGTAGGGAAAACCGCTATCGTGGAAGGGTAAGCCAAAAGATGATTCTTTATGATATACAATCTTACTCACTTCAGATAAGTTCATTAGAGAGATTTAAAACCTTTGTAGGTTGGCGCAGCGAATTGTACAAGGCGATGTCCCTAAACCTATCCTAAATCAGAAGGTTTATTTTTAGGAATTTAGTATCCCATCAGTTGTTTTATTAATTGTTTTACCTTTACATATCAAGAGGTTAGAGGATCATTTCAATATGCTTGGATTGGTTGCTTTCTACTTTAGGTGATATCTCTAGACATGGGTTTGTTGCTCGCTGGTGCCTGAAATGTAGGAGATTTAGAGGAAAGGATAAAAGAAGTACTAGAGGATGTAACTGATTCCAATGGCAAGACAATCTTGTTCATTGATGAAATCCACACTCTTGTTGGTGCAGGTGAGGTGACCTTTCTTTCATTATCTAATGTTTTTGTAGATCTAAAGAGAGACTAAATTAATGAATATTGGCTGGTATACACTTGTGTAGGAAGTAGTACTAGTAATGACCCAATGGATGCGGCAAACCTTTTGAAACCATCGCTTGGACGAGGTGAACTGAGATGCATTGGTGCAACTACGCTAACCGAATACACCCAATACATAGAGAAAGACCCTGCTCTTGAACGTAGGTTTCATCAAGTGGTTTGTGATCAGCCATCAGTCGAAGATACCATCTCGATTCTTCGCGGGTTAAGAAAGAGGTATGAGTTACACCATGATGTTAAGATATCAGATGGTTCTCTTGTTTCAGCAGCTGTTCTTGCAGACCGCTACATCACTGAACGCTTTCTGCCAGACAAAGGTACAAGATTGTTTTACCTACAAAATTTTCTTGGAAAAATATTTGTGTTTTCAGAGAAAAAAAATGATTCTTTGTTTCAGCTATTGATCTTGTTGACGAAGCTGCTGCAAAGCTGAAGATGGAGACCGCTTCAAAACCAACTAAAGTCGATGAAATAGACAGAGCTGTGATCAAACTAGAGATGCAGAAGGCTTCTATGGAAAATGATACTGATAAAGCTTCTGAAATACAAAAACAGAAGATTGAGAATGACTTGACCAAGCTCAGGAATAAACAGAAAGACCTCAATGAGCAATGGGAGCATGAAAAGTCTCTAATTACTAAAATACGTTCATTGAAAGAAGAGGTAAGAAAAACAGCTGAAGGCCAAACAGTTACCTCTCTCCAACGCGAGTTAGAAGAAGCTGAGAGGAACCTCAGTAATTTCCGGGAGTCTAGACAGTCGCTTATCCGAGAAGAGGTAACATATCGTGACATAGCGGAGATAGTAAGCAAGAAGACTGGTATACCACAATCAAATCTTGAGAAATCAGACAAGGAAAAGCTGGTCATGTTGGATCAAGTGCTCCATGAGAGAATAGCTGGTCAAGACATGGCTGTAGAATCAGTTTCAGACGCTATCCGTTGTTCAATGGCTGGTCTTTCAGATCCTAACCGGCCTATAGCCAGTTTTATGTTCATGGGTCCAACAGGTGTTGGTAAAACCGAGCTTGCCAAGGCTCTAGCTGGATACCTTTTCAACAACGAAAATGCGATAGTGAGGATCGATATGAGTGAGTACATGGAAAAATACTCAGTCACACGGCTCATTGGTGCACCACCTGGCTATATCGGTTACGATGAAGGAGGGCAGTTAACTGAAGCTGTTCGCAAGAGACCTTACTCAGTTGTTCTGTTTGATGAGATTGAGAAAGCTCACCCTGATGTCTTCAATGTCTTGCTACAACTACTAGATGATGGAAGAGTAACTGATTCTCAAGGGAGGACAGTAAATTTCAGAAACTGTTTTGTAATAATGACTTCTAATATAGGTTCTGACTTGATTCTTGAGACTCTTGGCAACATTAAAGATAGCAAAGAAGCAGTTTATGAGATGATGAAGCAACAAGTTGTGGAGTTGGCAAGAAAATCTTTCAGGCCAGAGTTTATGAATAGAATTGATGAGTTCATTGTTTTCCAACCTTTGGATTTAAGCGAAATATCCAAAATCGTCGAGTTTCAGGTAAAGATTAAAAAACACTTTTAAGTTTTCAGAATCTTTCTTTTTTGTCAAACCATTGTAACTGTTGTTATGGTTGTGTAGATGAGACGTCTGAAGAAGAGGTTGGAACAGAATAAAATAAAACTTGAGTACACAAAGGAAGCAGTTGATCTCATTGCTCAGCTTGGGTTTGATCCCAAGAATGGGGCAAGACCGGTGAAGCGAATCATCGAGAAGATTGTGAAGAAAGATATCACCTTGAAAGTTTTGAAAGGAGATTTTGCAGAGGAAGACATTGTTCTTCTTGATGTTGACAAAACAAATAACAAACTTGTTGTCCAAAAGCTCGAGAGTACTGCTCATATGGAAGAAGATCACATGATTACTCTCTAAGTTATAGCTTTGATCTATACAAACAAGATTAAATTAACTCTGTTAGCGTCTATTTTGATATAACTTGAAGAGTGAGATGTGTATCTTGGGGATCAAACTAAGAGAATCTGCCAAGATAATGCAGGTGAGACCAACTAGGAGAAGCTAAATATGAAGAGAGATCGTGACGCAGGTTTCGTTCGTTTGCATTATTTTCAAATGGGAAAAATGTAAGAAAAACCACGGATTTTCAAATTTCTTATTATTATTTTCTTTGGTGTTACGATCAATTAGAATTTTTTTTTAATTTTTTAAACTCTGATTTATTATTCATCGTAAATTATGGGAATTGTCATTAACAATTCTCTCGCTTTGACTCTATTACGTTCACTATAGATTATACTCTCTTTTGTGAAGAACTAACACAACTGGGAAATTTTGAAATAATTTTTGTTTTTAAAGAAAAAGGTTTATGATAATAAGGGGAAAATGTCGTAAAAATCCCAAACTTTTAAATTTGGAACGATTTAATCCTGAATTTTCAATAATTAATTTTAATTACAATGTTTAATGTTGACTTTTTTTTGTAAAATACGTAAGTTCTGCTGACCTTTCTAATTTAATCACGACGTTTAACCTATGTTAAAATCTCGAAGACGGTATTAACTGTTTGTGTGTTGGTTTCGTTTAGCTTAAACAACCACACTTTTTAAACGACACAACGACATTGGAAGTGGCTTTCTTCCTCCACGGATCCACGCTATAGCAATAATTTGACAAGAGAGAATTTGTGGATTTTTCTAGGATTAGGATTTAGATTTGAAAATTGTGAATCGTTTTGGAATTGAGGTTCTTCGATTTCTTGTAGGACGTCGTTTTGTAGTTTAAAATACATGGTCGTTTAGGATAAACATAAGCAGCTCATAGATAGTTTATCCCGTTTTTGCGATTTTGATAGAGATTAAACCTCGTGCTTAAATCGGCAAAATCAACAAAATTGAACTATTTTACAGAAAAAAATCAACATAAACTTTGTGACTAAAATGACTTCTTGAAAGTTCGGGATTAAATCGTCTCAAATTTAAAAATTATGAATTTTTTTACATTTTTCCCTATAATCTTCTAATTCATTTTTAAAACTTTCTATTTCTGCTATGAAGACGTTTCCTTTTCAACATATGTACAAAAACATTTATTACACACTCGTTTGCTTTTTCACCAAACATCCATTTGCTTCTTCTCCACGCATCCTAAAACATCCTCTTTTAAAACACTAAACCAAGCTCCTCCCTTGGTCGTCACTTCATCTTTCCATGGCGTCCAGAAGATTATCAAAGTCAGTTTCTGCAGCCATCAAGGCACACAATGCCTTTTCAAGACCTTCTCTCCTCCCTCGTTGTCGCGCTATCTCTGCCTGTGCTCACTTCAGCTCCCATTCCTCTCCCAACTCCTTTTTCTCCCGGCCAAATCCCTTCATTGGAGTTTCTAGAGACGGTACAACTTCGGCCACTCAAGCCGCTACTCGTGGCCGACTGTTTCCTCTTTCTCTCCAGTTCCCTTCTCTGCGCCGCTTCTCTGATAAATCAGACCAGGTTCGTGGTCCGTTTTAGTTCATTATATGTTATTAAGACAGGTCATTAACTAGGTTTTTGGTTTTTGTGTATATGTAGAGTGATGGTAAGAAGGAAGCACTTGAAACGTATGGAACTGATATAACAGATATGGCTAGACAAGGAAAGCTCCCTCCTCTCATTGGACGTGAGGATGAAATCAACCATTGTATCCAAATACTATGCAGGATGACTAAAAGCAACCCTGTTATCATTGGTGAACCCGGTGTAGGCAAAACCGCTATTGCAGAAGGGTAACGCTAAAGGCTTGTGTTTTTATTTCTAAAAACTTATTGTTGTACTGAGATGTATTAACCTTTTCAGGTTAGCCCAACGAATTGTAAAAGGAGATGTCCCTCAACTACTCTTGGATCACAAGGTAACTTTTATTTTCTAACCTTTTCTCTGATCAAAAGTGTGAGAGCAAGATTGTAAAAGTGTTACATTTTGTAATCATGTAGATTATATCTCTTGACATGGGTGCACTACTTGCTGGAACACAATATCGAGGAGAGTTTGAGGAAAGGTTGAAAGCAATACTAAAGGAAATAGCTGATTCCAATGGCAAGACAATATTGTTCATTGATGAAATCCATACTCTTGTTGGTGCAGGTGACCTTTCTTTCATTAGTAAACGATGATATTAATCGGGTTATGTAAATGTATCGAACGATATTGACTGATGTTATTATAACCATTGCGTAGGAGCTTGTGAGGTGATACAATGGATGCGAGCAACCTCTTGAAACCAATGCTTGGAAGAGGTGAACTGAGATGCATTGGTGCAACTACGCTAACCGAATACCGCAAATACATGGAGAAAGATCCAGCATTGGTACGTAGGTTTCAGAAAGTGTTCTGTAACCAGCCATCTGTTGAAGATACTATATCGATTCTTCGTGGGTTAAGAAAGCGGTATGAGTTACACCATGGTGTTAGGATATCAGATGGTTCCCTTGTTTCAGCAGCAACTATGGCAGACCGATATGTAACCGAACGGTTTCTACCAGACAAAGGTACAACACTTGCACCTTATAATTGTGATTCTTGACATGTTTTTCTTGTGTTTAAAGATGAATATTTCTTTGTTTCTTTCAGCTATTGATCTTGTGGATGAAGCTGCCTCAAAGTTGAGGGTTTCGAGCATTGCAAAACCGACTGAACTCGATGAAATAAACAAAGCTGTCATCAAGTTGGAGATGGAGAAGTATTCTTTGAAAAAAGATGCTTCTAAAGAACTTCTAGAGAAGATGGATAATGATTTGACCAAGCTCAAAGATAAACGGAAAGAACTAAGTAAGCAAAGGGAAGAAGAAAAGTCTCTCATTACTAAACTACGTTCACTCAAAGAAGAGGTAGTTATATCCCCACACTACTAATTTTCATTCTTTAAAATATAAGAACATATGTTACGTTGTTATGGCTACAACACTTCATCAACCTTAATGTCTCATATTCTATGTTTTACAGATTGATAAATCCGCGGAACGTGAATGTGGTTTAAACCATACTGCTGAGGTGAAGTATGGAACACTTAAGTCCCTCCAACGCGAGTTAGAAGAAGCTGAGAAGAATCTCACTAACCCCGGAGACTATGAACAGGAAGAGGTAACTGATCTTCACATAGCAGAGATTATAAGCGAGTGGACAGGTATACCACTATCAAACCTTCAGCAGTCAGAGAAAGAAAAGCTAGTCATGTTGGAAGATGTTCTTCACAAGAGAGTAGTTGGACAAGACAAAGCTGTAGAATCAATAGCAAATGCTATCCGTTGTTCAAAGGCTGGTCTGTCAGATCCTAACCGTCCAATAGCAAGCTTTATGTTCATGGGTCCAACAGGTGTTGGGAAAACAGAACTCGCCAACGCGCTTGCTGGATACCTTTTCAACACAGAGAACGCTATAGTGAGGATAGATATGAGTGAGTACATGGAGAAAAACTCGGTCTCACGGCTCATTGGTGCACCTCCTGGTTGTGCTGGTTTTGAAGAAGGTGGACAGTTAACTGAAGCTATTAGGAGGAGACCTTACTCGGTTGTTCTGTTTGATGAGATCGAGAAAGCTCACCCTGATGTCTTCAATATCTTCTTACAGATACTTGATGATTCTCAAGGAAGGACAGTAAATTTCAGAAACTGTTTTGTAATAATGACTTCTAATATAGGATCACACACCATTCTTGAGACTTCCCGCAACAATAAAGATGGCAAAGAAGCAGTTTATGAGATGATGAAGCAACAAGCTGTGGAGTTAGCAAGAGAAACTTTTAAGCCAGAGTTCATCAACAGGATTGACGAATACATTGTTTTCCAACCGTTGGATTTAGACGAACTATCCAAAATCGTCGAGTTTCAGGTATTATCTACCTCTCTTATTAGTTTGTAAACCTAGGCTATTATATTTGGTTTGTTTGTGGTATAAATGTAATGTATTGTTACTATTTGGTGCAGATGAGAAGAGTGAAGAATTTGTTGGAGCAAAAGAAAATAAATCTTGAGTACACAAAAGAAGCTGTGGATTTACTTGCTCAGCTTGGGTTTGATCCAAACAATGGGGCAAGGCCTGTGAAGAGAGTGATTAAGGAGATAGTGAAGAAAGAGATCTCCTCAAAACTTTTGGAAGGAGAGTTTGCAGAGGATGACACTATTCTTCTCGATGTTGATCAGCAACAAAACAAATTGGTCATCAAGAAGCTTGAGATTAATGCTCATATTGAAGAATTGGCTGCATGATATCATATAAAGTTACAAACTTAACTAGACACACGGTTATGTCTCTTTGTTGTAATAATGGGAACATTTTACATGAAACGTTGGAGAGGTGAAGAATGTGTTAAGATGTTCTGTTATAACACAAAATGAATAAGAAAACCTAAATATATCATTAGATGTAAAATCATAAATGTTGAACACACACACACACACACTCACTCACTCACTCACTCACTCACTCAATATTTACACATCTCTTTATCCCTCCCAAAATTTATACACAAGAAGTTACATTTCTGTTTCTGTATTAAAACAAGGAAGGGACTCAAACTCCTGCATAAGTTGTCAACCTAATACTATTTCCATCAAAATACAAAACTAAACCTTCTTCTGCATCTCTCCTTCACTACCTAATTGCCTGATTCCAGCTTTTTTCTTGTTACCTAGCAGAGGAACAAAGTTTCCTCTTTTCTCTTCTAATCTAAAAGACTAAATCCAAAGTTAGGGGTGATTCTCTAAAGTTGGGTAAAATCCCCGAACTAGGAGCCGCAACATGTAGTTTCCGGTTCCCAGGACTGCGAAATGCAACTCAAGGAGGTCGAACGAGAGTAGACAACAACATCCTTTTGTGTTTCAGTTCTCATTGTACACACATTTCTTAAGTTTTTCGTTCTCTGCTTCCTTATGTGCTCTCTTCTTCTCAAACTCGACTTGCTTGCAGTTTTCCTCGTGTGACCGCACAAATATTCTAACAAAGTTTTGTAGAGTGGATACAACTGCAGATTCAAATCAAATGCAAGGATTTGGTTTAACCTCCAAAAACCAAATGGAGATGATGTATAGAAAACAAGATGTAAGAAGAGAAAAAACCATATTAGTGAGTCTACATCAAATTGTTACCTTGCTCAAATGGGACACGAGCTGGATCTTCTCCAAAGTATGAGAAACAGTTCAACAGAGGTGGCACCAAAGAATCCTTACCACAGTAACGTAAAGTGCTTCAGAAAAGTAATAAATACAGGGAGAAGGTAGGGAGCCAAAGAATCCTTACAACAGTTGAATAGAGGGAAGCCAATGACTTTACTTCTCCTTCAGCAAAGCTAAGAAACTCTTTCAAGTTCTGCATAAACAATTAGAAGTGTAAGCATACGATAAACACAAGCAATCAATAACTTAACAAGCTTTTGAATATCTAATTTAGTTTACCATACGAAAGTGTTTTGATATTTGACCATCAGTTTCAGATGCAGTAAACTCTTGTGCAACTTTCTCCAAGCCTTTGCTAATTGCTTGCATCTCCTCTGCCAGGTATTTTAGTTGAATCTATCATCAAGGAATGTTGTCAGAGAGATTAACACCCAGGGCTCAAAGTGAATTTCTTAAACGACGAGGTAAAAAAAAAATAGTACCTTTGTTGCAGCCTCCAAGCTGACCAGGTCTTTGGGAAAATCAAGTAGCTCTGGAAGTTTCTCGGTTAGTACCTGAAAGTACAAGTATGTAAATGTTTTTGTGAGAAGATATTGTTAAGAATATAGTATACTAGTTAAGAACGAATTTAACATTAAACCAAAAACAAAAAGAGTTGTAAACATTCGAAAAAATCTCCTACCTTACAGAGATAGTGCATCAGAGTCATCTTACTGTTGCGGGATCTAGTGTCAGTGAGTTTTAGAAGACTATCCAGGCGAAATCCGATAGCTGAGCCTGTCAAAAGAGAAGAAACACATAAATCTGACATTGTGGAGGGTGAATTTAACTCTTAAATAGAACCAATGCCTCTCTCTAAAATAAACACTATTTGGTAGTCTAGCAGTAATAAATATGCTCACCCCTTGCAGTCCCGTGGTTCAATGCATTGCCCAAGGAAAGTATAGTTTGCATAATTCTTTTTAGTTTAGCCGACCCTCTAACCTGGAAAGTGTTTCATCCAATAGAGTCAGAGTGGAAAATCATCAACATGAATATGTGGTTCACAAACTATTTGCATAAAATATCGACTTGCCTCGTTGGCTGCACTATGTATGGTATTCAAACCTCTTCTAAGATCAGTAACCTGAAGGATAACAACCATTTATTGATCCAGGTTTTAGAAACTAATAAGTATTACAAAAATACAACCACCAATCGATTCTCCTACCTGGGATTGGAACTGAATCTTGAATGAGAAAACCCTTAGCTTAGTCTCCACTCGAGGAACTTTCAGCAGTTCTAAAAAGAACTATCACCAGAAAAGTCAGAAAATAGCTATCAGTACAAAATGGAGAGATGGAAGTCACATTTTATGAAAGGTATCACTCCCAATTTAAATAGGTAATGCTATTTGGTTCTTGACCCAAAACAAATACCAGGAAAACAGTAACTTACGAAGAGTTCTGACTATTTATGTGCACAACTCTAAGATTTTTCATTTGTATATAGTTTTGGTGGGTTTGTTGAATGTTCATATATTATTCACTTAGAAGGAATGGTGGTTGGTCAGCCAAGAAATACGAGAATGGTCTTAGAAACTCAAAAAGGTACACTCTGAAGATTGTTCAAATATGAAAGTGGAGCACTTGACTAACCTGCTCACACCGTCCCAAAGTTTCCCTATTTCCAGTGTAGCCCTACGGAAAGTAAGAAAACCATGGCAAGAGATGTAGTATCAGTGTACTCACAAAAGAAGACTTCTAAAATTTTCAGAAGCAGAACATTATTGGATAAGAACCAGAAATAAAAATACCTTAAGCAATTCTGCTTCTTCTTTTGATGGGCAAAACTTAATTAGATTGTCAACTTGATCAACATCTATCACTGACTCATCCAATGCAAGAACAGAACTCTGTAACCCAAGATTTATTCAGATCAGAAATTACGGTATGAACAGCTCTAGCATAACAAGACTCATCCAATGCAAGAATAGAACTCTGAAACCAAGATTTATTCAGATAAGAAAATACGGTATGAACAGCTCTCGCATAACAAGATGAGGCCAAATTATATTTTGCATTTCATGAGCAGTGGAATTTAAGATAAAGACAAAAACTTGCCAAGAAATATCTTGCAAGAAAAAACATTTGTGCTTACCATCAAATCAGGCAAAGGTATTTTAACTTTGGAAAGCATAATCTCACAGTTGTATGCTCGTCTGAGCTCAATCTGCAAAACTAATAGACAAAGTTAGAGGACGAAAACAGAGAAACTGCCAATGGATCTTAATTTCATGTCATTAATCTTCGGAAATTAAAAGATTTACGAAGTTCGAGAACAGTAGAATACTCATTGCAATCAATTACCAGCTGCACTTTCTCAACTTTAGGTCGGGCACGTCGACCTGATTTCCCACCTGTACTTTCATTGTCAGAGCTAAGATTCACTGCTGAGAAGAGTTTCTCAAGCTCAGAGATATCAAACTCTGGAGCACTGAAAAATAAAAACAAAATTCAATTAGAAGATGTCGGAGTTAGCATAATAAAGAAAATCACAAACTTATATAGAAGATGAAACGAAGATATAATCATACGTTACAGCTTCATCAGGTTTCTGCGCGTCAGCCCATAAACTTCCCTGTACTGCTCTAGTAAGCTTTAACCAATGATATGGTTTCAAGTTGGCCTTCCTCGTTTGACCCTGACCTCTAAGATTCTGTAAAATCCCACGCCCCTTTAAACCCAATGGTGGTCCAGGGACAGGAGGAATGTTTCCATTACAACCCCCATTATGAGAACGAGACAAAGGTGCAGGGGCTGGTGGAGGAGGAACAGGAGGAGATTTCACCACCAAAGAATATGTTGGGACTCCTGGTCGAGAATTAGAATGCAAAGGTGGCGGCGGTGGTGGTGGAGGATTAGTTGTAGCTAACACTTTCTTTGGAGGTAAAGGTGGTGGTAAAGGAAAAGATGAACGTGCAGAACGCTGAGCTTGTGGTTGAGGTGGAGGCGGAGGTGGAGGTGGAGGAGGCCCTTGATTTGCTATGGAACTGCTGATGGAACTTGGTGAAGGAATGGAGCTAGAGGATATGGGAGGTGGTGGTGGGGGTGGAGGCGGACGAGACAAAATACCAAGTGGCTTCAGCAATGGCAATGATGGTGACATCACTGCTGCTTCTGCTGAAGGAGGGCCATTTGAACGAACAGGTGTGGGCGACTCTGAAACTTTTGGAGAAGCTTCTTCTTTGGCTAGTGATGGTGTCAGCTGATGCAATGTTGGTCGAAACGAAATTGAAGGTGAGACTGGTGATGATGAAGTAGTCTTTTCACCTTTACAAGTACCATGATCGTGTAGTATTGAAGTGATCCCAAGCGTAGAAGGGGAGCTGTGGAATCTGGATACTGAAGCAGGTGATCCTTGTGTAGGACTATGGTTTGGAAGTGGTGATACTGGACTTTGGACCACTCGAGGTGAAATTATCTTCGAGTGAACATTTCTTTGGACTGAAACACGAAGTCCATGCGATTCATCAACCTTCTTAAGGATAGAATTCGGATCTGCATATGATTTATGACCGGACACTGTATCTTTCTCTTTCCATTCAGGAGAGAATGTATCAGGACTTACAGCAATATTTTCCGTAATCATCAACTTGGTTTTCTCCTTAACTTTCTCAAGTGCCGATTCCAATAGGCTACGTGAATCAGGACTTCGAGGAGAACCTGAATCCAAGCTTTCTTGAAGGATATTTGCTGCTGTTATTTGGTTGAAAACTGTCACAGCAACATCAGAATTTGGATCCAACCATTCAGCTTCACTAAAAATCTCTTGAACCTTAGCAAATGCTTCCATAGGTAGAACATCTTTTTCATCCATATGCGGCATATCAAAAGAGGCAAGATTATTACCAGCATCCATCTCCGAAAATATAACCTGCGCAAGCATACAGAATGTTACTCCTTTCTTGACTTGGAAAAATAATTAGCTACGTATAACATAAAAATGCTTCTAACAGATATGCCAGGCTCAAAACTGAACTAAAAAAACTGAACTAGTTAAAATTGATTTAACAGCTTTGAAAATTGTTGAAACCTTTAATGAAACAACATGTTTAGCCTGAATAAATGAATGAAAATTAGAAAATTGTTACCACCTTTAATGAAACAACATGTTTAGCCTGAATAAATGAATGAAAATTCTTGACTCAGAAAGATGTATTACACAAAGTACTTCTATCAAAAGACTAGTCTCATACTGAGCTCTCAACAACTTGCCATTTCAAGGTTGAACGACAGGCGACTCATTTAATGGGGAAACCAAAAAAATCATATAGTTAATAAAGTAAGATAAATAGTCACCTCAGCTCTGAAATCCTTGGGAAACCGATCCGTTGTGTTCCACAGTACATCAATATCATCACGGTTAAGTATTAGAATGTTTGATCTAAGAAATGATGTATTGAACACAACGCGAAACATCATCTCTTCCCTCTCATGATCACTATCTAGAGTAATGCACTCAAGCACGACATCACCGAGAATATGGCAATGGATGTCAATCTTTACCAGCTCACAATCTGCCTGAAACAGAAGACAGAAAGTTAGTACACAACAAAATGATACTAGGCAGAAACTGAATGAATGAACAAATGGATTAAAAAGCTCTCAGTATCACCTGCTTATATTGCCGAACAGCTTTGCTTCTCTTGGGCATTGAAAACAGAACTTTTGAACTCCGATCAGATGCCAAAAAAGGATCTTGACCATATATTCTGAATATGGGTCGGCAACCACCTTCACCATCAAAATCAGGAATCAATCTAAGATTGACACAGTCTAATGTAAGGGCACGATCTAGCGGTGGCCACTGTGACCCAACATCCCTACTCGAAATATACTGAAGAAACCTCAATTGTGAAGGCAGCGGATTAAGTGGAGACATTAGCTGTAATAACTCACGAGGAGCCTGCTTATATATCATCTCTAGTGTTTTCTGTTCCCCACTAAACTGTTTGCGATATAACAAGAGTGAAGCTAGCATAAAAGCTAAAGTCGGCCAACCACCAAGCTCACAGTGCGACAATAAGATATTCTGTTGACTTAACAACAACCAACTTTCAGCTGATTTAAGAAAGTGATGGACCGTTTCCATTGTAAGCAAAGGGCAACCTTCATAATAGCGAGGATAGTCCATGATGGTCATGTCATACTCAGTGAGTACACTCTCCATCCGGCTTCTGCTATCTCCATCCCAGAAATTAAACACCATGAATGATGCACCGGGAAACTGTTCTCGTAGCTGACTCATTATGCGGCCCACATAGACTCTATAATCTTCATTTTCCAACATATCCGTGGTTAAGCAGCAATCAAAGACTGTAAATTTAGACATCAAAGATCAGCGAACTTATACAACAATCTTTTTCTTCCTGTCACCAACTTATAGAAAGCAGTCTTCTTAATGTTTGTCACTTAACAAAGCATTACAACCATAAATACTCAATATTTTCAGAGCTACTCAATGTCATGGTGAAGGCAAGCAAAAGATTTGAGAAACCATGCAACCCAGTGAACATACAAAAGAATCCTGGAAATTCTTTGAGAAGTAGACAACATAAGCTATCAAATGCTATATCAGTACAAACAATTAGCTTGAGCCTGAGCTTATGGATAATTAACTTAACAGTACTCATGAGCTAGAGCTAAACCTAAACCATCAAGAATCAAATGTCTCCAGCTAACAAATGTTAGATTCAGCTCAATCAACAAACCTGGCAAGAACTAGAAACGAAAACAGAACACTACACTACAAAATTATGCAGGCATCATAACTTGGAAAAAATCTGATCTTTTAAGACCTAAAAACTCAAACTTTCAAAAAACTAATTAGCCTAAGCCTGAGCTTATGGATAAATATCTTAACAGTACTCATGAGCTAAACCTAAACCATCAAGAATCAAACATCTCAAACTAACAAATGTTGGATTCAGTTCAATCAACAAGCCTGGCAAGAACTAAAAACGAAAACAGGACACTAAACTATCAACTTAGGCAGGTATAACCGAAAAAGATCTGATCTTTAAAGACCTAAAGACTCAAACTTTCTAAACGCTTAGTACTCCAAAGGCCAAAGAAGAGCAAGAAGAAAGCAAACACAAAACCCTATCAACTTAGGCAATTATAACCGGAAAAAATCTGATCTTTAAAGACCTAAAGACTCAAACTTTCTAAAAACTAAATAATCCAAAGGCCAAAGAAGAGCAAGAACAAGAAAGCACACACAAAACCCAACAGTTAAAAAGAACATACCGTAAACCCTCTCAGAGATCTCAACCAAACCTTCAGGAGGCTTTCTATGAAAGAACTTTCTAAACAACGCCATTGAGGTCTCTTTCTTTAAATGACCACAAAAATCCCTAGAAATAATTAATCACCACACTACCAAACCAAATGCGACCCACACATTTGCAAGATTATGGAGAAAAAAAGGTTGAAAAACAATAAACCCAAAAGACCAGAAAACAAAAAACGAGGAAAATGTCAGGAAGAAAAGAAGGAAGCGTGAGATAATCTCATTGCTGGGTCTTTAAGGAACAATGCGGTATGGGTTTTGTGTGTTGTGTTCTCTTGTAGTTTGGTGGTTTGTCTTGACATACACACTTTCAATTTCTTCTGTTTTGGAATTGGAAACTTAGCTTTCAATCAAAACAGAGATGCTTTTGATAGCTCTGCACATGCGAAAGAAAGATGATATGATGTAGAAAGAGAGAAAGAGTTAGGTTATCATGTCAAAAGAGAAACTAGGGTTTGTTTGACCAAAGAAGAAGAAGAAGATGAAAGCTATGGCGGATTTGAGACAGAGATTGAGGATTTGTCGGATTTCAGATAGAAGGGAGAGAAAAAGAAAAAAAGAGGAGGACCCAAAAGATCTATTACTTTGTTTAGGACGATGACACTAAACTATGAGATACATGTCTTCCAATATTTCATGTCTTTTTTTATGAGTTTGTATAAGATTTTCTTTTTTAATTATTTGCTTTCCTACTAAACATGGAGATACAATTAATTAATTCAGCTTTTTGCAAATGAACTCATTTTAATATCACGCATAAAAATCTTTGAATAAGTGTACACACACTAAATAAAAAGATACCATAGTTTGTTTACTAGTGCCAATTAATATTATACAAAAAAAAGTGTATATAAATTTTTCTATTATGGTTTTGACCAAATCTTTTGTATAAATACGAGACTCATATGAAGTCCCACCCACATAGCAAGCTATTGAAAATTTGAAACCTCAACTCTTAACCGATTGAAACCATTGATTCGAGCCTTAAGATGATCTTTCGTCGTGGCCGCAAAGCTGTGATTTTTGAACCTGCCGGGTTTAATGTTACCGTTATCTTGTCTCCAACGATCAGCATGATCCGAGCCTTAAGAGTTAAGATGATTCTTCGTCGTGGCCGCAAAACTGTGATTTTTGAGCCCGCCAGATTTAATGTTTCCGTTATCTTGCCTCCGGCGATCCGATTTTTCAATATTTCACCGACAGTTTTCGTTTTCCTTTGTTTTGGATCTCTTTTGAGTAAGGCTAGGTCCAGCCCATTTGAGTTGTTTCGATATTTTAATAAATATAATTAAATATACATATAATATATATTTTTATAGTATAATTTTCTAGAGTAAAACGTCTTTAAAATAAAACTTATGGGTTTTTATATAAAAATAAAAAACCTAAACATTAGAATAAAACAAAAATCGTCGTTTTAGTTTCGATATAAGACCTCTGCTACATATATGTGATTATGTAAGTTAATTTAAACTTTTCACAAATAGAAATCATAGTTTTTGAGATTAATTGTTCGTTTTGCTTTTCAATTTACCAATTCTTTTTAAATCTTTGATAAAGTAGTAAAACAGAGAGCTACGACTTCGATGCTTTGCGTAGAGCACCCAAAAAGAGCTACAAATTCAATGTCTCGCAAGCTTATGCCTTGTTCAGTTGTTCTTATAGAGAATAGAGTATAACTATTGTTAAAAAGTCTGAAAACATATGGCTTTGGGCCAAAACTCTATTGGGCCGAGAATGATCCGAAGTATATGTATATGTGTTGTCGGATACGTATCCTCCAACAGAGCCCAATACCCACCCAATACTACAAGAAACACTCATAGCTTTACTGAGACTGACACATACACACAACACAACACATGTCAGTATCCATAATTATACATGTTTCAAAAACTTTCTCTAACGGTTACTTCACTCACACAGTCACACACATCTTTTCCCAACGGCTACAGTAACAACATTTTACCATTTCAAAATAAAATCTTTCCTTTCCCGAAAAAAGAAAAAAAGTAAATAACCTAACGGCTAGTTTTTTAATCTTCACCATTATAAAACCTTCACAAGAACCTCCTCAAACCTCAACAATCTCCAAAACCAAACCAAAACACTAAAATCCAAACCAAAAACAAGTCTCTGTTTCCATCTTCAATCTATGGCTTCTTCTTCTTCTTCGCTTCTTGTGGCTATCTTCTCCTTCATCTTCTTATGCACTCTCGCCGCTGCAAATGAAGTCACCGTCGGTGGAAAATCCGGCGACTGGAAGATCCCTCCTTCATCTTCTTACTCATTCACCGAATGGGCTCAAAAAGCTCGCTTCAAAGTCGGAGACTTTATTGGTATAATTACTTAAATACTCTGTTTTTAACCAAGATGCTCTGTTTTTAACCAAGGTGCTCTGTTTTTAACGTAACCAAATGTTTTTTTCTTCAGTTTTCCGGTACGAATCTGGTAAAGACTCGGTTTTGGAAGTAACCAAAGAAGCGTACAACAGCTGCAACACTACGAACCCTTTGGCTAACTACACTGACGGAGAAACCAAGGTGAAATTGGACAGATCTGGTCCTTTCTACTTCATTAGTGGAGCTAATGGTCACTGTGAGAAAGGTCAGAAGCTGAGCCTTGTTGTGATCAGTCCTCGTCACAGTGCTGTCTCTCCTGCTCCTTCTCCGGTTGAGTTTGAAGATGGTCCAACTTTGGCTCCAGCTCCTACCAGTGGCTCAGCTAGGCTTGGTGGTGGTTATGTTGTGTTGGGTCTTGTTCTTGGTCTATGGGCTTGGTTCTAATTTGGAACCATGTGGTTTGGGGTTTGCTTTTTATAAGATGAGCTTTTGGTTTCAAAAAGCTTTTTCTTTTCTTTTAGTTTCTTTGTTATCATTACATGTTGTGTTAGCTAAGTGATCTTTGTCATTGGCTTATCGGTACTATTTTATTTATAAATTCAATTTATTATTATTCGTCAAGATTGTCAGAAAATTATCAAAAAAAGATTGCCAGAACAAAATCTATTAAAAAAATTTGATGACACGATATTTTAATAGAATAAAATTTTATTACTCAACAGATAAAATCAAGATTGAAAAGTGTGTAAGCATAGTTCGTATAACATTTTCTAATTTGTTTGTGAATTGTGCAAAGGTTTTGTGAATTGAGTTTGTACTCTCAATTTGTTTTTGTTTGTGAATTAAGATTGAGGTTTATGTTTGTTACCGAGTCCATGTGAATTTGAAACTATGACTCTAAAACATCACAAGAAAGCTATACAAAGTCGTTGTTGATTACATGAACCGATGAAACCAAAGGTCTGTGTGACATACCAGAAGCTGGAAAATGTGAGTTAAGAACTGAAATCCCAAGAAACGCCCAGCTTCTTGAATCTAAGCCAACTCAAAAAGATTTACAAATCTTGAACCCAAAGTCAATGATAAAAGAGGCTTTCACAAATATTCCTCTTGGCTCTTTAAGAACATCCTAGCTTGACGAGCTCGGCTCATCCTGGCTTAGTTCTGGTTTGGGTTCTTCTGGTTCAGTCTCGGATGGGTTTGGCTTCTTGAACTGAATCAAGGTGATGGTCATATTATCACAACCTTCACCACTCGCAGTGTCTGGTGCCAAACATCTATCCACGACTTTTTCGCATACCGTGGAAAGTTTCGTTTCCTGAAAGGTTTAACCAATGTCACAGACCAAGACAGTAATAGAGAGAGTAGGAGAAGGAAAGGGAAATAACTTACAGTTTTCAACTGTTCATGAATAAAGTCCACTAGTTCCTGGCTTGACATACAATCCCTGAGGAAGATGAGATGAATTTATATTATCATCAAGCAACTAACTTACATATGTAGAAAATGAAACAATTAGTGACATTTTTTTACCATATTCCATCGCATGCAACAACAAGAAAATCATCATCATCACATAGGTCAATCTGATGAGAGAATACTTATGTCAGCTTAAAACAACAAAATCGAGCGGAAAGTATCAAAATGTTAGATACTTACAGTTTTGACATCTGGATCAGCAGTCACCATTTGCTTATCAGATGAAAGAAACTTATTCTGCTTGAATTCCATGTCACCTGTAAAGAAGAAGAAACGATTCTTCGATTAAGATTACATGTAAAAGCAGAAATCTCTAGGTCATGAAAATGGTAGAGGAAAAAAAAGGTTTACCAATGGCTCTTGTCAGATTCAAGCTTCCATTGATTCGACCAGCGTGAATGAAGCCACCAGCTTTTAATATCCTTTCTTTTTCAATTTCAAGATCAGGCTTGTGATCTTTAGAAAGATTGTAAGCCTGAGCCTTCCTTGATATCACACAACGTGAGTCACCAGCATTTGCAACAAACAGCTTCTTATCTTTAATAAGAGCTACACATGCTGTGCACCCGGAATTTGGTCCGGTGAAATCAGAATGAGGACCCTGGATAAGAACAAAGGCATGGGTGCTCAGAGGTCCCAACTCAAATCATGTACAGAATATGGGAGAAGCCAAGTAAAGCAGGTTTATAAAAATATTTACATCCTCAAGAGGCCAACTATCGGGTTGGTTATTGGTGTCACCGCTTCTTGGTGACCAAATAAATCCTTCTATCATACCGCTAAATTTATTCATCTTGTCACCGAGTACAGCTAACTCTCGCCAACCTCTTTGTCCTTGCATCATGTCATCCATTCTACAATATTCACAATAACAAATTTTAGTGGAACCCTCTTTTGTTGTAATAGTAAATTAATATATAAAGACTGTCAAAGAGAAAATAAAACCTAAAGAATGCTCTTCGAAGAGATGTCTCTACGTCTCCAGATTTATATGCTTCATTACTGATAACCTGCTGGTGTAGATACTTGGCACAGAACTTTGCAACGACTTTACCTAAAACATTTCGTAGATATTACTTTAAGGATGAAACATCGAAAAATGTACCAGAAGTCTATATTACACAGATATAAGCAGGACTTCTAACTCTTGGCCTTAGTCAAAAATCACAAGAATCCTTTGCCTAAGTACTTTAAAAACCTTATGTATTTCTCTTATCTTTAACATCACCAGCTTCCAAGTTCTAGCTGATTTGTAACACCAATTTAAAAAGAAATCTTAAATTAAATTCACCTAAACTAGATTATGATTTAGAAGTATAGACAGTATTTTCTTACCTCCATGCCCATCATACACACCGAAGAACGATGTCTTATCATCCAGATCAAGAATAGCAGCATGCTAGTCAAATGAAATTATTCACAATCAAGAGAGTCAGGTAAACAAATCCAAGATTTCAACTTTAAGATGTTACATACGATCAACAAGGAGATACAAGATTATGTTTTGACTCACCGCATCTTCCATGGTGGCACGCCATCCTTGCATAGACGTTAAACCATATCTGAGCTTATCATTCTCACCATCTTCTGATAACTTATCAGTCTTCGGAGAACTTAAGTATGTACCCATCTCTCTCTGCCAAAACAACAACATCACTCTCGTCTCTACAACCCAAAAGAAAAAAAGCTAACTTGAACAATTAAGAATCTTTACACAATCTTCTAACTCATTGACTTGTACATGATTCAGAGTTGACCTAATCAACTCAGAGACCTACTCAGCAATCAAAATTCAAGAAAGAACCTAGCTTTAACCAATAAGAATCTTACACAATCCAATCTCTTCCTCAATCCTCATAAACTTTGCACGACCAAATTAACTCAATAAAACTTACTCAGCAATCAAAATCAAGAAAAGGAGCTATCTTTGAACCAATCAGAATCTTACACAATCCATTACCTAAGAAACTAATCAACTCAGAACTACTCAACACATCAATACACAAAAAGGGTTTGAGAATCCTTAGACCCAGATGCGAATATTTGACTATTTGGATCCAAACAAAAGATTCAGAAGCTAAAGCAACTTACATCTCCGAGTAGAAACGAACACAATAAAGGAAGAGCCTTTTTGAGATCTTCAAGACCAAGTTCTTGAGTTTATGAGAAGAAAACTCGATCGGGGACGAGAACCAATTACTTGAGATCAGATGTACAATTCAATCCATAAGGACAAAACAAAAAAAAAGATAAGCGAAATAGGAAAAAAAAAATAAAGTTACTTCTTTTTTTCTTGTGTCTGAGATAACAATTAAAAAGGTCTCAACTTTTTCACACCTTTTTCTTGTTAATAACTAAAAAAAAACAGGAGAGATGTGTTATAAAATCTTTACAGCTGTTTAAAGCTTTCTTTGCTCTATCATCACAGCTTCAAGAATGTGACTATTATCATCATAGTAAACAGCAATATTACAGAAGATTTTTCACTAATTAAGGATTTGCACCATGTAAATATTAGTTTTGTCATCTTAATAACTTTTCATATGAACCTGTTTTGTCGTTGGCAATGAAACCTATTTAAATCCAACGTTTTTTTATAATGGAATATTTGTAATATTTTATGTGAATAAAATTTTATCGGATAAAGATTATCGAAAATTTATTATGCGTTTTCCGTATATTCTAATGATTAGGTTAATTTCTACCCAAACATATATAATTTGGCAAAAATAATAGAATTCCATTGAAATTTATTTCAAATATTTATTTAATTATACCTATTTTATATTTATATTTATTTATTACTTACAAGGAATAGAGATTTAGATATTATAAAATAAGGAATTATGCAAAATATTTAGTAAATGGAAAAAATCGTATATTAAGTTATGAAATTTTCAAAAGCACAACTTTTATGATACCACTTTCAAAAATAAACTACTATTTTTTCCCATTTTCAAAATCATCACAAATAAGGATTTTATATATATATATATATATATAAATAATTATTAGGTTTTGCAATAATATATATATATATATACATATATATATATATATATATATATAATATGCCATAAAAATAATTATTAGATTTTGCAACGCATATATTACTATTGTGGAAATAATTTTGAGATTTAAAAAAACTTAAAATATATAGCGTTAATTACATTTTACAAATGATATAACATATATAGTCTTAGGTTAACCATAGCATATCAATATTAATCGTTATCTTCTAGTGTTATTAATTATTCATATTCTTGTAGTGTCGTATTTGTTAAAGGAGTTGTCAAAGTTATTATTTGCTTCACAACAACCTGTATGGTAGTATAGTTCACATTTGCACCGTAATTCATATATGTTTGATTTATTGAAATTCATATATTGCCACATGTAATCATTTTCAATTGATATAGTTTGTATTGTAAATATATAATATAATAACTAGCCAAACTACTTTTGCTCAATTTGATGCAAGAAAACATGTCCTCATATTTCTCATGCATCAACCCTTTAAGAAAATCAAATGTAAAAAACACATCTATTTTCGATAATAGTCGAATGATTGTTAGTGGCAGAGAAAACAACAAACCGCAGTGAATCAAATTTATTTCTATGTACATAGTTTGTAACTGATTTTTTATGAAATGATTTATATTTTCGTCTTTACCAACACAAATTACAATAGAAATATGACAAGAGAAAAAGCAGTCCAAACTTGTTCTCTTCTTAATCAACATCAATTATTTCGTAAACTTAATATAAATTATTTTTTTCTTGATAATTTAAAAATTTAAACCCTTTTGATTTTTTTTTCTCTTACACAGCAACCAAAATCCATATCTATCTAATACGCGTTAAACGGATCATAAAACCTAACATAGAATCATCTACTTGTCTTTTTGGTATCACTTCTTATTTTCACTCTTTGCATTTTGTTGTATAATCTCAATTTTAATCAATTACAAATGAAATCCAATTTCTTGTTATTCTTTCCTAGATCTGATCGCGGGTATAATAATATGTATTGATAATAAAAATATAGAACACTTCAAATTTAGTATTGATATATCAATAAAAAAAAGTTATCAAAGATGCTGCCGATGATTAAGTTTAGTGTTATGTCATTTGGTTTGATTAAAGTATCCAACAATTTTTCTTTTTTTTTTTTCTTTTTTTTTTTTAATTAAAACCCTTTAATGGGCCGGTTTCGGATTACAAAAAACGAACAATGGTTACCCAAGAAGGAAATCGGAAAACTCGCCGGAAAAAGGACAATGGATCGGATCTTGCTGTATAACCGGAGGCAGAGAATCAGGGCACTAGCACCGGCGAATTCGAGGAGCACGGCGTTGCGGCAAGGTCGAGGGGATGAGGTACTCCGATGAGAGAATCCGAAACCCACCATTGAAACCAAACCGCCGACTCACCAACCTGCTACACTCCTCCCGGAATACCCAACTTTCCGACAACCGGTTCCGAGAAGTCAGATCCCAATCCTAGCAATCCGACAACCGGGAATCTATCCCCTCCGACTAAACCAGAAGCCTCGACGTCCTCTGAGAAAACATACCAAACCGGACCGGTAGAAACCACAAACGGCGGATCCGGCAGTTGCTTGGCTCAAACAAACAAACCAGAACCAAAACCCGAAGGGGCCAATAAAGGATCCGAAAAAAACTACCGTGAACCATCGTGTCTGAACAACGAACCCACCGATTCTTCACTGACTTCCGCCGTAGCCACAACAACCAAAGGGACGGTTGAGCCAAGGAGAGTCTCCGATACAACCGCCAGCGTCTTCAACCAGGGTCATGCGCAGCGGAACTCTCCGCCTTCCGATTGGAGCCGCCGCTACGTCAGTGAAAAAGACACCACACCACCGCCTTCGGAGGAAAGAATCGCCCATCACCAAAGCTCATTTATGCAATCACCCACCATCACTAAGCTCTACAAGAAAGAAAGACAGGGGGAGGGAGAAGCCACACGCACCGGCGAATCCGGCGAAGGTGCTTCCCCCTCGAGCAGGTTGACGGCTAGGGTTGAGAAGAGAGAGGAGAGAGCGTTTTTGTTTTTGGGCCTCTCAAACCCCATTATCCAACAATATTTTATGAATGTAATCAACCCAATATGTTTGCAACATATCAACAAAAATTTTGTCATTTTTGTTTATAAATGACATCTTAATTACTTGAACAATATCTTTATCCAAAAATGTGTTACTCGAACAGTAACAAACATTAAAATATAATAAAAATAACATTCGAGATTGATATTGTTTAATTAGTCACTACTTATACTAAAAACCAAATTTGGCTGTCACATCTCATCTAATTGTTTTCGTGGTCCAACATTTCTAATATGAACATAATGGATAGGCATTGCCACGAGTTAGATTAGAACTATTCATTTGAGTACGACGTAGTAGAAACCATTGTCAAATAATTAGGATAAGGGTTAGGGAAAGGAACAAAAATAATAACTGAGGATAAAAATTAAAACATAGTCCAAAATAAATTCCATTTAAATTTTGGGATATGAACAAAAATATCATTAGAACACCAAATATGTGCCTCAAATCGAGCCAAAGTGTTCGAGAATGACCGAGGACATATTTATATATTTTGCACCACTCGAATTTAGATTCATTCTTTTGTTTTGGCTTTAACAATTTCTTTTCTTTTTGTGTGAATTCAAATTTTTGGTTCTAGTTTTAAATAAAAATTAGTAGTTCACAAAATCCAAAAAAAAAAACAAATTTCATGGGGTTTTCCAAAATGTTTAAGTGAGATTGTTTAAAAAAATTAACTATCATTATTTCAATAATTTTTGAACACAAAACAAAATCTAAACATTAAACTGAAAAATGTATAAAAAGTTTTCTTTCAAAAATTATAGGCAAAATTGAAACACTTTAACCATTCAAGATTTTGCAAAATCCAAAAACCACACCAAAAAAACTCAAAAACCATAAACCAGTAACTAAAAAATGCTCATAAGAGTCACTCACGGCCGGAGAAAAACAAGATTTATCCGAAAAAAACTAGACTCTATATAAAGAAAACCAAAAACACCAAAAATACAAAGCAAAATCTTTCAAACCAAAACAGAATATTTCTCCTAATTTACATTTTTTTTATTCAAATCAATTTTTTTTTTAATTATATTTTAAAACTTTGTTCCACGTTTGAATAAATTCTAAATCTTTCTTTGAAATTTTACAGAGAAGCTTCACCCATAAAAAATTTTCTAAAAAAAAAAATTGTAGAATCTCATTGGAAACAAAATTTATGGTTCAAACCATAAGCACTAAATTTTATTTTTATTTTGATTTTTTTTGGGACAAAAATATTATTTTAAATCTATTTTAATATTTTTGATAATGATATAAAATGCTCTCGAGTCTCTCAATTAAGCTATGAGCCTCTGAGTATATCTCTTTAGAGAAGTAACAACAATAACACTCGTCGGAAGCAAAACCTCGTCTGCGGTAACCAAAATGGTTTCCATGGCTACTTCTTCGTCTTCGTACGCACCATTCTCTACAGTCTTCAACAGTTCCTGACCCAATTCATCTTCAACCTTTCTCATCCCTTCCTTGAAATTCTCCACCGGAGTATCCAATTTCGCGAATCTGAGTAATGGGTTTTCTCTAAAATCCCCGATTAATCCTGGGTTTCTCTTCAAGTCTCGTCCTTTTACTGTTCAAGCTAGAGCTGCTGCTGAAAAGACCGTTCATGACTTCACCGTTAAGGTTTTGGTTCCTTCTTACTCAATTAAGGGTTCTCTAAACTTTGTCTGCTCTTTACTAAATTGAGAATCTTTAAATTGTAATGAAGCTGAAGTATTGAATTTGGAAGTGTGTGTACACTTAGGTTGGTAAAAATCTGAAATTTGTGACATAATTGCGTTTTTTTTGGGTGTGCAGGACATTGATGGGAAAGATGTTGCTTTGAACAAATTTAAAGGAAAAGTTATGTTGATAGTCAATGTTGCTTCAAGATGGTAAGCTTCTTCTTTTATCCTTTTGAATTCAGCTTTTTCGATGATTGTATATGTAGAGGTTTGCCTTATCTTAAGATTGTGTTTTTTATGAACACACAGTGGTCTGACATCATCAAATTACTCAGAGCTTTCACATCTTTACGAGAAGTACAAGAGCCAAGGTGAACTCTAATAAGCTCTCTCTCACATTGATCTGTTTTGTTTGTTATTGATTTGTGCGACTCGATGGTCTCTTTTTTTTTTATGGGAAATGTTGCTCTTGGAGTTGATTTTCATGTTTGCATCAACCCTTTCTGATGATTCTTACATGTTCATTATCATTTTGAATCATTGATGGTTACCTTGTTTATAAAAATTTCGTTCTTTGTGTCTGTTTTCATATTCTATCATCCCGTTTTGATGATTCTCTACAGATTCAGTGCATTCTTGACCATGTTGGTGGTTAGTTGCTGACTGAAAATTCCTCACTTTTTTGTTCAGCGGATCGTTCATAGATGTTTATATCATTCTTGGTGTCAATATGGTTCAGCCTTACTGTTGCTATTTCGAGGGATATGTTACTAGTTATACGCATTTTATGGAAATGAATTGTTCTACATTTTTTTTTTGTAAGTGCAAGCAAATTCGATCTGTGTTGAATGGATGATAATCTTAACTCATCCGTTCTTAGTAGCTAACTCGAACTCTTACAGATAGCAGATCCTGTCTTTAATAAATTAGGCGGAAATAGCCAATTTTATGTCTTATTTTCTCAATCAATTTGTGGTAGTTAACGCATAGCAAACGTTTTCTGTTCTTCTTCTTACAGGATTTGAGATTCTAGCTTTTCCCTGCAATCAGTTTGGAGGCCAAGAGCCTGGGTCAAACCCCGAGATCAAACAATTTGCTTGCACTCGGTTTAAAGCAGAGTTCCCTATATTTGATAAGGTACAAGTAATCTAAAGCATACACTCTTCTTTTCTTGTTGCAGATTACACTAACATTTGAACTCGACAGGTTGACGTGAATGGTCCAAGCACAGCGCCGATTTACGACTTCTTGAAATCAAACGCAGGAGGATTCTTAGGTGGTCTCATTAAATGGAACTTTGAGAAGTTCTTGATTGATAAAAAGGGAAAGGTGGTTGAGAGGTATCCTCCCACCACATCCCCTTTCCAAATCGAGGTACGGTTAAGGGACATAGTACTTCCTATTCGGTATTCATAGCAGTGGTTTGTAAGTAACCAAACAATTTCGTTTCGGCTGTTTTGCAGAAGGACATCCAGAAGTTGCTTGCCGCTTAAACACTTTTGCAAGTGAGATTATGAGAGAGCATATAGAGGAGTAATATGCTATGTAATATTATAATCGAAAATAAACTCAAGCCTACATATATAACCCCGTTTAATTGTAAAATTTAAACCTATAATATTTAATCATGTTTAGGTAAAATTATATATTTTGCCATGAACAGTGACAAATTTTCTTTGGACTGACATTTTTTTAATGGGCTTCCCAATAAAGAAAGAAGAAGCTTTCCAAGCTCTCCAAACTTTTCAGATTTGAAATACATCACAAATAATTTTGAAATTTTGAGATTGTCAATCCATTTTTTATGCATCTCCTATACACCACCAGAACTGCTTCTCTAAAGATTGTGTGCTGCATTTTCGATGTACCAGATCTAGTGGCTTTTGTCTTGTCAACTTTTAGTTAAAGATTCTTTGAAGTATCTTTGGATTTTGAATACAAATTCTTAATGTGAATCTATAAACGCATGAATCACACTGAAAGTGAATTCGTCAAAGAATACAAACACAAGTACACACAGTCACACATTTCTGATGGACCATATCTGGTGGATTAGATCCGGTAAACCAGTTCCAGTGGACCAGTTCTAAAAGACCAAACTTGTCCATTTTTATTAACTAATTATGTACATCATGCAGATTTACTGAAGCCATAAGTGATCAACCAGATGATGAAACAAGTGATGCGTCTATGGAAGATGTCATCCATGATCTAACCAGGTTTACACTATGGAGCACATATTTTTCAATAGATGTACTAGATTCGGTGAACCAATTTCGATGGAGTATATATGGTAGACCAAATCTCTCATTTTTACTATGGTTTTGTCCATCGTTTTTCTTGAACCCAACTCCAGCACTAAATACCTAAGTGAAAATGACACTTCCAGTTCTTTTAGTTAAATAAGTGGCATAACATATAATAATTCTTTTAGTTAATACTTAATAGTATACAATTTTGTTTTCATAATCTATTTTGTTTTTATGATTTAGTTTTGAATTATTTTTAGAACAGTATGACGTGACATATTATCCTGGTGATGAACCTAAATATTTTTCTATATATATTATTCAATAAAGAACCAAAAAGTGAAAACATTATTTATTGTTAATTATAAAAGTTTATATATATGAAATTTCACAATAAGACAGACTCGATCTCACACATCCAAAGCCAAAAAATCAAAATATTCCAGTTTTACTGTCGACCTCAAAACATACTGGTTCATTATGCGATATCAAAAATAATTTGCAGTGTAACTCTCAATTTAACAATAGAGCTTTTCATTATTTGTAAAAATTCTTTAGTATTTCATTTGATCCACCATGAGTAGTAAAATTCTTTAGTATTTCATTATTTGTAAAAATGAGAATCTCTAACAAAAGGTTGAGTTAATTGCTTTAGTATTTCATTTGATCATAAGTGTGATTTGAACATAATTATGGGATGCATTGTAAAGACCAGAAAAAAGTAAAGGATTTTCAAAACGAATTTTGCATTTTTTAGTATAACAATACTGTACGATGAAAAATTAACTAAAAGTAAAGTTTTTAGTTAAACCATGATAGGAAACAACGAGGAAAACTTATGTGGTCTAGTAAAATTTTATATTTGATTTATTTCTAACTCTTTTATAGGAATACTTGTGGACAATATATTTTTCTATTTATAGAGATATATAATCTTTAAATACATCAAGTAGATGACTAATCATAAGCATTCCATCCAAAAAAAAATCAGAAACTAAAAGCAAAAATGGGTAAAAGGGTAAACATCGCTGGTTTCATCACTTGCATGATGATTTTCTTATTATTAACAGGTTATATACATTATGAAACATGAATCTCTTTGAAATCTTTTTTTTTCTTATTTGTGTTTGAATTACTAGCAAATATTTATTTAATTATTTTTATTTGAATCATATCTTTAAGCATAGTTCAAAAAAAGAATCATTAGCTTATGTAAAAACTAGAAGAAAAATAAAATTTTCCTTTTAGATCGGGTTTTTTTGTTAGGCATTGTCTTTTCAAAAATTATATTATAATTTTTTTTTTTCAAATGGTTTAATTTTGTTGAAAAAATTGAAAACACAATAATGTGATGGGATTTCAAGGGCTGATGAGAAAATTTTCCACTAAAACTATCACATCAAGCCAACAAGAAAAAAAACCGGATCATAGTTTTCGTATGAAAATAGCTCATAACCCCGATGACCACCGTATAATCGTTTATAAAAGATTGAAGGGTGAGAGTGTGTACTAAATAAATCGTAAATATATTAATGTTGATCTTGAGTGAATAATCTTTATATTTACCATGTTGTGTTGGAAAAAATAATATGATTTGGTTAGTAATCTAGAAAGTATTTTACATTAGTCCTCATTATCATAAAAAGTAAGAAAAAACCAAATTTATGAGGTATGAAAATTCTCACATGTTTGTTTGTTTTAGAAATAATATTTATATACGGGTTGTATGACGGAATGTGTGAGGAGTTGTATGACTGACAAATTTGAATCTTATACTTCTTCGTGATTATTATTTTTTAACAATAACAATATAAAACATGTAAGAATTTTCTTTTGTGCTTAATAATATCTATAGTTGAAACAAAATATCATTTTTTTTAATTAAAGAAATTTTCAAGTCTTCTTAACTCTCACATATTCATTATTATTTTAGCAGAAGGAAATATCTCGGCTAAGTCGAAGCCTGAACCAAAAAAATGTATGAAGGTTCGCACGTGATACTTGTAAAAAAGGTAAAGGTGCCGCCGGTCCTGCAGCATGCAAAGAATCTTGCACAGCTCGACCAGCTTTTAAAGATGGTGTATGTGAATTATATAATGGTGCTAATGGCAAAGTATATATTGGTTGCTTTTGTGTATATTGCCCATGAGCAATTACAACAATTTGTCGTCTACGTATTAAAGATGTTAACTATAAACATGGACAATGAAGTCGTCAATCATCGGCATGGAAAATGAAGTGTTGTCACTCGTGAATTTAATATAGTGGAAAGAAATTGGTGATCGTAAAATCTTCTATGCAATATAATAGATGATTAAAAAAAAAACATAAAGATAAATTTCCTAAACTATAATGTTTAGAGTTTTCTTCATTTTTATGATTTTCATAATCTTGATCAATTACATCGACCCTTTATGTTATGGTTTTAAGCAATATGTTATTCAGCAAAACTATATATATACTATTAAAGCTGTAATAACTATTATAAAATAACCAAAGTTTTAAATCGAAATAAAATATACCTTAATCGGATACTTACATTTTTGGATCTTCATCGGATACTTACATTTTCGGATAAGTGTAATTTGGTGACATATGTTACCAAATTAATTTATTTAAACCTATCCGCAAACCAGAGTCTGACAAACATTACATTACCTATGTTGCATGGAAATGGAAACAGATACACGGAAGCAAAACGTTTTGGAAACGGGAAAAACTTTCTTTACGAAAAACGGATATGAACACGTTTTTTGAAACATATATATCACATTTTAAAAATAAAATTATATAAAAACATCAAAACTTTATTAAAGAAAAATGTTTGAAACAATATGTAAATCTAAAAGATAAATATTAAATATTTTACCCAAAAGATTAAGACTAAAATACCCAAACTCATAAATTTAGATTTGTATATATCATATAATTTTATATATGTATATTTTAAATGAAGTTAATTAGGTTCTTAAGGTACAAAAGGAAGCACTCTAAATATCAAAATAAACTTATATTCAAAATATTCATTTGTTAAATTTTAAAATTTGAAATTTGAAAATTTATCGCGTTTCTTAAACTAAAGTGTGAGTTTTTATAGTGTTTCAAAAATAAAAGTATTTAAGAATCACGGTTTCTTAATATTTTCATGTTTCCTAGAATTTCTATATTGAAAATGTTTCAAAAACGAGAAACAGACATCGAAAAGAGTTTCCATGCAACCTAAAACTAAGAAAAATTTGAAGAACAATTAACTAAAGTTGAATCAGCCCATGTAGGAAACAGCGGACAGAAATTTACGTGGTCTAGTAATACTTCTAAATTTATTTCCAACTATTTTAAAGGAATAGTTATGGACTACTTCTTTTCCTATTTATAGAAAAATTCATATTTAAATACAACAAGTAGAGATGATTGAATCATATGCATTCCATCAAAAAGAAAACAAAAACAACAAATCTGAAAAGTAAAAATGAGAAAAAGTGTAGATATCTTTAGTTTCATCACATGTATCATGATTTTCTTGTTGTTAACAGTATAAACATTATGATACATTTCAAGTTTTGTTTTTTTTTTTTTGTGTTTCAATTACCGGCTATTGTTTATTATTTTTTCTTTTCTAAATCACATAGGAAAAAAAAAACCTTTCTAGTTTTGGAACTTATATTTGCAAGTGTTTATCATAAAAATTATTAGTAAAATTATCATGATCCCATTACATTTAATTAAATACCATTATTCTCATTAGATTAAGGATGAACCACATTTATGAAGCAAGAAAATTATGACATGTTAGATCTAATTGACCAAAACACAATTGATTTAGTGCCTATTATATAATATACAGTAGTTTACTTCTTTTTTTTCCTTAGTAAGATCTAATTAAACAAAGATATCATTTATTAATTATAGGGATTTTAAATGCTTCTTACATATTGATCAATGTTAAATACAAAATTTTGACATGTTTATAATTTTATCAGGAGTATCAAAAGGAGAGGCTCCGCTGAAGCCAAAGCCTGTACCTACACCGAGCTGTCGTAGTTCTACTAAGCAACGAGCAGCTTTCGCATCTGGACTTTGTAATAAACCTAAAAATGGTTTAATAGAATGCAAGAAATCTTGCAAGGCTCATCATTATACTGACGGCGTATGTGAATTGTATAATGACATCTATGGGGTTTATATTGGTTGTTATTGTATACAATGCTGATGAGGGGATCATACCATAGAAACACATTACGGTTAACTCGTCGCCTTCAATAAATGTTTAAAATATATATGTTTCAAAAGATCATATTAGTGTATTTGTAATTTTTAATTTTTGATATAATATATTTATAAACTATTTATACATGTTCCAAATTAAAATATTTTAAAAGTTTATTGCAGCATATAAAACTATACATTTTATATAAATTCTGACCTTTACTTTTTAAAAAACTTTGTTGAATATATTTTTGCATAAAATAAATATATTACTCAAGTTTGAATATTTGACCCGGTATATTTTATTTATAAGTTGAATATTTTATATTCTTTGTTAAAAATTCAAATTTTGGCGTATGCGGAAAAACATTTAAATTTTTATTATTATACGAATGATATAATGAGTTATTTGATATATAAGAATATATTTTTTTTTGCTTAGTAAGCTAGATTGTAACTAAAACAAAAAATAACATTTTTCTAATTAAAGTGATTTTGAAGGCTTCTTAATTCTCACATATTCATTACTGTTTTAGCAGGAATATTACAAGGACAAATTTTGAAGCGTGGACCAAAAAAAATGTATGAAGGATTGAGCTTCTTTCGCAAATGGCATTTGTCCTGCTGAACGGAATGCTAAAGACGGCGTTAATGGCAAAGTATATATTGAGTCATTCGTCGAGATTAAAGATGTTAACTATGAAGATGGAAAATGAGTGAATTAGTGAAGGTGTCAATCATCAGCATAGAAAATGAAATGTTGTCAGTTGTGAATTTAATATGGTCGAAAGAAATTGTCTATGATAAAACCGTTTATGTAATTTTCAATATATTGATACGTTAGGAAAAAAAATTTCCTAAACTATAACTTTTAGATTGTTCGCGATTTTTATGATTTTCATAATTTTAATCAATTATCTCGATCTTTTATGTTATGGGTGATTTATGGTTCTCCATATGCTACTAAATAATATATTATTGAATCAACTATATATAAAAAAGAACCAAAAATGTAAAAATTATTAAATTCTTTTTTTTTTAAGAAATTATTATATTGTTAATTGGGAAAATGTCATTTAATTCATGAACTTTCAAAATTAGGCCATTTAAAACATGAAATTTCTATGTGGCTATTCAAAACATGAAATTTTCGTTGACATACTTTTTAAAACATCATTTTTCGTTGACTAAGCCAAAATGAACATTATATCCTCAACTCCGTTAATAGAGCAGTTAGCCATCGTTAATCCATTTTTTTAGTGAGAAACAACGTCGTTTAAGGCTAAAACGAAACTTTCCATAATCCAAAAATCAAATACCTAATTTCTCATTTGGGGATTTCGTTTTAGCCTCAAACGACCTCATTTCTTATTAATAGAGATGGATTAATGATGACTAACTGTTTGTTAGTCGTTTTGTTAACGGATTTGAAGATATGATATTCATTTTGGCTTGGTCAATGAAAAATGATGTTTAAAAATTAATTCCACAAAAGTTTATGTTTTAAATAGCTACAAAAAGTTCATAATTTAAATGGTCTAAATTTGAAAGCTCGAGAATTAAATGACATTTTTCTCATTGTTAATTTATAAAAGTTCTTATATATAAAAAAAAAATTCCTAAACTATAACGTTTAGATTGTTCTCGATTTTATGATTTTCATAAGCTTAATTAATCTTCTGGACCCTTTATGTTATAGTTGATTTATGTTTCTCCATCTGCTAATGAATAATATATTATTTAATAAATCTATATATATATATATATAATAAAGAACCAAAAAATGTAAAAATTATTATATTGTTAATTATAAAAGTTCTTATATATATATATATATATATATATGCAATTTTACAATGAGACTGTCTCGATCACGCACATCAAAAAGCCAAAATAAAATCAAAATATTACGACAGCTCATGAAGTATGAATTATTCAGTTAACATTATCATTAGTGGAAACATCGTCTTCTTCTTCATCATCACCTTGCCAAGACCATACAATATCTTTAAGAGCTGGCCTGACGTCATCCTCACAGAAGAGGTAGTACTCCAAAGTGTCCCCAGAGGATTTGCAAAACTCGACCACAGAGACTTCAGGAGCAACTTCGAAAACTTCAGCCGTCACGGAGAGCCTCCCTTTGCGTCCTTCAGTTCTCCTTTGTAGCTTCATCTTGCAGTCTTTAACATGTTTCACTCTCATGTTCATCTCACGAGCCGCCTTCTCCAGCCTCTCCTTCACAGATATCGCGGGGAGCTTCGATGTGAACATCCGCTTTGGCTTTCGTTTTATCTCGAATAAGTTGGAGAGGTCGAACCCTGAAGACATTGATGTAATGAATTGGAAAGCGTTGAAAGATCTTGGAGAGACTCCGTCGTCTTCTTTATTATCTTTGTACTTATCTTTCTTGTTTTTCTTTGATGGTGGCTCTGGTGGGGATGGGATAGTCTCGTCGATCGAAAAGGCTACTGGTGGAGTAAAGTTCTTGCGGAACCATGGAATCATTTTGATCTCTGACATTGTAATGCGTTGTTCGGGATCAGGAACAAGCAATCTTGAGATTAGTTCCTTTGATTGTGACGAGAACCAAGGTGGGAACTCGCATTCGGCTTTGAAGATCTTCCTGTGTTATTATAGATTGTGCGAAATAGTAAAAAAATTATCATATCATATTATATTTAATTAATCTATATAATTATTTTTGAAATATAATTTAAAGAGTAGCTTTTGTTTTGTAAATATTTACTTGAAATGTTACTGAATTAGAGAAGAACTTATTATACATGTATTAAGGATAAATATGAAATAGGAAAAATATTTGTATATCTATATTAAATTTTGTATAGAAACATTTTCCGCGATCTTAAATCCTGGTTAATATATGTAAATTATTTTTCGACCAAAATTTTGAAATACTCAAAGAAATAATGCAAATACTATGTCTCTTTTTTTTGTATGTAAACTTTTAAAATAGTATAGATTTCTTAGACCAAAATTTTGTATCTATTGAAATTAAGTTAAATTATCATTTTCAAATAATTTATCCAACCAAATAATATAATTGTTACTAACTGATATAATTTCAAGAACTTCCAAAAAGTTTGGATTACTCAACCAAGTGATTCGAATACTCTTTGTGATCAAACTTTTTAATAGTATATCTCATACCAAATCTCTTTGTATCTATTGAAATTAAGTTAACTTGTCGCATTCAAATAATTTCATCTAACCAAAAACAATAATTGTTATTTTAATTTGAGAAGAATCGAGAGATCCAACTCACAATGGACAGCTTTGGTTTTTAGTTATAATCTTCCCTTTTTAAATGAATAAAAAAATTAGAACCAAAGAGAAAATGAATAAAAATTTAAACGGTTTGAATTGGTTAACCCAAAACCCGGTCAAGTCAAATACTTACGTGTACAATGTCATGACGTTTTCGTCAATAAACGGCAAGAAACCAGCAAGGAGTGCATACAAAACAATCCCGCACGACCAAATATCCGCCGTAGCTCCGTCGTATCCTTTATTCCGTAAAACCTCCGGCGCCACGTAAGCCGGCGTCCCGCACCGCGTATGCAAAAGATCTTCGCTGCTGCCACGTCGACCACCTAGCCCTTCAGGCATCATCAAAGCCGAAAGTCCGAAATCCGACACCTTGAGATCGCCTTCTCCGTCAAGCAAGAGGTTCTCGGGTTTGATATCGCGGTGGAAAACACCGCGGCTGTGGCAAAAATCCACCGCGGATATAAGTTGCTGGAAATATTTTCTTGCTAGATCCTCCGGGAGCTTCCCGTCTCTATCGATCATCTCGAAAAGCTCTCCGCCGTTGACGTACTCCATGACGAAGAAGATCTTTTTCTTTGTAGCCATCACTTCGCGGAGCTCGACGACGTTTGGGTGACGGAGGAGACGCATGACGGAGATCTCACGTTCGATTTGCTCCATCATGCCACGACGTTTGAATGCATGGTCTTTTTTGATGATTTTGATTGCCACGTAATCGCCGGTGGAGGTCTCTGTTCCGCGATAGACTTTGGCGAAGTTACCGGTGCCGAGAAGTCTTCCGATCACGTATTTGTCGAACAAGACAGTACGGTTTGATTCTTCCATTGTCTTTGAACTTTTGTCTTTACTAGTTTACAAGTATATGTGAGAATAAGTATGTGTGATTGGTTATATTTATAATGTTATCTACTTTGTTTGATATGCGATGACTAAGTGAACTGTGAAGAAATGTTCTGTCCTTATCTAAATGAAGTGACAATGTGCATAAGATCTGGCAACACAAATAAAATATGACCAAATCCAAAAGAGTTGAGATGAAATTAAATTCGACACTTGAGTTTAACTGGCTAGTGCTTATAATATATGAAAAAGGTTCAAGAATATGATAAAAATATATATTAACATATGCTTTGAAAAGAAATACAAGAGAGTGAACGAAAGATGCAAAGATAAGTAAGAGAAAGAAACCAACAAAAGAAGAGTTTAGTAAATGATATACCAAAATTTTAAATTAAATGCCTCTTCTCATACTAAATGAAAATTTAAGCTCGTAAAATCTGTTTATAACACTCTAAAAAAAGGTTAATATGAAAAATCTATTTTCTAAGTATGTTTAAAAAGTCCTTTTTATTTAGTTAAAATTACTGTTGTAAAATATGTTGTACAGTAGACGTACCATAGAGCACTTATCGAATATATACACAGTCGTTTATGTGGAGACTATACGGAGGATATTTTTATAAAATAATTTAAATATTATAAAAAAAAAAAACTTAAGTATAATCATGATGACTACTATATGAATATCAAAATATTAAAAAAAATTCACTTACATAAATATTTTAAAATTTTAAGTAGTTATCAAGCATAAAAAATTCTTAGAAAAGAATATAAAATTGTTTTAAGTCAATATTTTAACAAAACTAGTATTTTGTTAAAACTTTCAGGCCATGCCATGGAAAAAGCAAAGAGCCTTATAGCATAGTTTTCGTTGGCTTATACATCTTGTAAACAATTTTCAGCGATCTGAGTAAAAACTAATATAATAACTATTGTCTAAGCGAGCGGAGAATAATCTACAATTGATTTGTGAGTTCCAAACTATTTGTAGCCAAGAAAGAGTTTGGATTAATTATGATATCTTTTTTTTTTTTTTGGAAATTGTAAGGTTTAGCATTTTATTTGGCTATCTTATTCTTCAATTGGAGATGTGCATATCATATCACCTCCTGTTTCAAAAAATGCAGATTAATTTTATGAAATCAAAAATAATACCCAATATAATCTTTATATATATATATATATATCTTCTAAACATTTTTACGGTCACATATATTATATTTTAAAAATTTTAATTGTGGATTTGGACTCCTCGGAGTTTTGATTTGATATCATATTTATCAACATTTTACAAATTTGACAGTAATAGCATCATATTATATTACATATAAATTTTTATTTTGTATGATTGACCTGCTTTTTTAAAGAGTTGGAAGACAAAGTTACAAAAAAATGACGATTCAAAAGAGTTTTCTGCGCAAAACTCTATTATAAAATAAAAATTAGTAAGATTTTAGCATTATGAATTAATTAGTAAGATTTAGCATTATGAATTATGATAGTAACAAAAAATATTTTAAAAAAAAACTGGAATAAATAAACAGAGTTAGATCCCATTATTAATTTGTGGACAACGTTGAATCGACGTGGAATGACACCGTTAATGGTACGCATGTTTTGAAGTGGATACGCATTAATTCTAAAATAGTAACTTGTCCCTATAAAATTTCAACGAACTGTCTTTTTTTGGTAAGGCAAGATGTGACCTTTTCTACTTGACCCTTTTTTTCTTAATAATGTACTTTTCTTAGAAGATTATGAAGTTTTCTTCATTTCTCGATATTTCGAAATGCTTTCGACTTTTTTCCTACTTTGGACTAGTTCTGTCTTCGGCCACTATTAATATAATGTTTTTATATCGGATCGGAGCGGATTCTTGATCCCGGATAGTATGTTCTATACCTACTTTGGACGAATGTATTATATCAAAATGCAATGATCTCTAATAGTAATAGTGTGATGAATGATACATCATGAATCAAGCTCATCAAGCTACCAAATCTTCCTTTTTGCATCTTGAGTAGATGGATTCTTTTGTCTCGAATGGTTGGTTGGTACATTCTGGACTAAAGTCAAATCAGCCCGCTATTTTTTCACCATTTACTCAAATTGAGGAAAATTTTCAAATTAGGTCTCCGAAACCGAGGAACTAATTTGAGATTTTTTCCCCCAATTTGAAACGACGTCGTTTTGAGCCTTCGAAACTGAAGGAAATGCCACATCGGATCTTATGTGGCAAGTGATTAGGCTTTACTTAACGGTTGACTAACACTGTTTGAGTCAATGTAGAATAATGCTAACGATTTGAAGTTTAAGTAGTTAATTTAAATGATTTGAGGGTTCATGTTGAAAAACACACGATTCGTTTGTCTGGATAGGATTTTACACTTTTGAAATAGTACGGGTCGAAATATACCCTTTTCCCATCGTCTGATACCGTCCGAACCAACTTCAGACCGATCAAATACATGTTAGTACGCATTACGCAGTGAACAATACTTACATACCAAAGTATCGCTATCTATCCGCATTTTTTCAGTCTGCGTAAAAAATGAAGCATACTCCAGCGTTTAGCATACCAAAATATTAGTATGCATTGTCTTACACCAATTTGTCTAGTATACAATGTATATTAACCAACCTTTCAAAGCCTTTGTAATTTCATTGCCAAATACTAGGTAACTTGTGGTAACAAGATTATACCCAAAAAAAAGAAAGAAGAAGAAAAAATATGTTCTTACTCCACCAGTCACACTTGATGTTATGTTAATGTTAACAAGAACCTATCACTCGTTTCCAGTGATGTAACTAATTACATATATGCATGGAGTTTATATACGGCTAAGGTATATACAAGTAATCATTTAAACGAACATATGTAACAAGGTCATAAAAACACTGTAATGTGTGTAATGGTTTGGACCTACGTATCATGTCAACATTTTTCTTCACGCAAGTTAGTAAGATCACAAACATATTGAAACGTTTTGTTGCTAATGACTGAGATACATATCGAACTTCGAGGCCGTTTTGTTTGTCTTTTGTGAATGATTAGGTCGTCCAAAGTCGAATAGCTACCAAAATCCGACCATGCCATGGATTTTGAATGGAGTACCAAAATCAGTCAAACTCTAATAAGCAGTAGTTGATTGGAGTAATACCCTGAAGAGAATGAAATGATCTGCCAAATTCAACTAAAAATAAGCCATATGGTCTACACTTAAATAATATGTTTTCCTCAAAGGTTATTTCGAAAGAAATCAAATGATTTTAACTTCATTTACCTATAGCTTTGTTGTCCCAAAGATTGAAAACCTCATGTTGTTTTTTTTGAATGGAGATAAGACCATTTTCTTGAACCAAATAAAATACAACAATACTAATTTAAAATTGTTGATTAATTAAACACAAGTAGTAAATAGAAGGATCATATTGCTGAGTATGGATCTTGAAATTGTATGACCTACATAAAAAAAAATAACAAATCGAAAATTGAAAACACAATGTTGGGTGACAGTGGAAGACTTGTAAGAAGCAAAAGTTTTGTTCACTAAGACTTTGTGAATAAAGAAGAATGCTATAGTTTCTCTAGTAATAAATTTCATAATTCTCTTACATCGAATTAATAATTTCTAAACAATAAGTATGCCAACGTTTCTCTTAATCTTCTTGTTTTTTTTCTTCTTTCTTTCTTTTCTTGTGGTTGCGTTTAGAATTGCAATCAAACAAAACACAATATTCACCACTATTCCATGTCTTTGAAATATTAATATTGACTTCAGTTAAAGCTAGTTAGAGATATTGTAGTAAAGAACTAAAAATGCAATCATCATCACAACTGCAAACAGATATATACAAAATCTTTATTCCTGTAACATATACAAACACATTTTTGACCACATAATCATCGTGATTTTGGTCCAACGACTCATTTAACACAAGCAAAAAAAAAATTGAAAGGTGTAACAGTAGGAAAACAAAATTAATTGTAGTGTTGATATTTTCTCGACAAACACCATAAAAATTCAACACCATTAACAGTACAAAAAAGCGGAAAGACATGACACATCAACATGTGGCACCAACACAACTCAACACAACTCATACATTATAGGTTTGTATTAGTTTCATACCAAATGTGTGCTAGCTTTGACAAGCAGTTGCAAAGTAACATGTTCTCAAAATTACTCTAACAAAACAAAACAAACCCATTAAAAAGAATATTCATGTACAACAAATGTAACAAAAATATAAAAACTTTCTCAAATTGATCTAACAAAACAAAACAAACCCTCTAAAAGAATATTCATTTACAACAAATGTAACACAAATATATATATTGTAAGTATAACTAATTGTATGCTATAAATTGCTAACTAATTTTTGGGATTATATAATAAGCTAATCATGTACTTAGCTCATGGAATGAAAATGTACGAGCTTAAACCATTTAAATAATTAACAAAAAAAGCAACGACGACTCATTCTTTATAATGCAAATATCATGACCAAGTACTCTTGCAACACGCAAAATTAGATGATATGATGATCGCATGAATCAAATGACATATAATATATAGATTTATATGACTATATATGTACACATATGTATATACAATAAGGAACTAGGGATTAAAACGCCTCGAGAGAGACAGAGAGATGAAAAAAGAAACGATATAATTATATATAAACATGAATCGAGAAACATTTAAGGACCAGTCTATTAAAGAAAACTAGGTTAACCATGCTAATCTAAACTAAACCACGCGTTAACTCATAGATCAAGCTTTTTCGATACTTACCCATTTCTTAAAATATAATGAAATGATTAAAAAGACTAAAGGTCCAGTACCTCTCCCGCATGCAAGCAGATCGAACTAAAATCTATACACAAGAATAAGACATTGTTTTAGATCGTGTCTTCCTTACCTTAGTTTGGAGATGAACAAGAAAGAGATGGAGAGATAGAGAGAGATTGAGACAAAGAGAACAAGGACAGGGCTAAAAGAGATCAGCACTGGAATCTGACAGATAGAGCAGTGAGCACGCAAGAGAAGCAAATGCAAATGATATTGCAAATTGCCTTTGTGTGCTCACTCTCTTCTGTCAGTTTCTTTTCTGTTCCTCTCTCTTGTCACAAAACTCAATCATCTCACACAACTTCAGAGATCTACAAGAAGAAACAAAGAACACTTTTGGTATTAGATCTGAGTTTCAATCACCAAGACAAGCCAAAGAACCAAGAGATATAGTCATATAGAGTAAAAAGATTCTAGTTAAGACAACACTTTGAATCGGAAGATCAAATCTAGGGTTTTGTTTTTGTCTAAATCAAGAAAAGAAAACATAACCAAAAAAAAAAGCAAAAGAGAAGAGAGTAAAGAAGATCTGATGAGAAGAAGATAAGAGAAAACCTTATCTTTCAAAGAGAGAGTCTCTTCTTACCCTTTCTTTATGGCTTTTTGTCGCTTTCTTTATCTCTCTTACATGCAAAGGGAACAGATGTCTGGCGAGGCATTGAATTGAACAGAAGCATTTGAAAACATTTATAGAGAAGACCTAAAAATGGCAACTCACTAGACTCCAATGAGTACTTGAGATTTTGAGAAGTGAATAATGTATGGATGGGTTGTTTTGGTGATCATGGAGGTATATATAAAGATTAGGAATAATGAGTTTGCCTTTTTGCTTTCTTTTTTTGGCCAACAATATTGCTATTTAATATTTTATTAATTGGAATTTAATTTCCCATTTTTTTAATTTGATTAATATTTGTTTGTTTAATGTCTACTCTTTCCTTTATTGGCGGAAGACCAACACCAAACAAGCCCTAAAAAAAATTTGCAAATTAAACAAATAGTATTACTTGATTAAAAAAACAGAAAACACCGAAACACTTTAAAGACGAAAAAAATTATACTTACTGAAAAATTTGTTCAATAAATTTTTTATTCACTATTTACTAATTTAATCAATAAAAAAATATAACACGTTATACTATACATTTCCAATTTTTCAAACCTTTCTTCACTAAAGTTAAGATCCTCTAAATGAAAAAAGTCTCTAAGCCCACATATTGAGAAATCGAATGTAAATTTTAATTTCGCCCAAAAAAAAGTGCTTATATAGTTATGTATATGTATATAAATTATTTTCAGTTTTTTTAAATTTAAATTTTATTTTATTTTTAAATATAGTATGATGTAGCATATTACTCTATTTTTATTGGTTAAGTTAATGTGAGTGAATAAGGAAGCTCGTTCTAAGGATAAATCCAAATATTGTCCAAAAATAATTATATGCAACCAAATATATATATATACTACAATTTCCAAAAAATCCAATATTGATTTTAATGTAATCTATTATAACATTTTTAAAATACTTTTTGGAAAATAACCTTTTATTTTGTATTATTTGCATAATAAATCCTTGCCATTTAAATGAATAACAAACTCTTAAGATAAAATTTGTAATTAAATTACACCAGAATCGCAAAATTAGAAACTAATATTTATTACATTTAACAAAATTTCCTAAAATGTCTCCCTAATAAATTGAATATCTCTCCAATATCTTTATATGATCTTATTTGTTTTAAAATTTACATTATTACATAAAACATAAGTATAATAAAAATACAAAAAAAATTTCGCATATGTAGCAATTTGAATTTTTGAAAACGGACGTATATTACTCAATCGATAAAAGAAAAAACATATATGTATAACGTCCCACATCGGGTAGAAAATTTTAGACAATGGTTCGGAACCATTATAAATATGACTAATATGAAACTTAAAAATCCAAAATCTTGAATGGAAGATTACAACAAAAAAAGTTTTACTAAATTTTAGGGAATCCAAAATTTTAAAATCTTGATTGGTTAAAAATGAGTTTTTGGAAAACAAAAACCAAAATCTCTCTCGAAATCTGTAAAACATTCAAGGTTTATATTTTACATAAATATGATTTAACGGGTTTGAGTTTTATGTTTTTCTTACGGGTTATCTTACGGGTTAACAAAACAAAAAAATAACAAATATAACTTAAACATAATTTTTTTAGTCTCGCGAGTTACAAAAAAATATTCTACGAGTTAAGTAATAAAAATAACAATCAAAAATGTAATTACACAATCTTAAACATTAAAAAGGTAATAAAATTAACAAATATAACTGAATATATATATTCTTTAGTCAAAACAATCGTCCCGCGGTACACCACGGGTTAAAACCTAGTTATCTATACAAACTTTAAAACTTATCATTAATTAATATCTCCCGGCCGAAGTATATTGTCAAAGGGGGATAGTGTGATAGTGTTTGAAGAAAAAAAAAAATCTAAGAATTATAGAAAGTTTTCGATGTTTTCATAAATCACTTCTGAACAATTTTATAAGTTCATAACAATTGTGAATAAATAGTCTAAGCCGAGTTATTATGCCTAGTGGGAGAATGAGTGTGGCGCATTTTCAAATTGTTGGTAACATCGTGTCTCTATAATTGTGGTTATATATGGTGTGAATGGTTACTGCGGTTCAAGCGGATTAAACCATTTATATACCGAACCACTTTTTTTACCATTCATTAATTATGTTTGTAGTAGTGCGGTCTAAAAAAACAAAAGAAAACCGCAACGTCCTAAGTACAAATCGTTTTTATGTACAAATAGAGTCAAAACGTCGCAATTTGTTATCCACCTTATAAATAGAATGTACTAAACCGCTGACAGATTTATCTATCCCGACCGCTATAACAATTTACACCAGCCAAGTTGTAATGCCTATGAGGACAATGAGTGCGGTAACCGCATCTTCAAAACGTTTCTATCATTGCATCATGCAAGCATTGGCTTCTCAACTTATTCCTTTGAATCTTCGCAAAATAATATAGAAGATTTATATTCACAATCTAGAACATCGAATATTGTCTATATTGACATTGGTACATACATCGAATAGTATTTTACAGAATTTTGGTATCTTATAGTCGCATAAACTTCTATCGACTCACAATCTAAATCAAAGAGTATATATATAAATTTAAGTTATCTATAAGATAAAGTGAATAGGTAACGAATAGATTCAGTGGAATATGTCTTGAATACACCAATAAAACAAAGATAAAGTAGTAAAGCTTTATTGAAAAAAAGAATTAACAAAAAATTTATTTGGCATGCATTGGCCGAAGCATAAATAAAGTGACGTGGTTTCACAATAAACCAGAGAGTCGCATGAAACTGTCTGACCGTTTGATTTGAGACATTCATTCCCTGCCGTTGGATCTGTCACTTTTACAAGACATCTTTCCTTCTTTTCTTAGACATTTTTTTAGTGGCCATGACTAAATTAGTAAGACTCTAAATACAAACGACTTAGAATACCAAAGCCGAGTGGGATAAAAGAAATTTAGTACCGATTTTTGTTTTCTTCAGTAACTATAATTGATCGATTCAAACAAGTCAATGTCGTAGAACATTGTTTCCATATAGATTTAAAAACAACTTCGTACATATTTTACGTGCCAAACAATTCGCTTTAACATTAGTTTGATTTGAGCCGATTATGGGTACAAACAATTTGATTTGAGCCGGTCATGGGTACAAGCAAGTCAAGTTGGTGCTTGCGGCTGACTATGTATATAAAGAAAATTTAACTTTCTATTTTTGTAATTGTTCTGTAGTCATGTGGTATTGTTTGGGTAGGAGTTTTACCATTATTATTTGTCGGCTATTTGATGAAATATATAAATTATAAAAAAAAGTGACTCTTTATCATATTGTATCTATTTTGGATAGGTTGAAATTAGTATCGATTAATTAGATTTGATGAAACAATGAACTCAATGCAGATACAATTATTTTAAAATATATGATAAAATGATACAAATAGACTAGAAGCATTTTGGTGTTTTTTTACCGGGCCTGACCGGATCAGCCGATAGAGTTTATAACCAAAAAAAAACAAAGAGACTAAATAATAAAAACTAATATATATATAGCAAAAAACAAAAAATATGTCAAATATCAATCTTTTAATTATTTAAAAAAAATATTAAATCTAAATCTATTACTATATAATTACTGTATTATTTTTACATTTTATAAAATATTAACTAACCACATTTTAAACATCATATTACAATATAGACAGTCAATAATTAAGTCAAAATTCTGTCTCCCACTAGATTTCTATGTCTTATATTTTTTGGTGGTTAGTTTGTTAACTTATAAACACTTAACATATGCAACTCTCTTGGCATTTGACATTTGTTTGTATGTTAGAACACCTTATATTGAATATAAGTATCATATGATCCAAAATAATATGGAATCAATCCACAAGGGTTAATGGATGATTTTCGAATGTTATAATTGTCTAAAACGAAAAGTGAATTTTGTTTTTAGACTTGTAAATAAAATAAAATAAACAAAGAAATATACGATTCAACTTTTTAAGTTAGAGGAATTAGGTCATAAGATAATTCAGGGATCAATGGTTAGTAAAATAACAAATAAGAAACCTAACAATTAAGTCATGTTCTCAAACATGAGCACTAGATTATATTAAGGGCAAAATATCAATTAAACCCTGAACTTGTTGGTCAACGCCATTTAAACCCTGAACTTTGTCTAAGGCCATTTAAATCGTGTAGTTTTGTTTGACTATCATTTTAAACATCACATTTTATTAACCAAGCCAATTTACACATATCGTAAAATCATAAACCGGAGCAACTAAACAATATTTAACATCCGTTAAACCATCTGTTATTTACAGAACGAGTTTTTGTCTGTGAATCAAAGTATTAAAAAAATCCCCAAAATCACACAATTAAACCTTAATTTCTAAATCACCCAAATAAACGCAATTCTCTCTTTGCGATTCAGAGAAGAGGAACAGGTTCCGGTACAAAACGATTCAGAGGCACCACAAGGCGTTCCATAGGCCGAAACCGGAGATGAAGTTGGAACACCGCCGGAAGGCGTTTAGAGGCTAAGATCGAATACAGAGTTGAAGCTCCACAACAAGGCTTTTCAGAGGTCGAGAAAAATAAGAATTCTAGTTTAAAATTGTGAAGAGGAAAATGTGAAGGAGAAGAAATTGAGAAATCGATTTTGTGTTTAGGGTTAGTTTTTTTATTTGGAGATTTTTTTTCTTATACGCACCGTGTAAATTGGCTTGGTTAATAAAATGTGATGTTTAAAATGATAGTCAAACAAAACTACACGATTTAAATGGTCTTAGGCAAAGTTCAAGGTTTAAATGGTGTTGACCAACAAGTTCAGGGTTTAATTGACATTTTTTCCATTATATTTATCATCTCTTAAGGTATCAATTACTAATTTGACTATTCCATTAATTAATTAGTATTTGTAATTTTCTAGTTAAATTCGCATTATCAAACAAAAGCTCATTAAGTTCACAATACTTCTTAACATCAACTCTCATTGGTTTAACTCGTATTACACACTTCACATTCTTTGATGCTATCTATTATAAACTTTTGATACGTAGAATAACCTATAAGAGTTTGGTTTGATTCAAGATCGTGAGAACAAGAGTTTAAGTTTTAAATTTCTTTTCAATCTCTTTTACTTTATTTCAGCAAAAGGATGCATATAATGTATGAAGGAATTTTTTTTGGGTTGAATATAATTTAAAATTCATTCAAAAAAAAAAAAAAAAACCTATAATCTAAAACAGGGTGATCAATCCAATCTTAGCATTAAATATGTGAATCGAATAACTTTTGTTTTTAGGACAAATGTGAATAAAAAAAAACCTAAAGATAAAGAGTTTCTAATACAGTCAATTCATAAAACTACTAAATCTCCTAAAACTCTAAAATCCAATTAAAGATTAGAGAATTTCTAATAAAAATCAAGTCATCGAGCTCAGTCCATAGTTGAGAGGCAAGCCATTAGTCTTCTTTTTCCTTATGTATGTGTCCCCAAGTTTAATGGAAGGCTGAAATCTCCCAACTCCAGCATAAAAGGCACAAAGAGCAAAGATGCAACAAACGAATTAATAGACATTATTGCAATCAAATCAACTACTCAAAATCAAAATATTAAATACTGATTATAGACACTAAAAACATCATATATCAAAAATAGATTAATTGTATAACCTTTTAAAAGCTTCAGTTGAGTTTATAACCAACATAGCCATGTAACAATGAATAATGAAAAAAATAATTTTGATATGTTTTCCCAGAACGTATTCCGAAGCTTCCGTTCAAATGTGCAACACAAGTTCAAGTTGATGTTGGCTTTTTTTATTTAAGCACTAGGTACCAATCCACGACTAACTGTGGGCTGAACTCTTTATTTGATATAAATTTGTAATAATTTATTTTGTTATTATTTGATTGAATATTTATATACCATGTATTTGTGTTTGTATATCCAAACAAACAATATATTTGTTTGATTATTTTTCGATTTTATTTATAGTTAATAGACTATCTTACGATTTTATTTATTTAATTTGTTTGATTATTTGTCTATAACTATCTTTATTATCCTCAATGTTATTTCATTTTTAAACTTTTTCAAATAACATTTCAATGTAAATTCTTACAATTTACAAGGTTATTTTAATTCATTTACTTATCAATTAATATAGTAGGATTAAAGTTGTATATAAAATATATGTTAATTTTGGCTAATTAACTAGTTTTAAGTTTGCCATGGAGTTTCTACAAGACAAAGGTAACACCGTGTTCTTGGCCACGCTCAACAATTCATATGAAGAATTTAAACACAGGAAGCTACGTGAGGTCTTGGGACATGATGCTAGACAGGAAAACATCTCAAATATGGCAACTGGCAAGAGAAGAAGAAGAAGAGTTTGAATGGTTTTAGACAGCAATCTATCTAGGTTTGAAAAAACCTTTTTAGTGTCTTCTTCGTTTTACAACCAACTCTGTTTTGAGTTCTTGCAAAGAGCTGTTTCATTTGATATAGTTATATGGTTGAAAAAAGGCTAGTCCATGTGCTAATATGGATTATACAAATAGGCCAGACTTTAAAGTAGCTAAAAAAATTGGCATTGACAACACCCCTACACACAAGTACATAGGTTCACAAAATAGACAGAGAAGTAACGAGACAACAATCACAAAGTGTATGAAACTAAGACGCACTAGAGATGAACAATAAGCTAAGACATCACCTAAAAGCTGGATTCAGTCTTGTACTGAGACTAAAACTGAGTGAGTTGTTGAAGTTTGCGAGCTTGGAAAAATTTGCAGCGCCCTTTTCCACTCGATTCGATTTCTTCACTTCTACTCTCGCATGTTTTAAACCCAAAACTGCTTAGTTTAGCTTGTCGTTTGCTGCTACTTCCATTACCCCTCTCTTCATTTTCATCCGCTTCCCTGCCCAAGAGTACAACACAATACATTCAGATTCTTACAAGATTGAGATATCTGAAGTTTTTAAACACATCTCTAAATGCTTGATCATAGCTAATAGAACATAGAAGCAAACAGAAAAAGAAAACTAACCATGCAACTTCAACCTCGCCCTTTAAATGTGCAGTGCAAGTTCCCCAACTGAAGCGGACCAGCGATGGGAAGCCAAACAGAGAATGTTTGTGTTGCACTAACCATGCCTTTGTCTCAGGATCTGAATTGCATTACAACATATCAGACTGTAATTATTGCCTAATACATAAACAATGTGAGGAAAAATTAGTACCTCCAGGATATCCAGAACCAAACTTTCTGTTTATATTTTCTCCAGTTTCCTCTACCAACCATTCTCTTAATGCTCTGTCTCTAGTAACCTGAGCAAGTAATATACACCTGGTGATATTTAGCTAGTGAAAAGCTTCGAGATAGATAGTGAGAATTCATAACAGGTTACCTTAGCCACAATACTTGCCCCACTAACAACAGGAAATAGACTGTCAGCTTTCTTTGAAACGACAAACTTGATTGAAGGAAACCTCTCCGACAGTTTTATTCTGTACTTCTCGGGATCTCCCACAGTATCAAGATAAGCCTGCAAATGAAATTAAGAGCTCTAAAGCTTGAGGATATGCTATATATATGGCAAATAACTTAATCACTCAAATGATGATGTATCTGTTTTCCAATAAAAGCTAATCATCACCTCTGTTAGAAAAACTCCCATGTCCAGTACCCTTTTGATAAGCCCCATTGCAGAGTTATGTGAAATCTCATTTAAATTAGTCTTATTTCTGTAGAAAACAAACAAAAGCTATATGACATAAGAACCATTTGAGCCTTTCAATCTATTAGCTTCAAAAACAATTTACTAGGACTAACTTTGCGAGCATCTTGGCTGAGAGTTCCCTGGGATCAATGACATCAACAGCCCATCCAAGAGACTTGTCAAGCTTTAAGTTTTCATATAATTCTTCTCTTTTCTCCTCTTTTAGAGTCTTTGAATCTGCAAGCATATAGGTAAAAAGCTTTGAGGGTAACAAAAAGAGGCAAGAGACTGTGAATATGATGAAAAGTTTTATGCTTTACTAATACCCTCCCAAATTGGAACGTCATAGTACATGCTAACACTTGCAATATAACGGCGAAAGTCTTAAGGGGAACAAAAAATGTCAAGAAACTACAAATGTGATCATGACTTTTACTTACGGCCTCTCAAATTATCTCTTCACACTACCATATGATTACACTAACAACTGACGGGTTAAACAATATAGGCAAAAGACTTGAGGGCAACAAAAAGAGGCAAGAGACTGTAAATGTGATGAAAAGTTCCATGCTTTACTTATGCCCTCCCAAAATTGGAACGTCACAGTACATGCTTACACTCACAATATGTCGGCTAAAGGCTTAAGGGGAACAAAAAGTGTCAAAAGATTATAAATATGATCAAAAGTGTCATGCTTTTTACTTATACCCTCTCAAATCATCTTGTCACTGCACCATATGATTACAATTGGAAGGGTTAAACAATATACAAACACAAATGTGTTCCACTAGCAGAAGAATAATCTATTCAATGCACCTCAAACCTCAAAACCATACATCCCAATTCTTCAACATAAAGAAAGCATAGCAGCAAAAAGCTTCAGAGGAACACAAAAAAAAAGAGCAAGGATCTTCTAAATGTGATCAAAAGTCTCATGCTTTACATATACCCCTCCCGAATTATATACCCCTCCAGAATTGGAACGTCACAATAACATATACAAATACTAACACAACTGGTTGCTTCTAAAGAACACTAAAACACATATCAAAATTCTTCAACATAAAGGCCATAGCAGCAAAAAGCTTCATACTTTACTTATACCCTCCCAAATTGGAACGTCACAGTAACATATACAATCACTAACACAACTGGTTGCTTCTAAAGAACACTAAAAAACATATCAAATTCTTCAACATAAAGGCCATAGCAGCAAAAAGCTTCATACTTTACTTATACCCTCCCAAATTGGAACGTCACAGTAACATATACAAATACTAACACAACTGGTTGCTTCTAAAGAACACTAAAACACATATCAAAATTCTTCAACATAAAGGCCATAGCAGCAAAAAGCTTCATACTTTACTTATACCCTCCCAAATTGGAACGTCACAGTAACATATACAATCACTAACACAACTGGTTGCTTCTAAAGAACACTAAAAAACATATCAAATTCTTCAACATAAAGGCCATAGCAGCAAAAAGCTTCATACTTTACTTATACCCTCCCAAATTGGAACGTCACAGTAACATATACAAATACTAACACAACTGGTTGCTTCTAAAGAACACTAAAACACATATCAAAATTCTTCAACATAAAGGCCATAGCAGCAAAAAGCTTCATACTTTACTTATACCCTCCCAAATTGGAACGTCACAATAACATATACGAACACTAACACAACTGGTTGCTTCTAAAGAATACTAAAACACATTCTCAAATTCTTCAAAACAAAGGAATACGATGTAAGTGTTTGATTTTACCTGCAAAATGGAGAGAAGCGAGAGAAGACTGATATGAAATGGGGCAATACATACATCCATAAACCATTGGTCCTGTTTTTGAACAAAATTGATTAGAGTCATCTTCTTCTTCAGATTCACCAAGAAGAAGAAACATAAGGAGAAGAAGAGGAACCTAGAACAGGACCCCTTCCGGCTTCATCAATGCCCATGAGACATGGCTGCGAAGCCCATTCTGGTGTTAAACAATCCGATCCCATGCCTTTTGAATTCCTTCCAAGAAATTGGGGTTTTAGGGTGAGTCTTACTCGTGCCTCTCTCTCTCCCAAATTGTTTTCTCCTATGCCTCTGTTATAATTTTTATTTTTTTAGTTACTAGATTTATTATTCATTTAACATCAATTTATCCCTACTAGTAAAAAAAAAGTACAGTAGAAAATAAATACAGATGGGACAAAAATTAAAAAATTAATCCAAATTTAATAATTGGATACTTCAAAATCGAATATTTAATTAGATTTAGGTAAATATATCGGATACTTTCCCAACAGATCATATTAAGATATTTAGAATTATATTATCAACGAAATTTAGAATACATGAGCTCTTTAGAAAGATACCACAAGGCTCTTCAAAAAACTTTACACTTTATTCTTTGTTCTACGAAAAATTAGAACGTTTGCTAAAAATTTTACACTTTCTTCTTAGGGTTTTTATTTTATATTCTACAAAAATTATAAAGTACGTTATATGTAATATAGAGCACCTAAAAAGAGTAGACATAATCAAAAGATATGAAACTGAATATTTCGAGTTTGTTTAATTGCGTCCTATTGTCAAAAAAAAAATTCATGTTTAGAAACATATAATTAGACTTTATCAAGTGCTAATAGCTCAGTTGGTAAAGATATCTGGCAAAAATTTAGAGGTCGCCTAGTGCTTGGGACGAGACCATATAACATGCTTTGGTTTCGAGCCTGAGGGGATGTAAGGACTTCTGCCCAAAACCTCTTTGATTATTCAAAAAAAACATATGATAGACCAATCAAAGTTTTGTGAGAAACAAATTTCAAGCATGACAAGAATAATTAAAAGAGGAAAATATTTAATTCCCAAACTCGAACTATCCCGAATTCAAAAGAATCAACTCCGGCTAGATGAGAGGAAGAGAGAAAAACATTGGCGCTAGAATCAGTTAAAAAATGAGATGTCGATACTTTTCTAGTTGTTAGTGCCATGGATAGATATTGGAACGTCTACTGTTATAGAATCCCACCAAACTCTATGGAGTTCACAAAATTTATTCGACCATTTATGTTCTTTTGCATCTATTAATACCCAAAAATGAAGGAAGCATCCAACAATAATAACGCAAGCTAACTCTCCTTTGTAGTTGATCAAAGCTGAAGTAGAGTCGTCCCAACATGCAGATAGTGTTAGTTTAATAATACTTAGCTTCTCTGATCTAACATCAAAACACACTACTACTCTAGGTAAATCAGGAGTCCAAGCGAGATAATACACAAATCCATTGATGCATATTCCTCTTGTTACAGGGGAATAATGATGGGGAGTGCCTTTGATTTGTCTCCATGTATGTGTTTTACCACCTCCAAGTGTTAAAACTATGTGATCTTTATCTTCATCAGGTTTTGTAAACATCTTCTTACACATTGCTTTGTATTGATCATTAACTGGATCGTACCCCAAGACCTTAAACGCAAATTCCCATTTAGTACCCGCATTTTCGATTTCCGGTAATAATACCACTTGTCTTGTGCTCGGGTTACATACCACGAACCGACCTTTATGGAAAATAGAAATAAAGCCATTGACCGAAGGACATGGTGTAGAGAACTTAGCATCCGAAGTTAGTGTCATATCCATATTTGCTACCAAAGAAGAAGATTCGTCTTTCTCTTGTAAAGACGTAAATAAGAACAAACTTTTTTTAGCATTCTCATTGGTCATTTGATAATTCCTTAGAGATATAAGAAATAGAGGTGATGGTGTCGAGACTAAAGAGTTGATGAAATATTTGCTTCGGATCATGGAACACCATGTCTTCGAAACATATTGGAACTTCATAAGAGATTTTACTGGCAATCTAGTTAGAATCTCCATGGTAATATCAAGAGAGGTCATTTCTAGGTGACTTGGACCTTTGTTGGAACCATCTTTGTTGTGTTCTTGATCCTTGTCTTTCATATGGCGTATTAGGAGTTTGAGTATAAATAAATTTGAAACTAAGGTATCGACCTTATTATATAATGCATATGATGGTTTTTAACTTAGAAACACATATGATGGTGATACGGGGCATGTTTATTGTTCAGATTTTGATAAATGTAAAAAGAAGATCAATATCTAGTAAATTACAGATTTTAAAAGTAAATAGATGAAAATTTTATTTTTTCAAGATATATATAAAAATATAATAATAAAGAATAAAGGATTATAATACTTGTTTTGAAAAAAAAAATTATGTAATAAATTAGAAATCCTAAAAATGAATGTATTATTTATGAGTCAGATTTTGGATATTGTAAAAAGAAGATTATTTAGTAAATTAGAAAACCTTAAAAGTAAATGAATTATCAACCAGATTTTGAAAAATGTGAAAAGAAGAGTTTTAGTAAATTAAAAATATTAAAAGTAAACGGATTACAATATTTTCAAAATATATTAAATATGAGAAAATTATATATACAATAAATTATAGATTCCAAAGAAAAAGATGGATTAAATTATAGATCTTATCTTATTATATAAAGTTTGGTTTTCAAAGTTATCTATTAACAAGATCAAGTCATCATGGATGTTTAAGACTGCAAGTTTTTATTTTAGTACATCATATTAAGTTAAAATTACAACAATGTTCTGGTGAGATATTGACAAGGCAAGGACCATAACAACTTCTACAATCTTCATCATCTCCAACTCCTTTAAGTTGAACCTTTGTAACTTTTTCTTTTTCTACATCGTAGTAGATAATGGGAAAATGTCCAAGGTTACGTATTAAATACTTTGGAGAAATAATGATTTCACCAATATTGTTAGTGCCATGAATAGATATTGGAACTTTGATTACTGTTAAAGAATCCCACCAAAAACTTTGGAGTTTACGAAATTTATTCGACCATTTATGTTCTTTGGCATCTATCAATTCCCAAAAATCAAAAAAGTATCCATCAATAATAACGTAAGCTAACTCTCCTTTGTAGTTGATCAAAGTTGAAGTAGAGTCGTCCCATGGAGATAGTTTTAGTTTAATAATACTTAGCTTCTCTGATCTAACATCAAAACACACTACTACTCTAGGTAAATCAGGAGTCCAAGCAAGATAATACACAAATCCATTGATACATATACCTCTTGTTAAAGGAGCATAATGATGGGGAGGGCCTTTGATATGTCTCCATGTATGTGTGTTGTCACCTCCAAGTGTTAAAACCATGTGCCCTTCATCTTCATCATGTTTTGTAGGGTATCTTCTTACACAATGCTTTGTATTGATCATTAACAGGATCATACCCCAAGTACTTATAAACAGATCCCCATTTAGTACATGCGGTTTCGCATTCCGGTAATAATATCACTTGTTTTGTGCTAGGGTTACATACCACGAACCGACCATTATGGGAAAGGGAAATAAAGCCATTGACCGAAGCACACCGTACAGAAAAATTGTCAGCATTGTTAGAAGCTAGTGTCATGTCTAGATTTGCTACCAAAGAAGAAGTTTCATCTTTCTCTTGTAAAGACGTTAAAAGGAACAAACGCTTTTCAGCATTCTCGTTGGTCGTTTGATTGGTCATTAAAGATATTAGAAGTAGAGGTGATGGTGTTGAGACCAAAGAGTTGATGAAATTTTTGCTTCGGATGATGGAACACCATGTCTTTGAAACATATTGGAACTTCATAAGAGATTTTACTGGCAATCTTGTTAGAATCTCCACAGTAATATCAAGAGAGGTCAATTCTAGGTGACCTGGACCATTGTTGGAACCATCCTTGCCAAGTTCTTGATCGTTCTCTTTCATGGAGAATTAGGAGTTTGAGTATAAATGAAGTTGAAACTAAGGTATCTACCTTATTATATAATGCTTGGTTTTTAACTTAGAAACATATATAAATATGATGGTGATATCGATCAGATTTTGACAGATGTAAAAAAAAAGATCATTATTTAGTATATTACAGATTTTAAAAGTAAATAGATTAGAATTTTATTTTTTTCAAGATATATATAAAATATGATAATAAAGGGATTTATGATAAATTTACAAATCCTATGTTATTCAATCAATGATTTTAAACAAAACTCTAATCACTTAAAGTTATAGATTGAATACACCCCCTAAATTATACAGGTAAATTACATATCCTAAAAGAAAGGATTATAATTACTGAAAAAGAATACTATGTAATAAATTAGAAATCCTAAAAAATGAATGTATTATTAATCAGTCAGATTTTGGATATTGTAAAAAGAATTTTTTATTTAGTAAATTAAAAACTCTAAAATTAAATGAATTGTTTATCAATCAGATTTTGAAAAATGAAAAAGAAGAACTTTAGTAAATTAAAAATCTTAAAAGTAAATGGATTACAATTTTTCAAAATATATAAAATATACTAATAAAGAGAAATTATATACAATAAATTATAGATCCCAAGAAAAAGATGGATTAAAATTATATATATTATTATTATATAAAATATTATTTTCAAAGCTAGTCTATTAACATTATCGTTACACGTGTCAATTGGCTCGATAAGAGGTTCATGTGTCAATTCTAAATTAATTAAAATATTTAAAAATAAAAATATAAAGATGAAGGTCATTGATTCAGAAAGATGAAGGGCTCCAAAGTAGAAATAGAGGTTAGTGTTTTTCATTATAGGAATAAATATATTTTATATTTTTCCGTATAGTTTTTTTTTTTTGCAATATGTTTAGAACTTTTACATTTTTTATTTAAATAAATTTACAGTTAACACATGTCAACATCTTATCGATCTATTAACACGCGTCATAGATCACGTTAATGACTAACTTTAAAAACCATATTTTATATATTAAGATTACATTGTAAATTATTTTTTATTTTTGAAAATTATATAAAAACAATCATTTATTTAAGTTTTGAATTTTTTTAAAAACTATCATCTATTTAAGTTTATGTCCTGAAATAAATAATTTAGAGTCCATTAGACCATAACCATTTTATTGAATACACACATAAAATTCATGGAATTGGCCAAACTTGTGTATTCAGAAAGAAGAAGAAGAAACAAAATTTAGCTTAGATTTTGCCTCTTTTGCAACCACTCATAAGACGCCATCTCAGCAAAGCAACACGTGTTTAATTATCATTCGCTATCTAAACGTACACCTCCGTGTCAACAAAAACTAGACTATTAGACGAAGACGAAGCCTCTCTCATAAGCCACGACGACGAACGATACAAAACAATCGGAAACATAACAGATTTTGTCTCCGGCGAGATCTCAATCTGATCCTTCACGGTGGCGTCGACGTCCGGGCAACAACAAGCTCTCTCGAGAAGAAAGCCATTATCATCTTCATCATCATCATCTCCTCCTTCGCCATTAGCAGCTTCGGCTGTTCGAGCTCCCGCGGCGAGGAAACCGAGTCTTGAGTATCCGTTTTGGCAGCAGAACTGGTTTATCGGTTTGCTATTCTTCATGGCTTTAGGATTCTTCTGTCTCGCTATCTTCCTTTACCTTAGTCTCGATCCGGATTCTGGTTACACGTCTGCTTCTGCCGCCGCTTCTGGTAAAGAAGGTGTCGAGGTGTGTTTTTAGATCCCTAATCTGATTTGATTGTGGTGAATTTGAAATTGGAATTGTTGATTCTTGCTTAGATTCGAATTGGGTTTTGATCGTTCTGATACATAATCTTATGAATCAATGTTGTTGTTGTGGATATTGGCAGATTACTTATGGAAGTGCGATCAAACTGATGCATGAGAAAACTAAGTTTAGACTGCATTCTCACGATGTGCCGTATGGATCCGGGAGTGGTCAGCAATCAGTTACTGGGTTTCCTGGCGTTGTTGATTCCAACAGCTATTGGGTAATTGCTTCTTCTTTGTGTTCTCCTACTAGTGTAATTGTTGCAATGCTCGTTTGCAGATAACCCTATTCGTATAGTATCATGTGTAATTAGATTGAAGCAGATAAAAGTAAAAGTCTTTAGATGTTAGAACAGAACATTGACTAGCAATTGTTAGCGTATAAGTTAAAATGTTGAAGTCACTTCCTCTTCTAGAAAGATTAGAAATGGAGTGGATGGTTTGTTTCCTGAGCGTTAGAAACTGTTGCTCATTATGTTCATCTCACACTTTAAATCCCATCTTTGGAAGCTATGGTGGGGTTATGGTTGAGTAATTGAGCTGATGAATCATCTTGGTATGGATTATTTATTTTACAGATTGTCAAACCAGTGCCTGGGACTACAGATAAGCAAGGTGATGCTGTCAAGACTGGGGCAACCATTAGATTGCAGCACATGAAGACCAGGAAATGGCTCCACAGTCACCTGCATGCATCCCCAATTTCAGGGAACTTAGAGGTTAGTATTGTCTTCCGTTTTAGTTTTTGTATAACCAGATCTGCTAAGCTTAGATGTGAAAGAACTATCTAGACTCGAGAGACAACTAGATCTAGAGCTCGTATTAAGAGGATGTTTACTTGCATATCTATGTCAATTATGAAGTACTATACTGGTTTCAGTTGGTGGTTGCATTTAGGTCCTTGCTAACCCATTTTCTTGGTGCAGGTTAGCTGCTTTGGAGATGATTCAAATTCAGATACAGGGGATCACTGGAAGTAATAATCCTAAAAGCAACTTAATATTCTCATCTAATGCTTTGTTTATCTACATCCATTCCAAAATCTCACGCACCTTACCATCTGCTTGTAGGCTTACAATCGAAGGAAGTGGGAAGATATGGAAACAAGACCAAAGAGTCCGTCTTCAACACATAGACACTAGTGGCTACCTCCATAGCCATGACAAGAAGTACCAACGTATAGCCGGTGGTCAACAAGAGGTAATGAAATATCTTATCCAGCCCCTTGATCTCTTGATGTTTAGTTTCAAAATTATTGTATTCAGCAAGGTTTAACATATCAGATTCTGTTTTTCGGGTACACAGGTCTGTGGAATTCGGGAGAAGCGGGCGGATAACATTTGGTTGGCAGCAGAAGGAGTCTACCTTCCTCTTAACGAGAGCAGCAAGTAAGGTGAAGAGAGCAATAACTTCTCTGAAGGACTTTGAATCTCATCTTTACTATCTAAAACTCAGAAGCAAGAAAATAGTGATATATATTTGCTAATTTTCGATTGAGAATACTTTTAGTCGCACGAATATATATTGTTTTGGTAGATATCTTGCGGTTATCTCTTTTGTGTTCTATCACCCAGTGACACCATCTCACCATCCAGAGAGTGAATCCAACATAATCTGTTAAACATATAGTTGTCTTTCTAAGAGCCATCAAAATGCGACATTTAGTACACAATTGCTATGCAGCCGGTGAGATTCAATCCCCAACACTTTTTTCCATGTTTAAAGACATGTTCTTGAAGATATCGTGTGGTTCTTGAAGATATGTTATGGATTCATTGTCTAGAGTTGCTTCTGGATTAAAGTTTGAGAATTTAACTTTTCTGGTCATCCTCACTTAGAACATCTGTTACCATAAAGTATTCACTACGACTTTCTTGAATTTATCGCTTAACCTCGTGGTAAAGCCATGTAAAGTGTTCAGTTTTGAGGGATTAGTATTCAAGAGAGAGACTATGTAAGTAAGTAAGACAATCATGGGAGTGAGATGTCTCTCAATAGGATCTTGAAAGGATTTGGTCTTTTTTACTGGGCTAGCTAGGTTTAATTTGTATAAGGAGGATTGGGATCAGATCATCATGGGAACGAAGAGTCTACAATGCAGCTAATCTCATAGTGGCTAGTGTTTTTTTCCTTAGAAGTATGATATATTTCCACTTTCTTGTATCATCTTGCTTATTGAATTCTAAATCCGATTGTCTTATATTGATATGATCCTTGCCTCCTTAGAAACAAGATGACCAAAACGTCTAGTGTTGCTTGGATTCTTCAACTTTAGGATGAAACAACCAATGTTTTGTCTTCATAACAGTCCTAGGGACGATTCATATCCTAATTTGGGTTATATCAAGCTTAAAAACAAAAATCAAAATCCAATTCACCTTGGTCCAGTGGTCATAATTTCCGTCACCTGGGTTCGAGTAACATTAGTCACCATAATTTTAGAAATTTAAACCGGTTTTAAGTGTAGAAGAACTAATTTTGGACCTAGAAAACTTTTGGATCACCTTGAGTTAATTTAATAGTAATAAAGGAAAAAAATCAAAAATCAAAGGAGCATCCTTACAATTTCAAGAAAATTTACTGCAAGAGTAAAACAACCATGTCTATGTTCTTGGCATATTCATTTCACTTAAAGAAGACTTCTAAGAGTTCACACTCATTCACTAGTCCAGAGAAAATATCTTGTTTATGTAAATTTGTAAATGTCTTCTCTTCCAAACTTTTACTTTTGTTGGACAAATTTTATATAAGATAAAAATAATACATGTGTGACATTGCTTTTTTATTTCATTTTTTGAAAATTAAAGCTACTTTTTTATTTTTTGGGTGACAATTAATTCATTAAAACTACTTTACATTTGTACAAATTCTACTGACAACTGTTTTATTAATAAAGACAAATATTATATATCATGTCTACATAAGTTGAAGATAACATAACTAGGAATTAGTTCATACAAAACCCAAATTTTTACGTTACTTAGCTTTTGTTACAGCTCACCTCTCCAAATACATTGTAATAAAATTAAATGTTTCCTATTACTTACATTTACTTTTAATTGCTATTAAAGGAAATAATAAAATTTTCATTTAAATATTATATATTAATTTTAAATTTTTCCTTTTTTTCTTCTTTTCTTAAGTCTATCTAAAAATGAAATTACTAAACACAAGTTACTTTTTTATATATAATATCTAGTGTATATATAATAAAGCACAGAGATAATTTATAAGTTTAAAAGAGAGATGCTCACAAAAACATTGTAAGAAAAAAATAACATATTTGAGAAATTTAGCTCTCTTGTTGTAATATTTATATATATGAGTAGTTTGATTTGTGTAATACGAAGCTGAAACATACTCAAGCATTGGGTCTTGGTGGGATAAGAATCAGGAGGATCAGGTACACGTTCTTGTAACACTTATATGATCTCCTTCGATATTTTAGGGTATTTATAAAAACAAATGTGATATGAAAGGTGTTTTTTTTTCAATGATGTAAAAGTATTTACATATATATTTTATACTATACATGTCATGATAAGTATAACTAATTTTGTACACATTAACACATAGACCATGTTCGTTTCATAACAGCAAGCGGCTGCAATTGCGATTGCAACTTTGATTATAAATCGTGAGATGTTGTTCGTTTCATAAACGCGCGATTAGTCGCTATAATTAATCGTAATTAAAATAATTGTGTCGCTGCTTTCTTTTGCGATTAAAAATTTCAGTCACAATCGCAATGATTGATCGCAGCGACCACAAGACCTTGCGATTACGAAACGAACACCTTTCAATCGCAGTTACAGGACCCTGCGATTACGAAACGAACAACTTTCAGTCGCAGTCGCAATTGCGAGCCTCTTGCGGCGACTGCCAAACGAACAACACCTATACGTGTTATAATAAAAAATTCATTATGAAAATGTCAAATATCCGTTAAAAAGTTATTTACATGTGCTAAAGTGGGAAAAATAACAAGGTATGTAGGAGTTATTTTTGAATTAATTGATCTGCTTGTTATATGTTTGAATTATGTATAATTGCGCGGTCTTTTGAAAATTTCTGGAGTTTTTAGGTTTTGTATGCATATTTGATTAACATTTAAAAATACCTTAGATTAATTTACGGGTGCTTTTTTTTAATAACTAAAAATTTTTGGGCCTAAGCCCGTACAATCTCTCGGATCAAAGATCAGAACGTTGCATATGATCTAATCTCAAACGTCACTTAAATCAGCCATATAAGGTTTTTTAAGATTATTAGAACTCTATCTTCTCTATTTATTTACTTCCCATTTAGTGTTACATTGACTAGAATTTTTTCTCAAGTTACCTTACTTCGCGCACATTATCATTCACAAAGTTGCCAACTCTTTTATTTTGTTTTAATCTTCATTTGTAGGGTGAAAACAAAAACAGATTTGTAGGATATACATCAAAGATTTTGCGAAAAGCTCAAATTTCACTATGACCCGCATCAGGAAGTTTTTAACGAAAGATATGTTGACCGAAGAGTTGAATCAAGTGTCGCCAAGATCCAATGGATCGCTTTCAAACATCGAAAAAACGGAGAAGAAGCAGGGGGAGGGCAAAAAGGATTGCGAGGAAATGCATGAGAAAAAGGAAACGGAGTTAGAGTGGAAACCCGAGGATTGCGCGCAGCCATTCGGCGATGTGAGTAAGATTACAGGCGAGGGAGAAAAGGAAAAAAATCATTTTCAGACATTCAAGTTTCAGGGCAAACAATATGGGCTGGTGAGTTTGGTTTTTCCTTTTGATTTATTAATTTAAATATTTTAACGACTTATTTACAACAATTGGAATATTGGTGTACTAATGAAGAGTTATATGCTAAGAAATATAAAGATTTTAACGAATTATTTACAACAATTGGAATATTGGTGTACTAATGAAGAGTTATATGCTAAGAAATATAGTGAATTTTTTGTTAATATGTGTGAAACATCTATACATATATAAAGCATTTAGACTATTATTTTTTCCCCCTATAGGAGGATTCAGTGCTCTTGTTTTCAGAGAACCCTAAGCGCAAGCCCTATTGTGCCATCATTAAGGTTAGTAAAAACAAAAACCCAAGAAAATAAAATGATATGATCATTTTTAGTTCTTATACTCATGTCATCATTTTAATTAAATTGTGTTGTTGGACAGGACATTTACATACCAAACAAAGAAAAGTATGTGAAGCTTGAAGTCCAATGGTTCTACCGCCCAGAGGACGTGGATCGAAAATCAATTGCAAAATGGAAATCCAACGGTGCAAGAAGCCTCTTCTACAGTTTCCATCGCGACGAGGTGCACGCGGAATCTGTGCTTCAAAGCTGTGTTGTGCATTTTGTGCCAGAGGATAAACAAATCCCAAGCCGTGCAGGGTATCCTCATGACTTCATCGTGCAAAATGTTTATGATTTTGTCAAGAAGAAGCTAAGAAAGCTTAGTGATGATGACTTTGACATGCATCAAAAGCAAGAGATTGATCATCTTGTGACTGAGACGGCCTCAAGATTTGGTGATCTTCCTGCCATTGATCAGGAGGAAAACCAAACGACTAAGATCACTCCAAAGTGTTTAGGACCTGTCCGGAAAAGGTATGTCAGAAAAGCTAAGAGAACGAGTCCTCTGACTTATAGTTTGATCTTGGAGGCATTTGGTTTGTTAACCGGTGATTCGGTTCGCGACAAGACATTGGATGAGCTTCTAAAAGCAGTTAAGGGTAAGTGTCATGCAAGAAAGAAGAAACAAGGTGGTGAGTTTGATTTTTTCTGGCCAGATAATGTTGTTCCTATGGTGCGAGCTCTTGAGCAGACTTTGTATGATTCTTTGGCACAAGATATGTCAAAGTATGAAGAAAAGTTGGAGATTCTTGTCAATGAATTCCAGGTTAGTTTTCATCCTTTTTATCCTCCAAATTTTTTTTACGTGTTTTTTATTTGTTTTTTTGTCAATGCATGTGTTCCCAAAACCCTAAACTTTGAAAAATATTTCATCCTAAAATAGTCCTTTGTTTTCATAAACACACACAAATTAAGAAAAGGGAAAATTATATATATTTGCTTCTATTTAATTAGTGATTAATGATTTAAATTCTATGAATGAGCTTAGGGTAAACTAAGAAATTTAGTGTAAAATAATATATTGGAATTGTAGAGTGGCAATATTTGTGAAGAAGGAAAAATCTCTAGATTGGCACTCTTTATGAAACAGAGGGAGTATCATTTTTTTGTTCGTCTCGATTCTGATCTAACATTCTAGATATAGACGCAGTATATATATAATTTTCTTCGTTTATTTCACTGAATGAAACAGAGGGAGTATTAATTTTTTGTTTGTCTTGATTCTAATCTAACATTCTAGATATAGACGCAGTATATATATAATTTTCTTCGTTTATTTCACTTTTATGTATTTGAATGTTTCATTGTTTGACTCTTAATGTTTATTAATTTGCAGTATTCACGATTGTTAGCTGGACGACTCATGGATGGTGAATTGAAACTTGAACAAGTTATGAAGATGTCACAGTATGAGCTGCGGGTAATCTCCATCATTCAAAAATTCTCCTCACATTTTATTATTTTGTGGTTGATAATAACATGTTTATGTAATTATGTTGAATCAATTACACTAAACATGAATATGGTTACTAGCTCATAAACTGGTTCCTATTAATCACATATATATTTTGACATGGTGAAGTGACTCTGATTAGTTTTTTTCTTTTTTTTTTCCGGGACTAGCGTGGTTTCACTTTTGATGAGCTCAAGGCCTATATCGAGTAGCCAAGGGTGAAGAGAGATGCTCCATCCACCTTTAAAAGTGTTGGGAGCAAAGATTCGAAGAGTAAAGAAGATTTATATTGAACCTATAATGATCATATCTTGCTCTTCTTGTTATTTGTTTTTCTTAATTGCTAGAGAGTTTCGTTTTTTAAAGATTTCAAGACTTTTTTTTATCTAAAACTTCAGTTTTTAAAGACTAGTTTTCTTTCTAGAATGTCACATATGTTTAACATGTGTGGCATGTATACATTTGAACTTGGAATGGATGGTCATTGTTTTTATTTCCGTATCATTATTTTTTCATATCATAGAGCATAGATGAGTTTTTGATACCAATCACAAAACTTTAACCTCTTTTATGAACAATACGAGAGGAGGGAAGGGTATGCAGTTTGGTTCCCTAGCTAGTGGCAATGACGAAACATAGGCCATGTTCGTTTCATAACAGCAGGCGGCTGCGGCTTATAAATCGTGAGATGTTGTTCGTTTCTTCATCGTGTGACTGGTTGCTGTGACTAATCGTAATTAAAATAGTCGTGTCACTGTTTTCTTCTGCGATCAAAAATTTCAGTCGTAGGTCTCTACGCTTAGAGATCAAAACCTACCAATGAGGATGAAATAGAACAGTGGGAGCTAGGTAGTGAATTCCATGCTATTCACTTAGATAATGAACACAATTGATCACACACCAAAAACTTCGATATCAATGGAAATTTTGTTTTATGGTATGATTTAAAGCTACAATTCTGGACTGATAACAGACCAAGAATCAGTGAGCTTAGAGCGGATAGTATAATACTCCCTCTATTCCAAATTATAAGAGGTTTGAGCTAAAAGCACAAAGATTAAAAAAAAAATTTCAAGTAATTAATATCATTTAATAGTTAAGTAAAAATAAAAATTTAACCAATCATAAGAAATACTGCAGAATTAAAAGAGTCAAAAATATTAAAACAACATTAAAATCTATTTAGAAATTTGTAAAACATCTTATAAATTGAAACAAAACAAAATTTCTTAAACATCTTATATTATAGAACAGAGGGAATCTTGTTTTAATACTGAAAAATTGGTTATTGAGAACTCTAACCTCTTTACCAAAGTCACAATTAGTATTAACGAGATTGTGGAAGTGACTTTGGTAAAGAGGTTAACTGTTTCTAAAATCTCAACAACCAATTTTTCTACACCTAATGTCTTTGCAACCCAAGTTTCTATATAAACCTCTTGCAAGATCGATCAAAACCGAGTTTGAAGAGTTTTGGAGCCGATACTTTATTCCTTGTGCAAAGAAAGATCCATGATTTTGATTATTAAAGAAAAATTGAAAGCCAATAGAGAATGGTGGACCGACTTGTATTTACCTGCCATAATATTTCAATCACACCGTCTAAAGTTTTTTGTAACCATGTCAATTAAATCCGCTAAAACACATAAATAGAATGTCCATATCTTACATCTACATAAGAACACTAATGTCGAGTAAATATCTCATTATATATATATTTCTATGTTGTCGTATACACAAGTTGTAATATTAGTAAATATGCAAGTCTCCTTCAAATTACTACGTACATGTTCATACATATTATAACACTGTCTCCATCCCTTATAAACACACAAAAAGAGCAATGCATGTGCTTTAAGAATATATGATATTTATTGCAACATGGACAACTTCAAACTATATCCCTACTCACCCTAGTACCTAGCCATATCGTTGACGAAAAGTATGGTTTGAAACAAAGTAAATGATGTAATAACCAATTGTGAGTGGCATACTTCTTACCACAAAAGAAAGTGTCTGATTACTGAAATTTCAAGCGCTACTATATATGGGAGATATTTTGGAAAGAAAAATGTGTATTTTGTGGACCAACTATTATCGACCATCAAAAATCCGTCGGATCCCTGAAATTTAAGTTGAAATAAACTGTAGAAATGATATTTAAGAGATTTAGAATATTTAGTTATTCATGTTTATATATTTTCTGTTCAATATATAGATTAAACATAAGTTAGTTTATATATATTGTATCAATTAATTTCTTTAGATCGATAACACACCATAATAAATAATTTTCCCCCAAATCTTTCTCTACTTTCTACAGAAAAAAGTAAAACCTAGTTTAAAACCAAAAAAAACTCTGGATTAACTTTAGAAGCTCCATTAATCGCTACATAACAATCTATATATAGTACGTGTACATGAACTACAACTATTTTGGGTTTCCCAAGATTCGTCTTTTACGTTAGCTCACAACAAGTACAATATTTATATAAACAACGTACAAAAATGGTTGTCAGTTCTTCCCAACTCCCACGAGTGTGCAACTAACATTGGTATACAAAAAAAGGAAATGGAAATGGAATGGTAGTAAATATTTTAGCGGACACATTATTATATGCATGATTCACGAGTGGACCAATGCATGTTTCATTAATGTAGAATGAAGTATCTCTCTAGCTATTTTCTTTTCTCTAAAAAATGAAATGTATATCTTATGGGGAATATCGTAACTTATGTCTAAAAATGCATGACCTCTTTCATAAAGAAAACAAAAGAATATTGACAAGGAAGCTCTCCAAGTTCGAATTCATTTGGGAGAGATGAAGGGTATTTTCAAAAATAGTAGTAGTTTATAACTTGACTTTGGATCTGCTGGAGAGTAGAATTTGTCATTCAAACCGAAAAAATATGCTTCACGCCATAATTTAAAACCATGTTTTCCGCAAAATCCAAAAACTCACATTTTCTCGTTAAAACTGCAAAATCATGTTTTTCTCGGTTAAAACTGCAAAAACATATTGAAGCTAAAACTGCAAAATTTAAAATAGATATTTATACTTTTCGTTTCTTCTAGTGCCAATATCATATAATGTTAATATTCAACAGAATACATGTTAGTTTTAAATATGTATTTTCCTTTTAGTTTTAGTAAAATTATCCCTCTTTATTCTGTTTGTAGAAATCTATTTCTCTAGTTTTTACAAATGTTCAGTTCTCAAGGAAAATACTATAAATCATTTACTACAATTCACAATTATGTAGGTCGGTCCATGACCATAATATTGTTACGCATAAGAGGAATGTTTTAAATGCAACAACCAGATTGTTGGCTGATCTGCACCGACCTAATCAGATGTATCCTCTTCTCTATTCTTTTCATCAGTGGGATTTCATATTTAACAATATAATTAAAGAGATATGTTACATACCTAATAAATGTAATCGTGCATACACTTGTTTCAATTCATCATTGTCTCGTTTATATGTATTGGTCATCCATCAATATAATATTATCCTATTAGAAAGAAATAACTAACTTTTACCTGATCGAAGAGATCTTATTTCTTATTAGGTTCTCTAACTCTACGAGAGATGCGATTTTTATTACAATGATATGTTATGTCCAGTTCGTTGTTAACATTATTTTTGTAAAAGATTTAATAGTTGAGTTTAGACCTAATTGGTTTACCCGGTAATCAGAAAGGCATGCAACCTGATTACTTTTACACGTTAATAAGAAAACATTAAACTTGGATCAGGTAATATGGTAGTCCAACATCTTGGTATTGGCGACGAGTCTTCATCGTAGCATTTTAGTGTATTCCTCCCATACTGGAAAGTTACCCATCTTAGTAGTATTTTCGTCCATAACACATTTTACTACAAAGTTTTATAGGATCTAGTGCATTTTAGTGCATTAGTACTACATGATTACATCCTTTTTGCTCATAAATTGAGCCACCATTTCATATAGTTGCCACTAGTCAAGTTAAAAGTTATATGGTCTCGGAAAATAAGGTTGGGAGACAAAAATGAGAATAGTACGACCATCTTATATTTAAGTGCCAACACATTTTATATCTAAGTGCCAACACATTTTGAATCGCACAGTCTAAAAGCTTTTCGTCACCAGTCGAATCCGTAGTAACATAAACATACATATAATGTCCATACCTCTACTCAAGAACTCAAGAACAGTCGTATCCGTGGTAAATGTCTCACCATATATTTTTCTTGTCGTATACACTTAAATTATAATGTTAATAAATATGCACGTCTCCTTCAATATATTCCATATTACTAAACACTGTCTCCATCCCTTACACACACAAAATAGTTGTGCATGTGATCTTAGAAGATACTATGACTTTTACACAATAAGAAACACTTCAATGACTATACATACGAATTACATAATTGTATATATATCTCTCGATCGCAATATAAATCGCCGAATAAGTAATAACAATACCCTGAAATCATTACCCAAAAGAAACAAAAATACTACATTTGAATCAACATACAAATTTTGGGGTTTTCCAAGATTTGTCTTTTACGTTAAACAACGTACGAAAATGGTGTTGTCGGTTCTTCTTTGCAAATCCCACGAGTGTGCAACGAACAATGGTATCAGAAATTCTTAATATATACTATCAGCACGATCCACGAGTGGACCAATGCATGCTTAATGTACAAAGAAACTATATAATAATCTTTGATGGACAATATTGTAACTTGCATTAAGTTTGGGGTCTTAAAATGAAATTAGGAAAAATATAAAAAAAAACTTACTTGGTCAATGTGAAGATCTCAATCAGACTGTATTGTTTACCCCTCATCTTCCTCAAAATTACACTCAATGCCACTGTTTTGTCACTGACCTAGCCTTGGTTATAAAGTTGAGCTATCATTTATATGACTCTAATCTAGTTGAAGAATGTTAAGAAGTTAAAAACAACACTATATAAATTAGACAAATATATGTGTAAGTAATTTGATTTCCCTAGTAACAACTTTTATTGGATAATGAGTCAATGATATAACGATGATTCAATAAAAGATTACACTCTTTGAATTTAGAAAGTTAAACTCTTTGAGAAATGTTGTGAAGTAACAAAGTCATGTGGCAAATGAGCTCTCTTCACAATCCTCTTCATGTTGCTCTGTAAACTCTGTTGCACTAACTGCTTCACTGCTTTTCTCTCGTCACTCATCCTTATCTCATGACCTCTCTCTCGACTCAATGAAGAAGAAGAAGAAGATACTCCACAGATTGGAGCTGAGACTTGCTTCCCTTTGTCCACAACTCTTAAACACTCTAGTACCCTCGAGGCTCGCTTTTGCACCAAGGGGCTTCCTATAAGTGTTAATTCAAGCAATGAAGACTCGATACCCGCTTCGATCATCGCTCTTCGGTCTCCATACACTTTGTGAGCCATTAACATGAGGATGTAAATTGCTTTCTCTTGACATTTTACTGAATCATTCCAGTTCAATATATCAACCAATATGGAAAATGCTTCAGCTACAGCCGTGATGGCTTTCCTTCCTTCAGGGACTGATACTACATTGGTTAATATTGCGAGAATCCTCTCGCTAACTTCCATATCTCCCAATGTGTTCAAAAGAAAAGGAATCAGATCAGTTTCTAGGATGAATGGAACGTTTTGATGATGTATTGAGAGGTTGTAAAGTGCTCGAAGAGCGTCTTCTCTAGCTTGTCTTGAACTACTAGTTTCCTCAAAGTTTTTCAACGTTTTCACTAGAAAAACAATCGCACCCGAGGAACCGATGATCGGTTTATTGGAATCCAACGCGCTTAATCCTAGGAAATTAGCCACAATAGCCTCGGAAATCGCTTGATTCGGAGGCTTTGATGATGACTCGATTAGCTTCAACATTTTGTGAACCGCACCCGCTTTAACAATCGCTGCTTTGTTCCTGAAATTACAGAGAATGTAACACATATGTCATTGAAACAAATGATCGAATTTAATGCTTCTAGTTTACCAGTGTCCTAGCTTCAGAAAAACATATAACAAAAACAAATCAAACCCAAAAAAAACTATTGAGAGTGACATCTCTAAACAACACTAATAAATTTTCACCTAAAAGAAGCAAACCAAACAACAACAACAAGTCAACAACAACCAACATCGAAAAATCGGAGAAATGTTTCAAGAATCAAACCTAAGAATGACAAAAACCTAATGAAGAAATTAGTAATGCAGAAGAAACATGCAATGCAATGTAATGTAAATGAGAAAGACTCACGCATCATTGCCGATTCCAAGATTAAGAAGAGCGTAAAGCGAAGCGATTTGCGAGTTTTCGATATGCGAATCATCATCAATCATACTAACCAAAGGAGGAATCGCACCAAGCATTGCAAGTGTCACTCTCACTTCCTTATCATCTTTTGCTAACAACCTAACCTCACTCGCCGCAACAGCCATCTTCTTCTTCGCCTCCGCCTCCGCCTCAACCGTTTGTAAATCTTTAACAACACGTTTCAGAACCTCCAACGTTTCTTCCTTTTTCTTAGTCTCAACACCACTCTCAATCACAGCTAAGTTCAACAGATCGCAGAGTCTCTCTGATTTCTTCGATAAATCGTCTCCGTTCGTTGTAGATTTCGAAGTGTTTTGGTAATCTTCTTCTTGGAGTTCACGTCGGTAACGAGAGCTACCTCCGCAGCTAAGAGCGTCGAAGATGATTCTACGGAATGATGATCCGGTGGTGGAGGAGGAGGAAGAAGAAGAAGCGGAGGGTATGCGGTGGAGTATGAGAGGATTGATATTGTTCCGGTGACACTTCGCCATTATCGCCGATCAGAACTGTAAAGCTTGAGAGAAAGAGAGAGAGAGAGACTGTTCTGTTTTTTATTTGTTTGTTTTAGACGAAAACAGAGGAAGGTGATGATTTTAGAGAGATTTTGTGAATTTTTTTTTTTTTTTTTCATATTCTAAGAATATTTTACTGTTTGATATGAGTATGAGTTTAAGTAAGTTGTACAAATTAATTTGTGTATTAATCTTTTTGTAGTTTATATAATGTTAGAACTATTTCGAAAGATAAATGACAACGGCATGAACCACAATATATGTGAAAAATGTTGGGAAATAATTAAATGAAATAAATTAACTTTGAGAGTTGACTTCTATGATGCTTTCACCACAACACAAAATCAGTGTTGGGAGTGATTTTGTTTGATGAAATATTAAAATAGAAATGAAAATGAAGATAGTGATTTATTTTTTACTTTTTACTTTGACTTATTAAATGTTTATTTATTGTTAAAAAGACTAATATTTTTTTTAACAAAATTATTAAAAGGTTTACAAAAAAATAAAAGGTTCTTAAAAGGTATTTATATGGTATTTATAATATACATACATATATATATATATATATATGTAAATAATTTTGCAAACATATAAGAAAGGTGCATCAATTATCTATGAGAATGAGAAGTTTCCATGAATTATGTGCTAAATAATTCCATGATTTTTTTTGAGAATATTTGTATATATTAAAGACTAAGCAATGAAAAATCACAAGATGTTTTTTAAAGAAAATTTCACAGGTCTAAAAGTAAATATAAAATTTGAAAGAAAAGTGTGTTGCTAATTCCTAAAATACACAAAATATTATTTTAAGTAACAGATATGGCTTTTGAGTGTCTTGTGTCTGGTGTCGATATATGTCAATGAGATAAAGTAAAAAATGGTGGCCAGCATCTACATGCAAAAGAAATATTGAAAGTAAATGTTGAAAGCAACACAATTATCATCGTATTTAACTGGAATGAGCGCAAAATATGTTCTATATGAATTCTTTTGAAAACGAGAAAATTGATGGTATCTAATTATATTATATATTTAGTTATGACGAAAAATATCAAATAAATGAGGGTTTTATTTTTGCACATTGTTGGACTAATACTCCCACATCTTTTAAATTTTCTAAATTTCTGGATCATTTCAAAGTTTCAAGGGTATAATTAAAAGAAACAATCACTAATATTCGATATTTTAAACTAGGTATACGGTAGTTAAACAAATACTTGGATGTCGGAATATTAGTGATTGTTTCTTTTTCTATAAACTCGACTACAGTAGACAAAAGAATTGATAAGCTAAACTATATAGTTAAACAAATACTTGGATGTCGGAAGCTATTAAAGAAGAAGGATCCAATTCAATTCTTGATGACAAGAGAACGTGGTTAACTTTTTTATATATTTTAAATTCTAAATCACAACGTTTATTCAATTTGATTTGGTAAAGATTTGCATAGCTTCATCATCTCCTTATTTTGAAAATCAGATCGGGAACAAACTCTGTAATGGTACCACCACATTGGTACGTACGTTCCTATATTAAACCCATCCATTAATGATCTTAACACATTCACCGCTCCAAGTTTTAATACTTTCCAAATGCTAATGTCGGTGTCGTTCCCATTTACTTTTGTCGGCAGAAGATACTAAAAACATAACAATCCACACCTGTTAGAAGATACTAATGTACGAATCTACCAAAGCTAAGCAGCCATTTCTTCAGTGGAAGAAGCATTACTACTCTCGACCTTCTTGATAACCAATTTGTCGTCACTAGCCATGAGGTGGTCAACGTCGACAAGAACTGTGTCTTCTTCCGCGAAATCTCCTTTTAGAACTCCGACAGCGATTTCGTTCTCTACCATCTGTTGAATCACTCTCTTCACAGGCCTCGCGCCATAGTTGGGGTCGAATCCAAGCTGAGCTAGGAGATCCACTGCCTCTTGTGTATACTCAAGATTGATTTTCTTCTGTTCCAACCTATTCTTCACCCGTCTCATCTGCACGTTACGCAAATGTTGTCAAATATGTCACAAGTGTATAGCTAATATCTTTGGGAAAAATCAAATTGGTTGGACTAGAGAACTTTAGCCTAACTGAAATTTTTTAAACACAAACAAACCTACCGAAACCAAAACCAAACTTAGTACAACCGAATCAAACCAAGTAAACTGAAAGTCATTAAAAGCTAATTGCTTTGATCAAATACACTAGCATACACTTACTAATACCAAAGTATAAAGTGATTATTTGTTTGTATTTTTACTTCCATTTTTTTACCCCTATTCAACAGTCAAACTGAGATTTTTCAACCAATCAAAGAAAAGTTGGTTTCAGTTCGGACATATTTTTCACAAAACAAAGACTCCTAAACACAAAACTGAACAAATAGAGAAAGGGACTATAAACTAAGTGGATGCCTATAAACTAGTAAGAGAAGTGGATGTTGTTAAATCATGGTAATGAAGTATGTTGGCACACTCTATGACACTGGTTAATGGATAGAAGAATATAGATTCCGAAAACAAAATATGAAAAACAAAGTGTTAGTAATAGGGTTTGTTACCTGCAACTCTACGATTTTGGAGATTTCTTTTGAATCCAGTGGCTGGAAAACTATATATTCATCAATCCTGTTCATGAACTCGGGCCTAAAATTTTGTCTTGCTAACTCCACAACTTGTCGCTTCATTATCTCATAAACTGCTTCTTTGCTGTCTTCCTTGTTGTGGAGGGTCTCAAGTATGTGGTGAGATCCTATATTCGATGTCATAATTATGACACAATTTGTGAAACTTACTCTCCTCCCTTGAGAATCAGTTATTCTTCCATCGTCTAACAGCTGTAGCAAGATATTGAAGACATCATGGTGAGCTTTCTCAATCTCATCAAACAGAACAACTGAGTAAGGTCTCCTCCGAACAGCTTCAGTTAACTGCCCACCTTCTTCATAACCAACATAACCAGGTGGTGCACCAATGAGCCGTGAGACTGAGAATTTTTCCATATACTCACTCATATCGATCCTCACTATTGCATTCTCAGTGTTGAAAAGGTATCCAGCTAGAGCTTTGGCAAGCTCAGTTTTACCAACACCTGTTGGACCCATGAACATGAAACTGGCTATTGGGCGGTTAGGATCAGAAAGACCAGCCCTTGAACGTCGTACAGCATCTGCTACTGATTTTACAGCAATGTCTTGACCAATAACTCTGTTGTGGAGCACTTGTTCTAACATGACCAGCTTTTCTCTCTCTGATTGTTGAAGATTAGATAATGGAATACCGGTCCACTTGCTTACTATCTCTGCTATGTCAAAATCGGTAACCTCTTCTCGGAGTAGAGATTGTCCAGACTGTCGGAAACTTGTTAGATTCTTCTCAGCTTCTTCTAACTGGCGTTGGAGGGACATAAGTGTTCCATACTTAAGCTCAGCAGCTCGGTTTAGATCATATTCACGTTCAGAAGATTCAATTTCCAGGTTAACTCTATCAATCTGAAATACACAGAACACGTTACAGAGGACATTAGGATCCATATATACCAACAGCATAAACAACCACTAAACATACTATACAGAACAAGAAACTGTGAGTGTCCCGGTTTGATATTTTTTTATGAGACATGGTTTTCAAGGTCGAACAATACTTAACAGACCACTGTAAGGAATAAGTGTTTTACCTCTTCTTTAAATGAACGTATTTTAGTCATGAGCGACTTCTCTTTCTCCCATTGGTCACTGAGTTCTTTCTGTTTATATTTGAGTGTGGACAGATCACACTCAATCTTCTGTAGCCGTTCTTTAGAAGCTTTATCAGTATCATTTTTCAAAGACAGCTTCTGCATCTCCAGTTTGATCACAGCTCTGTCTATTTCATCGAGTTCAGTGGGTTTAGAAGTGATCTCCATCTTTAGCTTCGCAGCAGCTTCGTCAACAAGATCAATAGCTGAAATAAAGAGCATTCATCTTAGAAAACACTGCTACGGTCAAACACTTTCCCAATAAAAACTGGTAAAGAATCAAAGAAAGTGCATGTCCATACCTTTGTCTGGCAGAAAGCGTTCAGTGATGTAGCGGTCTGCTAGAACTGCTGCTGAAACAAGGGAACCATCTGATATAGTAACGCCATGGTGTAATTCATATCGCTCTCTTAACCCACGAAGAATCGAGATTGTATCTTCAACAGAGGGCTGACCACATAACACTTGTTGAAACCTACGCTCGAGAGCTGGATCTTTCTCTATGTATTTGCGGTATTCGTTCAATGTAGTTGCACCGATGCATCTCAGTTCACCTCGTCCAAGCATTGGTTTCAAGAGGTTGCTCGCATCCATTGCTCCCCCCATAGCTCCTAAGCAAGAGCAGCAATGATATTAGCCAGTTCGTTAGTTTCATGTTACTAGTAACAAAGTACTAAAGTGAGTCAAACAAACAAGAGTAAAAAATGTAATATTAGATCTTAACCACAAATTTACATGTCCATTTTAACCCTCAGTTGGCGATGCCATGTTCTTCTAACAGGAAATAAAGACCTTAGATAGAGATCACCCAACAATTTACTTGGGCAACACAAATATTTATGAACACATGTATGTGTAATAATAACAAATCATCAATGTTTATAATATGTGGATAAAATGAAAAAATCACCTGCACCAACAACAGTGTGGATCTCATCAATGAACAAGATTATCTGTCCATTGGAAGCTGTTACTTCCTTTAATATTGCTTTCAACCTTTCCTCAAAATCTCCTCGATATTTGGCACCAGCAAGGAGTGAACCCATGTCGAGAGATACCAACTACATGAAAAAGAAACCAAGTCAAACATGTTAAAATCTTCCACTAGGCTTTCTAGGAGAAAACAATATACCATCAAACAGACTAAGGCCAAAAAAACAAAAAACAAAAAAAGCTAAGAGAAGAAAGCCGCAATTTTAATTTACTGGAATGAACCTTTCGATTCATGAGAGGCTCAGGGACATCTCCTCGCACAATGCGTTGGGCTAACCTGTGAAAGTTAAAATCTCAGCAAATTTCTCTAACGACACCTACCGAGAATGAGATCACAAAAAAATCAAGAGACTTTACAAAAGAAAATGAAAACAACGGATATAATTGAAAGTCTTACCCTTCTGCAATAGCAGTTTTCCCTACACCAGGTTCACCAATAATTACAGGATTATTTTTTGTTCTCCTACATAAAATCTGAATGCAACGCCGAATTTCATCATCCCGCCCAATGACAGGATCAAGTTTCCCTCGTCTAGCCATCTCAGTTAAATCATTTCCATACTTTTCAAGTGCTTCATATTTGCCTTCAGGATCTACATGTGTAACATCACGTAATGAGAGTAAGTCATTAAGACAAACATAAGAGAATGTAGGGTAACAGAATATGTAATGAGATGTTGATGCTATCAATGCTCACAACATACAAAGCGGAACAGAAGAAAAATATCTATCTGTTTCAGTCAAGTCTTTGATATCACGAGCAACGTTCCCACAAGTAGCATATGTTTAAATTTCCCACAGGATATACAGCATCCACAATGTGTACTTACTATATCTGAGGCTCAAAAAACATAAAACTTACTTTGATCAGTTACTCGCTGACTACCGCGGACAGCTTTAATAGCATCCTTTAGGGCTTCCTTATCAAGTTTAACGTCCTTGAAAAGTTCTTGTCCAAACCTTACTTCTGAATGATAGGCGAACAGAAGGTGTTCGACCGATACATAACTATCTAACATCTCTTTCTTATGCCTCTTTGCGCTTTCTAATATAGCACTAATAGATGAACCTAGCATCTGACCACTCGTATCACCTGTAACCTGCAAATCACAAGAAGCTAAATTAATTTGCTAAAGAAAATCATGTTCAAATGCACATAGCAAGAAAAAGTAGCTACAACAACACAAAACCTTTGGTTGTTTAGATATGAAGGAATCTGTAGCCTGAAGAAGAGAGGAGTTGTCAATTCCGGCTTTGGCAAATACCCTCCTGGCCATACCATCTTTTTGCTCAAGAAGAGCTTTCATCAAATGCTCGGATTCCACAATCTGTTGACTCGAAACACGAGCTGCATCAACTGCATCGAGAATCCCTTTCCATGCCATCTCCGTAAACTCATTTTGAGTAGGCTACAGATAAAGAACAAAAACACCAAATCAACAAAATTGAACACTTCCAAGATCAAAACTGGTACATTAGCGAGAAAGAAACCGAAGAAGACATAGAGAACAACCAACCACAGCAGCAACTCTTGTCACAGATATCGACATGATGGTACTTAACCAGTTCTTGATGCTAAGTTTCTAAGATTCATGAAATTTTAAGCTCCCAGTAAGTTCTCTGCTTTCGTTTTCAATCTCAGAATTTTTCGGTATTTGCTTTTAGCTTTTAAGATTGTAAAACTAAAGATGCAGTTATTGTACAAAGGTTTTTGATGAATAAGATCAAAATTGAGCCATGAACACTGAAATAAACTGAAATCGCCATGTAATCAAGCACGAACCTGAGCTGTACTGGTGGAGAAGCTGCGCGGAGAAGAGAATTGTAAAGAAAGAGGCAAGAATTGGCCGTTCGCAGCGGCGGAAGTTACCGACGAGTTGAATTTTCCGGCGAGTCCGTCTCCGATGAACGAAGTTGGCCGGAAAATAGAGGAATTAGGAGAGATATAGTGAGCAAAGGCGGAGAGAGAGCGAGAACGGAGGAGAAGAGAAGGTCTCGAGTAAGCGTATTGAGCCTTGATGGCTGACGAAATCGATTTGGAGAGTCTCCTCGACGCCATGTGAAGGTGAATCGGAGAAATTGATGAAATTTTTGGGGGTTTAGGGTTTTGGAAGAGGAGAGGAAGCAGCAACGGTGGTTTCTATATACAAGAGGAGAAGCTTGGAGAAGAGGCAAAAGAAGTTTGTAGAAGAAAATAGAAATTTATGTGTGTGTCAAAATTCTCAGATGCTCTTCATTGTGAAAATCTCAATTGCTCTTGCTTAAATTAGTTTTAAATATTATAAAATAAAATAAAATAACAATATACTCATGAAAAAATTAGAACAAATTGAATTAGTTAAAAAAATTTCAATTTTAAAAAAGTCAATTGAATTAATTTTCTCATATTAATAATTTAATATATTTTAATTTTTTTTTTTAAAAAAATTGAATTAGTTTTCTCACATTTTATTCTTTTATTTTATTTTACAAACTATGATTTATATTAATCTTTTACTCTCATTCAAAAGAGAAACTGTTTTAAATCAAAAATAATACCAAAATAGCTAGAATTACCGCTGCTAAAAAAGCTAACTGGATAACATACAAAACATGAATAGGAGCAAACACTAGATTCCATCCACTTAAGTAAGGGATGGGGGATGAGACGACGAGTCCTTGAATCAAACACCAAAAGAGTATTTGGGAACTATAGAACACAAATAGTGATCCTATAGATGAGATTGAAATCACAACTAGTGCCGATTTAACAATTAGAAGTTTGGCTGTAGACCCAAAATGTGACAATACACCGGATAATGAGCATCAAAATGTTTAATGCATCAAAGTTAGGCTGTAGTTTTTTGTTTTTAGGGCATTGTATGTGTAGTTTTTTGTTTTTAGGGCATTGTATGTGAGACTGTATTTTTCTATTGTTTGTCTAGTTTGCATTTAAATACTTAGCAACCCAAAACAACTAAATTACAAACACTTTTTGCATTCTATTGTTAGAGAAAAACACTCTTTCATATAATCTTATATGTGTTGTAATATTCATAATACTTAAATCATCTTTAGGAGTGATTCAAAAAAATTTCTAAAATTTTCAGGAGCATTGCAAAATTGTTGAGCGACAAAGTTCGTAAACATGTATAACCACCATTCCTAAATTCCACGCATCAATCAATCATCCAACGAAGATCTAATTTATTTAGTGATGTTTGATATGTTTTATCAAACAATATTAGTAACTGATGATCCCTCTAGGACTTTCATTAAGATTCATTAGGCCTGAGCATTTAGGTATTCGGGTCGGTTTCAGGTCGGGTATTTCGAATTCGGGTATTTCAGAGTTAGTCATATAAGAACCTAATAAGTATTTATAACTTTTCGGGTCGGGTTCGGTTCAGTTCTTTTTCAGGTTCATGTATGTTGGGTATTGATTTATGAAATTCGATAAATACCCAAAAAATATTTGGGTATGAGTAGTAGTATCTACCTAAACCAACCCGCACCTACCTAAAGTACCCATAAAATCCGAAAATAGTTGTCAAAATTAAGAAGTTTTCTAAAAAAAATATTACCAAGAAAACATAAGTTTTGAACATTCCAAGCATTAAACAAGTCATAACTTAAAAGTCTAAACCAACAAAATCATTCCAAGCATTGTAAGCAATAAAATTTCAAACCAACAAAAGCATAACTTAAAGCTTTAAACTAATAAAACTGATAATGTTTGAGACATGAAAGAAACTAAGAAAGAAGAATTATCCCAAGATGGCAGCATTTAACAGAGATTATTCATGGATCATTAAGGAAACCTAACATATATATGTAAATGTGTTCGGGTATTTAAAAGTATCCACAAGTATGCAGGTTTGGTTTGGGTAATACCCGATACCTATTGGGTATTAAGAACAAAAACCGGTTGCGTATTTCTTAAGAACCGAAGTAAAACGGATTCGGGTATTTCAGGTCGGGTTCGGTTCGGGTATTCGAGTTATGGAATTTTGCCCATGCCCAACTGATTTATAACTGATTTGATAAGGGATAAGCATAATCATGTCTGATCGTATTTCATTCTTAATCTCGAATTTTCATCAATAAAAATAAAAATATTGATAAGTTTTTGAATCTCAACTAGAAATGATTAGAAATACTAATTTTTGTAACATTAGTAACTTAAAATTAAAATTAGCAATATTTCTTTATATAATATTAAATTCTATTTTATATCTGTAAAATTATCTAAATTTTAAATTTTTATGATTAAATTTTTAATATTTTTATTTTTAAATTCAAAACTTTAATACTACACATTTGTCAAAATCAGTTACTAATTTGAGAACCAAATTTTATTAAAAAAATATTGTTGGAAATATATAAAAAATGTCAAATAAGTGTATTAAATTTATATTTAACCCTAAGTTAAATCGTAAAGACGTAAATAAAACAAATAAGTGTAAGAAATCAATCGTGTCTGATTATTCAGGTTTTGGGAGACTCTACTTTCTCTCCTTCAAACAGATCCCAAACAATTCAAAGGTTCGTCTTCTTCTCCTTCGTCTCTTCCACACTCTTTCACTTTTACACTCAGTCTTCAACAAAGTAAATTGCTTTCGACTTCTCAATTTTTCGTCAAATCAAGTTACTGTTTCTTTCCAATTTCTTTATATAAAGTTGAGAGTTTTGAAAATGGCGGGTCTGGGTTTTTTTTGGAAAATTTTTGATCTTTCCATGAATTGCATCAATGGGTTGTTAATTCGAGTTCTGGGTACTCACATTTGAATACTCAATTGTGTTTTCGTTGTTTAGTTTTTGTTTTTGCTTCGGTAATTTTGGTTAGGGTTTGTTTGGGTTTTTCACAAGCTTCTTCGATCTTGCTTGTGTGGGTTTTGTCGATGAATCGAGTTGTTTAGTAACTATTGTACAAACCATCCTTAGATTGTTAATCCAAATTTTGGGTAGCTGTGTTTAACTACTGCATCCAGTAGAAACTCTAATTTCGTTGTTTGCTTTAGCACTGAACCTATTGCTGTATATGTACGTTTGAGGTTATTGATGGGAGACATGTTTTGTGTGCAGGAAAATGAGTAGTTTGGTGGAGAGGCTTCGTATACGATCAGACAGGAAACCGGTTTATAATCTAGATGAGTCTGATGATGACGACTTTGTTCCTAAAAAGGATCGGACCCTTGAGCAAGTTGAGGCTATTGTCAGAACTGATGCGGTTTGTGTTTTATCTTGAGCTTGTTGTTCAGATTTCACTACCGTTTGATTCTTTCGGTTTTAATCCTTTTCTTTGTTGTTACTTGAAATTTCAGAAAGAAAATGCATGTCAGGCTTGTGGGGAGAGCGCGAATCTTGTTAGCTGCAATACATGTACATATGCTTTCCATGCTAAGTGTCTAGTTCCACCTCTTAAAGATGCGTCTGTGGAAAATTGGAGATGCCCTGAATGCGTAAGATTCCTGTAACGGCCCATATTTGTGTTTGGGATTCCATAGCTTCCATTTATTTACATGGTAGATATTTTTTTTACATTTTCAGGTTAGTCCTCTAAATGAGATAGATAAGATATTGGACTGTGAATCACGTCCTACAAAAGCTAGTGAACAAGGTTCCTCCGAAGCGCCACCAAAGCCTATTCATGTTAAACAGTATCTTGTAAAGTGGAAGGGATTATCATACCTTCACTGTTCTTGGTAATTACTGCATTTTCTTTTTCTGTCTCTTTGTTTGAACATGCTGATTATCAATGTTTCTTGTCCGTGAACATTATAACACATGATTTTTATTTCCTTTGACCAATCATAGGGTGCCTGAGAAGGAATTCCAGAAGGCTTATAAGTCAAATCATCGATTAAAAACCAGGGTGAACAACTTTCACCGTCAAGCTGAATCGGCCAATAACAGCGAAGATGATTTTGTTCCAATTCGTCCTGAGTGGACCACTGTTGATCGGATTCTTGCCTGCAGGTCTAGTGATGGAATGAATTCCTTTATTTATTTATCTGCCATTTTTTTCTTTCTATATACTTCTTTTCACCAGTACCTTTGATAGAGTGCTGCTTTATGAAAATACATTTAGATGTTTTTCCTACCAAATCTACTCTCTATAAGAAAGAAGAGGTTATCAAGCTTTTGGAGCCTATGAAAACATGACTAATGACTTGATTTCCTTCTTTTTCTTTTTAAAAGTTACCATATTCTTAGTTATTTCCTTAATCAGGATTTGTGACAGTTGCATTGTTTTATTTGTGATATAGAGAGGAAGATGGTGAGATGGAATATCTTGTGAAATATAAAGAGCTGTCTTATGATGAATGTTATTGGGAGTCAGAATCAGACATCTCAACCTTTCAGAATGAAATCCAAAGGTTCAAGGATATAAATTCTAGAACTCGCAGAGGTAAAGATGTTGACCACAAAAGAAATCCCAGAGACTTTCAACAATTTGATCATACTCCTGAATTCCTCAAAGGTATTTGGATCACTCTAAATCATCTAATAGAAATGTTTCCCATCTTCGGTGTATATAGATGCTAATTTTTTTTTGCTTTCTGCTATTGAAGGCTTGTTGCATCCGTACCAGCTTGAGGGACTTAATTTTTTGCGGTTCTCGTGGTCAAAGCAGACACACGTAATTCTTGCTGATGAAATGGGGCTAGGTATATATTAATTATTCCACCCGTGTGGTCAAATAGATCTTTTCATCACCTGTCTGAGGCTTTTGTTTTCCATTTTTGTAATATTGTGAGATTTGTCTTGTTTACAGGCAAAACTATTCAAAGCATTGCCCTTTTAGCTTCACTTTTTGAGGAGAGCCTCATTCCGCATTTGGTAATTGCTCCTCTATCAACTCTGCGGAACTGGGAGAGAGAGTTTGCCACATGGGCCCCACAGATGAATGTGGTATGTATGCAGTTATACACGCAATGATTTGTGCCTTTTGTGGTATGTTTTTGTTGTTTGTTAATGAAATGGCCTTCGTGGTACTTGACGGGTAGGTTATGTATTTTGGCACTTCCCAAGCCCGAGCAGTTATCAGAGAACATGAGTTTTACTTTCCGAAAGATCAAAAAAAGATCAAGAAAAAGAAATCTGGACAAATCAGTAGCGAAAGCAAGCAAAAAAGAATCAAGTTTGATGTCCTCCTTACATCGTATGAGATGATCAACCTAGATACCGCAGTTCTGAAACCAATTAAGTGGGAGTGCATGGTAACTCTAATTTCCTAATGAGATATTACTTCTCGTAGTCGTCTCTCTTTATCTCTTATATGTAGCTTAGTAACATTTTTTTTGTGTCAGATTGTTGATGAAGGCCATCGACTGAAAAATAAGGATTCAAAGTTGTTCTCTTCATTGACTCAATATTCAAGTAACCATCGTATTCTTCTGACAGGAACACCACTTCAGGTTCGTCATTTGATTTTGATTCCTGGAATTTATACATTCCATAGTTTTATCTGAGTATTAGTTGCGACAATTTGCAATGAGAATTGTTAAAATATGATCCTGGGTTAGTTTGATGTTACTGATGATTACGTGGTGCCTTTACAGAACAACTTGGATGAACTTTTCATGCTCATGCATTTTCTTGATGCGGGGAAGGTATCCAAGGATGAAAAAGATATATAAGGTCACATACTTAACAGAATTTTATATAGCTAAAATTTTATTTGATCGCATAATACTTGCAGTTTGGAAGTTTGGAGGAGTTCCAGGAGGAGTTCAAAGATATTAATCAAGAGGAGCAGATTTCAAGACTACATAAAATGTTGGCTCCACATTTGCTCAGGAGTATTGACCAAAACTTTTTCTTCATCTTTTTAAATGTATATGTGTTGCAAAAGTTCGGTTCAGAGGGAATTTTGAAAGTAATAATTTAATAACCTTAACCGTGCTGTGTCGGATTTTAATTGCTTACAGGGGTAAAGAAAGATGTAATGAAAGACATGCCCCCAAAGAAGGAGCTCATTTTGCGTGTTGATTTGAGCAGCCTGCAAAAAAAATATTACAAGGCTATTTTTACTCGTAATTATCAAATATTAACAAAGAAGGGAGGTGCTCAAGTAAGTTCTTTTTTAATTTTGGTATACTTTTTGGATCCATATACCTCATAGCTGGGGTCGAAACCAGGTACTGTAATTCGTCTGCTATTGAGTTGGTCTGATTTTGTTTCAGATTTCCCTTAACAATATTATGATGGAACTAAGAAAAGTTTGCTGCCATCCTTATATGCTGGAAGGTGTTGAGCCAGCTATTCACGATGCTAATGAATTTTTCAAGTAAAATCTCATTTACCAAAAAATAATTATCTGAATGTGTTTATGACTGTTTGTTAACTTTTGCGTTAACGTTTTCTTATATGTATGATGTATCAAAGACAACTTTTGGAATCTTGTGGAAAGCTACAACTTCTAGATAAAATGATGGTCAAACTGAAAGAGCAAGGACACAGAGTCCTTATATACACACAGTTTCAGCACATGCTGGACTTACTTGAAGACTACTGTTCCCATAAGGTATCTGAGCTTCTTATATGTTCATTCTGTTTCATTAGATTTTATTCTTGTTCTTCTGTGGAAAACCATTTTTGACACCTTTAGAATCAAGTCTACCTTTTTCTAGTTAGTCCTTAGGAAAAATTACGCAAATGCAAGGAAGTAAATCAAGCCTATGCTGAAATTGAGAATTTGAGAACTGTGTCAAAGTGAAATAATTAGGACACAGTTTCCACATGTACACAGTAGAAATAATAAGTTTATATATCTTCAAATAGGTCTAGCATGTGCTGAAACTGTGTACAGAGTTTTCATATACACAGTTTCACATGCTGGATTGACTTGAAAACTATTGTTCTTGTAAGGCATCTGAACTAGTTATCTGTGGTGTGTATATGTGAGATATCTGTGTTATTATTCTTTTAGTTTGATATATTGTTCACATATACACTCAGTTTCAGCACATGCTTGACTTGCTTGTATTTAGATAATTGCGCCTAAGGACTCTATATAGAAAAAGGTATTAGAGTTGATTCTGTAAGTAGCTGCAATTACGTTTTTAGAGTTTATGGTGTAATTTACTTTATTCCCTTGAAGATTACATTTTTTGTTACTTGAAATGCCATTATTATTACTATTTCTGACGCATGCATTTGAGACTACTTGTTTTCATCTCTTTCTATCATTTTTTATATTTTAATATGCAATTATGTAAAATCCTTCATATGACTTATATTGTTCATTTTCTTGTCTTTGTCAGAATTGGAGCTATGAGCGAATTGATGGGAAGGTTGGCGGAGCTGACCGGCAAATACGCATAGATCGTTTCAATGCCAACAACTCTAACAAGTTCTGCTTTTTGCTCTCCACAAGAGCTGGTGGCTTAGGAATAAATCTTGCAACCGCAGATACAGTAATCATTTATGACAGGTTTGAATTTCAGTTTCTTTTAGTGTCATCTGTACGCTTTCCATAGTTATTGTGTCAAGCACTAAGAGAAACTATTAGGCTTGATAGCATGAGATTTTGGAAGTAAAATGTTGGTTTTCAAGTGAGTTGGATGCTTTAAGTAGATGTGTTCTAGGTGATGATGAGTGTTAACAAGGCACTTGGAATATATTTTATTTAAATAACAGCTATTCTTGAGCATGTAAATTGTTAGACAGCGGGAATATCAGGAAAAGTCTTATCCGCTATCTTGCTAATAATAAAATTTCGTAGGCATGCAATGTGGGATGACAGTCTGTTTTGGTTTACACCTGCTCACATTTTTATACCGATGATTGAAATTGTTTTATCTGTTTCTGTAGTGACTGGAATCCTCATGCGGATCTTCAGGCAATGGCTAGAGCTCATCGACTTGGCCAAAGAAATAAGGTTCAACTATCATCACTTAGTGCTGTCAACTTGCATTTTCCTTATTTTTTAGTTTCACTAATCTATCCTTATATTTTCCTTTAGGTGATGATTTACAGGCTCATAAACCGAGGCACCATTGAAGAAAGGATGATGCAGTTAACTAAAAAGAAAATGGTTCTAGAGCATCTTGTCGTCGGGAAACTCAAAACACAAAATATTAATCAGGTATAATTTTATTTCTTGAAGGTACACCTTTTCACATTATTAGAATTTTCTTAACAGATTGGAGTTAGAAGATAGAAATACCAAAAAAAAACACTATTCTATATAAGCCTGAAACTTAATGAGAAAAACATTAGAGAGAAGCAGTCCATTTTCCCACTAACTATTTGTTTGTTTTGTTTTCCTGTCTACAATTTAGGAAGAATTAGATGACATCATCAGGTATGGATCAAAGGAGCTTTTTGCTAGTGAAGATGAAGAGGCGGGAAAGTCTGGAAAAATTCATTATGATGATGCAGCTATAGACAAGTAATATACTCCTTACTCGTTCCCTCTTGTTTTTGGTTATCTGATCTTTCCGGTTGCTCCTTTCATATGGAAGGTGTTGTGGTTAATTGCATGTATATATTTCATTATTTGTCTCCATCTTCTGATCTGCAGATTGCTTGATCGTGATCTCGTGGAGGCGGAGGAGGTCTCAGTGGATGATGAAGAGGAGAATGGATTCTTAAAGGCTTTTAAGGTTTTCTTGCCTCTATCTTCTTTTTCTGTTAGTTTTCTCTGGATCAGAATTCACTGATTTTCAATGCTCCATTTGAAACTATGGTTTTCGTGTTCTTAAATTCCTTGATAGTCTTGACTGTTTTGTTCTGGCTCAAAGTGAAATCTAACTCAGTGAAAACTAATGATGATTACTTTGCTTGTGATGATGTTGATTGAGCCAATATATTGATTTGGTTACATTTCTTTGTGGCCTGGTTATATTTAATGTTTTATTTGAGTGGGTTTTAGACTTAGCTGGAACATAAGGCTGTTTCCTGTGTTGCTGCTTGTGACGTCGTAATATTCGAATGCCCTAAAAACACTATCTTGTCTTTGCATGTGTATAGAAACTGTTTTAAAACGATTAGGGTGTCTGGTATCTTTTTAGTGTCATTATCTCTGAAAATAATTTCCCTTGTAATTCGGCGATTTTCATGTATACTAGGTGGCAAATTTTGAGTATATAGATGAAAATGAGGCAGCTGCATTAGAGGCACAGAGAGTCGCTGCTGAAAGCAAATCTTCAGCAGGCAATTCTGATAGAGCAAGTTATTGGGAAGAGTTGTTGAAAGATAAATTTGAGCTGCACCAGGCTGAGGAGCTTAATGCTCTTGGAAAAAGGAAGAGAAGTCGCAAGCAGGTTTAGTCTCTTTTTGATCCCCCTTATACAGTTGTGGCATCACATTGATACCTGGATTTGATTATCCACTATTTAAAATCTTTCTCATTCTGTTTTCTACGTCTTCCCTTTCGAATTCCTTAGGTAACTATTCTGGAAGTAATAATTCTGACAGATTGTAGGGTTTTTCTATTGGGTCAAGTGATTGGGGTTGGTAAAGGCTCAATCAACTAAAGTCTTCTGTTTTTCCCTAAAAGAAATACATTTTGCTTCACTCTCTATTTTGTTTATATAGCTCAATTACTGACAATATACTTTGCTTTGGTTCGTCATAAATTGGTACATATCTTTCAGTCAAGGCTGTTCTAATTCTTATATGGGATATTTCTATAGTTGGTCTCCATTGAAGAAGACGATCTTGCTGGTTTGGAAGATGTCAGCTCTGATGGAGATGAAAGTTACGAAGCCGAGTCAACAGATGGTGAAGCACCAGGACAAGGAGTTCAAACGGGTCGACGGCCGTACAGAAGAAGGGGTCGGGGTATTACTACGTTTCTGAATTTCCTTAACTAGTGATATTAAAAGTGTGCGCAGTTAATTAGATGAGTTTTTTTTTCCTGTAGATAACTCGGAGCCAACTCCTTTGATGGAAGGTGAGGGAAGATCTTTCAGAGTACTGGGTTTCAACCAGAGTCAAAGGGCCATTTTTGTGCAGACGTTGATGAGGTATCTTCTTTCCAATAAGGCTTTAGACACCAGAAATTATTCCGCCGAAATTTTATATTTTTGTCTCCCAATGCATCAATATTATCCTCAGCCTTGCGTTGCACATAATTTACAAGTTTTTCTGAATGGCCAAAAAATTGCAGGTATGGAGTTGGCAACTACGACTGGAAGGAGTTTGTTCCTCGCTTGAAGCAGAAGACCTATGACGAAATAAAAGAGTATAGGCTTTAAAACTGTTCTCTTCTGCTTCTTTACAACATAAAAAAAATGCATCACAATTAAAAGACTTTCTGGTTTATTGTCGAAATGACTTATTTTATTTTACCTACTGATTGTTTAATAACTTTGCCCAGGTATGGAATAACCTTCTTGAAGCACATTGCTGAGGATATCGACGAGAATTCTCCAACCTTTTCAGGTGATTGAAATTCATCTTTCAATTACTTACTGCTTACTGCTTTTCTCTAAATGTGATTTTTGCTTCTCCCGTTAACCTGTTAAATGTATTGCTAAAATGGTCTTTTGTCTGCAGATGGCGTGCCCAAGGAAGGACTTAGAATAGAAGATGTTCTAATCAGAATTGCTGTTCTAATATTAGTACAGGATAAGGTGAGTCTATCGACTGTAATCCTTTAATAAGTTCTCTGTTTTATGTCTGAGTTGACTTCTGAGAGCCAATGCACAGTGTTGCCACATAATGATTGGAATTTATGTATATATGTGTTATTGTTATTGTGGACATTGAGTTAGATGATGCAACAGAAATGTAGCTCTAATTTTTGTTTTTTGTTGGTTCTAGGCTATAATTTTGATCCCTACCAAATTTTCAGTACAGTAATTATATGTTTAAACCATTCTTAAGTTCTAAGAGACCTACGATGTTTCTGCGCATTAATGTGGTAAGACGTTTCGTTATGTTCTGCTTCATTCTCTGTTTCCAGTCACTTTGTATAGAAATAAAGGAAGCTGCGTTTTCGAACCTCTTGAAGAATTTTCTTTTTGTTGTTTATTTGTTTCTTAAACTTATCGCACCAAAGTTTTGATACTGAGTTGCTCATGTTTGCCTGACAGGTGAAATTTGTAGAAGACCATCCAGCGAAACCTCTTTTTCCCTCCCGCATTCTAGAAAGATTCCCAGGACTGAGAAGTGGAAAAATTTGGAAGGAGGAACATGACAAGATAATGATACGTGCTGTTTTAAAGTATGAACCCTGCACCACTGTTCTCACCGAATGGTTTTATTTTCTCATTATATTCCATTACTTACTCACTTTTTATTTTCCTCCACTGGAAATTTGAATCTTTAGGCATGGGTATGGACGATGGCAAGCTATTGTTGATGACAAAGAGTTGGGGATCCAAGAGCTTATCTGCAAAGAATTGAACTTCCCTCACATAAGTTTGTCTGCTGCTGAACAAGCTGGCTTGCAGGGGCAGAATGGTAGTGGAAACTCTAATCCGGGAGCACAGACTAATCAGAATCCTGGAAGCGGTAATACGGGGAACAATAATGCTTTTGCTGATGGGGCCCAAGTAAACTCGATGTTCTACTATCGAGACATGCAGAGGCGACTTGTTGAGTTTGTGAAAAAGCGAGTTCTACTTTTGGAGAAGGCATTGAATTATGAATACGCTGAGGAGTATTATGTATGTTGTGTCTATTTGCAGTTTTGGTACCTATTCACATGTCTTGCGCTGAATTGTTTAACTTTAATTGAATCTCTGGTTGCAGGGACTTGGTGGCTCATCATCTGTGCCTGCTGAAGAGCCAGAAGCTGAACCAAAGGTCGCTGACACAGTGAGAGTGAGCTTTATTGAGGTCGATGATGAAATGCTTGATCGACTTCCTAAGACTGACCCCATCAGTAAGTTCCATGACAAGTTTCTTTATTCAACGAGTTGTTGGTTCTAATGTGAGCCGTCTAAATCTTCTGCAGCTTCAGAAGAAGTTATGGTGGCTGCTGATGACAACAACCAGGCCCGGGTTGAAATAGCTCAACATTATAACCAGGTAAGCTGTATTTATTTTTTCTTTAGAAGACTAATGTCTTAAACCAGTATATTTACTCTAATCCCTCTGCGGTTATCCAGCTGTGCAAAGATTTTGATGAAAATGCTCGTGAGGCAGTCCAAGCATATGTAAACAACCAACCACCGAGTAGCAAGCTAACTGAGAGCTTCCGTTCACTCAAATCTATCAGTGGTAACATTAGCACAATCCTTTCGGCTCCATCTGATCAATTGGAGTCACATGAAAACGACACCAAGCCAGACCTAAACAATGATGAGATGAAGGACACAGCCAAAGAAACAAAACCGTTAAGAGGCAGCGTCGATCTTAATGTAGTAGAGGGAGAAGAGAACATTGGAGAAGCTAGTGGAAGTTTTGATGTGAAAATGGAAGAAGCCAAAGAAGACGAGAAACCACAGAACATGGTCGTGGATTGACTCAACTGTTAAGTATCTAAAGATTCAAGACCAAATGGGTCATGAAGTAGGAACTGATATTATTGTTCTTTTATTAAATTATGATGTGTGGACTTATTCTTCCTTATGTAAGACTTGGATTCTCAGCTCTAGTTTCTACTTATAAAATATTTGAGAACATTTAGGCTAACTTTGATTTTGTTAATGTTTATCTATTTTTAGAAAGTTATCTTGTTCTGGCTCCAAAGTTTCGGTCCTGAAATTACAATTTCTCATTTTAGGACTCAGATTGGATTCAGTTTCTCATTTCAAACTCTACTATTTGCAATCAAACCAGAACTAAATAATGCTAACATACAAACACAACTATGATTTATAATAGTTTAGGCCCGGGCTAATAAAACCGGAACCAGAACTGACTTGAAAAATTTGAACCCAAAATTTTAGATTTATCGTATTAGGTAAACTCCTAACCCCAAATATCTGAACTCAAAACCCGAAAAAAACCCAAAATATAAATACATATAAATAAGTTAAGACCTGAATATCTGAATATATCTGAATATTAGAATTTTTACCTGATATTCAAAAATTTTACACGAAAATCAGAGTATTTACCAAAAGCTCGTTGTATTTGTCCAAAAATCCGGATATTTACCCAAAAATTTCAAGAAATACATGCTAATAAATCATGTTTGTAGCGGTTATGAAAATTTATACCCGATCCGACCAGAATCCGAAAGGATCCAAACCAAACTCTAACTGAATTTTTACATTTACCCTATCAAATTTTAGTTCTTCTACCCTAAGAAATTAGAATCTCGAATTGGTCCTATCCAAATCCGATCCGAGTACCCGAATGCTCAAAAGAAGGAACTTCAACTTGGGTTGACTTTAAAATAATGGCTTTGAGTGTACGAAGGAATCTCTTACTTTAAACTCATCATCATTCACTTTATCTTGAATATCAATCATTCACCTTTTGTCGTCGTCTCTACATAAACTTTTTCTTATAGGTGTGATGAATCTATGAGTTGTTTCTTCATAGGCTTGTGAACTTTGCTTTATAAAAAAATATATTTTTAATTAACAGATACAGAAACTGCAGAGCAATACAAATGATGAATCTTTACAATAAGTAAAAAAAAAATATTTATGAATTCTTTTCTTTATTATTTCTTCTTTGGAGTCCTAAATTGCTAGAACCAGTGGGAAAAAACAAATAGTTTACAGTTTCAATACACAAAAAGATGAGAAAAGAAAAGAGATTAAAAGCAATCACAAGATGATTTTTTTTGATTTTATGTCTAAATGTTGTTCTCTCATATGCATGTTCTGAGTGAACTAAAGCCACCATATCCCAAATCTCCTCCAGACAATTCTCCCTGGCTCTGTTCCTGTCATTCACAATGCAAGTTAAGTATATTCCACAAAGAATCTTCAAATAAGAATGCTTTCTATTGGACAAAGCTTTAATGTCACACCTGCTTCATTGTGGAGTTGACTATATCATCTAAGGAACCAGCATCTGCACCCATGAAACCACCACTCTGTAACTTCTGCTGCCCCACAACAAACCCTTCTTTCGGGTTAGTACTCAACATTGCATCAGTGGTTGGACCGTAATTGCCTGATTGTCTCATCTGCAATGAATCATAAAAGCCTCCAGGTTGCGCATTTGCATTTGAATTGAAATCTGTGTTTCTGCAGAAAGCTCCTGGATTTGGTGTATCCAAGGCTTGAGGACTCAATGTACTGGCAGAGTCACAGAATGGTATAGAGTAGCTTGATGACACGCTGTTCCATTCCAAAGGGTCGGGTCTAGAATGCGGTAATGGGGAGACATCGAACTGATGATGGATGCTATTACTGGTCTGGGGAGGAGGAAGAGTTGATGAGGATACAGCGTTTGACCAATGCTCCAAACGTTTGTTGTTCTGGTGTCCCGGAAAGCCTGGAGGAGATGCTTGTGGGTGACCATCTAGAACCACGAGATTGTTATTAGGAGCACGGATGAGCGAGTTTTGTTGTGTAGAGAAGTTAGGAAAAGCCATGGAGCTCCCTGCAATGCTCTTGTTATTGTTCATATTTCTAACGTTGTTGTTATTGTTGTTGTTGTTGTTGTTTGCCTGAAGCTGGTCGAACTCTAAAGGCATTGGCAACCCTTGAAGTATGTTTCCTCCATCACTATGATTAAGAGGAAGTGATGATGAGACATGGTGAAACTTTCCGAGATCAGTCTGGTTTTGCAAGAACATTCCTGCAGGAGGAGAAGAAAGGTTGCGAACACCGATCCCTGAAGGAGTATGGAGTCGGCCCAGAATCCCATTTGAAGGGAAAGGTCTCATTGCAGGAGCCCCACCATGGAACTGACCAGGTCCAACAGGGATAGGGCGGTGGTGGAAACTGTCTAGTCCATTGAGAGAAGAACTCATTTGCAAAAAATGCAAGTCAGAGTTTGCCATAATAGCTTGTTGATTAGTCACACCACTGATTCTCTTCAAGTAAAGTCGAAATTTCTGCATCCACAGCAAACAACGGCATAAAGCTTTCACGATTTAAAGAGTTTTCTTCGGTTTACGTTAAAGAAAACATGAAAGACGCTTTGTAACCTGAAGATGACTAGCCACATTTTCTCTAGTGAGCTTCTCAACATTCATCAGATCCAAAATCTTTTTAGGCATAGCCTCTGCAACCAAAACAACACACACAAAAATGAGTGTTTGATGACAAATTTGTTTAAACAATGAAGGTCACATTGATAAGCTTACTCTCATATCCCAACTGGTTAACAGCTGCAACAAACTTCTTATGCAGCTCGACAGTCCAAACAACACGTTGCTTCTTTGCAGCTGACGAATCATCGTTATCATCTCTTTCCTCATCCTCATCTTCATTATACTGATCTTTACGTTTCCTATTAGCTCTCCCACTGTTCTGATCAGAATTACCAACACCTTCATTACCCGATCCATCTCTCTTCTCACCGTTATTACTCCCACGGTTCTTCCTCACAACATGTTGCCATATGTTCTTCAGCTCCTCAATACGAACAGGTTTCAACAAATAATCACAAGCACCATGAGTAACTCCCTTCATCACATACTTTGGATCACTATGCGCAGACAACACTACAACAAGAGACATAATCATCATCACAAACCAAAAACCAAGTCTAAAGATCAAAGCTTTCCAAGAAAATCAAATCCAAAAATCAAAACTTTATCCTGTAATCATCATCATCAACCAAAACCAAGTCTAAAGATCAAAGCTTTCCAAGAAAATCAAATAGTCATTAAGGTAAAAAAATGACAAAACTATATAAAATTAGAAATAATAATTAGACTTACTTATGACAGGTAGGTCCATTTCAAGACCAACAAGCTCAAGGAGTTTGAAACCATCCATGTCAGGCATGTCAACATCACTTATAACCAGATCAAACTTGTTCTTGTTCTCTCTCAATAACTCTAATGCCTTTTGTGCTTGGTTCGTCGTTGTAACTGCAGTAACGAAAGAGTCATCAATTAAAACAAAAAAAAAAGTCTCAGTTTTTTTAAAACTCAAAAGAGACAAAACTTCAAATCAACAATGAACTCTCTTCTCTCTCTCTCTGTCTCTCTCTGACACACATGTAATAGCAAAATCAAGATTGAGTAGATCAGAACTTACATAATGAGAAAATGCCAAATCTTTACACAAATCTAAAACTGAATCAAAAAGAACTATCTGAATCACCTTTATTCAAAGATTCCACATATATGTGGTTGGTCAAACACAAATCCAAGAAACCCAAATCAAGAAACATGAAAATCAAAACTGAATCTTACAAAACAGATCCAAGAAAACAAGAATGGTCAAATCAAGAAAGCAGAGAAGAGAGAGAGAGAGGAACCATTGTATTGGCAGTGACGAAGCAAAGATTCAAGGATTCTGAGACAAGTCTGGTCATCATCAACAGCAAGAACTCTCATTCCTATAGGAAACTGATCCAAAGCTTCGAAATTTTGTTCCACAGTCATCTTTTTTTTCAAGAAACCAAAAAAATCCTTCTTTCTTGCAAAGTGTTCAAGAGAGAGAAAAAGTTGATGTGCTAAGAACGTCGATGACTCTCAACTCAATGAATGGGTCTAGAGGAGAGAGAGTATAGAGAGAGAGTAGAGAGAGAGGAGTATATAATAAAATAATATTTAGATTTAGAGATAGAGAGAGAAGATTTATTTTATTTTTATTTTTCCAGCAGAGTTAAAAAAAATAAGGAATCTTATTTAGCTATATCTATAAATGGCTATGAGAAACTGTGTGTGATCATCTTCTTAGACTAGCCAATCCACTTTTTCTGCAATTTTAAAATTTTTTAATTTTTTTTCAATTTTATTTGGTTCTCTTATCATTACAAAAATCAGAAAGAGCCTTTGAAACATAACCAAATATAAACCAAACATAACCAAATGAATAACTTTGGTTTTTGTTTTTGACTTTTTGTATAGTTTGTTTTAAACCAGTCCAGTTTGGTTGTGTGTGTGTGTTTTTGTTTTGTATTGGTTGTTTTAAAATGAACAATTACCCAAATATGTACTCAGATATACAATGATGAGAATATTGGAATTACTCAAAAATATCTAATTTATTTGAGTTTATTATAAATGCGACTAATATGTTTGAGATATACTTTTATGTATCGATGTATCGTATATTTTTGAATATCTATGAATATGAATATTTTAGTGTATTTTTTTTTAAATATTGGTTTGGTTTTAGTACCTCTAAATTTTGTGTCGATTCGATTTAGGTATTTGATTCCGGTTATTTTGACAAGGCTTTAAATTCAGTTACATGAACTTGGCAAAATAAATTGAAATTAGTTGTAGTGAAATAAAACTAAACTGAAACTAAATTTTCTATTCCCGGTTCAACATAAACATCGGTTAAATCAGAAGTACTCTCGGTTCAATCTAAACATCGGTTACCTAATTTTAATTAAGACCAAATTGGTAGCCATATTTAGTACTCCCGGTTCAGTATTTAAACATGAATTAATTGGTAACTATCATTTCGAAACAAAAGAAAATTATTGTCTAATTTTTTCTTGGAGTTAATTAATTGTGTTAAGATGGGAAAGTGGTTTAAGAAGAAGATTTGGTTTAATCTCATTTATATCGTATCATTATTCTGAAGATTACATTTTGATTCTTGTTCATCTAGGATTGTCCAACTGTTTAACGGACGGAAGAAATTAAATTAGTTTTCCATAATTTCAAAATAATTTGTTAAATACTTTCCATAGCATTTGTTTCAGATTTGTGTTGTATAATTTTTTGGATTTAAAAAAAAAAATTAGTGGTGTCAGAAAAGCCCACTAACCGTGTCTATATTATTCGTGTTTGATTGTAAGATGATAAAAAAGGTTAATTACAATACATGATTTTGTGTTAGTTTATGGTTACTACATCACCTTAATGTCAATGTACCGTTTCTTATTGATAAGAAACAAAACATGAATCATTATTTCCTATCAAAATATGTTTAACAATTAGAAAGTTATCATCTTTTGGTGACCATTTTAATGGATAAAAGAAATTGAATTGTTGGATTGATTACGTGGTGATGTGTATATGGTTGTCATATTATTCATATGGATAACAACATAGTGAGTTTGAATGATGATGAGCACATATACTATTCCAACGTCTTATTACTAAAGAGTGAATATATATTTTCTGAGTGGGTGAGAAACGCTAAAGCAAACACTCATCGAATCTTCAACTCGAGAATCATAAACTAACAAAACGACGTCGTTTTACTCAATTTTGATGTCCCATCATTGCCATGATGTTGGTTGACTCATCGTCGTTAAGTGGTTAACTAACACTGTTTTAGTATATGTTGATTTTGGCTGGTATCATATAGATTAGGTTGGATTGATTACGTGGTGAGTTCAAAAAGAATAAAGGCTTTGTTTTATTTATGTGTTAGGTTCTTGTGTATATGGTTGTCATATTATTCATATGGATAACAACATAGTGAGTTTGAATGATGATGAGTACATATACTATTCCAAAGTCTCATTACTAAAGAGAATGAATATATATTTTCTGAGTGGGTGAGAAACGCTAAAGCAAACACTCATCGAATCTTTAACTCGAGAAACATAAATTAACAAAACGACGTCGTTTTACTCAATTTTGTTGTCCCGTCATTGCCATGATGTTGGTTGATTCATCGTCGTTAAGTGGTTAACTAACACCGTTTTGGTATATGTTGATTTTAGCTGGTATCATATAGATTAGGTTGGAAATTTAAATTTTGTGTGAGTTTAGGTTACTATTTGACGGGTATCGCAGTTTGGGTATATAAATACTGCTAGCAAATAGTGTAGGTTGATTTTCGTTATTTTCTCTTTCACATATAGATCAAAGTCAAAAAAATCTATTAATTTTAGATTTTTCTTATTACAAGTATTTTAATAAATTTTTATATGTAAAAATTATTCATTTTTGTATTAAAACTACAATAAAATTTTAAAGAACAAAAACTACTTTAGGAAATAGTAGATTTCAAGTTGACAATAATATAGTTCAAGTTTTAAAAGATGAGACAGGCTTTAGAGAGAGCATGCTCGAGCTTGGAAAGTGTGTTACACGCGTGAGCGTGCGTCAAAGACTCTTTCTTACATACAGTTGGAGACTTGGAAATAGATTCTTAAAATTATGTTATAGTAATAACTAAATTTTAAATTGTATATTTCTATTTTAAGAAATGAGAATCTGAAAAGCAAGATGACTTTGACATTAATTTATTTTAATATGAGAAGATTGAAATGTGTAGGTTTATCATTCTGAGGAGTGTATAAGAAAAAAATAATTAATAGAAGGATATGTAAGATTCTTGAATGTTGGAAATTGTATAATATTTTCTGAGGTGTTATCAAAGGTTCTTAGTAAGTTATATTTTTTATTTATATAATGATACTAACGTGTAGAGATCGTTGGTTCGAGTAGCGCTTACAACCATGATTAGAATATATAACATGCTATGGTTTTGGACTTATAGTGTTTTAGTTAATGAAAAAAAACAACTACTAATTAAGTGAATAATTATGAAGAAACTCAATTAATGGAAACGAGAAAAATGAATCTATGGAATTTTTGGCTAATCCTTCATATATTATAAAATATCGGATCAATGATTCGTGAAAGTCAGAACGATAGTTCGCAAGAACGACTGCAACTAGTACAAAGACGTACAATAGATAGTTTTATCGCAAAAAAGAGTACCTCTATTCATCCAAAAATATTTAAGAGAACCTATGATTTAGGTTAAATATAAGCATATCCTAGCATTAGCATCACACATAGATTAATGAATGAAGATTCACCTTTATCATTATATAAATACCATAAATCCAAACAAAAACCCAAGATTATCATAAGATAAACCCAACTAACAGACTACTCATTCATGTTCATAATAAAATAAATAAGATAGAGGGATGAAAAACAAATCATAGATTACATAAATATAAGACAATTCTTCTACCAATTTTCTTTCTTTTTTCTAAATTCTGATTCTGTTTTTTTTTCCTTACCACCAGCTTAATATTTTAGTATCACTTTTCATAGTTGATGCAATCAATATATCTAAGTATCTAGTATAAAATTCCAAAAATGATTTATGATATTTATATTTTATAATTTTTGAGTTTTAGCTATAATAAAAACTATATCATATTTAGTAAAGTAGATAATATAATATAGGAAAACATCCTAAATTAGATAACATAATATACTAAGTAGGCTAAGATAATTAAATATAATATTAAGCTTAACTTTGAGGATTCTTAGTAAAAATTGTAGGTATTGTCTTGTTAAGCTTTGCTATTGCCAAGCAACAGTTTGGGAATCTGCACATGTGCAAGAACAAACTCTAGCTAGTTTGCTGAGCCATGATATGATGTGTATGATTAGAAACTCTAGTTTTTTTTATATGTATAAATTTGGGATGTGTGGTGTATATACTTTGTGCAACTCATTAGTTTTTTTTTTCCTAAAAAAAAACCAACTAAAACTTATGACTTAGCGGTTTGTGCTAGTGTCGTTGTTGCGTCACCATCCATATTTAAATAAAAATCATACTTATTTATGTGCATACAAATGAAAATTTGTTAAATCCCCATGACTAACATAAAATAATACATATATAAAAATCAAACAAACAATTAGAACTTAACTCTTTACACATATATATATATATATATATATGGTTACGACGAAGTAGATAATTAAAATTTGTTAGTATATGTTTCATACTAAATTTGTTAGTTGTAAATTTTCATACTAAACATTTACCTCTACTCCATTAATTGGATTTAATTTAGTGGTTTAGATAAGTGTTTACGTTAAAATAAAAAAAAATAAAAAAAAAATAAAGAGTTTACATATAAACAAATTAACATTTTTATTTTGTTATCAAATTAACATTTTTATTTTGTTATTTGTTTGGATCCTCATCATATGATTCATCATCCACTATATATATCATTGTAACCTTTTTTAAGTATCCCTCACTCCAAAGTTGTTCGACTTCACTCTCTAATTCCCATTAATAAAACATGAAAGTTAACATTTCATTAAAATACTATTTCTTTTCCTAGCAAAAAAGAAAACTCATCATATGAAAAATCTTTTTCGTATATATCCTAAGTCATACTCTCATACATGATACATGTACTTTGTTATATGCATGCATGTATATGTATGTATGTATGTATGTATGCATCAATCATCATGCATGTTATTCCTAGATTATTGAATACAATAAACTCATAAATCTATTTAGCCATATATAAATTGTATATATTACCTATTAAAACCTTGACATCGGAGAACCAAATCGTGGCAAGAAGATAGAAGAGCACCTTTTGTTAATCTGATAAGTTTGGTACAAACGCTTACCAAGTTATCTAAATGTCAATAACCGGTATAAACCAAGTACCAAGTATTCTAATATTACCATTTGGTTTTATATATTTATCAATCATATTGTCCAATTCAATTATTGCAATAGTCATATACTTTTTTTTTTTTTTTGCGTTCTACATTCATATACTATTCAATGATACACTAAAGTAAGTGGATCAAAGTCAGGAGAAATATAAAATATTAAAAAGAAAAAAAAACAAAGGTTTATTAGAAGTTGGCCAGCGATGATTCTTTGTGTTTGTTCCGTATGATCCCAACCTTCAAGTTTGGTGGATACAAAATAAGATTCTAGTTATCTAAATAGCTTGGAACTAAAATTTGGGTTTGTGTGTGTGTTTATATAGAGATTAGGGTTTTTGTAGAAGATTAACTAAGAGAATGAGTTTGTGATGTTGAGTGTGTTTGTGGTTTATATAGATTTCCAAAATCTAAATTCCACGATAAAACTTGAGCCAAGGTCGTATTAAACAACTCACCAAACTTGTGTTTTCAATGTCTTATTTCGTTGATGTTACTAATTAGCTTCTTAGCATCTATTAAAAGAAGTTATTTGCTTTACTCTACTAATGAAAACCATTTTAACTTAACATCATGTTTCTTACTTATTGTCTCTAAGACTAGCTTTGCAGGGATTACAAACAATTCCAAGGAAAACAAACTCTACCGCGATTGGGACAAAGATTTACCTATGCACGTCAATTTTCAGAAATTAAAAAAAATTTAGGTCTTTTATTTAGTTTTTTTTTTTGGGTTTTTTAAGGTATCGTATATTCTAACAAATTGATTATTGGATTGACAATCTCGTATATGATATTGTACCAGTATATAATTAAATGTTTCAAATATGATATTGTACCTTTACAAAGTAAGTATTTTTAAAAACATTGACTAAGGGTGATCATCTTTTACATTCTTTTGGACATTTTCAGAAATTAAAACAATTTTGAAAATGTATCTCTTATATATGTTAAAAATAACAAATTTCTTATTAGATTGGCAATCTAGTCAATCAATATTTGATATTCAACACAAATAGTCAAAACACTAATTAAGTTGCCATTTTCGTGCTACAAACACACAATATATAAATAATTCCATCCACCACAAGTTTATAGAACATTATCAAACAAGTACATAAGTTTTTAAAAATCATCAAACACGAAATTTCAAGTTAAGGATATGATGGCATCAAAGGCAACACTTCTCATTTTGTTCGCTATTGTTCTTTCATGTAAGTCTTGATTTCTCTCTTCTTTTATATAATTCAAATCGATTATAAACATAGTTTTGATTCTAATTAAATTGTAACTAATGAACAGACACTCTTTTGGTGAGCATTCCTCGAGCTGAAGCTCAGTTGATTGTTCCATGCAAGACATCAGAACAATGCAAATCGATTCGATGTTCAACCGGAAGCGCGCAATGTGTGAACAAACAATGCCAATGTCCAAGCCTCAGACAGATGTATTCGATGAAGGCTAACACTAATGTGCCGTGCAAGACGGCCTCTGATTGTGATGCTTCTCATTTATGCCCGGATGGTTTATATGCTTGCGATAAAGGAAAATGTATTTGTTTGCCTTAGTATATCGTAATAAATATATCCATAAGTTAAATTTTTAAAAGAATATTTATTAGACTCGTTTCTTAATAGTTCTTGACTATGATATATGCATATCTAAAAATGAAAATAAAAAATTACAACACCTAGACAAATGAAATTCTCTAGGATCTATATATTGTAGTAATCATCAAAAATGTGTGGGAGGGATACAAATGTGTAACCAGTTGAATTCGTGGGATATTTTTGATTTCTCTAACAACACAAATCTAATTTGTGTGTTCTTTCTTTCATGTATCTCAAATATTTATCAACTGTGAGGTCTGACTCTATGCACCAAGCTTCAAGTGTATATGCTGGTAATTTGAAAGAATCATCATTTATTTTTCCTACGAAATATTGATCGCGATACCTAAGAGAGAATCATCATTTTTTTGTTAGCGCTTTTCTATTAAAAATTTCAATTAACTTAAAGCATATCATAATAATTCTATTTCCTTTAGGCAGTTTGGTTTCTTAGAAAATGATTCTTATATCGATCGTTGGTCGGGACCCTGTCGATAGGTTGATCTCTTAGAAAAGGATTTGTGGCTTGACTCAGTTTGTGTCATGTTTGTCGAGGTCTCTTGGTTCATTAGTTGTTCATTAGGAGACCTATCCTCTTCCTTTTATCTTTTTGTATCTTCCTTTTATCTCTTTGTATTAGTTGTTTGTTTCCAAATTTATGGAGATTTCTTGTTTTCCGCTAGCATAATGGGTATCTTACCGTGTATCATATTTTAAAAATATTAATAAAAATTAGATGACAAAAAAATAATATTGTCAATATATTTAGTGAATTAATTCAAACGATCCAATATAGAGAAATATTTTTTATATCACATAGATATAATGTGGTTTATGTGCATAATTTTCGTGTCAAATTAACCGCTTTTTATATTTGTATTACGAGGGACCAAATAAATAAAAAATCCTTCCTTACATGTATTTCTACTTATATAGATAATTAGATTTTTCTAATTTTTCTTAAGATATTATTAGATTTAATTCTATAAAAATACAAAATGCAATGTAATTTTCAAATTTATTACCTTTTTATCCGAAATAAAACCCAAAAAAAATAAATGCATAATGGAGGAGTGGGACTAAAAATAGATAAAAATATCTTACAGCATTTAAATCCAAATGCCAGATTCAGTGAATTAACAGAAACGTATGGTAAAGTGAACAAGGCAAACAAGTGCTCAAACAACACAACTTACGCCTTTTTGCTTAAGCCCACAATACCACTTTCTCAGAAACTTCAGAAACAGTTGAGAGGAGGAAGAAGAAGATGAAACGACGAAGAACCCTTTAAGAAAAGTTTCAATCTTTGAATCCAAGATCTGCCCTTTCATCTCCGGCTCTCAAGCTTTCCCGATCTTGTGATGTATTGAGAGAGACAGAGACAGAGAGAGAGACAGAGATGTTGTGCTTTAAAGGTTCGGTTAAGCGGAAGAAGCAATCCGGTTCTGTTCCGGTTTATCTGAATGTCTACGATCTAACACCTATGAATGCTTATGGTTATTGGCTTGGACTTGGTGTCTTTCACTCTGGTGTTGAAGGTTAGTTGAATTCTCAATTTTGTTTTTCTGGGTTTGGCTTCTTTTGTTCGAATCTACTTGTTTGGTTGTTAAAGGAAGTGACTTTTTTGGTATCCTGAAACTTAGATTTGCTTAGAATTGACTGTGGTCCTTGTGAGAATTGACTAAGAGTATCACCAATATCTCAAGTCTTGATTTTGATGATTAAAGAACAAGACTTTATGGTTCATTGGTTCTCTGTTTGTGTGTTTTAGATTGTCTTGTGTAAGTTGGTTGATGAAGAAACTGGTTCTTGTTGTTCTATTGCTTAGATGATCAGTATAGAGTAACTAAAGCTTGTAATGGATTGTGTGTTATGTAATGTTTTGTAGTTCATGGAGTTGAGTATGCATTTGGAGCACATGAATCTTCAAGCACAGGTATATTTGAAGTGGAGCCGAAGAAATGTCCCGGTTTCACGTTTAGGAAATCGATTCTCGTTGGGAAAACAGACTTGGTTGCGAAAGAAGTCCGGGTTTATATGGAGAAACTAGCTGAAGAGTATCAAGGAAACAAGTACCATCTCATTACAAGGAACTGTAACCATTTCTGCAATGAAGTTTGTATTAAACTTACTCAGAAATCGATTCCTAGATGGGTGAATCGACTTGCTCGCTTAGGTAAACCAATCAAACTGAGTAATTGTTATGTGTAAGAAAGCTCATCAAGTAATGCAAAATTTTATGTTTTTTTTGTGTAGGGGTTCTCTGCAATTGCGTGTTACCACCGCGTTTAAACGAGGCAAAAGTGAGGCGGATAGGAAAAGGAGAGCTTTCGGAAAGCGAGAAGAAGAAACTAAGAAACCGATCAAGATCAGGTCCATTACTCTCTTCTTCTTCCTCTTCTTCGACACCTGATAACCATCGTTCACACATTCGAGCAAAATCAGTGGGTAGTAATCAACCTTCTTCTTCTTCTACTACTTCATCAAGTTCTAAGAAAAACCAAAGACCTAGAGCTCAAGACAAGAAGTCTCCAAGCGTAAGCGTCAAGACTTGATTCTTATCATATCATTATTTTGAAACATTTAATTATTGTTTATGAAAAAAAGGAGGAGACAAAGTATAAAGACAAAGAAGAAACAGAGGAACATGACAAGCAAAGTATCAATCATACATGAGCATGCTCGTGCTTTTGTTCTTGAAGACCTTTTAAAAAACCTTTTTGGGTGTGTGTAGATCATTTTTCTTGGTACAATTTGCTTATAGGACAGAGAGAGAGGTTATGAGTATGTACAAAAAGAACATGATTCATATATTTTTCTAATGTTTATCTCTCATTTTTTGTTTCTTTATTCCAAAGTTTTATACACATTGATCCTCTTTGTGGTCATCTCTTTTGTTTTTGGTAACCAAAATGATAATGAAATGGTAATGTTGTCTGATTATATAATTACTTGATGTATATTGTATTTAGATGTTGCTTATAAGTTTCAGATTAGGTGGTTGATGAGTGATTTGTCATTTGTTGATGATGCTTTAATGGTGGTTGTTGTAGTCCATTTCTTTGGTTTTCAGATTTGAATTAAGTAAACAAGAAACCATTATTATTTTCCTACATATGGTAGAAAACTTCATGGAAACATTGTCTTAAGCTTGAGAAAATTACTTGTTTTGTTTTTGTCGGTGATATCTCATGTTACATACATGAAAAGAAAAATTGGGCCATATGAAAATGGGACATACAAGTTCATGGATTTTATCCTGAATTTTAAACTAAGGTTTCGAGAAGGCGTAAAATGATGATATCCCAAATATAGCTGGAACACATTTTCTTTGTCTTTATCTATATATATAAAGCTAGTTTTTCTCTTTTCTCCTTCTGTCACATCATTAGCCATAAAAGTTGAAAGTTAAAGTTTTATAAAAAGAAAACCTACAAGAGAGTAACCATGAAAAAAAAAGAATAAAAACAAAGTTACAATAGAATAAAGCAAGATTCAGGTTAACGAATCCATAAAACCATGAGTTTGTGCTAAAGCATCCTTAGTCTTCTTGACGATATGATATTGCAATATTCGCAGTCGATCAACTTGAGGAGACAAACGCTCGGAGTTATGCAAGACGTTATTGCGCTGCCGCCAAATGCTATAGACCATCGTTTGAGATGCTAGCTTTCAGAGGAGAGCAAGGGCTCTTAGAGAAGAGAGTCGAGTCCAAGAGAGCAGCTCCTACTATGAGGTGAAAAGTCACTGTCGAGAGCAAAGCCTAGAAAAGACCAATATCCAAGCTGCGGATTTTTTTTTTCAAAAGTTAGGAAGAGATGGTCCCAAAATTCCAAAACAACCGAGCATATACAACATTCTGAAGACTGAATCTGTCCCAAGAAAACAAGCTTTTGATGCGGGAGCCATTTATCAAGGTGACTTACCCACATATAGAAAATGTGCTTTGGGACAATCCCTTTGAACCAAACATAATCTCCCCAATATTTTTCTGCTTTCCGAGGTCTTAGTGCTTCCCAAGTTCTGGTTGAGGAAAATTCAACACCTTTCATCACCTACACACTATGAGTACAAATCATCGAACTATATGGAAAATAGAATAACAAAAAATGACAACAATAAAAAACAACAAAGCAAATTTTACAAAAAAAATCAAAAAAAAAAATATAACAATAATAAGAAAAAATATATATTTCCCGCGCGCAGCGCGGGTCAACAACTAATAAAAATATAGTTAGAAAATATAATGAGAAAGTTGCAAGACACATATGAGGCAGTATTTATTTTTGTTTCTTACAAAAGAAACAGAAAAGCTGGAACAACTTGTTTTCGGAGGAGAACATGAGTTCAAGGTAATGAATGCTAGGTTACATTTTATTACTTAGAATATTCATCACATTTGTACATTTTCGAAAGTGATTTTGTTATATAACACAAACATAATATAAGTTTAAAAAAAAAAAAAATAGTTCGATTATTTTGCATATTTATCAATAAACTATTGAGATATTACACTATTTCCTTAACACATCAATCAAATGTCAATCATCTTAGGCGAAAAGACGTTAATCCCCAATAATTGGTCTTTCAAACAAGCTAAGTAAGGTACATTGGGTGGAGTCATAACAAGACATGTAAACAATTTCGTTTGGTCATTTGACATTTGTATATTAACAATTCATACAAATGTTTCTTGTTAATGATGCATTTAAATGCCAAATGACCAGAGGAACAAGACCAGAAATAATGCACTAGGATGATACATTTGAATGAAAATGTTTTTATCTATGAAAAGAAATGAATCATTCTTTGAAGGTTGAGTAAACAAGACAAATACTTGTCTCATCCCAAAATATATTTGTCCTATAAACCATTTGTATACAAACTTATATCAAAGATTAAAAGAAATCTCTAATTCTTACACACTTTCGTATATTCATATTTTTTAAAATGATAGCTCTATATATATACAAATAATATAAAAATGATTCGAGTCTCCATTTCTTACTTTCTCCAAGCGTAAATAACCAAAGAGAACCAACTCTTATACCCAAAGCTCCTCTCATCTTCCTCTCTACAACTAGACCACTCCATCACATTAGACATCCTAGAAAAAGAATACCAAAACGACGGCGTTCGAGAGTTCTCCTTCCTCAAAACCACGTTGTCTCTTACTCTCTTGTTCATCATCAACGCATCGTTTCCTTCAACCTCTTGGTTCTCAAACCGTAGTAAGAACACCGCGGGTACCTTATCCGGTTTAACCTTATCCTTGTCACCAAACAGCCAGTTATATACATCCCATGATATTTGTATCGTCACACCATCGATCACAATCTTTGTGTTTCCTCTAAACTTCCATTGAAGCTGATCAATCTTTAAAACACTCTTATCTTCTACGCTAAACCGGAGACTAGCTTCTTCGTTAACAACCTTAACGTCTATGCTGATCTCTCTTAGTGTTCCTTGAATCTTGATTTTTGTAGAGTAAACTCTGTTTCCAAACAGATTCTCTCTCTTGGACACCAAGATTTGTCTCCTAGGCCTCTCTTTGAAGTCTCCTTCGCCGACGAGAAGACCCATTTCTCCGGATATAAAGACAGCAACGTAAAACCCCGATTCCGGGTCGGGTCCTGACCCAAATCTTGCATGTGTCAAGTCCCATACGACTCGGATATCGGGTTTTTTAGATATCTTCTTGGATCCATGTTTTCTCCAAAAGGTCAAGGGCTTGACTTCGAGCCGGAAAGTGAAGGGAACAGCGTGACGATAGCAATCCGGAGAGTGAAGATAGCAGTTTACGGAGTGGCGTGAATAGAAATGAATGTGGAGAGAGCGACGGAGGAAGGCTTGAGACCAAGTGAGGAAGAAAACACCAACGTTAGTGTGGTAATGGCAAGTGGTGGTAGGGTTAGGAAGGTCACCGGATAAATATGACGGCGAGGGAGCAGACGACGGTAGATCATCGTTTATCGCGGTGGCGGAAGGATGGAAACAAGCGGATAAAGGAGAGGAGCCACCACGACCAAAAGAAGATATTTTCATTTTTTTTAGGTATCTTCAAAATTCTGAACTACTTGGTTGATCTATTATTATACACGCACATGCATTTTTTTAAAAACACTTATGGGTATGTCATATATGACTAATTTGATAATGTATATCTAATACTTGAGTTGGCTTATGTGTCTGAAAATGAGTTGTCATGTTGTAAGAATTCAAAAAGAGTGGGTCAAGTCGACAAATTGAAAGCAACTTTGTAGATAAATTTTGTAGACCAAAACATTACATATTCATTGATATCTTGTGCCGGCTTTCACATTATGGTTTATGTATATGTTAGCTTCAAGTTCAATTCTTTGCAAGTCACTTGACTTTTTTTTGTCTCTTTCCTTCACTTTGTGGAAGTTATATTAATTTTTTTTTTCTCTTTACGTTTTAGTGACAGTGAAACCTACTAGTTTTAACAAAAATGTAAAAGACAAATATAATATTTTGTTAAGTTACCAAGAGCGAATAGCTCAATTCGTATAGATATTTGACAAAAGTTTATAAGCCGTTAGTTTAAATGATATTTGGGACGAAATCTATATACTCTGCTTTAATTTTCGGCACGAGAAAATGTATAAATTTTGATCTAACATTTTAGTTATTCAAGAAAAACAATAGTTTGTTAAATTAAACTTGGTTATGGTGTGCCTTAGAATCAAAGGATGAAAAACATAAACAAGAAACTGAAACCTGAATAATACGATGACAACATTGAAGATCAGTATGGTTCTAGTAAAATTAACAAGCTACAACAAAACTCTAACAAAATTATAGTTGGTTCAATTAGATTCAGTATTAGTTCGATTTGGTTGGTTTGGTGAAAGATCAAATAACTAACATAATTTCGATCGTACCAGAGTCATGTTCTGGTAACTTTTGTGGCTTGATATGAAGTTATATGAACCCACATCAAATATGTTAATCTTATTATTTTCTTGTTGTGCATGCTTGATTTCGTTATTTTACTACTCTTGATTGGTTTGGTATGCATGGATGACAAAAGTATATATTAATGGTTCCTTTTTGGGTTCCAGCTAGCTAACAAAAGAAAAGTTTTGAAAAGGTCCAACAATCACAAATTAAATATGGAAATGTAACACCAATTCATTGCGAGATTGGTGCATTATTATAGCTGCTTTTTGTTTTATTGCAGGGCAGTCCAAAAAATGTGATTGATTCAAAAGCTTTCATTCTCCAATCATTCAGAGAATACTTACAAAAGTTAATATTCTCCAAATTGTTTATTGGTTATTAATACTTAAAAAAGAAGAACAAATAATTAATCTTTTTTTTTTTACTTTTTTTTTAACTAAAATAAAAGTTCTGTAAATAGCTAAACGGTTATGAAATTTTTTTTTTTTTGTGTCAACCGGAATTATATTAAGCTTGATTTGTCAATTTACAAGCCAATAAAACACGGCTAAAAAAGGACACATCCCCCATATACAAGTCTTCACAAAACCAAGTAAAGACCTACCAAATACAAAAAAAAAAAAAATCGATTACAAAGATAAGTTATTGTACCAGATTGTTTTGTATGTATACACTCCTTGGCTTAGTTGCAATCATTTCATGTACCAATAGTCTCTTCGTTGAAAAATTTAATCAAACAATATACTATAAACATTGTTTTTCTATGTAATTATATTCATTATAATCTATTGTACTTTGAATATAAAAAAGTTTAAATAAAATTAAATAATCCAAATAATATTAATTTTACGGTTTTTTCGTAAAAGACTCATGGAAAATATTACGAAACTTAAGTTTATGTTGCTCAACATCACTTCGGCTAATTATTTTCTTTGGACCACCAACATTGAATCATATTTAAAATTTCTTGGTTTTGTGGAAACCATAAAAGAGACTATACTTCGATTATTCAAGAAAATATATAAATTTGACGATCTTCCCAAGAAGACATCTCGAAGAAAGTAGTAAATGTGATTATGCAAATGTAAAATATAAATTAGAGATATAAATTTCCAGAAAGATTGAACTTTAACAAAGTGATAGATTATAATCATGGTATCTTGGAAATTGTAACTAAACTTAAATGGTATCATAATATCATATCAATGAATCTCATATGCTTGAGAAATGTACACCATGTTCTAGCCCTGGGCAAAAAGCCCGTACCCGAAGCCCAAACCCAAACCCGGCCCGTTAGGCCCGTACCGAACCCGAACCCGACTAAAGAAAATACCCGAACGGGTTTTGATTTTAAAAATTCCGGGTTCGGGTAAACCCGAAAAACCCGATCATACCCGAAAACCCGATTTTAAGTTTGTAAACCCATACCCGATTGTGAAGATTGTGAAGAATCGACTTCAAATTTGGGTGAATATTGTAAACCCGATTGTGAATATTTTCATTCCCAAATTCTTCAGTTAACGAAATCATAGGAGTCGATTTAGCTTCCATACCCAATTTTTTTTTTCCCTTCAAAAGCTCTCAACAACACACAAACTGGATTCACAACATCCCAGAGAAGCTCCTCCTCCCTCTGAGGTTTCAAAGAAATATTCTGAGGTAAGTTTTCCATCTATGTCTCTCTCTCTCTCTCACGTACGTATCTCTCTCTCTATCCCTCTCTCTCTAACGCTATGTGACTTGTGTGTTTGGAATCGTCTGTTTGGCTTCTTAGTTTGAGAATGGAATAATGGCATCGTGTGTTTGAAATAATGGAATCGTCTCTCTCTCTCTAACATTTACGCAGTCTGATAATGGAGTAATGGAATCGTGTGTGTGTTTTACTAGTTTGAAGCTTGTGTTTTATAGTTTTTAGATTCTTTCAATTTAGCTTTTAAAAAACGTTTTCTCATACTTAGTTGCTTACTATTAAACTAATATATTCTTCGATTGTTCAAACGTCATCTAGTGTAGTAGTTCATTGCTCAAAAGGTTCTCAATTACGTGATTATGTAGGCAAATCAATTAACAATTATAGTATCATAACGAAACTAGTGAATATAGTATTATTAACAATTATTTTAAATTATTTTTAGTCAAGGAGAAGAAGTTTGATATAAGTATGATTATGAACTTGTTAGTTATTGTGTGAGTGTCTATAAAGTTTGTTGTTTGTTCAATTTGTATTCTTCACTTGAATATTTATAAAATAATACTAACTTTTTTTGTATGTTGTTCTACTATTTCTTTTTCTCTATTTCTTTGTGTGACTATATGGGTTTCGTTTCTAAAGATCGAGTACGTGAGAAGAGCTTTGTTATTTGAATTATTTCGTATTGTGTGATTATGAACTTGTTAGTTGTTGTGTGAGTATCTATCGAGTTTTTTGTTTGTTCAATTCGTATTCTTCACTTGAATATTTATAAAATAATACTAACTTTTTTGTATGTTCTACAATGAGTCTTTTCTCTGTTTCAGATGGATTCATCATCATTTTCAAATGGTGAGGGACATGACAACGAAGCAACTGATTCTGGCAAACGAAAAGCAACATATGATCCAAGTGGAGCTACTTCTCAACCAAAAACACAAAAGGAGCAAGGAGAGAGGGCTGAAGTATGAGAGCATTTAACAAAACATAAAGATAATCGTGATATGTGTGACTGTCACTATTGCCAACATAGTTTATCATGCCCTACAAAATCAGGGACTTCACATCTGAAAAGATATTTGAAAACGTGTAAGGCTTACTTGGCATGGCTGGATGGTAATCAAGACAATACACAACAACAAAAACAGATTAATCAAGAAGGAGGTTTGAAGGATGCAAGAGTTTCTAAATCTGTTTTTGATGAAGCTTGTGATATGATGCTTGTGATAGGAGAGTTGCCATTTTCTTTCATTGAAAGTGAGGCTTTTAAGAACTTCTGTAGTATGGTTAGCTCTTTATCTCTTCTTTGCTTTTTCATAAGAAAAATATAGTTCTTTCTTTATGTTTATGACTTTTTATTTGTCTTTCATACCAGTGTAACTTGTATCAGCCTCATTCAAGAAAGACAGCAACGAGAAACATAGTTGAGATGTATGTGCAGAGAAAAGCAGCTTTAAAGGAATTGTTCTTGAGTAACAAGCAAAGAGCCTCACTCACCACAGACATTTGGGTGTCTTCCCCAACAGGTAAGAATGAGAAACTGCTAGTTTACATTGGTTGGGAAAGAAACTGTAGAGAATAAGGAAATGCAAACATCAGTGAAAGATATTCTGCGTTCTTTGTTTGATGAATACAGTTTACGATTGGGTACGGCTACAACCTCTGAAAACTGGCAGTTTTCTCAGACATCTCAGTGCAATCAAGAGCAGTCAAATGAAAGATGGGATGACGATCTCGACCTAGTTTTTAGTCGTAAAAGAAAAAAGGTGGAATCTCGATTTACAGAGATGCAGAATGAGAAAGGAGTTAAAGTATCAAAGGATGAGCTCGATGTGTATCTAAAGGAAAGTTGTGAGACTCCAGATGTGATGCATCGAATGGAGTACGATGTACTGTCTTGGTGGAAGGTCAATGCCCACAAATATCCAGTTTTAGCAGAGATAGCTCGTGACGTACATGCAGTCCAAGTGTCATCGGTTGCATCTGAGAGTGCATTCAGCACGAGTGAAAGACTCATATCGCCAGCAAGGAGTTCTCTAACTCATTATATGGTGGAGGTTTTGATGTGTTTAGAGCAGTGGATGAAACAAGATATTTCATTGTCTTCAAAAGTGCTTACAATTTCACAAATACTTGCTGACATAGAATATGATGAGAAGCTTGAGAAAGGTACATTTGATTTATGTTTTTATAATTTTTTTGAAGTTTCTTTTATACATGTTTATTTACATTTTTTCTTGTTTCACCACTTTACAGAGTTTGAAATTCCTTTCATAATAGGCGATTAAACTCCAATTCAACAATGTATGAAGGTAATATAAGTTCAATTATTACTCATAGACTTGTTAGTTGTTACATTTATTAAACATCTCAAAAAAAGCAGGAACTTGAACTTGAGGATGGAGGCATGGAGAAAAGAGCTAAAGATGATTGAAGTCTTTCCTTTCTTAAAACGTTCATGGACGTATTGTCATTTGTCGCTTCGTTTTTATATTTTGTTTTTTCTCTTTAACGTTCCTAAACTCCAATGCTACTTATCTACTATTTGCTTTTATTTGGATGATCATATTGGTGAGATTACATTAAAATTTATGTTTTTGTTTAAAATTTTATTGGTTACTACGGTTATTTAGCACCCGAAATAAAACCGAACCCGAACCCGAAAAACCCGATCCGAACCCGAACCCGCCCGAAAATATATGTATACCCGAATGAACTTTAGAAGTCCAAACCCGAAATCCTGAAAAGCCCGGCCCGAGCCCGAACGGGCCCCCGAACGCCCAGGGCTACCATGTTCCATGAAAACCACATTGTTCAACAAATACAATACTGTATATGTTTTTACAATTACACGAAATATTTTGATTTGATAGTGCATGACACTTATAACGACGAAAAAGATTAATAAAATCGCGCATGCATATAATTGACACATTTGTACTGAAACTGCTAGTCTTAACAATGTCTTTATACAAGTATAATATATTTCAGGTATTCTAAAAATAAAGTTGTATCTTAAAATGAACTAACATATAATTGTCGTATGTTTTTCTTATAACGATTATTTTATGTTTTTGATATTAATAAAATTTTCTTATATTTGTTATTTTGTATGTTAATTACATAAATGAATCAACATTCAAACAAAATAATAACAAAAAAATGTCAAAGCAATTTGTATACTCGATAGTGATAGTGAGTATAAAAAATATAATATTCTAAAATATATATATTGTTTCTCAGTAAAAGCTGATATTATGTCCATAAAATAATAATTGTTACAATATGTTCCTTTGGAAAAATTATCATTAATATGTCCAAGACAACATCTATTGACAAATACATCACTATATGGAACATTAAACTCTTTTATGATATTGATATATTCAACTAGTAAATGGTCACATTTTTTTTTGTCTATTGTCATCTCGAAATATGATATTTGTGAGAATTCCCAAATTATGAATTATCCACCTATTCTTTTCTAAAATATACCTTTCGAGTATATATAATTTATAAATTATATGCAATGTTTTAAATTTGGGGAATTCTAAAGATAGCACTAATTTAAGTTTTTCTTCCAAAAAAAAATGTTTTTCTTCCAAATTTAGCACATGCTCTTTTATTTTTTAAATTAGCACCATATATCAAAATGAAACTTTCAAAATTAAATCATAAACTCTATAGTAATAAAATCATTATTTTGTTAAACACCTCCCATATCATCGATCCCTTATTTGTTTCCAAATCATCTATCCCTTACTCAAAACAACAACTATGTCAGTTGCTCAAATCTTTGAGAGGGTTGACAAGAACAGGGATGGAAAAATTTCCTGGGACGAATTTGTGGAAGCAATTCGCGTCTTTTCTCGTTCAATAACATCAGAAGAACTTGATAAGATATTTAGAGTGCTTGATGTGGATGGTGATGGTCAAATCGATGTTGTGGAATTTGCTTCTTGTTTGGTGATAGATGGTGGAGGAGAACAAAATGACGAAGAGACTGTCTTGAAAGAAGCTTTTGATTTGTATGATATGGATGGTGATGGGAAAATATCGGCTAGTGAGATTCATGTTATGTTGAAACTTCTAGGAGAAAATCATACAATGGAAGAGTGTGTTGTGATGGTTCAAGCTGTTGATGCACATGGAGATGGTTTTGTGAACTTTGAAGAGATTAAAACTATGATGAGTTCCAACAACAAGAAATCACTATGATCATGTTACGTTTAATTGCTTTTTGGTTTTGTTATGTTTTCTTGTGAATTTGCTTTGATGTGTTGATCTCCCTTTCAAAGAGTTTGACCGTGTAATATCCTTTGTTCCGATTTGGTTTTATCTCTTTTAACAATCTTGGATTTGGAATAAAAAAAAATTCTGTAGTGATATTTTAAAACTAAAAATTTATTTAAAACTTAATAATTGTGTCAATTAGTGATATTTTTAGTAATCTGTGGAGTGTGTGCTATAATTATCCATAAAACATAACTTTTTGTCGGCTAATAGTTTTATTAAAAAGTCCAACCGAGCAAATACAGTTACATAATTGAAACGAAAGCCCAACTAGCCCAACAAGAGATAACAATTTAGAAAACACACGTGTAAATTATAGAGCCTTCATGAAGCCACGCGCCTTGACTCATGAAAATTCACAACTGCCGTAACTCGTAAGCTTTCGTCAACTATCCTTCACCATTTAAACTCTAATGCGACAATTAATCTCTTCCACTCTGCTGATTTCTATTCCTTTTAAAGAAACACTGAAAAGTTACCGGATTTGACATGAAAAACCACTTCAAATTTCTTTAAGAATCACCACCTCCGGGGAAGCTCCATCACCGACTACACACAAATTCCCAATGTAGCCTTTGGTTGCTCCTAAGTCATGAGAAAAAAGATAGTGACGAAGATATTACGCCTCGATTAATTGGAGAATCAGAAAGAAATAAAATTTGCAAAATGGTTAATTGACGGGATTAAAAAAACAAATAGATGGAGATTGAAAAAACTCGCAAAAATCGAAGAAGAAATCCGGAACAAAAGATCTGATTTATGATAAGAAAGACCGAAAAATTTAATATATTACAAACGAAATATGGTAGATCGAAAATTGCTCTTTTCTCTCTTTCATAGATGAATAATGTGTTAAGAGAGAGAAATTATGTTGCTTGTACTTATTCCATAAAACATGTTTTCGTGCTATTTCAGAATATTTTTCTCTAAATATTTAATTAATTAGCGTTTCTAAGTAAAAATACTTAACCAATTTTTTAATTTGATCGAACTGATCTAACCAAATCATCCAATGACCGATACTCAAATCGGTCCAATTTCAAAACATCAATTATCCTAGATTCTACTAATGGACTGGAACCTATATTAAAATCCTTAAACCAATGGGCCTTTGTGGCCCAATTAAGAAAACTCTCTAACCCTAAAATCGCGTCCTCATATAAAAGCTCACCGCCACCACAGTATACAAAGGCTTGTTCTCCAGATTTAGGGTTTCTCTTCGTTTCGGCTCTGTTCCAGAAGCTAGATCGCAAAGCTTCAAGATGGTAATTCCTCTCTCCTCTGCTTCAATCTTACTCTCAAATTTTCTTCTAATTCTCAATTAGTATGTAAAATGTAAATAAAGTTCGAAACTTTGAATAATTTCTTATGATATTCTCTCTACTCTGCTTTGATCTTAATCTCCATCGTCTTCTGATTCTCACTTTAGTATGTAAATGTTACGAAAGTTTGAAACTTTGAATCATTTCTGATGATATTACTCATTATTTTGTGAAACAGCCGTCGCATAAGTCGTTCATGATCAAGAAGAAGCTCGGGAAGAAGATGAGGCAAAACAGGCCTATCCCTCACTGGATTCGTCTTCGTACCGACAACACCATCAGGTTTGGGAAATGAATCTGTAGCTTTTGTATGTTTGATTTATTTTTTAGGGTAGTAATAGTGAAATCTGATGTGGGTTTTGTTTGATTTTTGCAGGTACAATGCTAAGCGTAGGCATTGGCGCAGAACCAAGCTTGGATTCTAAGAGGTTACTGTTACTTATCGTGAAAGCTTTGTTCTTTCTAAAAAGACTTGTTTTTTGTTCTGTTGGATTTTTAGTGTTTCCTCAGTTTTGATTACATTGTTGACATTTTGTGTAAGACGATTCTTGAATCAGTTATGTTTCCAAATTTTCCATCGAAGAGTACTTATTGTAGTAACTTTGTGGTTTTCACTAGTTTAAATGGCCTTTGGTTCATTTTTATGGGTTCATTGCTCTCAATTCAGTAGAACCAACTGTTGTATCTTTATATGATATCTACTTTGATCTGTTTTGTTAGGTTCCTAAGATGTGTAGTTAGGGTAGCTTTAGGTATATTGAATTGTAAGATTTGGAAATGACTTCTCGTTATCTTGTTTAGTGGGTTCATTGCTCTCAATTCAGTAGAACCAACTGTGTTGTATCTTTATATGATATCTACTTTGATATCTTCCTCCTTTGATAGGTTCTTAAGATGTGTAGTTAGGGTAGCTTGACAATTACTGATGTTTAAGATTTGTAAAGGACTTCTGGTTATCTTGTTTTGTGGGTTTGTCTTCTCAATCAGTAGAACCAATTGTATGAAATTTACTTTGATATCTTTTTGTTTTGTTAGGTACTTAAGTGAAGGGTTTGCAACATAAGCTAAATAGATTTAGCTAGACTTGTGCATTTTGGATTGAGTCTTACAATTTTAAGTACTTGAACAATTTGAATAACATCGGTATGTTGATCTTGAAATCACTTGGATGCTTTTGTTACTTGAAAATTATCCAAATCTTCTTAACAAAGAATTCTATATGTAGTTTAGTTATGTGTTTGTTCGACGTTTACTCTTTTGTGTAATGAAGTATGGTAATCAAATTGAGTAATTGACAAGATGGGTTTTGTTGAAAATGGTTAGTCTTAAGAAACATACAAAACAGAATGCCTTTCTACACAAACACAATTCTGCATCAACGCCTCAACTTTTGGGTACTTTAATACGAGTCTACCCATTTCTTGTTTTTGTCGGCTACGTGTGTTTTAGCTTATGTTTATATATGTTTCCACCGTCGTTATTGACTGTTGGCATCACTGTTCTGTTGCTTACAAACATTCTTTATAGGATTAGTAAAAGGATGACGCTATTGTAGTTTCCACCGTCGTAAGTGTTTGGTTGCTTACACAATAGTTGAAAATAAAAAACATCAACCACCCAATGTACAACACAACGTTGAATAAACGTTTCTTAAAATTCATAAACAAGAGTTGAACGCAAGACATTACCACTCATGGTTCATGGTTGTATAACGAGGAACAAGTCAATATTCTAAAAAGCATCATTATAAGTTGACAAACATGTCAAATGTTGTAGCATCATTCAAAGCAATCCACTCTATGTTTCTCTATATATGTTACACACTTAGATGTGAATACACATACCTAGTTCCATCAGCTTCTTTCTTCTTTCGTTTTCATACTAATCCTTCTTACCCAAAGTATACATTTGTTATCTAGCTTTCGCGTTATAGTTCAACGTTAATCGATTCAACTAAAGAATGTGGAGATTTATGTTGGTGATGTGTCTTCTAGCTTTGATCGGAAGGGGAAACTCGGGGAGACTACCGATATGGGAGAAGGATTTAGGACGATTGTACGGTTTACAGAACAAGCTTCAGCGAGGTCCGGTTCCTCCATCAGAACCTTCTCTATGCCACAACAAACTTAACCATCTTTCTCATCCAGAGACTTACTCTTCCCAAACTTACGTTCTTTGCCCCTGATCATGCTTATTCCAACTTATTCATGATTTATTCAGTGATCAAATTCCATTTGTTATTTTCTTTCTCTGCTCAAACTTTAATTCATAGATGTATCTGTGACATTTTGATCTGACTAATCTAGAGGCATATGATATGATACATGTCATATTTTGTTTATCAACAAGCCATGTTAGTGGTTTTGAATCGAGATGATACCGATTTCAAGTCAATTCGAGTTTAAATCAGATCGATCAAACTTATATCATGCTAGTTTTGTTTCACCATTTTTCACAACAACAAAATAAGACGTGTGAATATGTGATATACAAACAATTTACAAACTAAAAAGGTATATAACTATAGTACTCAACAACCCTGGAAAACTTCTAAACTCACATTCTTACCCTATACAAAAATAATAAAGAGGCAAGATATAACATCGTAAATGTATGTGGATTTGTTGGCAGTGTTATTATGTCAAATCATCGTGTTGACCGGAGAGTCCCTCCTAGCTCTACTGGAACCAGTGGAACAAGTGAATGAAGAACATCGGTTATCAGCGGCCGGTAACTCGGTTCTGGCTGCACACATAGCACCGCCATGGCTGCTACCTACCAAAAAGAATTAACACGTTTGATTCAACAATGTGCAAGTATATGCAACCATCAAATTAAGTCTAATGAAGCAACATTTGAGTTTGGTCACAAACAAGATGGCATTGGTTCTACATATCTTGAAACCAAACCTGGTATAAGTGTTTGAGATCCATTGTATCTTTTATAACCGAATCCACAATGTTTGGAAGCTTGGATCTATCAGTAAGTTGTGGCATTGCCTGCACCATCAACACACTATATATATCACAACCCGATTCGTTCAGTAGAACGTTTGCTAAACAGTATTAAAAACATACCCAAGTCACAAGAGACTGGCATTGAGCTGGAGTCAATTTCTCAACTGGCCGTCTACCTAACAAAAGTTCAAGTAGAACCACCCCAAATGCATAAACATCACTTTTATCCGTCAGCTTTCCTGCATACATACCCGAAAACAAACAGTTACATTAATCGTAAAACGATAATTTACGCGTAAAAATGTAATCTTATAATGAATCTTTGAGAGAGTGAGACTAGTATATATTCACATTATGAATTATTATGTGATATGAGAACTAGTCAGTGGAAACATAGTTACCGTCTAGGAGATATTCCGGGGCAACATAACCAAGTGTCCCTGATAATTTAATGTTGTTCTTGCCATGCTCATCAAGCGATACAGCAAGACCGAAATCTGAAATCTGCATTGTTGTAATCAAACAGTAACCAAACAATGAGGCGATCAAACAAGAATCAAGATTTAATCAAAAACATTTCAAGAAAAAAAGACGCGGTATTAACCTTGGCGTTGAAGGAAGAATCAAGAAGAATATTTGAAGATTTCAAATCCCTGTGAATAACTGGTGGACGACAATGCTCATGGAGATACTCTAGTCCTCTGCCATCAACAAACAGAGCAAAAATCGGTTTACAGAAATTGAAACCGAGATTAACCGGTCAATGAGTTGAAAAGTGTCGGCTAATTATTTATATACCTAGCTGTATCAAGAGCAATCTTCATACGCATGTGCCATGTTAGAGCTGATCCATGAGAAGGCCCTAACACATTAATTATAAAGATAAAACCAATCAATCACATAATTATTTAAATTCATATACAGTACTCATGTTTTTATATTATAGTTTACAATATAACTCATCGGGTTAAACAAGGTCATATAAGAACATGTTTTTACCATGTAACTGTTCATCTAAAGATCCTTTCTCCATCAGCTCATAAACAATGAAACTCGAGTTTATTTCACTTGCAGAGCCTAGCAATGAGATAACGTTCGGGTGCTGGATCTTGCTTAACAAGTCAACTTCGTTCTGAGATATTCAAGAATCAGAGATATGGAATATAAAGATCCAAGAATCAGAACTTGAAACTTGGTTTGTTTTATTTGTTACCTGAAATTCTCGTTTTGCTTCTTGGCTAACGTTTTCGATCTTCTTGATCGCTGCTTTCACGTTGTTGTCCAAACAAGCCTTGTAAACACATCCAAATCCGCCTTTTCCGATTACATTACTGTCTTTAAAACCCCCCGTTGCTTTCTCAAGGGTCTTGATATCGAAAAACTGCACATAACCCTTGTTGATAGATGTTCTTCTCTGAGTTTTAATCGAGCTAAGCCGTCTCATAAACGAGGAAAATGAATTCCCACTTTCAGAATCTTCATTTCAAAAAAACATTGTACAAATATCAATAATCTCAAACAAAACTTGAAATTAATAAAACTCAAATAACAATAAAGAATCTTGAAATCATTAGTATACACTCTAAAGTTATTGCACAATTATTCATTACCTAAATTATTTATAGATTTGAGAGATTGGTTCTTGCGATAAAACCAGAAGCCTAAACAGAACAAGATTATAAGGACAAGAGAAGAGAAACTGATAATGAGACCAATCAGAAGTTTCTTATGAGCATCCAACATGTCTTCTTCACCACTTCCCATTTGAATTCCTAAAACACACAAAACAATAAAATCTTCACTAGTTAAATTTCTCAAGTATGGTTCTTGAAATTCTAAATCAAACCCATGTTTCTAAATTCATTCTTGAATTTAGATAAGAATTATATTTTCTAATTTAAAAAGAAAAAAAACAAGAAACAAAAAGACAAGAAGTGAGTACCCTCATAAATAGCATTAAATTTTATCTTATATAAGAAAACAAATTTTTCTTTAATATTTTTCTCGAAACTCGAGGACTCATAGATCAAATCAAGAAAACCAAGAAATGAAGTCAACGAACCAGGAGAGTAAGTAGCCATGGAAGTGTACACAGGAGCTAGAGAAGGGTTTGAAGCAGAAGAAGAAGAAGCAGTTACAGTAATGAAGATGTTGTTCTTCATAAGGGTTTGAAGAAGAAGAAGAAGAAGAAGAAGAAGAAGCTCTCTCATTATTATTGCTGAGAAAAGAAAAGTTTGTAATGTGTTTAACTCTTTTATTTATTATTGGGGTTTAAGAGAGATTCTTGAGAAAGCGAAGAGTGAACGAACTATCACTTTCTTCTCTCGCTGTCTTCTTGAAAATCTCTTTTATGGCAAATAAAGGAGGGAAAGAGAAATGTGTCTTTTTGAAAGAAAATAAAAGAAGAGTTGAATTTTTTTTTCTATCTACCATTAATATGTAAGAAAGAAATGAAAGTGATGAACTAAGGAGGAAATTTTTTGGGATTAGATTAGACCACACATATATTTTTTCTTTGCTATTGAAAAAAAGAGTTAAAGCTCTATTGTTAATTAATTTATTTTGAGAAATTAGAGTTTGAGCTTGTAGTACAAATGGTTCTGTCAGAAAATGACCATCTATTTGACTTACATTTCCAAAAAGACATAACATTACTATACTTTGTTTAGTTAAATAACATAATAAACCAAATTGCAATGATCAAGTGGTTGAAGGGTTCATTCTCAGTCACAGTTGACAGACTTTGAGCTTTCCCATTGTGGCAATTTATCTTTGGCCACCCATAGATATTTTTAATAGCAAGAAAACCTAGAAATATCTAATACTCCCTCCGGTTTTTATTAGTTGTCGTTCCAGAGAAATTTTTTCTTTTCATAATAGTTGTCGTTTTAGTTTTTCAATGTAGATATTTGGTAAAAATTCCACTTTTATCCAGTTGTTTTAATGTATTAACCAAATTAATTTTAAAAATATATATTAAAGAAGGAATAGTCATATAAAAATTTAAAAAATTTCTTAATATGTATACAAAAACCTTAAACGACAACTAATAAAAAAACAGAGGGAATGGTAATTATACAAGATTTCGACATGAGGTTCTAAAGCAAAACGGTGCATGTGATCCAAATAAGGATGTATAAATATGAGTCAAAAAGACTGTTTGGTACATATGATTAAAATCTTAATGGTATAAACAATGGAGATTATGCTTTAGAGATTTCTCTAACATGTCATTAATTCCTTTTTCATTCTTGCATGGACTAGTGGTGAAAAGAGGAACTCAATCCCATCAAACCATGAATATTTACAAAATACAACACAACATATGTCATATGTGGCTTAGTGATTTCTCCCACACCAAACCAGTTCAATCAATGTTTTGAAGGATCAAGAACTTGACCCCTGAACAAAATCACTCCACGTTTGTTGCAAGAAATCCAAATCTTGCTGTGGAGATAACGAAGGCTTTTCTGAATCCGATTGTGAAACCATTCGTACGTAGATGATTCGGATGATGATTACAGTGACTAAAAGTAAAACACTTACGATGGAACCAGGCAAACACGATGACTCGAGCAGTCGAGCTGATGATTGTTACAAGTGACTAGGGTTAAACACTTGCCTAGTGAAAATGAAGTAATTTTTTTCTTTCTTTTTACTATGTAATAAAGAAGTTCAGAATGTTTTGTACGTTGTGAGTTGTGACATTATATAAACTATGAAATCTTAGAAAGCGTTTTTTGTTTTATATTTATCACAATAAAGAATTGAGATTATTTATATACTTACAAGTTTACAAAACTTTGTTACTGTGGTTTTAAACTTGCTCATGGCCAGGAACCCAATCATACATTGGAGATATTAAAGCATCCTCAATTATCGGGAAAATTCCCAAACAAAACATGACTTAATTAATATTTGTCAGAAAAGTGTAAGTAAGTGTAAGAAAAGTCCCTTTACCAACGTTCTCCGCTAAGAAAAGTGTAAGAAATTTTTCCTACCAAAATTTTTGTGGGAAATTTTATAGGATTTCACCATGTTTGCTTTTAGTGTCATTAGAAAACTTTACGAGAAACTACCAACACATGGTCTTACAAACCAAAGCTTGATATCGGATTGAAAGAGCATGCATGGTAGACAGAACTAATCCATTAGTCTCCACAATCCACTTAGCTTTCATGTAGACAATCTTGCCGGTCTTTCTGTTTTTATAAACATCCTCGATGAAGACCGGCATATTAGGCTCAACCCTACCGGTCTCACATTATAATTATTTCAAAATTAAGTGCAAAGAAATGTGACAAATATGAAAAACAAATATGGTTTCTGATATTTTTATTTATTAGAAATGAACCAAAGATAAAGTTTGGTTCTTCTTGTAGCTATTCAGACATAACGAACATTCCACTGATGAGTGTAAGAAGCTTTCATCAATTCAACAGAAAAATCTGGATTCTTGCGCACGAAAGCCTTAAACTCAGCAGTTTTGCATATAGTCTTAAAATTCCTTACGATAAATTTGGCAGCAGAGTCATTCAAGGCTTTGTCAGAAGTAATCATGGACAGCTCCAAGACGTTAAGAGCATTAGGTAAGTCCAGAGATGCTATAAGCTCGTTTCTGCATAGATCCCGCAAAAGCAGAACCTCATATTTGTAGGCTGCCATATAAAGTGATGGAACATGTTTCTTCTCTTTTTCAGAAAGGATAGAGCTGTTGTGGTATATAAACTCAACAAAAGCCTCCAATGCTTCTTGTTTAAGTTCAAAGAGAGTTATTGTCTCTATCTTACCATCCGAAGCCTTGAACTTGTCTGATTCCAGCATCTTCTTAAACACTTCTGATCTTGCTGCCTACATATAAACATTTGAGGTATTACAAAACCCATTAATATTAATACAGTTCCAAGTTTTTTTTCTTAAGTCGGAAGAATGATAAAATAAAACTAAGTAGATAAGAGAAGAAAAGAATAGAAACCATAACAAATTTGTGGACAGACATAGCTTCACCCTTTTTAGAGTCTCTTGCCTTGAGCCTTAGGTCGACTTGCCATTGATCAAGATAGAGCTTTGCAAATCCATTCAAGAATGCATCTAGGCTTCTCACCGTTGTCATAATTTGAACTTAATTTAACAAACCATTGATCAATAATCTGAAGGATAGTGAGTTAAATAGAGAAGACTCCACAAATGGCATTGCAAAAATGTCCCATGCCAAGTCCCAAGATTGGAGACAGTAATGTCCCATGCCAAGTCCCAAGTTTTATTTGCCCTTCTCTTTTGGGAGTTGGAACTTCGAATTATAGTATGGATGTTTTAGAAGTATTTTGGAAAATAGTAATAAAGTAATTCTTAGGTATATATCGAAGTAGAAATGGTATCGTGGGAACCAATACAAAATAAATTAGTCAACAAAACCATAAACATAAAAGTCTTTTTGTAACTTGTAACATTATTTATTTTTTCATCCAGTTTGACCATCATTTTTTACCATTGGTTTGTTATCTATACATAACCCTATTTATCATCTTAGTCTAAAAGGTGAAACACTCAAGTTACTATAACATTTTTGCTTTACTTGGAACAAAAGCTACAACGATATGCCAATACCGACTAATAAAGACCTTTTCTTGGGTGGATTCGCAAAAGTCTTAAAAGAAATATGGCATACCGATCTACAACTCAAGGCAGGAGACAGTGATCATTGTGAAGCTATCTCCGTCCACAAACTTGTTCTTGTATTTTTTTCCTCTCTATATTTATAATCTTGATATTCAAGAAATACTAGTTTTTAGTGTTGACATGTTCTTATCATTGTTTATAGGCAGCAAGACCTGACGTATTCAAGAAGATGTTAGAATCAAACAAGATCGAGGCGTTGTCTGGCCTTGAAACTATGACTCTCTCGGAGATGAAACACGAAGAGCTAGAGACTTTAGTCGAGTTCATGTACAGTGATGGCGTATCAGTGTTGAAGAAACATGTTCGGTCAGCAAAGTTGAAGAAACATGTTCGGTCGCTTTATATAGCAGCCTACAAATACAAGATCATGCATCTACAAGACTAGTGCAGAAATGAGCTTATATCTACTCTGAATATGTCTAATGCACTTGACATACTTGAGCTCTCTAAGATTCCTTTGGACGAACAACTCAAAATTGCATGTTTGAGTTTCATTGCTAAGAATATGAATGCATTTGTAGTTTCTGATGGCTTTAGGTTGTTTGTGGCAAGAAATCCAAATCTTGCTGTTGAGATAACGAAGGCTTTTATGAATCCGATTGTGCAACCATTCGTAGATGATTCGGATGATGATTAGAGTGACTAAAATTAAAATACTTATTACAAGTTACTAGGGTTAAACACTTGCCTAGTGAAAGTGAAGTATCTTTTTTTCTTTTTTCCTATGATAATAAAGAAGTCTAGAATGTTTTGTTTGTTGTGAGTTGTGACATTATATAATTGAAATCTAAAATCTTACAAAGCGTTTTTTATTTTATTTTTATGACAAGAAAGAATTGAGACATAACACTTTTTATTTGTTTATTTTAATTATCTAAATTTAATATGTTTTTTTTTTACATCTTGTGAATATAATATATTTCTAATAGGAAAATAACCACACTTTTTATTTCAATTGAGATTCATATTAATTAACTTGGATTTGAAAAAAAAAAAGAAGAAGAATTTTGATTAATACATGTTCTTCAATTTTATATTTTTGGTAAGAAAATCACCAAATATATATGTGGTCATGTGGATTTAACTTTAATCAAGTTTGATAATTTTGGTTGGGTCGAATTTTAAGTAATTCGTTCGAAAGATTTGTGTTGGACCAAACAGTTTACTGAAAAAAGTTGGGTCAATAAGTACTATACATGAAATATTATTTTACTGAAAAAGTTATAATACTATTTACTGAAAAAAGTATGGTTATTTTCCTACGAACTGTCTAGTATACATGAAATATTATTTTTGAGTCAAAGCAGTTTAATCAATAAGTATTCAGATATATGTGATTTTGTAGGTCACAAGAGTATTTGGAACTACACAAACAAAAAAAAATACGTTTATTATTTACATGTAATGCTGTCAAATATACGTAGGAAAATTAATACTCCATAAACCAAGAAGCAACTTATATTTTCAAAAATACTTTTAATAGTTAAACAGAAAATTATGAATGAGAGTTGGGACTTGAGACTATGTCATTACCATTAACTAATGTCTCTCTCATTTAGTAAGTCTTGGGAAACAAAGAAAGTACAAATTAACAAGTGTAACTTTGACTGTCGTTTATGGAGTTTTCTCTATATATATACACCTCACCACACCGATGGTCTACTAAATCAAGTTCTATTCATAGCAATTATGGTAACGCAGAGCAACTCAGAAATTTTCTTTGGTGGATTTGCAAAGATCTTAGGTGAACAATGACAAGTTGATCTTATTAGGGATACAATATCCCACATTGGAAGTTGAGTAGGATCTTAAGTGGTATATATAAGATATGGGCCTCTCCACTCATTGCCAATTGGTTTTAGGTTGGAAGCCCACAATCTAATATGGTATCAGAGCCCGGTCCGCACATACTCAACCCAATCCACAATCGGTCTGGCCCATAGTTGGCCCACCGATTCATGCCCGAACATATCGAGATCTATGGCCAGAAGAGCCATCATCTCGAGGGGGCGTATTAGGGATACAATATCCCACATTGGAAGTTGAGTAGGATCTTAAGTGGTATATATAAGATATGGGCCTCTCCACTCATTGCAAATTGGTTTTAGGTTGGAAACCCACAATCTATTAGATCTATGGCTCAAGGCTATCTCCGTCCACAAACTTGTCATGGTCTCTAATTTTTCTCTCTAGTATCTCTTCTCTCTAGTTTTAATATTTATCATTCCCATATAACATAACATTTGATATTAATACATCTTCAGAAATGCTTTTGATAATTTATTGCTGTAACATCAAATGTTAATAGGCAGCAAGATCAGAAGTATTCAAGAAGATGCTCGAATCCAACAATTTCAAGACTTCGGATGGGAAGATCGAGACAGTAACTCTCCATGAGCTTAAACAAGAAGAGTTGGAGGCTTTAGTTGAGTTCATCTACAACCACCGCTCCGTGCTTTCTGTAAAAGAGAAGAAACATGTTCGAGCTTATATCATCTCTTAACTCCTCAAATGCTCTTAACTTCATGGAGCTGTCTTTGATTCCTTTTGACAAAGCATTAAACGACTCCGCTGCCAGATTTATCGTAAGGAACTTAAGGACTATTAGTGACACTGTCGAGTTCAAAGTTTTTGTTAGGAGGAATCCGGATCTTGTACCTGAGATACTTAGGTCTTCTTTGACTGGTATGTGGAATGGTCAGTATCTCTAGCTACTAGAAGAACCACATTGTATCTTTTCATTTCATTCTAAGAAATTGTTGGAACCCTTTTGTTTTTCTCTATATTTGGCAAAATTTTACAAGTATTATTATTGTTTCCTGTTCTGCATCATTATCACTCTATCTCTGCATTCATCATCTTCTTCTTCTTATTATAACAGTCCCAATCTTGCATTTTTCTCAAAAACAGTTCCAAATAAAGCTTGAAAGCTTAAAGGATAAGAAAGCTTCAGCCTTGAGAGATTACAAAAATCTTAACAAATGTATTAGCTACAATCTGAAAAAATTCTATGTTCCTACATTAATTATGGGGCACACGATAAAAATTGGATATCGGATTATGTCCTTTACAAGTTTGTATGTATCCATTATAAAATAAAATAAAAAAGTTTGCATGCATGCATTTATTAGATTTTAAAATAAATAAATAAATAAATAAAATAAAAGGGACATTCTCTAAAATACCACCATTTTTGTTTTTATGACAAAAATACCAAAAGACTAAAATTAAATTTTAAATTTTCAAACTTTATATTCTAAATTCTAAACATTGAACCCTACCCCCTAAAAATACTATACCCTAAATTGCAAATAATAAATCCAAACCAAAGATTTAAAATTCCATACCATTGAACAATAATTTGATTTTAGTGGTATTTAAAAAAAAAAACAAAATGATGGTATATTTGAGGAATTCCTCTAAAAATAATACGATATCAATAAAATGTTAAAAATAAAGGGGGAATTTCAAAAATACCTCTTTTCCAATACCACTTTTTAAAAATACCCCTCTTTCTAATTTTATCAAAAAGTCACAATAAAATTTGAAATTTATCAAAAAATATGTATAAACTTATATTTATAGACACAAATTATCTTTACATGTGTGTAAATTTATATATATATTTCATAAGTACCGTATAAATACCTTTTAAAAATCATATAAAAAGCTTATAAAAACTGTGTAAACCTTTTAAAAACCTTATAAAAACCATATAAATGCCGTTTAGAATCTTTTAAAACATTTTAAATATTTGGATTTAGTCTCCCAGTAGTAATGATGATCTTGATGTACCTTATCAACCATATAAGAGTTTATAATTTTTCATATTTGAAAAAATGTATTTTTGAAAATAAATAGAAAAAAAGTACACCACAAAGGGGTATTTCTCAAAAATTATGAAAAATAAATTGTAATTATATTATTAAAAAAACAGAAAAACAAAAAAACACGTTTGGTACACAACTGATACGATACGAGTGTGTGTGGACTGTGGCTAACCAAACCAAACCCAAACCACATTTTTTGCCATCAATGAAGACACGCTTTCAAATTCAACAACAATCCTCTTTCTCTCTTGTATATATATATCCTCAACACATGATCTCACTCAATATCTCACTTTTTTACAATCATACCCTTCACTTTCCCCAATTCTCTCATTTTCCTCCCAACACTTTTTTTTCCCCAGAAATCAATCAATCACCATGGGAGATGTTGCTGTTCTCCATCCTCCTCGTGATATCTTCTCCACTAACAACAACCTTCCTCTTCCTCACCGTCACAAAAAACCGTTAACTAATCGCCGTCGCCGGAGTCCGCCACGTCACCAATCCCCGATCTCTCCTCCTCCTCCTCCTCTCAACCGCGGCGAAGATATAAAACCAGATCTGAAACCTAACCGTCAGATCGGTACAGATCCGGTTAAGATATCGACTCCGATCAGAGCTCCGGCTATGTTTTACGCTGGTCCAGTCACATCGACATCTCCGCCGCCTAGTGAAGTACCTTTACCAGCGTTCTTCGCTAAGAAAAGCGTCTCAACCGATGCAATTGCAACAAACGATCTCATCAGAATCCTCCGTTTAGATATTGCTTGATCCATTTCTTCCTCCGATTCCGCCGTCGTTAACTCCATTTCTCTTCTCCGATCATCGGAATTTAGAACATTTTTTTTTCGAACTCCTTCTCTTATTTTTTCAAGGGGAAAGATCGAAAAAAAAAATGTCTTCTAGGGACTTAGTGTAGTAATAGTAATAATGTGAATAAGGTTTTTTTTTTCTCATTTGGTTTGTTTAAGTGTGACTCTTTAGGCTAGTGGTATTCAATGTTATATTTCTAAGTATTTTTTCTTCAATCTTATTGTTAAATCAAATTTGGTCTTTAATCTTTGCGATGAGTACAATTGTAAAAGGCATGACAAAAAAAATGGAGATTAGAACATTCAGTAGAAGAATGGTCCGAAGGTATTAGTAGTAAATGGAGTGATTTGATTGAAACATATTTGATAAGTTTATGTTTTGTTCTTCACCAAGTGGTTCTAGTTTATTACACTTGCAAGTGTATGTATATATTGTCTAACTCTATTTCTAGTTGAATTGAATATCAAAATGGAAGATTAAGATCACGTGCTAACAGTTTTGGACAAAGGCAATTCATTTTCTCACTTTTAGAGATAGGTTTTTGTAGTTAACTACATTTTAATCTCATGGACTATCATTTGGGTCATGTGCTTTACTCATTGCTAACACCACTAGAATATAAAGAAAAGAGAAGAGGAGTTATTGTGATTGTTTGTTTTTTGGGGAGAACTCCTCAAAACTAGAATTTTTTGATCAATATTGGAGGAACAATATCACCATTTTTGTTCAATAAAATAGTTTTTCTTGTTGATATTATTAACTCTTTTTATATTTTTATTAAGTATTGCATATGGAATTTAAAAGAAATCTAGTTTTAAATTGTAAAACATTAATATAAATATATACAAATATATGTGTATGTGTTTGGAGTGAGTTTGTAATTATCAGATACATGTAACGTTAGTTAAGTTAAACGAGAAAAAAATTGGAAGCAGACACTCATATGACTTGCATCAATGGCAAATTAAGAGAAAGATTAGCTTATATTTATTTTAGCTGACAATATATAATAAAAATAGAGACAACACCATATCGTAGATCCGAAATTTACAAAATTCATGGCATTTGATTGTTAACATACACAATCCACACAAATTGAACAAGAAAACATCAAAATCAAAGAATAAAATGAGATTAGAGTCCTCGCTCACTCAGTCTCAGACAGACTAGCACTATCATTTATCTATTTTTACAATTTTCAGATTCAAACTTACTATGAAAGCAGTTGTGTACTAATTTTGTGTTTCTATGTTTAAAAGTTTTGATATGGACTTAATGTGATGTGAGTTTATGTCTCAATTTTACCAAAATCGTAATTTGTTAACTTTTGCAATTTCTTCAATAAATTATTAGGAATGTAATGGTGTCTAAGTTTGGTATTTTGACACCAAAGAGGAATATATGTGATGTGATCTTATGAGACGTATTACCTTAATTGACACGTTCCTAATCCACATTTTATGTTTGATTTAGTGCATAAAGAAGTTACTTCTTCTAGAGATATCCCTAAAGTATTGGCTCATTCACTTGGTCTAATTACAAACATGGAGACAGATAGAGGAAAGATTACTGGTTTGATTATCGTAAAGCTACTAATGCAATTAATTTGGGGTAAAAATGAGACTAGACTAGAGAAATTGCAAGTTACATATTGGACAAATCGTGATATTCCAGTACAAGATCAAAGATGTATAAGATTTATTGGTCGACCTCAAGTCTTGCAAATATCATCAAGGCATATCACATTCATAAAATCATTATGGAAGACACAGTTTACTCCGGTCTGTATTTAACTGATTTAGCTATTCTCAGAAAACAAAGAAGAGATTCAAAGACGTGGATGGAGTTCACTAATGGTATGCATACTAATTTTTCAAATGCGTACAATATGCAATGAACAATGGGTTGCCTAAAAAAATGAGTGGAAGACTGTTGAGTGTGGAAATAATAATTTCCTAGATAATAATCTTCATGGCGTGAGACTCAAACATTTAGTGAATAATGTGAAACTTTTATTTGGCGTGAAAAAGACACTAAATTAATTGAAAATCCAACTAATACTAGAAAAAAACAATATCATATGTCATATGATTTCAACTATGTCACTGGAAATATAATTTTATTTTAATGTCATATGACTTCAATAAGACTTAAGAAAAAGTTTGAACATAGTTAGTTCATCTCATCAGTTAAATAGAATAATGTATTAGAAAATTGTAAGCATGAATGTCGAAATCCACCATATTCTGACATGATGTAGTCTGTGCAACAAACATATGAGTATACCTATAGCTTTGGGGCAACACTAAGTGGTCTCATGAGACAAAAATAACTACAAATAAATGTATAATTCACCTACAGTAATATCTCTATAAATTAATAATGTTGGAACCATAAAAATCTATTAATTTATAAAGCTTTTAATTTATCAATAAATTAATAATTATTAATTATTAATTTATAGAGAGATTTTCTTAATTTGGAAAGTTTTTCCAAAAAATATATTTTAAAATAAGATTTAATCAGATAACTTATATTTTATAGAATCAATTACAAAGAAAATAACAATTATCATGTCTTGAAAGAGAATGCTTTCAATTTTTGATATAGTAAAATATTAAAAATAAATTCTAACAAATACTAATGTGTCTATATATACATATATTTTGAAAATTTTATATAATTATTAACTTATAATATTGATGGTACCATATATTTATAAAGGATTTTCAGAAAAAATATTATTTTATTATATTATCAAATTTTTTCCAAATTTACACTGGCCCAACTTAGGACCGGAAAATTTATTAATTTATAGAGATTATTAATTTATTGAGTATTAATTTATAGATGTTTACTGTATATATATTGTGTTTAGGGTATATTTAGTGTAAGGAATTAAGGATATGGTATAAAGTTTAACGGTTTAGGGTATGTTTAATGTAAGGATAGTTTTAGTTAGTTGCTAATAATAATTATATATATATATATATACAAATGAAAGAATAATATAAATACAATTCATTACATAAATATATTCATTATAACAACATTGTGTTTGATTAATATTATTTACACATTAAGAATATTAGATTACATGTTGACTTATGGTAACATATACTTTATATTGTTATCGCTTGACTGACTCTCATTTGCTCTCACCTTTATCAATACATATCTCGATTTATTAATTCTTAAAGAGATTTCCTTTGTTGTTCCAATCACAAGAAGATCTGTAGAGATTTTTATGCTTCCAATGGTTACTACTCTTTTCATCCTTCACTAATAATTTTTATTCAGAGTATGGTGTTTCTCCTCACTCTCTTTTTATGAACTGGTTTCAGCTATATGTTAGTATTTTCCTCTTCGACTGGATTAGACTAAAAACAATTAGAAATTTGGCAGTAAATAGATACATGTTAGTGTTTTCACTCTCCTCTAGCTTTATTTATTTTATCTAACTTAAGAAAGATGAAGCGCAAATGTAAAAGCGGATTTGTTAGCACGTAATATACGTGGTTATCCGCATAATGTCAAGTTTGTAAACAACTGTCCCACCAATTGGCTTTTTTGAGCCAATCTTAAAGTGATTGTTGACGGAAATAAAAAAAAAAGAAAGATGATATGAAATTTTGTTTTCTTCTTATTTTTGGTGTGTGCTTGATTATGAAACAAGATACCTCTCCATGGGCATATCATTTCCTAATAATTACTCAATTTTTGTCTAAACCAGTAATGTTTCTTTGGTAATTTTTCTACAACTAAATTCTCTCTTTTTATTTTTCAATTCATAAATCTTCCACTTAGAACTGAATATATGAGTAAAGAAAACTATGCAATAGATTTAAAGGAATATAATTTTGCTTATGAAAAAATGTATATATTTTTTTAATAACTATAAGAGGTTCTGGATCGAAACATATACATCTCTTCATGCCTGAAACCAAAACAAGTTATACGATCTCGTCTCAAGCGCCATTCGAACTGGCGATCTCTAGGATTTTGCCAAAAAGTCTTTACTAATTGAGCTATTGACATTTGGTTAAAGAATGTATTTTCAAGATGCCCAGTTGGGAATATTAGCCGTAGCTTCGTTTATCATTGTCACCAATGTCACCTGCAATGTGTTATATGCCCACTTAATAATCAGGACAATGCAAAAATAAAATTTAAAGGAAACGAACGAGACAAAATTTGTTGAAGCTATGCATACCACGCTCTCAGGAACTCCTCGGGGAGGCAATGTGAGATTTCTTGGAGGCGGTTTACTCCCGTAAGACCGTTTGTCGAATCTCCATTCTCCAATCTTCCCGATCATCATATTCCCCTGTAAATTATATATAATCAATACATACAATATAAAACCAAGCTTATCTAATTCATTCATCAACCTAAACTTGTTTTATTGCTAGCTAGTTGTTAATTTCATGATTTACTTACCTTCATGTCGAAATCGCAACCATAAGTGTAATGTATTATGTAGGTATTCTTTGTTTCAGTGTCCCAAGGAGGCTATACCAAACAAAGAAAACATGACTTGTTATGTTACACAATTTTGAAAGTTAAGATAGTATAGATAAAGATTAGCATATTGATTAAAACCTGAATCATGAAGTCTTTGTGTAGAATGTTGCTCACACCGTGTAACGCAGAAGAAACAGCATATGCATACCTTATAGTATAAATCAAACATAGACCATTTATAAATAAATTATATATCTAGCTAGAACTAGAGATCATGTCACATTAGAGAAGAGAGAAATTTACATTTCAAGGACCCAACCAAAGGCTTTATCTGTTTGTGGGTCATTCTTCATAGCCAAAGAAACGTTCATCCATGTTGGAGCAATTTTCATCAATGATTTCTAGAAAATCAAGAAACTTAAAATTAGCCATGGAACAATATATGCGGTTCGGGCAAAGATTTTAATTTAGTAATGTGATTATTATTATACCTTAGCGACAATCACCGGAGAATTTCCGATTGGATTGATTCTTGATATCAGTCCATTCTCTTTGGGGAAGAATTTGCGAAGAACGGATTCATATTTCTTCGGTTCAATGTAGAAAAAGGGAAACGCAGCCGCGAGGTTCCCTCTGGCTAGGTTTGGTATCGGTTTAACTATGATATGATCAGGTTCCGCCATGAGAATGTAACTGACATGATGTTCAATAAAAGAGGCAAATATATGAACATCAAAAGCAAATCAACAAACTCTAAGTTGAGGTATTACTCAAAAATTAAAATTAATCAAGAGCTTAGGTGTTAAAAGTATTTATGAAAACTAGGAATGACAATGTAGAATGATACTTACTCTTCCTCTATATGTGCTTGTTGAAGCCATTGCACAAATGCCCAAGGCCTATTTAAAACTACATATCCCTGCACATTGTATACAAGTTATATATGTAAATACAACACATCATATTATTTTTTATCTTTTTGCGTAACTCTTTTTAAAAAAATTATTTCCTATCCTTAAAATAAAGCTAACACATCTATACGATTTTGTTTAAATTCTTTAGATTAATTATAAAGATGCTTATATTTATTGAAAATATATTTAATTTTTATTCTGATAAAAATAAAGGTTTATTATCAACATGATTACATGAACACTACTTAATTTTAATAACTCAAATCGTATAATACAAGATTTGATGAGATTTGCTTTGTTTACGTGACTATTTTTAATTCTAAACTTCAAACTCAAAAAGTAACATCATGATCACATTAAAAAAATCTAGCTAGTAACTAGTAACCAATATTTTTGAGCTATATAAAATGTATACATGCATATTATATTCATCACCAATGTAACAATTAAGTTAAAGAACCTGGTCAACACCAGAGGGAAGAGGTTGGGCAACAAAGGTAGGGATCTCATCCATGAGCCCATCAGGTCGACCCGAATGCAAGATCCGGGTAAACCCACCCATATCCGACCCTGGCTCGTCCCTGAACCTGTTATACCAATAATACATGACTCGACACTGCCATGTGCTGTACACCGAGTCCGTGGCCGTCACCGCCGTGTGAAACAGTCTCTTTGACTTCTTGGACCGAGTCTTGACGGTATACACGACGTCATCGTCCCCGGATCGACGACCGGGGAGATCTTGTCGGAGAGGAGGATCATCTGAGACTATATAGTTGTATCTTATTATTAGAAATAGTGATAGAGTCATAAGAATAGGGAAGAAGAACTTCCCACGAAACCCCATTTTCTCTTTTTTCCTTTTTTTGGTGTAACAACAACTTAATCATGTGCATTTTGCTTATATGTATGAACTTTTTGTAATAAGATGAAGAAGACATAAGATGAGAATAGTTTCAAGTTGTAATAAAAATATAAAAGTCGTCGCTCATCTTTGTGTAATTGAGAAATGATTCAAGAGTAGTAGTTAGAATGTGGCTGGTCCTACAACGTTCTGGTCTTCGTTTTATTTTTATTTAAATTGTGAATTATTAAGGTTTGTTTTGTTCCATATGATTCAACTTATTGGTCTTGTCGAGGAATAATATTTTCATAAACCACAAAAGTGGGGTTTGGGTTTAGGAAGAAAGATGGGTAATATTACTATTACAAAATCTTGGTGTTGGAATGTACAAGCCCAAGTAGGTATGGGTGCATGTTGAGAATGAATAACATTCGTGATGAACCAATACAATGATTGATTAAGAACAAAAAGATAGATTAGATTGATTTTCTTGGGAGGATTGGAAGAAAATAAGAGTTTGCTAGAGATTTGTGAGCATAAAAATGTAAATCATCACTTCGTTGGTCTAATTTGACTCATTACCAAGCGTTTATGAATCTTCAAACTTGGCACCTAGCAAAAGTATCCAATAAATTGTGCCTTGTATTACTCTTGTTTAGTGGGCTAATTTTTCCTTGATGGATCTAGTGACAATATTTGACACCAATAGACCCTTCCGATTCCTAAATTAAAATTGTTTTTAAACAGAAATTATAGGTCATTCAACACCGAATCGCTGCGACAATGATCGACAACAACAAAAAAGATACATGAGAAATTAAGCGAGATTTGGGAAAGTTGAGTGGTATGTATGAAATTTTGTTTTATGGAGATCTGTGCATTTTAGAATATTTATCTAATAAATGTATCATATGAGAACATATTATTTAAATTCATATAGTTAAAAGTGTTGGATATTTAAATGTTAATTAAAAATGGTTATTTATTAACCAACACAACTCTTGAGTGAATGATTATTGTTAAACGAAGGTTACCTTCGTTATACCCATTTACCATTATAATACTCTAGCTTTTTGCATTAAAAATGCAGAGAAAAAGGTGAGAAAGAGGAAAGAAACCCAAGACCAAAGGTTAAAAAAACTTTGGTTTAAACAAAAAAAAAACAAAACATAAAACTCTATTTGTTTCTCTTGTATCTTAACCTAGAACAAAATATGAAACTTTGATTGTCGTATCTTGCGAGGGATTTCGTGTAACCCTAAGCTAAATAAGGGTCTAAAATACTCTTTAAGGAAAGTGATTCCGAGTACGATTCAATCATTATCCAAATTCACCTTGCGTTGCAATCCCGGAAATACACCATATTTACAACAAAAAGTAATATATTAAATTAGGAATCAATAGTTTTGTTTAATGTTTAACTTGGGAGAATCTTGAGATTTTTCAATGTTAGTATTGCAGCATCATTATTAGCGAACAAACGAGGCCGAAATAGAGAAAACTCCTACGTATTATGTAACCTCTAAAAGAACATGTTGTAAGACATGCTTCAAAGCTTGTACATATCTCCCCTTCGAATTTTCTTTATCATAAAAATATTTTTACTTTTTAAAAATTGAATTTGAGTATGTATAATGTTTATTTTTTCATCTAGTAAATATATATCATGTTATTTAGAAAATAGAAAGTTAAACTATTATTAAAATATCCTTTATACTATAAAGCACAAATCACCTGTCCAATAATATTTGGCCACGTCAGATTTTATTTCAAAAAAAAAAACTAAACAAACACGATCGTGCATAGATTTTCTAAACAATTTTATTCTCTTATATTTTTTTCAACCTTTTCTTATTAACATATTTATTAAAAAAAGAAAAATAACACGATCTCCAGTTCTTTGTTTGAATTCTCATATAAACTCCCACGTTTTTATCAACTGATTATTTTTCAAGTCACCATATATATCACTATTGTTCCTCACGTTTGCCAAACCACAATTATTGAATCTACAAACTGAAGATACGTATACGATCAGATCCAAGATCTTGGCCATATTGTTCATCATCACAGTTTGCTTAAGCTAACCTGCCATCCTTTTTCATCGTCTCTTTCTCTAATTAGAAGGTGATTGTTATTCATCCACATCGTAGAATCTAACTTTACTTTTTGATGCGTAAGTTTGTCAATTGAATTGCATGTACTGTTGTTATTTGCAGCATGAAGCTTGATTCACGTGAAGCTTATACTACAAATCTATATATTAAAGTTTTCCTATTTTCATTGGTATGTGGGATGCATCTTTCTTTCGTTATTGGTGAGATAACAGTGAATAGTACTATACAAAGAACTAAACATTAATTAATTTTATTACTTGTGGATGATAAGTTGGAAACATAATTCTGTTTTTCACGTTTATCTCCTTTTGATGAAGGATAGCGGAAGGTTTTGGAGAGGGGAGAACATCGAAATTTGCCGGCTAAGCACAGAGGTTTTTTTTTCTCATCTCTTTTTCTTTTATGGATTTTGTAAAAAGTAAATGAAATGTTTTGTATTTTGTGAAAATTGAAAAATAATTACTTGAAATAGTTCGTGTTGTATAGGTTATTATAGCGATAGAACAAATAAAAACTACATTTATTTTTAGCAGCATTTGCTATTACAGTATATATTGTAAAGTACTTAAGGATATATTACTTTTTTTAATAGACATAAAAATATATTACTTTATTATATTTTTTTAATATACTATTTCATTACAAGTAATAATTACGCACCAAATTCTAGTTTTAAATATTTATATAGTTAAGCATTTCATCATCAAATCAGAATAAGTTTTGCAGCATTACCTGCACACAGATCCTGTGAACTGAACTTTAAACCTAAAATAAAGGCATCGAAATGTTTGACCTGAAAAAACCTTTCACATATTAAGATATCTTATATTTTATCTTATTATATAAACCTTGGTTTTCAAAGTCAGCCATTAACAAGATCGTGACACGTGTCAATTATAAATGATAAGATATTGACACGTGTCGTAACTAATTTTGTTAATATTTGGATAAAATAGAAATATTATTAACCCTATCGAAAAAGAAATATATAAAATAAATATTATAAAGAATTATATATTAAAAATTATTAATAAAATTAAACAAATAACCTAATTTCAGTTATGTCAATTTGGTTTATTAATAAGATAGGGATTTAAAATTTATAATTAACAAGAATATATGTCGGTTTTTGTTTACAGAAGAGGATTAAGGTTTAAACTTTAATTTTACAATTAAATCAGGTTATTTGTTGGTTTGGGTATATAAATGATAAATAAGAATTATGGTTTATCTTTATAAATTAAAATTATGGTTTAAGTTTAACAAATAAATGAGATTATATCTCGAAACTTGGTTTTTAAATTTACTAACTCACGTGATCATGATAAATGTCAAGTAAAAACATAAGATGTTGCAACATGTTATATCTAATTTTGTTAATATTAAGATACAAATAGATTTTTTAAACAACATTAAAAAATAATTATAAAAAATTAAAGAGAATTTTTGAGAAATACCCCTTTTTGTGTACCCCTTTTCAAATATACCTCCTTTATCTATCCATTTTCAAAAATATCCATGTTTAAATATGAAAAATTATAAAGTTTTATATGATTTATAAGGTACTTCTATATAATAACTACTACTGGGAGATTCGATACAAATAGTTTAAAATGTTTTAAATAGTTTTAAATCGTTTTTATAAGTTTTATAAGGTTTTTAAAAAGTTTAATACGGTTTTTATAAGGTTTTTATAATTTATTTTTATGCTATTTATGAAAGGTATATAAAATTTTATACACATATAAAGGTAATTTGTATATATATTTATAAGCTTACACACATATTTGGATAAATTTCAACATTTTTAGTGGTTTTTTTGGTGAAGTTTGAAAATGGGATATTTTTAAAAAGAGGTATATGAAAAGGGGTATTTTTGAAATTTCCTCTTTTTAAAAGGTATTTATAAGTTATTTTACGCTATTTATGAAAGATATATAAAACTTTAAACATATATAAAGGTAATTTCTGTGTATATTTATAAGTTTACACACATATTTGGATAAATTTCAACATTTATAGTGGTTTTTTTTATAAAGTTTGAAATAGGGGTATTTTAAAAAATGGTATGGAAAAAGGGTATTTTGATAAATTAAAAAGTAAAAAAATTGATATTTATATAAAAAATGTGTAAGCTTATATATTTAGACACAAATTATCTTTCTATGTGTGTAAATTTTAAATACCATATAAATACCTTTTAAAAATGATTTAAAAACATATAAAATTTTTGTAAACCTTATAAAAACCTTATAAAAGTCTTATAAATGCCGTTTAGAACCTTTTAAAAACTTTATAAATATTTGTATTGAGTCTCCCAATATTAATGATGATCTAGATGTACCTTATAAACTATATAAAAGTTTACAATTTTGCAAATTTGAAAAGGGATATTTTTAAAATGAATAGAAAATTGGTGTATTTTTAAAAAGGGGTACACCAAAAGGGGTATTTCTCAAAAATTCTCTTTCAACTATTAACCTAATTTTTGGTTTTGCGAGTTGTAGATTTTACAATTATAAGGGTTATATGTTGAGTTTATAAATGTGCATTATAGTTTAGATTTTATAATTAAACGAGATTATTTATAGGTTTGGGTTTATTAAAGAGGAATGAGATTTAGGTTTTACAATTAAACAAAGGGAATTTCAAAAATACCCCTTTTCATATACCTCTTTTTAAAAATACCCTATTTTCAAACTTTATAAAAAAAACCACTAAAAATAGTGAAATTTATCCAAATATGTGTGCAAACTTATGAATATATACACAAATTACTTTTATATGTGTATAAAACTTTATATACTTTTCCTAAATAGCATAAAAATAAATGATAAAAACCTTATAAAAACTTTATAAAAACCGTATAAACCCTTTTAAAAATCTTATAAAACTTATAAAAACGATTTAAAACTATTTAAAACATTTTAAAATATTTGTGTCGAATCTCCCAGTAGTAGTTATTATATAGAAGTACCTTATAAACTATATAAAACTTTATAATTTTTTATATTTCAATAGGGGTATTTTTGAAAATGGATAGATAAAGAGGGTATTTTTAAAAAGGGGTACACCAAAAAGGGTATTTCTCAAAAATTCTCATTAAACAAGGTTATTTCTCAGTTTGGGTTCTTAAAGGAGAATTAGGATTCACAGTTTACAAATAAATTAGATTTTGAGTTTAACAAAATACATAATTTTGTTCATGATTTTTATTTATAATATGTTATATTTGTTTAATTTTAATTTATGTATGAATGTATTATGCCATTGAGCAATTTCATTGTCTAAAGCATAAGGGTGAATAAAAGATTTTCGAAAATAATATTTTTAGCTTAAATTAAAGATAACAAAATTCAATATAAATCGTAATATAGTAATTTTAAAACATTTTTAAAGAAAATATGTAGTTTTTTATAATTCGTACTTGAAAGATTTTTTAACGTTTTATGTTATAATTTATTTTAAAATCTTTATGTTTATTTGCGTTGTTTATATGAATTTATTTACAAATGACTATATTTGTATTTAACATCATATTTTAGATTGATGTTAATTTGAAAGAAATTTACCATCATATTAAATAATAATTAATTAATTTTCATAGTCTGAGAATGATTTTTTGAAAAATTGAAAGTTAAGAAATAACAATTTTTACAAAATGGTATAATCATGTTTTAGAGGATAATTCCTAAATTAAGATTTTTTAAAATATTTTAGCAATATTATGAGTAATGGTGAATAGCTCCCAAATAGCTCCCAAATGTTTTGGTGATTGTCAGTTTGACATTACTAGATTTTTATAATTAACGTTTAATAACGAATTTTAAGAGATATATATATATATATATATATACACACGTTTATTTGATACTTCAAACCAAATAAAATCTCTTTCCAAATGAAATTAATTTCTCTTCTTTTTTTCAAAAAAAAATTTAGAAATTATTTTTTATAAGTTATAATAAATTTTAATTTTAATTTAATTTTAAATAAAGTTTAGCTTTTTTTGGTAATGTATATAAAGTTTAGCTAAACTTCCCTATTTATATTTATAATTAATAATTAATTTATGAATTACATGAGAGATTCTAAAGTATTTGTTTAATATTCCCACCAAAAAAAAAGTATTTGTTTAATATTCGATTTCGGAGGAGTTAGTTTGGATATTGTTTGTTTCTATCTCGCTAGGTAGGGTTTTGCTTTTACTCTGCGGCCTTGCTTATGAGTTATGACAATGATTAAGTTGTTTGTCTACTAAGATTTTCATATTATCCCCTCGTATATATATATGTCACCTATGATAACTAATCATATATATATATTATGAAAATAATAATAACATAATATCACTATATATTATTATATATATTACTAGGTATTTCCCATTACACAATATACAAAATTATTACCTTGGAAACTATGATAAAAATTAACATATGCATAACCAAGTGCTGAGCATACTTTGGTCACAACAAATTTTAACACTTAGATCAAGAAGTCCCACATATAAGGTAAGCCATCAAAACTTGTATCTCCCATAATTGAAACTAAGCAAAACAAAACAATAATATTGCCTTGAAATGATATGCAAGTTACTTATTTACTAAAATAGAAATTAGGGTTCTCTTTCCTTTATTCCATAACTAAATTAATAATTTCTGAAATCAGATGTATATATAAAAATACTAAAGTAAGATGATTTTTAATATTTAAACTATAAACGACATTATAAAATACTAGATTAGAGCGCGTAGATACGCGGATATAAAATATACATTAATTTACTTAAATTCCATATTAATTTTATAGTTTATATCTAATCATTTCTATATAGAACCCCAGACTTATAATTTATGCACTTGAAATACACTAAATAAATTAAGAGAATTATCTTAAATACACTTAAATTTAATTTAAGATAATAAATTAAAGTGTATATTGCAGCATACACTTAAATACACTTAAATTTAATTTTAAATTAAGCTGCAATAAATACTCAATTTATATATATATATATATATATATATATATATATTGCAGCATAACAAAATTAAACTTTAATTATATGCACTCTAATATAATCCATAAAGAGAATTTGTTAGTAATGCTCTTTTTGTGCTACTCCTTTTTTTAAAAATCGTATTTTCTGTCCATTTTTAATTATATCTCTCTTAAATTTTCATTTACACTTTACCCTCATTGACTAATACAACGATAGCTAACCTAATAATCGTTGTTCTTATGGTTGATTTGTCTTCACCCGCTCCCCTTTGCCAAGCTATCACCGTTGTAATTGTCGTCGGAGCTGTCAAAGTCGCCGGAACTGTCGCATTCGCCAGAGCCGTCGCAGTCGCATTCCACCCACCCGTTTCCTAAACTGGTTGCAAGGCGACTGTAAACTATAGATTATTCTCCTTTTTCTTCAGCCTTCTCAACATCATATAGTGGAATAACTTCCTCGAGAATACGATTCTTTTGATGTCAGTTTGATGATATGACCGAAGAAAGAATCTTCAAGTTTCCTGAACGATTCGTCTCCCAATACAGCTTTAACTCTTCGAACCAAACTAAGACCTGAATGTTGAATTATAATAGCTCTAGTGTTTGGTTAAAAAAAACTTCATAAATACCTCTTGGTAGAAGAAGGACGTCAGATTCACTGTCACCCATCTGCTCCATAAGTAATAATTAGTTAGTGCATTCAGTTATAAAACATCATATAAATGTCTAGGCTAACAGTCATCAACATCAAAACACAACACCCAAAATGTTTAAAAAAACTTTTTAAAATGCTTTTAAAACGCATGTGAAAAATTATAGAAGTCAATCACATTGGTGAGCTACATAACCCCAAATATACCCTCATTTTTGTTCTTGTAACACTTGTTAAATCCTTCACAAACTTCACAAACCCCGATTCCCAATTGTCAAATTCACAAGACCATATGAATCAAACAAAACCCTAAATTGTCAAATTCCCAACTTTAGTTACAATATCGATCTCCAACATCAAAACAAGAACCCTAAATTGTAAAACCCCAAACATAAACACTAAAAGTCTACACAATTTAGAACTCTGATTCAAACTCAAATTCGAATACAAACGCTAAAATTAAGACAAATCACACTTTTCAACCTTTTTAAAATATACTAGGGATGGACCCGCACGTACGTGCGCGGTTGATTTCAAAAACTAAGTTTATTATAAAATTTGTAATATATGGATCGATATGATAAAAGACCCGGATCGAGTGTGAACCGGATTAATGATAAGTTAGAAATCAATTAAATTCGTGAACTATAACACCAGATAAAAACAATGAAAAACATAAATCTTTTGAATTTTATGGACCTAAATATATATATTAAGAGAGTCAAATACGTTCAGTATGCATGTCCTGAAACGAATTGAAATATTTTGACCCACCCACAAAAATAAATAATTTGTCTTTTGATTGCCTTTTTTTTTGCCAACAAAACAATAGGATTAACTCAGGTGAGCCAATTGGGGGGGGGGGACAGTTGTTTACATACTTAACCATATGCGGATAGGAGCGAACTTGTCGTGCCAGAGAGTCCATAATTTCCTTCTGCATATTATTTGAAATAGTTAAGATAATAAGTATTATTTTCTAAATTACCCGTTCTCTTTATGTATTCGTTATCTTTGTCCCGGTATTTGAAATATTTAAAAAATTTAAAACTTAAGTTTGCTATTTAAATTTCATATACATGTATCATACCCGTCATTTGTTATTTGAAATTTGAAAATGAATTTAAGTTTCCAAATTTTTTATATCGTCTTGTTTTTGATGAGAAATAGTTTAGATAATTTTTTGTTTTATTTTTTAAATTATCCGTCCCCTTTTTGTTTTTTCCCTATAAGATAAGATCATATATTTTTTTTTATAAATGACACCATTTACATGTTTGTTTAAAACAACATTACGTAAAAATTTCAAATAATCGTTCCAAAATAGAGATTTACATTTTAGAATTTAGATCAATTTTCTTGTTTAGATCTCTTTGAGAAATCATGAAGATTTGATAATATGTTAATTCTGAAATTCAGAAAATCATTGTTATATGGTAGTCATATATATTAAGAAATTATATATGAAATACACAAAATTAGAATTTGCATATATTTAGATAATTTTCATTTAAAATCAATTAATATCTATTATTCTAAATTAGTTGAAATAGTTACATATGCAAATCTGTTAAAAAATAAGATCTAATACTAATTTGTTTCTATAACGATTATTCGAATTTAAATATAGACGTTTATTATGGAAATCTATTTAAATGTTAAGTCTCAATTTTGGTCTGACTTTTTTTTGTTAATTTGTTTTAATTTTATTTTAAGGAAGTACATAAATATCTCATTTCAATCAATTTATTATAAAAAGGTTTAATTTGTTTTTGTTATATTTGCGAGATTGTTTTTCAATATGAAAATTTTTAATGTGAAAATAAAAGGTTTTATGTGATATGAAATATTTATTCGATTGATTTTAGAAAAATAAAAATAAAATATTATTGATTTGTTCAAGATTTTTTATTTAAAAATTGTTAATGATTAGTTTAAGATTTTATAAATTTTAATATTTTTATGATATAATCAATTCTGATTATTATGACTCCACATTTTATGCTGGGAAAACGGGGAAAATCAACCCAAACTATTTCCCGAAGGTATTTTCATACCTAAACTCGCGTACTCTGAATTTTACAACCCAAACCAACTTTCAATTTAAATAACCAACCTGAAATATATAAAATTTTGTCAATTTCAACCTCAACGTTAACAGTATCCCTGCCCATCTTGAAGATTTGGACAATTAAGCTTAAACTTAAGCTTAATTTCTCTTGGTTTTTACAGAAGCTTAAGCTTGATTGTCCAAATCTTCAAGATGGGCAGGGATACTGTTAACGTCGAGGTTGAAATCGACAAAATTTGATGTGGTTCAGGTGGGTCATTTGAATTGAAAGCTGGTTTGGGTTGTAAAATTCAGAGTACGCGAGTTGGGGTATGAAAATTCCTTCGGGAAATAGTTTGGGTTGATTTTCCCCGTTTCCCCCATTTTATGCTATTGTAGAATCTGATTAGTCATTTATTTTTCTTTTTATTTTTCATATATCAATTTTTTTTTAAACCTATGATGATTTGTTTTATTAGAATTTATTAAATATAAATTATTGTTTTTAAAACATTTGAAAAAATATGTTTACATATGTAAAGTTTTGAATTTAACTGTCCACTTTTTATGGAAACAAAATACAATTTCCATAAATATAGATAGTTTTTATTTTATATAGATTTTTGGTTTAATTATTTTTTGCTGTATTTATTTCTGTTTGGCAATAGGTTTGGATTTACATATTTTTTAATATTTTTTTTGGGACTGTTTGGATATAGCTTGTCCTTATGTTTTAATAGTATAGATAATTCTCTTTTAATATTTTTCAAGTGTTCGAAACATTTTTTTTTTAACACATATCAAGATCTCTAATCGTTAAAATTGACACGTGTCACAGATCATGTGAATTACAAACTTTGAAAACTTAAGTCTTCATAATAAGATATATATCTATAGTAAATAGCATATAATTTGAAGTTAATTGTGACTAAGATAAATATTGAAAATTTCTTAACACATATTTACTTTTAACTTTTTTTAGACACGCGGTAAAAGTTAAATCTACTAGATTCCATTGCTCAATAATTCACAAAAATAAATTCTAAAAAAAAAGAACTGGTTTTGTGTGTATCATCAATCTAAACACATTACAGAAAAAACTGCAAAAAAGTCTTCAGTGGGTCATTGATATTCGAAAAAGCATATTAGTGTTTATTGTCTTTCTTCTCTCTCTCTCTCTCTGCTCTGCTTCACCACTTCAACTCTCTCTATTTCTTCTCAAGATTGCAGTTAGTATTAGTAATGTCTCATCTTCTTCTTCTTCCCTTCTTATGTAGCTTCTTTACCTCTCTTTCTCTTTCTCATGGAGCTTCAACTATTCACATTTCTCCTACTCAACCTCCCTCAGGTTTGTGTTTCCCTATCTTTGCTTCTTTCTTTCTTGCACTATCTCGAGAAAAAGCTTTCCCTTTTCCGGGAAAGTTAAAGTTTTAGATTCTTGTGTTCTTCTACATTCTCTGTTTTTTGTTTCCATGAAAATGCCACACTTCACTATGCTCACAAAGTTCAATACTTTGCTAAATCCTTCAGTGTTTGGCAAATGGGTTTTGTCTATAACCTGAAAAAATAACATCAGAACTCCAAATTTTTCTCTGTTTCTTGTTAATCTTGCTGGTTGATTCTTAACATTTTCTATGTAATTTCTACGTTTGACAAAACAAAACAAAGTTTCAGCCTTTACTACAATTGTGTCCTTTTTGTTTTCTTGAATCTGAAATGTGATTTGTCTCTTTCAGCTTCCGAGAAAACAGGTACTACAATTAAATTTATAGTGGCAGAGGCGCCATTATTAGGACCTGGTTACAACAACAACCCTCAAGGAAATGAAGTAGCTTCAGTGGCTTTAGCAGCTCAAAGAACTTTCAGGAAAGATCCTCTCAATGGTTTCGAGAAATATACTGGAGGATGGAATATAAGCAACCATCATTACTGGGCTGTAAGATCTTCCATTTCTTGTGTTTAGATGTTTCTTTTGTTTGGTGCTGTGATTTAGATATGTGTGTTTGTGTTTTTGACATTGCAGTCTGTGAGCTATACAGCTGTGCCTCTCTTTGTTCTTGCTGCTGTCTGGTTTCTTGCGTTTGGCATCTGTCTATTGGTCATCTGTATGTGTCACATTTGCCATAGAAACAAGTCTATTGGATATTCAAAACTTGCTTATGTTGTCTCCCTCGTCTTCCTTCTTATCTTCACTGTTATTGCAATGTGAGTTCAAGAAAAAGATAACACCACTTTGTTTGTTATGTAGAGTTGCTTTCTTGATTTAATTACTTAGCATTTGAGTTCTTGTTATCGCAGAATAGGATGTGTTCTGCTTTACTCGGGTCAGATCAGATACAACAAAAGCACAACAGAGACGTTAGAGTATGTAATGAGCCAAGCTGACAGCACGATTTCACAGCTTAGAGCTATCTCAGATTATCTTGCTTCAGCCAAGCAGACTGCAGTTCTTCAGGTCCTTTTACCTGCAAATGTTCAAACTGAAATCGATCAGATTGGAGCGAAACTGAATTCTTCTGTAGCTACCATCACCGAGAAATCGACTAGTAGCTCCAATCACATAAGACATTTCCTTGATTCTGTGTAACAACAACTCCTAACATTCTATCTGTTTCAGGAACCTGCTTTTTGGATCTTGAAAGACAATGTCTAACAGTGATTTCTGTTCTTGCAGGAGGGTGGCACTTATCGTAGTTTCTATCGTGATGCTTGTTGTGACATTTCTTGGTCTCGGTAAGTCACAAATCCTCATATTGTGTGATATTTTCAACCTTTTAAAGACAAAAACTCTTGGAATTGAACTTCTCTATATGCCTACATGTTTCTCAACTTTCAACTATAGTGATCTTCTTATCATTTCTTCTCTTGCAGTTTCTTCAATTTTCGGGATGCAGGTCATCGTATACACGTGAGTATAAACCCTGAAATGTTTACCGTACGACTTTTACTAGTAAAAACTATCTGAATCCTTTTGCTCTTGTGCAGCCTTGTGATTTTGGGATGGATTCTGGTGACAGGTACATTTATCTTGAGCGGAACATTCCTTGTGCTACACAAGTATGTCTCATGACTCTTCCTCAACTTATTCTTTGATAGTTAAAATAACTGAATAAACTCAAAAAAACTTCAATGTGTTTCTTTACCATCAGTGCAACTGCAGACACATGTGTTGCAATGAGCGAATGGGTTGAGAGACCATCAAGCAACACTGCTCTAGACGAGATCTTGCCTTGTACAGACAATGCCACAGCTCAGGAAACTTTGATGCGTAGCAAAGAGGTGACGAGTCAGCTCGTGGATCTTATCAACACAGTCATCACTAATGTATCCAACATCAACTTCTCTCCAGTCTTTGTTCAAATGTATTATAACCAATCTGGACCGTTGCTTCCATTGCTCTGCAATCCTTTTAACCCTGACCTTACCGATCGCTCTTGTTCGCCTGGTGAGCTCGATTTGAACAATGCTACTCAAGTAAGTCCCAATGTCCAATTTCTTTAGAGTTGAAACTGTCTCTAGTCAAACATATCTTAGTGATGTCACAACACTCGCAGGCATGGACCAGTTTCCTGTGCCAAGTGAGCTCGAACGGGACATGTGCCACAACAGGGAGGCTCACACCAGCTCTGTACAGTCAGATGGCATCCTGTGTTAACATCAGCACGGGATTGATCAGAGACGCGCCATTCCTGGTCGAGCTTCAAGACTGCTCATACGCAAAGCAGACATTTAGTGACATAACCAATAACCACTGTCCTGGACTCCGTCGTTATGGTTATTGGGTACATGTGGGTCTGGCCATATTAGCAGCGGCTGTGATGCTCTCACTTATGTTCTGGATCATTTACAGTAGAGAGAGAAGGCATCGAAAGGAAGCTCTGCCTGAATATGCAGAAAGTAAGGAGATTGTAAGAGTTAACTTTTGATGTATGTTTCTGTAGAGTTTAAGCAGAGTGTTTAAAGTCTTGAGACACTTGATTTGTGCTTCCATGTACGAACATAGTCTCTACTAAGGAAAATGAAAAATTAGATATCAATAGAAGAGAGGTCTTGTGCTTTTTTTGTTGTTGTTATTACAGATGATTGTAAACACGAAACCTTTGGTTTTTTTAGGTTCTTTGCATTGTCAAATGTGATTAGAAGATACTATTTGACCCTGAAAGACCTTGAAACCAAAATGTTAAAACTGAATGGGAATTTTGGCACACCAAGTTTTCGTCTTTCTTTAGTTCAGTTTTCCAACTTGGCTGCAGCAGATGCATAGCTGACACTGCTGTCTCGCATTGTCTGGCATTGGCTTGACTGCTCGTACCGCAGGAAATTGATCTTAATCTTGCTTGAAGAATGTTTTATCATCTGTAGTAATCAATATAAAACAGAAGCAATAAGATTTGATGAATACTGACAAAACCCATATGGGCTAAGGTAGCCTAGTTGAGTACCAGATTCACCTTTATATTCATCCATTGTAATGGTTACATCTAAAACAGACGTATCTAGAAGCTTAAGGCTAATTTCATGAATTTATTGAGTTGGACTGCTTACATGGAGAAAAACACTGATCGGGTGGCGGCCACAAATCGTGTTGTCAAATTCCAGAAGATACTTCTTAAAGGCATCTGGATCTCCGGTCTCTATTATATCCATTCCCTTCTTGTCTAGAGCCTCAATCGATTTGTGTATGGCACCATGAGTGTTGTCATAATGCATGTAATTGAACCTAGAAGCCAAAACATACAAAAACAATCATAACAGAGGCAATTAGCTCACTGGAAAGGCTTCGTAAAATCTAGCTATGCAATTAAAGAAATATATTGAACGGGATAAGCAAAATGCAAAATATATCATGTTTGAGCAAAATGTACATCAAAAGTAAAGTTTCATCAGAATGTGGTATTTAACGAGAGAAAGGAGATGAAGAGAAAATATAAACCTTGATCCCCAGTGGCAAAAGTCAGAAGACACTGAGAAAAAATTCTTGGGATCATCCACATATTTGGCAAGCAATTCACCGTACATGGCTTCATTTTCCGCACTCACTGCTCCAACCAAGATGGGTACAACTTTCACATCGTGCCTGATCAAATATGAGAATGGGCCGGTATCAGCAAATCCGTCTCATTATTTAAAGTTATTCAGAACATTAACATTACTACCCCTGTAAGTTACCCTTCAAATACTTTGGCCAAATACGGCAAGTGCATTTCCATGCTATGCTCAGCCTCATCAACCCGAAGATCCATCATTCCAAATTTTCCCATAGCTCTTATCTCCTTAATCACTGGTTAATTCGTAAGAAAACATCTTTCCTCGTCAAGTAAATACATCTTTCTTTGGAAAGAACAAGAAAAGGTAGCCAAACTTACTCTCCACATCAACAGGTAGATCTCCTATGGGAGTTTTGTAAACTGTCGCAGTCGAAAGGGCACATTTTGGAGTATAAAAGTGGTGTGATGGACCAAGAAGAAATATCCGCGAACTAAAACGAGACTCCCAAAAAAATCCACAACACTGGTCAGATAGAATAATAATAATGAAGCCATGAACTCTAACTCATTGCAAAGCATTACTCACATATTGGTAGGATCAATGTTTGCAAAGGCATAAGCAGCCGCACGACCGGAGTACGAATAACCTGCGTGTCTGGAAACCCTTCAAAACGTCAGTAAAATGGCAATCACTCTTAGGAGCAAATGAGATAAGCAACAAAAACAACAACTTACGGTGCAATCACGCCTCGTACATCAGGGGATTTAGTCAAACCAGTTGCACTAAGCCACTCTTCAAGATCAGATGATAACTTTGTAGCTGGTCAAGAAACATAAACTAAGTTTGAGATTCTTAATCGAACCAAAACAAAAGTCAAAACCTCACTGCTTCAAAGCAATTGTTACCAAAACAATCTCACAATCTCTTTTTACAGAAATCAAATCCTAAAACTCAGATACTAAACATCGATCGAATTGTAAACCATTAACACAAAAATCAAAACTTTAACACTTACAAGACTAAAATCAGTGTTCAACAAATCAAGAACAATCCAATAAAATAAAAATCGAAAACCTAATTACTCCAGCCCAAGGATTGAACATGCAAGTGAGAAAATTATAAGCAAAGGAGAAATTTTTTTTTTGAGAACTCACGATTATCAGTATACCAAGAGCCTGCATGCGTTGGTTGTCTTGCTTTCTCCATTATCGCAAAAGTAACTGAAGGATCGTGATCGCAATCGCAAAACCCCTAATTTGAGAGCTTCTCTCAAGCTTGCGAGAGATGAAGATTCTACTTCTGTGTTACTTTCTCTGGGTTTCTTCGCCAACTGGGGAAGAAAGCTCAGGAGAAAAACATGTGTGCCGTTTTTACTCTTGCCAGTAAAACATTCGTGCTGTTTCTAGGACTGGGCTTAATAATTTAATAACATGCAATTACACTTCAAAATTAGAAACTGCGTGCCGTTTTCAAAATATACAAAGTGCTACAAAATGTTTGTTAGCCTTAACAGATTTTTGGATATGATGCTCATTTCGGCTTAATCAATGAAAAATGATGTTTTAAACATAATAAAAAGTTTATGTTTCGAATGGCAACATAGATTGTTCGTGATTTAAATGGCCAAAATTTGAAAGTGCGTGATTTAAATGACATTTTTCCCGAAATACAAACCAAAACCATTCATTCACCATCATATTAACAAATCATAGTTACACAAACTCATTCAAACAATCAATAAATAAATAATTTGCAAAGCTATGATAAATAATTACAAACCCACCAAAAATGATATAATGAATAACAAATATAATGAAACCCATCTGCACAAAAAAATTCATCAAGCACATCTTCTTCATGGCCATACCCGCCAAGAGATGACTGAAAACAAAAATTGCTTCATTGCTTCCATAAGCTGAGAAACCAAACCAAAAAATTATCGAAAAATGCGTATACGGTATACTCTCCCACTGAATACAATACCTGCAATAACAATTGTTGGAACAGATCAAGAGATTAGTTTTTCGTCGAACAACCAACCCGACAAAAAACTTTGAACTTTAAGGAAAACCTTAACTACAAACGTGTTTAAACATATTGCGAATGTTTTGGGGATTTAGTGAAGTGGAAATGAGATACTTACCTAGTGATACGTGAAAACTGATGCAAGCCGATATGTTCAGGTTTGTATGATATGATGAATGTGTCATCCATCACTGAGGTCCTGATAACACATTCTCTAATATATCATGCAGTTTGGGTGACCGTCTCCGGAACAAAGGTTCTAGTCGGAAAGATGGGACACCGATCTGCCATCTTTTAGCATCATACATCTCATTCCATGCTTGTACTATCTCATCGATCTTGAATCCCATACCTACAGTTTTTGTTTGATTGTTATAATAATAAACTGCTCATATTTTTAAGTAATTGCAGTAGAGGTTGGTATTTATTTACAGACTTCATTACCTTCAAGTGCACTGTCGCTGGAGCAATGGTTCTTGATCATGACAGCTATATCAGTTGCTGAAGCTCCTGCTAATTCAAATTTCTCCACTGCAACTTCCAAGCACTCATCCCAAGTCGGTAGGCCAAGCTTATACTCCACAATGGACCGTTCATAGAGTAAGGAACCCCACAAAAGATTAATCTGGGAACTCATATTAGCTGTTTGCTCTGCGCTTTCTTCATCAGACGCTTCACTAAAGATTCCATCCAAGCCTAACTTTTGCAGCAGTTCTTTGTGTTTATCAAAATTGGAGATTCCATTTAGACGACGTTCTTCCATCTCCTCCCATATTTGCATACCTTTTTCCATGCTCTCCTCAGCTTTGTTATAGAGCTTTAAGACATCCTGGGAAGCCTCGCTTTCAATATCTATATTGCCACTGAGTGCATGATACCAGCAAAGCTTAGCCTGCTCAAACTGTTGTTGCCCGAGAGCTAGATAAGCTTCGTAGAAATCCGATTTAATTTTGATTGCTTCTTCATATTTTTCCGCAGCTTTGTTGTACTCGTTCTGTGCCCATTCAAATCCGACCTCAACTTTCTCTAGTATAGTTTCTTTTGAGCCATCCTCAGGAAAATAGATTTGCCTTCTTGCCTTGGACATATGAACATTTCCCCAGTTAAACATAGCAAGTGCAGCCATTTCTTGAAACTTATCAGCAGCAATATCGAAAAGTTCTTGAGCATCATCGCCAGTGACAATTTCTTCCATTGCTTCTGTATACAATTTCATCCCAAGGTTATGAATGTCCAAGTACGAATCTGAATCAAATCCAACATGGTTCTTGAACAGTTGCGCAAACTGAAAAATCCAGTGCTCAAGACCAGTAGATGCTTTTTCAGATTCTACAAAGTCTCCAACGCTTCCATTATCAGCAACACTACTCGATCCCTTGGCAAACTTATCAGTTGCTTCGTCGTTGTTCAGGACATCATAAGTTGGTTCTTGATTGGGGCAAACTTCAGATATATACAATCTAAAGGAGCCAAGTTTCTCCCTGGTAGATGCAGCTAGCTTTAGCTCATCTGTCGTAGTAATGGTAACCAAATCACCCTCTGAGTCCCTATATTTGATCAAAAAACCCTTCATAGCAGGAAACCGATCCCTGATCACATCTCGTACAAGTCTAACATTAGAATCCAACGGCAATTGTGCCCACCGTATATCATCTCCATGAACCAACTTCACTGTCCTAGTCACTGTTGTGTCTTCCTTAACACCACCTCCTCGTTCAACAATTGCCGAAGCAATGACTTCTTTGTCCATAACAGGACTCACCTTCTTCTCCTCTTCCACAACCTTATCTTCTAACTTCTTCTCTTTCGACTTCTCACCCTTCTTCCCGCTATCTGCTTCCTCTCCATCCTCAACCTTCCCATCCTCAACAACACCTTCATTACTCTTCAATTCACCATCTTTTTCCGCATTCATCATCATCGACTTCTTCTTCTTCTTCCTCAACCTCTCCTTAACAATCTTCCTTAACCGCGCCGCGCCAACAGGCTGCACATTAACCAAATTCTTCTCCATCTCAACAACATCAATCCCTTTACCAACCAAAACCTTCTTCACCCTCTCAAAAATCTCATTAGCAGAAACATTCTCCGCTTCCATATTCAACACAACACGCGAATCCCTAAACGCGAAATCCAGTTTATTCAAAGCCTCATAACACCGAGCTCGTTTCAACAAAGCTTTACTATACCTAGGAGAAGCCTCAATCGCCAAATTACATTCGTTAATCGCATTAGGATACTCACCTAACCCCATTTGCATATAACAAGAAGCCATACTCGTTCTCAGGTAAGCTAAATCTCCATGATCTCTAGGTAATAGCTTAACGGCTTTATCGTACCTTAACATCGCTCCTTCGTGATCTCGTTTCTGAAATAATTTGTTTCCTTCGTCTTTCAGCTCTAACGCTCTGTTGATGAAGATCGTCATATCATCGTCGAATGATTTTGTCGTGGTTGAACGATCGAAGCTTTTTCCGGTCTTGCCTCCTCCGCCGTTGCTGCCGGAAGCTTCCGTATATGGTATTTCGGATTTGTTTCTCTTCTTCCCCGTCGGTTTCCCCATTGATGACGGTTAGATTATCAATTTTTGAAAATTTTTGAAATCGCGATCAAATCAGAGAATTTTGAATTTTTCTAAAGAGATAAAAATGATCTTTATCGGAGAGAGAGGGATCAGATGAAGAAGAAGAATGTTTTATTTTATTTTTTTGGATTGCGTGCTCTCTAATCCACGAATAAAATTAGAAGGAAAAAAAAGAAATGGGTCTAACTATTTTATACCGACAACTTTTTTATTCAGAAAAGTCAAAACTTTATAATAAGGGAAGGGAATGAAAAATCTGAATCCAAATCCGAACCGAACCGAACCGATCCAAACCGCAATTTAAAATTGTTATAAATAAATACAGTAAAACCTCTATAAATTAATACTCTATAAATTAATAAACACTATAAATTAATAAATTTTGTTAGTCCCAAGTCGGGCCAGTGTAAAAATTAACCAAATTCGATAAGATAATAAGATAATAAGTTTTTTTGAAATCCCTATGTAAATATGGTCCCAGTAATATCATAAATTAATAATCACTATATATACATATATATATATATATATATGATATAAGTAGTTATGTTGAAATATGCTTTTAGTTTTTTCTAAAAATAAATTTCTCCTATACCTCATCTCTATATTATGTTTTTTTAACTATAATCTTATAATATATTTCATAACATCATAAAATAACCAAATTTTTTTAAATGTTTTCTATTTATAAATATGCATTGTATTCATTTTTTGTTTGTTTTATAGGATGACAATTGAAATATTAATCATAAATTTGAATTTAGGTATGTACTTTGTATAGAAGTGAATTTATTTATAATATTTTTGATTCATTGTTATTTTTAATATAAATATAGAATTCAATTCTAAACTATAAAATTTATATAATCTAAAGACTAATTTTATTTTGTAAAATTGTCCTAATTCATCATTTCAAAAACCTTTAAGAGTTAAAATACCACTATAAATTAATAATTATTAATTTACACTATAAAATAATAATTATTAATTTACACTATAAAATAATAATTATTAATTTATAGATAAATTAATATCACTATAAATTAATAAAATTATGTGGTCCCAACATTATTAATTTATAGAGGTTTTACTGTAGTATTCTAGCGGGTTTTTATGCAATGTATTTTGTATACCGGGTAATATTATTCTATCCGAACTCAAATTTCGGGTAATTCATAATTTTTTGAATACTTAGGGGGGTGTATTCAAAGTGGAATTTCAAGTGATTTATAAAAAGTTTACAAATTCTGTGTTATTCAATCATGGATTTTAAAAAGTCTTATGAAATCCACTGTTATTGAACTAATCATTTTAAAATCCACCTTAAAATCCACTGTTATTGAAAACAGTTTGTGGATTTGATTTTAAATGATTTCAAAGGATTTTAGAGGATTTCATGGAACTTCCTTAGTTAAAAATACAAGAATCCAAATCTCATAGTTTTAGGTGGGATTTGAAAGAATTTTACATAAATCATATGAAGTTCCCTAAAATCATCAAAATCTCAATAAAAATCAAATCTCTTAAAATGCTAGTTCCAATACACCCCCTAAATACAGTTGCGATAGTTTTAAATCGTTTTTTTGAATAATGTACATATTTTTGAGTATTTTGGAGAGTTTGAGTAGGTTTTTTGGATAATTTCAACATATTCACGTACTTTCAAATACTTTGAGTAGTTTGGATTGTTTATGTCGAGGTTTTGTATGATTTGGATATGTTTGAGTATTTTTAATTAGCTTTTTGTGTATAGTTTTGGACCCGAAGAACCCAAAAGACAAAAAAAAAGCCATACATAACTTCAATTTCATATAGAAGGAAATGAACATATACATAAATTTCATATGAGAAGTTAACATTTACAGTGGAATGCTAAATTAATACATAACTTTAATATAAAAATCTAACATTTATGGTCAATTAAAAATTTAATTATTTATTTGATGTAAGAATTTAATAGTAGAATGCTAAAGCATTTCAAATTATCAACAATTGTGTTCAATTAAATTATTTACATATTTTAAAATTTTCTAAATATATATATGTGTGTGTGTGTGTGTCATTTTTAGTGAATTTCTTATGCTAGACGATTTTAATAAATGAGTGGTGGAACATTCAAAAGAATCATTGTAGTTATGAAATGATATTAACATAGCTTAATTAGTAAGATTTTTGATATCGTGATGGAGAATTAGGGAGAGTTATTGTGAGAAAGATTTTTAAAGATGTTGAGAATTTACGATTCCGTTATGATTGGTTTGTTGATTCTTATATTCTTAAAGTCTTCTACTATTAGTGTGCGGATTTTGTAATTCCATTTAAAATCTCTTGTTATTCAAAAAGTTGAGGATTTATTGATTCTACAATTCTTTTATTAAACTCTAATGTTATTTAGAAAGTGATTTTATAAATATTTACTCATTAACAACACATTTCAAAATACTATATTTATCATAAGTATTTGTAAGATTTATCTCATGGCCCTCTATACAAAATTATTGTTGTTGGGGAGAACATTAAGTATCTAGCGTTGTTTGGGAATTAAATAATTAATTTTTTAGTGTGTCTTCATATTTTTGAAGGATATGTGACATATGTCATTCATTTGTTTTACTTAAAATTCTTTTATACAACAACCCACTTGTCATATATTCAAATATGCATAAAACATTATAAAAGATATATTCAGTCTCTTTTTTATTGGACTACAATTTGCCATTTCTTTAATAACAAAATTTAAAGTTGTATTAAAGATTAATAAACATAAACACAAATTTATCGTAATATATTAAAATGTAGTCCTCATATCTTTCATATTCCATTTTGTTGTGTTACATATAAAAAAGTCTCCTATTACTTTTATCTATAATACAAATGTCTTTAATATTTAAGTTTATCTATAATATATTAAAATGTAGTCATCATATCTTTCATATTTAATTTTGTTTTGCAACATATTACAACATTAGTAACTTATGTTTGAAATTGTATGAGAATTAGTTGTTATGTTTATATCACAAAATAGTGTGACATACCTATAGATATGTATTCACCAATCATCTTTCTATACTAATTTACTATCTTCATTTGTGTTTTATGTCTCTTTTATTCATAGTTTTTGATGATTAATTATGATACAAGCTTAAGTATTTTTGCAGTTTTATGATATAATTAATTAGTCTTGAAAATTTTATTTTAATCAAAATTTATTTATATAGAAATTATTGTATAAAATGATATTAATTAAAACTCATGCAATGTGTGGGATACTTCCTAATAATTATATACTTGGTGACTTTAAACCAAAAACTCACAATGATTTAATCTTTCAACTTTCTAATAATTTTTTCTTTTATATATATATTTTTGTAAAAGCTCTAGTGTCAACAAATTTACTGGGCTATGTTCCTCACCTTCCTCCACCACCACAATCAAGAAGAACAAGTGTATTGTTGTTGCATATATTACAACACATAGACATGAGTCACATGACGTCCACGATCTTCAACAACTATTAATTAATACAATAACCCAATGAAGAAGAGCAAAAAGAGAAAAATTGTATAGTGATACTTTTGGGATGTTTCTTTTTTTTTTTTTTTTGACATTTAGAAGTTGTTTTCTTCAGTTTTGAAGGTGAGTTTAGATATAGAATTGGATGCAAAACAAAGGGAAATACCACTCTGTACACTCAAATAAAAAAAAATTAAGTATTTGACCTCACTATTTTTTAAATTAATTCTCTCTCATAGTTATTTTAGTTGGACGAAAATACCCCTATATATGGTAACAAATAGCTTAACGAGATAACGTACTAATTATCAATAAATTATAGACTTTCTTTTATCCAACATTTATATGTCATATGTTTTTAACTTCTACAATATGATACAATGATTCAACACGATAATAAATGATTTATCAGAATAATTTCAAACTTACCTTATAACTTATAATTTTATCACAATACAATATCATTTATATTGTTAATAACAATGTTATCGAATTCTATCAATCACGTATGAATAGTGTTATTATTAATTTAACAGATAATATGTAAATTATTGCAGTAATGGATTATTTAACATGTTTAAAAATAAGTTATCAAATGCTATTAATCACGGATGAACAATGTTATCGAATTCTATCAATCACAAATGAATAGTGTTAGTATTAATTTAATTGATAATATGTAAATTATCGCGATAACAGATTATTTAACATGTTTAAAAATAAGTTATCGAATGCTATGAACAATGTTACATATCTTACTCTTTTTTGTTTGTTTTGGCTAAATCAAGTGAAGGACAGAAATGTCATTTTAGGTGGCTGGAGGTGGGAGAACTAATTTTTGAATTATTACATCTTTACTTTTTGTTTTCAGTTTATTTAGGTACCAATTTTTAACTCACCCCAAAACAAATCACAACTGAGAAAATTTTAAATTTTAAATATAGTTGAAATAAAAGTTTATATATACCAGATTCAAAAAAAAAAGAAGTATATATATACCAATTGCATACCAAATATATAAATTATTTTTTGTTTAAACTTAGTATTAAAAACTACAAACAAAAAAATCACAAATTATTTTTTATACGTAAAACAAATCACAAATTTATGCTCGAAATATGAATTTGCATATTGGTAAAAAAAATTCTAAAATTGTGTATTACAATTATAATTAATGATATATTAAAATCATGGGGGAATTTTAAAAATATCCATTTTCCAATAACACTTTCTAAAATCATTTCCTACCATTATTTTCACCATATTTGTTTTTTTTCTTTTTGTAGTAAAATAGTTTTTAGTCAAACGAGAATTAACGCCTAACAATGAAATTTATTTCGCCGTTACTCCACAAAGAGATTTTACTTTTAACAGAGAAAATAAAAAGGCTTTTCTAGACTCTATGTGTCATTCTAACATATCATTCGAAACAAACTTCTTTATATGTTCCCTTATCTAATAATGTAAATTTTGAGAGCATTCTTATATTTAAGTTTGTAGATTCTCATTAGAGTTTTTGTGGTTAACCATGAGATTCTTAATCAAATTATAACTATTATAATGTGGGTATTTTTAAAAGATTAAGGAAAATGATCATATATAATAGCCCCAGAGAAACATGTCTTTGCTTTCCAATCTTATTCACTTTATTTATGCGTTTAAATCCTTTTATATTTCTTAAAATTTTAGTCGGAATTTGAATAATTTGACTCTCTGATCAAGTAAACTATTTAAAAATTTTAGCAATTTTTTTCCCCAAAAACAATTTAAGCAAGTTAATAATTAATAATTTAATTTGGTAATATTTTTTAAAATTAAAATATATTCAAAAAATTAAAATATTTTCGATATTTTAAATTTTAATTGAGTTTAACTATTTCTAATGTTTAAACTTTGACCATGTTAAAATATTATAATATTTTAAATATTTAATCAATCTATAATACTAATAACATTTTAAATATTTAAACAAGCTATAGTTCAGATAGAAAGAAGAGAAATTGATACCAATAACCTTTTTATGATACCCTCTTTTAAAAATACTCTTTTTTTGCCATTTTCATTTTTGCTCTCTCTTAAACTTTAATGGCCATTTTACTCCTAGTTGAAAGAATATTCCTTCCAAAAATTTTCCCCCCAAAAATTTCCCGCCAAAACTTTTCCCGCGAAACTTTTAAAAGGGTTTACAAGATTTTTTAAAGGGTTTACAAGAGTTTTTAAAGGGATTTACAAGAGTTTTTAAATGGTTTTTAAAAGATTTGTAATGGTTTTTAAAGGGTTTTAGAAGCTTACAAAGGTTTTTAAATGGGTCTTAAATGATTTACAATGGTATTTAAAAGTTTTTATAAGTTTATAACAGTTTTCAAAGGATTTACAAGGATTTTTAAAGGTTTTTAAAAAGGATTTACAAGTGTTTTTAAAAGGATTTACAAGTGTTAATATTTTTATTAAATGATTTATCATGGTTATAAGGGGTTTAAAGGGATTTACAAGTGTTTATAAATGTTATAAAATGATTAACAATGATTTTAAAAGGTTTACTTAAGTTTTGAAAGGTTTTGGATGACTTTTAAAAGATTTACAAGGTTTTTTTAAAGGTTTTAAAAATATTTACATGGTTTTTTAAAAGATTTTTAAGGAATTGCGGAAAAACTTTGGTGGAAAATTTTTGGTTGGAAATTTTTTGGCGGGAAAATTTGGCGGGAAATTTTTCGGAATGAATATTCTTTTTGTTGGAAAGAATATTCTTTCATTTCTTCATCATGGGTTATTATAAAGAAGGGTAATTTAGTCCTTTTGTACATTGAAGAGGGTATTTTTGAAAATGGACACCGAGAAAAGGTACTTGTAGAAAAAGGTATCATAAAAAGGTTAGTTGTGCAAATCCCCCGAGAAAAAATAAGCTTAAACCAAAGAAGTTTAAAAAATAATAATAAACGTCTATTAAGATTTTTTTTCCTATTTTTACAATATTTATATCATTTTTATACAATTCTATGGTTCACCATTGAAAGAACCCATCCCATTTTTTTTCTTTTAAACATGCAAACCGGATTAACCCAATTAATTCGAACCAACTAAACCGGCCATAATAATTTAAATCAATTAAACCAAGCAATCTCATTAAAGTAACCAACAATATTAACCAGCGGAAGACTTAACCAAAAATCCAATAAAACAATTCCATTAAACCAACAAGTTCAACCAAATATTATTCCAAAACATGATCATCCTAACATGTTTCTAAATTCCATTCTAACACCCTAACAAATCCAACAATAATCTAAAACACCAATGAGTGCCTAGATCATCCTCCTCTCCTCGCCATGATTCCACGGATCACACTTTGCTTTTACCTGCATCAAAGAAAGAGATGCATAAATATTTCATAAATACTTAGTGAGGGCGATCCTCCCATCTACGAGCTATACACACAAGCAATGAGATAACACCTACATATATAACAAAAACAAACCATCCAGCAAGCTAAACATCCAATAACACATCCAGTTCACCTACAAATGATCACACAACAAGTCACTCAATCCCAATCGCTTAGATAAGCTCATGGTCACGCACTCACCTTAACAAGGTGATTTGAACTACAAAAAAAACCAGGAAAAACTCTCCTCGCGACTGCAACAGCCAAACAACGCCCTACAACAAACCACACAAACAAAAATCTCTAAGAACCAAAAGACAGAAACACCAGAAAAACTACAGCCGCAGAAACGAAGCCCTAAAACATAAACCAACCGTTAACTTCTTAATCCCTACGGTGAAAAGCAAGATCTAGACGTCACGAAGCTCCCCACAAAATTTGATGCCGATCGGAGAAACGATGAAACCACGATCGCACTTACAAACTCCGCTGATCCCAGTTCGCAACAGAGAAAACGCGTCTCACCAAACTGCATATAACTCACTGAGTATTAATCCGAATTCACTTCTGTAAAAAGGAGAATCAACGTACACGCCTTAAGAACAAACCTACCCAAATTCATTACCTTTCGATAAGATTTGATACGTCGGAACTCTATTCTACCAAGACGTGACGAAACTGCTTCTCTTGCTTTAAACACCAAAGCAAAGCTAACACTCTCCTTCTCACAAGTGAACTTCTCCTTCTTCTTTTCTCAACTCAACTCTCAGAAACAACAGCCACAAAACAAAAGAGAGAAGAAGCGTTCTTTATAAAACTAGGGTTTTTGGTTTAATTCTGATTAAACCAGAATTTACCTAAGCCGACTTTAATTAAATCTCCTTTGATTCAATTAAACAAATCGACCAGTTTAGGAAATCAACCGGAATTAAACTGACTCCACCCTAATTCTTATACACATTCAAGTCTCCTATTAATTTTCAGAACACGGGCGTTACAATTCTCCCCCACTAACAAGGATTCGTCCTCGAATCCTTCAACATTCTCCATCAGTCGGACTCCGTGCAACCGTCTCAAACGATCTGCACTCCCACAACTGACTCATCTGAGGCTCCTATCTAATCCATATACTCACGTTCCAGACCCTATTTGCTCATACTCACCCACTTCCCCCGTCCACAGGTCGCAACCCATGAATCATACCGGCTCGTCCTCAGGCCTCTGCCTTAGACTACGGTATCCAGGAAGTCTCACCACTCCCCCCGCTCTCAGGTCGCAACCCTCAAGTCATACCGGCTCACTATTAGGCCACCCGCCTTCTAGCTACGGTATCCGGGAAGTCTCCCGCTCGCTCTCGGGTTGTCACCCTCAAGCGTGCACTCGAATCGTCATCCGAGGCCATCACATCATATCCGAGCAAATAAGTCTAAACGCCCCCGAGCATATCTCTCGATCAGACATACCTCCCGTGGTCCACTTATAGCATCGCAATGCTATACTAACCACCACCCCGAGACTTTCCAAAAATAGAACTGTCAAACCCGACACTTCCTATTTTTAGAAACTCGCACATATTTCTCTTACACATGACACAACAAGTCACATCCAAGAAATACTCATCTTATTAATCTCCAATGTCGTAATCATTACACCAAAAAGAAAATACAAAAGAGATACAACTAAAACAAAACTCAAAACAAAACAAGTCAACGGTCTACTCCTCGACCTGCTTGTCAAACCACTTCCGGAACCTTGCCTTCATCCTGGCCACTGGCTCCCAAGTCTCCTCCAAGACTCCATCACAGTCCCACTGGACTCTCATCAAAGGAATCTTCTTACGTCGAAGTTCCTTTACCCGCCTCTCGAGAACCCTCACTGGTCTCGCCTCCAAGGTCATGCTAGGCTGAAGATCTGCCGGGATCGTAGCCAACACCTCATCATCCTTGTGAAGACACTTCCTCAACATCGACACGTGGAATACCTTATGAAATGCATGCATTACCTCAGGTAACTCCAACCGATAAGCCACCGGTCCAACCCGCTCCACAATCCTGAAAGGACCCATAAACCTCAGACTCAACTTAGTCTCGGTAAGGGACCTGTTAGGACCACACAACATCGCCATCTTGAGATACACCATATCTCCAACCTCAAACTCCAACTCCTTATGCCTCTTATCAGCATAACACTTCTGCCGATCCTGCGCCTCTCTCATGTTCAGCTTCAGAACCCGAATCTTCTCTGAAGTCTCCTGAACAAAATCCGCACCATAAATGCTCCTCTCCCCCACTTGAGTCCAGCATAGAGGTGTCCGACATGGCCTCCCATACAACGCCTCATAAGGAGCCATCCCAATACTCGTCTGGTAGCTATTATTATAAGCAAACTCCACCAAGCTCAAGTGATCTGCCCACTAACCATCCCAGTCCAACACACACATCCTCAACAGATCCTCAAGTGTCTGAATGGTCCGCTCAGACTGCCCGTCTGTCTGAGGGTGGTAAGCCGTGCTCAAATGCACCTTAGTACCCATCTCCTTCTGGAAAGCCTTCCAGAACGCCGAAGTGAACTTCGAATCCTGGTCTGACACAATACTGACCGGTACTCCATGAAGTCTCACAATCTCCTGCACATACTTCTTAGCTAGCACTGCCGCTCCATCGATTTTCTTGATAGCCAAGAAATGTGCAGACTTAGTCAAACGGTCCACAATGACCCAAATGGCATCCTTGAACCGAGACACTGGCAACCCTACCACGAAATCCATCGTGATCATGTCCCATTTCCACTCTGGAATAGGGAGACTCCGCCATAATCCACTCGGCACCTGATGCTCAGCCTTCACTAGTTGACATACATCGCACTAAGAGACCCATTTAGCTACGTCCCTCTTCATCCCGACCCAATGATAATACCGCTTCAGATCTTGGTACATCTTGGTCGCTCCTAGATGAATAGAGAACCTACTCGCATGAGCCTCACTCAAGATCTCTCGTCTCAACTCCTCATCCTTGGGCACACAAACTCGTCCATGCACAAGGATAGTCCCATTGGCTGCAACCTGATACTCTGACTCAGTATCCTTAGAAGCATTAACCAGCCCTGCATCCTTCTCCTGAGCCGCTCGAACTCTGGTCAGAAGGTCTGTTCGGTTAGCTGCTTCTAACCCTAGTGGCTCCTGAGAAATAGCACACAACCGCAAGGTGCTAAGTTCTCCCACCAAGGTCTCCATATCCTGCCCTTGAGCTGAAGCCGCTCGCTTCCTGCTCAGAGCATCTGCAACCAGATTAGCCTTACCGGGATGGTAAGATATCTCCAGATCATAGTCTGCAACCAACTCCATCCAGCGCCTCTGCCTCAAGTTCAACTCAGGCTGCGTGAATATATACTTCAGACTCTTATGATCTGTAAACACCTGAACCTTCGCTCCATACAGATAAGATCTCCAAATCTTCAGAGCAAAGACTACCGCTGCCATCTCCAAATCATGAGTAGGGTAGTTGCCCTCATGCTTCCGCAACTGCCGCGAAGCATAGGCGATCACCTTACCCTGCTGCATCAACACACAACCCAAACCAACGCCCGAAGCGTCCGTGTACACCACATACGGCTCTCCCTGCTCTGGTAAAGCCAAAACCGGCGTACTCGTCAACATCTCCTTGAGTTGAGCGAAACCTTGCTCACACTCAGGAGTCCACACAAAGGGAACATCCTTCCCCGTCAGCTTGGTCATTGGCTGAGCTGTACTGGCAAAGCCCTTCACAAACCGTCTGTAGTAACCCGTCAATCCCAGAAAACTCCGTATCTCTGATAGTCTCAATCTTCTCTAGATCCACAGAAACTCCCTCTGCAGACACGATATGACCCAGAAAACCCATCTTTCTCTGCCAGAAACTGCACTTGCTCAGCTTAGCATACAGCTTCTGCTCCCGCAGCTTCTCCAACACTGCCCGCAAGTGTACCTCGTGCTCCTCAGGACTCTTAGAATACACCAGGATATCATCAATGAAGATGATAACAAACTCATCCAGAAACGCCTGGAACACGCTGTTCATCAGCCTCATGAACGCCACTGGTGCATTAGGCAACCCGAAAGGCATCAACACGAACTCATAATGCCCATACCTCAACCTGAACGCCGTTTTACGGATATCCGCCTCGTCGATAGGAATCTAATGGTACCCCGACACCAAATCGATCTTAGAGAACCACGTAGCTCCCCTCAACTGATCCAACAACTCGTCAATCCGCGGCAAAGGATACTTGTTCTTCACCGTGACTCGGTTAAGTCCCCGGTAATCGATACACAGCCGGAAACTCCCATCCTTCTTCTTAACGAATAACACCGGTGCTCCCCACGGTGAAACACTAGGACGGATGAAACCCTTGCCCAGCAGATCCTCAGACTGTTTCTTCAGCTCAACCATCTCTGCTGGAGCCATCCGGTACGAAGCCTTAGACAACGGCGTTGTCCCGGGCTCCAACTCAATCGTGAAGGGATCACACCGAGATGGTGGTAACCCCTTTAACGACTGAAACACATCCTCGAACTCCTGGACCACCCGGATCTTATCCACTGCTACCTCATCGACCGTCTCTGGCATGACGATCCTAGCCAAATAAGCTTCCCGCCCCTTCCGGATCATCTTATCCGCCTGAATCGCCGAAATCACTAAACTCCCCGAAATTGGTCTCACACCCTGGAAATACATCTTCGGTCCGGGACGCTAGAAGTATACTCTCCCCCGGTGACAATCCAGATGAACTCTGTGCCGCTCCAACCAATCCATGCCCATAATTACATCATACAACTCCACCGGACTAATGTACAGATCTGCCGGCATCGACTCTCCCGCAATCAGTATATCCACACCACTAGCCCGCCCCTGAACCGCTAGCAAAGCGCCTCCTGCGACTCTAACGGCTCCATAACAACCATCAGAATCTCCTCGGATGTTACCACCCGTCGCGCACTCAGGGGTAATGAAGCTATTCGTAGCTCCAGAATCAAACATCACGTGGGACAAGAACCCACCCACCAACAGGGTCCCTACACAAACCCTTTTCACTAAGACTGCCCACCCCAAAATCACAGGAAAACAACACCAATTCTAAAACAACGGAAGGAAACAGATTGAGTCTTAGAATTAAACATGTGATCGGCCGTCCAGTGCTTGGCTCTCCTGTCTTCACGGTCGTATACCCCCTCGATCCCTCGATCTGTGCCACCGGCGGTGCTCCCAGCTGAGCCAACGACTGCCCTGCCAACTGCAATCCTGGCTGCACCCACTGCTGCACCGCTGCTACCGCCATCTGCTGCAACTTAGGACACCTCGTCTTGATGTGCCCCGTCTCTCTGCAGTGATAACAGACACAGGTATCCACCCACGGCTCGCCCTTCTTCGGGCAGCTCGCCACCCTGTGATCCGTGCTCCCACACCTGAAGCACCTCCGATCACCCTGACTCATCCTGGAAGTGTCATCCCACTTCCTCTTCTGTCCCTGAGCAGGTTTGCCACCTCTGCTCGGAACCGACTGCGGTTGGGTCTTCTTCGGCTGCGCCGACGGACTAGAAATCACCCCGTGACTCCTCAACTCGTCCTCGATCCCCGCCGCCACCTCAACCAGCTCCACACGCGATGCATAGGCCCGCACCTTGCACCGCACCCTCATGTCAGGGCTGAGACCCTTCATGAACCGACGCACCTGCATCTGCTCAGGATCTCCCGCACGCCCCGAGTACACCAAGAATCGGCTGAACTCCGAGTCGTACTCCCGCACCGACCGCTCGTCCTGAGTCAACGCCAGGAACTGCGACTCCATCCGGTCCAGTGCCTCCGCCAGAAAATACTTGGCATTAAACTCTGCCAAGAAATCTCCCCACACCGCGAATCCCTGCCCCCTCTTGGCCAGCACACTCCGCCACCACAAATGTGCATCACCCGCCAAGTAGTGGGCCGCTAGGTCCACCCGATACGCCTCCGGGAACCTCCGAAGAACAAGGACATCCCGAACCGCTGCAGCTGCTCCAACATCCGCAGGTAGTACGGCTGCTCGACCACCGCACCTACCCCCTCAGGCGGTATAACCCCAACAACAGGCTGCACACCCGGCCCAACAGGATGCACACCCGGCCCAACAGGCTGCACACCAGGCCCAACAGGATCCTGCAACTCAGGCCCAACAGGAACCTGCACCGGCGGTACCGCACCCGGTAACCGCTCCAAGAGCTGCGTCAGTAAATTCGCAAGCCGATCATTCTGACCCTGGGCTGCACTTGTTGGAACACCCCCAACCGGGTTTCCAACAACACTAGTACCGTTCCCGGACGAACCGGCTCCCACGGCACTCACATTCTCACCACCCACGGGCCCGTCCTGATGCGACTGGGACTCACTAACAAAATCGGTCGTAGCATTCCGGCCCACACTCGTGTCGCTACCCGAGGCAACACCACGCCCCCTACCGCGACCACGCCCATGCCCACGACCACGACCACGACCGACAGCTCCACCTCTAACCATCTGCAACACAACAGAAGGCTAAGAACACCAAACAAATCATCAAACGACACAACTTACCGTGGAATCTCATTTAAGGCTCGAGAGGATGATCTAGGTCTCCATGCTCACACAATTGATTAAACACACAATCAATCAGCATGCAATCCACATCATCATTCCTCATCAATGAAATTCACACATCACATCACAATTTTTTTTACCAATTAAATCTCGTCCTAGAACCGTAAATGCTCTGATACCAAATTGAAAGAACCCATCCCATTTTTTTTCTTTTAAACATGCAAACCGGATTAACCCAATTAATTCGAACCAACTAAACCGGCCATAATAATTTAAATCAATTAAACCAAGCAATCTCATTAAAGTAACCAACAATATTAACCAACGGAAGACTTAACCAAAAATCCAATAAAACAATTTCATTAAACCAACAAGTTCAACCAAACATTATTCCAAAACATGATCATCCTAACATGTTTCTAAATTCCATTCTAACACCCTGACAAATCCAACAATAATCTAAAACACCAATGAGTGCCTAGATCATCCTCCTCTCCTCGCCATGATTCCACGGATCACACTTTACTTTTACCTGCATCAAAGAAAGAGATGCATAAGTATTTCATAAATACTTAGTGAGGGCGATCCTCCCATCTACGAGCTATACACACAAGCAATGAGATAACACCTGCATATATAACAAAAACAAACCATCCAGCAAGCTAAACATCCAATAACACATCCAGTTCACCTACAAATCATCACACAACAAGTCACTCAATCCCAATCGCTTAGATAAGCTCATGGTCACGCACTCACCTTAACAAGGTGATTTGAACTACAAAAACAACCAGGAAAAACTCTCCTCGCGACTGCAACAGCAAAACAACGCCCTACAACAAACCACACAAACAAAAATCTCTAAGAACCAAAAGGACAGAAACACCAGAAAAACTACAGCCGCAGAAACGAAACCCTAAAACATAAACCAACCGTGAACTTCTTAATCCCTACGGTGAAAAGCAAGTTTCAGACGTCACGAAGCTCTCCACAAAATTTGGTGCCGATCAGATAAACGATGAAACCACGATCGCACTTACAAACTCCGCTGATCCTAGTTCGCAACAGAGAAAACGCGTCTCACCAAACTGCATATAACTCACTGAGTATTAATCCGAATTCACTTCTGTAAAAAGGAGAATCAACGTACACGCCTTAAGAACAAACCTACCAAAATTCATTACCTTTCGATAAGAATTGATACGTCGGAACTCTATTCTACCAAGACGTGACGAAACTGCTTCTCTTGCTTTAAACACCAAAGCAAAGCTAACACTCTCCTTCTCACAAGTGAACTTCTCTTTCTCCTTTTCTCAACTCAACTCTCAGAAACAACAGCCACAAAACAAAAGAGAGAAAAAGCGTTCTTTATAAAACTAGGGTTTTTGGTTTAATTCTGATTAAACCAGAATTTACCTAAACTGACTTTAATTAAATCTCCTTTGATTCAATTAAACAAATCGACCAGTTTAGATAATCAACCGGAATTAAACCGACTCCACCCTAATTCTTATACACATTCAAGTCTCCTATTAATTTTCAGAACACGGACGTTACAATGAGCTGGAATTTTTAGTTGGAGAAAATTACATGGTGGAGAAAATGTGATTGCAAAAATTTGAGTTGATGTTCGAGGTGGGTTAAATAAATGAGTATCCTTTTAAACACAGGTTTTTTTTTTTATCATTCATAACTATGCAATTACATTCATATATAAAATAATTGCAAATTCAATTATAAACCCATATATTTCTTCAATTATGATGAAATCGATATTGGTTAACACAAATTCATATTTTATATACTAATATCACGAAACAAATATGATAAAATTACAGTATTCAAAAAATGATTATCCCATGTATATATATAGTATATGCATATACTGTATATGAATCGAATTTTATTTATAACGTAAATTTTTTTTACTTCACATCCTGTCCATTTTTTCTTTCATTATGAACAATAAAACAAAAATTAATACTAAACAACTAGTTCATCGAACTACCACCACGACCATAGATATCTAGTGCTCTTCTTTTCCGCTAGCTAATGTTGGCCTGCGGGTCTTGAACTACTAGGTGGTGTTCCTATAATCACTATTGGATAAATCAACGTAAACCACATTAAAAACTATGGTGACACATATAGTATAAAGATAATATAAATTGGAGCACTACTTACAAAGCTTGCGAACCACGCATGATGGATTTGAAGCTTCACAAGACAAAATCGCCAAAGAGAGAACCAAAACCAAAGCAATGAACCACAAGTTTCCTTTCATTTTCTTATATCTCAAATTTTTGTTATTGTTTGTTAGAGTAAGTTACAATAATGTTCTACGCATGTATTGTATTTATAACATGAGGTTTTAGAATGAAGCTTAAGGCCTCGTAGAGCAACCATATTATCAAGAAGAGTCTTGGACGTAGACAAACAAGGGAAAAAGAAGTTGATCATTTCTATTCTCAAGACTTTTATTATATACAAGAAAATAATTCAAAGAAGAATTTGAGATGACTTTTTGGCTTTGAGTTATATCTCACTAAGAAAGAAGATTGGAAAGAACTCTAAAGGAGACTAGTTAGGTCGTTCTTATGAATCTACTGATTCTTTCTATTAAAATATACCAGCTCACCATCACACACATTTATGAATCGTGTATATTTTTCAAGTTTGCTTGTAAATCTTTCGATTTTCTACGGTCGATATTCAACCAATAATTTTATAGGAAAATTGAAAGAAATATCTGTTTCCTATCATTTTCTTACAAAATAGGTCGTAAGAAATCAGTCATTTTGTTGTAATTAATGGTGGAAAAAGTAGTCGCACGACACCAAACCTTTTTTTTTTAAATGGAAACACTAAACCCTTATTTTCTTAATCACATGCTTGACGTTGCTCCTCTTCATATTGGTTAGTTCAAGGCACTACATTATCATTCTTTGAATTGGAGAACATGTGGAAGGGAAAAGTAAAAATTAGACTTTAGGGTTTAGGGAGATGGAAACACGCTATTAACAAGAATCAGACACATTTTTTTTGCTTGATCTTCAAATCGTCAATTTCTTAATTCTAGAGGCTAGAGCATCGATTTGGACTAGAATGCTTAAAACACTAACGTCAGTCTTGTCGTCCATATGGGTGATACGAAGCACAAAAAGATGAAAAAACTTGACCCATAAAAACTAAAACCGTATTACGATACATTCTGCCCTAGCAGAATTAGTCTACACTATTAAACTCCAATGAAACGAATTGGTAGTTGCTAACTAAGAAAGTACTCTAATAAGTACGAATTAGTAGTTTTTGGCAAAAGCTTAGAGATCGCCGGTTCGAGTAGTGTTTGGGACGAGACCATATTACATGTTTTGGTTTTGAGACTGAGAGAATGTATTAGCTATTAGGGTACAATATCCCACATTGGAAGTTGAGTAGGATCCTGACTAGTATATAAGATATATGGGCCTCTCCACTAATTGCCAATTGGTTTTAGGTTGGAAGCCCACAATCTAATATGGTATCAGATCCCGTCCGCACATACTTAACCCAATCCACAATCGGTCCGGCCCAATAATTGGCCCACCGATTCATGTCCAAACATACCGAGATTTATGGTTAAAAGAGCCATCATCTCGAGGGGGCGTATTAAGGTACAATATCTCACATTGGAAGTTGAGTAGGATCCTGACTAGTATATAAGATATATGGGACTCTCCACTAATTGCCAATTGGTTTTAAGCGCAAACACCACGATTCTCGTGAAGTAAAGATACCCGATGACAACAATGTAGAACTGTCAGAACAAGGTGAGCTTGGACAAGTTCTTGGCAGCTTTACCATCAGTTTTTGAGGTTTCTCTCAAAGATCGAATTGACCAAACGATAGGGAAGATAATAGCGCAGCAACAGATGATATCAACCAGCAAAAACACTTGGTTCCATGTGACCCAATCTTTGATAAAAGATCTAGTCTCACCAATCACAATCGAAGCAATGTTGGCTAATACCTGAAGTGGGATCACAATGATCAACACATTCTTCTCCTTCTCCTGCAAGAAGTGGCTAATTTGAGATTCGACCCAGAACCTTTTAGTTAAAGAAAAAAAAAGCAGTTAGGACGAGACCATACTACATGTTCTGGTTTCGGCCTTGAAGAGATATATGGTTTCGGTTCCAGAACCTCTTAATTGTTATAAAAAAAAAAAAAAAGAATCGTTTAAGGGAACTCAAGGGGCATTTTACTTTACGTACATGTTATGTCTCTGTTTGCTAATATTGTTGCTTCTCTTACACAGCTTAGTGTCAACCCATACTGCATATTGTATACATACTTCTCCATATTATTATTTCTTTTCATTTTTTGTGAAGGGAATTTTTCAGGGAGGGACCGTAGATGTAGATTATGTATTCTTCATTGAATAGCAAAATATGCTGGAATTATATATGAAGATGAACAAAGTCGGAATTTTGGGAATAAGGAGCCAAAATAATATTATTATCAGATTGCTACATTAAGCACATTCTTCACGAGATCTTTCCTCCAAAAGGTCTTATTCTATTCTCTCATTTTTTTGTGTTAGCCAAGAATATTTCAATGGAGTGACGAAAAACCCCGATGTAAAAATAATGACAGTAACAAATGTTAAATATTATAAAGGAATTGTGAAAGTATCACGTAATATGTATTCTCTTATTCACCTAAACACTATCGGTTGAAATAGTCAAAAATTCAACAATCTTTAAAGTTTGGCATTAAAACATCACTTATTTGACCAAAACAAAAAGCAAAAATCTTAAAATACCACTTAAAGTGATCATGATTTTTTTAAGCAAATATATTTAGTTTTATTCATCTTAAAAGGGCTTAAGGATCACTGGGCCGAACAAGAAACCCAAATCGGACTTCACTATAAAGGGAAAAATACTTGGCTTCATGTTACTCCTTCTTAATTAGCCAATTAAAATACAATAATATATTATGTCATTTTTTAATTAAAAATTTATATTATTATTTCGGTTTGAGTTTATAAATTTGTAGTTAGGGTATAGATTTTGTGATTAAACAAAATTATATTTCGGTTTGGGTAGACAAATTACTGGTTAAGGTTTAGATTTTGTAATTAAACGAAATTATATTTCGGTTTGGGTGAAAATAGTGGTTAGGGTTTAGATTTTGTAATTAGACAAAATTATATTTTGGTTTGGGTTGATAAAATAAGAATTAGGGTTTAGATTTTGTAATTAAACGAAATTATATTTTGGTTTAGGTTTGTAAACGAGTGGTTAAAATTTGTTTTATTTTTGATTTATTTTTTAAATATAATATGACATGACATATTATTTTAATTTGATTGGCTAATCAATAGGGGGTGAACAAGAGTGGTTCACCTCTAGGGGTGAATCCAAGTATTGCTCAAAGAAAGGGTAAGATTATGTTAGAATGGTAAAACTATCCGGTCGCCAAAACTGAACTGTCTTTGTGTGTACATGTGCACAAAACAAGCAAACAAATTCATGTGTGCATTTTGCATGTATGTGAGTGTACATGAACATATTCATTGGCACATGTGTGCGTGTAAAAAAGCTGAAATTTGATTCCCTCACATACACCTAAAGCCCTAAACCTGAATTCACGTCCACATTCACAATGCTTCCAATTGTATATATATATATATATATATATGAAACGCCAATTCTTTTTCAAACAGTAACACCTTTGTAAACCCAATTTTCCCAATCAATACATAAGAAGAAAATAACATTGTTTTGGTCGGATGTTCCCTAGAGTTCTTCTGAGCACTTTATTGGAGATACCATTGTCTAGTAAATAGTATTCCACTGAAGTGTTTGGGGGAACTCCTGGACTCATTCGAAATTTCTAGCTTCCCTAGTCTAAATTTGATTTGGTGTACATATACTATTTGTTCTATATATTATGGTAATTGGTAAGGGATCAAGTAATATATATTGCCAACCCTTTATCGAAAAAGGTACTATATTTATTTTTTCTTAGAAAAAAGAGTTACTAGATAAGTGTTCTTAGTATAAAAGTAAATTACTATAAGTATTCTTTGTATAAAATAAGAGAGAATAAATAAACTCAATACCGATAAAAACACAATATATCAGTATCCGCACAATTCTTGGAAACTTTTCATTTATATGTTTTTATGTCGAACAACCTAGTTACATCATATAAATTCGAATATCCCTTAAAATATATTTAAAAAATGCTTCATATGTTATAGTTCAAATTTTAAAAAACAAATAGTACAAGTTATGAAACATATATACGAACAATAATGAGCATGCACATGTTATTCGAATTAACAGACAACAGTGGTTAGACACTATTACAACAGAACGTTCTCGCAGGTTTGACAGTAAGGATCGTACAAGGCTGACTTAATAATTGACATCTAAATTTGGAACTTTTTATTCGATTTAGTTTGATTTTTTTAGTTGAATGTACAAGTAGAGCAAATAATAGAACTTAGAAATATATAAATTAGCAAATATTTATATTTTTTTATTATATGGTAGACAGGTTATAGACATGCAATCACATTAATATAAAATAATCAAAATTCAGTTATAAACTATTTAATTATATAATATAGAGAGATATTATGATATAAATGTCGGAATGAATTGTAATAATATTTTACAAACATACATCATATATTAACTTGACAATTTCTTTATTAAAAGTAAATATCAAAAACTATTCCATATAAAAATAAATATGATAATGCGCATGTATCATATATGAATCTAATTTTGTTTAATTATAACCTAAACTTCTACGACTTGATTACGTTTTATTAGTAGCTAATTAAAATACATTTTTTTTGTTCATTCTTTGTGTTATTCTCTCTAACCTACCATATCAGTTTTAAATTTCTTTTTGTATTGTTATAAAGCAGAGACACCTCATTTGAAAAGGACAAACAAACAAATTACGAAAAACAAATACACATTAATATTATTTTTTTGGATTTGTTAGAAAGGAAAACTAACCAAATTTAAATAAATAATATACATGAGCATACTAATAATTCTGATAGTCACATGGATTTCTATTTTGTTAAAAGAAAAACCCAAAAAAAAAGTATTCATTTCTTCGATTTTTCTTGATCATTTTCATGGCTTGATCGTCTTCTTAATTTGTTCCCGAACCTCTAGAATTGGAACTTCTTTCTATTTCACTTCTAACCCATTATTGATTCCGATATCAAATAAAGTGAGAGTGATATCAACAATAGTAGAGACCAATTTTTAAGTAATTTTTGTTGTTTTCAATCTTAAGGTTTTTGCTAAACTTCTTTTTCTCTACCAAAATTATGATTTTTTTTTATAAAAGACCAAGTTTTAAGTAAAAATAAGGGTTTAAAGAGATAAAATCTGATATATAAATATTGGTAACATAACTTAGAAGTTTGCCTTAAAACTGAACTGAATAGCTAGTATAATTTTACTTTTTCAAAACTGTCTGACCTTATTTTTTTAATATCTTAAAAGCCTAATAGAGAATTTTTGTGTGGTCTAGTTAAAATCCCTAGAATAGCACTTCATTGCTAGATTAGTTGCGCCAAATCTTTTAATTTGTAAGATCATTATTTGTCATGCATCAGAAAAATTGTGACCTATACAAGGGTCTGAGATAAACACAACCAAAAATCTCGACAAGTTATCGTAGCCAAAAAATCAAAAATATAGTTTTTAGATTTAAAAGTGGATTACTTGAAATTATCAATACTCAACATGATTTAGAAACATGAATATTAGAATATACTATTTGACAAACAAACATGATACTGAAATTTAAATAGATTTAAGTATAGAAAATATTTTTTTAACATTTACTAAATTAAGATTAGTTCATAATTTCTCATCAGATTCATAGGTTATTGGGTTCAGTTCAAAGATTATTGTATTGATGAGTTAGATACAAACAGTTCCAAAACAAACTTATTTTTAATACATATGCAAAATAAAGAAAAATTTCACAGCGTAACGCGGAAATTCATCTAGTAATATTTGAAAACCAGTTCATCTAACCACCACAACCCATAGACAGCAGATCTTTGCTTTTCTAGTTTTCTTTCCTGCTTGGTAAGATACTGAGGTGCAGGTTTTGAATCACTAGGTGGTGTTCTTCTATTCACTGTCATGATTGTTAGATACATCAACGTTAATTAGTGATCACATACAAAGATACAACTATGGTTTTAATCGAATGAAAAATTAAGGTGACTACTTACAATGTTTGCGGATTTCGTATGACTGAGTTGAAGCTTCACATGATGAAATCACCAAAGAGATAACCAAAACCAAAGCAAGAAACCACAAGTTGCCTTTCATCTTCTCTTCTATCTTAGTTTGTATTTGGTTGTGTATGTTACAAATGATCTACGTATGTACGTGTATTTATATCACTTCAAATTATCTGACCAAAACATATATATAAATGTGTATCACTTGGAATTTTAAACGTGAGGATTGAATTGTTAATCAATTCTATCAAGAACTTAGATGACCTTGACTTTGGGAGTTTGAGTCATCTAAAAAAAACAAAAACACTAAAGGAGACTTGGTCATTCTTATGTTATATATATATACTGACTCTTTTTGTTCGAAAAATTAGCTTACGTAAACATAACAGATTTAAGAATTTAAAATTACATATATATTTTCATAATACGTATTTTTTTTTTTTTTAAAATGTAGTCGATGCGACACCAACTTTAGTTTCTTGTTTTATCAAAAGCCACCATTGACATTGCTACTCTTTCACATTAGTCCTTTGCAATAACACGTTATCAGTATTTGAATATTGGATCATGACTGGACTGGATTACTCGTGCAATGAAAATAACAAAAAGCTCATGATACACATTTGAAGACTAAAAATGAAAGTGTTGGACTCTTGATTCATATGTTTCCTATGTATATAGTTTCTTTCACATAAATATAAAATCTATTTCTGAGTTAAGAAATTATACCCTTAATTAAAATAACAATGAAAAACAAAACTTACGTTAAAATATTTAATATGTAAGCCTGGAAGTTCGGATATCGGATCGAAACCGAGTCAGAAATTTTAGATTTCTTAGATATTTATTCTAACATCCATTTGGGTATTCATTAAATTCGGATCACTTTCGGTTTGGATAGTTGGGATTTCGGATCAGTTTAGATATGATTGTTGATAAACAAAATTAAACAAAAATTTGTCGGATACGGTTTTTTTTGGATATTTTTTCAATCAGAATATATCCAAATAACCCATACTATCTGAATATCTGAAAACATAAATGAGGCAAATGACAAGTTCAAAGTTCAAACTAACATAAAACCATACCAAATATATAAAAGTGACACATAAATCTATGTCAATGCATAAAATTTTTGAAACCAAAGTAAACGGTAAGATACTAAAGAAAAACCTGAAGTAGCAAAAAGTACCTAAGACTATCACTATGTGCATGCATCATCACATGGATAGCCATGAGGTTAGCAAATAATAAGAAGTGACAAAACAAGAGAGTCAGAAGAAGTAAAGTATATTTCATTTAGAAGTGTTCCAAAGTAAATGACTCCATCACTCAAACTTATAGTTCAAAGCCGGGATTGAGTTGAGTCTACCATATGTGGTCAGTTATATAACTTATAATGTTTTTGTTTTTCTTTTTTTGTCACAACTAGACTGACTAAATTTCCTGAGTATGACCTATATGATAATCTGATTCTGTATCGATCTTAACTCGGGTAACATTCCAAGAACCTGCCTCACAAAGAGAATCAGAAGTGCTAGAAGAGACTCCTTTGATCAAGCCACAAAACAAACCTTGTCTGTAAAAGTAAACAGTGATACTCAGATTTAGGCAGATTCATATATTTAGTCAAAAATCATATTAAGGATATCAATATGATGATACCTTGTCTGATGCTGCTGCAGCAAAGGCGATTGTCGTCTATATACGTTGCCTGAACACCAATCATCCAAGATCCTATGGAGGTATCATCAAATGCATATGTCTTCAATGATCCACTGCATTTATGTATATGTGAGAGACAAGAACATGTGATCAGAACCAGACATGGCACAACGCCAATGACATTCTTCAAGGGAGTTTAAGATTGTGAGCCCAACCTGTTTATGTTTATATACTGAGCCAAATTCTTGGATAGTATTAACAGCGAACCACCTGCATGACGAAAGTACCTAAATGTAATGAAGGAGAATAATATGAGGTACATTATAAGATTTTGATTTCACAGAAGACCCTTTAAATATATAACATTTGCTATCACTTACGATTTTTCATCCCCAAATTTCCACCATTCTGGTTCATACCATTGATCTCCCCTGAACATAACGATCCATGTAGATGGACATTACTTTTAGTTTGCATATATTGTCAAAGACAGGCAAATTTAAGAAAGTTAAGTATGATACGAACTTTTCAGAAACCACTTGCCCAGACTTCATACACCCGACGTAAGCATTATCCTGACCACGTCGACTTTCAAGTAGACTGATCAACCCCTCTACCAGATTAAACACAATTATCATACAAGTAAAATTGGTGGTATGGGAATGTAACCAAGAAAATTTAGCGTGAATTGCTGATAAAGGATAAGAGCAAACATCATTTCACAAGTATTTACCAAGATCTAGGTCAATATTGTCATCAACTTTGATGTAAAACTCTGCATCCCAGTTTTGAACAGCAGCACTGAAGAAGAACTTTACTTTCTTGGATAGCTCTTCTTGAGCCTCTTCATGATTCTCCTGATAAACCAGTAACGCCAGAACAAAATTAGATCCACACTAGTAAACTAACATAATACAATCAAGCAGGCAACAAAAAGATGCTTAAGCTTTTGATATCGGTTACTTACAAGAATCAAAAAATCCTTTTTTGCTTGATTTTCCTCGTCAATTTTTCGATCTAAGCTATCACCTCGATTTGGACTGGAATTCTTAGAACATTAACATCAGTATTATAGTCCATATAGCAATAAGGAGCATGAAAAGATGAAAAACTTGGATATATAACAATAACACAAAGATTTAGTTAGTGTGAAAACCTTCGACCAATCACAAAACGAACGACGATTCCTCTTTCCTCAAGTTTCCTCAATGTATCACCTGTAGAACAAAAAGTCAGTAATCATACCAAATGGCAAAACAACAAAACAGTTTCGATGATCTACCTTGTGGCATCCAAGACCTTCTAAATGAATTGCGCCTCACATGACTTCCAAAGCCCGAATACACACCAATCACAGCAAGAAATTTCTTCCCTGAAGACGAACCACTCTTCGAGTTTTTCAAATAGCCCTGACTCTTTGCAAGACTCAACTCCATTTCAGTTTCAACAATTCTTCTCTCAAGATCTCTGATATCACCAAATACACAATTTGTTACCACAAACGCACAATGTGCACCCAAAACGCCAATTGTAAGAACCAACTTACTTGCATCCTAGGACCATCAACTTGTCATCCACCGTAAGAACCTTAGGCTTCTACACTTCCAAGAAGATTCCCACTCAATACATTTCCAACAAACAAACAAAAATTTCAAGAGAGCACAAGAATGGCCAAACCTGATCATAACTCATCTTAAGAATATCACTGAGTACCACTCTATTCTCTGCATCTTGCCATAACCTAAATCATAAAAAACCAGTTCCACACTCAAAATCTGGGAAACTGATCGGAAAATATAATTTAAATCACAGCACCAAAACTACGAGAAATCGAATCAGAAGAACATATCTAGAGTGAGAGATTCCATTATCAATCGAATCAACGAGAAAGGGAGCAAAAACGTACCGGCCAGCGACGTAGAGCCAAGCGACGCAAGAGAAGAAAGCCATGATAACTGAAGACTTAGATGAACTCTGAGAAGACTTGGAGGACCTTCCTCGTCGTTCCGATTTCGACGGAGCCGTCGTCGTTGGTAAGCTCTCCATCTCAATCCACGATCAGAGAGGAATGAGATAGAGATTCAGAATCAAAGGAGAAGAGAATCCAAGGTTTTACTTCTCTTCTTCAGTTTCTGTGTTTGCTTTGCTTTGCTTCGGAGATCGGTTACTATGGCAGAATTCATAGACTCGCACAGAGGAATTGAAAATTTTAATTTTCTGCCAAAAATATTTATTTTCTTCTTTAAGAAGACTCACTGCTTAGACCAGAGGGTTAGGTTTTGGTAGGACTAGTCTTGCCAAACGTTGACTTTTTGTTTTGGTTATAAACTGGTGAAGTCAACGCAAAATTTTGAAAATCAGAATACTATTTGAAACATGTATTGTTTATATTCTTCATTACATCAAGTGAAATTAAATGAGCTAGAGAGTGTTTTAAGTATACAAGCCATACGAACAAGATGATGGTTTTACATATCATTTGCAGATGAGGAACCAAACTCACTGAGACGGTTCTTTCTCTGCTCCGTTTGTGATACATACGTCTAACCCAACCGAGGAATTTCTTAGCGGCTAGCACCAGCGCCTGGCAACAAGCTCGTCAGAGAAGGGACGCCTTGTCTCCTCATTTCCTCTTGTGCTTGCTTCATCTCCTCTGGATCTGTTTTATTACACAATTTAAGGTGTGTTTAACTTGCAGTGTAACAACCATTTTCAAGAGTTTTGAGAGCTTTGAGAATCAGTGAAAAGAGATAAAGAACATCCATCGTGGATCATAAACACGTTTGTATAGTATACAAGTAAAGTTAGGAAGATGAATGTGTTGACTTATCGTGAACTGCTATTTATGTGGTTGCAGAATGTTTGCATACAAGTTGAGGGTAATAGAAGCGTACCTATGTTTTCCATCAGTTTGGGCATTAGGAACACGACCACGACCATGAATCCCACCATGAGACCCATTGGACTTTTCACGAGTGACATAACGTTGAAAGGCTCTCGAATCTGTAGTATTTTACAAGATCAAGTCAGAAGTATAAAAGAGATATGAAGAAGCTTGGGCAAATATAATATATGAAAAGAGTTATGTGAAGTATCACCTCGTAGTATTGCTCTTCCTTCAATGGCTCCAAAACCATCTCAGTAAGACTCCTCCTGGTTTCTGTTAGTGTTGCTTGAACCTTGCCCCGATGCCGAGCACTAACATCTATTCTTACCTAATTTTGGTTATAAAATGGAACATTAGAACTAGGTTCTTACAAAATTACAGTTTTGGAAACCATAACACATAGCAACACAAGAAGACTTACCGGAGAAAAGAAGTAGCCCATTGCAGATACTTCAATCAAATGAGTCCCAGCAGGCACTTTGTGACTAAACAACAAACCGGTAAGTCAAGGACCGCAAAATCTAAGAATTATATCCATTATTCTCTTAATTCACTTTTGAGCATATATCAATGGCAATTAAGAGACCAATTATTAGATATACAAGAGAGTAATATTTCTCGATATCCTATTGCGTCAATGAAGGATCAAAAGGATACAAAGTAAAGTATCCATCAGGCCTGAGAAACGTAATCTTCTGTCCACCATTGAGTATAACTTTAACATTTGAGAACTTTGCTGTGTGACCAATCACGTTGCCTACAAAATAACTTATAGATCAGTTCCATGAGTTTAATTTATCATACATTAAGAATAATGAACACAAAACAGTATCATTCTAAACATCAAAACCTATTACTCAGTAATCTTAAGCAAAACACTTACTTCAGCCACAGTTCTACTAAAGAGATAAATTACCACATACCACTTCATATACTAGGAACAAATCAATGAAATGTAAGGTAATATACGAAAAAACATTCAGAGAACTGCTCCTATCTAACCTATGCTGATACAACTCAAGCTTCAATTACAGATCATTGGACAAGTGAACAAACACAACAACAAAAACACATTCATAGCACCACAAGTTCTACAACGAAGACAGCATAGCAGCTATAACCAACTAGTAAGCTAGGCCCTTGAGAAAAAGAAAAAGAAAATGCAGAGAACAGGGAAAATTCAGAAGCCTACTTGGTGGAATCTTCACTCTACCAGTAATAGTATAACTATCTTCAGACCTGCACAACAAATAGAGAACATAAGAACGAAGCAAAGAGATGAATCAAGAGCATAACCAAGTTTTTCTCAAAATTCCAAAAAATCAAATTAAAATCAGCCACCGCAAAAATTATCAATAGAAGAACTCTAGAACTAAGGATTACACGATCCATGAGTATCTATGGAGGAAGGAAGGAAACTGAACTATGCATTCAAGAGATGTAAAACGAGATAGAATTGAGATGAATTTTAAGAGAGAAGATTCATTACCCAGAAGTGTATGGGAGAGTTGAAGCGAAGAAGATCAAGCAAATCTGTAAGCTGATGAAAGCGAGAACGGAACTGGATCTGATGATCTGCGTCATCGCCGTCGTACGCAGATCGACGTGAGCTCCTAAAGTGATGAAGTCTAATTTTAGTCGTCTCCGATTCCGACGACGAGGTTAAGGAAAGCCAAACCGAAACCTTCTGAATTGTGGAGAAGGTTACGATTTTATTTAACTAAACCGGAAATTTATAAACATACAATATGACAGTATCAATTACGAGGAATTGAGGATGATGCATGAATATTATTAGTACCAATTAGTACTAATTACTAATTAGTACCAAGCTTTTATATTTAGTTTTTTTTTGTGTCATCCTTTTATATTTAATTAAAACACACAAAATATTAGTAAATAATAATAAATAAATTAAAAACTTCTAACCTGTAACAATTATTTCATAATTGTTAATAAATAAATATTAATTATAAATACAGCTAGAGTAGATTTTTCTAATTTGGTAAGTTGTAAATATAACATAAAAATTAAAATTAATTATTATAATCAAATACTTTTATAAAAATACAAAGAAAATGACAATTATCATGTTTTAAAGAGAAAATAGAAAGTTTTTGATACAAAGCAAAAAGCTCTATAGGCGGGCTAGATTTTTTACCCATGTCAAGGTCAGATTAAAAGCTTGAACCAAACCCTTCTCAAAACCACCCACCCCATCACCAGCAATCGCCTAATGTTTAAAATTTGGGGTCTGTTTTATTATTTCACTAGAAATCCGACTACAAGGTTTGTGTGAAATTCTTTAACCTCCATGCATGGTTGATGGCTTCATGTGAGGGAGGATTCACCTGCTCTATTACGGTATTGCAAATATCATTTGCGATTCCTATTTGTAGGTTCACCTAAAGTCTTGAGATTTGAGCCTAATATTTTTAAGAAACATGAACTATTGTTCTTGAACTTTCTCTTGTCGGCGAGAAAACTACCTCTAGCCTCCCCCATGGAACATTCTTTGAAAAGCGCATATGCATGTATTGCAAGAGCCGTCTATGATCACTTGTTGATCGAGGAATTCGCGAAGCCCTTCTTCATGTCAATCTGCTATAGTCCCAAACGATTCTTCAAGTATTGTAACTCTCTCCAAGTTAAGCATTCTCTTGGAAAACTCTTGGAACCTCTATCTTTATTTTCTTTGTATGCTCTTAGTTTTCATTTGTATGAACTCCCCTTTTTGAGGTTTTAAGTTAATGAAAGCTTTGTTTGTCCAAAAAAAAAAAGAAGAAAGTTTTTGATACAATTTGTTGAACCAAGGATTCACACAATGAATTTATTAAGGAAAGGATAATAAATTCACTTTGAACAATCTCTCAAGAACTCGATTAAAACAGATTTCGAAAGAATTACTTTTTTTTTTTTTTTTTGAAACAGGCTTTCTATTTAAATGCATAAGAAAAAATTACAAAAGCCCAGCCCGGCTCTAGTTAAACGTTCGTGGCCTCAGCCTTTTAAGAAAAAGGTGAAAGCCCAATTAGCCCAAAAAGAAAAACACATCGAGTAGATCTTAGCATGAACCTAGTTTGCGATCGAAAGTAGCCGATGGAATAGTGAATCGTCATAGGAGGACTAAGAAGAGGAGATCCAACTCTAGAACATAGAAGAGGCAAGAGAAGGGTTCGAATCTCTGTAGGAAGCGATTCTATTGCGAATGATAGAGTCTATTTGAAGCCGTAAAGACTCCGCCGATTTAAAGCTTTGTCGATGAAGTCGGTTGTTCCGTTCTCCCCAGAGCAAGTATAGAGAGCACTGCCACACCAGAAGAGTAAGTCGTTTGGTCGCGTTTGTGCCTTGTAGTGCTTGAAGGTGGTTTAGGGTTATATTCCAAGAGCGATTAGGTAGAATTCCACAGTGGACTGCCACCGGCGCCTAAACAGTCCAAGCGTAGTTGCAGTTGAAGAACAGATGTTCCCGGCTTTCCCAAAAATTGTTGCAGAGCAAGCATTCTGGGTTGGTTTGAAGTCCCCAGCGGAGCATGCGATCTCTAGTAGGGCATCTATTCAGGACTAGTAGCCAAGTGTGAAATTTGTGCTTTGGGATCCCTCCTGAGAACCAAACAACTTTTTTCCAAGGGACAAGAGGTGAAGCTTCCCGCAGCAGTTGATAGATTGCTCCCGTAGAGTAACGACCGTACATCTTGCCTTCTAATTCCCACTCATAGTAGTCACTTTGTTCATTTAGAGTCAATGTAGTGAGGTAAGTAAGCAGAGAGACCTGGTTCTCCGTTCGGGCATGAGGAAGAAGCCATTGTCCTCGTCGATACAGCTGGGAAAGAGTAGTGGTAATCAGGATCCCCATTCTTGACTGGGCAGCTGTAGTGAAGTACTCCAACAATTTGCCAAATGGAGACCAATTGTCAGTCCAAAACCTACAAGTAAGTCCATTCCCTATTCGCATTTTTATCCAGTGAAACACCACATCTCTATACTTTAGCAATTTGTTGGCCAACCATGTGTAGTTTTGCCGTTTTTTCATTGTCCAGAAATTGCTTAAAGAACCCTGGAGGAAATGACGCCTGAACCATGCAACCCACACCGATCCTGACTGAAAGAAAAGGAGCCAAATGAGTTTGATAAAACAAGCTTTATTCCACACCAAAAGGTCCCTTATTCCCAGTCCGCCTTGATCTTCTGGTTTAGTGACTGTTCCCCACGATACTCTTGCTGTATAATGACCTTCCATAGAACCTTTACATAAGTAAGCACTACAGAGAGATTGAATTTTATTTATACACGCTTTTGGGAGCAGGAAAGTTGAGCTCCAGAAGTTGGAAATCCCTGCAATGACAGTATTGATAAGCAAGAGACGGCCAGCAAAAGATAAGTATCTGGCACACCAGTTATTAATTTTTGCTTTCACTTGTTGGAGCAGAGGCTCACAATCCTGTAACGTTAGTTTTTTGGTGCAGAGAGGGACGCCTAAGTACCGGACTGGGAGACAACCGTGGGAGAGGCCTGTTGAGGTTTTAATCAAGTCAATCTCCTGATCTGAAAGACCACCCGCATAGAAAGACGATTTTTGGAGACTAACTGCCAGACCGGATCTATTTTCAAATTCTTGGAGAACATCCAACACATTCTGAACAGAGGAGAGGGAACCATCAATGAAAATGAGAAGGTCATCCGCAAAACAAAGGTGAGTGAGTTTCGCTTTGTCACAGTTATGATGGTACTTTATCCTTCCATCCTCAGCAGCTTTATTTAACATTAGAGACAAAGTGTTCATAGCTATAACAAATAGGTAGGGGGATAACGGGTCTCCCTGCCTTAGTCCTCTCTTGCCTTTAAAATATCCGTGGACCAAACCGTTGTAACCAACTGTAAAATTCGTGGTGCAGATACAAGCATGGAGCCATCTCAGATAATGGTCAGGGATTAGCAGCCCTTGAAGACAGTTGAAGAGGAAATCCCAAGAAATGGTATCAAAAGCTTTTGCAATATCCACTTTAATTACAATGCGCTTTGGACCAGAAGCCTTATGGTAACCATTGACAATCTCAGCTGCAAGAATGGTATTCTCCAATAGAAGCCTATTCTTGACAAAAGCAGTTTGGTTTGGCATAATAAGAGTAGGAAGAATAGGCTTGAGACGTGAGACGAGCAGCTTTGAGACAACTTTGTAGAGCGTATTGAGGCAAGAGATTGGACGGTAGTCGACTATTGAGGATGCACCAGGTCTCTTTGGCACAAGAGTGAGGATGGTGGCGTTTGTGGTGGCTGGCAAGAAAGAGCACCTGAAGAAATCAATGATGGCTGTAGTGACCTCAGCACCAATGGAACCCCAAGCAGCTTTGTAGAAACCAGAAGTTAACCCATCAGGTCCTGGAGCTTTGTTGGGGTTTAGCTTCATCATCACCTGTGTTACCTCAGTCGCCGTAGGGATAGCTAGCATGGATTGGGATTGTGCAGGAGAGCAGCGAAATTTGTTCAAGGACTGCAGCCAAGATTGAGAGGACCACAGAACAGGCGAAGTATGATCTGGAGCAAGGATAGACCTGAAATGGCCAATAGCATGATCACTCATGACCATTGGATCAACAAGTAAATCACCCGAGTCAAGGAGGAAAGATCTGATAGTATTAAAGCTAGCCCTGAACTGATAAATCTTGTGAAAGAAAGCAGTATTTAAATCCCCCTCCTTTAACCAGTTGATTCTTGAAATCTGTTTAAAGTAACTCTCTTCTATATCCCTTAGAAAGTTCCATTTGACATGCAGGTCTCTTTCAAGCTGAAAAATAGCAGTTGATGGGTTCTGTAATGCTTGTACCTGCACATTCAACAACAAACTGTTAGTCTCACTCACTCGCTCTTGTATTTTTGAAAAGTTTTCTCTGTTTAAGTGTTTAAGGTCCCCTTTAATGGTCTTTTGCTTCCAACAGAAATCTTTGAGATTGGTTGCAAAGCTTCCGGCCTGAATCCAAGCTTCATCCACCAGCTGAAGGAAGTTTGGATGTTTGGTTAAGTAGTTGAAAAATTTAAAGGGTCTGGTTCCAGCTTTAGGGAGTTGGTAGGCAAGGTCAACAAGGCAAGGGGAGTGGTCTGAGGGTAGAGGTGGAAGGAACGTAGCAATTGCTATCCGGGAACAAAGAGAGCCATTGGTTATTAACAAGAACACGATCCAGCTTCTTTGCTATTGGACTCATCGGTTGGTTGTTGCTCCAAGTGAATAGAGGGCCTTGGAATCTAAGGTCAAATAAATCCAGATGAGAGAGGCAATCCTTGAGTTCAGTCATAGAGGAGACCAAGCAGTTCACAGTAGAGGAAGAATGCTCATCAGGGTGGATAATCTGATTGAAATCACCCCCAACCAGCCAAGGACAAGTATCAAGAGAAAAAGACTGTTGGATATTCAAGAGCTCAACCCAAAGGTCAGATCTTTCTTCTCTTATGTTTGAGGCATAAACTGCAGTGAAAACAAACTGAACCTTGGTAGCAATAATGACTTCACAGGTAAGAGATTGCCTTGATTGATGAATCACTCTTATAGAAGCAGGATCTTTCCAAATGACAATGATGCGTCCATCCTCATCAGATAAGTGATTAGAGGTAAAATTCCATCCTTTACAAACTTTCGCCATAATACGGTTCAAACTAAGATCTTTGATGTGTGTTTCCAAGATAGCTCCAAAAAGTGGTTGATAACTATTAAGCCAATTACAAAAGGGCTGATGCTTATCCGGGTCATTTAAACCACGGATGTTCCAAAAAAAATGTCTTGTATTCATTAATGAATACTTGAGGGGTCTCCCACAGAGGGAGGGGGATCTTCCAGCAGAACTTGATGAATAGTTTGAGAAGTGGACAAAATAGTGTGGGGAATCGATTGGATAAGTGGTGAGGAGGACAAAAGATTGGGCGGGTCATTTTTTGGGTTGGGTGCGTCTCGCAAGAGAGGGTTTATGGGAGGGCTATTTGAGATGGTGGGGCTGGAACGGGATCTTTTCAGTTTGGATGTAAGGCGTTTTTCGGGAGGGGGGGTATGGGGATAGGGGATACCAGTAGGGGTGATAGTAGCAGGAAGGCCAATTATCATGGGAGAATCAACATTCTTAGTGGGTAGTGGGGGAGGCAAGGTAGAGGTTGGGTCAGAGGGTGAGATAGTGACAGTTTTTAGAGGGGGAAGGGGTATTTGTGAGGAGGGAAGAGGAGCATTTATGATGGGATGGGGGGAAGTAATGGTAGATAAAGGGGAAAAAGGGTTAGATGCAGAAACTGGTTTGGTAGATGGGGGTAATGACTGAGGGGCATTTAAAACTTTGGCTATAAAGGTGAACTGGCCTTTTTTCCCAGAGGATGAACCGCATGAAGCAGAGATCTTTTCTGAGGCCACAGGAGTTTTTTCAGAACCAGATATTGCTTTCTCTTTTCTAGCTTTTGCAAGAAGTTCACTGCGATCCTTATTAACAGGAACTGCTACTGCAGGTGGAGGAGTTGGCTGAGGAGGGAGATGGAGACAATTTTTTGCAATATGCCCAAGTTCTTTACAATGAGAGCAAGTTGGAGGGAGCCAAGGGTATACAACCTCAACTTCCACCACCTGGCCATTGTCTCTAGTATATTCCACAACAGCAGGGAGCTTCTTGGTAAGATCAACTAGGACTTTGGCATGAGACTCTTTTAGACTAACAAGATTGATTGTGAAATCATCTGTTTCCTGGGGTTCACCAACAAGACCTGCCACAATACTAATTCCTTCAATTGATCGCAGATCCAAAGGGATATCAAACATATGGATCCAAATGGGAATGGAATCAAGAGGAGGCGTTTCAGAGGAGTAATGTGGAGCCCAAGGAGCTGTATGGAACATAGAGTCTCCAATATACCAGATACATTTTTCCAGTACCTTCTGCCTGATAAAGTCATTGGATATTCTAACCAGTACTGATCTTGAGAGATGGTTTACATGGATTTCTAATCGTCTGCCTTTACCCCACATGTGATTGAGGACGCTCTGGATTTGATGATAGAGAGGAAGTCTTCCACTGAAAAAGCAGATAATAAAATCCTTATGAAGCTCTGCTCCTCTTTGGAAAACCTTATCTGAGATGTGAGTAGTGGGTCTGCCTGACTCAGTGTAAGAGACAGGAGCAAGTCTCGTGAGAGACCTGTTTACCGTCTTCCTCAGTTTTTCAGCCAAAGTTCTCGTACCAGATAAGGAGGGAGCAGCTTGGGCAGTGTTGTTTAGAGGGGGAGCAACAAGGGAAGGAGATGACGCAGGGCCAGTGACTGGTTGAGCAGTAAGAGGAGGGTTGGGTGCCTGGTTTTCGGATTTAGAGGAAGAGAGGTTAGGGATTAGGGGGGGTGAGGTTGAGGCTTTGTTTGTGAGTAATGGAGAGGTTGATTTTGGGGTAAGGACAGTAAAGTTTTCAATTGCAGGGACTTTATCTGCAACAGAAGCTTTTCTTGTTACAGTAACAGTAACACCAGAACTAGGGTTCTTGTGAATAGTATTTGAAGCAGCCAAAGTTGCATCATCAGCTGATATCATCTCAACATCAGTAGTGGTAGGGTTAGAGGGACCAGCCGACAAAGAGGCAACCACGACAGGCCCCGGATGAGCAGTTTGTTGTGGAGGCTTTGGTACCAAAGGAGCAACGGGGGAGAGAGGGGGGAAGTTGGAAAGGGCGCAGGAAAGATCAGGGTCAGGAGGGTCGGGAGGGACAAGAGGAGGGGAGGGGAGGGAACCACCAGCAGTGGGAACCTTCGGATTCAGGGCGGAAGCTCGACCATCAGGGAACCAGCAGTTCGCCATTGGGAACCGCGCCAGAGAGCTTTTGAAGATACTCTTTGGTCTTATTTTTAGATTTATATATAATTAGCTTTGTTTTTCATTCTTTCGGAAGAATTACTTTGACCTAGAAATGAACGATTTAGGGTTTGCTCAAGAACAAATGAAGAACTAGAGTTTTTTGGTATTAATGATCGATGCCCTAAAAATAGAGGCATTTTTTATTTATACAAAGTATCTAGGTTTACAATAAATGCTCTCATTCCTTAGATTTACAAAGAATATTGTCATAAATATTCAATTAGGGTTTTCGAAACCCTAATGTCGTGAAGTCGTTCATTCCATTTTAGGAATGAACGCACATCCGCATTTAAACAATAAATCGAGATTTCCCGGTTTATTGGTCTAATTCGATTTCGTCTTGGTTTAGGCCGGTATGTCGTTGGTGCTAATTCCTACACCAACACAATTGAAATATTATAAAGTAACATAATGATTAATTTATGATATTTATAAGACTATACACATATATATATATATACAAATGATTTTCAAAATATATGATTATCTTATTACTTTATTGAATTATGTCTTTTTTATATTGGTGTAACTCAAAATCAGAATAGAATTATTAATTTATAGCGATTACTAATTTATAAAAGTTTTATTGTGTAGGGAAAAAGAAAGAAGTTTTATTGTATATGATTAGTCTTTATTCTTTATTCTAGTTAATTCAGAAAATAAGAATCAAAAATTTTGTGGGAATAAATTGTTTTCTTTGAAATTGCATGGTTTTTCAAGAAAACACATTTCTAGTTCCAGCTGTATTCAGTGCAAGTCGACAGATTAATGTATTTTAAGTAAAATATGTACATACAAAAGGCTGTAAGTTTTACGGTAATGCATATTTGGGTGCCATAAACTGAATAATATCATTTTCAAATGAGAAAAATAAATAATTATCCATTATCGAAATACATCACCACAATTACACCTTTATATTCTTGTTGACTGTAGATATATTAACTAATAAAGCAAATCCACAGTCCATTATATATATAAACAAAGATTACCACCACCACCATTCACAAATTACAAGTAACACACAACTTCCTCAACTTTGATTCTATTCTCTATACACAGTAAAAAAGATGGAGAGCAAAAGAATGGTCATGTATGTGACAATGATGATGATAGTGATGGTAATGGGTAACCTTCTAAATCAGACAGAAGCTCAACCATTACCACAACCTTGTCATCCTTTCAAAAACTGTTACCGTGGTTGTGTTGTGGGTTGTCTCTACGGGAAGAAGTTTCCAAGTGTTTTGATATTCCTGTTCATGAAGCACAAATACCAATGCCTTCTCCTTCTTCACAGATGGTTTCAACGAACGATATCATCAGTCATAATGATTACTACTGCAAACTTGGTTGTGCAACTCATCATTGTGCTCCCCTTTCTTCTACCCAAAATCCGAGTAAGTTGGGTACTATTAATGTAAGATTACATATGTTTCAACCATAAGATTGATTGTATTGTTTGTTGTTTGGTGTTTGTGGCATGCATGAGCAGATGTAGACAAAGTTGCGGACTGTGTGGATTCATGCTCGGACAAGTGTTCTACCAAGAACTAATAATCTTAGTACCGATCTAAAAATGATATGAACCGTTTAATTTTTGTTGTTTGTATCATTACGTAAGATGAATATATTTATGCATTGTTGTTTGTATCGTTACGATGAAGATTTATACACCATCGCGTTAACGTTTTATAACACATTCTTGAGAATAAATGCATTGAGATATAGCAAAAGAGTCATGACCTTATGATAGTGATGGTTATGGGATATTATTATCTTCTGCTTTAGAAGACAGAGGCTTAAGTCTAGCTACTAGCCATTTTTAAAGTTTGTTACTCAAATTGTCATGTGGTTTGCTACTAGACAATATATTTTGTACGACGTTTCCAAAACCTCTTTTGTTGTCCATTCACATGTCTCATTAATATATTGTCTTGTTCCTACTCTATATATATACCATCTCTTTCTCCAATGGTATTACTGTTTTAAGTCACGATACAGTTTTGTCAATCCCTAATATATCGAAAACTTAGATTGGTGTGCGTTTTTGAAAATCTTTTCCCGAAATTCTTATATTTCGGAACACGGACTCGACCATTCACCAATATTTTCACATTATTTTAACTTTGAAACCGGAAATTTATAAACACATAATTTGACAATATCATGTATGAAAATTTATGCAACACAATTTGCACCACACTTTTCTATTTGATGATGCATGAATATAATTTGTGTGACACCCTAATTTACGGGGAGGCTTAGACGAATGATTTGGTCATCTATGTCACTAAATTTGACTTATGTTTTTGGTCAAATGTCCTCAGAGAACTCCACAGTTAAGCGTGTTTATGCTAGCACGCTGGAGTAGTCAAAGGATGGGTAACCTTCCGAGAATTGGTAGTCGAAACTGAGTGAGTGAGGCCAAAACACATGAAAAGATCATAAGATGATTTGTAGGGTCGGTAAACAAGTATGTAAACCTCCCAGAGGTAACAAACCGGTCGTTGGATATGGATGGGCTCACGGGCCTAATGAAAGGACGTGAGGCCCATTAAGAGAGGTCGGCCCGTGGAGTGAGAGTGAACATGGGCCCAATAAAAGAGGTGACAATCGGGGCGTTACAAGTGGTATCAGAGCCGAACCTAGAAGTGTGTGGAGTAGTGGGAATACACAGTCAAGGGATGGCGGTCTTGGTGCACAACAAGGACGTTGCAGTTTGTTAGTGGAGGAGAATTGTGAGACCCTAGTTTTCGGAGAGGCTCAAATGAATTGATTTGACCACCTATGTCACCAAAGTCCACTTATCTTTTTGGTCAAAGGTCTGGAAAGAACTCTGCAATTAAGCATGATTATGCTGGAGTAATTAAAGGATATGTGACCTTCCGGGAAGTGGTTGTCGGAACTGTGTGATACTGTGTGAGTGAGACGAAAACAAAGGAAAATATCATGTGCTGATTTGTAGGGTCGTTAAACAACTATTTAAGCCTCCCGGACGTAGTAAACCGGCTGTCAGATATGGATGGGCTCACGAGCCTAGTGAGAGGACGTGAGATCCATTAAAAGAGGTGGTCCATGGGCTGAGAGTGAACATGAGACCCACTAAGAGAGGTTACGATCGGGACATTACAATTTGGTTGGGTTATATTTAATTATTATACACAGAAGATTAGTTTTATAGCATTAGTAATTCTTATTTTTCTTTTGATGAAATGTGTAATCTCTATATTAGTAAAAGAGAAGTACAAAATAGAATACGGGTCGGGTCAAAATTGAAAAATTAACCCGATTTTAACAATTGGATACTTCAAAGTTGGATATTAAATTGGGCTTGGATGTATACATCGGATACTTTCCAAATCTAATTTTAAGATTATATTATTTCCATAACTAATTTTATGATTTCCTAATATTTATCTAAATAATCAATTGTTTTCTTTAACTTTTATTTAATATTATTTTTAATTTATGATATTATACTATATAGTAAAAAATTGTTAATAAACATTTTTTTTTTTTGCATATGTGGCTATTTGAATTTTTCAAAACGGACATATAATATTCAACTACACTCGGTTAAATATTTTGGAAAATGGTTTAAAATCAGTATAAGTATGACCAATATTAAAACCATTGTTACATGAACATATTTATAAGTTTAAAAAGTTTCAAAATATAATACTTAAAAGGTTCAAATATATATGTAATTTAGAATTTTAAATATTTTTTTGGAGACATAGATGTAATTTTGGAGACATAATTTTTATTGATAAAATATATTATATATCAAAATATGGAAATTTTAGATAGTTCGCGGGTAGTTTGTTAAAATCACAATTATAATGGTAAAGCGAGCTATGAATAATATTTTTTACAAAATGAATTCTTACGGGTTGGTCCGTCAAAAAATATATTATAAATATGTAATTTTTACATATATTCCTACTTCTACTACAAAATAGTCAAATTGAATAATTTGTCGATAAATATTTTTTCGTGCTGTTAATTTTCACTTTTTTAATTGCATTAAAACTCAATATATTATTATTTACACGCTTTTTCGTTTATTATTTTAATTAAAATTATTACACAAATATATGATTCATCGTAATCGACTATAAAATTAAAATTTAATATATTCTACTCCGTTAAAAGTTATATATAAATAATTATTTCTCCCGCGCTGTAGCGCGGGTCCGAACCTAGTTAATTAATGAGAGTAAAACACAAAAGTGTTGTTGAGACTAATGAAATAAGATAAAAGAGCATCAAACAAAAAGGGCAAAAACAGTTAGCATAACCAGCTAGTTGATTCGTACTCATTGTTGGAGAGACCGCTAACCAACATTGTAGGAGGTATCAAAATCGAGGTTTGCAGGTAATTTTAACTAACTAAATCAAAGAAAAAATAAATTTATAATATCTGGACCGTGAATTACTATTAATTTAAGAAGGTATTAATTTATAGATAAAAAGAAAATAAAATATTAATGAGAAATTTTGAGAAATACCTTTTTGGTGAACCCTTTTTAAAAAATACATCTTTTATCTATCTATTTTCAAAAATACATCAGTTTAAATTTAAAAAATTATAAAGTTTTATATAGTTTATAAGGTACTTCTATATAATCACTACTATTGGGAGATTCAATACAAATATTTTAAAATATTTTAAATGGTTTGAAATTGATTTTATAAGTTTTATAAGGTTTTTAAAAGGGTTTAAACGGTTTTTAAAAAAGTTTTTAAAAGATTTTCTAGGCAAACGGTTTGAACCGAACAAACCGAACCGAGAAAACCGAATGTTTTGGTTTTTGGTACCGAACATGTGAGAGACAATGAACCGATCGGCGAAAATTTTCTGGGAATTCGGCACTCGGTTTGTTCGGTTCGGCGAACTAAAACCAACCGGTTTTGGAAGACACCTATAAAAATGAAAAAACCCTAGATCTAAACATAACTCTCCCTTTCTTTCTAGTGTTTCTCTTCACGAGTCTCTTCTCCTTTGCCACTCTCTTCTCCTTTTCTTCAGGCTTTTTATTGCTACCTCTCAACTTCCATGGTTATTCTTACCTTCATTATAAGTTCGGAAGTCTCCAGGTTTTTTTGATCGGTTTATGGCTTTGTTTTTGATGGTTGCCTCCAGATTTATATCATGTTAGCGTGAAAAACTTTAAGAAGGTATGAACTTTAAAGTCTTTTGTTCTTTGTATTATTTATGTAGTGATTAAGTTAGATAATTGACCAAAGATATGATTATGTTTGTCTTGCATAGGCATGCATAAGGGTGAAAGTAATGGGAAATATGACGACTAGCCCTCGTCACCAACGGAGGCGGCAGTCGTCACCAACAGCAGTCGTCACCAACGGATGCGGCGGCCCTCATGTGGATAGGTCAAAACTCAAAATATGTGGGTTCATAAAATATATGGATTTGGGCTTATATTGTTAATATTTTGTCCCGTCCAATAATAACATAGCTTAAAGCCTTAAACCTAAAAAATATTCGTTTTGTAAGTATTTTGACTTTGGTTTGTATATGTTTTGTTCTATTTTGGTTTAAATTAACCGAAGTAGAATTATTTTCGGTTCAATTCGGAATAGAAAATAAATCAAATAACCGAACCGAAAAAACCGAGTACCGAACAAACCGAACCGAACTATAAGTCGGTTCAATTCGGGAGAAATTTTAATAACCAAACAAACTGGAAAATCGAACAAACCAAACTGAAAGACCCGATTTAACCGAATGTCCAGGACTAATTTTTACGCTGTTTATGAAAGATATTTAAAGTATTGTACATAAACAAAAGTAATTTGTTTATATATTTATAAGCTTACAAACATATATGGATATATTTCAGTATTTTTAGTGGTTTTTTGATAAAGTTTGAAAAGTATTTTTAAAAAGAGGTATATGAAAAGAGGTATTTTTAAAATTCTCCCAAAATTAATTGTTAATTATTTTTTAATTTAATAATTGAAAAATATACATTTAAAATAAAATTAAACATTATAACCAAAGAATTTTTATAAGGAAGACAGCAATGATAATGTTTTAAAGAGAACACCAAAAGTTTTTGATATAATGAATTATTTAAAGTTATTCTAACAAAAACAAACGGTAAATTTAAGAAAAACAAATCACAAAAATCATATTCCACTAAATTATCTTACATGTATATTTAAAATATATTTGACCATTTTACAAATAAAGTTTGATGTAATAAATATATTTTTTCCAATTTTTCGATTTGCTTGTGATTTAATTACAAAATTTACTTGTAAGTTTTGTTATTTATTCAAATGGCAAGGGTTTGATTATGTAAATATTACAAAATAAAAGGTTATAACCCAAAATAGTTTTTAGTACAAAATATACTTAAAAATGCTAAGATAGATTATATGAACATTACTAATTTTTTTTCAGTCACTTTTAAAATAATTTGGACCATATCATTTTCCATGTTCTAATGTAGGATATAATATTTATAACATATGTATGCTAAAATAAAACAAAAATATCTTTTTTACTATATTAAGTATAAAATATTTATAATACAAAAAGTAAAATTAATTGCATACTAATTCCATTTATTGCCAATGACATTCAGTTTTCTTTTTATTTGTAATTTTTGGCTGTACATTTGCATTTCGAACCAACCTGTAATAGATATTCACGGATTTAACTTTAATGATTTGAGATTAATTATGATAAATATAGATATATATGCTAAAATGAAATAAAAACATCTTTTGAATATTGTGTTTACTATATTAGGTATAAAATATTTAAAATACAAAAAGTCAAATTAATTGCATACTAATTCAATTTATTGCCAAAAAGTCACTTTTAGTTTTCTTACAATAAATGTGATATCTTTGAATAATATGAATTCTATAAATATACTTTGACTAAGATTTCAGAATTTGCCTATATAAGCAGCTTCAAATCTATACACCTCAAAGACATCCAAATAAAAAAGAATTACAAAATAATATTGATTTCAAGTGATGGGTATTCGTAGATCCTCATATGCTTCCATTGCAGTATTTGTCATTGTAATGTTCTTGATCACAGGTTTGTCAACTACACAAAATAAGATTAATACTTTTAATTCTATGATCATCTATGCTTGTTTATAGGTAATTCATTTATGAAATTAAATTGATGATAATGTATGCTAATTTTATTTACAGGATCAGAAGCAAGAACAGTAAGTGATGATACTTGTCCAGGATTATGTGCTCCTGGACTTAAACCAGACTGCAAAACATTGTGCAAAAGCTATGGATATCCAACCGGATCTTGTAAAGGAATACAATGTTGTTGCCATTCAAAATTCTCAAATATCCCTCTTCCTTAATTTTGTTGATTTTTATAAATCTTGATTGCTCTTCTATATTTCTGAATAAACACCGAGTAATGAATAAAGATTAAACTTTGACTAAAAACAACTTATAATATTTAATTCAAAGTTTATCTCTTATATTTTCTAGATAATATTGACCAAAACTTTGCATATAAGTTTGAAACTACATTTAGTTAAGGGGGATTTGCATTAATAACCTTTTTATGATATCAGTTTCTACAAATACCTTTTTTGGGTGTCTATTTTTGAAAATATCCTCTTCAATGTATAAAATGACTAAATTACCCTCTGTTAGTATAACCCACCTATGATGAATAAGAATATTCTTTCCAACAAAAAGAATATTCCTTTTGAAATATTTTCCGCCAAATTTTTCCACCAAAAATTTCCGACAAAAGATTTCCAGCAAAAATAATTTCCCGCCAAGAAATTTCCGACAAAACTTTTCCGCCAAAATTTTTTCACAATTCGTAAAAAAAACCTTTAAAAAACCTTGTAAATATTTTAAAAAACCTTTAAAAACTTTAGCAAATCTTTTTAAACCTTTGTAAATCATTTTATAACATTTATAAACACTTGCAAACACTTGTAAATCCCTTTAAACCCCTTATAACAGTGTTAAATCCTTTACAAAAAACTTTTATTAACTTCTAAAACCCTTCTAAATCCTCAAAAACCCATTTTAAAGTCCTTTTAATGCCTTTAAAAACATTTGTAAACGCTTTAAAAACATTTATAAACACCTAAAACCCTTTAAAACCCCTTGTAAATCCTTTTAAACTATATTTAAATCTTTGTAAATATATTTAAAAATCCTTGTAAATCCTTTTAAATCCTTGTAAATGCCTTTAAAACACTTGTAAATCTTTTTTAAAACCCTTTAAAATTCCCTGTAAATTTTAAAAAACCATTTAAAAATCTTTCAAAAAATCTTGTAAATCCTTTAAAAACTGTTATAAACTTATAAAATCTTTTCAAAACCATTGTAAATCCTTTAAAAACCTTTCTAAGCTTCTAAAACCCTTTAAAAACCATTACAAATTTTTTAAAAACCATTTAAAACCCCTTGTAAATCCTTTAAAAGACCCTTTAAAAATCCTTGTAAACCCTTTAAAAAAAATTTGGCGGGAAAAAATTTTCATAAGAATATTTTTATCGGAAAATTTTTTGGCGGAAAAGTTTTTGGGGGGAAATTTTTTGGAAGGAATATTCCGTCCAAATGAAGGAATATTCTTTCAACTAAGGGTAAAATGGTCATTAAAATTTAAGAGAGTGCAAAAATGAAAATGGCAAAAAAAGATGGTAGTTTTGCAAAAGGGTATCATAAAAAGGTTATTAGTAAGAACTCTTAAATTAAAGTTCCAATATTACTAATGGTTAGATTTGCAATTTCTTATGGGCACAAACATCTCCAAAAATATATCTCTTGTAAAAGCTTTTATAACATATTTTTTTCTCAAAAAAAATATATTTTTTTGTAACAGCCTTTACACTTACGAAAGTTTTTAATCTTCTGACTAAACATGGAGTATTGAATAAAGTTTAAACTTTGAATTATAAAACTTATGTACATAACTGAAATTTTATCTGATCTCTTATATTTTCTTGATAATATTGACCAAAACTTTGCATATAAGTTGGAAAATACATTAATGTTCCAATATTTTGTTTGATAAGAATGTAAATATTTCATTAAAATGAAAACCTTTTAGGTGTTACAATCAAAGATTACAAACTTTTAACAAATGGTTTTTATGGCAAAAAAGCAAAAACATGGAAGCATAATTCACAAGTATAAATAATGATTAGATTTATTACTAATGATTATAAACCTATATCACAAATATAAATAGTTCCAATATTACTCTTATAACTGATGTGAGTAAGATAGCATAAACGTAAGAACACAACACAGATTTAACGTGGTTCACCAACACTTGCTGTTGGCTACGTCCACGGGCAAAGAGAGACTTTATTACTGGAGAAACAACAGAGAATTCAGAATACAATAGGAGGCTAGGTTAAGGAGAATACTTATAGGGAATAGTCTAGGAATAAACCCTAGTTAACCTAAACGGATTGGGCCTAAAGTAATGGGCCCAATCATATTCAAGTCATATCCAACAAATCTCCACCTTGACTTGAAACCTCCAAACAGTTGTACAGGATGCACTGTTCGCAGCTTCAGCTGAAACACAATTCTGTACCAGAGTTCTCCACCAGACTAATGTACCAAAAATTTCTGCTTCCAAACTGTTGTACCAAAAGCATCATCACAACGCCAGGCGTACCACACAAAATAGCAGACAAACGTACCACTTCTTCTTTGCTCCAGAAGTCCTATCAGGAACCAGATGCTCCGTCAAGCCAACTACTTAGACAAGCCAGTTGCTTTGTTGAGCCAAATGCCCTACTAGGGCCAAATTTTCCTATAGGAACCTACTTCAGAAACCAAACTGCCTCACTGAGGCCAAACGCTCCGTCAGGAGCCTGATGTCTCATCAGAGACCGTCTGTCCCACATGGGACCCTGTCGCCTCATCAGAGGCCTAACGCCCCATCAGGGGCCTGTTCGCCCTACAGGGCGATCAACAGCTTGAGATATTCAGCAAGTCTAAACAATGTTTAAACTTGCTATGAGGAACCGGCTTAGTGAACATATCAGCTGGATTATCTGCAGTCCCAATCTTCTTCACTTGAATCCTCTTCTCATTTCTCAGAAAATGATATCTCACATCAATGTGCTTGGTTCTCTCATGATGAACCTGATCTTTGGCTAAACAGATTGCACTCAAACTGTCACAGTATACTGTAGCCTGTTCATGACGCAAACCCAGATCACTGATCAACCCTTTTAACCAAATACCCTCTTTTGCAGCTTCTGTAAAAGCCATGTACTCTGCTTCAGTAGTTGATAACGTCACAGTTGGCTGCAGGGTTGCTTTCCAGCTAATTACAGAATTACCTAAGGTAAACACGTAACCAGTCATTGATCTTCTGTTGTCTACATCACCTGCATAATCAGAATCTGAATAGCCTGCAACCAGACTTGGAGCCTCACCTCCATATATGAGACCAACATCAGCTGTACCTTTCAGATACCTGAAAATTCTCTTCACAGCCAGCCAATGCTCTTTTCCTGGTTGTCCCATAAACCTGCTGACAACACTGACTGCATGTGCAAGATCTGGCCTAGTGCAAGATCTGGCCTAGTGCAGACCATTGCATACATCAAACTTCCAACAGCACTACAATACGGCACCCGAGACATATAGTCTTTTTCCTCCTCAGATTGATGAGCAAACATTGTCAGATGAAGATTTGCAGCAAATGGAGTATCAACAGGTTTTGATGATGACATACCAAACCTGTTTAATATCTTTTGAATGTAACCTTTCTGTGACAAGAAAAGTTTTCTCTGACTTCTATCTCTAAAAATTTCCATTCCTAAAATCTTCTTTGCTGCACCCAAATCCTTCATCTCAAACTCAGAACTGAGCAGATCCTTCAATCCCTGAATATCACACATCTGTTTCGCAGCTAACAACATATCATCCACATAAAGCACCAAGTAAACGTAAGATTCATCTTTCAGCTTGCTAGTGTAAACACAACAATCATATGAGTTTCTAACATAGCCAAGCTTCATCATATAACTGTCAAACCTCTTGTACCACTGTCTAGGGGACTGCTTAAGTCCATACAGAGACTTGTTCAACTTGCAGACGTGATCTTCTTTTCCAGGAACTTGGAAACCATCAGGTTGAGTCATATATATTTCTTCTTCTAACTCTCCATGAAGGAAAGCTGTTTTAACATCTAGCTGTTCAAGTTCCAAATCCTGCTGAGCCACTATCGCTAGCAACGCTCTGATGGAAGTATGTCTGACAACAGGTGAAAATATCTCATTGTAGTCCACCCCCTCTCTCTGACTGAACCCTCTTGCAACAACTCGAGCCTTATACTTAACTCCCTCAACTGGTGATATCCCTTCCTTTATCTTGAAGATCCACTTGCACGTAACAATTTTTCTACCAGGTGGTTGTGTGACCAGATCCCATGTTTGATTCTTACTATGAGATTCCATCTCATCTCCCATTGCAGCAAACCATTTTTCAGCCTCAGCTCCTGAAACAGCCTCTTTATAGGTAGATGGTTCATGAGTACCCATCTCTTCAGCCACCTGTAAGGCGTACCCAACCATTTCTTCAAGACAATACCCTGATGTATCCTCATATCCATATCTTTGAGGTGGTCCTACTCCAGTCCTCTTTGTTCGATGTAAGGCGATGCTGTATGGTATGGTTTCTGACGTTGTAGAGTCTTCCAAGTCAGATTCTGCCGGATGTTCTTGACTCTCTGTGTGCTGATGTAGATCAGCTCTCTGCTCATCTTGCAGCTCCACCTGTTTGTCAAAACTACCATTGTCTGCTGCAACTGTAGGCTTTGTCGAATATCCAAGCATAGAGATTTCATCAAAAACAACATTTCTGCTCAAAATAACTCTATTCTCTGATGGAGACCAAATCCTATATCCCTTAACTCCATCTCCATAACCCATAAATACTCCCTTCCTTGCCCTTGGCTCTAATTTACCTTCACTGACATGATAATAAGCTGTACAGCCAAAAACCTTAAGATTAGAGTAATCAGCAGCTTTACCCGACCACATCTCTGTAGGTGTCTTGCACTTGATACCTGTGTGAGGTCCACGATTGATCAAGTAACATGCTGTATTTACAGCTTCAGCCCAAAACCTCTTCTCCAAACCAGCATTAGAAAGCATACACCTTGCTCTCTCCAACAAAGTCTGATTCATCCGTTCAGCTACACCATTCTGCTGTGGTGTATGTCTTACTGTATGATGTCGAGCAACCCCTTCGTCCTTACACAACTGATTGAACTCTGATGAACAAAACTCCAGACCATTGTCTGTCCGCAGCCGCTTGATCTTCTTTCCTGTTTGATTTTCCACCAACGTTTTCCACTCTCTAAAGTTCTTAAAAGCTTCACTTTTGTTCTGTAGCATGATCACCCACGTCTTCCTGGAGTAGTCATCAATCATTGAAACAAAATATCTGTGACCTCCTAAAGACTCAACACGAGCTGGACCCCAACAATCAGAGTGAATATAATCTAACGTGCCTTTAGTTATATGAACAGCTGTAGTGAACTTACGACGATGAAGCTTCCCAAACACACAATGTTCACAAAACTCAAGGCTCTTGACCTCATGGCCACATAGAAGATCTTCCTTTGATAAAATTTGCATCCCTCTCTCACTCATATGACCAAGTCTCATATGCCATAACTTAGTCATATCCTCCTTGTGAATTTCTGCAGATGCAACATTCACTGAACTTGTAGCTGTGTGGCCTTGTAAGACGTACAGAGTACCACGTATGACACCCTTCAGAATAACATCAGAACCTTGAAAAACTTTTAAAACTCCGTCTCCACCTGAATATTTCAGACCTCTACTATCAAGCAGACTCAAAGATATCAAATTCTTTTCCATTGACGGGACATGTCTGACATCGTTCAATGTACAGAATCTACCATCATGAGTCCTGATCTTTATTGAGCCTATCCCAACAACCTGACTGGTAGAGCTGTTAGCCATCTTGATGCAACTATTTTCTACCTGTGTATATGTTGAGAACCACTCTCTTCTTGGACACATATGATATGACGCTCCAGTATCCATAATCCACACATCAGAGTCATGATTCTTTCCATCAGTAACCAGAGCAAATTCATCTTCTGACTTGGTGTCTTGTTCTGCTACAGCAGCAGACCCAGATTCTGCTACAGCAGCAGATCCAGATTTCTTCAACTTAGGACAATCAAACTTCCAGTGCCCTTTCTCCTTACAGTAATTGCAGATATCACCTGGTTTAGGACCCTTAGAAAACGACCTACTGTTTCTGTTCTTCTTGCTGTATCCCACACTATTGCTGCCATTTGCTACTAACCCTGAAGCTTGATTATCTGTAGATGTACCAGTCGTCTGATGACGCAACACTCTGCTGTGAAGAGCTGATCTGACTTGTTCCAAAGTAATTGTAACTTTATTCACTATGAATGACTCCACAAAGTTATCATATGATAGTGGTAAAGATACCAATAAAAGCAACGCAGCATCTTCATCTTCAACCTTAACATCACTATTACGCAGGTCTAGTAATATTGAGTTCAACTCATCTAAATGATCTTTGAGTGGCGTACCTTCTTGCATCCTCAATGCAAAGAAACGACGTCTAAGCAGCAGCTTGTGCTGTACAGACTTTGTCATATACAAACATTCTAATCTTTTCCATAACTTAGCAGCAGTAGTTTCACCTGAAACTTCAACAATGACTTCATCTTCAAGGCACAACATGATTGTGGAATGTGCCTTCTCATCCATGATAGCCATCTCAACATCATCAACCTTCCCCTTGCTGTCTTTCGATAAGGGTGCCCATAACCCCTGTTGCTTTAACAGAGCTTGCATCTTAATCTGCCACAGACTAAAACTGTTTTTCCCAGAAAACTTATCGATCTTCACGTTGATCGCAGACATCTTCTCACCAAAATTTCAACAGCGGAATTCCCAGAACCTTAATCTGCACTAATCTTCTTCTGCACGGATTCTGCACTATTCTTCTTCTGCTCTGATTTTGCACGAATCTGTTTCTGCCCGAAATTTGCACGAAAACTGATTCGACTTGAAAAATCGCACGAACGCTGAACGAAGAACACTCGTGCTCTGACACGAACTTTGCACGAATCTGAAACTGCCCGAAATTTGCACGAATCAGAAATTGCACAAAATTCGCACGAACAATACAGAAAGAAAAAACCTTTTGCTCTGATACCAGTTTGTTATAACTGATGTGAGTAAGATAGCATAAACGTAAGAACACAACACAGATTTAACGTGGTTCACCAACACTTGCTGTTGGCTACGTCCACGGACAAAGAAAGACTTTATTACTGGAGAAACAACAGATAATTCAGAATACAATAGGAGGCTAGGTTAAGGAGAATACTTATAGGGAATAGTCTAGGAATAAACCCTAGTTAACCTAAACGGATTGGGCCTAAAGTAATGGGCCCAATCATATTCAAGTCATATCCAACAATTACTAATGATTAGATTTATGTATAAATAAATAAATAATGATAAGAAATCACAAATCTAATCATCAATAATATTGGAACTTTAATTTAATATAGTAGAGTATTGAGAAAGAGATATTAACCTCGTCAGATGTAGATCTTGTTGTAGCACATCTACTAGCCATTATTGTTGTTGTTGAACAGTCTTCTCCACAGGCAGCGACCCATGGAAAGAGAGAAGAAGAAAAGAGAACATAAAATATATTAAGTCATTGTTTCTTATAGAAAAGTAAGGTTATATGTCTTAGTGGCTATGGAGATAATATTGTGTCTAAAAGATTCTCCGGGTTTGATCCTAGGGTGCTACTTTAATTTAGAGAAATTGATACCAATAACCTTTTTATGATGCCCTCTTTAAAAAATACCCTCTTTTTTTATAATTTTTATTTTTGCCCTCTCTTAAATTTTAATAGCCATTTTACCCCTATTTGAAAGAATATTCTTTCCAAAGGAAGGAAAGTTCCTTCCAAAATTTTCCCGCCAAAAAATTTTCCGAGAAAATTTTCACGCAAAAAAATTTTCCACCAAAATTTTCCCGCCAACTTTTTTTAAAGGGTTTACATGATTTTTTAAAGGGTCTTTTAAAGGGTTTACAAGGGGTTTTAAAAAGATTTACAAGAGTTTTAAATGGTTTTTAAAAGATTTGTAATGGTTTTTAAAGAGTTTTAGAAGCTTAGAAAGGTTTTTAAATGATTTACAATGGTTTTTAAAAGTTTTTATAAGTTTATAACAGTTTTAAAAGGATTTACAAGGATTTTTAAAGGATTTTTAAAATTAACAAGGATTTTTAAGGTTTTTTAAAAGGATTTACAAGTGTTTTTAAAGGCATACAAAGATTTAAAAATAGTTTTAAAGGATTTACAAGAAGTTTTAAAGGGTTTTAGAAGTTTACAAAGGTTTTTGAAGGGTTTACAAAAGATTTTAAAGGTATTACAAGTTCTTTAAAATGGGTTTAAAGGATTTACAAGGGTTTTTAAAGGGTTTTAGAAGTTTACAAAAGTTTTTCTTAAATGATTTATCACGGTTATAAGGGGTTTAAAGGTATTTACAAGTGTTTATAAATGTTATAAAATGATTTACAATGGTTTTAAAAGGTTTGCTCAAGTTTTGAAAGGTTTTGGATGACTTTTAAAAGATTTACAAGTTTTTTTTTTTTTCCTCAAAAAGATTTACAAGGTTTTTTAAAGGGTTTTTTTAAGGGATTTAAAAATATTTACAAGGTTTTTCTAAGGAATTGCGGAAAATTTTGGCTGAAAATTTTTGACGGGAAAATTTGTCGGAAAATTTTTGGCGGGAAATTTTTTGTCAGAAATTTTTGGAGGGAAAATTTTTGCCGAAAATTTTTGGCGGGAAATTTTTCGGAAGGAATATTATTTTTGTTGGAAAGAATATTCCTTTCTTCATCATGAGTTATAATAAAGGAGGGTAATTTAGTCATTTTTTACATTGAAGAGGGTATTTTTGAAAATGGACACCTAGAGAGGGTACTTGTAGAAAAGGGTATCATAAAAAGGTTAGTTGTGCAAATCCTTTTTTTTTTTTTTTTTTTTTGTAAACTATGCAAATCCCCCTTTAATTTATGCTTTTTGTTCTAACGATTTTTCTTCTAACGACTAAAACGACGGCGTTTTGGATCATTCTGGGTTAATACTGTGAAATGATTTGTACACTTTTTTTTATTATTTAGCACAAAAAATAAACTTTAGATTTAAAATTAAAATTTATTTACAGGGGTTATTGGATCATTGATTTTGATGGATTTGGAAATCCAAACAAAAATCCTATGTTATTCAATCATTGATTTTAAAATAACTATCAAAATCATGTGTTATTGGTTGTATGATTTATAAATACTAGTTAAAATCCTATGTTATTCGTTTAGTGATTTGTTTTTGGATTTTAAAATCTGCAGTATGTTTTAAATGGATTTGAAAGGATTTGATAGTGTAAAATAGAAGGATTCAAATCCAAGAATAAAACATGTTATTTCAAAATCCATATATTTTGATTTCACAAATAATAAGGATTCACAAATTCTAGTTGGATTTACAAATCAATAAACCAATAACCCCCTCTTTAAAATGCATGTATGATTTTTGTTCAAACGACGTCGATTTGGATCACTTTCCATACGTAGATTCCACGTCATCATAACTTAACGGTGGGTTAACACTGTGAAATGATTTGCACGTTTTTGTATTATTTAGCACAAGAATTAAACTTTCGGTTTGAAATTCAAATTTCTGAAAAATGCATGTATGATTTAGCACACGTATAAATTCAATGTATAAATTCATTTGTGCAGGTATGAATATGCTAATTTTTCCACACTTGCCCACAAATATGTAATTTGTCGTAGTTCACAAGTATTTATATAATTTAATACAACAAGAAGTAAAATAAATTAATTTTGAAGTACAAATTGCTTAACCGATACATCAAACCATATTAGCAAGTGATAGTTCCGAAAAACAAATAAAAACATAGATATCAAGTACATCGCGGGTAATATATCATATGCTAAAATAAAATAAAGCTATCTTTTGAATATTTTGTTTACTATATTAGGTATACAATATATAAAATACAAAAAGTCAATTAATTGCATACTAATTCAATTTATTGCCAAAAAACCACTTTTAGTTTTCTTACAATAAATGTGATATCTTTGAATAATATGAATTCTATAAATATACTTTGACTAAGATTTCAGAATTTGCCTACATAAACAGCTTCAAATCTATACACCTCAAAGACATCCAAAAGAAAGAGAATTACAATATAATATTGATTTCAAGTGATGGGTATTCGTAGATCCTCATATGCTTCCATTGCAGTATTTGTCATTGTAATGTTCTTGATCACAGGTTAGTCAACTACACAAAATAATATTAATACTTTTAATTCTATGATCATCTATGCTTATCTATATAGTGGGTTCATCTATGCAATTAAAATTTATTAATTACTGCATATTGATGATAATGTATGCTAATATGTTTTACAGGATCAGAAGCAAGAACAGTAAATGATGATTATTGTCCAGGAGTATGTGCTTCTGGAATTAAACCAGACTGCAACACATTGTGCATTGTTAGCTATGGATATGCAAGTGGATCTTGTAAAGGAATAAGATGTTGTTGCCATTCTAAACTATCAAATATCCCTCTTCCTTAATTTTGTTGTTTTCATAAATCTTGATTGCTCATTTTATATTTCTGAATAAACACAGAGTAATAATGAATAAAGTTTAAATTTTGACTAAAAACAACTTATAATATTTAATTCAAAATTTATCTCTTATATTTTTCTAGATAATGTTGACAAAAACTTTGCATATAAGTTGGAAAATACATTAAATTAAAGTTCCAATATTTTTTTTTGCTAAGAATGTAAATATTTCATTAAAATGAAAACAGTTTAGGTGTTACATTCAAATATTATAAACCTTTCACAAATTGTTCCATGGCAAAAAAACAAAAATATGGAAGCATAATTCACAAGTATAAATAATGATTAGATTTATTACTAATGATTATAAACCTATATTACAAGTATAAAAATTTCCAATATTCCTAATGATTAGATTTATGTATAAATAATGATAAGAAATCACAAATCTAATCATTAGTAATATTGGAACTTCAATTTAATATAGTAGAGTATTGAGAGAGATATATTAACCTCGTCAAATGTAGATCTTGTTGTAGCACATATACTAGCCATTATTGTTGTTGTTGAACAATCTTCTCCACAGGTAGCGACCCATGGAAAGAGAGAAGAAGAAAAGAGAACAGAAAATATATTGTCATTTTTTCTTATAGCAAACTAACGTTATATGCCCCCATGGCTATGGAAATGATATTGTGTCCAAGCTTCTCGGGTCGAACCAAGGTGCTACTTTAATTTATGTTCGAACGACTAAAACGACTTATTATTAATCACAAAAAATAAACTTTAGTTTGAGATTCAAATTTCTTAAAAATGCATGTATGACTTTTGTTCAAATAGCGTCGATTTGGATCACGTTGCATATGTGGATTCCACGTCACAAAATTTAACGATGGGTTAACACTGTGAAATGATTTGCACGTTTTTGTATTATTTAGCATACAAAATAAACTTTAGGTTTGAAACTCAAATTTCAGAAAAATGCATGTATGATTTAGCACACGTATAAGTTCAATGTATAAATTCAACCCAGTTCATTTGTGCAGATATGAAAAAGCCAATTTTCCCACAATTACCAGGAATATGTAATTGTTCGTAGTTCACAAGTATTTATATAATTTAATACAACAATAAGTAAAAACAAATTAGTTTTGAAGTACAAATTGCCTAACCGATACATCAAACCATATTAACAAGTAAAACCTAGACCCGCGGTACACCACAGGTTCAAACCTAATATTTATAATATATCATATGCTAAAGTAAAATAAAACTTTCTTTTGAATATTCTATTTACTATAATAGGTATAAAATATATAAAATAAAAAGTCAACTAATTGCATACTAATTCAACTTATTGCCAAAAAATCACTATTAATTTTACAATAAATGTGATATGTTTGAATAATATGAATTTTATAAATATATTTGACTAATATTTCAGAATTTGTCTATATAAGCAGTTTCAAATCTATACACTTCAAAGACATCCAAATAAAAAATATCTACGAAATAATATTGATATCAAGTGATGGGTATTCGTAGATCCCCATATGCTTCCATTGCAGTATTTGTCATTGTAATGTTCTTGATCACAGGTTTGTCATCTACACTAAATAGTAATACTTTTAATTTTATGAGCTATGCTTATTATAGTTAATTTTAGTATTGATAATAATGTATGCTAATTTATTTACATGATCAGAAGCAAGAACAGTAAATGATGATTATTGTCCAGGAGTATGTGCTTCTGGAATTGAACCAGACTGCAACACATTGTGCATTAGCTATGGATACCCGAGTGGATATTGTAAAGGATTAACATGTTGTTGCCATCCAAAATTCTCAAATATCCCTCTTCCTTAATTTTGTTGTTTTTTTATAAATCTCGATTGCTCTTCTATATTTCTGAATAAACCCAGAATACTGATAAAAGTTTAAACTTTGACTAAAAATAACTTATAACATTTAATTCAAAGTTTACATCTTATGTTTTCTAGATTATGTTGACCAAAACTTTCCATATAAGTTGGAAAATACATTAAATTAAAGTTCCAATAATACTAATGGTTAAATTTGTAATTTCTTATGGGCACAAACATCTCAAAAATATATATTTTTTCGTTGTAACAGCTTTTACAACATTTTTTTTTTCTTTCACAATGATTCTAGTTTTTTTATAATTAAACTTCTACTTTTTAACCCCCAATGGTTCTAGCAGCCTAAATAAGCCCCCAGGAAAATTCTCAAGAGATAAATAAATATATATGGAAAATTTAAACATTGATGATGTTGACTAATTGATCGATTTACCTCAGAAAACAAACTCAAGAGGCCATCATTCTTTTGTTGTAGTCTTCCTATGAGAAAAAAAAAAGATGTATTTTTTTTTAGGTGTGGTGGCTAAACCAAGGCCTGACTGAACCATTGATATGGCCGTTTGAGTGAACCCCTGAGCCATTAGGAATAAGCTGAGGTGGTAAACCGATCGCCATTGGAGGAAGCTGAGGTGGTGTTGTTGGGTATAGCGTGTGACCTTGGGGGAGACCGTGTGATAAAGTGTGTCCTTTACGTTGTTGAAGAGCGTGGATTTGTCTTAGCCCTTCTTCATGGATGCGAGCTATGGTGTCGAGTTCCTTCATCGATAGAGACTCTAAATTGGCACCGTAGAGTGGCGCATGTCTTGAGATTTCTTCTCGAAGTGAGGATTCTAGTGTGTGGATGTATTGCTGTTGGGGAAAAATCACATCAGACGAGTTTAAGTGAGCTCTTAGTAGAGGAAAGCTGAATAAGAAAACAAAGTTTGTTTTGTGTCTATCAAACCTGGCAAGCTTGGAGTTTGGATTCCATTCCATCAATGTAAGCTTCACACCGAGCAATCTGATCTTCTTTCTCTCGTTTCTCTTCTTTTGTTTGCCCTACTGTTTGTGTTAGTTGCCTGATTTGATCCTCAAGTGACTTGCGTAATTCCTCTCGAGTTACATTCTCAGTAGCATATCGTTTCAACTCTTCTTCAAATCTTTTCCGAGCTGTCTCTGTTATCTTTAGCTTCTCGGTTAGAGCAGTTTTTTCTTTTCCTACCTTCTGTATAATACACAAAGAAAACGGCATCACTTGTTAAAGTGACCAATACAATTTGCTGCAATTATAAAGATCTGATCAATTTTATTTCAAGTCTGTACCTTTAGTTCATCACGCTTTCGGGTTTTTAGCAAAGCAAGTTGGGTCTCTGCTTCGTGAAGGCGATCCAAAAGAGTTTTCTTCTCAGACGAGAGCATATCTATCTCATCTTGACGTTCTGATCGGATCCATTCCAGCTGGCTCTCCACATCCCGAAACTTTTCAACCAGATCCTTCTTTTCCCGAGCAAAGCGGTCCATCTCAGCTTTCATTTCAGACTGTTATTTGATACATAGTATTAATAAGTTGTATGATCACAGAAGGCCAAAAACCTCCAGCTTCGTCACACTCTCACAGCAAACAATATGAAGTAAGCACATACCTTAAGACGGGTGTTTGCAGCCTCTGAGTCACTTAGTTTTTGTGTGATGCTAGATTTCTCCTTTGTCATAGATTGAATCTCCGTCTTCTTTTCTTCCTTTAACCGGACAAGCTCTTCCTTGTTTGCACGCAATTGATGCCACAGGGCTGCCCTGTCAATATTGGCATGTTCCACAACCTTTTTCAGCATGGCTAAAACGGGTCTAGCAACCTCTTGCTCCTGAAATATCAGAATAGCTAGAATCTCCAAGTCTAAGTCTAAATCGTGGCCGCTACTCGTAGGGCTGGTGAATCTATCTACAAGTCTCCTTAGTATTTGAATCCTAAAGGGCTGATCCGGAAACCATTTAAATAATATTGTGTATAGCATTTTCACAAATCCCCTCACTTGAGGATCTCTGGAATGAGTTAATGTCTCAGCAAGATTTAGGATTGTCCTGAACTCAGTCCCTCCAGTGGCTGGTTGCTCACTAGCTTCTCCCTCCAATACAGGATCTTGATGCTTAAAAGAAGCTTCCCCACTTGTAGCATTCAGAATTGGGCCCTGAACACGTTGTTTTTCAAGAACCATGGCAACAGCCTGAGCAACAATGGCTCCACGAGCAACAGCTCTTTCGAACGTTTGAGATGCCTCTTCAGCTAGGCACGATATGGACAACATTTCCAGCAGAATGTAGACATCAAAAAATTGCCTATTTGCATAGAATTCGTGTTCATCCATCAAACCCGCCATTTCGGAGGCAGTGTCATTTTCACCAATCAGAAAAGTCGCACAGGGTAACGTTGAAAAATTGCCACATGGACTGTCGTCAGTGTTGATGTCCCTAAGTATCATCTCAGCAATATCAGGCCAACTGTGTACAGTTTTACTCAAATAGTCAAGGACACAAAGAGACACATCAGCACCCAGACTTTTAAGCCGTTCACGGACTGCATTTACCTGCATAAGGAAAATCTTAGGTCAGCCGAGATTAGGAAAATATTTACTCACAACAAAGAAGAAACACTGAGATATGAATGCTTACGGCTTCAGGTAGGTGTTGGCACTGGGAGGCAGTCTTAAATGTGAAATGAATGCCTGCCACGAGAGATTCCTCATTTGAGTCGTTCAGAAGCTTAAATGACTGAAAAAGTATGTGCTCCCACACTTCACTGTCACATTCTAACTGGGAAAGAGCATTGTATACCTGTGCCAAAGAAAAACGTCAGATGGAGGTCTAGTTAAACATCTGATTCATGATATGAACTTACACTCTATCGTGCATTCTAAGCCTCCACCATACCAAAAAAAAAAAGTACAACAAGGGAAGAAAAGGATATAAATAGACTACATACTGGTTCACGCAACGCTGGTTCAGCTTCAGTCTTCTGAAGCCGTTCAATAAGTGCATACGCAGCCAGTGGGTGCTCTGAATGCTCAACCAATTTGGGAACCAGACTAACTAAATCTGGTTGCAAATGTTTGGGCGCTCTGTCTAAAACAAGAGCAATCTTTTGAGCAGAGTGTGGTCGTCGTCTAGGCTCTGGACAACCTTGTGGAACAGCCGCATCAAGAGTTTTAAGTGAATTCACAATCAGTCCCAATAGCTCTTCAGACTGTTCAGGCCATTTTGTCTAAGGACAAAAAAGTTTTACAGATGGTTAGAAAAACAATGGACCAAAAAAAAAAAGTAGAATGATTTCTGCAGTACGAGAGCCCACCTTTGATTGGAGTGAAGCATCAGAAGACTGCCCAGAAGATATGTTAGGAGGAGAAATAGGCTCTATTGCAAGTGCTTGCTCAAGCATATCAATCCCATTCATCTCTGAGCTTGGTACAGCTGAAGTACTGACAGTAGCATCTGTATCAGATTTGAATCTCTCATCAACAAGATGTTGTGAAGGTTCCGCTGCTCCATTTTCCCTTGTTGACTCCGATGAAGTTGCAGGCACGCAACCATCTGTCTTTGGGGACAATAAAGACGACTCAGAGTGAGGGCCTTCATCTGAAGGTTGGCAACACTCAACCATAATATCTAGAAGTAAATCAATAATTGCTTGCTGTAGAACTTTAACACCCATCAGCAAATTCATCAGGCTGGGTGAAGATTCCTCACTCTTTGTTAGCTTGCTTCTATCATTACATGATATTTTAGTCGGAAGAAGTAAACGTTTTACTTTAGTAGGGTCGTCAAGATATACACGCAAGCCAGTAAGAAACCCAGCAATTGCACCCGCATCCATTAGAAGCTTCTCACGAAGAGTAACTTGTGGTTGTGAAGGATTCTCCCCAAAAGTGAGATGGAATCCAGCTCGGGAAAGAAAATCTCGGAATGTGTCTTCCTCATCTCCACTTATTCCCTCACTATCTTCAGAATCAATAATTTCATCAGGATCAGTGGTTAAGGCATCTTGTTCATCATCTGAAGCCAGTACCTGGCACACGAAACAAAAATCCATAATGTAAGATCAATAATATAAAAGGTCTCCAAGTGTGCAAGAAAGAAAATGCAGAAGATATATATACAAAGGAAGAGTTCATATTAACTTGTTTTATAGAATAAATGGAGCATAAACTAACCTCTAGGTCTGAAAACTCAAACCAAGGACAACAATCCAATATTTCACACACAAAAACAACAGTGTCACGCACAAGAAACCCAGCATCAGCCTCCAACATGTCAGACACCTTCATAAACTGTAGAACAGAATTATTCCATGTCTTCGTACATATAGATGACTCTTTCCACACACTTTTGGCCGGATTCTTTTGGTTCAGAATACCCATCTTGTACTTAACCCAAAAATTATTGTCCACATCTGTACCCGCTGATTGATCACTCTCTAAATATATGCATATCGTGTCAAAGGACTCGTATACACCTGCATTATGCAAAGCACATATTAAGCAATCGAAGTTCATAACCATTAATAACAGAAGATGGTAGATAAGGAAAAAATCTAACAACTCACCAATCCGGAGTTCACATCCACCAGCCTGAAAGAATTTGCTAAATATCTTTCGTGTTTCCATTATTTCCTTGAAGGCTAAGAAATTCTCAACTTTCCAAGTAAAAGAACTTTTTTTCATGCTGTTTTCATTCTGTGAAACTGAATTAGCTGATTCCGTATCCACATACTCTTTTGTTGAAGATGTCTCTTTCAAAATAAGAACCTCAGCAGAGAATACAACAGTGTCTTGAACAAGAAATCCAGAGTCTTGATCAAACAAGCTAGAAAGTGTCACAAATTCACGCCAACCCCAATCCTTTGCAGCTTTAGAGTAACGATTCTGAGATTCCTTTGTCACCGACTTCTCTTCTAATCTCTGGTTCACAACTGATAGTCGGTGGCTAACAAAACAGCTCCAATCACTTGAGCTTCGGGAATCTGTCACTTCAAGAAATACAGAAAGATGGCATGGTGGCTGGGACTGCCCTGAGGCCATTAAGAGTAATACCATCAGTTCAGATATTGAACTCTACAAAAGCAGCAATCAAAAAACTGAATAGGAAGTAAAAGCAGAATTTTGGAACCGAGATTATTGTTTCCATGTCTACTCTCTAAAACAGCATAGCATAAAATCTTGTGAATATATTACAATTCCAATGTAGATAATCTACAGCACTTACATACCTCGGGGATAAACAATAAGTCGACAATCCCGGTTCCCAATTTGAAACCTCTTACTTTTGATGCAAAGACCTGTTATCTTCCTCTTCTTCAGAAGATCCTTTAACCTTGTGAAGTTTTCAATTCTCCAAGTGAATTTTCCCATGTGTCCATCTGACTTCCTAGCTCCATTCCCATTCCCATTCCTTCCCCCAACTAACCCTCCATTCTTAGTAAAACTGCTGAACTCTTTGATAACATGAAATGAGGTGCTAAATACAGCCATGTCATCGAGTAAAAACCCTGCTTCTGGGTTCATAAAGTCAGACATCTTCATGTAATCATTCCATCCCAAGCTTGTATTGTCCCCACTCTTATTATCAGCAGCAAACCTCCCATAAGAATCTCTATGCATGTGAGTGCACCCAGGCTTCTGATTCAAAGCTGACATCCTAAACAAACACCAACAGCTCCTATCTGAAATCAAAGTCTTATCGGTCTCTTTACTCTCCAAACACATAGATATGTACTCTTGTGAATTAACCACACTCTGGTACACACTAATCCTCAAATTACACTCACCAGCTGGGAAAACAGGGCTCATTATCTTCTGTGTCTTTATCATTTCCTTAAACAAACTAAAATTATTTACCTTCCAAGTGAACTTCCCACTCAACACATCCGGCATTGGTCCAGCAATGGAATTATCCTTATACAAAGACTGCCCTTCATTGCTATTATCACGGCTAAAGCTCACAGACTCGTTTAGAATCAAGATATCCGCAGTGATAAGCAATGAATCGTTGTTAAACAAAAAACCCATCTTAGGATCCAAAATACTCGAGTTCAAGGTGAAATCACACCATCCATGAGATTTCTTCTTACTAGAGAATCTATGCCAAGAATCCTTATGGATTGTTAAAGAATCATCAACATGGTTAACAATCGAAAGACGATAGCTAGCGAAACAATCCCAACGAGACGAAGTTGTACCACGAGGGTCCATGATCTGAAGATAGATGCTGATGTAACCAGGAAGAGCCTGAGAATCACCTCTAGGGTAAACCAAGAGACGACAATCGTAGCCTCCTACATCGAAGTACTTGCTCCACAGTGCCTTAGCTTTGACACGTGGGAAGCCCTCAACCGTCCATCTACACAACGCCGTGTACTCTCCTGGCCGATCGACGGCTACGATCTCTTGCGCACCTCCGCTTCCATCTCTCGACGATCCAACCTGAAGGTCTTCCGCTGGAGAAATCGAAGACGAAGAGAGAGGCTTCTCCGATGATGATGATGATGAAGAAACGGAGGGATGAGATTGGTCCGCGGCGGCTGATGAAGAAGACGATGACACTGCCTCCGATGAGCTTTGCTTCATCATTTCAATGGCGGTTTTTTTTTCTTCAATATATTTTTTTTTTCCTCTCACAGCTCTCTCTTGCTTCTTCTGCTATTTTATCTAGGTTGATCAATTTTTTTTTTTTTTTGGTTAGAGAGAGGGCAAAGACAGGAATTAACATGCGCGTGTTGAGTTAACATGCGCCTCCTCGACTTCACCCCCAAGCCTTTTTATTTCATTTTCTTAATTCAATTTGATTTTTGTTGTCCATATTGTTTTTGTTTCGATTATTTATTTTCCTTTTTTGGTAACATTTTCGATTTTTCCTTGCTTTGTTTTCATTTTGCCTAGGTCTCAATTTTTTTTTTTTAAGATTTTAGTTGTTTAGGATATGCAAGTAACACTTTTCAGTTTTCTATATTTAATTTCATTTTATTAGGTTTCGAATTTTGTTTATTATCATTTTGGTTGTATATGACATGCAAGTAACAAATTTCCATATTTTGTTTCACTATTCTTATTCCTCCAAGAATTTTTTTTCTTTTTGTTTCTTTGGTTGTATAGGACATGCAAGAGTAACAATGTTTTCTATTTTGTTAAACGATTTTTTTGAAGATATAAAAAAAAGCTATACATGTCTGAGTGAGTGAACGTAAAGGGTGTGAATGGTTATAGCGGTCGAGATTGACAAATCTGTCAGCGGTTTGGTCCATTCTAATTTAGAACGGACAATAAATTGCGACGGTCCAATTTATTTGTACAAAAAGATGGTCTATACTCGGTCTATAGCGGTTTTCTTTTGTTCTTTTGAGACCGCACCATTACGGACACAGTTAGTGAATGGTAAATAAAAAGCAGTTTGGTCCGTAGATAGTTTTGTCCGCTCAAACCGTTGTAACTATTCACACCTAAAATTCTAGGATTTCTCACGGATGAGCAGAAGAAGAAGTCTCGATCCCTACTAAGCTCACAATTAAGATATAGAATCGTTTGTGAGGAAAGAGTGATTACATTGTGGTACATGCGGTTCCTTTCTCTTCAGATTTTAAACACAAACATGACATGCCTAAAGCAGGGCAAGAAAGATGTTCTTGCTTGAAGAAGCAAATGATAATCACTCCATAACCAGATTCCACAATATAGTAAGGTCTACAACAATTTATATAGATTTATTTTATTTTTATTTTATCTTCTTTTTGTAATAACAACTAGGTTAGAGCATCATTAACGGGGTATTTTCTGAGATTTTAAAGTGTTAAAATAATAGCCAAATCATAGAAAAGTAACTCAAAAAGCAGAAGTCGGGTCTTGGTGAACAACTTTTTGGTTCGGATGTTAGACGACGTGGCAAATGCTGAGTGGCTCTTCTTGTATTATCCTCCCATATCTCTTATTAATATATTAATTTATTGTTTCTAAGTATTATCCTCTCACATCTCCCGTTAAAAATGGCCTTATGGGCTAAAATTCATACATCTCTCAGGCCCGATACTATAGCATTTTATATGGTCTCGTTCCAAGCGCTACTTGAACCAGCGACCTCTAAACTTTTGCTAAAAATCTTTACCACACATTCTCCGAGTATTGACAGGTTAAGAACAAGTTGTCTCTAGCTTCATCTTCCACAAAGATGACAAGTCTTTTCCACATTGCATCCCCTAGAAATTGTGTCCATAGTTTGATTTTGGTTTAGAACAAATAACCAAAAAGAAAAGCATGTTTTGGGTTTGGTATTGTGACACACCAAACTGACCACAACGAGCACCCATGTAACCAATGTTTTGTGATCGCTAATGTGATTCCATATATTTGAAATGCAAAAAGATTTATGAACTCAGCTCATCAATCAACCAAACTGCCTAGAGTAACAATTTCAATTTATGATTCCAAACAATCAATTTGTAAAAAATTCATACATCAATCAGTTTACGTTTTATCGTTTGGATCATAGAAATTTTTACTATCCATTTCCCCTCATTATTTTACATTTACATTCCCTTATCTTTAAAGAAAACATCATTTTTCGTCATGTAAACAAGCATCATCCTCAAATGAACCATTTATCTGATAATATATATTTTCTACATACCATTGAAATTATAGGAGTATTATAGTTTATTTATTGCTTTGAGCTTTCTTATGCGTATCTTACCTTGAAACTTCACTCAACTCAACACATGTGTTCAAAATATTTTGTAAAAAGCAAAGGATCATACATCAATTTATTATAAAAAAAAAAAATATTAAAATGCTTAATTTATACACTTTCAATTTGTTTTAGATAAAGCCCCAGACCATTTATTAACTTCTGATCAAATGATTCATAATCTATAAATATATCGAACTTGTTCTCTAGACAGAGTAATCACTTATGCTAAAACAAAAACAAAAACTTATCTTATGTTTTTCTACGAGCAGCTAAACTTAGTATATTTGTAACGTTTAAAAATACTCTAAGTATAGTTTTATCTTCTTGTGGATATATTTCTAATTTAACACATCTTCAAATGGCAAGCAATCTATTACATCATCAATATGAAGCCTAAAATAGTCTCATATGGAAAGCCCAAACCCATATGTTAAGGCCTATGTAACATTCTGCTCCTTATTAAACAATAAGAGTAGTTGACAAATCATAAAGGGATGGTGTAAGATTTTTCTATAGTTACCTTTGGTGTGGTAACTAGTTGATCATACATAAGCTTTATAAATTGAAAATTTTTTTTGCTTGTGAGGCATGTTAATGAACTTAGAATGGTCAGTTGTGATATTGGTGTTGTTTTGTAGATGTCACCTAGCTAGTTAAGATAACAAATATACATAGTAATCATATATATGAGAGGACACCAATGTAGATCTTTATATACGAGATATTTTTCCAATTAGGCACTTGGCCAATATGATATACAATATATTTCATTTCATATTTCTTATGCATCTTGATTTTCTGGTGTGGAAAACTTTGTTGGTCACCAACGAAGAATTAACACATGTAATATCAATAGCGATATGTAAACTGGATTAAAATTTCAAAGCAATCGTTTTGACATTAAGCCTAAGGCACATAATTGTGATCAGGAATGACTACTGCTAAGTTTTAAAAGTGCACATATTGCATTCTCTTTGTAAGGTTGACACAAAAATATATATATAATTAATTTTGGAGAAATGACATATGAGAAAACACAATACGTTGTCTAAGAGATTCAAGAGTGGTTGACTTAAAGCCTCATAGAATTGTTGAAAGTAACAAAACCTATTTTGTCTTCCGGATGACATCAAGATCGACCATGTTATTGTCTCGGAAATGTCATCCACAAGTGGAACCATAAGAATAAAAGTGTGTAAACATGGACATGCGTTAACCCAAGTAAATTCCACAGATGAATCACAATGTAATAACAAGTTGATAGTTCCTAAATTAAAAAGCTGAAGATTCCTATCTTTGAAACCAAGTTCACTTGACTAATTGTGAGTAAAACGAGTTGTCTTGAATAATAATGATTTATATACATTACAATTCAATTTTCTAGTCAATCCAAAGAACTTGACCTAAATATCAACATAAATTATGTTTTCATACATAAATATGCTTTGATTTTTAGAGGGCGTTGATTTATCGAGTATTAATTTTTAGATATTTAAATTTATATATAACTTTATTATAAGTACGAGAATCATAGAAGGCTGCAGTTTTCAGTATACCGGCATATTTTACATTATTTAATAATACATGAATTTTACATAAACTTACAACTTGTATTTCAAAAAAAAAGAAAATATTAGAAATAATATAGACATAAATAAATTTACAATTCAAATAATTTCTTTAAGAAAGAAACAAAAGAACATGTCGATCATGTTTTCAATTAAACTGCAACGTTTTTTCAACAAGTTGCCTAAACGACTAACTGAATTTGTTCTTATTAATTTGACTTAATTAAGATTTTGAAAATACTAATTTTTTTTTACATCAATACAAATTATTAGTCTCTATTTGAGAGGGACCGAGGTCGAACCCGGATTTGGTGAGAAGGCAATAGAGGTGAGAACCACTAGTCCACTTGCTCCTTCTAATTTTGGAAATACTAATTAGAAAGTCAAATTTATTTAGTTTTGCACGTGAAACAACTAAAATTTATTACGATTTGATTCATTTTAATTCATTGACATAAATATAGATTAGTCAAACCAGATCTTAACAATAAATATATAAAACAAATGAATATGAAATATAAAGATAATCTCATAAAAAAATTAGGATTTCATTTTTAAGAATTCTTGGAAAAATTATATAAAAAAATAAACAAGTTTAGCAATGGAAACAAGTTGAAAGAAAAAAATAAATAAGAGAATACTTCTCTTGGGTCAAATCGTTCTTTCAATTAGTTCCCAAAAATATACTTCAAATAAATCTAAAATAAATAAGTATTCGATAATTAAAAAAATGCAATAAAATATTTAACATATTCTAATTGTTTTAAACTTGCTAAAATTTTTTTTAAATGTTAGCGAGTCATGTGATGGAGAGCGGGTTAGAGTTTACATAAATATATTTATATAATTATTTGCTAAGTAATTCAATGAAATGAGTTACATATATCCATTACTTCCCCCATCGACCACACTCATACGCGAAAATTAAAAATGTATTACATTTTCTAATATAGATTAAAAATATATCAAATGAAACTAACTTGTATATAACAAATAAAACTATATAATAATCATATTTCACATAGTAAAACTTATTTGGAAATATAACGAACAACAACCAAATTTATATTCATCTAACCCCTTACTTTATTCTAGAACACTATAAATTGAAATCTTATAACTTAAATAATATTGGTGACCAAAAAATAATAATAATAATATAATATCATTAGATACAAAAATAAAATCTCGGAACGTGAGTAGATGAAGAAGAGTATGGCGATAAAAAAGGCAATTTTGCAGTTATTGGTTTTGGCAACCCTTCCTTCAACGGCGGCGGTTTGCGATTTGGCCGGGTTAGTGGGATTACTTCCGATAACATACTTGGCAGTTATCTCCACGTTGTGGTTCTCACCACGATGTGATGCTCCATCAACAGTTATCGGAATTGATCTCCTATTTAATCCACCCCTCCGATGGGTTTTTGTTCCACCGTTCTATTCAGCAATTTTCGCTGTTCAAGACATCAACCTTGGTGCCTATGATGATCCGATTCCAATTCCAGAAGAGATGGTGGCACAAGCAGTAGCGGAAAACCGATTCATTCTTATGGGTCGCCCTGTCATGCCTCGCCGGCAGAATCTCCGAGCCATCATCGCTTCCATGCCGAGGGTCTGGGGCCAATTTGGGCTTGTCCATGGACGTATTGTACCAGGGAATCAATTCCAGTTCATCTTTCCATCAGAAGAATCCATGGAGACGGTTATGCGAAGAGGTCCGTGGGCTTTTAATGATCGGATGCTAATCCTACAAAGGTGGTCTCCTTTAAATCCACCTTTGCATGATTTCATCCCATTCTGGATCCCAATCAGGGAAATTCCTTTCCAATTCCTCAACCGAGATGTCATTGGTTATATTGGACGTTCTTTGGGTAACCTTTTGGAGGTCGACTATGATGCTGAAGCAGTGGCTCGTGTGGAGTTTGTTCGAGTTCTGGTGGATTGGAATGTGGCTCATCCCCTTCGCTTCCAGAGAAACTTTCAATTCCAAGGGGGAGTAAACATCCTTCTACGTTTTCGCTTTGAGAGACTGCGGGGTTTCTGTGAGGTCTGTGGCCTCCTTACTCATGACTTCGGCGCCTATGTGCTTCAAAATGGGGGTGGTGACCCGGATACCGATGATGAAGATGATGACATGGAGCAGGATGTACTTCCTCAAGTACAAAACAATCCGGGTGTTGTAATCAGAGAGATTGAAGAAGGGGAACAAAATGGTCAGGTTGAAGTACTTGTTCCCATTGTTGAAGCCCCAGGGGATGCTGCTGCCGATGGTGATGATGATGTAGCAAGTATTGAATCTGACCCTAATGATATGGACGATTATGCGGATTGGGAAGCTGCTGGTGGTGCTCCTGGAATGTTTAAGGGAGAATTGGATACAAATGAGTTACTGAATCCCATTCCAATCTTCAACAATGCAGTTGGCGATATTCCTGGTGATGAATCTTATGTGAAGTACTCGGCTATTTCCCAGGATAACTCAGACAGTTCAAATGCTGCATTTGCAAAGGAAACTGGCAAAAGGAAGAGAGATGAAGATCAGAGTGGTTCAGAGAAGGCTAAGTTGGTAATCAGAGAGAAAGGAGAAAGCAGTGGTTCCTCAAGCAGGGACAACCAGTGTGGAGGCGCGGTGGGCCCTAAACCACCACAGCCGCCATGAATACAACCTGTTGGAACTGTCAAGGTCTCGACATAGACCTTACAGTTCGACGCCTTAAGGAGATACAAAAGAAGTATCTCCCGGACATGTTATGCCTCTTGGAAACTAAGCAGCAAGATAACAAGATCAATGAAGTAGCTTTGGAGCTTGGTTATGTTAGCTATGTAACAGTTGCTCCACAGGGTATGAGTGGAGGAATTGCTATTATGTGGAAAAATTCAGTTTCTGTTTCAGTTCTTTCCCTTTCAGCAAATCTTGTAGATATGCAAGTGTCTTTTAATGGAACTTCTTTCTTTTGTTCTTGTGTGTATGGTCCTCCAGAACCAAGGTTGAGAAATGAGTTATGGGAACAATTAGAGAACATTTCAGAAACAAGAATGGCTCCCTGGGTGTTGATAGGTGACTTCAATGAAATTAGGAGTAACTCAGAGAAAATGGGAGGACCACCAAGAGCAGAGAGAACTTTTGCAGATTTCAGACTTATGATATCATATTGTAATCTAGCTGATCTGAAGTTCATTGGAAATCGTTTCTCTTGGACAGGAAAGAGATACTCACATGATGTATGGTGTTGTCTAGACAGAGCAATGGGTAACTCAGAATGGTTAGCTCTATTTCCTTCAGCACAGTTGGAGTTTCTGGCCTTTGAGGGTTCAGATCATAGGCCTCTGTTATTAAAAACTTGTTCTACAGTGGATCAGAGAAGTACAGTTTTCAGATATCACAGTCGTCTATATCACAGAGAAGGTTTCAAAGAAATGTTAATTGATGCTTGGAATGAGACAGATCCATCTACTTCTCTCTGCAATAAAATACATCATAGTCGTAGAAGGATGGCCAGATGGAAACATCATAATAGATTGAATGCTTCAGTGCGAATAGGAATTCTTAAACAAGAGTTAGACAGGGCTCTCACTCATGGACATACAACACAAGAAATCCAGCGGCTCAGAACAGAATTGCATCAGGCATATTTAGATGAGGAGAAGTACTGGCAAGTCAAAAGTCGAAACAACTGGGTACAGCTTGGTGATCGCAATACACGTTTTTTCTATGCTACTGCGAAACAACGAGTTGCTAGAAATCGTTTACTAGCCATTGAGGATGATTCTGGCATGATATATAGAGGAGATGAACAAATTGGAATAGTGGCTGAGGGGTATTTCCAAGATTTGTTTAAATCATCAAGAGATCCTGCAACAGATTACAGTGACGTTTTTGAGGGTTTCCAGCCATCAGTAACTAATCAAGTAAATGAAGATTTACAAAAGATGGTTACAAGTGAAGAAATTCAGCAAGCAGTCTTTGACATTGGTCCAGATAAAGCCCCTGGCCCTGATGGTATTTCAGCAGCTTTTTATCAACAGTTTTGGCCAGACATCAAAGACTCAGTCATAATGAAGTTTACAACTTCTTCAGAGAAGGCACCATGAGAGGTACCATGAATAATACAAATCTCTGTCTCATTTCGAAAGTTGAAATACCTTCAAAGATGAGTGATTTTAGACCAATTGCTCTGTGCAATGTTAGTTACAAAATCATTTCTAAGATCATGGTAAATCGTCTGAAATCACATTTGGGATCTATCATCTCTGAAACTCAAGCTGCATTTATTCCGGGTAGAAATATTATGGACAATGTGATCGGGACAAGCTGTTAATCTCAATAAGTCAGCTATTACTTTTGGTTCCAAGGTGAAGCCTCATGTTAAGACAAGACTGAGAAGAATTTTAAACATACACAATGACGGTGGCTGTGGGAAGTATCTAGGACTGCCAGAACACATAGGCCAAAAGAAAAAGGAAATTTTCAGATTTGTTGTTAAAGAGGTAAAACAGAGAACTCAGGGCTGGTCAAGCAGATATCTGTCTCAAGCTGGTAAAGAAATTCTTCTGAAGACTGTTGCTTTGGCGTTACCAGTATATACAATGAATTGTTTTAAGTTGTCGAAAGGAATTTGTGAGGAAATAAATGATGTTTTGGTGAAATTCTGGTGGAGAAAACAGAATGCGAACAAAGCTATGCATTGGATTTCTTAGAAAAGAATGGGATTACCGAAAAAAGAAGGCGGTCTGGGCTTCAGGGATTTACAAAGTTTCAATTTAGCATTGTTGGGTAAACAGATTTGGAGAATCATTCAAGCACCAAGCAGTCTCCTCTCAAGGTTTTTAAAGGCCAGGTATTATTCTAATGATAATATCCTCATTGCGGGTAATGGAGTCAAGCCTTCTTTTATTTGGAAATCTTTGTTACATGGAAGAGATCTTATAAAGAAAGGTGTAAGATTATTGATAGGAAATGGTCTTAATACAAGTATATGGAATGATCCATGGTTGGCAACTTCCCCACCAAGACCTCTGCGGGCAATTGAGGGAGTTAATTCGGATAAAGTCCTGGTAAATGAATTGATGCTACCTAATCAGACAGGTTGGAACTATAGGCTGCTACGAGAACAATTTGTGGAAGAAGATATCCATTTGATAACAAGAATAAGATTAATTGCTATGCAACAAATGTGGTTCAAGGGATATAAGAACATCATCTTTGAAGGTGACAATGCATCAGTTTTCAAACTTCTTACGGGTACGCAACAAAGTTTCACTCATCACAACCGAATCCGAGAGATAAAATTATGGATAGAGAAATTTACAAAAGCGGAGATCCTATGGACAAGAAGAAACAACAACAAAGCTGCTGATCGATTAGCGAAGGAACATCCTAGAGATTTAAATTTTGTCTCATATAATTATGCTCCTTCTTTTCTTGTAAACATCCTCCATGAGGATCACATTTCATCATCTTAATGCAAGAAGTCGTTAAAAAAAAAAAAAAATCTCGATGCAAGATATAAAAATGATCATGTGGTATACTGCATAGTAAATCCTAGTATTATTATATTTCGGATAATTCGAATTTTCATTCACGGTTTGGTTCGCATTCGGGTGTTTTGGATATAGAATCTGATATCCGGTCGGTTATATCCGTGGATTCGGATTCAATTTTTTGGTTTGGATTTTTGGATACGGATGTTACGCCAAGACTTAGTTTATCCTCTCACAACATGGAGAAAGTTAAGGAGAACGGTAACTTCCTTGTCCATTTATATAGACTCTAGAACATAGGTATGAAGTACAATTTGGTGTATCCGATACATAGTAATGATTATATTCATTGTGTATTGCCTCACCACAAAACTTTTCGAATCTCTCTTCTCCTTTAAGAAATGTATTTTCCCCCCATAGTTGCTCTAAAACATAGTGGACAATAGTTAATTGTTACACTGTTTCCACAACAGTACGTCTTTGTTCTTCTTGCTTGTTGATAGTAATGACTTCAAGATCTTCTTGCTTGTTAATAGTAATTACTTCAAGACCAAAACTATCCTTCTTATTTCCGCTATTGATCGTGTTTGCTTTTGTTAATTCATCATTTATTTGCGGAGTTGAAAGATGTTTGTAATCTTTGGCTTTGCCCCATATCACAAGATATAGTCCTGCACATATAACTGCCGCACCTAGAGCCCTGTCAAAGAGAACAAGAACTTTTCATTTATCTTTCTTTCTATTAACTCTTGTCTTAGTGTTTTCGATGTCTTTACTTACCTCCCTAGGTACATCTGCTCAGAAAAGATGATGCTCGACATAATCGCTACAACGATCATACAAAGAGGTTTGAAAGCTGTTACAAAAACAGGACCTCTAATTTTCATCACCATTCCTCCAATGTAGTAGCCAAGTGCTGAGCACATTATCCCCTGCATGAATTTTCAATGTTCCAAAAGATTTATCTTAAGGCTAAATAACATCCAAGCTAAGCTAGTCGCGCCCGAGCTTTATCAAGACATGGTTTGAACCTTACACTATAAGTGACAGTAAGAAGTTTGTTGTCCCAACCAATAGCCCACGCGGTAGGATTCCCTTTCTCTATCACTAATGCAACAACTGCTCCTTCTAATGTCCCCATTAGGCATATCAATGTTGCTAGAGAAAGCTCAGCCGGGTAAGTTTTCAACGTGATCGCCTAAAAAACATTTATAATTCTTCATCATCAAAACCAATCTACACCTATATATTTTCTATTACTTAAAGAGACTTCCTTACTTACTTGGAGAATCATGAAACATGCATAACTAAAACAACCAATTGTTACCAATATCGCGCCTTTGATAGAACTATGAATATCAGTCCCGGTTGTGTTCTGTCCAGAAGGTCCTTTCGTCCAAAATAGGTCTAGAGCTGGACCTTTAACTAATGTCATCATCATTGTTCCACCAACTGTAGTGATTGTCCCGAACACTTTCGCCGCGCTTCTAATGTTCCTAAACTTCACTTTTTCGAGCCTAAACATTAAAGCGAGTATGAATGTGATAGCCGGTAAAGTGTTGTACAAGGCAGTTGCAAATGTAGCAGTCGTGTATTTCATCCCAAGATTGAATAAGTTCTGATCGATCACTGGTCTGTTATATTCGAAACAAAACACAAATCAGATTTAGGTTGAGAAGAAAAAGAGAATAGTAGAATGAAATGGAAGGAAGAGTGTTTGCTTTTGTTAAGTCATCATCTATTTGCGGAGTTGAAAGATGTTTGTAATCTTTGGTTTTGCCCCATATCACAAGATATAGTCCTGCACATATAACTGCCGCACCAAGAGCCCTGCCAAAGAGAGCAAAATCTTTTCATTATCTTACTTTCATTTAACTCTTGTTTTAAACGTCAAGTGTTTTCAAATGTCTTTTACTTACCTTCCTAAGTACATCTGCTCAGAAAAGATGATGCTCGACATAATCGCTACAACGATCATACAAAGAGGTTTGAAAGCTGTTACAAAGACAGGACCTCTAGTTTTCATCACCATTCCTCCAATGTAGTAGCCAAGTGCTGAACACATTATCCCCTGCATGAATTTTATGTTCCAAAAGATTTATCTTATAAGGCTAAATAACATCCAAGCTAAGCTAGTCGCGCCCGAGCTTTATCAAGAGATGGTTTGAACCTTACACTATAAGTGACAGTAAGAAGTTTGTTGTCCCAACCAATAGCCCACGCAGTAGGATTCCCTCTCTCAATCACTAATGCAACAACTGCTCCTTCTATTGTCCCCATTAAGCATATCAATGTTGCTAAAGAAAGCTCAGCCGGGTAAGTTTTCAACGTGATCGCCTAAAAAAACATTGTTAAGTCTTCAACATCAAAATCAAACTATAAGTATAAATTTTCTATTACTTAAAGAGACTTCCTTACTTACTTGGAGAATCATGAAACAGGCATAACTAAAACAACCAATTGTCACCAAAATTGCGCCTTTGATAGAGCTATGAATATCAGTCCCGGTTGTGTTCTGTCCAGAAGGTCCTTTAGTCCAAAATAGGTCTAGAGCTGGACCTTTAACTAATGTCATCATCATTGTTCCACCAACTGTAGTGATTGTCCCGAACACTTTCGCCGCGCTTCTAATGTTCCTAAACTTCACTTTTTCGAGCCTAAACATTAAAGCGAGTATGAATGTGATAGCCGGTAAAGTGTTGTACAAGGCAGTTGCAAATGTAGCAGTCGTGTATTTCATCCCAAGATTGAATAAGTTCTGATCGATCACTGGTCTGTTATATTCGAAACAAAACACAAATCAGATTTAGGTTGAGAAGAAAAAGAGAATAGTAGAATGAAATGGAAGGAAGAGTAATATTACTCTAATAAACCAAGGAGAGCTATCTTGAAAAATATCATCAACGTCATCTTTGGTCTGATCGTCCTGTTTTTTACATCATCACCAAATACATATACCATTAATTAGCCACATTGCATATTTTAAATTCTTTCAAATTTGTTCCTAATGTGTGTCAAAATTACTAGATTACAATATTGATCGATAACCAAAATTTTCATTATGCATTAAATACTAAACTCGTGTATCTTTTTCATATAAGAAGATGTTATTGGCATACCCATACCCTACCTGAACCGGTTGTTTCGGGTCGGGTTCCGGGTTGGGTATTCGGGTTCGGTTTTTATGTCCAGCCCTATTGACAAATATACTCGATTCAATGCATGACATTGACAAAAACCACAAACAACAAAATATATAAAACCGCTACAAGTCTTTTGTCTTCTTTTTAACGTACCATACTAGTTGCCCCTTGTTATCATATATTAAGTCAAAAGCCTCATTCTCTGTTTGCTACTTTCAGTTTTTCAACACACTAGTCTAAAAGTCCAAGAGAAACAATTCCAAAAAAACAACAATATTGATAATATTAGTTTTGTTATATGTAGACTCGATTCCTAGTATAGATCACAGAGAGCCTTCATTGTTTAAACATAGAGAAACCACTTACTTTTGTGTTAGCGTTTACATGTTGCAAACGCAAATATAAGGGTTATTGGATGTAATAATTCACATATACTGTAGACGTTTAAGTAGAATCACCATATATTTTCAGCTTCTTCTCAATTCACTATGTACTAGTTATTCTCTTTTTAATTGCAACAAGTCTACATAATATTACTAATTAACTACAAGAAAACATAGCAATTTCCGACCACGCATAATATTATAATTAACCAAATTTAACTAATTAATCTTTAGTTGCGGATTTTACTAAACTAGAACTAAATTAACCAGAATTTTTTCAAAATGAATTTGGTTGATTAGTAAGAACTTGTGTCAAAATATAGAGTAGTCGCCGGTTCGAGTAGCGCTTGGGACGAAACCATATAACATGTTTTGGTTTCGGGCCTGAGGGGATGTATGGGCTTTGGCCTAGAACCTCTCTGATCATTCACAAAATATATATATATATATATATATATAGTGGATTGGGTAAAGGCTAAAAAGACATTGATAATCCTAGTTGAACACACATATATAATATAAGTAGATTGTTATAACCAGAATGATGATACTCTATATCGCGGTCTTAAATTTACTTAAACCAAACATAAAATTATGTTTTGTGGGAGAAGTTGATATAAGGAAGGGAATATAGAGAATATACCTGTCAAAGTAGAAGGCGAACGGAGCCATAACGACGGTAGCAACTCCATGACGGTAGACAGCAAGTACGTAAATGCTCATGCCTTTGTTTAGGACATCCTTTGTAAGAATGTCCATACCCGCAAGCCCGACTTGCAAAAACACCATTAACAAGAATGGCATTGCCTTCTTCATACATCCCATCTTCTTTACTTCCTCCACTAATAAACATAACAATCAACATGATCAGTTTCTTTAAACTGATTGAAGTGAGTTCTGTAAAACATATACATAAATAAAATTAAAAAATCGATGAGAGCTTTACTCGTTCGAAGCTGTATTATATGAAAGATAGAGAGATTTGTTAGTGTTATCTCTAGATGTATTGTGATATGATTGTTTTGCTAAACGAGTGTTGTTATTATATCACTCACTAGTTGTGGGCATTGGGCTGACTATTCAACGTTACAATACAAGTATCCATAAAAATCAATGCACACGTTTGTTTATTGTATTGACACAACGAATCTATTCCTAAGGCCCAATTGTTCAAAGAACAAAGCATATACGTCTAAGTTTGCTTCCTCATGTGCAGTTGCAATTCCTAATTTTTCTTCCTCATGAAATTAATTTGTTCTTTGTTTTTTCTTAAGATTTTTTGGTTACAACTAATGGTAGATAAGGATGACACGTTCTTAAGTTAATATCTTAGTATGTAAGTTTAGTTCACCATGTTCCAAGACAAGACTATTCAACTAGACAAGGATATGCTTATTTCGTATAAGATGCATATATGTTCACACCACTACTAGTGGCATGGATCAAAGCAAATAAAAATCAAAGCCATCATGATAGAATGGGAAAACAAATCAAAGGAGAGTTTTCAACTAACAAAGACCAACTTATTTCGAATATATTCTACATCACTACGAGTGGATAATAATAGTATGCATGGGAAATCAAATTAAAAGAAACGTAAGAGATTAGTAAGTTTGCCCACCGTACAACATATATACACCGTATATACGACCGTACACACCGTATTTTAGAACACTGATTAAAATTGGTTAAAACTATTCAAAACAACCCTAAAATATATGAAAACCTCGATTACTTTTTACTTAAATTTACTCAAAATTAATTTTAATACATAAGAATATCCAAAAATATGAATATTTTGAAGACTTCGGTTATTAGAAATATAATATTACTAATATGTTATTATTATGTATTTGTATTTTTGATAAGTTTAGGTACTTATTCAGGTTCGGATTCAAATTAGAATCAGTTTATCGACATTGGCTCGGACCATAAATTAAAACATTTGAAACAAAGTTGCAGCAAACAAAGAAAGTTGTCGATCCAAACATCAGATAAGTCAAAACATTTTTGGAAGCCTGCAGTCTACCGACAGCCACTCAAAAAATGTAAGCTGTTGAACCCTTAAAAATGTAAGCCACTCAAAAAGATTTATAAATTAGACTGTGCTTCCAACACTTTATTATTTTATTTTTTTTCAAACTTAGATGTATATATAAGATCTAGGAAGACGAATATTTTGACTTGACATCTTCATCAGAGAATAATTCTGAACCCTAGATTTTATACTTGTATTTAATTATGTAATTATTTTCATTAATCTTTATGTTATATCTTAATTAGTAGTTCCATAATTAAGTTTTAGTGTTTCTAGACTCTATTGCTTAATCTAGTGTATGTAGATTCAGATCTTATAGGTTAAACCCTATTTACTAAAAGTGTTATTATACATATTGCTAGGAATTAATACAGACAATATGTACGTATCAAAATGAGAGTTACTGATAGAGCATTTTGTGTAGCTATTTGAAAAAAAAAATGTTTTGATCATATCATGGTTTGGCTTTATATATTAATTTTTGGGTTAATCGGATATTATTGATAGATGCGGGTTGGATAATAATTAACCAACCTGAATCATATCCAAATCAAATCGAAACTAAAATTCTGAAATACATAAATAATATTTAACAGTGAATGTTACATATTATAAATTTACGATAAAAAACGTTGCATTTGCCGCTTAATTTGGTTGCCGTCTGCGGCGACAAAATAAACATGCCCATTAAACCACCTAGTTATACATAAGAAATTTAATTTGTGTATTTTTTTGTAAGAAGATGTTTTAGGTACTCAGATTCAATGCATACCACTGACAAAAGCCACTGACAACAAATCTTTTGTACGTCTTTGTAACATCCGAGTCGCCCCTTCTTATCATATATTACGTCAAAAAGCCTCATTCTTTATTTTCTTGCTACATTTTTTATTTTTCAACACACTAAAGTCCAAGAACCAACCACTAAAAGTCCACAGTCGATTGCTAATATAGATCACACAAAGCCATCATAGCATGTGAACTCATATCAAAGGAAGAGTAAAACTTTTCAGCTAACATAGACAAAACTTATTTCAAATATTCCCAAATCCCCACTTTTAAGCTAATTAATCACAATCCAATCATCGTCTCCACATCACTACGAGTGGATGTGGATCACAGCATATTAGCATGCATGGGAAACCAAATTAACATAAACGTAAGAAATTAGTTCATTTAAAAATAGCAATAAATAATTACCAAACGAATGGTTTTTTTAGTAGTTTAATTTTAAGAGTGATAACTCAAAATCAAAAATTTAAATGCATTTGTAAATAATATAGTAAAAATTATCAATGGTTGGTCTCAGACCATTAAAAATAAAAATAAAAATTCCATTACTTATAAAAAAACCCGATAATGATTAAATTAAGCAAATAATTATAAAAACTAACAAGTATTTAAATAATAAAATATTTTTACAAACAAGAATTCATAAAATTTGAATTTCATTATAAAGTATTTAAAAACTTTTAAAAAAGCTTCAGCCACTTGTTTGATGATACGTTAGGATTTGTACTAACATATTTGACTCTAATATTCAAATATGTATTCGGTGTGTTCATGTAAGTGTTTTAGTCTTTATCGAGCTTCTCTAGGGGTCAAAAGACGGCTTGGAACAAATCAGAATCGAGTACATCATTTTGACCGTCATTTCTAGTTGTCCACCGATAGTTTTCTTACATAAAAGAGCAAATACTTTTGTTTTGACCAGTCTACATTTATGTATTTCCCAGCCATTTACTTAATTTTAGACTTGTTATAGATTTCTTAGATTTAGGGAGACAAATATTTGACTTTACATCTCCAGAGAAGATATTCTTCTCTGTTTCAAAAAGAATGTTATTCTACAGATTTTGTTTGTTTCACGAAAAATGTCATTCTACAATTTTATTGTCTTTTTACTTTAATATTTTTATTTACCTCTAAACCTAAAAGTCATTTTTATTGTATTTAAATCATTAATCCTTTATTTAATAAGAGTAAACATGTATAATTATACATTTTCTTAATATGTGTGGACTGTGTCAAAATGACACTTTTTGTGAAACAAAAGGAGTATTTGCTTTCTTGAATAAGTTTTAGAAAATACTTATATTTAATTATATAGATCTTTCAATTAATTTTCTTCACTATTCTTGCAATGTCTTCCTAGTTAAGTTTTCTTTGTGTTTTAATGAGATTTTTTTTTGAATTAAGTATGTCATATATATTTATAGTGTCTTAATACATCTAGTTTGATTATAAATCTATATTAATATCTTACGTTGACTCCACTAGCTATATATATTGTCAGAAAGTTATCGCCAAAGGGTTGGAAGAATCTCTTACAATTATAATACTGAAAGAGAAATAAGTAAGTAAAAAGATAGATACTGTTTAATAAACTATATCCCTCAAATACAGATCGATGCGAGAAAAATATATTCAATTGTTGTAATTTTATTAGTGATGTATTACTAATTATTTAAATTAATCAAAAAGTGAAATGATAATACAAATAATATAATTTATAACTTAGTACTCTATATTGCCATACTCACTGATGATGATGCCCCCTTATATTTGTTAGAATGAATATAGATAATCAAATCTATGTATGAAAATGAGACTAATTAGTGATAGTGTATATTTTGTGTAGCTCTATGACAAAAGAACTCGTAAGAATCAACCCACCCAAACCGAGTAATCTGATTATATCGCATCGATTATTAATGTTTACTTTCTGAATCAAAATTATATTTTAAGTAAAACTTAAGGTTGTTTTTATCCACATACATTATTGTGGCGAGAGTATAAATAGTTTAATATCCATGATTTGAGCTTTAGAACATTTCTTAAATTTTCTTTAATGCTTTTATGATTTCAAACGATTATTTCTATTCCCTAACTTGACTATTGCATCTAATTAACGTGACTTTATTCTAGCCTAGTTGACGTGTAATTAGATAGTTCATGGTGATTTCATCCCATTTATATTAATATATAACTAGTAAAAATAATTTTTATAGCCACTTAAATTTTTGTGGCTGCACTTTAATATTTGTGGTTATAAAGTTGTAATTTAAATTATTCGTGGTTATTTTGGCTAAATCATCTTATAGCCACGATTATTAAGTGGTTATATGATTTTTTTTTTACTATAATGTTGTGCAATTCTAAATATATTTGTAGTTAAATTGTGACTCTTAACCATATATAGTTTTCAAAAACCTAAGCCAACCACCTCTTTCATAACCTTCGTCGGATTGATAACCAACCAAATCATTAACTCCCTATCAACCTTAGACTAGGTTAGTACTAATCAAAACCAAAATTTTCTCAAAATACAAGAAATATACGATTTTACGAACCTTTTTTTGTGTTAGAAGAGTAAAACAAGTGACTTAATCAGCATTACATATATATATACGTACGTTTCAATAATCCAACATGAACCCAGCACGTACGTACATTCAGCTAATTAACAAGTATTCTGAAATTATCATGCAGACTATAATACAAGAGAGTTGTCGCTCTTACCATACTCGGAGCCAACGCTGACTAATAATAATCCAAGGAGTAAGTAAAGTAACAAACCATGACCGTTGGCAACAATTCAAAACGGTACCTAAACGCAAAATTCAAGTGGTGTAACATGCAAAATAAAAAAAAATATATATTTACAATGAAAAAATTGAATTCGGACGCACATATGAGTGAAGTTTATATGTTAAGTCCAAAGACAAATGATGTAATAAGACCATCAAATCCAAAGTTAGTTTAACTCATCAGGTTTCTTTGTTTTGTTAGAAACGCATGCTTGACGGCATTGTAAGCAATGTTCAACTTTTTATGTTTTCACGTTAACATGATTAGTTTAAAATTCAGATTCATTAAAAGATAATGATCTTTAGTCTTGGTCAATGAAAATTATCAGCTTTTAGCTTATCTTTTTTAATATTCATACGTAAAAGTTGGATATTATTGTACATAACTACGAATGGATCATAGCATGGGGAAACCAAATCAAAGGAACCTTTTATTTTTTTTGGGATAAAGAAGAGAAAAGCAGACTTGTTTGATTTATTGACTAATGACTCATTGAGTATTACAGATAAGTTTATTAATCCAACAGGAACCTTTAGAACTCTTGCATACATAACTCATGTGAAAGTGTCTATTTGCTTCAAGATGTGGTCGAAATCTTGACCTTTGAAAGTCAAAATTACACGAAGATAGAGCCTGCCATCACAGTGACTGCTTTACCAAGGAGTAAAACTCTCTGCCTCTCCTTGTCATAATGAACATTCAGTGTTCCACTCCTACCAGAAGCCTGAAAACAAAATTATTGGTTTTGTAAACTGTTTGTTTTCCTTCTTAGCTAGCTTTAAAACAGTAAGAAGTTTAAGAGAAAGAGTAATTACCGAGTAAGCTAGGAAATCAAACTTGTTCATCTTGAGGCTCCAGTAATGTGCTAAGGCACAATGTGCACTTCCACATACAGGGTCCTAAAAGAACAAAGAGACAAAAGTTATATACTTTGGTGTTTTGTTTGCACATACATGTAAAGATGAAGGATTCATAGCTTTTTCCAATTGTGGGATAGATTTTAAACCTCATCAACTCCTAGTCTGGGAGAAAAGAACCGACTGCAAAAATCATAGACAGATCCTTCAGGGGCAGCAGCTGTAACAATTATCAATTTCCCGGGGCATTTCAACATTTCATCCATTCTTGGCTGCACTTGAGCGACAGCTTCCCATGATGGAAGCACAACCTGAATATTTATTAGCAAGAGTCAAAGTTTAGGAAAGATCATGGAAGCAACAAGACCATTGTTCCCAAAATACATTAGCAAATTTTCTTGAAATTGTATATGCATACAATGATTTTATCAGTTGCACTCTCTTTATCAGATGTGGTTCCTTGGACATCAACAATGGTAGCTCCATTTAAGGCTTTGGAAAACATGGAGAAGATGTCCTTGTAGTTGTAGTTGTACTCACATGTTGGAACCACAGGGAAATCCAATTCAATCAAGAAAGATCCTCCTTTCACTTTACTTTTGTTTTGCTTCAAAGTATCTGGAACCCGCTTGGCTGTAAGAATCCCTGATTGTGTTACAAATTCAATCTTGTCTGAATCAACCAAACCGTTTGCCAAGAGTGTATGAGCTGATGCCATAGTTCCATGACCACAAAGATCCACCTAAAATTCAATGGACGAGCATTATATAACCAAATCAAGAAAATACAAGTTAGAGTGTGACAAATGGGTATAGAATTAATATGATTTATTTTCTTAACCCTAGAAGATTCACGAACTAGAGTTTTCTCAAACAATGAACACTTGAAGTCAACAAACCTCAAAAGAAACAAATTCAAACCTCGAGTGTAGGTGTAAACCAACGGAGAATGAATCGAGCATCAAAGCCACTGATGGGAGTCACGAAACAAGTTTCAGACATGTTGAATTCGGCAGCAAGAGACTGAAACCATGCATCGTCTCTTTCATGCTCGTCTTCAAGAATGCACACTGCTGCTTGGTTCCCCTTAAACGCTGACTCACTAAACGCATCTACCTGTTTTAGCAAACATTATATTACTTGATAAGCTAAAAAGGTTAAGAAAGTTTACGTAGATTTTAAGAAACAAAAAACAAAGAGTACTTACAACAAAGTACTTCACAGGCTTCTTCATGATCATGGTTACTAATGTATAATGATTTGGAGACTTGAGAGCTTCTTGTAGTAGAACGTAGAAGGAAGATGGCCGGGTTTAAATAGAGAGTGCATGCATGTAAATGTGATCGACATGTTGTTGATAATGTCCAAACGGTGTCGTTTTCACTGTTTTTGTGCTTAGGCTGACCTTTCAACTAGTAAATATCCAAAAATCTGATATATATATATTAAAAAAAAAGCCAATATCAAGAATCAATGGACACGTTTTTTTTCACTGCTGAAAAATATTTTGAGAGTTGCCACAGTTGAATATTCAACAGAAATACAAATGGATCATAAGAGTGGGAAGCCAAATCAAAAAGACAAGTTGAAGTTTGATTCGTAAACCTCGTTTAAGTAAGACTAGATTCGGATTCCTGGTGTGAACAGTACGAAAACATAATCTTGAAAACAAAAAAAAAACAAAAAAAAAATTATCAATGTTCTTTTGACAGCTCTTCTATCAATATATTTTTTTTGAATAAAATATAATCGTTCAAATTTTATAAGATAAATTTATGTAATTAAACACTAAATTTATTTTACCCAAGCGAATACAACATATATATTGTCGACAATAGTGTTTTTTTTTTTTAAATGATTTGATATATTACGTAGTAACAAAGATCACTTGAAAAATTGCAGTAAGAATAAACTGTATCGCAACCCGTTTATGATCCTTTATCACTAGGAGAGTTTTTTTCTTATTCATATTCCATATAGATATTTCTTTAAAAGTCTTCACGTTAATTAATTATCGACAATTGTTAACTTAATTGTAGATATAATTTATTATTAAATGTTGGTATGAATATAACATCATTCTATATAAAATGTGAATATATATAAACCTCATGAACATTATTTAGTGTAAAGATACATATATAACATCATGTTGTTAAATAACTTTAGCGAACTTTGCTTTATTCGTCGAAGAACGTTTAGTGTAGTATTAGAGAATTCCCGACCAAGTCATGAATGTATCTATCTGATCTCACTTTTCATAATTACATAGCCAAACGGTTAAGTCCGACTTCGAATCTAATAATGTGTCATGCTTTTTTTTCTTTCCGAAAAACTCATTTGATTCACACAATGAATGTGATCTCAAATATTTTACTTTAGTGGTATACATTATCTTTCCAAGTTTTAGTCAATTATTCTTAATCGCTTTTAACTATCAATTATTTCGTCATCTTCTACGATGCACTCGTTGCCTTTCGACATCTAGTTTATTTCATCTTCTATTGCTTTTATTTTGATTAAATTATAAAGTTGTAGTTTCGCTTAAGAATAATACAAAATCTACACAAATTACATATAACTTTTTTTAACGGCGTACGTATCGCTCTCCATATATATTTTGTTGTAAAACTCATGAATAATGTGATCATTAATTACTTATTACTTTAGAAGATGAATTATAATGTTTTTAGGAAACATGTGTACACAACTTTGTGGATGATAATTTTAGACCATACATCAAACACAATTGATCCCAACATTTATACTTTGGTTGTGATCCTCATAGATCAGGGAAAAAATTGGTTACAAATGGATAGTTATGTATGGAATATAAACTTTTTCAATGCATTAGAGACTAAGCACACAAAACAGTGTAGTTATAACTTTTGTATTACAAAAAAAACTTTCAAAAAACAACTAAGGAAATCTTCATGTTGGAATCTACATCCACAAGCGGTCATCTACATGTTTAGTATTTAAATTTCACGGGTTTGGCAGGATCTGTCTCGACCTCTCTTGACACGCCACTTCTCTAATTCCTTTGGCCAGATTCTTACTCTTCTCTCGGGTCAGACCATAATTAAATGGAACGACTTCATATCTTCTGCGTCTCGTGTTCCAAGTTTCAGTCCACACGATTTGGCTGGAGCGTAACAGAAGACGGCATGGAGACACGCCAAGCACCTCATATCAGCTTGTCCGCTTCTTAGACCGCATGGTCCGTAATAAACTCCTTTCAATGCAAGGCAACACAACAAAGTTTGGTGACGGGCTGCAGATTTGGTTAGCTACTCGTAGCTAATCTTCTATCTCTCTATTTCTTTTTAAAAGCTTTCAATTTTAATTCTTTTTCACTATTGATCCAAGGAAGCATTCATTGTAAAAAGGACATTTTTTTGTTTTGAATATATTTTCACATTCATTCAAAAAAAAAAATACAGTTTAGTATGTATATTTTTTAGTTAAGTAATGTGTAACTACAAAAAATGTATAAATGACCACAAATGACCATTTATTTAATATGAAACTATATGTTTTACTGTAATTAGATATTGTCTAATATAATTATATACTTAAAATATATTAAAATGTGGATCTTAAAATATAAAGAAAAAATAATTATAATATAGTATGTAAATATATATATATATATATATATATATATATATATATATATTCTTTGAAAACCCTTTTTATAATTTGATTTTGAAAGAAAACAGAGAATGAACGAGAAACGGAAAATAAACATAAAATGAAATGAAAGAAAATAGAAAAAGTGAAGGAAAAAGTAAATGGGAAAGAGAAAAGTAGGTTATAAATGAAACTAAAATAGTATATACAAAAATAGTACAAACCTTGACCTTGTTGTATGCCAAGCTGCAACAAACTCCTCCTTCACGTTTCTCCACCACACATTTGGTGTCTTGTTCTCGTATCAAACTATCATCTTTGAGAAAATTCTTTAGACGAGTGTAGTTTTTCAAAAAACTATTGGGAAATTTTTTCTTTATATGCGTATACATATGCTTGGCTGATAGTTGCAATAGCACTCTCACCTTATCATGAATGTATAACTGAGCACCTATCATCCTGTTGTCACTGATAGTCCAACAGATTCAAGCTTTTACAATGACATCTTAATTGAGTTTTCACCCCATGCAAGAACTTTTATAAAAAAAAACAAAGAAAATAATGAAGATATGAGATATGGTAGAGGAGGATGTGAGAATGTCTATTTATAAGATAATAAGTTATGTAAGTTACTTTTTTAAAATAATTAAATTAGAGGAGTCATAATTATAATTTATAGTGTGTTTAATTGAAATTCAATAAAGAAAACCAATAGTCTTTGAAAATTAATATAATTTCAGTTATATTTTAGTACTAAAGTGTGAACTTAAAGTATGAATTAATGTATATGATTAAATGTATTTTTGGTTTAATTAAACAATAAATATTATATTTTTAAAAATTAAATATGAAATAGACCAATAAGGAGATAGTGAAACCTTACTTTTATATATGTGATTTAAATATAAATGAGTTAGCATAATCATTTAAACTTAAAAAATATTTCTAAGAGCACCTATTGGAGCTTTCTTGTTGTGGATGGTCTTATCTTATCACTCATGGTGAGCAAACGTCTCCTTAAGAGGACCACATATCAATATGGCCTTAGAGCATCTCCATTGGGTGAGATCCCTTATAAGTATCTCATCTATATAATTGTAATAATTTAATGTCCTTTTAGTACACAATTAAAATTTAGTTAAAAAAAATCAAGTCAATCATTAAATTACATGCGTAAAGCGGGTATCTCATGGATATTTCATAAGTCATTCAAGTATCTCAAAAGAGAAGCTTTGACGTGGAACTTGATTTTAAACTACTCTCAATTTAAAAACTATATTTAACTATACTTACACTTGAGAACCCCATGTTGAGAACTCCTCAATGCAACTGCTCTTAGACCATCTCCAAAGAGAGATCCTTAACCCAAAATTAGAGTTTATGCTAATTTAAAATAGGGAATTTTGTGGGCTATGCCACTTTCAAAACTCAAAATTCTAAAACTGCCATTTTCTTTAACTATTTTCAAAACATGCCATAATGTTACTGTATGCAGCCGCGAATTGACGATTTTGCCCTCGCAAAAAAAGACAAAAAAAAAATCAAAATAAAAAAGAAATCTTGTCCACAATATCTGGTCCACTAGATCTGATCCAACATAACTATTTCGAGTCTAGTCCACCAAAATTGGTTCGTCAAATGTTGTCCATCTATAGAAAAATGAATATTGTCCACCATAAACGCATCACTTGTTTTATCATCTAGTCCGTCGAATCAGATCCACTTGAACTGTCAGCAGAAACAAGTCTATCATAACTAGTTTTTGTCTGCCGGAAATGGTTTGCCATAACTTGTCCATTGTAACTGGTCTATCTGGTCCGTCGGAACTGGTTATAGTTCGTCGGAACTGTCTATGGTCCACTTGAACTGGTCTGCCAAATATGGTCTATCGAAACTCGTCTATTTGGTCTGTCAGAACTGGTCCGTCGAATCTGGTCTGCGAGAACTGGTTATAGTTCACCAGAATTGACTATGGTCTGCCGGAACTCGTCCGCCGGAGTTCTGGTCGAAACTCGTCCGCCGAAGTTCTGGTCTATTGGAACTGGTCCGCCGGAATTAGTCCGATGGATCTGGTCTCCCAGAATTAGTTCGCTGGATCTGGTCCGTCAGAATTAGTCCGCTGGATCTGGTCCGCCGAATTTTATTTGCTGGACCTGGTCCGCCGGAATTCGTCTGCTAGATCTGGTCCGCCGGAATAGCTTGTCGTTGGAAAAAGAAAAAGAAGATGAAGAAGAAGAAAGAGATAATTATTGAAAAAGAGAAAACTTAGGTTTTAGAAATTTCATTGATGAGAGGGCACCGGAAGTGGCTATGCTTCGCTGGAGTTTGTCCGCCGGATTTGTCTGCCGGATTTTTCCGCTGGAGTTGTCCGCCGGAGTTCGTTCGTCGGATTTGTTCTACTGGAATTATTTGCTGTTGGAAGAAGAAAAAGAAGATGAAGAAGAGAGAGATAATGAAAGAAAAGGAAAAGGGTAACATGGTCTTTTTACATTGGATCTGTAATATGTTTTGAAAGGAGTTATGAAAAATGACATTTTAAAGAAGATTTGGTACTGTACATGGCATTCCCCACAATTTTCTCTTTAAAATAAATACAAATGTAAATAAATGGCAAAGAGCGGCCCTTGCAGAAGAGATTTTAGGAGCGGTTGCTAAAGAGATGTGGCATAATGGCATTGGTTGTGGCAAATTTTTTTTTTCTCTCTTTGTCTCTCCTCTCTCGGCGTTCATCTTTTTTTTTCTCTTTCTTTCTCTCTCTCTCCCTTTTAATTAATTATAATTTAAGATAAAATACAATTACATATTCTTTTTAAGGGTTTAGGGTTGGAGATGCTCTTAGGTGTCTTAATAGTATAGGTGCTCGAGATCTGAAAAAGATATCTAAGCCAGAAATGTGTATAGATAACTTCGACAAAATGAAATTGACAATAAAAAGATGGATAAGTTTAAATAGAAGGTTTTTTTAAATATTCACCATTTTGTTTAAATTGGAAAATAATGGTCTTGTGATAAAGCATAAAAAAGTGGGAGTTTAAGGCTTTCACATGTCACATAGAAAAACTGGAACTTGTGGGTAAAAGGAGATCCTTTTAACTCGGAATTTATGGTAGTACACTGCTTAAATTAGATATGTTAAATTGATGGTATATTTATGTTAGTACTTATTATATATAGCTACACCGCCTTCTCTATTTTCAAAATTTAAAATATTACAATTCATTTTCACCATCTACAATGAAGAGAAACTTTCAACCCTCCTTCGTCATTTTGGTTATCTTCATTGTTCTTATGATAGGTTTGTATTTAAATTTAGTTTTTTTAGTTTACACATCATTGTTGTAGAAAATATAGGTCATAAAAATTAACTAAAAACAAAATGTTAATTCACCTATGCTATATGTTTTGTGTCACATCCTCTTTGTTGATATACAATTCCATAATATCACATTTAGCATTTTATATGTCAAATCCATACCCTAAGTCATAGCTATGCCTAAAAATCTTATCCTCAATATATTTTAGAAACTTCCTGATTTTGTGAAGTAATATGGTTTTAACATAGTATAAAGAACTATTATAACATGAATTGGTTAAATATTTTGTAATAATTCGTATTTTTTTTATCCGTAAACTTCTTCTTTATTCCACACTACATACATAAATGTTTAAAATATAGGTTTCTTGTTTCGAGTATTAATTTTATGAAGTTATGATTAATGTTTTAAATCTTCTACTAATATAAACAATATTCATATAACTAGTTACCTTCTTCAAAAGTTAAAATTGTATTTTTTTCTATTCCTATATAAGACTAAGATGCTACGTTTTATATATATGACAGGAGCTGTGGGAAGCATGGGTTTTGAAATAAAATTATGTTGGGCACCTCTAAAACTAAAAGACAACAATTGTGGATACAATGAGTGTAGATCCATGTGTTTGACAAAGAATCCCAAAGGACATGGTAGATGCATTAAATCATTCCAAGAACGAATCATTTGTTTATGTGGTTATCCTTGCCCATAAAAATTGTTTAGTTATAATCATATTTCTACGATGAGAGCTTTATGATAAAATAATTTGATGTGGGTTTGTACTTTGTAGCCTAGCTAATCATTATTATCGATCGAGATATAGTATAATGGTGATATGTGAGACGAAATTGATAAGTGCAGCATTCCTAAGCATGCTTTTAACCAGATTCTAGCGAAAATAAACGACACATAACCAACACCAATCAACCGAGATCGTAAATCATCTCTTTTCCTCGTCATAATTCCATGTTACATAATAACTTTACATGCATATATTATCACAAATCTATATATATAAAGTATACTTTTCTATCTTCTCATTAAGCCGCCTCATCATCGTAATCATTATCCACTTCATTTTATAATTTAAGTTTAAAAATTAATTATGCCATTTTATCATTTAATTTTAAGATTTAGACATATGTAAATAAGTTTTTCAAAAAGGAATATGAAAGGATTTTTTTTATATTTTATATGATAAAATTAAAAAGATAATTGATTAAAAATAAAAAAAACTTACTAATTATCGATCATACTAACTAATATATAAATAATAGATTATAGTTTTTAAGTGAATGTAAACCTAAATTAAAAATAATATGACACAAAATTTGATTATATTTACACAATGTAAACCTAAATTATAATGGGATTTAACGGGAATAGAACAAAAAGTAAGAAATTTTGAGAATATAAATCTATCTAATTTATGTCTCACAAAATTCTCCAACATAAATGAGATAGGTTGGGACGAAACATGAATTCTCATTTTAAAAACACGTATAAAAAGGTAACAATAAAAATAATATTTCTTTAAAGGTTTCCAATATGAATTTAACTATTGTTTTCAAATACATCACACATGTTAAACTAATAAACAAAATAAAAAATTAACAATTTAGTTCTGTATAGTTTTAAATTTAATATCAAAGTTAAATGACTTAAACTTTTTATTTGTTCTAAAAATTTATTATGTGTTACATCTTTGATTTAGTATTGCAATTACATATGTAGAGTTGTGAAACAAAAATTTTGTAAAAAATATTTAACTCATTATACATGGGACTAAAACCAATTCGAAGTCAGGATGAATGTCAATTATGACTCATTCAGCCAAGTTTTGTTTTAATTTTAGTGATATTTAACAATAACATTATTGGAAATTTACGGGATCAGTATTTTTTCCCATAGGTATTGTCCAATCGGGCATTTATCTGCATGCTTCTATATTAAGGCATTTCTCAGTGTTGTGGAATGACAGATTTAAGCCTGTTAACTCTCTCTCTCACTTACTATGATAAACAGCTTCAAAGAACACATATATTTTCTCTGGAATCTAGAATTTATGGAATATTAGGATTAAGACATTATTTTAGTATGTGAACAGATTCATTGGAGATGCGGATCTTTGATAATTATGCTGATTATTTTAGAATTTGGTAAACGAAGATGAAAACTTAAAAAAATAAATCTTCTCAAAACTTTGAAACAAAAAAAAAGCAGAATTTGTTATCTTTTCCCCTTGGGTTCACCTGTTATAAGGTTTCTTAGGGTTTAATTTTGATCAGTGGAGTTAAAGATATTATTCAGAGAACATATATCCGATTTTAGTTTTGAAGATCGATTTGCAATGGTGGAATGATGTGTTTCTTAATGCTTTTGGTTTGAGATTAAAGGAATTTGGGTGATGGAGCTTTTTTTCGTTTTTAGCTTTTAATGGTGATGCCTCTTAAGTTTAGATTTGAGATCTGGTGATTAGAGATCTTCGAAATTGGAACAAGTTGCCGGTGGTGAAAAATGATCTTCTCACCTCTTCACATATTAGCAGGGTTAGAAAAGACAAATCACACTGGGAAAATTACTTAAATCCATAAGCATGGACAGAAATTCCTTATTTCTAGGGCCTTATCTCGCTTGCGTCCTGGACCTTCTCTTATGAGCTCTTGGTTCTCTGTTTTTCAGCCTTGTTAATGTTGATGGCTGTCCCAGCTTGTAACTTTTTGTGTATTGCAGGTCGCGTTTGGATGTGGGCTTTCTCGCTGGTCCTTGTTGTTCTCCTTGCTCTTTCTTCTCTTATTTAGGCCTGTGTGCCATCTTTGGGTTGTTGGAAACCTTGTATGCTGGGCCTGCGCCTGTTTCGGCTGTCGTAACCTTGTAATTTAGGGGGCCTATGCGCCGTTCTGGCCGGTGCTATGTTATTTTTGGGCATGATGGCTTTGGGCCGGTTCAATGTAAGGTGTATGTCCCCTTGAAAAATATAAAAGTTAAAAAAAAAAAATCCTTATTTCAAAGATTTTTGGAAAAAGTCCCAATTTGACAATAACCCCTAACATTATTGATTTTCTAGTCATACGAATGATTCAAGAACTATTATTTTTTATAGAAAAATTAGTATTATAATTTTTTAATAATTTTTTGTTTTAGTTTTTCCAAAATTATATTTTTAATTATTCAAAGTTTTGAGAAAAAATGATTCTTAAGAAAATTAAAAGTATGTTTTTTTAACGAATTTCTTAACAAAATCCAAAATCTAGTTCCAATGGGTTTTTGAGAATCTTTTTTTTCACAATATCTTTTCCAATATATATTTTATTTATATTTTTGCAAAATCTAAAAACCAACGTCAAAAACTAAAATCTGTAATCTAAAGCAAGAACCTTTCTCTTTCTTCTCTCCTAAAATATTTTTCAGAGAGAGAGAGGGGTTCTTATCTTTGATCGTCCTCGACATGTCTTGCCGATTTTTGTGTCTGAATGATGTCTAATATCACAGTAAACATGGCTTTTCCGTTGCTGTGTTCTTGGCGTAAACATGGCTTTTTCGTTGCCGTGTTATCTTATTGTCGCCTTTGTTAGATGTTAGTTTACTTTCAATAAAGAGGAATTGTCAGCCTTGGTTCGTCTCTGTCTCTTAACAGAGTTTCACGAGAGTTGACAAACCTATCTTGTATGTTTATACAAGTATTTTTGTTTTTGTTAGATCTGAAGCTAAGTTTTATCATATTACATAATGGTGAATCAGATCAATTTAGATTTGTCGATCTGTAGTTGATTTGTTTATCCATATGATGTTTGTTGGTGACTTGTCTCCGATCTTTCTGTTGGGTATATGGTTTACAGAAAATTCAAGGATAGGAACGAATAAAGATGAAGAAAAAGAAGAAATTTCCTTCTTAATTTACAGATTCCTTTCAACCGTAGCTTCAATTATTTGGAGTTTTGATTCGTCTTGCAACCAGCTTTATCGGTGAAAATCAGAAGAATCAATGGTCGAATTTCAGATGTCGGCAATGGTTTTTTCACCGGAATGAGAATCACAGACGGTGGAAGGCGATGTCGGAAAGCTTTAGATTTTTCATCCAACAAGTGACACGTTTGTTTGTGTGAAACCAACGATAAACTTTCTTCATTACAAAGCAATCATAAAGCAATGCATCTATATGGGCCTTCTTGGGTTGTAATCTGTTTGTAACAGCTTTGCTATGAATAACTTTATGAGAAAAAAAGAAAAAAATCTAAAGCAAGATAACCACATCGGTTTACTAAACAGAGACAAACCACGCATAACCAATCTAAATCTTGGTTCGGGGTTCTCATCGTCTTCTTCATCAACATCTCAAAGCAATAAACTTTAGGGTTTTAGATTCTGTAGGGTTCTACTCCTCTCTCTATCTCCCAGCTCTGCTCATACTCTGTTTCGCTTCATTGGTGTTTTTATTTGTTACGACGTAATAAGAAAGATGAGTACTGAAGTTTCTTCCTCGCCGACAAGCCTCGTCGGTCAGACCGTCGTGCGTATTTCTCTACAAAAAAATCTCTGCTTCTTTGGTTATCTTTTTAGATTGGGATTTGAATTGAAGAAAAGTTTAAGTTTTTTGAGATGGGTTTCAGGTTCCAGGTGATGTTGTTCTTGATTTGTCAAACATGACTAACCAAACAATCAAACTCGGCAGTGGTCTCCGTCAGGTTTTTGTCTTTCTTCGAAATCTTCAAACTTTTTTCAAAATTGGTTTTTTTTTTCCTCAATTCTGTATTCAATTTATGCTTAGTTTCTTGTTGATTTTTGGAATTAACATAGTTTGCTTAGTTTGAGCTTGCAAGGCTATAAGCTTGACATATGGTTTTGTGGTGTTGTTTTGTTTCAGGATAATGATGCGATATCTGCTATGAGAGCTGGGAAGTTTAGGTTCTCTAAGCCAAATAAGTATTGGGTGGAGAGTTCTCATAAAAGGGTGAGTACAACAGAGCTAAAACCATACTCTACCTTGTTGATTTTGTGGAGCTTCTTCTTGATAGCTATTGGTTGTACTAGTAATTGAGATTTAGATTGTTGTCAACTAACTATTCATTGTGTCTTGAGAAGTGGAAGGTGTCACTATAGTTTGGAAAGTTTGTATGTAATGAGTTTTTGACTTTGCTATTGTGGGTTTTTTGCAGTATATACCTCGCCCGGAGGATACAGTTCTTGGCATTGTGGTTGATTCTAAATCAGATGTAAGTACTCTGTATACGGTTTATTATTATGGACACATCATGTTTAGAGAATGTTGATCTCTGTTTCGCTCTATTACTATTTCAAAGACTTCAAGCATTGTTTCTTTGAAGAGCATAGTTTTCTCAGCGCCAAGATTAGGTTGTAAAAAAATTTTGTTAGTTAAGCCTGGATGGGAGACTTGAGAGCAGTGACAATATAGTTTATAGTCTTCGATCAGAAGTAAACGAGTAGGCTGAAATAGCATTTATCTAGGGTTGCCCCTAGTTTTATCAACCAAAGTTTTGTTGATTCTCTTTGACTCTTGTTTTGTTGCAGAATTTTTGGGTAGATATTAAAGGACCCCAATTGGCTCTGCTCCCAGTGCTAGCATTCGAAGGAGGAACAAGGAGAAATATACCCAAGTTTGAGGCAAGTACCTTCTGAATATGTTTGTTCAATCTGAAACATCAATAGAATAGTCTCTAGCTGGTAACTACACTCGGTTGCTTAAGATGCTAGAATGGCCTTTATAGTATCTTGGAAAATTCCCTGGAAACATGTTTGCTTGTGCGTGATATTGAAATGATTCGGTACTTTATTGGCATAATAGGCAGTTTGACTTTGTTTGGCGTGTTTCTTTCGGGAGCTTTAACAACTTGTTGAAACAGGTAGGTACACTTCTATATGTTCGGGTTGTGAAGACAAACACAGGAATGAACCCAGAGGTGTCCTGTACTGATGGTAAGTCCATGCATTATGTTTTCTCACAAACCTTTAAAAGTCAAACCTTTCTTGTTTCGCCACATTAATGATTAGACTAAGGAATTGCTTGTTGGAAAATGTAATAGCAAGTGGAAAGGCTGCAGGATTTGGTCCCTTAAAAGATGGATTCATGTTTGAAACTTCGACTGGTCTATCAAGAATGTGAGTTTCGTCTTAGTCTTCTTCCGTTATATAGCTATCTATCTATGCAGCTGCCTCGTCTTGAATCTCTTGTTGTCTTTATTAGGTTATTAAGCTCACCAACTTGCCCAGTCCTCGAAGCTCTTGGAAAGAAACTCTCGTTCGAGACTGCATTTGGCTTAAACGGAAGAGTCTGGGTAAGAAAAACAGCTAATGCTTCCTAAGGTTCAAAACAATGTAACTAATAATCACATTGCTTAATCACCTTTGGTCTGTTTTCAGGTGCATGCGGCTTCTCCTCGCGTAGTGATTATCGTTGCCAATGCGTTGATGAATTCTGAAACTTTAAGCGGGACACAACAGAGAATCATGGTAGAGAAATTGCTTGAGAAAATTTCAGAGTGAAAATATGCTTTGATTCACATCTCTGTGTTTGTAGTATTTTGATCCCTTTGTATTGAAGTCGCTTACAAGTTATACAACTCTTCCCCATGCCTTTCTCCTAGTTCTAAAATTCTCTCTTATTAAACTCTTTACTTCCTAAAGGACCTAAACCTACATACCGGTTAACTAAACCGGCTCCTTTTGCTGCCAAGTGCCAAACCATGGATACAAACCTAAAACCCGGTTAGTTACCATATGTATATCAAAGAAAACATTAGTGATTCGTCTAAGCATAGGTTATCGTCAAAAGTAATCATAAATAGCATATTAATGGGAATTAATATTTTAATATAGGAAAATCAATCGATAATACGAAAACCAAAAACTGTTACACATTGTGGGGATTTAATAACAAGCAGTTAATTAGATAATTTATTTGGTAACTTCTCTAGCACGGTTTAGGACTAAGCTTCCTCTATCTATATATACAAATAAGTCTTTATATGTTCACGAGGAAACGACTTGAAAACTAAATCAGTCATGAGGAGACACGATCTACAAGAATCAAGTTCCAAAAGACGGCGAATAGATTCAATTATAACCGAAGATTTCACAAACCCTAAAGGCGAGAGCTCTTCTTCTGAGGCGGCTACAAAGTTTTTGGACAATGTGTTCTACAGATTGTACATCAAGGGTTTGGTAAGTAATGTCTCGACAGTGGTGGACGGTAATGAAAAGACCGTGAAGGTTGCTGGATATGGAGTTGCGATTTGCGATGAGATGGATACTTTGTTGTATGAGATAAAAGAATGATCTCTATAAATAAAGTTTTGAAAATATAACATAAACTTTATTTATAGAGATGATGTGTAAGAGAAAAATTCATTTTCACAAAAAGGTAAAAGCATATTTCAACATATCTACTTATCTTATTATCTTATCGAATTTAGTTAATTTTTACACTGGCCAGACTTGGGACCAGCAAAATTTATTAATTTATAGTGTTTATTAATTTATAGAGTATTAATTTATAGAGGTTTTACTGTAGTTATAGTTGTGGTTTTGCATGTTACAATGTTATCTATATGGTAACCATATCGATTGTGTTATTATATGTAATGATATATAACGTAAGCTTTTGCAAAAGTCTTGATTGTTGTACAATCTCATAAGAGATAATGGCTATGATAACATAGTTAATGTCTTAGTTTAATGAGAATGAATCTGATTAACGTTGTAGGTAGTTGGTAGAGGGAAGACTAAGAAGAAGTATGAACATCTCGTGGAAGAAGCTCAAAGCATTTTAGAAAAAATGTATTGTAATGACGCGGTTTTGGTTGCTCGGAACGATGTTAAGTTTGCTTCTAGACTTGCAAGAGAGGCCATAGCTTCTCAAGGCAGCAGCAGTGTTGATGTGAAGGCAGAACAAGAAGGAGTTTGTGGTATTTGTCTTGAAGAAACCGATGAGGAGCGCATGTTCTCTACCGACATATGCCCTCACCGTCATTGTTTTTCTTGTGTGAAAAAGCATGTTGAAGTGAAGCTGCTTAGTGGAATCAGCCGACTTGCCTTGAGTATGGATGCAAGTTTGTGCTCACCCTTAAAAGCTGTAGCAAGGTTTTGACATCTAAGCTGATTGATATGTGGAAACATAAGATGTATGAAGATTCAATTCCCGCGTCCGAGAAAATCTATTGCCCATATCCAAGCTGTTCAACGCTGATGTCCAAATCCGCGCTTTCCAGTGAAGCTGACCAGCCTAATGTCCGGTCATGTGTCAAATGTTGTGGACTCTTCTGCATTGATTGCAAAGTACCATCGCATACTGATTTTTCGTGCGATGATTACAAGAAACTTCACCCCGACCCTTTAGTAGATGACTTGAAGCTACAGTCTCTCGCAAACAACAATATGTGGCGTCAATGTATCAAGTGTAGGCACATGATTGAACTTTCTTCTGGCTGCAACCATATGACTTGCAGGTATATATTTTATATATTACTCCGAATACGTTACTTCATTCGAATGATTATATATCATAATGTTTTCTTTGTGTATGCATTATAAAGATGTGGATATGAGTTTTGTTACCAATGCGGGATTGAATGGAAGAACAACCAACAGAGTTGCCCGTCAGGTTGCCGAGGTATTGGCCAAGAGTTTGAGAATCCTTCTCCTGAGGAGCTTGCCCTTGAAGGTGACAATTGGGACAACGACTACAACAACTATGGAGGATTAACTGATTCAGGCGATGAAGGAGCCTTTGATGAAGCCTTTTACAGAGATTATTATACTCTTTAATCTCTGTTTGGATCATCAACACAGAGATTAGACCTTGTTTTCAACACATTCAATCTTTTTAACTGGCATTTTTTCTTTCTTCATGATCTGTTGAGGATTTTTTAGGATACTGGTGGTGTGTATTTCTTTAACATTTTTTTTTTTGATCATCTATAACTAGGGGATAATCCGTGCTATATCACGTTTAAATGTACTAACGTTTTTTTCTGCGAAATTGTAGTATATATATAGTACTAAAATGTTATTAAAATGTTAAAAATGTTAAAAAATGTTTGAAGTCAAAAAAAAAAAATAGTACTAAAATGTTATGGTTTATAATTATTTTGAAAATGAATGTTTAGTTAAGACAATGTGTACTTTTTAATATTGCCAATGGAAGGATTTCTTACCCTTTAGAGAGTGACTTCTTTTCATGTTTCTTCATGTCAAGTTATAAACAATGAAATGACCATGGTTAATGCTGCACTTGGACCTTTGGTGTGGATTCAATATGAACATGTAGATGATGCTTGTAATTTGCAAAAACACATGTTATTAGGGCTCTGTCTTGATCATTATTAATAATTTGTGAGTTTTCTTTCATCACATCCTCTCCTCAAGCGATTAAAGCTTGTTTAAAGAAATGTGCTTACATACACTTTTTCATTTTCATTTGATTTGCATTGCTTCTTTGTTACATTCCAAATCTTTGCTTTGTTCTTCTGTTGTGAATTGCGATATGGGAAGCAAAACCCCATAATTATCTCTACGAATATAAACAGCATAAAACAGTATCCAGTAGAGACATTCATCATGTCTTTGTACAAAGCCAAGCCCCCTCTTAATTAATCGATGAAAAAGACCCTTTGGCAAATTCCAAAAAATGTAAAATCTCATAATATTTTTTTTTTGGAAAAAATACCAAAAAACCTTAAGAAATTTTAAAAAAATTATATTTGGATCCATGGCATTTCCCTACATTGCTTATAGCCTAAGACGGGCCTTGCAAATCTAAAGAGGTCCATACTATAGCATCACTATCTTCTATGTAGTGTAGCTATGTTGTATCACAGCTGACAATCAATTGTGGTAAAGAATCAAAGTCCAATGAAATAGGATTAAAGAGTCTTCTTTGGGACTTTAGATTGAGTATTATTGAAAGAAAATATACATAACCATCAAGGGAAATCGATAATATATAATTTAAGCTTCCGTACCATCATTTTTGAGAAATCATATTTAAGACATCATTTCTAATTTTTATATGTTTTATTTGCATCACCAAATTCTCGCTTCTCTGTTCATCAAAGCTATGCAGATAAAGCCAAAAGTAAAACTGATGTCAAGAAATCGTTTAAAACATATATATGTAAATTTTGACTTATTATTTTGTTTTGCTCATAATAAAAATTCAAAAATCTCGTAAAAGCCTTGTAAGTTTGTAACCCTGTTAGGGTTGGATCGGACAATAAAATATAGGTTCAAAATTTTTTCGGACCAAACTTTAATATGTGTAGGTTTTGCGGTTTTGGGCTGGGCTGGGACAGTCTGATTGACATGCCTAGTTCAAATTATGATGCTGTCTTGGTTAATTCATCCTGAATTTCCCTCCCGAAAATTCTCTCTTTAGATCAACACAAGACACGAATTAAATTCCTAAATGGTTAACGGATGATTGGTTCCGTATGCTGCCAAGTGCCAAATCATAGTTAGTTGCCAAAAAAATACATCAGGATTAGTCTAAATCATTGGTTAACGTCAAAAGCATAATAAAAGGCATAATAATGGGAATTAAATCAGATTTTAGGAAAATAAATTGATACAAATACCAAAAACGGTTACAAATATCACGGTGCGTTAATAACAAGCAATTAATTACAAATTTATTTGGCAACTTCTCAAGCACGCTTTAGTAACCTCTTCTTCCTCTATATACTAGTCTTCATATGTCCACGACAAAACCACTTGAAAAATGGAGAGACACGATCTAGACTTGAGTTCCAAGAAACGGGGGTTAGATTCTGATGTAACTAGTGATGTCCCAAACCCTAAACGGCGATTAGGTTCTTCAGCGGCGGTTGCAAAGTTTTTGGACGATGTGACCTATAGATTGTACGTCAAGGGTTTGGTGAGTGATGAGTCGACATTAGTGGACGGTAAGGTTAAGACAGTGAGTGTTGCTGGATTTGGAGTTGCGATTTGCGATGAGATGGATCATTTGTTGTATGAGATGAAAGAATCATTTAGTGATAATCAGATTAGTCGTAGAGGTGTAGAGATCATGGGACTGATTCGTGGTTTAAGTGAATCCTATGATTTGGGGATCAGAAACGTTGTGGTTTATTGTGATGACCATTGGATTTACCAATCTGTAAGTGTTTCTCTTCTTTGTTATTGTATTGGTAATTTTGGTTATTCTGAATCATTAGACTATACTAGTTTGGTAGTCTTACTATTGCATGTTACAATATTATTATTATTCGTTTTTTGTTTGGTAGTGTTACTATTGTATGTTACAATATTATTAATCTATTATTATTCGTTTTTGTTTGGTAGTGTTATACTTTGAAGTTTATAACTCACTCCAACGATAAGGTGACATATCTAGTTTTGTGAGTGATCAAAGATGATGATTTTTATTGTGTTATTTTAGGTATGAACGTATGATAACGTAAGGTTTTACTAAAGTACTCTTGATTATTGTAGAATATAAGAAGAGTAATAGAAATGATGAGTTTGATTGTGATAATATAATTACTGTGTTACTTTTAAGGATAATGAATTTGATTTTGGTTGTAGATAATTGGTAGAGGGAAGTCGATGAAGATTGATCATCTTGTGGAAGAAGCTCAAAGCATTTTAGAAAAAATGGCTTGTATTGACGCTGTTTTGGTTGCCCGGAACGATGTTAAGTTTGCCTTTAGGCTAGCAAGAGAGGCCATAGCTTCTCAAAGCAGTAGTGTTGATGTGAAGGCAGACCAAGGCAAAGTTTGTGGTATTTGTCTTGAAGAAACCGATGAGGAGCGCATGTTCTTTACCGACAACTGCCTTCACCGTCATTGCTATTCTTGTGTGAAACAGCATGTGGAAGTGAAGCTGCTTAGCGGAATTGAGCCGACATGCCTTGAGTATGGATGCAAGTTTATGCTCACCCTTGAAAGCTGTAGCAAGGTTTTGACATCAAAGCTGATTGATATGTGGAAACATAAGATGAAAGAGGACTCGATTCCCGCTGCTGAGAAAATCTATTGTCCATATCCAAGCTGCTCAATGCTGATGTCCAAAACCGAGCTTTCTAGTCATGAAGCCGAGCAATCCAATGTCAGGTCATGTATCAAATGTTGTGGACTCTTCTGCATTGATTGCAAAGTACCATCGCATACTGATGTGTCGTGTGATGATTACAAGAAACTTCACCCTGCCCCTCTAGTAGATGACTTGAAACTAAAGTCTCTGGCAAACAACAATATGTGGCGTCAATGTGTCAAGTGTAGACACTTGATTGAACTTTCTTCTGGCTGCAACCACATGACTTGCCGGTATATATACTTTTATATTACTCGATAACTTATGTCGTTGGATTCATAATGTTTTCTTTATGTGTGCATTTTGTAGATGTGGATATGAGTTTTGTTACCAATGTGGTATTGAATGGAAGAAAGACCAACAAACTTGCCCGTCCGGTTGCCAAGGTATTGGTTATGATGAAGATGACGAAGATGATGATAATGACTCAGAACATTCTTGTGAAGAGGATATGTGTGACTGCTACTTCGACGACGAGGGTAACCGCTGGCGTGACTTCGAAGATTTTGTCGATCACCAAACTGCTCAGTGATGTTTTGTTCTCTTATATAACTCACATTTTATTACTCTAAACCCATGGCAGCATTGTTGTCATTTGTCTAATATGTTTTGGTTTGTTTTGTAGCTACGATGCGGAGGAAGAGACGCTGATGATTGATCCGGATGTGGTACAAGAGTATGAAGATTTTAGCACTGAAGAAGTGAATGATGATGATGGAAATGATTATGTTTGGGATGACTACGACAATGGTTTTAATAACTCTGGAGGTAAAGGAGTCTTCTTCGATGAGGACTTTTACAGAGATTATTATACTCTTTAATATCTCTTTTGGATCAACAACACAGAGATTAGACCTTGTTTTGGAACACATTCCATTTGGCATTTTTTCTCTTTCTTTATGATATTTTGAGAGCTTTTAAGACTGTAACGGTGCATTTCTTTTAGCATAACATCTTTTATTTGGGTTTTAAACTTTGTTATTATACTAGGTTTGAACCCGCGGTGTACCGCGGGTTTGTGTTTTTGATTATGTTTACAAATATTATTTTATTTATGTAGTGTGTTTTAGCGGATATATACTTACAAAAAGACGTTATCGATGCTATGTTCATCGAATTTGTATGGTAATTTGTGTTACGGGTCAAAATTTAATAGTGTTTATTCAACCTAATTTTTTGTATGAATTTTTTTTTCTTATGACAAACAAAAAAATCTCTGTTTTTAGAGTGTACATGTGTTCATTCAGCATGTGTATGTCGTAATAGAATGGGTTGTTGTCATTAATGTAGTTAGAAGTTTTAGTTATTGGAAGGCTTTATAGTTTATATTAATGGTAAGGAATATCAATTACTATGATTTTACAATTTACATAGTACTTATTTTCTACTTATTATTTTTTTCAATTTAATTATAGAATAAAATGTAATTGTATTTTGAACCCACGGTACACCGCATAACTAATTTTTGGATAAAGTATTTTGTATAATACTTTTAAAGTTATTTAATTTTTTAAATTTCCCGTTATTTAATCTAGTATCTAACTAATATATTATTTGTTTGTACATGACTACATGTGCCGTCAACGGAACAATGATTTTGTTTTTTTGTCGTATCATCAAATTTACCATTATTAAGTTTAGAATATATTATTTATCAAAATCAATTAGTACTTTGAGAACTTTTAAGACTGTATTGGTGCATTTCTTTTAGTATAACATCTTTTATTTGGGCTTTAAACTTTGTTATTATATTAGTAGACTCTTATTTTTCATCAAACTCAATTTTCTAATACTGTATATCGTACTTAATCAAAAGCATGAGGCCAAAATTGAAGACTTTGGGTTAGCCATAATATGTATTTTGGTCTCAGCTAGCCCTAGTGTATGGAAAAACGGGGAAAATCAACCCAAACTATTTCCCGAAGGTATTTTCATACCTAAACTCGCGTGTTCTGAATTTTACAACCCAAACCAACTTTCAGTTCAAATAACCAACCTGAACTATATCAAATTTTGTTGATTTCAACCTCGACGTGAACAGTATCCCTACCCATCTTGAAGATTTGGACAATTAAGCTTAAGCTTAAACTTAATTTCTCTTGGTTTTTACAGAAGCGTAAGCTTGATTGTCCAAATCTTCAAGATGGGCAGGGATACTGTTAATGTCAAGGTTGAAATCGACAAAATTTGATGTGGTTCAGGTGGGTTATTTGAATTGAAAGCTGGTTTGGATTGTAAAATTCAAAGTACGTGAGTTTGGGTATGAAAATACCTTCGGGAAATAGTTTGGGTTGATTTTTCCCGTTTTCTCCCCTAGTGTATACCGCATGAGTATGTTTTATATAATATAAAATTGATATATGTTTTATATAATGTATAATTTTAACAATTTTATCTTCTTTTGTGTTAAATGATATTTTTATATATAAATATTTGTCTAATTTTGTAGGAAAATATATAGAAATTTGAAATATCAAACTAATTTTATTTATTTGATGTAGTAACAAATTAATAGTGTAGAAATCATTGGAGTATATAACCCGGTAGGCGAAAAAAAAACCCGGTACTATTTTTTTCGTTCTATGCTTCTGACATATGTTATTTTTATTAATTTCTAATCTAACATTTCAAAATTATGTTCTTTATGATATTGTGTTGTAAGTTATATGTTATATATATAGTTTATGTTTTTCCTAATTTTTCCTCGTAATTAATTGAAGTCACTAGGTAAAAGCTGTTTAAATGTTAAAAAATTTTGCTTTAGTTTTGTATAGTATTTTTTAAAAAATAAAACGTATCTACGCAGTATTTTTGGAAATTGAAAGTAAAAATGTTAAAAAAAATAAAGAAAAGAACAACCTTCTTTGAGAATCGATGGACACTATCCAAAAACGGCTCCACCCAAATATTAATGGATACTTTGAGGACGACAGAGAAATTAAAGAGAAATTATTAAACAAACTTCTCAAGCAAAGCTTTTAGTCCCTCTCGTGATTTTTCACAGGAGAACTTAGGAGATTTATCAATTTCTTTAGCAGTCATGGAAAGAGACGACATAAACTTGATCTCCAAGAAAGGGTGTATAGATTCTACAACAACCGAAGATACTCCAAACCCTAAATCCACCATCGTCTATAGATTGTACTTCAAGGGTTTTGTGATCAGCAGTAATGAGACGACGGCTGTAGTGAATGCTGGATTTGGGGTTGCGATGTGCGATAACATGGATGAGTTGGTGTTTAAGATTAAGAAAACATTGAGCAACAACGCCGAGATCATTAGCCGCAGAGGAGTAGAGGTCACGGCACTTATTCATGGCTTAAATGAATCCCTAGGTTTAGGGTTTATGAATGTGGTGATTTATTGCGATGACCATCGTATATACCAATATGTAAGTGTTTCTTTTTCTTGTTACTATTGCTTTTGTTACTTTATAATATAATTGTAAAGAAAGGGAGATTGTCACCAAGATTAGTAATACTTTGATTTATTCATAAAATGGGTACTTAAAGACAATGATGTTCATTACACACTTTGTATAGTAATCTATTTTGCCAGAGAACCCTAATTACATGAGTTAGTCATGGTGGCTTGTTTGTCTCATAGTATTTGGCTTGTTGGCACTTCAATGAATTGTGTTAAAGATGCTCTAGTAACAATGTCTTGTGATATGCAGAGAGTTAATATTAATTTTCATTGCAGCTAAGTGGTAAAGAGAAGCCTAAGAAGAAGCTTGTCCATCTTGTGGAAGAAGTCCAACGACTTAGAGAAAAAATGACTTCTAGTGAAGTTGTTTTCGTTGCGCGGAACGATGTTAAGTTTGCTTATAGACTTGCGAGAGAAGAATTAGACTCTCAAAGCTTAAGCAATAGCGTAAATGCGGAGACGTCATCACAAAGAGAAACTTGTGTCATTTGTCTTGAAGAAACAGATGCTGAGCGCATGTTCTGTACTGAGGGTTGCTCTCACCGTCATTGCTTTTCTTGTGTGAAACAGTATGTGGAATTGAAGCTCCTTAGCGGAAAGTTTCCCACATGTCTTGCTTATGGATGCATGTTTGAACTCACTCTTGAAAGCTGTATCAAGGTTTTGACACCAAATCTGATAGAGATGTGGAAACGAAGGATAAAAGAGGACTCGGTCCCCGCGACAGATAGAATCTATTGCCCATATCCAAACTGCTCAATGTTAATGTCGATAACCGAGCTTTCAATATCTGCTGATGAAGCCTCATACCAATCAAGTGTTCGAGAATGTATCAAGTGCCGTGGACTATTCTGTATTGATTGTAAAGTACCATCGCATTCTGGTTTGTCGTGTGATGATTATAAGAAACTTCACGGTGATCAGAATCTAGTTGATGATTTGAAGCTAAATTCTCTAGCTAGCTACAAGATGTGGCGTCAATGTGTTAAGTGTAGACACTTGATTGAACTTTCTCATGGTTGCAATCACATGACTTGCAGGTACATGTATTTTAACTTGATTATGCTAACGTATACAAACAAATAGCTCAATTAAGTTTTTTTTTTTGGTGGTATTGTGTAGATGTGGATATGAGTTTTGCTACAACTGTGGGACTCAATGGTATGAGAACCAACAGAATTGCCTTTCTGGTTGCCTAGAAACGGGTCACGGTTATGAAGATGAAGATGAAGATGAAGAAGATGAAGAAGATGACGAAGATGTCGTCGATGATGATCAAGAAGATGACGAAGTGGAATGTGGATATTGAAGACGACAATGACAATCTACTCTATTTCATTTTTTCAGACTTTTAAGTCATTAGCGACCATTTATTCACTTTTTATTTTAGTTTATTGGATTATTTGATAAAACTGAGATTATATTGAAACTAGTTCTGTTATGGACTATCCAAACTGTTCAGTGTCGTCGTCGCTGTCGGAAGTAAGTGGTTTGCTCGCCGTGTTTTGAAGTCCCTAGTTACTGGTTTCGAGAGATTGGTTCTCAGCATGGTAGGAGGTGGTAGATGTTATCCTCGAATTGGCCTTGGGCATTCTGGGTAAATCTCATTCGACTGTGCTTGAGATGAAGAGGACCTTTGTTTCTCGATTTTATTGTTTTTCTTAAGGTTTTGCCGGTTGCCTTTGTTTTTAGAATTTGGTTTCGTCTCCCTTTTGATATGGTTTGAAAATTTGTGTTCTATTTGTTATTTTTCTTTGGTTTCCGGAGAAATTTCTATTTCCGCCGGCTTTGACTCTAGGAACATTTTCGTCGTTCGCCGGCTTAAATTTCTCTCTTTTGGGCTTTGTATTTTACTTATGGTACCACAACAAGTTTTAATAAAATTGAAGTTGACAGAAAAAAAAAGCTCTGTTTTAAAAGTCTCTTCAGTAAGAAATTTATAATCAAGTGTATTGGATAAAGGACTTTAGGAGACTGTATTTTAAAAAAATTACATGCTAATCAACTAATGATTTTAAAATGGCATCTCAAGACATATGTGATGGAGAATGAAATTTATTCGAAATGATTCTAAATCATTCCAAATTTAAAAATATCAAATCAAATATATTAATTATCAACAAACAGTTTCAATAATATTAGTACCCAACAACATATGTAAAAATGATATATAACTCTCCAATGAAACCTGTGCTACAAAGTCTCAAGCCTGTAAAATCTTTACACACTTAAATAAACTTCACATCTTCCACATAATTTACGAACAAGTGAGCAATTGTTGTACTAGCCTCAAACGATCCCAATCCTCGGATTCCGATTTTCTTAACACTGTTAGTCTCAATATTGTAATAGACAATATAGTAAGGGTCAGATAGATCACAAGGACACAACACAATTTCACATGTACCAGTCATTCCAAGAATACGCAGCTTGGTATTAGCAACCTTGATCCTCCACACAAGAGGCAATACATAGACATGCTTGGTCCATCTCTGTTCTTTAACATCCTCAAGAATCCACAAATCAAAACTTTTAGTACCTCCATTGATTTTCCTAGAGTTCGAACAATGAACTATACCCAATTGACCCTTGTAATTAACCAATCTCGAACCATACTTAATCTGTCTCATCCCTTTAGGTTTGTTGATGAAGTTGAACTTCTCGAACCTAACATCGAAACAAACAATCACAACATCTTCTGGACAGCAATTGAGCTTAGCAACGTAATACAAAACACCGTCAATGCAAATCCCACCATCGAAAACAGGACAAAACGGTTTAGAACATTCGATCATTCGCCAAACCATTTTTTTACCAGTTCCTAAAGTCAGAACATAATGCTCACCATGAGTGTTCAATGGATGGTGCGGCGACCAAGCCGTGTTAAACACCTTGAACTGTTTCTCAATCGGATCATATCCCAATACGGTTTTAGACCACATCATGTTAGATTCCAATTTCGGTAAAGTCACAGATTCACATGTGATTGGATTACATACCACAATCATTCTTCTCTTATCTTCGATACAGAGCAATCCACGAACAGGTGGAGTAATCTGAGAGAAACGATCGATTGGTAAGTAAGTATTGTGACGAGTAGCTTCAAGAAACGTATCCACCTCGTGAACTTGAGGTACGGTGAAGAAAGGTAGCCCGCCGTCGATTACGAAGGCGAAGAGGATCAGAGTCTGATTTCGTGAGTTGTTTAAGAAAAGTTCGTCGAACTCGGAGCGGCGGAGAGTCGCCGCCCACGATTTCGACACGCGGCGGCAGTTTCTGATTGTTTTCGGTGGTAGTTTTGAGATGATTTCCATGAAGACATCTGGTGGGAGTGAATCGGAGGGGGAGTAAGAAGAAGAAGAAGGTGTGTTGCATTTTGAAATGGTGAGAGGATCATCTGATGATGAAGATGATGAAGCCAGAAGCTTCTGCTTTTTCATGGCGGATTGAAAATGAGATCTAAAACCCTAGAAATGATTCGGGTTTTTATAGTGTGTGAGTGTGACGTCTGCTTGATTTCGGACAAGACTAGATAAACTTGATAAGAGCACATTGGGCCTATCACTTATTTAGGCCTTACAAGGCCCGTTGTGCACTTAAATAACATGCAATAAAATCAAGCTTTGACTTATTTAAGACCATATTGTAATTAATTGTCGTTGAACACTATAATTCGGTCAAAAATTTCTCTTTTCTTGTCTTCTCTATAATTCGGTCAAAAATTTCAAAAATAATTTCAAAAATGGTATAAATTTTTACATTGTTACCAAAAAAAAAAGAGTCTAAAAACAGTTAGCAGAAACAAGCAGTGAAACACACACCCGGATCAAGCAGTATTAGGAGATGAAAAATTGTACCAAAAAATCAGTAACTATAGAAGTCTAAAGACAAACAACAACCATACCAATGACTAAACGTTTGTGTAACAATGACAAGAGAGTAAAGAGATAACAAGGTTTAATCTCTGTTTCAGTAAAATAAAGTCTTCGACATTAGGATTACTAATAAACGATTCGTTATTGTATTAGTAAAAAGATTTGTCCCAACACTATCAACAGGGCACCCATGGCCTAATGGATAAGGCGCTTGACTTCTAATCAAGCGATTGTGGGTTCGAATCCCACTGGGTGTGAGATTAAATATTTAAAAGTTTTTTAGGTTTTTTTTTCATAATTGACGTTGTCAAATTATAATTAGAGAGAACATACAGCTGTGAGCTGGCCTTGTTATAAAAACCATTATTTGGAAAACTCCATATCCGGAAATATGGAATATTAAATTGGAACATATAAAACATAAATTGAAAAAAAAAATTAAATATAAAAAACATTAAATTTAAGGTAAATATAGGTGCTTAAATTAGCTTTTTAAGGTAAATGAAGCAAATTAAAAAACAAATAGTAATTGAAAATTTTCATTTATTAAAAGACGGTAAAACTAGTTATAGTACGAAATATAAAATTTACTTATCAAAGATTGTAACAACGTAAGAGATTACAAAATAAGAGAATATGGTAGTGGAGAGAGTTTGATTGAAAAGAGTGAATGTTGTTTAAGGAGAAATGGGATAAAGGAAGCTTGGTTTGCAAAATGCAACAAAATTTTTTTATATAGGTAGGACTTAGGGTATCATTATTGGTGGGATCTTAGCATCTAAGATACCACCAATAATGATGGTCTTAGGAGTTTATAAGTGGTGCAACTGGCTTTGATTGGTGACAAATAGAAAAAAATTGTACAAATAATACAGTTTTTATTTTTACAAATCACAACAAAAAATTACCCAAAAATTTATAGAAAACATTATTCTGGGCTTTTTTGTATAATACTTTTATATACCGTTTTTCCTACATTTTTACATTATTCCATAAAGCTTACAACTCCAGCTTACCGTTTTCCTTACAATTTTGAATACGTTACCAATCGCATCCAATATATTGAAATAAAATAAAAATAAAATAACAATGAATATAGGATATTACTATTCATAAAAATTGTTTTCACTAGCAAAAGATTGTACTCTTTAAGTCATCATGACTACTTGATTTTTCATGTATTTTTATTGAACTGATTTGTAATAATTGATTTATCGGCAACGAGATTTGGCTTGGTCTTTTTCTTTATACAATTCAATGAAAATGTTATAGAAAAAACAAAAATATAAACATTTATGTGTTAAATTGTTAATATATGTTTTGAAAGAGTGACTTAATGAAACTCAATGACTCATGCGATTGCTCTTTCAACCTATACTGTCTCTTGTAACTTATTGTTGTTTTTTTTTGTTTCAAAAAAAAAAAAAACTTATTGTTGTTTTGGACTTTGTACTCAAGCTTTTCTGAAAAAAGAAAGTTATTTGGATCAAGATCTATATGTTCTTTTCAAGGACCACAACTTCTCAATTCTTTTGAAGTAACATAAGTTCCAATTTTTAACAAAACATCAATATGGTCGATAGAGATGTTTACTCACATTCTCTCTTAGCAAAACAAACATGGCATCAAATCATAATCACTCGTCCACATATGGCTTAATACATAGTTTAATTTGCTACCCCAAAACTTTCCTTCTTAACATGGTTGGCAGTATATAATAGAATCATTGATTATCATGCTTAATAGATTAGATGAAAATATCTTAAATCAGTTAGTATTTTTTTAATAAATATATAAATAATAATTACAGAAATTTGTTTTATGACAACCGAAACTATAATTATGCCTACTTCTTTCTGCATCTGCTAATTCTGTTAACGGAGTAGATATCTGATCTTTTAAGATATACTGTATGTATTCGTATTATACATGATTTTAATATTTATATCCGGAAATTTAGATATTCGTTAAAAATTTGATTATAAATGAATATTCAAAAACCATGAAAAAAGTATAAAAAAAATATTGAATATTTGTATCAAAATACAGGATATCCGTTGTTAAATATCAGATATTCATTTGTAATAAAATAAAAATATCTATTATCTATTTTAAGATCTAGCATTATCCGTATTTGTATTAGGATATACGTAATTTTACCATCCGTATCTATATCATTAACCGGATACCCGTTTTTGCTTTGTGTAAACCAGTTGTCATCAATCGAACAAATAATAAATTAATAAATCTAAGGGTAGTGATAAGTAGGTGCACTGATCACACTCCTTATTATTCGCGTCTCTGTCTCTCTAACCTTCACTGCTTCACCACACTGGGACTTGTCCATTAGCGGATTAAACGAAGAAGAAGACTACCAAGTAAAGCTTTTGGTGACTTTTGCAAATTTCTCTTTCGTCTTCTTTCTCTAATCTCGATACTATTTTCTGGGGATTCGTCTTCTTTCATCTTCTCCGCTACTAGAATTTGAAATTCTCTCAAACCCTAAATTTCCTCTGGAGCTACGATTTCAGGGGGAAATTTCAAAAAATCTCAAATGCTTGCTTGTTTCTTCTCCTTGGTTTAACGATGATCTTAGACGAGAAGAATCGAGAAAACCTCGTTTTCCTTATCTTACAGTTCTTTGATGAAGAGGGCTACGACGAAAGCTTACACTTGTACGGTGATCTCTTACCTTTCTCAATACTGGTTCTTTGGTTTCGTGTTTTGAATTTGGATTAGGGTTTACAATGCATAGCTGATTCGTTTTCTCTTTTATGGGTCTGTGAGCAGATCAATAGTTTTGATTTATGTGTGATTTTTGTTTTGTTATGAAGATTGGAGCAGGATTCAGGGGTTTACTTTGATTTCAGCTATTTCTCTAAAGCTATCCTCAATGGTAACTGGAAAGACGCTGAGGAGTATCTTTCAGCATTCACTAGTCCAGATGCTAATACGTTTTCGAGGAAGATGTTCTTTGACTTGTTCAAATGGAAGTTTTCTGAAGCAACTGATAGGCAAGCATGCCTTACTCTTCTTACAATTCATTTTTTGTGACATTGTTAGTGAAATCCTTTCTTGGGATCTCTTATAGAAGGAATATAAAGAGTTTGATGTTGATTCATTTTGGCTGTGTTGGATATAAATCCTTTCGTTGTGTCATTTGCTGTGGATGCATGGTGTAGTTGAAGTTTTAATATCGTTCCACTGTTGGCTCCAAGTTTTAAAATTAGCATTTGTTTCTCCTTCCTTTAATTGAAAGGAAGCATATTTGTTGTCATATTTGTTTCTTGTATATGTTTTCTTATTCCTTGTTTGTTATGTTTTGCAGAAGTGGTGGCTCTGAATCTGTGAACGTTTTCTCCAAGGATTTGAGACGGATTCCGGTTTTAAAAGATGATAGCTTTGAAAATTTGGTTGAGGTGTTTGGTATAGATGATAGGCAAGTATTTGGATATTTTAGCCATTAATAATTTTGTTCAATGCAGATCTAATCGAGTTTTTGGTTTTGGCTTTCTTTACAGAATTCCTGAGCAAACTTGTTGCGTGGACAAAGCACCGGGGAGAGCCAAATTGTGTGTTGATCTCTATAAACTAGCAGAAAGCAATCCTTCTTTATGTGGCAAACTCGAATTTCCGAAGTTGAATAAATCTGCACTGCTGTCGCTTATCTCCCTCATTTGTCCAAAGGGTCATGGGAGAAAGGGAGGTTTGAAGGTAAAAATTTACATATTTCCTTATATGTTTATAGTGAAGGTACACAAAAAACTATGTTGAAATTAATAATGCAATGGATGAACATTTCTCGAGTTCTTTGTTTCTGATCAGTGCGTTTCTTGTAGGAAGATCTCATTTGCTTAATCCTTCAGTTTCTCTTTGAAGCTAAGTACAAGAACACTCTTCATAAGTAAGCTTTTCAAGGATAAATGTGATTTTTGGATATTTTGTTGTTTTCTTATTGCTGATAACTTTTTATTTTCTGAAGACTAGAGCAAGAAACAAAAGTCTTCTTCAACTTAAATTATCTGGTGGAAGTGATGAAGCTCGGTGAATTGGGAAAAGCTGAAGAGTACCTTGGAGCTTTTACAGATTCAGGAGATAATAAGTACTCAACGGCTATGTTTCTTGAAATTCAGAAACTTAAATGCCTGAAATCTACAGAATGGTTGGTTCTGATTCACTTATCTACATTTACATCTCAGTATTTCATTATGAGATACCAATTACTTGGTTGAGGACTTTGCGTATGATGGAAACATAAATTAGTTATACTCTATTCATATTAAAATATTATTATTCCCAAATTCTCTCTGGTCAGAATTCAGCTTTGATTTGTCTATTGAATACTGAAAACACCACTTAAAAACTATTTTTGCATCCACTGTCTACTGCTGAGCATTGATCTGTTTATTTCCCTGTTAAAAATGATTGAGCAATCCTAGTTTTAGCGTTCTTTAGTAAATTCTGCTAAGTATTTATTCAATAGACCACAGCTTTCACTCTGATAAAGAATTTCTTCTGCAGGGAAGTCACTACCCCATCTGGATCTCTTGATATCACGTCGCCGAAGATAAAGCTACATGCCTCTGTTGCCATGCTAGCCAAGAAGAATCCAGTACTGAAAGAGAAACTCAAGTTTCCTAGCATGGAAAAGTCAAGACTTTTAACACTTATGAAGCAGACGTAAGGCTGCCAAAGGGTTTGTTTGCTAGTTTTGATATTCTTTTCGCTGTTTCTTCTAGCTCTGATTTTCTTCACCTCATGCAGTTTGGACTGGTGGATTTCTCCTTCATGCAACAACTCTAGTTCTATGGAAAATATTCCAGTAGTGTCATACCTTTGTGGCACATCATCCTATTTTAAAAACAAATTCAAGATAACACGGCCAAGGAAGAATAACTGCAAACCAAACGAAATCAATGATGTATCTCAGTGCAATGCACTCGTTCTTCCTGATTATTGCTCAGCAGAGAGGGTGAGGTTACTTTCTTTATAATCAATTATAATTTGATGTCCCTCATGTCATCCAAGGCATTCGTCGCATTTTTAGTTGATCTTTAGAAGGAAAAAAAGAACATAGCTCTTGAGAAACTATAGCCATCAAGGATTGTGCTTTGTTGCTTTCAAGAACTTTGCTTTGTTCAGATGTTTCATGCCAGCATTTATTATTTGACTACAGAATAATTAGAATTCCTGCCGCCTGTGTATACATCCTCGGTAGTAGCATCATGGAGAAACCATATTTTCTTACAAATTTATTTCGCTTGAGCTGTTTGGAATGAAAGTATCAAGATGAATCTTGAATGAGACTGCTGTTTGTTGATGCATAAAGTCAAACTTGTCTTCTATATCGTCAACTACTGGAATCTCATTGATTTTGTTGACTTTGCTAGATTGCACGTTTGACCTATTCCCCTTCTGGAGATTACATACTGGCTTTGGCAGAAGATGCCACACATAAACTCTGGACGTGGTCGAGTGGCCAAAATGAATTCTCCAAGGTTTAGTCTCAGATGATAAAATTATCTGTGCTATGTTTCAGTGCGGATGTCTCGACTACTTACCCTATTTACTTGATTCTTTAAATTTTCTGCTTACAGTATACTCCTCGAATATTGATGGAAAATATATTTCCGAAGCCACGATTACATCAACCTCAAAGTGGGAAAACTATGCAAAACGAGATGGCTGCCTCTGTTCAGGATTCAACATCATGTTTTGCGATCAAGGGTTCCTATCTTTTCTCGACTTCAGGAGGAAAAATAGCAGTTTTTGATCTAAAGAGTTTTGAGGTAATAAGCATTGTTGTGATATAGGCTTCTAGGTCCTGCCTTTGTGTCTGCATCATTAAATGACACTGTCTGTTTGCACAATACTGCAGAAGGTAGCTGTTTTTGGAAGTTCTACACCTATGGCTACCTATTTTATATTTATACCTGGTGATTTGCTTGCTGTCGGGCTAGATGATGGTTCTATCCTTATCCATTGTTTATCCTCAAGAAAGGTAAAGTTTCGGGTTTAGTGGTACTCACCTAAAACCGTTTGCCTGACTTTGTCTGCTGCTAAAAGATTATATGAATCTGTACATATAGGTCATAGAAAAGCTGGAGGGCCACGATCAGAAGATAACCTGCCTAGCATTTTCTCGCTGTTTCAGTATCCTTGTCTCATCTGACTCTGATGGAAAGGTTTGTAGTGCGACTGTAGATAACCAGAATTGTTGCTTTCAAGGTTTCTTAATTGTTTTTTTTTTTGTTTTCTTCAGCTCTGTCTTTGGAACACAAAGAGCTGGGTTCAGCTAACAAGTAATAACTCTACGCATGAATTTTGTACCCGGTCTGACCTTGAGTCCAGCTCTTTAGTAACTCACATCCAGTTTGACCCATATCAAATTGAGATACTCGTGATCCATCAGGGATGGATAAGTATATACGAAGCTCCAAGTCTTGATTGCCGAGTGCAGGTAAAAGGCAAAGACTTTGAAAACATTCTTCTTTGATAATTTCCCTTGCCTTTAGTTATCATATGGACTCTAAATAAACAAATTACTTCGCAGTGGGTACCCGATGAATCTGGTACTTCAATAACTTCTGCTACATATTCTTCCGATGGTGAGATCATCTATGTTGGCTTTGGAAGTGGAGTTATAAAAATTCTGGACTCCAAGACCTTGTTGACAATATGTCAAATCAATCTGACATCTCTTACTCAACCCATCCCCAGCGACATCAGGTACAGTTTCTCAGCCACACTTCTGTTTGATCAAATAATGATGTAATTGATTTGGCTAACAAAATGGGGATGGTACAGGCTGGAGGTTTATCCGACTGTTATTGCCGCTCATCCTTCACATCCATGTCAGATATCTGCTGGGCTTAGTAATGGTAAGGTCATCGTTCTTCAGCCGTTGTGGAGTGGAGGATGGGGTGAAGCAACTCCACCTGATAACGATGGAGATTATCCTGATGACTCAGATCATAGTTACTGACCACAAAACTTGTCTGAGTTTCCTGTATATATCTCTAAGCTTACTGATCTTTTTGGATGTAACTGAGCTTACTGCTCTTTTTGTTTGCAATTGTGCTTAGTGCCGTTTTTGTTTATGTACGTAAAACGTAATTAGTATTTAATATCTTTTGTGTATTATTATGCGTAAAGCATCTGTTAAAAAGCTACCAACTTGCTCTGCGACTGTCTTGGATCTTAATAGGTGAAGCTCTTTTTGTCTCCAATAACATTGAAACTCTTTTTCATTATATATCAGACAAGATGATTTTGTTCTTGGTGTTGTAATAAATGTCAGCTATACTTGGTATACAACCAACCACAACGCAGCATATGGTTCCAAAACCTTTAATGGATCTGAGAATTGACCTCTTATGGATGGTAGCTCGTCCTCTTGTGTTAGTAGAAACTCTAGAAGAGCCGTTGAGGGAACTCCCTTTGAGTGTTTTCGGACGGTAAAAGACCTTTAAAATGTAAACAAAGTGTTATGGATGGTGACAAATATTTTGTAATTGAGCTAATGGCTGATGGACGATGAGTAGAGGACATAGACTGTAGATGGCTGATGGACGATGAGTAGAGGACATAGACTGTAGATGGCTGATGGACGATGAGTAGAGGACATAGACTGTAGATGGCTGATGGACGATGAGAGAGTTCTAGGGAGTTATTGAGTTAGCATCAATGAAAAAGCCCACAAAAGTAAATATATTTATTTTACGGTTCTTGGGAATGACCTAAAGAGGAAAACAGAGCTGTAAACGATGAGTTCAAAATAAAAATAAACATAAACGTTTTTACCAATAATCGTATGTGAATTATCGGTAAAATTGGTTTTTAACCGACGAGATGTTTTTACTATTAGAGATGCTCGAAAGTTTAAGGCATTGAATGTTTTGTAGATTTTGAGAGAGATTTTGGCTTTTGATTTTCAAAAACTCATTTTTAACCACTCAAGATTTTAAAGTTTTGGATTCCCTAAAATTTAGTAAAACTTTTTTGGTGTAAGCCTCCATTCAAGATTTTGGATTTTGAAGTTTCCTATAATTTAGGGAATCTAGTTTTTCATCCATGCTATGTTATTTTTTGCAAAAACCAAAAACCAATTTTTTGAGATTTTTGAAACAAAAACATAATGGAAAAATCTAAAACTAAAATCTAAAATATAAAAACTAAAAACTAAATCCAAAATCTGAATTAAAAACCAGCATCCATTCATGGCCTAAGTAATGGAGATGAAATCATAGTTTTTCATTTTATATGCTTTATACTCACTACAAAAAAAAATGTAAATAAGGAATAAGAAAAGAAAATATTTAGAAAAACAGATATAATTAGAAACTACATTGTTATTTTTAAAAGTGTCTAGCTAGTTAAAAAAGTGTGTTTATTAGTTAACTGTTAAAAAAAACAAAAGTGTGACTATACTCTAAAGTGCTAAAATTTCTTCTTTTATTTTATTTTATTAAGCCACAAAAATGTATAATAATGTGATAAATTATACGAATAGGCGTGGCTCCAGCTCATACCATTTCAATGCCACCATATATTCTAAAATAATACAGGATATATATATATATATATATATTTTTGGTCACCTAAAAATTATACAGTATGTATATATATTTCTTTTTTGACGATAACGATATTGTTCTTCTTAAATCCAGGATTAAATTTCCACGTGGGAAAGACAAAATTAATCTGTTATTAATAAAATAAATTACACATCTTTAACTTTAACCTTCCGACAATAACACCAGCTCCCGACAGTCCCTGTAAAAAAAAAACCTGCGCATCTCCTTTACTCCAAAATCAACGACTAATAAACCGCCACGTCATCACAGACTCCATCTCTCCTCTTAAATCCACCATTCTCTCTCTCTCCCTCACCAGCCACCACCATTCTCCTTTACTCCGTCGCCGAATCTCACACCGCCAAATTCGGCGTTTCCACAGATCTACCAAATCCGACACCGTTTTATCACTCCGACGACTCTTCCTCCGTAGATCTAGCCAACGATCCTCCCCTACTCCCAACGGTAATTTCTAATTATAGCTCAAACCAAAAGAAAATTCAAAAATATGTGTTTCCCGTTAATTTATTTATCAATCAAACTTAGATTTCGCACGAATCTTGAATTTTTGTGTTTTACTTTCTATATTTTCTCAGAGATATCGAAATCGTGATTTCGGAGATGGCGCCGAGTATTAGAAAAGCGATTGGTGCGGTTAAGGACCAAACAAGTATAGGAATCGCTAAAGTAGCGAGCAACATGGCACCAGATCTAGAAGTAGCGATCGTGAAAGCTACAAGCCACGACGACGATCCAGCTAGTGAGAAATACATACGCGAGATCCTTAACCTAACTTCTCTATCACGCGGCTACATCCTCGCATGCGTTACCTCTGTTTCGCGGCGGTTGAGTAAAACTCGTGATTGGGTGGTAGCTCTCAAGGCTCTTATGCTCGTTCACAGGCTTATGAACGAAGGAGATCCACTGTTTCAAGAAGAGATTATGTATTCGACAAGACGAGGTACGAGGATGTTGAACATGTCTGATTTTCGCGACGAAGCGCATTCGAGTTCGTGGGATCATTCTGCTTTTGTTAGGACTTATGCTTTTTATTTGGATCAAAGGCTTGAGTTGGCTTTGTTTGAGAGGAAGAGTGGTGTGTCGTTGAATAGTGGTGGCAGTAGTAGTCATCATAGTAATAATGATGATCGATATGGGAGAGGAAGAGATGATTTCAGGTCTCCACCGCCGCGGTCTTATGATTATGAGAACGGTGGTGGTGATTTTAGAGGAGATAGTAATGGTTATGGCGGTGTGCCGAAGAGATCTCGGTCTTACGGAGATATGACTGAGATGGGAGGTGGAGGAGGAGGAAGGGATGAGAAGAAGTCTGTTACGCCGTTAAGGGAAATGACGCCGGAGAGGATATTCGGGAAGATGGGTCATTTGCAAAGGTTGCTTGATCGGTTTTTGTCGTTGAGACCTACTGGTTTAGCTAAGAACAGTAGGATGATATTGATTGCGTTGTATCCTGTTGTGAGGGAGAGTTTTAAGCTTTATGCTGATATTTGTGAGGTTTTGGCTGTTTTGTTGGATAAGTTTTTCGATATGGAGTATACGGATTGCGTCAAGGCTTTCGATGCGTATGCGAGTGCGGCGAAGCAGATTGATGAGCTTATTGCGTTTTATAACTGGTGTAAGGAAACTGGTGTGGCGAGGTCGTCTGAGTATCCGGAAGTTCAGAGGATTACGGGTAAGTTGTTGGAGACGTTGGAGGAGTTTGTGAGAGATAGGGCAAAGAGAGGGAAGAGTCCTGAGAGGAAAGAGATTGAAGCTCCTCCTCCGCCTGTTCAAGAAGAGGAGCCTGAACTTGATATGAATGAGATCAAAGCGCTTCCTCCTCCCAAAAATTACACTCCTCCACCTCCGCCTGAACCAGAGCCTCAGCCTCAAAAACCGCAAGTTACCGAGGATTTAGTTAACTTGAGGGAGGATGAAGTCACTGCTGATGACCAAGGGAACAAGTTTGCGCTTGCTCTCTTTGCTGGTCCACCGGGTGGTAATGGAAAATGGGAAGCTTTCTCCTCGAACGGAGTGACCTCGGCTTGGCAGAATCCTGCTGCAGAACCTGGTAAGGCTGATTGGGAATTGGCATTGGTTGAAACAGCTAGCAATTTAGAAAGGCAGACAGCCGCTTTGGGCGGTGGGTTCGATAACTTGTTGCTCAACGGGATGTATGATCAAGGAATGGTCAGACAACATGTGAGCGCCTCGCAGTTAACAGGTGGAAGCGCGAGCAGCGTAGCTTTACCATTACCGGGCAAAACCAACAATCAAGTATTAGCCTTACCTGCACCAGATGGTACCGTCGAGAAAGTGAACCAAGACCCATTCGCAGCTTCACTAACCATCCCGCCACCATCATACGTCCAAATGGCCGAGATGGAGAAGAAGCAATATCTTCTGAGTCAAGAACAGCAGCTATGGCAGCAATACCAACGTGAAGGCATGAGAGGTCAAGCTAGCTTGGCGAAGATGAACGCCGGGCCAGTTCAACCTTACGGAATGCCACCCGTCAACGGGATGGGACCGCTACCGACGGGTTATTACTACAACAACCCTTACTGATTCATTCTTTCTGTTTTATTTTTTGCACCACCCACTCATATATGTGTAGATGACTCGTCTTCCACCTTTGATCTCGTGTGTTTTCTTATTATATCACCGGATTGTCGTAAAACGATTCAATCTTCTTCCTTATCTCTCTCTGCTCGAGTTTGATTTTATAGTTCATGTACACTTTCTTGAAGAATCCTGATTCTCTTATGTATAACATTTTGATAAATCTTTCATTGTTTCTACTGTTTTTTAAAGTTGCTTCCGAACACTTTTGTCTGATAGTTTTGACTTGTAATGTCTCCAAAGGATATATTTGGGTTGTGTTGTCACAAAACAAAGCCATTCTTTGAAGTTTGAAGCCATTGGCTCATTTGTACATTAATAAGTTAAAACAAGATCTGTCGTTTTCTTATTTTTCATATAATATTTCAGGAGATTGTATTTGTATACCATTGTTTTTTTTATAGTTGAGATTGGAAAATGAAAGCACGAGATGTATGTGGAAGTCTCTATTATACGAAAAGAGTTAGGTAAGCCAATGTGGTTATATATATATATTGACAGCTAAGATAGGACCGTCCATTGTAATGAATATGTAAAATAAATGACCCAGTACTTTATATTATTTGCTTGTGGAGAATAATATTAAAAAGATAAAGCTAATCTGGAGTCTCTTCATGACCAACTCAGGTAAGGGTGTCTCATATTCGTAACCAGGTCATGTAAACGTTTTTTGGTCAACAGTTTAGCATTATGATTATGAATATCAATTTTGTAAGAAAATTATGGATATACTGATTGATAATGATGTTTTTTTTTTTAAATGAAATGGTAATGAAAGAGCCAACAAACTAGTTTTGCTAAATCATCAATGTAATTTGGTTATATATGGTTGAAATTTTTGGTTCAAGAAGAGATATAAAAGCAAATTGCAAATATTTTGAATATGCAAATACTCACAGTGAAAAGATTATTTTAGATTTTCCAAATCTATATAGTTTGGGAGGTACAAAGAGAAGAGTGATGATTTGTTTGCTATTAAATTAATTGTTCTATTACAAAAAGAAAATTAACTATCAAAATTATCAATAGAAAACCGATCAATTTTTCATGAAAACGGTTTTGTTTTTATCCATTGGTTTTAGAATTTATGATATATATTTCTTAAATTTATATATTGACATCCATCAGTTATTTTTGAGGGATTACCGAATGATATAAACTTTTCATCTGTTTAAGAAACATCATAGAAGACATAAGATGGAAAAACTTTGTTAAATATCCGTCGATATATACCTACGATTTATCACCGACGGTTAAATGTATAAAAACTTATTTCAAATCGTTATTGTCTTTGTTTTAGACAATAACTAAATAATTAGTTTTTAATCACTAACAAACTAATAAGTGCACCAAAAACCCACAAAATTTGTGTTCTAGTAAAAAGTGTATTTCACAAAAACTAGTTATGATGATTTCTTATATATTATAGATAAGCACTTCTAATTTATATCTCAAAATAAGCTCTTCATAAATTGCACTTTAATTAGAATGTGTTTTTACACTACATACTATGTTTTAATGTATACTAAGGATCATATACATATTCTCATTAGAAATTATGAAATTAGAGTTTATACCCTATTCCATTGGTAATATGTGAGAAGATACCGGCAGACTTCAAAAATTTGTCCGGAAACCAAAAACATTGATATTTTTGGTAATTTCTGAGAGTTTTAAAAAATAATTTTATTGTATTAGGATTTGTTTTTTTTGTTAAATTATGGTTTGTGTTAGATTTATTGTATTAGCTAGAGTATATGTGTTAGATAATTCATTAGAGATTATAAAATTTTTTCTGGCATTGGTTTTTAAATATTTTTGGCTTGTTAATTGATTGATTTATTTTAAGTATATAAAATAAATTATGTTTATTGACGTTAATTTACTGAATTGTAAATTATTATTGGAAAAGCATAAAAAAATTGGAAAAATATATCATTCTTTGTTAGTATATATGAAGATTTATTTAATTTACATATTTTTAATACGCTTTTGGAAACGACAATAATTACATTAATCACTTATCTAGCTACATAATTTAAGGTATCAGAGAAGCTGAGGAAAAAAAGATGAGTGATGTAACGTACAAGAAAAGGGATGAAAAGCTGGCACGTTTATAGCTGAGATGTGGTCGAGGTATTCTAATTCTCGTAAACTTTTATGATTTCAGTTATTTTAACAATTCTTTTTTTATGATTTAAATTAAATTTGTTAATTTGAATAATTTTGAATTTATATCAAATGAAAATTTAATAACTAATTTTAGAGAATTTTAATTATATTATTTATTTAATATTTTATTTCATAAAAAAGAAACCCGTCGATAATGTGTCAGAAATAACATGGATTTTTTGGATCGTTCGTTTCCAAGTTCCATCGAGAATCCGAAGGAAAATATAATTTAGCAATGACACTTTGCCGAAAGACTACTGACGTTGATATTTGTCAGTAAAATGTCCCTCGGAAATTCGTCAGTAATTACATATAATTTATCGACAATTTTTTTAACTAACGCTCATAAATCGATATGCAAATATGTTAGTAATCCGTTGGTTACAGCTACTTTTTTTTTGAATAATCAAATAGGTTATAGGCTGAAGCCCATACATCCCCTCAGGTACGAGACAATATTGAAAACCAATTTGGGCTTTTGTGGGGAAACAAGTTTGGTGTTTGATGATCTCATCGAGATATCTTTTTGTCAAAGTTTGAGCATGAATCTGTTCTTGTTTAGATAACTCATGAAGAGCTTTTGAGCATGAATCTGTTCTTGTTTCTAAATTCCAACAATATGTATACATTTGGTAAAGACTATTTTGTCACATTCTTAAACCATATACCAAAGCCAAGACAAATGAATACTACTTTTGGATGTTTGCTAACACTTTTCTCTGTAGGTGAGGTTCATAACAAATCATATGCACAAAAGAACTATGTCTATCTCACTAACTAACCAAATCTACATTAACGAGTGATCAATCAGTAATCAGAAAAAAAAACTCTAATGATCACTACTAACTAGTCAACAGAACATGATGCAAATCAATCTGAAGTTTCTCATGAAGAAGAGACACATCCACTACATTCCCTTTCTCCTCCTTCGCCGCCAACTCCGCCACCGGGATCGCCGCAAGAAACCTCTTTATATATTCTCTACAACACTTTCTACCCTCACAAACCAACTTCTCCGACGACTCCTCTTTCTCATACATCAAACTCGAATCATCAAACTTTAGTATATAAGCTTGCTTGCATCCTTCGAACAACCTCTCCCCTAACGAATCGATTACGCAATAACCATCTAAATCTGCCTTCACCACGAAGAAATGATCGTTCCAGCTCACAATATAAACCCTAGTTTCACTATTACTTGAGGCTAACGCTACCTCTTTCTCCACCTCATCCCAAATCTGATCAAACGACATCAGACCATCCAACGACGCAAATCTCTCCGGGCTAAACAACCCTGTAAAGGACTTATCAGTACAAACCCTAATCGGTCGTAAATTCGCCGACACGATGGTCTCAAGATCGAAATGCTTGTTTGGAAACAATGTTAGATACGTTTCTTTATCGCAAAGAGATTGCCATAAAGAAGAGCCTTGCGTGATTAAAGAATCGAACTCTGTTCCTGAAGGATTGATGAGTTTTGGATTCGCGTGGAACCAATGAGCCACCACTACCGCCACCGCCGCGCAAGCTGCTTCTCCGGCGGCTTGTTCGCTTCTTTGATCAATCGACGCCGTGTAAACTTCCGATATCAGCTTCGATTTACCATCGCGGCTTACCAAATCTTTCATCACCCATTTGTTTGCCTCGATTGATGAATCAGTCTCTACCGTCGCCGGCTTTTCATGTTCCGCCATTGATATCTTTGTAAGTTCATCCTCTCTCTGCAAAAACAAACCGGTCCGGTTAGGGAACAAAATCAAACCGGGTTTTGTATATTGAGAAAACCAAATGCCTACTTACCGGGTCTCTTCTCCACGTCATAGAAAAGCTTAACCGTCTTCTCTTCCACCAATTAAACCCGGCTTTTTGACCCGGTTCAGATTGGTTCTCATCCGGGCTTGATGACGACCCGGTTGCCATAATTGGACTACGTCCACCTGAACTCGGCGCGGTGGCGGGTGATAAAGACGAATCAAAACCGCGACCACTCACTATCTTTGTCGGAATTGCTGAGTCAACGAAGACCTGACCAAGTTGCATAAAGTCGTCTGGTTCGGTTCTTACCTCAGAAAAAGTCACGTTGACCTGATTTAAATAAAGGAACAACACGCGTGTCTTAATCAATTAAGGATTAGGATTAAATAATTAATTTACTTTTTGCATTGCTCATAAAGAAAAACTTTAAAACCTTTCCATGATGTTTCCTAGATTTAATTTTAATTAATATCGAATGAGAAAGAATAATTCAATTTGGAATTAAAAATGTAATTGACCAGATTAATTACCAAAAGAGTTGCTTCCTTCGAAAGTACGGAACCTTTTGACCGAATCAGAAGCTTTCTCTCCACCGTCGATTCAAGCTTCGAAAACTCCGACAAATCTAATGACGCCTTTCCGACCAAAGACATTTTACTTTTAGCGTCCATGGTCTCTCCCTAATACCAAATCCTCAACTATTTTAATCTAAATATCAAATTAATCATCCATTAAAAGTTAATTAAGAAAAAAAAAACTCACGTAGAAAACATTAAACGAGATGTTCCATGGTCCAACGATGCAACAAACACGTTCAAACTCTTCTTCCCATTCTACATAGCTTACACCCGAAGCAATCGGTTTAGCGCTCGTATAGTTAACCGGTCTATTCGACCGATAGAATGGGACGAGACCTAATCCGAAACCGGAGACTGGTCCTTTCCATTTCACCTCAACCATCGTTGAAAGATTCTTTACCGCCGTATCGTCACCGTGAACAATAGAAGGTAAACCATCAAGCCTCACCGGCTTCACCGTTACGTGAAGCTTTCTAACTTTCTTCGCCATAGATTCTCTTCTCTTTAGTATTTGTGATTCTTGGTCTTTTTTTTTGGTTTCTTTTAGGTTTGTTTGATATAATGTATGAAGGAGGTGATATTTAGCTATTTTTATATATATACGTAGAGAGGTGTATATGTCTTCTAAATAAGGAATCGGAAACGTAGAGAACATTTTAAAAGGAATCAAAGACAGCAAAGAGAGAAACCATCCAAGAAAAACACATAAAAAAACAAAAAAAGAACGACTCGGTCAGAAAACGCAGCAAATCCGCGTTTGAGCTTGAGGCAATTGATGAACTGAGAGAGAAGGAATGGAAAAAAAAAAACATCACGTGTGACTCACATGGACTGGTCTCCCTGGGCTAATGCTGACGTGGCTGTTTTTGATTGGATTGATGACTTCCGTACCTTGTTTTGGTTAAATACAAGTATACAACTACATGAACTTGGTCTCTCTCTATTAGCTATATAGAAAACTTTTGGAAGAGGAGAACTTAGATTCGGAATGGTTCGTCTTCTTCTTTTATCAATTTAAAGTTTCTTTCAAATTGTTGAATAAAAATTCTCACTTTTGTTGTCTTCGAATCTGGTCTCTCTCAAAAAGAAATGTATAATTTGTAACGATGTCAAAACAAAAGAAGTTGTTATTATTTCACTAAAATATTTCGATACATATATGAAAGTTCGTGGAAATATATAATCTTTGGGTGATTTGCTACAATGATTTTATATATAATTGAAATAGCTGACATAACCTTAGCAATTATTTAGAGATTTTCAGAAAACTTTTATCCTATATTATTCTCAAAGACATATGGTATATTTTTCTTTATTAAAAAGTCTCAATAATAATAATAATAATAAACATTAAAATTAAACTTTTGTGTTTAAATTTTATTTATATACTAAAAACTAAAAACTAAGAAAAATCAAACTACGTGCTAATATCTCAATTGGTAAAAATCTTTGGCAAAAGTCTAGAGGTCGCCGTTTCGAACAACGCTTGGCACGAAACTATATAACATAATCTGGTATCGGATTTAAGGGGATGTATAGCCGTATAGGTTTAGACTCAGAACTTCTTAATTATTAAAAAATAAAAACTAAAAACAAATCAATTCGTTTTAATCTTTATTTCCTTTATCGATAAAAGAATGAGGAGGACTACTGGAAAGTCGCCACGTCAACACAGATTAAAGCCAAAAAAAAAAAAAAAAGACGCACGTGCACACTTGTTTACTCACAGCAAGTTATGTAATTGCTTCCTTCCTTCCTAATGGTGGTAGACTAGAGGAAGACATCAGATTCTTCTGACACGTGTTTCTAACGTTTTATTTCCTACATTAACACGTTTTTTTTTTCCATAACGGCGTTCTCTAAACTAAAATATTAACAACCTCTATAATTTAGAACAAATGGTGCAAAACAAGCAAGTCATGTCACAAAAAAAAAAAAGCAAACGAGGAAGTATGTGACAAGTAGATTAAAACAAGTGTAAACCACATACTTTCTCGTTTGCTTTTTATGTGGTTTACAAAACCATAATGCCGTACAATAGCTAAGAATTATGGCAAAGTACTCGAATCATGCCATAATTAAGCACATTTTTTGGACCATGAGTCAAGGTAACCTTCAAACTTTTTTTCTGAGGTCAAATCTTCCTCAACAAACGATATGGATTGGTTTCAAACGCCGTTAGAGATAGAGGATATATCAAAGGCAATGCAAAAGGTCGACATAAACTACATTGAGCCTTCTCAGTTGATCCGCTAGAACCCAAGTTTTAGCTTCTTAAGTCACTCGTGAAGATGGTAGTCCATGAGTCCTGCCATAAGAAGTGTATTCATCCTTTTATTTTTTCTGGATGGATTTTATTTTAGTTATTCATATATGTGTTGGTTTGGGTGTTGTTGTAATGAAGCCACTATATATAGTTTCATTTGATTGATGTCTGAAAAGAAATCTAGTATCAACATAATTGGTATCTGATGCTCAAAGAAAAAAAAAATACCTAGAGCTTTGGAAATCAATTTGGAGAGTCTATTCTCATCATTAGTACACATATTTTTTGGTCCCCATTATGAAGTTAGAAAGCAGTTTTGGTCCAACACATTAGCCTTTCGGCATCAAAATAGATAAAATGATCATTTATTAATTGAAACCTCACAAGATCATCTAATGTTTGCATAATTGCATTACATCAACACATTTTGTAAAAGCCAAAGATCATAAAATTCTTAAGGATGTTATTAGTGAACATGTGAAAGTCCATTTTCCCCGGGCCTTAAAAAGAATGAAGAGTTTTCTATGGTTCCAAAATAATTTCCACGAGTTCCTTAAGAGGAGCCAACTCATTTTCCTCAACCATCAACTGGTACTCCTGCATGTTGCGAAAAAGTGTGCATGGTCATTATACAAACCTTTACAATCATCTAATAGAGAACATTCCTAAGAACTCAACATGATCTAGAGAAGATTCATCACAACTTACAGATATGAAGAGAACAAAATGATGGAAGCAAGTGTTGAGATAAGCTTCTCCCTTGACATCCACAATCGTCAGAAAGTGATTATGATAGATATGTGCATACACTCGAAACAACTTCCTCGAAATGCACTTCACGATATCCTCAAAGTTAGGAGGGAACGGTTCTCCTGAATAGAAAAGAAAAAGAAACATGTTTTAAACGAAAAACCAACTTATTGAAGTTAATTTAAAATTATGAATTAGGTTCAATAATAAGTACCAAAGTTTTTCGGAAAGAGGGTTTCGTTATCGATCTGAGTTCCAATCCAATCAATGACAGACTCGATGTACTCAGGGGCTGAACCCATTGTATGCCTTTTTCCAGTAATTGCATCTACCGATGGATACTCATATCTGCAAAAGTGTAAAACCAAGAAAGACCGTAACTATTCTATACAATCAATTCATCCTGTCGATAATGTCAAGAATGAGAAATATAGTTACCTTCCAGCCTTCATAACTGGGCAAGTGGTGGGTGTACATAACTCTTCAAGAGTAGCACACAAAAGTCTTACTTGTTTGAAGAAATCCACAACTAAAAGAAAATACACAAAAAACAAAATCAAATTAAGAAGATATAATAATTAAGTTTTGATAAGAGTAGCTAGTTAGATATCATAATGAGTTTGTGTCTTAACTGTTCCAGGCTAACCACTCGTTAATGTCTTCACCCAAAGGTAGTTTCACGGCTTCTCTGAGATTACTAACCCCTATAGTCACTGTGAGGAGCTCTCGAATCTGAAAACCTCTACATTTTGTTAGAACTATACAACTTTTAAAATGTGATTACAGAGCAGTAATTTTTAAGCCATACTACTAACCTTGCTCTGAGATAGATGCTCTCTATTCTTTGGTGGAATTGGCCTTTGAACATTGTTCCTGTAAGACAGCAAATATGATCATCCATCATGTTAGAGGACAGCAAATATGATCATCCATCTTGTTAGAGGAACATGATTATTTACTAATTAAAACACAAGAAATTAAAATTTGGTGATTATTACCCGCTTTTCAAAACCAACAAATTCATGTCTACGAAGAGAGATCGAGTGAGGCAGAGGACGAAACTTGCATAAAGAATCAAAGCTTGCTTAACCTGAAAATCTAAGAAGCAATTAAAATCATATTAATAAAAATGATAAATGTGTATCTTACAATACAAGGACTTGAATGAGAACGGAGACTAAAGGACTAGCAAATTAAGTAAGCAAGCAAGCATGCTTCTGATGGTGGGGTGCTATGGATCCAGGTATATATATATATATGTCGTATGAAAAGCTCACAAAATAATTAATTGATATATCATATAAGGCATTTAATGTTTTCAGAAAAAATAGTTCTAAACAAAAGAACATATTCACCTTTTTCAGTAAAAATAAGGTAGTGTTCCACTATGCATATGTATGGCACATATATATACTAAACATATAATTAGATATAAATCACTTTAGACATTTTTGGAACAAAATATAATGTAATTTAATAGGAAATTTATCCAAAAAATGAAACAAATCTTTGTAAAAGGTAAGACTTTTGACTAGAAAAGTTATCAAAGGTAAAGCTTATTGTTGACCAAACAAAAAAAAAGAAGAAGGAAAATGTATATAAACTTTTTTTTTTAAAACCTTATAGAAATTAATATAGCATGAATTATATATGTATATATATATAATATTTCCTTCTGAAACATATGTTATTAGGTATCAAGGCTTTATGAATTGGTAAGAGTACCATAAGAAGAATAATTCACACTGATTGACATATCTGATTTAGAAGAGAAATGAGTGGCGCTCACCTCTCAATTTTTTAAAGATATCACTTAAAGTGATTAAAATAAAAATTAAAAATTTTTAAAAAGATAAAAATAATATATATCTCTATTTTTTGTTTTTCTTATATAGCTTTTACATCTACCATTATTCACTCTGTCAGAGATAACGAAATTGATTCGTAACAAAAAGAAAACAGAGGTATAAAACAATAGTTTAAAAGCATCATTAAAGCAGTAGAAACATCAGAAAATAAACAAAAATAAATAAACATTTCTGGATACGTTTGATTCTAGATACATTTGAACTTTTGTGATACTTTTAGCATTCATTTTAGATCTACAACGACTTAGACTATCATAGATAACAATTTTGATTCGTAACAAAAACAATATGTAATACCTCGATTCGTGAATGAGAAACCCTCCACTCCTTAGATCTAGCCAATCTTTTACTGTAGACTACTCTCCATTGCAAGTTTTATTTATACTCTAGATTTAGCTATGAAAGAGTTACCACCACATCTTCTACCGTATGCCCCACTAAATTTTTATGGCTTGACTTTCTCATATCAGAAAATATATTTTATCTGGCAGATAAAACTGTCGTAAATCACAACCGTCCATTAGTTAAAATGTTGCAAATACAAGGATTAACGAGATTACTATCTCTTTTGGACAATTAGCTGTCAAAGAGTTACCACCACATCTTCCACGGTAGACCCCACTAAATTTTTATGGCTTGACTTTTCCATATTTGAAAATCTATCATATCTAGTTGATAAAACTAAAATAAATCACAGCCGTTCGTTAGTTAAAATGTTGCATATACAAAGATTTACGAGATTAGTTTCTCTCCTAGACACTTAGCTGTCAAAGAGTTACCACCACATCTTCCACCGTAGACCTCACTGAATTTCCATGGCTTAAATTTTTCATGTCTGAAAATCTATCCTATCTAGGAGATAAAACTAAAATAAATCACAAGCGTCCATTAGTTAAAATGTTGCAAATACACAAATTTACGACATTCAGCTGTCAAAGAAATACCACCATATCTTTCACCGTAGACTCCACCAACTTTTCATGGCTTGACTTTCTCATGTATGAAAATGTAACGCTTGTGATCGAAAATGAGGAGTGTCGATCGACACCTATAAAGTGTTGGGTTGGATTATTTAGTTTAAATCGTCGGTTAAGCTCAATTTTTGGCTTGGGAACAACCCTAGGTTGACTTAAACTCGTTGCAACCGTCTTTCCTTTCATTTTTAGAGTTTTGTTACTTTCTAAAAGTTGAGAGAAATGAGCAAAGAGTAAGAGTTTGACTCTAAATTGCTCTCAAGGTGTTTCTCGAGTGTTCTACGACCTGTTTTTTTGCGAAAAATTTTTTGGTGGGAAAATTTTTCTCGGAAATTATTTTGGCGGAAAAACTTTTGCGGGAAAGTTTTTGGCGGGAAATTATTGGGGGAAAAATTTTTGGAAGGAATATTCCTTCTTTTGGGAAATTTTGGGAAAGAATATTCTTTCAACAAGGGGTAAAATGACCATTAAAATTTAAGAGAGGGCAAAAATGAAAATGACAAAAAGAGGGTATTTTCAAAAGAGGGTATCATAAAAAGGTTATTGGTATCAATTGATTTGCACAACTAACCTTTTTATGATACCCTTTTCTATAAGTACCCTCTCTAGGTGTCTATTTTCAAAAATACCATCTTCAATGTACAAAATGACTAAATTACCCTCCTTTATGATAACCCATGATGAATAAAGGAATATTCTTTCCAACAAAAAGGATATTCCTTCCAAAAAAATTCCCGCCAAAAATTTCCGACAAAAATTTTCCTGCAAAAAATTTTCCGACAAAAATTTTCCTGCCAAAAATTTTCCCGCTAAGCTGAAGTTTTTTCCGTATTTCCTTAAAAACCTTAAAAAACCTTGTAAATATTTTTAAATCCCTTAAAAATCCTTTAAAAACCCTTGTTAATCTTTTAAAAGTCATCCAAAACCTTTCAAAATTTGACTAAACCTTTTAAAACTATTGTTAATTATTTTATAACATTTATAAACACTTGTAAATCCATTTAAACCCTTTATAACCGTGATAAATCATTTAATAAAATTTTTATAAACTTCTAAAACCCTTGTAAATCCTTAAAAACCATTTTAAAGAACGTGTAATACCTTTAAAAAATTTTGTAAACCCTCTAAAAACCTCTGTAAACTTCTAAAACCCCTTGTAAATCCTTTAAAACTATTTTTAAATCCTTGTATGTCTTTAAAAACACTTGTAAATCCTTTTAAAAACACTTGTAAATCATTTATAAAACCTTTAAAAATCGTTGTAAATTTTTAAAATCTTTTAAAAATCCTTGTAAATCCTTTTAAAACTTTTATAAACTTATAAAAACTTTTACAAACCATTGTAAATAATTTAAAAACCATTCAAAAACCTTTTTAAGCTTCTAAAAACACTTTAAAACCTTTACAAATCTCTTTAAAACCATTTAAAAACTCTTGTAAATCCCTTTAAAACCCCTTGTAAACCCTTTAAAAACCCTTGTAAACCCTTTAAAAGACATTTTAAAAATTCTTGTAAACGCTTTAAAAATTTTGTAAATTTTTTTTTTGCGGAAATTATTTTGGTGGGAAAATTTTTCTCGGAATTTTTTTTGGCGGGAAATTTTTGGGGGGAAAATTTTTGGAAGGAATATTCCTTCCTTTGGGAAATAATATTCTTTCAACTAGGGGTAAAATGGCCATTAAAATTTAAAAGAAGGCAAAAATGAAAATGAAAAAAAGAGGGTATTTTTAAAAGAGGATATCATAAAAAAGTTATTGGTATCAATTTCTCAATAGATTCTACAATAGATTTTGGATTTTTTTTTCAAAACCCAATTTTTCTCTATTCAAGATTTTAGACTAAATAGATTCCCTAAAAAAATAGGGAAACTAGTTCTTAAGTTTTCTTAACAATTTTGAATAGAAACTAAAATCCACATATTTGAGATTTATCCAAAAAAGGGAAACTTCTCTCTTTTTTTTTTCTATTATGTATAAAAAATAAAAATAAAATCAAAAAATAATATCTATTACAAAAACTAAAAACCTAAAAATCAAAAACCAAAAGCTAAAAACCAAAAACCATAATCTAAAAACTATTTAAAAACCAACAACATGGCCTAAAACATATTTCGTGTGATGTGTCCTCCTTCGAGTTTCTTTTATCACTTCCCACACACAAATCTTAAATCCCACAGAAAAAAATCCCACACCAAAATTCTAATGTATACTTATAAGAGATCAGCTTCTACGATTTCGAAGCTGAGGCAGAAGAACCGGCATGTCTATGTGCTCCAGGACAAAGTTGCCTATTCGTATCTGACCAAACGAAATTTTATAAACTAACTCAATACTCAATCAAGAACTGATAAATTCTGTCGTAATATTGACAAAAGTAACAACTTTTGTCTGTTCAGAATTACTTCTCTTTGTTTGAGTTGATGATTCTATTATATTGCAACTCATTTCAATGGCCAAATTACAAACATCTTTGCGTATTTTTATCGACTAGAATATATATCTTTGAGTATGCTCAGCTTTACTGATCTCTGTTTCTGATTTATCTTCACTTACAAGTGTGAGATGTGAACATAATAAACCCACAAGTAAGTTTATCTTCTTGACTTGAGTTTACTTACGGCGTGTATATGTGGATCTTAAGCCTAGACATATATTATTCGTTTGTGGACCTTGACTTGGTCTATCATACAATTCAAAGTAAATGATAGTGGTCACTCACTTAACGCATTATCTCATGACTTTTTAGTGTTTTCATCAACAGAGACGTCCATTTATCTAAATATACGATCATATATATCACACTCCTAAATTTCTTTGGAATTCATATCATATAATTTGCTTTTTTCCTTTAAATCTTACTTGCAATGGAAGGGAAGCTTTTCGTGGGCCGATATTTGATATGGGTGGTATTATTGTTGGGGCTGCAGCTACATGGATGCAAAAGCTGTATTCAGAAAGAAAGGAATGCTTTATTGGAGCTCAAGGAGTTCCTGGTGTCAAGGAGTGCAGCAGGGTACACTCACTATGTTTTCCCTACCTGGACTAATGACACGAAGAGCGATTGTTGCCAGTGGGAGGGCATTGAATGCGATCGTACAACCACGCGGGTTGACGGGCTTTCCATGAGTTTTATGGTCTTTAAAGAGTATTCTCTCTTTAATCTTTCTTTGTTGCATCCCTTTGAAGAGGTTCGAAGTCTGAGCTTATCATCAGGGAACCAATACAGCGAATACGAATACTTTAATCAATTCAATGGCTTCTTTGATGATGTTAAAGGTATACCAATATTTATTATCATAGTGTCTAGATTCTTTGATGATGTTAAAGATAAATTTTTTTCTTTCAATTGCAGGATATAAAAGCTTAAGGACACTAAGAAACCTGAAAATTTTGGATCTCTCTTCAAATAGATTCAACAATAGCATCTTCCCTTTTCTTAATGCCGCTACCTCACTTACAACTCTTTTTCTCCGTTCAAACCTCATGAAAGGCCCTATTCCTGCAAAAGGTGTGTTTTGTTTGGTCATATATGGTGTTTATTTTTATTCTAACTATCCTTATATTTTTAATTGGGTTCTCCTTTCAGAACTAAAAGACTTGACAAACTTGAAACTATTGGATCTGAGTCTAAACAGTTTTCATGGTTCAATGCCAGGTAACATCTACTTTAATTTTCATATTGTCATTTGTCCTCTGAGTATGATTTTTAATCGATTTAACTTTGTAAGTAACTGTTGAATTGATTTATGCAATCTAAAAAATTGTCTTATCCATATTACATCTCTTTGTCTTGTGGTAGACTTGACTCACCTGAAGAAGCTGAAAGCTCTAGATCTAGGCTGGAATAAATTTTCTAGCTCAATGGAATTGCAAGGCAAGCTTGCTTCTTTTCATAAAGTTCGTTTCTTTTAATAATGAAAAGAGATGAACTTACCTTATTTACATTTCGACAATGATCATTTTTTGAAGTAAAACCTGTTGGCCTTAAAATGATTTCAGAACTAAACAATTTGACTAACTTGGAAGTCTTGGGTCTTGGTGACAATGATTTCGTCGGACCTATACCGATAGAAGGTGATCTTTGTTTGCTTCACCTTCAAGGTTATTTATGAGAAGTGTCTACTGACTTCTCTAGAGGAATACAACTATTCTGACTATTCTCATTATCTTTATGCTTTAGTTTGTAGAATGATAAATTTGCGGGAGCTCTATCTTGGTGGAAATCATTTTGTAGGCCAGCTTCCTCGTTGTTTAGGTCGCTTGAACAAGCTAAAGGTTCTTGACCTTGCATCCAACCAGTTTAGTGGAAATCTACCATCTAGTTTCAGTAGCCTTGAGTCCCTCGAATATCTATCTTTGTTAGACAACAACTTTACAGGCTTATTCTCACTCAATCCACTCACCAATTTCACAAAGCTGGAGGTGTTAAAACTGTCATCAGCATCTGATATGGTACAAGTAAATACAGAGAGTAGTTGGAAGCCACAATTTCAACTAAGTGTTGTTGTACTCCGATCTTGCGGCTTGGAGAAAATCCCTTCATTTCTCGTGTACCAGAAGAACTTGCGTCTAATTGATCTATCTAGCAACAAATTATCCGGAGACATTCCTACTTGGATGTTGGTGAATAATACAAAACTCAAAGTCTTACAGTTTCAGAAAAATTCATTCACTATCTTTCAAATGCCTACAATAATGCACAATTTGAAGCTCTTGGATTTTTCAGCAAATGATATTAGGCTGTTCCCTAATAATATCAGTCGCGCGGTTCCAAATCTGATACATATGAATGGCATGGATAATGGGTTCTCAGGGTATCTTCCATTGTCTCTGGAGGATATGAAGAACATTAAATTCGTGGACCTTTCCTATAATAACTTCTCGGGAATGCTACCGATGAACTTTCTTATGAGCGGCTTTTCACTTATGTACTTAAAACTGTCTCATAACAAATTTAGTGGCCATTTTCTTCCGGAAGGAACTAGCTTCACTTCAATGGAGGTATTGAGATTGGACAACAATTTATTGATAGGAAAGATTGGAGTTGGTTTGCTTAGCTCCAACAATACGTTGCAAGCTCTAGACATGTCTAACAATGGTCTCTCAGGTACTGTTCCAAGTTGGATATCCGAAATATCTAATTTGCAGTTTTTCTCGGTATCAAACAATTTATTAGAAGGTACAATACCACATTCCTTGATGAACGTGGTCTCACTTCTTTTTATGGACATCTCTAGAAACTTATTGTCTGGGTCCTTACCGTCACATTCTCCTAGCTCAATTTTGTTCCTAGACAACAACAACTTCACAGGGGCAATTCCGGAGACTTTCTTGAAACGTGTCAAGATACTTGATCTGCGGAACAATAAACTCTCTGGAAGTATCCCACAGTTTGTCAATACCAAAAGCATAAGAATTCTTTTGTTGAGAGGGAATAACTTATCAGGATCTATTCCAAGACAGTTGTGTGATTTGAGCAACATTGACCTTTTAGATGTTTCAGATAACAAGCTCAATGGCTTCATACCTACATGTCTCAGTCATTTATCATTTGGGGGAGGAGAGGAATCTAAGTACAATTTGGGGACTCCCACCACGGACGTTCTTCATTTGGAATTTAATTACAAAGCCACGTTCATGGTAGAGCAGTTTGAGGTATTCTACTTTACTTTTCAAGAAATTGAGATCAAATTTGCTACAAAGCAAAGGTATGATTCTTATTTTGGCGGATCTGGTTTCGACAAAGGAGTACTTGATTATATGCATGGGTTGGATCTATCAAGCAATGAACTAAATGGTGTTATCCCAAAAGAGCTTGGAAATCTCTCAAAACTACGAGCGTTGAATCTATCTCACAATTTCTTGTCGAGTTCTATACCATCCAGCTTCTCCAAAATGAAGGATATTGAGAGCCTTGATCTTTCTCATAACATGTTGCAAGGAAGCATTCCTCAGCAACTTACCAGCCTTAATTTTCTTGCTGTCTTGAACTTGTCTTATAACCATTTATCTGGAATCATTCCCCAAGGAAGGCATTTTGACACCTTCGATGAGAGCAGCTACTTAGGCAATCCTTTTCTTTGTGGACCACCGACAGAGATAAGTTGTGATGCTAAAAAGAGTACAGAGGGAGCAGGTAATGGAGGAGAAGGAGACGACGAAGCTACTATTGACATGGTGGTATTCTATTATAGTACTGCTTCAACTTATGTGACCGCGTTGATTGGCATTCTCGCACTTATGTGCTTTGATTGTCCTTGGCGTCGAGCATGGCTCCACATAGTTGATGCATCCATTGCCTCAGCCAAGAGTATGTTTTCTTAAAGTCAGTTCCTCAGTTACTACTATATGTGTCCTATGTATTTTACCTTACAAGTTATATGGTTATTAATAAGAGTCTCTAAACTATGGAAGAGAGACAATGAGTTAAACGAAAACAAATCCCCTATTTGTTTTGCCAAAATAGTCTCTACACTATATAACCCTTTATTCTATTTGCTTTCTCTTTGCTCCAGTCTCTCTAACGAGTGAAGTTTGAATACACGTAAATTCATGAATTTAAAGGTTTTGAAACTTTTTTTTTTTTTAAGCCCCTTAATGGGCTGGGCCAAAAATTACAAGGATGAAACAAAGAGAAAGGTTAAACGGAGACATTGTCGGAAAAAGGAAAAGCAGCTCGGACCCTGCTGATGCAATTAAGCTCAAAATCTAAAGATTGACCGGAAGCAGAGAGTCAGAGCATTAGTTCCGGCGGATTCAAGTTCCACGGCTTTGCTGCGACAACGAGGGATCAGAGACCAAAGACGGAAGAATCCGGTTTCTGTCAAAGGTTCTTTTCCAACGAGCCACCAACCCACTACGGACCTCCCAGAATGCCCAACTCTCCGACAGCCGGCTCCACGTTGTCAGATCCAGACCTAGCAATCTGACAAACCCAGATCTATCCCCACTTTCCCAAACCTTGGCGTCTCCAATCTCCCATGGGCAGGAACCGATCAAACCGGACCGGTGGATACAAAATCACGGCAGTTACAGCGGCTGATGGCTCACTCCAACCATCTGCAACCAAACCCGCAACAGCCATCAAAGATCTAAAGACCTACCGTTAACCACCGAGACGAACAGCGCCCCCATCTCTCTTACACCGACTTCCGCCGCAGCCACAGAAACCTTGATGACGAACGAGCCATGAGAAGTCTTTGATGCTACCCTCCGGCGTCTTCAAACCAGATTTGGACTACAAAGCTTCTCTTTCATCAGACCAGATCCACAACTACATCGACCGAGAGAGAACCCCTCCACCACTGACGGTAACAGAACCTGCTCACTCTTGAATCTCCTAAATTAATTTACGCCAACGTTAAGATCCAAAGCAGAAAGAAAAAAAGAGAAAAAAAGGTAGATCTGAAAAAATCGTCTTCAAGAGAGAGAGAAGCTCTTTAACCGAGGCAACGATTGTGCTCAATATGGGTGTCTTATTTAAGGTTTTGAAACTTTAGTTAGTGAATGAATTATGGAAAAAAGTATTCCAAAATTTAACAAAACCGTTTTGCCCAGCCAATGAAAGGGAAGGTATTCTTGGGTCAAAATTCATCTGACTATTGGGGGCAGCCACATGGAATACAAAAGTCGTATCCTTCACATAACTAATAAGCCACACATATGTTATCCGATAATTATGGCTGTCCTGTTCAAAGATGACTTTCACTTGTCTTATTATACAATTTCAAAGTAAACGATAGTGGTCACTCACTTATGCATGTACATGAATTTCAAGTGTTTATACTAACAAACACTTTGACTTTATTTTATTTATAAATTCAACAATCATTTCTCGTTAGTGAACTCACACTTCCAAATTGTTTCAACTGGAGTTTATTTCATTCTCTTTTTCTTTTTCTTTTTTAATATCTTACTTGCAATGGAAGGGAAGCTTTTCTTGAGCCAATACTTGATATGTGTGATATTACTGTTGGGGCAGCTACATGGATGCAAAAGTTGCATTGGGAAAGAAAGGGAAGCTTTGTTGGAGCTCAAGAACTACTTGATGTCAAGGAGTAGAGAATCAGGACTCTGACTATGTTCTCCCTTCTTGGACTAATGACACAAAGAGTGATTGCTGCCAGTGGAAGGGCATTAGATGCAATCGTACAAGCAGGCGGGTTATCGGGCTTTCTGTTGGTAATATGTACTTTAAAGAAAGCTCTCCTCTAAACATTTCCTTGCTTCATCCCTTTGAAGAGGTTCGAAGTCTGAACTTATCTACAGACGGATACAATGAATTCAATGGCTTCTTTGATGACTTAGAAGGTATGCACACTTTTCTCCGCATATAGTTTTGCCCTTGTGGTTTCTAGAATTCTAGCTAGATATGCTATATCAGTAGTTCTATGTTTTAATTCTTGAAATTTAAACTGTTTACTTAGAATTTCCCATGCATAAAAAAAATTATAGTACTACCATAGTCCCGTTTTCTTCTACAATACTCCATACAATTCATCTCTCTAGTTCCATTTGCATGTAGAGAAATAAGTATTAGATTGTGGGCTTCCAACTTAAAACCAATTGGCAATGAGTGAAGAGGTCATATCTTATATATACCACTTAAGATAAAACTACTATTTTGCTATATTATTTTTCTGTGTACTTGTTGACAAGATATATTGTTTGCAGGTTATAGAAGCTTAAGTAGATTAAGCAACTTGCAGATCATAGATCTTTCAACAAATTATTTCAACAACAGCATATTACCTTTTCTTAATGCCGCGACATCACTTACAACTCTTTTTCTCCCTTATAACGAAATGGATGGCCCTTTTCCTAGTAAAGGTGTGTTTTCTATATCTAAGGTGGTGCCTATGGAGCACTATCAGTTTTTAGTTATACTTATAATATTTCTGTTGGAACCCCTTTCAGCACTAAAAGACTTGACAAACTTGGAACTGTTGGATTTGAGAGCAAACACATTAAGAGGCTCCATGCAAGGTAGCATCAACAACAATTGGTACTACTTAATTGTATAATTGGTTTTTATGCCATCACACTTATCATCATATCAACTTATATTATTTCAAAGGTGTCTCTTTTTTATGTGTTTCCTTGTCTTGTGGTAGAGCTAACTCATCTGAAAAAGCTGAGAGCTCTAGATCTAAGTTCGAATAAATTTTCTAGCTCAATGGAATTGCAAGGTACGTACGTAAGCTTGTTTTTTCTTTTTAACGTTTTATTTAATAATATGAATGGAGATGAATATAGCTTATCGTTAATGATCATCTTGTAACATACAATATTATATTTTGGCTGTTAATTATTTCAGAACTAAAGAATATGAACTTGGAAGTTTTGAGTCTTACTCAGAATCATTTAGACGGACCTCTCCCAACAGAAGGTACCCTTTTGTTTGCTTCACTTTCAAGACTATGTATGAGAAGTATCTACTGACTTCTTGAGAGGAGTATAAATAATTTCTCTTATTATTCACGTTTATCTTTTCGAAATTATATTTTTTTGCAGTATTTTGTAATATGAAGAATATGCGCGAGCTCGATCTCAGAGGAAATCATTTTGTAGGCGAGATTCCTCTTTGTTTAGGTAGCTTGTACAAGCTAAAGGTTCTTGACCTCTCATCGAACCAGTTTAGTGGAAATCTACCATCTAGTTTCAGTAGCCTTCACTCCCTCGAATATCTATCATTGTCAGATAACAACTTCTCGAGCTCATTCTCCCTTAATCCGCTCACTAACCTTACCAAGCTCAAGGTGTTTAAACTATCATCAAGATCCCGTACGGTACAAGTCAAAACAGAGAGTACATGGATGCCAGTTTTTCAACTGAATGTGGTTGTACTACGATCTTGCAGCTTGGAGAAAATCCCTTCATTTCTCGCGTACCAGAAAAATTTGCGTCTAGTTGATCTATCCAGCAACAAATTATCTGGAAACATTCCTAGTTGGCTGTTGGAGAATAATCCAGAACTTGAAGTCTTACAGTTGCAAGATAATTCATTCACTACTTTTCAAATGCCTACAATAGTGCATAATTTGCAGGTCTTGGATTTTTCAGCAAATAATATTGGGAAGTTCCCTGATAATATGGACCATGCACTACCAAACCTGGTACGTTTAAATGGCTCGAATAATGGGTTCCAAGGGTACTTCCCATCTTCTATTGGTGAGATGGTGAATATTTCATTCTTGGACCTGTCTTATAATAAGTTGTATGGGAAGCTACCAAGAAACTTTGTCACAGGTTGTGTTTCACTGATATTCTTGAAGCTCTCTCACAACAAATTTAGCGGCCCGTTTCTTCCAAGAGAAACAAACTTCCCTTCACTTGATGTGTTGAGAATGGATAACAATTTATTTACGGGGAAGATCGGAGGTGGTTTGCTTAACTCCACTTTTTTGCGAATCCTTGACATGTCCAATAATGGTCTCAGTGGTGCTATTCCAAGATGGTTGTTTGAGTTTCATTATTTGGATTTCTTATTGATATCCAACAATTTCTTAGAAGGTACGATACCACCTTCTTTGTTGGGAATGCCCTTTCTCTCGTTTCTTGACCTTTCTGGAAACAATCTTTCTGGAGCTTTACCGTCGCGTGTTGATGGTGTGTTGGGGATATATATGTTCCTTCATAACAACAGCTTCTCAGGTTCAATTTCGAATACGTTGTTGCAAAGTGTTCAGATACTTGATCTTCGGAACAATAAACTCTCTGGGAGTATCCTGCAGTTTGTCGATACCGAAAGCATAAATATTCTTTTGCTGAGGGGAAACAACTTAACAGGATCTATTCCAAGGCAGCTTTGTTATTTGAGAAACATTAGACTTCTCGATCTCTCAGCCAACAAGCTCAATGGCTTCATACCTTCATGCCTATATAACTTGTCTTTTGGTCGTTTACAAGAGGACATAATGGCTCTCAACATTCCGCCATCTTTTAATCAAATGAGCGTTGAGTTGGAATTATACAAATCAACTTTTTTGGTAGATAAGATCGAAGTAGACCGCTCGACCTATCAAGAAGTTGAAATCAAGTTTGTAGCAAAGCACAGGTATGATTCTTATAGTGGAAGATCTGAGTTCAGGGAAGGAATACTTCGTCTTATGTATGGGATGGATCTTTCAAACAATGAATTAAGTGGTGATATACCAACAGAGATTGGAGATCTCTCGAGACTACGAGTGTTGAATATATCTCACAATTTCTTGTCAAGTTCAATACCATCAAGCTTCTCCAAACTGAAGGATATTGAGAGCCTTGATCTTTCACATAACAAGTTGCAGGGAAGCATTCCTCAACAGCTAAGCAGCCTTACTTCTCTTGCTGTGTTCGACGTCTCTTACAACAACTTATCAGGAATCATTCCCCAAGGAAGGCAATTTAATACCTTTGACGAGAACAGCTACATAGGCAATCCTCTTCTCTGTGGACCACCGACCAATAGTAGTTGTGAGGCTAAGAAGAACTCAGAGGAAGCAATGAATGAAAGAGAAGAAGAAGAAGATGACGAAGCTGCTATTGACATGTTGGTCTTCTATTTTAGTACTGCATCAACTTATGTGATCGCATTAATAGGCATTCTTGCACTTATGTGCTTTGATTGTCCTTGGAATCGAGCATGGCTCCGCATTGTTGATGGTTTCATCGCTTATGCTAAAAACATATTGTCTTAGAATCAGTTCAGTCCAAAAACTTGAAACTATTTAGTTTCAATTCAGTAAACTTGAATTTAATTTGTAATATATATTAGGTAAGGGTGCGGGTAAACACACATGTGTAAAAATACATGTAAAAGTTTTAAATATGATATTGAATATGACATGTACCTCACACATCTTTTTTAATTAAACTTGTAAATAGGTTTTAAATCTGATTTTAACATTATACATTCTAGTTTTAGAAAATAAATATCTATCTCATCACAATAATCATATTTTAATTTTACGTTTTCCATCTTAATAGATAAAAATATTAAGTGTATTGATATATCGTAGTAGTATATAGGGATTAAATCCACGTCAACCCAAACAAGCACACAAAAAGGTATATAGACATAAAATAAGCTAGACTAAACAAGGAGTCACAGAAATGGAATTAAATAGATTTTTCATAAATGACAATAAATAAATAAAAAATAATTATATAAATATATTGAGCCTAGAAAATCATCAAAGAATTTAGAGAAATTGATACCAATAACCTTTTTATGATACCCTCTTTTAAAAATATTTTTTTTAGTCATTTTCATTTTTGCCCTCTCTTAAAATTTAATGGTCATTTTACCCTTATTTGAAAGAATATTCTTTCCCAAAGGAAGGAATATTCCTTCCAAAAAATTTCCCCCCAAAAATTTCCCGCCAAAATTTTCCCGCTAAAAAAAATTCCGAGAAAAATTTTCCCGCCAAAAAAATTTCCGAGAAACATTTTCCCGCCAAAACTTTTTTCGAAAAAAATTTTTCCGCCAAAAAAATATCCGCGAAAATTTTCCCGCAAAAAAAAATATTTTTACAAAATTTTCCCGCCAAATTTGTTAAAGGGTTTACAAGATTTTTAATTGGTATTTTAAAGGGTTTACAAGGGTTTTTAAAGGGATTTACAAGAGTTTTTAAATCGTTTTTAAAATATTTGTAATGGTTTTTAAAGGGTTTTAGAAGCCTACAAAGGTTTTTAAATGGTTCTTAAATGATTTACAATGGTTTTTAAAAGTTTTTATAAGTTTATAACAGTTTTAAAAGGATTTACAAGGATTTTTAAAGGATTTTAAAAATTTACAAGGATTTTAAAGGTTTTTAAAAGGATTTACAAGTGTTTTTAAAAGGATTTACAAGTGTATTTAAAAGGATTTACAAGTGTATTTAAAGGCATACAAAGATTTAAAAATAGGTTTAAAGGATTTATAAGGGGTTGTAAAGGGTTTTAGAAGTTTACAAAGGTTTTTAAAGGGTTTACAAAAGTTTTTAAATGTATTACAAGTTCTTTAAAATGGGTTTTAAGGATTTACAAGGGTTTTTAAAGGGTTTTAGAAGTTTATAAAAGTTTTTATTAAATGATTTATCACGGTTATAAGGGGTTTAAAGGGATTTACAAGTGTTTATAAATGTTATAAAATGATTAACAATGATTTTAAAAGATTTACAAGGTTTTTTAAAATATTTTTTAAGGAATTGCGGAAAAATTTTGTCGGAAAATTTTTGGCGGGAAATGTTTTTTGGCTGGAAAATTTTTTTGCGGGAAAATTTGGCGGAAAATTTTTCGGAAGGAATATTTTTTTGTTGGAAAGAATATTCTTTTTGTTGGAAAGAATATTCCTTTCTTCATCATGGGTTATAATAAAAGAGGGTAATTTAGTCTTTTTGTACATCAAAAAGAGGATATTTTTGAAAATGGACACCTAGAGAGTGTACATGTAGAAAAGGGTATCATAAAAAGGTTAGTTGTGCAAATCCCCCAAGAATTTATAGAAGAATTAAATAAATTATATTATGTTAGTTAGCTTTCAAACTTTCTTATAAACGATTATGTTGTTCTAATGATAAATCTTTATAGTGAAGTTCCCGACAATGGTTTGACAAAATATCAAAATTTTAGTCTAAAATTTAATAAATTTAGGTGAGTAATTAATCATTTGTAAATATATAGGTATATATATATAATTAATATATATTAGACTAAAAATAAATAAATAAAACTTATAAAAGTATTTCCAGGGCGTAGCGCGGGTTTTTAACTACTGGAGAAAAGAAGATGATAGATGTCAAGTATTAGAAGTGACAAATGTCAAAAAGTTCAAGAGCGAAACCTATCTTATTGTATATATATATATATATATATATATATACTTTTGATGTTAAATAAATGGTGAATTAAATTTTTATACTCAGTTGACTGAAAAGTTAAGAATATAACATTGATAAATGTATATCTAGTTCGCTCTCATCAACTTGTATAAGTGGACAAAAATATCATTTCGCATCTAACAAATTATTTAGCAAGATAATGATATAAGTATCGACGATACTGTTATCAAATACATAGTAAAATCATGTTATAAGTTAGATGAATAACAATTGAATTACCATGATAACAATATATATGTACATATAGGTTTATAAATATATCGTGTTAAATTGTTTTGTACCGCGATAATTTATGATTTATGTGATAAGTTTATATTTACCGTGTTAACTCATTTACTATACCATATACAAAGTAATAGTGAATTACATTTTAAAACCTATATGTATATGTAAAACCTATATAACATGTTAAGTAATATTATATAGAGCAATTCTTGGGTTCACCCTATTGTGAACCTTCTTGTTCACCTCTTATTACTCTAACCAATAAAAATAAGAAGTATAATGTCATGTCAGACAAAAATTAAAATAAATAAAAAATAAAATCATAAAAACGAAACAAATTATGGAAACAAAATATGGACACATATAACCAGTATGTGATCAACCCAAACCGATATATAATTTCATTTTAATTGTTAAATCTGAACTCTAACCACTATTTTATCAACCCAACCCGTTATATAATTTTTTTTTAATTGTAAAATCTAAAACCCTAACCACTATTTTATCAACCCAAACCGATATATAATTTTGTGTTAATTGTAAAATCTAAACCCTAACCACTCTTTCATAAACCCAAACCGATATATAATTTTGTTTTAATTGTAAAATTTAAACCCTAAGCCCCATTTATAAACCCAAACCGATATATAGTTTTTTTTTAATTATAATCAAAAATATATTTAACCATGTTTTATTAAAGGTATACAGATTTTGTTTCCTTATTAAAGATAATTTATTTGTTAAATAATATATTATTATTTAAATGTATAATTATATTAATTGCGCTAACTCAATTATCAGCTAACTCATGATTACAAGATTAAAATTGTCCAGAAAAAACAAAACTAATTATGAAAAGAACAATAACATATAGTGAATAAAAACTTTATTTGGGTACATACAATACAATTTCCCTTAAATAATCCAAATTATTTATTTGTTTATCCTCCTCATAGACGCACCTTTTCCTATATTTCTTTTGACATTAATCATTTTGATATATGCATCTCCACTGAGTTCTGATCAAACCGATTGATTTCTCAGAGCAAATCGATAATACTTGATCTATTTTAGTGTTCAATATCTCAAATGTTTTGTCATAAAAGTCGTTATCTTTTTTTTTTCTTTTTTTTTTGGACAAAACTTATCATCATCTTGTACATATGATTCTTAATTCATTGGTTTTGTTCTTTTACTTTAAATTTATCTTATAGTTTCTAGTTTGCGAAATTTATCAATGATATAAGTAGCAACCAACTATGATTCAACAAATACTAGGGTTGGGTGAGTGATTCGTGGTCGGACGGTGAACAGACGAATAAAATGATTTTTTTAATTAATTGCAAGAAATAATAAAATTAACTAAATTTAAACTAAATTTAAAAAATTTTGTATTGGGAAATTAAACTAAAATAATTTAATTATTTCACGTTGATGGGAGTTATTGTTCCGTCATCTTTTTGTTTTGGCGCAAAGAAAAAAAATAGTATTAAAGTCAAAGTGTTTGTAAAATTACTTTGATAGTTTAAAAACATAATGACATTTTAAAGGTTAAAAATATGATTTTCACTATTTAATGTTGTTCTCGGTGCATTGCATTATTATGAATACGAATGGAAAAATATTAAATAATAAAATATAGGTTTTCGATTAAAATTTCTAAGCAGAACCAGATTAAGAAATATCCTAACTATTTTGACTTGACGGCTTCGGATTATAATTGGATTCGAAAGATCTTTATCCCGAAAATTCAAATTTGGTAATTCGATCCAAATCCAAAATCCGAATGCCTAAGCCAAATAAAAGTATCTATGGAAACGTAGTTTAATAAAAGATGAAAACCAAACTTTCTGCATGGTTGGCTTGTAAAATTCCCAAAACATACTCCATATAATTTTTGTTTGGATGTAAAATATTTTCTCGTTGGAAAAATAATACTCAAAAAATTAAATGTGTGTAACTTAATACATAGAAGAAAAAAATATTATTATTTACATACCTATGTTTTCGTAATTTTTGATTTTACCCTTACTTATCCTTATATATTATTGATATATATATATATATAAATGATGAGTAAAGGTATAATAGGATTTTTTTTGTTTTTTACGAAAACGTGGATATATAAATAACAATATTTATTTTTATTAGGTATTAAGTTGAACACTTCAATATTTTGTATATTATTTTTCTAATAAAAAAACATCGGGTATTAGACATTTAAATATAAATTATTTGGTGTATTTTTGGGAACTTTCACTTTAGAGAATCAAATAAAAATATTTTGTTTATAAGAAAAGAATTACTTTTATGGCCCAGTCGCAATGACTGTTTATAACATCAAATAATTTATGGTGCAAGTCGTCAACTTGGCTAAACTTATTTCGAGGTGTATAAACTGTATAGATGAGCTAATAATATATTAATATTACGAAGACCTTGACTTTGCCTTTCATACTTTTATTCACTGAAACTTCGATTCTTTTTTCTGAGAAGTCACAACCAGGTCACAACTTCTTTAATTTCTATAAACGTGGTGAGATTTGTCTTCAACTCACAGTCACAAATATTGCTTTGGGGTTTATTTCATTTTCTGTTTATTAATTTCCAATGGAAAGGAAGCTTTTCTTGGGAAAATACTTGATATGGTTGATATTACTCTTGGATCAGCTTCATATATGCAAAAGCTGTGTTGAGAAAGAAAGAAAAACATTGTTGGAGCTCAAGAAACTGTTGGAGCCCAAGGTCTCAAGGAGCTTCGAATCAAGCTTGGACGATGTTCTTCTCCCTAGTTGGACTAATGACACAGAGAGCAATTGCTGTCGGTGGGAGGGCATTGACTGCAATCGTTTAAGTGGCCAGATTATCGGCCTTTCTATTGGTCTATATAACATCGAGGGCCCTTTTCCTATTAACGGTATGTTTTATTACATTCTTAACACTGAGGTGGCAATCTATACGGTTACGATCCGGTTACAATTAAAAAACCGTCCGGTTACAGTTAGAAATACGATTACAATTAGGTTTTGGTCATGTCTACCTAACAAAACCTAGTTAATTTATAGTGTATCTTTAATTAGTTCTTTTCATTTATGTGTCCTTAATTACAGTTTCTACTCCCTTATAGGACTAGAGAACTTGACAAACTTGGAACTGCTAAATCTGAGTGGAAGCGGATTCAACGGCACAATACAAGGTACCATCAACGTAGATTGTAATATACTTTTGACATAATTGTTGAATTGGTTTCTGTCATGGCAAACTTTATCTTTACATTCAACATGTTTGTTTCGTAATCGCAAGCTTATTTTCATTTGGAAATGATATTTTTCTAAACAAAATCTTTCGGCTTTATTTAATTTCAGAACTACAGAATTTGACTAACTTGAAACTATTGAATCTTGCTGGAAATAGCTTCAGTGGGCGTATACATGCAGGTATGTGTATGATCTATCAATTTGCAACAGCATAAGTTATGCTGCATAACAGTTTTACGTATGACACAGAAAATTCTCATTGTCTTGTTGTTTCATTTTTTTCGTAATAGTTTGTGAAATGAAGAATCTACAGGAGCTCAATCTTGAAAGAAATCACTTTGAAGGCGAGCTTCCTCTTTGTTTAGGTAGTTTGAACAAGCTACGGGTTCTCGATTTGTCATCTAACCAGTTTAGTGGGAATCTACCATCTAGTTTTAGTAGCCTTGAGTCCCTCGAATATCTATCATTGTTAGATAACAACTTTGGTGGCTTGTTCTCGCTCAGTCCACTTGCAAACCTGACAAAGCTTCAGGTGTTTAAGCTTTCATCAAAATCTGAAATGATACAAGTCGAGACAGAGGCTACTTGGCAGCCAAAGTTTCAACTGACTGTTCTTGTAATTGGAGTTTGCAGCTTGGAGAAAATCCCTTCTTTTCTCGTGTACCAAAAGAAGTTGCGCCTTATTGATTTATCTAGCAACAGATTATCCGGAAACATGCCTACCTGGTTGTTGGTGAATAACCCTGAACTTGAAGTATTACAGTTGCAGGATAATGTATTCACTAACTTTCAGATGCCTGCGATAGTGCATAAGTTGCAGTTCTTGGATTTTTCAACGAATAATATTACTGGACTATTCCCAGATAATATTGGTCATGCACTTCCGAATCTGGTACGAATGAATGGTGCAAATAATGGGTTCCAAGGAAATTTACCATCGTCAATGGGTGAGATGGTTAACATTACATTCTTGGATCTATCTTACAATAACTTCTCCGGGAAGCTACCTAGAAGCTTTCTTATGGGTTGTTTTTCACTAAAACAACTAAAGCTCTCTTACAACAAATTTAGCGGACTTTTTCTTCCAAGAGAAACAAGCTTTACTTCACTGGAAGAGTTGAGAATGGATAGCAACTTATTTGGAGGGGAGATCGGAGTTGGTTTGCTTAGCTCCAACAGAACCTTGTCAACTCTTGACATGTCCAACAATTATCTCGTGGGTGCTATTCCGAGTTGGATATCTAACTTATCTACTTTAAGTACGTTATTGATATCAAAAAATTTGTTAGAAGGTACAACACCACCCTCTTTGCTAACCATGCCCTCTATTTCGCTTCTTGACCTGTCTGGAAACCAATTATCAGGAGTTTTACCTTCACATGTTGGTGGATGTTTTTGGACACAACTGTTCCTAAGCGATAACAACTTCACAGGGCCGATTCCAGACACATTCTTGAAATGTGTCAGAATACTTGATCTACGGAACAATAAATTCTCTGGTAGTATCCCACAGTTTGTCAGTACCCAAAGCATAAGAATTCTTTTGTTAAAGGGGAACAATTTAAAAGGATCTATTCCAAGAAAGTTGTGTGATTTGAGCAACATTAGACTTTTAGATCTTTCAGATAACAAGCTCAATGGTGTCATACCTTCATGCCTCTACAATTTATCATTTGGACCAGGAGGAGATAAAAATTCAGAGATAGGTGTAGCATCTTCAGCAGTCTGTAAGTTCAAATTTTACAAATCCACATTTGTGAAAGAGAATTTCTGTGTAGAATCATATAATTTTGAAGAAGTTGAAATCAAATTTTCAACCAAGAAAAGGTATGATTCTTATTTTGGAGCAGCAGTTGAGTTTACCGGTGCCATACTTGATCGTATGTATGGAATGGACCTATCAAACAATGAATTAAGTGGTGTTATCCCAGCAGAGCTTGGAGATCTTTCACAACTTCGAGTCATGAATTTATCGCACAATTTCTTGTCGAGTTCAATACCATCAAGCTTCTCCAAACTGAAAGATATTGAGAGTCTTGATCTTTCACATAACAAGTTGCAAGGAAGCATTCCTCAACAACTAACCAGCCTTACTTCTCTTGCTGTGTTCGACGTGTCTTACAACAATTTATCAGGAATCATTCCCCAAGGAAAGCAGTTCAATACCTTCAACGAAAAAAGCTACATAGGCAATCCTCTTCTTTGTGGACCGTCGACCGATAAAAGCTGTGAGGCTACTAAGAGCTCAACCGAAGCAGATAAAGGAAGAGAAGGAAAAGACGATGAAGCTGCTATTGATATGGTGGTATTCTATTATACTGCTGCTTCAACATGTGTGACTGCATTGATAGGTGTTCTTGTAGTTATGTGCTTTGATAGTCCTTGGCGACGGGCATGGCTCCGCATTGTCGATGCTTCCGTCGCCTCAGTGAAAAGTATGTTGCCTTAAAAACTCATTTCAGCTCAAATAATGTTTCTGTAACTATATGATATGGTTATAAATAAGAGTCTCCACACGACATATCTCTCATGAATAAATCAGTAGAAATATTGAAAATCTTCTTTTGTGTATCGTTAGGGAAAACAAAGTATATCCCTCTCTGCTTCTAGGAGCAATATCTCTGTTTCCCTAAGTTTGTGTACAGCCGTGAAATTAAAAGTTGGATTTCTCATGAGATTTCTTCATAAGAATTTAAGGTATATTGTTTTATTTTTTTTTAGTGATCAGACCAAAGTCATGCTGCTTTGTGATCAGACCATTTGAAGATTGTTCCACTTAAGACATCGACTTGCTAAACTTGTTTTCTTTTTCCCTTTCCAATTTGTCTGTGTTCATACTTGACTTGACTTATTAAATTTTAATAGGTTTCTTCTACAAAGAAGACCTTGACTTTTCATTGTACGTACAATTCAAAGTAAATGATAGCGATTACTCACGGACTTAATCCATTTCACATGAATTTCAAATGCTAAATTGAAATGCATTGAACTCTTCATACTCCTAAGTCCTAAATTGTTTTGGAGTTTACTTCATTTGCGTTTAAATTTTATTTGCAATGGAAGGGAAAGCGTACTTGATATGGTTTGTATTGATGTTGGGGCAGCTACATGGATGCAAAAGCTGCATTGAGAAAGAGAGAAAAGCTTTGTTGGAGCTCAAGACATACTTGATCTCAAGAAGCTTTGATGATGTTCTCCCTACTTGGACTAATGATACAAAGAGTGATTGTTGTTGGTGGGAGGGCATCAAGTGCAATCATACTAATCGACGTGTTATCGGGATTTCCATTGGCCTTATGAACTTTAAAGAGCATACTCTCCTAAATCTTTCTTTGCTACATCCCTTTCAAGAGGTTCGAAGTTTGAACTTATCATCAGAGAACCAAGACAGCGGTTCCAAGTTCTTTAACCAATTTTATGGCTTCTATGATGATGTTAAAGGTATTCCAATATGACCTTTATTATCATAGTGTCTGGTTTACAATTATGGTCTCTATTTGGAAACGTTTCTACGTACCATGTTACTTCAAATCTCCCCTGCATCAAAAGGTTATGGTCCCTTTTTTTTTCTGGCTAATGTCTATTTGGAATACTTTACCATACCAACCATATTGTTTTTCGTTTGTAGGACATAAAAGCTTTAGAACACTAAGAAACCTGGAAATTTTGGATCTCTCTTCAAATAGATTCAACAACAGCATCTTTCCTTTTCTTAATGCTGCTACCTCACTTACAACTCTTTTTCTCGGGAATAACGACTTGGATGACCCTTTTCCTGTAAAAGGTGTGTTTCTCCATTTGTAACGAGGTGCCTATATTGTAAAAACGATATTTTTTCTTTGAATATAATTGAACATTAGATTTAAAAAAAAAACGAGGTGCCTATCGAGCACAACTCTCCAATTGATGTTGTATCTTTGGATATGTCATTGGAAAATGTCTTTTTTTTATAAGTAGTAATCACTGCAAAATATAATTTGCATATGTTTAGAGAGTGATCACTTCATTTAGTTCTTTTAATTCTTACATTCTCTTGGACTCCCTTTCAGTTCTAAAAGACTTGACAAACTTGGAAATGTTGGATCTCAGTCATAACTCATTAAACGGCTCTATCTCAGGTAACATCCGAAGATCATTTGTCACTCTCATTTGACTTCAGGGTAGAAGTTTTCATCTCATCAATACTAATAAAATGTTTCTTGCCATCTGTCTCTTTGTCTTGTTGTAGAGTTTACTCACCTGAAAAAATTGAAAGCTCTGGATCTAATTCTAGCTCAATGGAACTTCAAGGTAAGCTTTGTTTTTTTTGTAAGAAAAAAAATATCGTTAAAGGAGATGAACATAGCTTATTTATATTTCGACAATGATCTTATGCCCTTTACTTTGTTTCAGAACTAAAGAATTTAACTAATTTGGAAGTCCTTGGTCTTGCTCAGAATTATTTGGACGGGCCAATACCAGAAGAAGGTAACCTATGAACAACATAATACTAATGACTTCTCGAGAAGAATACAACTAATCTTATTATGCTCACTATCTTTTGGTTTTCTTGAATGTTTTTTTTGCAGCAATTTGTGAAATGAAGAATATGCGGGAGCTCGATCTCAAAGGAAATTATTTTGGAGGTCCTCTTCCTCTTTGTTTAGGTAGCTTGAAAATGCTACAGGTTCTTGATCTCTCATCTAACCAATTAAGTGGAAATCTACCATCTAGTTTTGGTAACCTCGAGTCCCTCGAATATCTATCATTGCTAGATAACAACTTCACAGGCTTATTCTCGCTCAATCCACTCACCAACCTCACCAACCTCACAAAGCTCAAAGTGTTCAAACTTTCATCAAAGTATGATACGGTACAAGTCGAGACAGAGAGTTCTTGGCAGCCGAAATTCCAACTGAGTGTCGTTGTACTACGATTTTGCGGCTTGGAGAAAATCCCTTCCTTTTTCGAGTACCAGAAGAATTTGCATCTAGTTGATTTATCTAGCAACAAAATATCCGGAGACATTCCTACTTGGTTGTTGGCTAATAATGCAGAACTTGAAGTCTTGCAGTTGCAGAATAACTCTTTCACTATCTTTCTGATGCCTACAGTAGTTCATAATTTGCAGGTTTTGGATATTTCAGCAAATACTATTGATGGGCTGTTTCCTGATGATATTGGTCGTGCACTTCCGAATCTGGTGCATATGAATGGTTCAACTAATGATTTCCAAGGGCAATTTCCATCGTCTTTGTGGGAGATGAAGAATATTTCATTCCTGGACCTCTCTTATAATAATTTCTCGGGGAAGCTTCCTATAAACTTTTTCACTGGTTGTTTGTCACTAAGATATTTGAAGCTCTCTCACAACAAATTTAGCGGTCATGTTCTTCCGTGAGGGACTCGGTTCACTTCAATGGAAATTTTGAGCTTAGACAATAACTTATTTTCCGGGAAGATCGGAGTTGGTTTACTTAACTCCACCACATTACTTACACTTGACATGTCCAACAATTTTCTCAAAGGTGCTATTCCAAGTTGGTTATCTAAGTTATCCAATTTGACTTTATTATTGCTATCAAACAATTTCTTGGAAGGTACGATACCACATTCTTTGGTGGGACAGTCATTTCTTGAGTTTCTGGACCTTTCTGGAAACCAATTATCGGGATCTTTACCGTCACATGTTCATCGTATGTTCCCGATAAATTTGTTCCTACACGACAACAATTTCGCAGGGCCAATTCCAGATACATTGTTGGAAAGTGTCGAGGTACTTGATTTGCGGAATAATAAACTCTCTGGGAGTATCCCACAGTTTGTCAATACACAGGACACAAGTATTCTTTTGTTGAGGGGGAACAACTTAACAGGATCTATTCCAAGACAGTTGTGTGAGTTGAGAAACATGAGACTTTTGGATCTTTCAGATAACAAGCTCCATGGTGCCATACCTTCATGCCTATACAATTTATCATTTGGACTAGGAGGAGATAAGGAGATGGGTCTCTACAATGTCGATGGTTACTCTCTCGATGGGCCTAAGCTGGAATTTTACAAATCCACATTTGTTGTGGAGAAGCTTGAGGAAAACTACACTATCTTTCATGGAATTGAAATCAAATTTGCGTCAAAGCGAAGGTATGATTCTTATAGTGGAGTATCTCAGTTCGGTCAAGGAATACTTGGTTACATGTATGGGATGGATCTGTCAAGAAATGAACTAAGCGGTGTTATCCCAGTAGAGGTTGGAGATCTCGTGAAACTACAATCGTTGAATCTATCTCACAATTTCTTGTCGAGTTCAATACCATCAAGCTTCTCCAAACTGAAGGATATTGAGAGCCTTGATCTTTCTTATAACATGTTACATGGAAGCATTCCTCAACAACTTACTAGCCTTAACTTTCTTGCTGTCTTGGACGTGTCTTACAACAACTTATCAGGAATCATTCCCCAAGGAAGGCATTTTGACACGTTCGATGAGAAAAACTACTTAGGGAATCCTCTGCTTTGTGGACCACCGACGAAGAGAAGTTGTGAGACTGAAAAGAGTACAGAGGAAGTAGGTAATGGAGGAGAAAAAGGAAACGATGTAGCTGCTATTGACATGGTGGTATTCTATTTTAGTACTACTTCAACTTATGTGACAGTATTGATATGCATTCTTGTTCTTATGTGCTTTGATTGTCCTTGGCGTCAAGCATGGCTCCGCATAGTCGAGACTTTCATCGCCTCATGGAAAAGAGTGTTGCCTTAAGATCTGCTGGTATCACTTCTTGGATATTTCTGTATAACTTGTTTGTGTATGATCATTTGGGTGCCTTTAGCCGCAGTGTATTTTTCTTTTTCTTTTTGTTTTGATTCAAAACTTTGTTTATGTACTTGTACGTTTCTATAGTGAGCACCCTTATGTTTGGAACTTAATGTAAATACATATATTTTTTTAATTTTTTTTTTTTTGGAACTATAGATTAATACAATAAGCTTTTTACGACGGAAAACGATATATTTCCCCCTGAGAACTAACATATCAATCTAAATAGAGCCCGAACTTTGATCTCAGTATAGATATTCCCGAAAAAAAGTTTGAATCCTATTTCCCCCCGAAATAAAAGTTTTAAATCAAGCTAGTTCCCCCCGAAACAAAAGTTAAAGATCTAATTATCCACAGCTCTTGGTTTCTATTAGTCTTGGTTTCTATTAGTTTATTGTTTACTTAACCAAACCAAACTTGTTTTAAATCGATTAAGTTAATTCTCAAAATGTTGATTAGAATCCATCTCCAAATCCCCAAATTTCTCGATCCTTGGATTAAATGATTGTGATAATAATGTAAATTATAACCCGCTTCATCACATGACCCGTCCTACACAATTATTAATAATACTTTAGTACATAAACTTTTTTTTTGTATCGATTGAGTAATATACGTCCGTTTTCAATTATTCAAATTCCAACATATGCGGAAAATTATATTTTTATTATACATATTTTTATGGAATAATATAAATTTTAAAGCAAATAAGATCATATAAATATAGTGTACAAATATTTGATGTATTAGGGAGAGATTTTAGGAAATTCGGTTGAATGTAATAAATACTGATTTTTAGGTTTGCAATTTTATTTTATTTAATTAAAAAATTACCTTAAATTTTTGTTGTTATTCATTCAAATGGCAAGAATTTATGATTAAAAATAATACAAAATAAAAGGTTACTTTCCAAAAGATATTTCAAAAATGTTAATATGGATTCATAAAAAAAATCGTAAATTCTCGAACAAACTAACGTTGTTTTGGATTATATATACACATAACTTAATTTTGATTCCTATAACTGCATAAACACATTAACATATAAGTATTTTTTGATAAACAAACAAAAATAATAAAAAACATAAGTTATAGATGATTAAATTACGTTTCTTAATATTTCACTTTCTTAATAACTTCTTATTATATAAATTTTGATTTTTAAAGATAGATAAAAGAAAAACACTAAACCCAAAAATACCAAAAAATTAAATATATATTTTAACATTCAAAACTAATTTCTAAATCATAACCACTAAACTATATTTTTAAAAACTATATCCTACATTTAAATCATTTTTCTTTACAATCACAAAAATGTTCATTCTACACTTTTCTTAGTTACATTTTTATCTACTACTGATAGTATCAAATACCAGTACTCTTTTAAAAAAAAGTAAGGTGAGGAAAATTATTTTTTCTCTATTATAAACTAATACCATTAGATAATAAAATAAAAAGTAATTTTATTTATCAGTAAGAAATTAATCATAAAATTTACCCAAAAAATGTATCTCTAGAAACCATTGATACAGTGACACTGTACTTCTTCTTCAATGACATTTGATTTCATCAAATCCTCCGTCAAGTGATCAGTAAAACTCTTCTCCGTGCTCGTAGTTCCCAAAATTTCATGAATCTTAGTAACTTGTACACTTGTCTGCTTTGGTTTTACATAACAATTACTTACAGTACAAGACTAGTGTTGCTGGTTTTAGATTTTCTTCTAATTTCAGATGTGTATTGAGTTTATTAGCGTTTCCCGATCGAGTTTGCTAGCTTAAATCGCTTTAGGAACCAGACGTTTGAGTTATATATATACATGCAAGAATAGAGTTGCTTTGGTTGTTAAATCAAACTGATGTTTCTTGGAAAAAATGATTGTATTGTATTGGTTTAAGTGCAATGTGTGGTTCCTATATTAGTGTTCTAACTAATGCTAATGCATTCTTTGCGTAGTTAGCAATGCTAATCTCTTATCTATAGTGATGTGACTTATATTTTGTCTTTGTTCCTTACTGTATCATTGAGATTGTTGGCAACAAGAAAACAACTCAATGATACATGTGATTATGTGAAGATGATACACACTCTTCCAAGTAATTAGAGTCTAAACTTCAAGGCCACCCCAATGCCTAAACGCTTTTTACTCATCTTTTGAGTTTGTATTTGTTTCACAACTTTTTGATTGAGTGTTTCTTTTTCTTTCATCTAAAGCCATTTTCGAGTCTTTAGTCTTTTTGGATACCTTTGATGGAAAAATGTGTTTCCCTAATCAAAAATGTGTGTTATACAATAGAAGACAATGTATATAACATAATAGTTGTATAAATAGTTGTTACAAATACAATCAACTTAAACCATTGTTTATTAATAGTAACAATTAGTTTCGATTTTTAACCAGAAAATGGTGTAACATGTTTAATTTGACTATAGCATTTGTTCCATATTTCTTCAGTTTTGTTCACTCTAAAACTAAAACGTTTGAACTGATAAAACTGATAATACAGGTTCATCCAAGCTATGTGGCATTGCTTGCCACCTTTCACTATATTCCGACAACAATCTCTCGACGCATTTTTGTTCCGAAGCACTTCGTCCATGTAATCATCCGAACATTCACTTCCACCATATCCCATCTTAACCCCGCAGTTTTCTTCCACAAGATAATGGAGATGTTTTCTTGAATTGACGGATAACGTTGCGATTATAATCACCCGGACTCGGCCAATTTTTAACAACTATATCGAAAACTTCGAGTAGCATCTCCTCAAGATCATGTGCTATGGCCAAACTTGTATAACAACATGATAACATAACCATGATTGAAAAGCATGCTATAAAGATGGCTTTCTTCTCCATTTTTTGTAATTTTTTGTGAAGTTTGTTTTGAGCTCTTTTTTATTTTGTTTCTATTTATTTGAGTTCATTTTATAGTACTGTTCATTAATGTTATTACTAGTAACCGTTTTAGTAATAAAGAAAACAAAAATACGTTTTTGTTCGTTTGTCAACAACATACTGTAAAATAATATCTTTTGAGGTTTCATGTTTTCATTAAATTAATGTTAGTTTAATACATTTCAGTTTTTGATGAAATAAATAGTAAAAAAATATGAACGTATTACTAACAGTGTGCATTTCGATGAATTTTGCAAGAAAAATAAAAAAAAAAAGAAAAAAGAAAGAAACCAAAAAAGGAAGCACCTTACGTTTAAGAACTACATTTTTGTTTATTTGTGAATATAAAGCATATATATTTATATATTAAGTATATAATAGGTAAATATACAAAATTATAACAAAATTCAGTTTATTGGGTTATATAAGGTTTAACTACCACTAAATTTCAGTTTAGTTTTATTTTTAGTTTAGCTTTTTCCAATCAAAATCAGAAAGAGAGATAGATTGATAACAATACAGAACAAAAAAAAAGAAAATTAACACAGAGCAACGTTGAGAAAGTGGGATATTTCTCAATAGAATCTGTACCTTAAGACTAGTTCGGCATAATCTGTTTCAAATACTTCATAAGAGACTTTCTTGTTGTTGTTTTTTTCTCACCTAATCCCCACTACAATGAAATCCATATTAAACTTTGGGATGGAATTAGAAATTTTCCACGAATCATAAATCATGCAACTAAGTAAACCATGGTTTAACCTACGTGTAGGTGTAGCAAATCGATGTTCAACTTTGAATTCAATCAAACATTGGTTCACGGATTTGACTCAAGCTTTAAAGAAATAAAAGATGGAGAACACAGAAACATAGAATAAACACAAAGATTTGGTAACCCAATTCAATGCATCAGCTAGGTATGGGGATGAATCAAATTCTTCAACATCCACTAAAGATCAGGAGTTACATATGTGTTTTGATTTCTACACATATATATATATATATATATATATATATATGTCTCACACTCGATAACATCCTAGATCGAGTCTTTACAAAAACATAAAGGAAGAATACTAACAAGAGACTGAGCCAAGATACACTAAAAACTATATATTTCTCTCTCGATCTATCGATCTAGCTCTTGCTCGCCTCTCGGAACCGCTTGAACTAGGTTTGTGTTTGTTTGACCCTACATTTGTTTGACCCTCTATATTTGTACCAAAAACCGAGTCGGTTCGTGTAAGGGCACACACAAATATTTGGCCCGGGTTCTGACTTACAACAAATACGCCCATGTAACGCAAATATATACAATATTAAATTTAAGTTTATGATCTACATCAGCTTCATGTTTCAAGTTAAATCACACATCTAACACTCCGGAGAAGCAAACAATGGCATTGTATATCATATATCTCCTTCAAACAACATATTGTGTTTGATGATTTAGTATAAATACAATCAACTTAAACCATTATTTAATAGTGAAATTAGTTTTGCTTTTTAACCAGACAACGGTGTAACATGTTTAATTTGAGAATAGCATTTGTTCCATATTTCTTCAGTTTTGTTCACTCTAAAACTAAAACGTTCGAACTGATAGAATTGATAAAACAGCTTCATAAAATCTATGTGACATTGCTTGCCACCTTTCACTATAAACCGACAACAATATCTCGATGCGTTTTTGTTCCGAAGAACTTCATCCATCAAATCATTTGCACATTCACTTCCACCACACATCTTAACTCCGCAGTTAAGAAGATATTGGAGATGTTTTCTTGATTGTCGATAGATAACGTTGCGATTATAATGACCAGGACTTGGCCAATATTCAAGCATTATATTAAACTCGTTGAGTAGCATCTCCTCAAGATCATGTGCTATGGCCAAACTTGTATAACAAAATGATAACATAACCATGATCGAAAAGTATGCTATAAAAATGGTTTTCTTCTCCATTATAATCTTTAGTTTCTTTTTAGCTCTTTTTGATTGTTTTTCTTATGTTTTATGAGTGTAATTTATAGTGATTGACTAGTCATAAATGTTATAACTAGTAACCCTTTTAGTAATAATGAAAAAAACAAATTACGTTTTTGTTTTCTTTGTCAACATAAATAATATTTTGACGTTTCATGTTTTCATAAAAAAATGTTACGTATTAGTAAATTCAGTTTGGTTAATTTTGAACAAGTCATTCTTTATGGATGTGTGAAACTTCATCTAACTCAATCTGCTTTACAAGAAGAGTCACTTGGTTTCCCTACATACTCTTCAAATAATTTGGGTGCAATGGTTTTGGTTTGTATGGTGTGAAAGTGATAATTTGGAGCTTGTCACCTGATTAATATGGGAAAGAATCATCACAAGATTGGAACACTTTTGTATGATTTTTGCTACTAGATTATGAGACTAACGCATGCTTCTCTTAGACACATCAATCGCGAAAGTAAACTATACGACGGATGCATTTCAATTTACTCTATACAATAATTGATTATTTGTATCAAATTTACTCTATACCATGCACCGGTTTGGTTCACTAGTTTATTCATTAATTTACATTTACAAATAACTGACTTAGCAATATACAATATTATGGAATATAGTCATTTTCAACAGTTTCCAAAACAACTTGAATGTGTTCACTATGTTAGTCATTTTAAATACTGTATGTATGTATTTTTGCTATCGGTATGGAATCTCAAGTCCGTTTTCCGTTTTTGTAACGTTTCAAAAACATAAACTTTTGGAAACACGGAAACACGATTTCTAATTTTTTATATTTGAAAACACGATAGAAACTCACGTTTTTTATTTGAAAACCGGATAGAAACTTACATTATTAATTGAAAAACTTTACAAACAAATCTTTTTTGAAAAGATTTTAATTTATGATATATAGAGTGATTACTTTCATACATGTAAAATTTAATATGATATATAAAATTTTAAATTTATTGATTTGAGTGCTTTAATATTTATCTTTAGTTAAATTATATAATATTTAAATTTTTTAACATATTATTTCAAATTAGTTTCTCTAAAATTGTCTTGATGTTTGATACTTAATTATATTTCCATATCTTTATTTTATAAAAAGCTAGTTTTCGAAATGTTTTACTTTTCCATATCCGTTTCTATTTCCATGCAACATAGATACTTATTTTAATCTGATCAGTAAAAGTAAACTTCCAATTCAAACTTTTCTTGACATGCATAAGAATATGTTCACACAATATACTTATTTTTGTTCACACAATATACTTATGCATGTCAAGTACATGGTCAAAGAATATTGTGTGAACAAAAACGCGTAATTCACTAATGATTCTTTGTCTCTACTTTGAGGGATCATAATTAAAAAAAAAACCTGCCCCATCTTTAATTATTAATCGAGATTAGTCCACAATAATAATAATAGCGACAACGAATATACTCATAATAATGACTCTTTTTCCAAACTTTATTATATAATCCCCCACTCAAAAAAATCATATCGTATCGATAAAAGTAATCAATCGATCGCTTCGCTGGCCAGGTTCTTCCCCTCGACAACATTCATTGAACACACCACTCATTGTTGTTGATAGGACACAAACAAACGTAAAAGAAATAAAGTCAAAAACTCAGGTTCACACAAAATCTGATTCTCTGTCCCATGATACAGACATAAAGTTATTGGAGAAACAAAAACTTTGTATTATACAACGAAATGAGAATTTTATTCAATACTCATTAAACCATCCCAAAGGACATTACATAATTTGATACAGTGATGATACAGATCTGTAATACAAGCCTGGACAAAAAGGAAACGAGGGCTCTGGCAAAAACAAACAACAACAACGAAAAAACTCTTTAAAAGAGTTGTTGCAACAAAAGCCAGAGCAAACCTCTTGAGAGAACACCGAGGCATGTACAAAACCTGAACCCGTACACAAATCATACAAAGACCCTTACGAGGGAAAACCATATGCAACACAAAGACAAACGACTGATAATAGTAGGCTCGTAAAAGACACCAAGCAAGAAAACAGGAGATGATGGTAACATCTAAAACCTCGTATACCCGGTTAAAACATGTTCTCAAGCAACACATGACCTTCCGGTTTCTTGGGTAAGCTAGAGTTTCCCGGAGGAAACCCTGCAAAAAAAAACCATTGACTGGCAAAAAAGAAACCGGAAGCGAACTGCTTGGAGAAACAAAAAGAAGGAAAACCGGGTACCGAGCCTTAGCGAGAGACGCGTAGATCACAGAGCCTGAAAAAGGGTTGACACTTGATAAACGAACTTGGACGGACTAAAATACCTTTTCATTATAGGTGGATAAGTTGACAGTGGAATTATCGATCAGGAGAGGATGTCGCATTTGTAAAGGCGCTCGACTAAGAAGTCGACAGTGGAATTGGAGATGGATCGACACTGTTGGAGATTTAATCCCAATAGAGTTGAACCCAAACTCACGATGGCTGGCAAGCTCTTGTCGGTGACCATAGAGCAACCTGCCAGGGATAGGATCTGCAGTTTGAGGTTGTCAGAGGAAGCCAATGCTTGAATCCCACAATCTGAGATGGAGCACTTCGAAAGATCCAAATCACTGAGAATCTGGCAGTTTGCTGCAATGGAGACCAGGCTGGCGTCAGAGATATTGGAACATCCATCGACGTTTAAGACTTCAAGAGTCCAACCGTTACGAGCAGTGATGGCAGAGATCACTCTGTCTGTCAAATTGGAACAACCACTGAAGTTCACCTTCACAAGCGAGTTCTGAACTAGATGTAGAAAACCAGACTCTGTTATCCCCTTGAGCCCGCATAGATCAATATCCTCGAGCTGAGGGCACAGCTTTCCGATGGCTGCAAGATTTGCATCACCAAAGCCAGGGCAGTTACGAATAGACAGGGAACGCAGAGCACTGCAATGAGGTGAAGCAGGCAAGCCAGTTGTGAGATCCCTAATGCCCAAGCAGTTCACCAGAGAGAAAGCCTTCAACTTTTCACCACAGTTCAAAAGAGAACCAAAAAACCCAAATTGGGTGACTCTGTGGCATTCTTCAAGCTGAACACTCTCCAGTGATAAAGATGCTTTTGCAAAAGAGACCAATCCATTGTCGGATAACAAAGGGGATCTACTGATGATCGCCTTTTTCATGTTTGGGCATCCCTTTCCCACAGATTCAAGCCCTGTGTCAGTCACTCCCTGGCAGGCAGTGATGGTTAGAGAGTTCAACTTTTGTAGCCCAACACCATTCCCCATGACCCAGAACCCCTTCTCGCTCACGTGTGGCAATCCAGAGAGGACAAGATCAGTGACTGACAAGCCGTAATGACCAACAACAGCGAGAGACACATCAGTGACATTCAGCATCTGAAGCTTAAGTTTAGCCAACGAAAAGGTAGTGTTCGAAAGCAAGGCTGCGATTCCTTGATCCCTGACAAGAGGACAGTTCTTGATCGAAACTGACTTCAGCTTGGAGCAGGATCGTGCAATAGCTTGCAGACCTTCATCTCCAATCCTTGAACAAGCCTCCAATGTAAGCTCGCTCAAGTTAGGGCACCTCCTAGCAATCGCTACCAAACCCTTGTCAGTAATTGTAGAACAACGGTTAAGTTCAAGCTTCTCAAGTTGAGAACAACCCTCAGCAATCTCCAAGAGACCATTATCAGTAACACTAGAAAGATTCCACAAGGAAAGAGACCCAAGAGAAGCGCAGCTACGACCAATAGACCTAAGACCAACATCTGAAACCTTGCTAGAACTACTTCCTCGAACAGACAACTTCCCAAGTCCACCACGACCAGCTGTTCCAACAGCAATAGCAGCCAATCTAACATCAGTTGCCTTCTTCCCATCTAAACTCCTAGATAAACATCCTTCACAATCATCACAATCTTCAGTTTTGTTGGAAGTCACATCTAGCTCCTTTTGCCTGATACTACTAACAAGCGTAAGCCAATGTTTCGACACGAAAGCGCAAGCACTCCTCTCTTGAGGTCCAGGAATTCGTCTAAAGATCTCGAAAAGACACTCATCTGGGAGTACATCAATTGAAACTGGCTTCTTCTCGAAAGAACTGAACACCGTCGGTGCAACAACGCGTGACCTCTTGCTAGGTGGGAAATACACATCAACGAAACTACCAAGCGATAACAAAAGACTAGCATCCTTTGGATTTGGGTATATTGCTCCACGACGGTAAAATTCATTTTCACCTGTAACATATACAAAAGTTTCAATCTTTATGAGCCATAGAGATTACTAAATCAACCAAACAAACACAAAACCTAAAATTCCAGATCCAAAAAAAAAACACAAAAAGCAGAGAAATTTCAAATTAACAGATCTATCAATTTCTACATATAGAAGAATCAATACACAATACTAGAGTTCAAATCTTGTCGATCATATACTAAATCACCTCAAGAACACAGAAACGCCTAAATCTAAATCAAGAGATCAAATTAAATCGAGTAGATCGGGGGAAACTTACCAGCGAAGCTATAGATCTGAGACATGACTGAAGCTCAAAAATCCCAGGAAAATAAAAAACGCTTGATGAAAACTCAAGCGAAAACCAGTGGGAAAGAGCAAAAACGAAAGATCCGAAGAAGATTAAGAAGAAAACAAACAGATCAGTTCTGATTATACCAAAGATCGAAAGGCACATGAAGATCAAAGATCGAGAAGACGAGAGAGGAAACCCTATGGATAGGGCAAAAAAAAAGGAAGGAGAGAAGAGAGAGGAAAAAAAAAAGGAAATGATGGGTCAGTAAGAGGTCAAGATATTGAGGTTTTTTATACTTAGGGGGGTTATTGAACTGTGTATTTTAAAAGAATTGGATGGATTCTGAAATCAATCGTTATTCAATTAGGTATTTTATAAAGTACATTAAAATCCACTGTTATTGGATTATGTATTTGTTTGATGTATTTTAAAATACCTTCAAAACAGTGTTATTCAATGTCTAAGTGATTTGATGTCATTTTAGATTTCATTGTATTTCATTCTAAAAATATGAACAAACAAAATCCAATATATTTTCTCACGTATTCCAAATCTTTATATTCCTCCTTCTCTTTCTCTTTCTCCTTCTCTCTCTATTCTTCTCTCTCTTCTTCTCTCTTAATAAAAAAATTCTAGATCTTTACTCCAGGTTGAAGCACGAAGGAGGAGGTTATGTTTCTTCTTCATCCTTGTCATGGTGTAAAAAAGAAATTAAACAAATCCCAGATTTCTGAAAAATTATAAAAACCAGATCAGAATCAGAAACTACCATTATACATAGAAAACATTTTTCTAATTGGTTTCTATGGATCTAAGTTTTGATTTACAAAAAAATCATTTTGGCTCTAATGTCAAAAACCTTGTCGATCACTTCATATTGAATTCAACAAACCCAAATTCTTCTGATTCAAATGATTTTTTATCTCTAGATTTTTTTTTAGTTTGATTTAACAAAGAATTAGCCTAAATTATTGCATTTTTATTTAACTGGAAAAATTATAAAATCCACTATTAATAACTTTCAAATCCATTAGTGATGTCTTTCAAACCCACATAATAATACCAAATTCACGTTCAATGTATTAGAAATCCATCAGATTTTAAAATCCATTTAGTAACTTAAATCCATTAAAAACCTTTGTCCAATAACACCCCCTTAGTTGAAAATTTCACATACAATGTATCTGAGCTGAGAATTGGGATCCTGTTAATTTAATTTTGTTTTATTTTTTTTTATTATTTCCTCCCACAGGTCCTGATTTTAGCCCCGTTAACGAAGCGGATATCCGCTTTTTAATTTTAAATTCGTACATGTATTCGTATCCATATTTGTATTATTTGTGATTTTAAAAACCGTTTTTTGTATCCAAAAATTCAGATGTACGTTAAAACCGAATATTCGCAGATAATCAAAAATATAAAAAAAAAAAAAAGTTTAAAATATCATGTATTTTAGACCAAAATACCAGATATTCGAAAAAAATAGAAATCTGTTATGCTTTTTTATAAACCGTATTATTTGTATCCGTATCCAAATCCAAAATATCCGTCATTTTATTATTGTAACAACCCGCCCTATGGGATCCACGCCACAACCCGGTAACTGCTATTGATGTGCGGCAGCCAGCAGTCCCACGGGACGGGTTCAAGCCCAGCTCAACAGGGGTGGGCAGAGGGGCAGGCCCATGGCCCCGAGTGCTTTATAAAAAAATTTAAGATTAAAAGACACATTTTTGTTGTAAAATAGTAAAATAGGGGACCAAAATAATATTGGATCTACATAATATGATCCATTTTCGTTTTTTCTTTTGTGAAAGAGCCTATGTATGTATAAAAATATCTTTTTTTTTTGGTAAATTGTATAAAAATATCTTTAAAACATGTTTTATGAGCCTAAAAAAGTTAAATTTCTTTAATATAAATTAGATAAAGGCCAAAAAATCTTTTATGCTCATAGGCATACCAAATTGTTGAGCTGAGGATGAGCGGGTTGTTACAATTAGCCACCGTATTTTTTAGATATATGTTTTCTCAAATAAAAAAAAAATACGGATACGGATACGGATATTTGCGGATATTGATTGTTTAATCTCAAGGCTACCACATGACACAACACAACACACAAAAGTTTGCTTAACGATATAGACCAATTTGGTTTGCCCTTCCGAGCGCGTTAAGGCAAAAGCAAAATGATGATGATGAGGTGTGGTGTTTGTTTGGTTACTGAGTTTATTATATAATACAATTTGTTTGCTTCCTCGAACAAACACTACTCTTACGTAATTGTGGTGGCCGACGTTTAGAGAATCGTTTATGTCGTGTTTTACACTTGTCTGTTCAAAGCTCTTAGAGATTTGGGTAGGGAAAGATGAATTAAGGAGTCGAATATTGAAAGACATAAGACATTGACCTGATTTTTGTGTAAGAGGTAAGATATTAGATTATGTGGTTTTAGGTTTAAAATTTATATTTGTATGTAAAAACTTATTTTTTAGTCTCGTTTATATTTCACATACAGTAAAACTTCTATAAATTAATAATCAATAATTTAACAATTTTTATAAATTGATAAATTTCTCCGGTTCAAAATTGAGACCAGTGTAATTTTAAACACATTTCGAATAATAAGATAATAATATTTTTAAAAATCCTTTGTAAATATATAGTTCCAATAATAGTATAAATTAATAATTACATTAAAATTATTAACATATATATCTATATGTCTATATACATGTGAAATTTTTAGTGAAATATGACTATTATGCTGTTATTTATTCTCAAATTCATATTAATTTTTCTTAGAATTCAATTCTAATAGATTTCATGTATCAAAAAATTTATAGTGTTTTATTCATTCATGATGATTGTTGTTTTTGTTGTAATTGATCTTAAAAAAAATATTGATTATAATGACTAAATCTTATTTTTGATGTATATATTTTTAAATACTTACCAAATTAGGAAAATATCTCTATAAATTAATAATTATTAGTTTATCGATAAATTATAGAATTTTATGGTCTTAACATTATTAATTTTATAGAGGTTTTACTATATACAGTATTCAATTTCCAAATCTTTTTTTTGTTTCTCTCTACGACCTTGTTTTTTAGATTAAATATGAATTTTGGTATTCAGAGTTGAAAATAGAAATATCATATGTGAATATCTAGTTGCACAAACTTTATGCTTCAAATATTCAGTCATGAACGTAAAAAATGTTGCGGCAAATATAGAGTCTCGCATTCTAATTTACCTCTAAACTCAAAGCTCATTTTATTGAATTTTAATAATTAACTATTTATTAAATAAAGACATAATTTTAGGTCCTTTTTAATTTGTGTTAAATGTGTCAAAATGACACTCTTCTTTGTGAAATGAAAAGTGTATTAATGTACAACAAAGTAGCACTAACATGCAATTATTTATCATGAGTTTATATAAGGGAATATGTAGGAAAACACAATATATATTTTTTGTTGTTTTATCAAACTTTTATTCGTGAATTTTACTACATGCATATATATAAACGCAAAAAGTTACATATTATTGATTAAATTTAAAAACTCGCACTTCATCCTTTGTTTCCAACTCATATGCCATAAAGCTATCACGTGGAGAGATCTTACAAATTACTAATTAAGATCCAACTAATTACAAAACTATGTATCTTAATTGATTTTAATTCTTGACCATGATGAAACGTAAGCATATTTTAAACTATAGATTAACGAATAACAAAATGATTAAGTTTATATATATCTAGCTAGATTCATTTTTTATACATCCACATCTCACGAATGATCAGATAATGTGTTTATATCGGGATTTTTTTCCCTGAACAACGTAATTTCACAAAGTGAGAAAAAAAAAACATAGCATAGCAAAAGAATTAAATCTTAAGAAAAGGTAGTGAAAATAAAGAAAAAAAAATGAATTTCTTCAAAGACTTGATCATGCATGAAGCCAAAATGATGATCTCATTGATTAGTTGTTACTATAAGAGCATTTCGAGAGTTCTCGATGAATTCCTTAAATTAAAATAACAAAAATATGAGTATACTTGTTTAGATACTCTTCTTTGTAAATAAGAAATATTAAAATTTATCGTTTAAAATTTAATTACATAATTTAATTACATTAAAAATATTTAAATCATTATATAATATCATTTTTTTGTTACTCTTCGCCATTGGAGATGCTCTAATTAAGCTAATTACAGTATAAAAGACCAATTTATAAATTTAGATTATCTAATTTACATAATTACAGTTAATTTATTGATACTTCCGGTTGGTCAATATGCATATCACTGATTTTTCCAAAGCTCAAATTCATACATAAAAACACTTGATCCCAAAGGAAAATTTTGCCGATTTCTAAAGTAGAGATCAATCGAATATAAAACCTGAAACAAAGACTTTACGAAAAATAAATTAGTCAATAGTTTAAAAATGTATGAAGGCTAAAACTCTTATGTGTGAAAAACATTTGAAATAGTAAAAAATCAGATTTGATGAACTTGTAAAACCTTTGAGATTGAATCTCTTACACCATCAGGATTAGGAAAGTTCCATGATTGTCCAAATCCATATCAGGATCGCATACATACAACCTGTTAAAAAAAGGATGGTCATATCGTAAATGATTATTATTGGAATCTAATTGTATCTGCGTAGAGGACCCAATGCCCATTATAAACATATGTTATAAAAAGAGAAAGTGAACAAAAGACACCCAAGTGGTCGTGGAAGCATTATCTAAATCCTTTTCATTGCATCAACAGCCCATGTGTTCTTATTATTGCAATTCTTCATGTCTCAAATATCAACTAGGACATTTATTTTTTTGTTAAAAAATCACATTAAAATCATTTGGAATTTTAACAATATATGTGTTTATTATGTTTTTGTGTTCTTAATTATGTTAAAATTCAAATATGAGCTATGAATGGTTTTTAACTTTTAAATTTTGGTTTTAATTGGTTTTAACTTTAAATTTTGGTCTTTGCTGTCGATTTGAAAGTCAATAAAATTTAAAATCAAAAGAAGAAAAAAAAAACGTTATCTCGTTCAATATTGTCTAAAATTTTGGGGTAACAAGGAAAGGTTTTCTGGAGAAAAAAAAACATCCTCCAAATCATCGTTTTTACAGTTTTATCTTACATCTTCAAAAAATGAAAATCAATCTTACAAAAATAAAAATAATACGCAAGATAAATCTTAAATGTATCTTTTAAATGTTTTCACGGCTATAATATACATTTGATATTTAAAAAATGTAGAGGCAGATTTAAAACTCTCTCACACAAGAATTTCGACTGATATATTATTTGTTAATATTTTACAAACTTTCTTTTCTCATTTCCTTAATTATTAGCTAGGATTCACTTCTCCTTAAAACGAGTTAACCAAAATTTCTTATTGCGCAGAACATATATATATAATAATGTGTTCTTGTATAGATCTATCCTCCGTACCAACTGTACTGTGTATTTTTTTTTTGTCATTGTATATTTAAGGAAAGAATAGTGAGCATGAGAAACAAATTAATAACTAATATAGTGCTTAACTGATATTAAAACTCTTAATCAAAAAAGCAGCAAAAACTTAAACTAAACGAGCTAGCTAGGTTCATGCATAAACGAGTTAGTGACACCATATAATGAAAAGGATTATGACCAAAAAAAAATTACAATAAACTAAATATTTAATTATCCAGTTGATTATAAAGTTAGTGGGCCGGTTCCGCAAAAACTTGCCACAATTATGAAATTTGTATGTTTAATACACACAATTTGTAGATAATATAATCAGAAAAAAAAAGTTAAACGGGAAATATTCTATGTACTCTAATCACAATTTGTTTTGTTTTGGTCATAATAAGATCATACTGGACCAACGTGTAAGGATATTGACCAAGTCCAATTCTAATTAGGTGTCATTTTGGGACTTGCATTATTGACTATTGAGCGCAAAGGCCTTTCTCGACCGTGTTATAATTTAGCTAACGAAATGAAGAAAATGATTCCTCTAGTAAAAAAATGATTATTTGGGATTAAATGATCGTGATTGTGTTGAAGGCATAATGACATGTATAGTAATCAGAATATCTATAGAACCCAAAACATAAGAGGAAAGCCAAAGAAGCCATTAATTCCAACAGATATTGTAAACTCGTCATCTGTGGGATGCTTTCCAAAGACCATTGAACACACCAAAACCAAAATAGACTTGGAAAATAATGTTACACTCTAACTAGCACTAAAACGGATAAGAGAACTACAAACGAAAACGGAAACGAGAAAGAGAAACAACAAAGTAAAAATTCGTATTATAAATACGGGTACGACATGGGTATTTTGATAAAGGTATATAACAAAAGATATGCATTCATTCAGTAAGAGGTGATTATAATATTATAACACACATTAAAAAGCCCAATTAGTATCATAAAGAAAAGTCCATTAGCCTTTGTGTTTAGAGCTTTCATCAAAATATACAGTATAACCTCTATAAATTAATACTCTAAAAATTAATAAACACTATAAATTAATAAATTTTGCTGGTCCTAAGTCGGGCCAATGTAAAAATTAACTAAATTCGATAAAACAATAAGATAATAAGTTTTTTCGATATCCCTATGTAAATATAGTCCCAATAATATCATAGATTAATAATCACTATATATAGTTATGTTGAAATATGCTTTTAGTTTTTTCTAAAAATGAATTTCTCCTAATCCTCATCTCTATTAAAAAAATTTATGTTATATTTTAAACTATAATCTTATAATATATTCCATAACATCATAAAATAACCAAAATTTTTAATGTTTTCTATTATAAATATGCATCATATTCATTTTTTGTTTGTTTTATAAGATGGTAAAAAATAACAATTGAGGTATTAATCATAAATTTGAATTTGTGTATGTACTTTGTATCGAAGTTAATTTATTTATAATATTTCTAATTCATTTTTATTATTTTTTATAAATATAGAATTCAATTCTAAAAAATAAAAATTTATATAATCTTAAAAACTATTTTTATTTTGTAAAATTGTATAAATTAATAATTATTAATTTACACTATAAAATAATAAATATTAATTTATAGATAAATTAATATCACTATAAATTAATAAAATTCGGTGGTCCCAACATTATTAATTTATAGAGGTTTTACTGTATTTTATATATAAACTTGTGTAGCGTGAAGAATAAAAGTATCTTTGGGAGTTGCCTCTTGTGTTAACTCTCTTCTTAATCTTTGTAAGAAATTATAATATAAAAAGAGAATATAATAATCAAATATTATAGTACAATTGTTTGGTTTTCTCTTTTTACTTAGAAAATATTTTTAAAAAAATAAATTATAATCCTTACTTTCTCACACAATATATGGGTAAAGGGTAAATTTCAAGCTTAACAATTTCAAAAGTGTATTTTTATACCTAAACTTTGATAACGTGTAAATTTCAACATAAACTAAATAATCTTATATCTCATTTGAACTCAAAATCTCAAACCCAAAACATTGTTTTGCATCAATTTTTGCAAAAACAAATAACATATCTGCTGAAATTAAGTGACGAAAATGATTGGTAAAGGAAATCGGATGGTTGATGATCAAACCCAATACCCGACGGGTCGGTTAATAGTGGTGAGTAACCGGGTTTAGTGGGTTTTTCCGAGTTTTCCCGGTTTTCTAACACTACGGTTTTAAAACTAAACCAAAACCGGAATACTAATCGGGTCGTGGGTTAACCGGTCCGACCAGCTGGTCCGGTCCGGATCTGAAAACAGTGGATTTTGGTGACAACCTAAAGTCTCTTTCCCTTTTTCTTAGTTTCCTTACACAATAAAGTTCCTTATATCTCATTTCGTAGCTTACTTATGTATCTTAGTAAAGATTGAATCTTCCTTGTTTTACGATTGTCAACTAAGAAAAACGTTTACAAAATAGAGAAAACATGAAGAGATGTAAATATGCTTATGATAAGAGTCCTTGGACTGAATGCAGATATCAAAATTTCGATGTTGTCTTCCTCCAAAGCATCTTAAGACTTTTTTACAACCCTAGGAGACACCACCAATTTGGAATCCAAAACGTCTAGAAAACATCTCCAAATCCCAACCCTTTCGTCAAATTGACAAATTCTTTTAGATTTGAGTATTTAGTGTTTATATAATTTTATGTTAGAGAATAGTTCTCGAATCATATGATTATTGTAGTTCTAATTCAAATCTAGCATTACTAAACTCAAGATATGCAATTCTTTTCCTAGAAAAAGGGTAGGTGTGCGGTCCCTGCCTCAGTAGTTGATCATTTACTTGAGTAGGTTTCATGGCAAATATAAGAATTCAACTCTAATAACAGTCCAATGTATGTGGATGTGTATAATCAAATGTCAGGATACCTAAAGATATCTTTCATCTGCAAATGTACTAGTACGATTAATGCTGATTAATGTGGTAGCATTGTGTCAAAAAGTTAGAAACACATTAGATGCGACCTTGTGGCTAACTTCTTGAAGAGCCAAAAACCAATATAGATTCAATTCATTGCTCTGCAAAAAAGCATGTCCCTATCCTTTAGAAGTACCACTTACAAACCCGCGATATTGATGGAAGGCATAACATACAAAACTAAGCTCAGAAAGTGTGAATTGGTTACTTGACTAGACATAAGCGATTCAAAAGTATCATAAATTGATTAGATATACAAATGTATTTATATCTAAACCTTTCCTACACACTCAGAAGTGGCTTTTAGCTACAACACTTCATTGATGAACTTTTCTGTGAGTTCTTTAGGAAGTCCCATAACTGTATCAACTCCTCCCATCACCGAATCAATAAAAGGCGAAATGAGAGGATGCTCTAGCGTTAAACCTCCAGCAACCTTGTAAGTTATCGCATCATCAATGAGATCGTCGATGACTTGTTTCGGTATCTCATGGAAATAAACCTCTGCTTTCTCCCATCCTCCTCTTCTAACTCCAGTTTTCAAGTTTCTCACAATAACAGAACTCACAACGCCACCATGCGACCCCGAATAGCCTTTGATAAACTCGAGAGCTTCTTCTTTACTAGTTGGTTTTTCTCTAATGACACCTTTGTACACAACAACAGTATCTGCAGTAATCAATACTGTTGGTTGAGGATCTTTCGCAAACTTGCTTTCACCTCCTAGTTTCGATATAATCTCGTTTTCCTTGGCTTCAGCAATAGCCACAACCAAATCTTCAGGCTTGTCTTTCCTAATAGCTTTCTCATCGATATCCGCAGTCACGATAGTGAAATCATATCCCATTTCAGCCAGAATCCGCTTTCTCGCCATGGATTGAGAACCCAAAATCAGCTTAAACCCTTTCTCCATCGCTTTCTTCACCATCCTACAGTTGCACTATTAACAGAAAGAGTAAGAGAGAAGAAGAATTAACAAACATATTAAAACAACACCAAACAACTATTTTTCCATCATGACTCTTCAAAATTTTTGTATAGACTTACATTAATCCAACAACAAAATGTCACGCAAAACACATATCATAATTAGAATGCTACTAACTCAATATAGATTACTCTAGTTAGCTATTGACACCAAATCACACAGTGGAAAAGTCCTCTCCATGGTCACTCATAGTGGTCTAAGAGTAAGAATACATACAAACGATAAGAGCACAGACAAAGAAAGCAAAAAAGCTAAACTGCCTTTGAAACCACCACACTTGGCTAAAAGGTCAAAAAAGTTTGATACTTTCTCACATCTACAGATTCTGGTAAGTGTAATCCTAAAAGAAACATGTTTTGTCCGGACGAAGTTTGAGGCAACATTATCCTATACCATGTTGTAAGAAAACACTAAAGATTCAAACTTTCAGATATTAGGATTACTCAATATAGATTACTCTAATTAGCTATTGACACCAACGCACACAGTGGACAAGTCCTCTCCATGGTCACTCATGGTGGTTCTAAGAGAAAGATTACAAACGTTAAGACCACAGACAAAGAAATCAAAAATTATTACAAGGGCCACCGTATAAAGTGCTAAAACTGCGTTGAAACCACCACACTCGGCTAAAAGCTTTAAAAAGTTTGATACTTTCTCACATCTACAGATCCTGATAAGAGTAATCCTAAAAGAAACAGTTTTTGTCCGGACGAAGTTTGAGGTAACATTATCCTATACTATGTTGTAAGAAAACACTAAAGATTCAAACTTTCAGATATTAGGATTACTCAATATAGATTACTCTAATTAGCTATTGACACCAAAGCACACAGTGGACAAGTCCTCTCCATGGTCACTCAATGGTGGTTCTAAGAGTAAGAATACAAACGATAAGACCACAGACAAAGAAATCAAAAAAGCTAAACTGCGTCTGAAACCACCACACTTGCCTAAAAGCTTAAAAAAAAGTTTGATACTTGTTCACATCTACAGATTCTGATAAGAGTAGTCCTAAAGGAAACATGTTTTGTTTGGACGAAGTTTGAGGCAACATTATCCTATACCATGTTGTAAGAAAACTCTAAAGATTCAAACTTTTCAGATCGATTCAAGAAACAGAACAATCAGAAAAGAAAAGGCAAAATCCATTTATGAAAACTCTCCAATTGAAGTTCACATCTTACTGATGTATTCACAATCTCCGTTATGATTCACAATAAGAGCAATGATCCAATAAAAACACTCCGGATTATAAAAAAAAATCATAAGAACAGAAATAGGGATTTGAGATAGAGTAGATTCAAACTCACCGAGAAAAGATTGCTTGAGAGGTTGAAGATGAAGATTGAGATGAGAGAAGAGGAAAGCTCGAAAGACTGAGAGAAAACATATGGCTGTAATTTTGGCTGATTAATTTTTACTTTTTCTTTGCGCAATTTCTAAAAAACTACAAATATTGATTTTTTTCTATAAAAGATAATATTTTTAGTTTTTTTTAGCACAGATATTTGTTTTTCACAAATTTAAATTCATTTTTTCAAAATTATAAAAAATTAAAATTAATTTCTTACATTCAAATTAAACTTTAAATCCTAAACACTAAAACTCTACCCCTAAAATCATAAATATAAACTAGTCAACAAAAACATAAATTAATAAATTCTGCACTTTCAAAAAATCAAATTTTTATGTTTATGAAATTTTGAAGAAGAAAAATTTGTAGCATTTTTGTAAAAATAAAAAACTTATGGTATTTATGAAAATAATAATTTAAAGTGTAGTATGCTAGCTAGGAAATTTCTCTTTTCCTTTTATCATCAATCTTTTTTATTTTCACATCAGTCTAAATTTTATTATTGATAACGTATAATATATTTGAAGAAATATATTCTTAAACCGGTGGAAAAAAAAACTCTCTAAAATTTTAAATATTTATGAAAGGGAAGCAAACAACATATACTAAAAAAGTAAAAATTTCAATTATACACTACAAAAAAAGGTTGGCTTACATCATTTATTTTTAATATTTGTATTAGTTATAAGTGATGTAAAAAAAATTTACATCACTTAAACAAATGATTCTAAAAATGCCGATGCGAATAATTTACATCAGTTAATTAATAATTGATGTTAATATATAAAAAATTTACATCGATTATTATAATTGATATGAATATGTGTCATTTAAAAAAAAATGATGTTAATTCTTACGTCAATTTAATTAAGTGATGTTAGTTTTAGTATCGATTAAAATTATTGATGTAAATTATTTGTATCAGTTATAAATAGCCGTTTCCATAAGGAGAAATTGATATCAATAACCTTTTTATGATACCCTCTTTTAAAAATACCTTCTTTTTTATCATTTTCATTTTTGCCCTTTCTTAAATTTTAATGGCCATTAAACCCCTATTTGAAAGAATATTCTTTCCCAAAGGAAGGAATATTCCTTCCAAAAATTTCCCGCCAAAAAAGTTTCCGAGAAAAATTTTCCCACCAAAAAAACTTTCTGCAAAAAAAAATATTTTTTCAAAATTTTCCCCCCAAATTTTTTTAAAGGGTTTACAAGATTTTTTAAAGGGTCTTTTAAGGGATTTACAAGGGTTTTTAAAGGGATTTACAAGAGTTTTTAAATGGTTTTTAAAAGATTTGTAATGGTTTTTTAAGGGTTTTAGAAGCCTACAAAGGGTTTTAAATGGTTTTTAAATGATTTATAATGTTTTTTAAAAGTTTTTATAAGTTTATAACAGTTTTAAAAGGATTTACAAGGATTTTAAAGGATTTTAAAAATTTACAAGGATTTTTAAAGGTTTTTTAAAAGGATTTACAAGTGTTTTTAAAAGGATTTAAAAGTGTATTTAAAGGCATACAAAGATTTAAAAATAGTTTTAAAGGATTAACAAGAAGTTTTAAAGGGTTTTAGAAGTTTATAAAGGTTTTTGAAGGGTTTACAAAAGTTTTTAAAGGTATTACAAGTTCTTTAAAATGGTTTTTAAGGATTTACAAGGGTTTTTAAAGGGTTTTAGAAGTTTACAAAAGTTTTTATTTAATATTATTTTAAATATTTTTGAATTCTTATTTCATTATTTACTATTATTAATATATAGATTGTTAACAAGATTTTACCAAGATTTGTTTTTCAAAAAAACAACGTTGCAATATCTTGTAAAATCTATTCAAGTTTTTTACAAAATACATGAAATGAACAAATAAATTTTCGTTTACAACAAAAAATCACAACTGAGTTTTAGTTTCTTCATCTTCCTTCTTTTCCATGCTTTTTGCTTCCATTAGTTTTTTGTTCTTCTTGAAGACTTGTGATCCATTGAATGATATCATTGCACTTGAAGTTTCGCTCCATAGAATTTTGGTTAAAAAAAAAGGATTAACTGTTTGAAAACTAATATAAATTTTAGGTGAGAATCAAAATTATCATTTGTAAGTAGATTTAGGATAAAGTGATAGAATACCTTTATTTTATGCTTCTCCAAACTGTGCAGGAAAACACACGGTTCCAAACAATCAGTTAAATGCATCTTTAAACTGATTTTGGGCTGATCTTAGAATTTTTCACCGTAGATTTCAGAGAATAGAAGAAAAAGAAGAATGAACGAACAAACACCTCTCTTTTTAAAAGGTTAACAATTAAACAAGATATCAAAAATTAAATTGAAGATATTCTAACATAGAAAAAAAATGGTGGGCGTAGAAGAAGGGATTGTGGGTGAGAAAAATAATAATTAATTATTTGATTTTGAGAAAAAATCAGAATTAATAATAAATAATAAATTTAATATGATTATTTATTTTTAGAAATAATATAAATTCAGCGTCACTATAACAATAAGCTCCAATTATTATTTTTATTAATTAAAATACTTATTAGCATCACATTTAATTGATGTAAATTTTGTATCATTTTTAAAAGTGATGTTAATAAAATTAAGTGAAGACATCGGTTATTTTAATTGATTCAAATACATATTCTGAATCAATTTTTCTAAGTGATGTAAACTAATACAAATTTGTATCAATTTGAATGATACGACGTTAAACAAGTTAATTAACACATCATTTATCATATTTGATGTTAAATTATTTATTTTGTGTCATTTGCTAATAAGTAATTTAAACTACTATCATTTATATTTTTGATGCTATTTAATTGATGTAAGCCAACCTTTTTTTTGTAGTGATATTAGAAAAAAGAGTGAAAAAAATTCTCTATAGAATACAGTCTAACATTTAGGCCATGAATGTTTTGTAGTTTTTAATTAGGTTTTAGCTTTTAGTTTTTGATTTTTGATTTTTTTCTAGGTTTTGATTTTTGCTGTAGATTTTAGTTTTTGAACAATTTTGAAAAAAATAATAATAGAAAAAATAAATAAAAAAGAACCACGTTATATTTTGTAGAAAACCATAAAAATTGGGTTTTGGATTTTATGAAGGAAGTAGTAAAATCTCCTAAAATCTGATTTTCCTAAATTTTAGGAAATCTATTTTGCTAAAATCATGAATGGCTTATTTTTTGGTTTTTTAGAATCAAAAACTGAAAACTAGTCTAAAATCTACCTGCCATTCAAGGCCTTAGATGGCTCAACTTTCACAGACGATCGGTAGTGGACGAGAGCTAGTAACTCAAAGTGCTCTCATGCGATTCACACTACTAACGTAATTGTACGTCGTCGAAGAGATGAACATTTACCGTGCACATCACCTAATCCAGACTACCGTACCGGCTAACATAGTGATAATTTGTTGTTGTTGTCCGGATACTACCAAAGATTGTGATAATTGTTATTTGTTTTATATTTTAGTTTTTTTTTTTAAATGTAATATAACATAGTGAAATTTCATTAACTAAAATAAAAGAGGATGAAGTATTGCTTACTCATTTGTAAAGGTTATTTTGATTTTCTGAATTTAAAGTTAGGAAAGAATCCAAGTAATTATTACAATTTCAAGTAGATATATAGTTTACTGGCTCGACTTCCCCTGATAAATCTTTTATCATATTAAACCGTTGTGGAAGAGTTTTAGTCCCACTTTGAAATAGGTGTATATTTGGACAAGTACCAATGTAATACTACAATACTTGCAACTAAATGTCTAATACATAGTGTCTCGCCATGACATTCGAAAATTGAAAACTTTTTTGGATTATGACAATAGTCTATTTGGTTATATCAATAATTATAATTTAAGACGAATTATAGAAGTACCTCATCTCTTTATTTTTTCATAACTTTTTGGTTGGAAATAATTTTAGGGAATTTTGTGGGCTATGCCACTTTTAAAACTCAAAATTGTAAAATTACCACTTTCATTAACTCTTTTCAAAACATGCCATAATGTTACAGTGTGCAGCCGCGAATTAACGATTTTGCCCTCGCAAAAAAAGACAAAAAAAACGATAAACAAAATCAAAATAAAAAAGAGATATTATCCACAAGATCTGGTCCACTAGATCTGATCCACCATAACTAATTCGAATCTAGTCCACCAAAATTGGTTCGTCGAATGTTGTCCATCTATAGAAAAATGAATCTAGTCCACCATAAATGCATCACTTGTTTTATCATCTGGTCCGTCGAATCAGATCCACTAAAATTGTCAGCCGGAACAAGTCTATCATAACTAGTTTTTGTCCGCCGAAAATGGTTTATCTTGTCCATCGTAACTGGTTTATCTGGTCCGCCGGAACTGGTTATAGTTCGTCGGAACTGGTCTGCCAAATCTGGTCTATTGGAACTCGTCTATCTAGTCTGTCAGAACTGGTCCGTCGAATCTGGTTTGCGAGAATTGATTATAGTTCACCAGAACTGACTATGGTCTCCCGGAACTCGTCCGCCGGAATTCTGGTCGAAACTCGTCCGCCGAAGTTCTGGTCTGTTGGAACTGGTCCGCCGAAGTTCTGGTCTGTTGGAACTGGTCCGCCGGAATGAGTCCGATGGATCTGGTCTGCCGGAATTAGTTCGCTGGATCTGGTCCGTCAGAAGTAGTCTGTTGGTTCTGGTCCGCCGGATTTCATCTGCTGGATTTGGTCCGCCGGAATTCGTCCGCTAGATCTGGTCCGCCGGAATAGCTTGTTGTTGGAAGAAGAAAAAGAAAATGAAGAAGAAGAAGAAAGAGATAATTATTGAAAAAGAGAAAAATTAGGTTTTAGCGATTTCATTGATGAGAGAGCATAAATATCTTTTTTCATAACCCTTGTGGCAGGCGGGAGAAGACAAGAAATAAAATGGCATTTGATAGAAGATTGGGTACTTTACATGGCATAATATATAATTTTCTCATAATTTTACTAGTCTTTTTTTTCTTTAATAATAATTAAGAGGTTTTTGACTGAAACTCATATATCCCCTCAGACTCGAGCAAAATAAGTTATATAGTTTCTTCCCAAACAACACTTGAACCGACAACCTCAAGACTTTTTCTTGGTTCTTGGTTTAGTTTTTCTTCTATCTTCAATATTCTTAAAACATTATAACGTACGATTTAGCCTATCTTTAAAATCATGTTTAGAAAATTTTTATAAGAAATTTCTTTTAATAAAAAAATATCAGTCTTGTGGTAAATGATAAATTTACACCCAAAGAGTTAGTCAACAAACGAACGAACGTTGGGGCAACTACTACAATACCACAACCAATAATAATACTACAACGTAAGAGGGACGCAGGCATTTGCAAAACACACTCGCGATAATGTGATGGAGTGAGATTCACGCGCTCTGAGATCTAAAACGTTGACTCTTTTAAATTCCCTTTAATTAATTAATTAATTTTCATTTCTTCGTTACAAGTTTCCCATTTAATTACTCTAACTTAAATAGCTTTAGGGGATTCGTAATTTAATTTAAGGCAACGTAAAGTAAAAGGAGTTTAGGGAAAAAAGTTAATTTCAGGAAACAACATTTAATAACAGGCCTAACGTGTATTAATTAAAGGAACATAAATGTAAGTGATTTATTGATTTACAATTTGTTTTTAAAAAAATTATGACAAAACGTAGAAATGAACCTGTTTAATTTAAAAAGAAATATTATGACAACAAAAATAAAGTTGACTAAATTAGTTAAGTTATTACTTATTAGGTTCGGAAATAACACCAAACTCTAATAGTTGATTCGATAAATTCAGTTCCAAACAGAAAAGTCATCAAAATTGAATGAATTTTAAATGTACTTACTTAAATTACCCAATTAAAAAAAAGTGGACATTATATCTGAACCCCAAAATAAATTATATAGAAAAAATATAAACAAGATTTCTGAAACATATTATTTATATTTGCCAAAACTATTTTAAAAAATGCAAATTTTGTTAAAGATGAACAAATTTTTTGTTTTTTTTTTGTCAAACAAAATCAACTCTAAATCGATCCAAATCCAACAAATACCCGAAGCAAAACTAATCAAAATAACCATAAAATCCGAATGAAAAATAATATTTTTCTTACCTTAATTATCCTAATCTGAAAAAAAATCTAAACCGAATTGAAACTCGAATACCCAAAACTATTCTTCAATGAGCTTTCCCCCAACACTAAGAAAGCCAATAAATTAAAAAAAAAAAAATCAATTTCATATCACATTAACAAAACGTAATTATCTAAAAAGATGTCAAAAACAAACCTTTTTCACATTTATTTTCTTTAATTTTTTTTTGGTCACCTTATTTTCTATAATTTAAAGACTAAAATACATTAGAAAAAACAGAGAATTAAAAATATAAATCCCCACAATATGCCAATCGTCAAATAAGATCGCACCTTTTCGCCACGTAGCATATAACAAAAGTCACGTAAGCCCTTCCTCCTATACATTTAGGACCAAACTCAAACTCACTTCTTCCCCCAAACACAAAATACAGAGAGAGACTCCTCTCTAACGTGCGCATCTCTCTCTCCCAAATCTTATCCTACGCCGCACCACCATCTTCTCCGGCGAGAAACCACCATGGGGAAAGGCCGTGCTCTCTCCGACGGAGTGATAAAAAAGATCATCCTTTCATACACCTATGTAGCAATCTGGATCTTCCTCAGCTTCTCAGTCATCGTCTACAACAAATACATCCTCGACAAGAAGATGTATAATTGGCCATTCCCAATAACTCTCACCATGATTCATATGGGTTTTTGCTCTTCTTTAGCTGTGATACTCATCAAAGTCTTCAAAGTCGTTGAGCCAGTCTCAATGTCTCGTGAGACTTATCTCAGATCCGTTGTACCAATCGGCGCGTTGTACTCACTCTCCCTCTGGTTATCAAACTCTGCTTACATCTACCTCTCTGTTTCCTTCATTCAAATGCTTAAAGCCCTTATGCCTGTAGCTGTTTACTCGATCGGGGTTTTGTTAAAAAAGGAGACTTTTAAATCTCAGACTATGACTAACATGCTCTCGATCTCGTTTGGTGTTGCTATTGCTGCGTACGGTGAAGCTAAGTTTGATGGTTGGGGTGTGTTCCTTCAGCTTGGTGCTGTTGCTTTTGAAGCTACGAGGTTGGTTTTGATTCAGATCTTGCTTACTTCTAAAGGAATCAACCTTAACCCTATCACTTCTCTCTATTACGTTGCTCCTTGCTGTTTGGTTTTCCTCTCTGTTCCTTGGATCTTTGTTGAGTTCCCTGTTCTTAGAGACACTTCGAGTTTCCACTTCGATTTCGTCATATTCGGAACCAATTCTGTTTGTGCGTTTGCGTTGAACCTTGCTGTGTTCTTGCTCGTTGGAAAAACCTCTGCTTTGACTATGAATGTGGCTGGTGTGGTTAAAGATTGGCTCTTGATTGCCTTCTCTTGGTCTGTGATCAAGGACACGGTCACACCTATCAATCTCTTTGGGTATGGTCTTGCCTTTTTGGGTGTTGGGTATTACAATCACTGCAAGTTACAGGCTTTGAAGGCTAAGGATTCTCAGAAGAAGGTTCAGGCTAATGATGAGGAAGCTGGGAAGCTTTTGGAAGAGAGGGAAGCTGAAGCTAAACGAAACGAAACCCAAGATTGATCTGAGAAGATCTGATTCAAGAATGCAATTTCAGGGAATAAGAGCTTCAAGGTTACTTGGAAGAGATTTTTGGATTTTGCTTTCTTCAATAGGTATGGTTCATCATTGTCGGTGTTCTCGTTTATGGTTTTAGTTTTGCGATTTATATTGTTTTAAGTTATGGATGATTTATATTATATAGCAATTTGATGGATGTTTTTAGAGGTTTCATGAATCTTTTGAAACTCCATTGTATCTTCTTTTGTTTCTTACTTCCTCCTTATGACATTTACCTCTGTGGGTAAACAGTTGTAGTAGTAAACTTTTGTTAAATGTCAAATTTGAAATTCCCTTTACCATTCTATGTTGCAAGTCCAAGGATGGTCAATGCACAAAAAAGTTTCGATATTGTATTGGTTATGTGGGATCTTTAGGAAGCAAGATCCACAATTTCAGGCAATAAATAGTCATACCGACGTTACACTAAGATGTTACATCATCATATGATTACATTGGTCTCATTTAACCTCTCCAAAGATCTTTCTTTAGAGTGTAGGTCTAAGTTTGAATTGTCACCTTAATAAGTTTCTGTCTTAGATAAAGAGACAGGCCAAATAGGTTCAAACAACTCACGGATTAGGGTTTGCCCAACCAAACGAATATTTTGGGAACTTCCAACACATTCGGATCTACTAACACTAGATTGGCATATAAAGCTTTGTTTGGTTCCAGACCAGAATTCCTAAAGCATGCATTGGGTTGTCGTTTTGTAACTCTTATACTAGCTGCCCCTGACTCTAGGCAGAAATGTTTTGTTGCTATTTGATTTCATTTGGTACACGTCCGATCAGATTTCAAAACTTTTTCTTTTTTAATTTCAAGTAGGAACTTATACTAGCTCAACTTGTATAGTAATCTTACTATTTTGTTTTATAACTTTGAGCGAAACTAAAGACTAAATCTACAATGTTTATTGGAAATTGGAAAATAAAAGAATCTAAACTGCTACATATCAGACTCAAAACGAAATTTCATTAGTCCAAATAGACTGCACCAAACAAAGTTACATCAGATACATGTTCACGGACCGGACCAAGAAAAGTTTGGCAGATTGGCATACTAGTTCTGACATATATCAAGGGATCATAGATGTCCCTACAGTTATGAATCTATGATTTATGGAAATGGTGTCTTTCCAAGCTACATTATCGATTCTTTGGAATTAACACCCGGAAACACGTAATTACTTGGCTTAAATCCTCGTCTAATGAAGCTTCAATGGACCTGTTAAAAGCTTATTATGGCTCAAGTAGTGGTCTACACATTATGGCATGAAAGAAATGCTCGAATCTATACAGTTATCCCCACTCGGTTGAAGGTCTGCTACCCTTTCTTGATAGCAGAATCCGTAACACTTGCTTTGCTAAAAGGTATTTACTAAAATTTCAAGACATGTTCAAGAAGTGATTTTGAGGCTCTCCTCTCTAATTTATTATGCTCTTCGGAAAAACGGCCAAAATCAAGCCTAACAATTTGTGGCATGCATTTCTATACCAAGATTTAATGAATGGTCGTTTCTTACCCGAACTGATAATATTTTCAAATTTACAACCCCAACTTATAACCATTAGGCCAAAACCAACTTTGATTTTGATGGTTTTAGTCAACCGTTAATTTCTGACAGTAACAACAATGTATTTTAATGACGTTTCTTACCCGAGTTTTGTAATATGCTGATTCATCTTCTTTCTCATCGTTGATATCAGTGTAAGGTTGACTGAAATCGTCTAAATCAATGTTGATTTTGGTCTAATAATATATGAATTTATAATTGTAAATTTAGATATTTTATCGGTTTGTGTATGAAACCACCATCTATTAGAGTTTGAATATAAAACATTCGGCAAAATGTCTGGGTTGATTTTGACTGTTTTCCCTTATGCTCTACTATATAATTCGTGTACCGGACTTGTTCACCATAGAACAAAATGCATCAGCTACATGTTCACAGAACGGACCGGACCAAATCGACCATGGAGTTTGGCAAATTGGGCATCCTAGTTTTGACATATACCAAACTCCCACTAAAGAAAATCTCTACGGACAATAATAAGCCAAATCATCAATCCAATAAACGGTTCACATTTCACCACGTGGCTCTCATATGAATCGCCACGTCGACGACACCTATTAATACCGTTCTAATTCATTCTCCTCCTCCGTTTCCGGAACAGTAGCTTAACCGTGATCGGAAGTTTCAGACAATACACGGAGAGTCTGAAGCAAAATTATGCCTAATGTTTCTCAGATCTCTACTGTTCTACGTCTAGGGTTTTATTCAAGAAGACGACTCTCTAATGGCTTACACTTCGTTGCTCGTTCCTATACCACCACCACCACCTCTGATCCTCCCAAACCATCAGGTACGTATGGTCTGAGATTACACAAAATTATGCAATTGGGTTATACTAAGATTACACAATTATGCAATTCAGGTCCACTAACGAGTTACACTAAGCTAGTGGAGCAAGGGAGGCTACAACATGATCTGTACCAAGAAAAAGTTGTTTCAGCATTTGAAAATTTGTTTGGAAGATTGGAACATTTCGAGAAGGAAATGGAAGATTATCATGTAAATTATTAGGATTTTCTGGGAATTTGGTTCAGTTCTTTGCATTTATGTGTAAAGTTTGGATTTTTATTTTCAGGTGAGATTAGCAGAGTGGGAGAAGAGAAGAGAAGAAGAGCGGCGAAAGCTAATGGTGGAAGAAGCTGGGAAGAAGGAAGAAGATGGTATGTGGGCGTCTATGAATAAACATGGGCAAAAGCTTTTGGGAAGATGGGTGTTAGGGTGAGGTTTTGGATCAATGGCATTGTCTTTAGTTGAAGTTTTTGTTTGTTTCTTCTTTTAAATATGGTTTGTTGGGGAGTGTTTTAGGAGAAGACAGATGAATGTAGAACCTGGAGTTGGTAAATGGGTGTCGTATCTTAACCGAGAGAGAAAATTGGATTCAATTGTCGGTTCTCGTCCTGCGGTACCACCAGCTCCGAAAGGATTGTATATCTATGGAAATGTAGGATGTGGTATGTTAATGGATGCTACATTATGCTATTATTGATTCCTTTGTATAAGTGTTTTACCAGATAGCGCGATGAGGTTTATTAGTTGAGACCATGTTTTGTGTTTTGTTTTTATGTAGGCAAGACTATGTTGATGGATATGTTTTATGGAGCTACTGATGGGATGATTAGACATCGACAACGGTTTCACTTTCATGAAGTGTGTGAGACTTTAGAGGTTTCTTTATGTTTGTGGTGATGTAAGTTAATATAAGCTTTGATATTTCTGTTTCATTGGTCTGTAGGCTATGTTGAAGATAAATGAACAAATGCACAAGTATTGGAAGGAGAATGGTGCTGAAAAGGCATCGCAAAATAGCATTTCAAGCTGGATTATGAATCTTCCTGTTGATGAAAAAGTTAAGGAATGGCTAGCTGGGGAAGAGTTTTATAAGCAGCAACTCCAAATGAAACATATTCTTCCAGCTGTGGCTGATAAGTTTCTCGTTGATCAGCAATCGAGTAAAAAAGGAGCCAGCATCCTCTGCTTTGATGAGATCCAGGTAATTTATATACATAAAGAAACTACAATATCCTATTCATTCATCTAAGAATAGATTGTTAACTATAAGAAAGTAATGAAGTTAGTAGTTACTTATGACTCAGAAGTCATAAAGAGAATTCGTGTCTACAGACTCAGAAGTCATAAAGAGAATTCAGTGTCTACAAGGGTTTAGATGAGACTGGACTTGCTATCTTTTGGCCTCAAAGAAACTGCAAATAGTGTTCATTCTTTCCCATAACTTGGACTTTCTTGCATCTTCTGTTACAGACAGTTGATGTATTTGCTATTGTGGCCTTATCTGGAATTATGAGCAGATTGTTGAGTACTGGAACTGTTCTTGTGGCCACGAGTAACCGAGCAGCACGGGAGTTGAATCAGGTACCTTTTGCTTCTTCTTTAAGTCGTCTTCTTTCAGCGAAAAAGGCCTCTTTAACTGATTACACAGAGTTTTCGCGCTGTCACTAATTTTCTTGCTAATGTTGTTGATACAGGACGGAATGCAGAAGGAGATATTTGATAAGTTTATTTCTAAATTGGAGAAACATTGTGAGATAATCTCAATAGGAAGTGAGGTAGATTACCGCCGAGTTGCAGCGAAAAACTCAGTTGAAACTGTGAGAATCACATACTCTTTACTTTGTTTACTGTTTTGTTCTTTGCTTCTGTGTGATGAAATTATAAATGTGCATTTATAGGTTCACTACTTATGGCCTTTGAATGATGCTGTTCTTGAAGAGTTTGAGAAAATGTGGAGACAGGTCACTGAACAGCACGGAGGAGAAATAACTTCTGCGACTCTCCCAGTGATGTTTGGAAGGTACTAATAAGAGCAGTGGTTTTCATTTTCCTATAGCTCAAATTAAATTGATTTTTTTCTTTTTTGGATGTGTATCCATCAGAACAGTAGAGGTTCCTCAAAGCTGTAATGGAGTGGGAAGATTCACATTCGAGTATCTATGTGGTCGACCTGTAGGTGCAGCAGATTATATCGCAGTGGCTAAAAACTATCATACAATCTTTATCTCTAATATTCCAGCAATGAGCATGGAAATACGCGACAAGGTATAATCGAAATCAAGATTTTGGCTTTTTATTGAGGTCTGTAGATTTTGTCCTCTAAGGGCTTTTGATGTTCTCAGGCACGTAGGTTTATAACCCTTGTCGATGAGCTATACAACCACCATTGTTGTCTTGTCTCTTGCGTGGAGACACCTATCGACGAGTTGTTTCAAGGAACTGCGGAAGGCACGCTTTTTGACCTGGAAAGGTATAAACACACAATTGACTAGTGAGCAATTTGGTTTACTGTTTGATTCTGTTCAGTGAAAATAAAAGCCTTTCTTTCAGTTTTGGTTTGGATTTGGTTAGTTGTAGACTCAGTTTGATGTAGTAACGGCTTGATCATTTTGATTTGGCTGCGGTTTAATCAGTTTGGTTTATATGCCTATCACCTAACTACACTTAAATTTTATTGAATACTTGCAGCTTCCAGTTTGAGACAGAGACTGAAGATTCAAGATTAAGGCGAGATGTACTTGCAGAAGGTAGTATAAGTGCAGCTGGATCGCCTTCTTCAATCGTATCAATGCTTTCCGGCGAAGAGGAAATGTTTGCGTTTGCTCGAGCCGTAAGTCGTTGTTTCTCACTTTCTTCTATTCTTTTCATCCGAAACAACTGGTTTAGAGTAGTTGGTAATTATGTTAAAACGGTGCAGGCGTCGCGGTTGATAGAGATGCAGACTCCATTGTACCTTGAAGGAGTTCGTTTCTTGCATCCTTATTTCCATCAGCAGAAGTAAAAATTTCAGTTATAACCAAATGAATAATTGAGACAATACATTGATTTTTCAACTGTGATTATTGTTTGGCAGAACTGAGACCAACCAAAGGTTTATAGTCTTTTGCCTTTATACTAAACTAAAGCGATTCATGAATAAAAATGTTCTTTTACTTTTGATGTTTCCATCACAAAACGTCAGTACTTAGTAACTCTTTTGATGTTTAGACTATCTGTCAAGTAGATTATGTTGTGTACCCCAAAGGAAATCAGAATAAGGAATGAATAGTTTATGATTACAGATATCGTAATCAGTGACTCTATTGCTCCAAGAAAAGTAATTTGGATGTTATGATAAACGCACGTGACTGTTATATGCACCTACCAAGGAGTCCATTGACATTTTGATTAGAGTTTGGTTGCGTATGATGTGTGCGCATGCATTTGTCATACCTTTTGAATGAACCAATTCCGTAATGAAATATATTGAGGATTAGTTATTTTAGAAAAATAATAACGAGGGTTTAGTCGGTAGATGACTAGTCCTGGATATTCTGGTATTCCGTCAGATTTCGGATATTTCGAATAGGGGAATTTAAGATCCATTCGATCCAAAATTTCAACTATTTCTCTCTGTATCCGAAACTTTCTTACTCGAAATATCTGAAATCCGACAGAATACCCGAATATTCAGGACTAGTAATCTACCAACTAAACCCTCATTATTATTGCATTATTAATCTACCAACTGAGTAGGGGAAATTTTTTTTTCCTTATTACATTAACCTTTATTAATCTAAAATTTTCAACCATTTCTCTCAAGCATTGTCATTAAATTTCTCAATAACTCATGGATTCACCTTAATCATGAAAAACATTAAATCCATAATCTCTTTATCCTTTTGCATATAAGAAGTGATGCTTTAGGTGAAGATTTCATATCAAGAGCACAACTTATCATTTCTTAAACTGTAAAACTGAAAACAATATAAATAATAGTATTTGCTTAAATTAGAAAATTGGTTACTATAATTACACAAAAAGACCTAATACTACAAACTCTAATAATTTTACCTTTTCTAGTTCTGATCCTTTATATTATTTTTGGTAATATTCCCTAAAAATACCTCATCTAATTTATATTTGGATGTTTAATACCTAATGATTTTTTGGTTGGAAAAATTATACTCAAACAAATAAATGTGTAAGTTAATATCCAGAAAATATAAATATTGTTATTTACATATTCGCGTTTTTATAACAAATAAAAAAATCCGATTTTACCTTCACTCATTCTTATTTATGATAAATATATATATTTTTAGAAAATAGTAATATTAAATAAACTAAATGTAAAAATAAGAAATCTTTTGGTTCCTCCTAGCAGTTAGCCGAGATTTCATTTCCGACGAGATGTTCAAAAGATTTCTTATTTTTACATATATATATATATATATATATATATTAAATAGGTTTAATGTGTTAAATTCAACGGAATTCTAGTCTTTTGAGACCGCGAACCTCTCGATATTAGCCGGAATTCTTGCGAGAATAGCCGGAATTGTCGGAAATGAAATCTCGACTAATTAGAAAGAACCGAAAGTTTTCTTGTTTTAATATCTTATTTATTTAATTATACTATTTTCTACTATATATATATATATATATATATATATAATCTATCTTATTAATTGGGAAGGACAACATGTATCCAAACAGACCCAATGTTTTTAAAAATGTTATGAAAATTAAATCTGTAGCCAAACAATGAGACTCTAATTATTTCGTTTTTTTAATGGACAATCTGAATGGATTTAAATCGCAAAAAAAACAATTACTTGGCCTGTTAAGATTTAAGGCCTGTTAAGAATCGTCGTTGCTATTGCTTGACCTTTAAAAAAGGAACAAACATAGTTAATCCATCAATACATATATACACCATAACTACTAACTTCCGTGAATATTGCTTAATATTATACTTAGACGATCAATCATAACAATTTTATTCCCCAAACAAATGTTTAACAAAATTATTCTCACAAATTTTGTTTCCGTTTCTTTCTCCTTAATAACAACAATTACCATTTACAAAAAATCATTATATACGAACTACCTTAACTAGAATATCTTTTAGAACAATATATCATAGCAATTTAATTCGCAAAAAAAAACTCTTATAGATTTCTTATTCTCAAAAATATTGATTTATACCAAAATCTGACCCAAATTAAAAGCAGATTGCTAATTTATGCTAACTGCTAACATTCATCAACAAATAATTATTGTTTCCTTTCCTTTTGAAACTTCCGTGAATATTGCTTAGTATAAATTACCCATGGCAAATAACATTAAATACTTAGACGATCAATCATAACAATTTTATTCCCCAAACAAATGTTTAACAAAATTATTCTCACAAATTTTTTTCCCGTTTCTTTCTCCTTAATAACAACAATTACCATTTACAAAAAATCATTATATAAGAACTACCTTAAGTAGAATATCTTTTACAACAATATATCATAGCAATTTAATTCGCAAAAAAAAAACTCTTATAGATTTCTTATTCTCAAAAATATTGATTTATACCAAAATCTGACCCACATTAAAAGCTAAATGTTGAAAAATGATAAGTTCCCTATTGTATTATTCCATTCCAACGATTAAATCTAAACTGAATATTCCCAATTCCAAATCAATATCGCCAATCCAAATCTTTTAAAAATCCTTCCCTTACCAATAGCAAATCATAACAAGCAAGTATACATCAATATAAATAGAGGTGTAGAGGAACTACATAAACACACTCAACCCTAAAACGGCTACACACACAATGACAACCAATCTTCAGCAAAAAAAAACTGTGGCTGCAAATGAAGGCTTCACCGAACTTGGTGACATTAAAACTGCATGGAAGATAAGGGTGAAGATTGTCCACACATGGAAACAATACACAACCTTCACCGGCGAAACAATGGAGATGATATTGGCTGATATCAAAGTAAGTCATTCCTTTTTTGTTTATTATTTTGCTTTACAACCTTCGATTAACTAATATTTTCATTCTTTTTTGCATTCCTATACAGGGGACACTGATTCATGCAACCATAAAGAAACAACAATTGACAAAGTTTCAGCGTTTGATTGTTTTTGGAGAATGGAGGATCATTGAAAATCTGCAACTGACAAGAGCTTCTGGGAAATTTAGAGCAACTAAACATCCCTACAAGATGTCCATAATGAACTCAACAATCATTAGTCGCTGCCCCTCACTATCAAATGATTTCTATGTTGATCCTGCAGCTTTTGAGGACATCCTTGCTGAAGATGTTCTAAATGAACACATATTGATAGGTAAACTGGATTCCTAAACCAGTACTATATTGTACAATTTTTTGGTCGCCTATTTATTATTCAGTTTATCTAATGTATCGTTTTTTGTAGATGTTTTGGGACAGGTAGTATCAGTTGGGCAGATAAAAACTTCGTCTCAAAATGAGAAACCTAAAAAAAGATTGGAGATTCAGCTAAGGGATACAAGGTAAACTGATAATTAGTGATATACAATTTTTGAATGTATAAATACAAACTGTTTTTAAATCATTTTTTACCTTATACAGTGACCAGCGACTCTCATGTACTCTATGGGGGAGATTTGCAGATACTATGTGGGATGCATGTCAACAACAGGAAAGTGGAATCGTAACATGTTTGATCCGATGTGCTAAACTCAATTCGTACAATGGTTAGCATGCTTTAAAAAACCGATTCCTAGCAAAGTTTAATTTTCGGATCCTGATTCTATTTACTAAATATAAATTCCTTTAAATTGCAACAGGTAACAGATCAGTTTCAAATGCATTTGACATGTCGCTTATGATATTAAATGTTGACTACACAATTGTTGATGAATTTCTGGCCAAGTATGTCAATAATATTGTTTTCCAAATTTGAGACAGCATGTTTAATTTTTCTATTTGTCGAACATGACTCTCTTTTTGTCTATGGCTAACATTACTCCTATTCAAACAGCTTACCAAAGGATAATTTGGAAATCATCTTCGAAGAGCGAGACAAAACTAACGGCAAAGTGAGCAAGGACAAGGATGATTACATAAACCAATTCCCAATGAGCACGATTTCAGACTTGCTGGAAACTGAAACGGTAACCAGATCATCTACTTATTCAACCTTAATCTATTTCTTATTATAAAATTTTGTTAAACGGTTATCATACAGGAAGGGAAGTTCAAAATCATCTGCACTGTCTATCACATAGATATGGAATATGGTTGGTATTACTTTGAATGTGTCAAATGTAAAGGAACTTGCTACATAATTCCAAAGGAAGAGAATAAACCTATCAGCAAAACAAAAAAACCTTTGTTTTATTGTCCAGGATGTGATAAGGAGGTTAGCAAAGCAGTATCCAGGTAATTTAGATTTTTAATGCAAACATGTTTATTTAAAATTGCTAGCTCTTAACCTACCAATTTTCTACTGTCTTAATTTAGGTTCAAAGTTACTATGGATGTAATGGACACAACTGGGGAGTCTAAGTTCATCATGTTTGATACCACAGCCTTAAAGGTTCTAAAAAGGACTACAACACAAATTTTAGAAGGCCACTACGATGAGGTATTTGTTATTATGAAAGTTCTTTTGTTTTAAAAATTTGTTACAGTCTCTAATGTTAATTTGATTTAAACAGATTGCAGATCCATCTTGTGTGCCAGAACCTTTACTAAGTTTGGTTGGGAAAACTTTTATGTTTCTTGCATCTGCTCTAACAGCCAATATCACTGAAGGAAAAGAAACTTATAAAGTTTCTTATGTGGAATTGGGCGATGGCAAAAAAGAAGTGGACAATACTGAAGAATCTGAACTTCCAACTGATCCTAAAGATGTCATTTCTATCAACCAGGTATTTAATCTAATCTATATATAGTTTACCATACAATAGAACTAAGAAATTTGATATAGTATACCATTAATATAGCTGAGTAACTTTTATGTTAATTACTGAAATATTTGGACAAAATGGTGTAGGACCAAGACGCTATCACTAATAGCACTGAAAATTATGAAGGAAACAACACAGCTACTACCACTCCTTCTTCCAAGCGTAAAGAGGATGTCAATGATTATTCAGAACAATCATCGACTTCTAAAAAAGTTTGCCTACCATCAATAAAATCTGCTATTGAAGATGCATATGCTCCCACCCTTAATGACAATGAAGTGATGGTTGATGAAGTTCCAGACACAATTGGGGAGAAGGAAAAGGCTTCTAATTGATTCAAGGAAAGACATGGTTTTTATTTTTTTCTACAGTTATAGTTTTTTCAATAAGGTAGTATGGTTTTTTCATGTTTGGTTTAGATTAGTGCATTAGAATTAATTTGAATTCAAACATTTTTCCATACAAATACCATCAATGTATTTCTGGATTTTAGTTTGCAAATTTGAATTATTATTGGTTCTAATATTAAATGCAATTTGGCTTTACTACTTTCATTATTACTTATTGTTGGTATCTAAACATTAATTAGAAATTTTGAAAATAATACAATCGTGTGAACAAGTTATGGACGAATAAAAGTAGAGAAAGGTAAAATACCTACAAAACATGAATCGAGTAGCATGTTGGAGATTGAAATATACTCCAGTATAACCTGCATCATGGGCGTATTATTCCTTTTCATCATATTGTTAGAAATACTTAAATAAATTGAAATTATGTCAAAACGTTAGGATAATATAAAACCAAAAGATAGCATACCTATCAATAGAATCCACAATTAAGTTGACTTTAAAATAGATGCAATAAATTAATTATCTTCGATCCCTGCATTCAAGGTTAATTGTGAAGCAATTATTTTCATTTCCAAAAGTTGTTATCACAATCTATTCACATCTACAACAGAACATATATGGTTGTTTAGCCTATTAGTTAGCCAATAGAACAAATCTCTATTATTAACTCTAAAATATATACATGCCATGTCATATTACCAAATTTGTTAAAGTAATAAAATACATAGCTTTTAGACACGATTCTATCTCTTTAGTGAACCAAAGCAAAGTTCTTCTTGCAGAGTGCACAACAATGAAGAAGAGAAAATACGTTCCAGAAACTATATCACAAAAACATTCACAAATAAAACACACAAAGATTGTGAAGAAACCTATTGACAAGGAGAATAGAGATCCCACTGGAGAAGTCAATATTAAGAGTAGTATTCAAGTGAAATCTGTTTACAAAAGAGTCTTCTCTGGACTGAATAAAAAACATGTGAATGGTACATGTTTAACCAACCTCCAAGAAGATTCCTCCATTACTCTCAATACAATCGGCTTTTCTGGTAAGTAACCCATGTTTTTAGACAAATCAGGATTCAAACCAAATGGTTATGCTTCTGTTTTGTGAAAACGTTCAAACATCTAAAAGAAGAAGATGTTTCCTATGTTTTAATTAGGTTCTACTATCGACACCGTAAGGATCCCAAGGAAGGTTCTTAGTGATGTGACTAACCTAATTCGTGTCCCAAAGGAAAACCAAATACCTACATCTAACAAAAGGAAGCCAGCATGTAACAGGCAAACCAAAGTATTTCAGCAAAACCAAATCAGTTCAAAAGGTGACAAACACATTACAACTCTTATGCTAATAAATTCTGAAATGCTTTTCAATTCATTAAAAGAGTTTTACATGAAAATCAGAGAATACCTGCAATACAGTGTTGCACCAATCCGCCCTGAGTAAAGCTAATTCCAAACAGCAAGTGAGTTTTGAAGAATCTCCTCCCACAAAACGAAGACAAGCTATAATTGAAACACAATTAAGCCCACCATCAGTGGATAGCAAAAAAGGTATGATCATTATGATTAATATAAATTGGTATCAATTTATAAGATGGTCGTGTTGTTCTTATACAGTACTCCTAATATATTGTCAGAGTTGACAGCTGAATTAATACTTGTCATTGGTTAAAATCTAGGACAAAGCAAAGGACTGTCCATTACAAGACGGACAACATCTCTAAGATTTGCTAAATCACTTGCAAGGCAATGGAAACCTACTCAGGAAGCAAACACAGATTCAAGAGTTTTGATTCAATCTAATAAATTACATACTGCTGGGCAGAAAACAAATTTTGAGATAACATCAAATGGCACAGGTTAGTCATTATCTTAATGGTTTCGTTTAAATATAAAGCTGATAGATTTTCTATAATCAATATGACATTCCATTTTTCTCCATCGTTATGACAGGAAAACAAACATACCAATGCAGCAGCAGTAGTGATGATCAAGAATCAGAAACTTCAGAAGAGGAATCAGAAGTGGAAAATGTGTCAGACAATGTTACCAAAGGTTTCCAGATTCTAAATGTGTTAGATGAAAGTTTGACAAAAGCATTTGGGAGAAAGAAAACAACCAAATTAAAACCAAGATTCAAGAAAAAAGAAACTGGTAAGAAATTTATTTCAATTGTCACTTTCTGAGTCTTTATAGATTCATAATTGATAATCAAAATCAATCATTTTTGTTTTTCAATAACAGAATATCTTGATCATGGGGATCCTACATATTCATGTTCATATTGTGGAGCTATTATGTGGTATGGTGAACGCATAAACAGACAAAAAAGGGATAAGAATCCTACATTCACACAATGTTGTATACAAGGAGCAGTCAAATTGCCTTTCTTACATAATCAGCCGGAGCTATTGTTTGCTTTGCTTACTAACAATGATGAGTTAAGTCGCCATTTCAGAGAGAATATCAGAGCATACAACATGATTTTTTCGTTCACATCACTTGGTGGATGTTGCGAAAATATTGTTGTCAAAGGAAATGGCCCTAATATGTTTTCCATTCAAGGAGAGAATTATCATCTTCTCGGCAGTCTCAAGCCTGAAGAAGGAGATTTTCCAAAGTTTTCACAACTGTATATTGTAGATACAGAAAATGAAATCCAAAATAGAGCTGGGATTTTAAGGTATGTTTATTGTATTTTATAAATTACTAGCATTATCGAATGTCATGTTTTTTTTATCGCTAATCTTATGAAATTCCTTTTTGATTTCTTTTCAGCAAAGCAAAATATGCAGGGAAGTATAAAAGCAAAAAAAATCTAAGACCAGAAGTCATTGCAGCTATAATCAAGTTATTGGATGATGTCAACCCATATGTTGAGAAATTTAGAACAGCCAAGGAAAGGTTTAATACTAATCCTGAAGAAAGTTTTCACATGAGAATAGTAAGTGATCGCAAAAAAAGATGGAAGAACTTATGCTGTTCCAACAGCTAATGAGGTGGCTGCATTGATCCCAGGAGATTTCCATGTAGGTATGCCTACCCGTGATATTGTGGTAGAAGAAAAATCTGGCATGTTACAAAGGATTAGTGAAATTCATCCATCCTATCTGTCTCTACAGTATCCGATTTTGTTTCCCAATGGAGAAGATGGTTATAGACCTGGAATAAAGAAAGGTCCTAGAGGTGGGAAGAAGAAAAAAAAGACGGAGACAGAGAAAGAGAATGACTGCATAAGTCTGCGTCAGTGGTTTGCATTCCGTATACAAGAAAGGGAGAATGAATCACATAATCTGCTTTTGTCTAAACGTTTGTTTCAACAGTTCTTAGTGGATGCTTACACAACCATTGAGACTAACAGGTTAAACTATATTAAGCTGAATCAAACGACTCTAAGGGCTGCTAACTACGATACAGTCAAGGATGCTGCAGAGAAAGGGAGAACATATATGAATGAGGAAGGGACCAAATATTACTTGCCTGCTACGTTTGTTGGTGGGCCTAGATATATGAGAAATATGTATCTAGATGCAATGGCTGTTTGTAAGTATCATGGGTTCCCAGATCTCTTTATCACTTTCACATGCAACACCAAATGGCCAGAGTTGGTAAGATTTTGTAGCGAACGAAACATTAATCCAGACGATAGGCCAGATATAATCAGCAGAGTCTTCAAGATGAAGTTAAATTCACTTATGGATGATTTAACGAAGAAACACGTCTTGGGAAAAACTGTGTCATGTAAGTTCTGATCCATTACTTTAATTTATAATTACCAATGTATGTTAATAAGATAGATGGCGAATTGTATTTTGTTTGATCGTTTTACAATGTGTAAATTAATGACGTTTTTGTTGTTTTTTATCTAGCGATGTACACAATAGAGTTTCAAAAGCGAGGACTACCCCATGCTCACAATTTACTTTGGATGCATCCGGATTTCAAGTTTCCAAAAGCAGAAGATATTGACAGAATTATATCTGCTGAGATACCAGCCAAGAATAAAGAACCAGAGCTTTATGAGATTGTCAAAAATTGCATGATACATGGACCATGTGGTGCTATAAACAAAAATTCTCCATGTATGGAAGAAGGTAAATGTACAAAGTTTTTCCCAAAGAAGCATGTTGATCAAACTACAGTGGATAAAGATGGATTCCCAGTTTACAGAAGAAGGAAAACAAAGAACTTTGTTGAGAATAAGGGTTTTAAGTGTGATAATCGTTATGTCATACCATATAACAAAGTACTATCACTACGATACAAGGCTCACATCAATGTTGAGTGGTGCAACCAATCAGGGTCTATAAAATACTTATTCAAGTATATTCATAAAGGACTAGATCGTGTCTCTGTGGTTGTTGAGCCGGCTTCAAAAGTCGCTGAAGAAAATAATAGTTCAAACAGCAAGCAGAAGCAGAAAGACCCGCCTGTAAAGAATGCGACTGGGAACAATACTTCCAATGAAATAAAAGACTTCTTTGATTGCAGGTTAGTTATGTAATTTATGGAACGTGCACTTCATACTAATGTGATTTTCTATCGTCCTCATGGTTATGATATATTGTTCTTCCACTTATAATGCAGGTATGTATCTGCATGTGAAGCAGGATGGAGAATTTTGAAAAATCCAATATGCTACAGATCTACATCAGTTCAAAGGTTATCTTTCCATTTGCCCGGAAAACATTTTATTTTTTTTAAGGGAGATGATGATGTACAAACAGTTGTAGATAAGGGGGAGTGCGTGCTCAGCATGTTTCTTGCATGGTTTGAATTGAATAAGGTCAGTGAGCTAGCCCGAAGTTTGACTTATGCACAAATACCAGAGTATTTTACATGGGATGGGAAAAGGAAGAAGTTTAACTTGCGCAAGAGACCAGGTTCAAGCATTGGAAGAATCAAATATGTTCCTATCAGTTTAGAAGATGGTTATTATCTAAGAGTGCTTCTAAACACACAAACTGGTCCACAATGTTTTGATGATCTGAAAAAGGTGAAAGTAGTTGTTTATAAAACTTACAAAGAAGCATGTTTCCACCTGGGATTGCTTGACAATGATCAGGAATATATTGATGATATAATAAGAACCAGTTTTTGGAGCACTGGAAATTTCTTGAGACGTCTATTTGTGGTTATGCTTCAATCATTTAGTTTGTCACAAGCCGAAGTTGTTTGGGAAAAAACTTGGGAACTTCTTGCAGAGGACATAGAGAAAGAAAGGAGAGCATATTATAATCGTCCAGGTAAATTATAAACTCATTTAGACAGCTTTCATTTAGAACTTATAATCTTTAAGAAACTACACTTACGCTTACTGTATATTTAAAGAACTGTTTATATTGATTTGCAGAGCTCACTCTAGATGATGATGAGAAGAAGAAATACGCCTTATTGAACATTGATAGCATCTTAAAGAGCAATGGAACCTCTTTGAAAGCCTTTAGTACAATGCCTCAAATACCCGAAGATAGTATGGATGACACAAATGTTTTGATATTGGACGAGAAGAACTATGATCGTCAAGAACAGAAGGAAAAACACGATAAATGGGTGAAACAGATGACCGATGAGCAAAAACAGATCTACGAAGAGATTATTGAAGCAGTCGATAATGATATGGGAGGTGTATTCTTTGTTTATGGGTTTGGAGGTACAGGAAAAACATTTCTATACAAGACTTTGTCAGTAGCATTGAGATCTAGGGGATCTATTGTGCTAAATGTTGCTTCAAGTGGCATTGCTTCTCTGTTGTTAGCTGGTGGGAGGACTGCGCACTCTAGATTCGGAATTCCAATCAATCTTCATGAGAGTAGTGTATGTACAATTTGTCCTGGATCAGATCAAGCACAATTGGTGGCTGAAGCATCTTTGATAATTTGGGATGAAGCTCCAATGATGAGTAAACACTGCTTTGAATCTTTAGATAGAAGTCTGGATGATATTATGAAAGGAGATGGGAAAAAGCCTTTTGGAGGAAAAGTTGTTGTTTTTGGAGGAGATTTCAGACAAGTGTTACCAATTATACCAAATGCTGGTAGAGCTGAAATTTGTCTGGCTGCACTTAATGCTTCTTACATATGGGAGCATTGTAAAGTTTTGAAATTAACCAAGAATATGAGACTTTTATCAGCTAATTTGACAGCTACAGAGGCAAAAGATCTTAAGGGCATCTCAGAGTGGATTTTGGCAGTTGGGGATGGTAGGATAGCTGAACCTAATGACGGTGAAGTTATGATTGATATTCCAGAAGAATTTCTAATCACTGAAGCAAGAAATCCTATTGAGGCAATAACAAGAGAGACTTATGGAGATACAAAGTGCTGGAAAGATAAAACAGATCCAATATTCTTTCAGGAGAGAGCTATTTTATGTCCAACAAACGAGGATGTCGGCATTATTAATGAATATATGCTTGACCAACTACAAGGTATGTACAATCTAGAACCCGCACGTACGTTTGTTTTATTGTTTGGACATTTGAAGTTATTTATTAAACGTTAACTTAATAATATGAAATTTTATCTGTTTCATATTAGGTGAGGAAAGAACATACCTAAGCTCAGATTCTATAGATCCTGCAGATAAAAGAGCTGGAAACAATCCTGTTTTGACACCTGATTTTTTAAATAGTCTTAAGGTTTCTGTCTTGCCAAGTCATAGAATAAGATTGAAAGTAGGTTGTCCTGTCATGTTGCTAAGAAATATTGATCCTAGATGAGGCCTAATGAATGGTACAAGGTTGCAGATTACACAATTAGCTGAGTTTGTCTTGGAAGCTATCATTATTACAGGGGATAGGGTCGGGGATAAAGTACTAATACCTAGGATATTGATAACTCCTTCCGACACGAAACTGCCGTTCAAGATGCGTCGGAGACAATTACCTTTAGTTGTAGCTTTTGCAATGACTATTAACAAAAGTCAGGGGCAATCTTTAGATTATGTTGGATTGTATTTGCCTAGGCCATGTTCCTCACATGGACAGCTTTATGTTGCAATATCTAGAGTGACTTCTAAAAAAGGGTTGAAGGTATTGATAGTGGAGAAAGAAGGAAAACCACAGAAGGAGACAATCAATGTTGTTTTCAAAGAAATTTTCCAGAATTTGTGATGAAGTTGCTACTCTTTGGAATAATGATTTCAGGTAAAAAATATTTGACAATCAAATCTATCTTATTATCGTCTATAGTTATGTTATATTATTTCTTTAAGTCGATAGCCATGTCAAAACATTCTATATTCTATTGTAGGTTTATGTCAATTAGAAGTGGAATAAAGATCAAGTTATATGCAGTCCAAAGAAGAACTCTTCGGTTGATGTCATATAACAGGAAACAATGTTCTGTCTCTTTGGAATAATGATTTCAGGTAACAAATATTTGACAATCAAATCTATCTTATTATCGTCTATAGTTATGTTATATTATTTCTTTAAGTCGATAGCCATGTCTAAACATTCTATATTCTATTGTAGGTTTATGTCAATTAGAAGTGGAATAAAGATCAAGTTATATGCAGTCGAAATAAGAACTCTTCGGTTCATGTCATATAACAGGAAACAATGTTCTGTCTCTTTGGAATAATGATTTCAGGTAACAAATATTTGACAATCAAATCTATCTTATTATCGTCTATAGTTATGTTATATTATTTCTTTAAGTCGATAGCCATGTCTAAACATTCTATATTCTATTGTAGGTTTATGTCAATTAGAAGTGAAATAAAGATCAAGTTATATGCAGTCCAAAGAAGAACTCTTCGGTTCATGTCATATAACAGGAAACAATGTTCTGTCATTTTCTAAACCAAACTTACATTTAAACTAAAGTTTATCTGATTTTATAGTCAAACCATGATCTACATTTCCCAATACGTTTATCACTATAAGCAGGTTCTGAGATTGTTAAATAGGTTTTAACAAACAATAGAACTTATTAATTTCTTATACAATATAGTTAACATGTAATCATTAGAACATTCGTTTCAACAATCAGGAAAACAATAAATTATAAACTCAGTGATTTACACATACACGCAATGTAAAATAAAAAGGAAGAGCAATGTACTAACCATGTTTAAGAAACTTCCAAATTGTAAAACCTCCAGACGACGTGTAATATGAAAGCATTTAACCAGCAGATCTTATCAATGAACCTGCAAATAAATTGAAGAACTTACAAACATCAAAATTCATAGTGATACATGTCTGTTTCATATGAAACAAATTTATTAGATTTGTAAACTTATCTGGGTGAAATTGAATAATAGTATTCCAATCTGCAAATCGTAAAGGAAAAAAACTTATTTAAAATTAGCCGAATCGAAAGTGTACGATTGAACAATTCCTGCAACTAAATTCAACCAGAAAGAAAACGAATAGAAGAGAACAAATCAAACAGAAATGGAAAAGACCAAGACTCGGTAGGATTTAAAAGATACACAGAACGATTGCAATCTCAAATATTGGAATTGAACAAAACAATCCGAAATCAATCATTCAACCAAGCGAGAATGGAATTTAACAAAGAAGACAACAATTACGAACCGTATCATCAGATAAATCCCACAAAAAAATTACCTGCCCAACCCCCCTTTGTCGATTCGATTTCAGGCCGCCGATGTCGCAGATAGAAGACAACATTTTATTCTCTGTCTTTTCGTTTTTTTAATATTCTTTCCTTATCTTCTTTCCTCTCTTTTTCAACTACAATTTTGTAAAGCTACGGGTAAAAAACAATGATGGGCCAAGTGTTAAAAAAATACAAATGTTGGGCCGGTCCAATATTCAATTCAAAACAACTTTAGACACATAAACCATTTGCATCTGTCAACTAAATTATCTCAACCTAATTTCTGTTTTACAAATATTTATATTCTGCTATTCATATCATTCTAAGAACCAAGGCCATAATTTTAAACAAAAAAAATGAATAAAAACAAACCCGCACGTACGTGCGGGTCGATCCCTAGTACATAATTAAGAAGGATGAGTAAAGATAAAATCAATTTTTTTTATTTATTACGAGAACGTGGATATTAACAATATTGATTTTTTCTGGATATTAACTTGTACACATTACTTTTAAAAAAATATTAAGTATTAATCGTCGAAATAAAAATTAGCTTTGGAAATTTACCCTATTATTTTTATACGAGTTGTACCCCTTTTCCGATCTATTGACATCAGTATTTGCAACCATACTTTCTTTACAATTTCTTAGTTTATTACTTTATTTACCATTTCATACTCATACACTCAAACTGGTACTGTTTGACCAACTTCTGACGAATTTTGCCGTCTTCTTTAATAAAATAAAAAAATAAGGATAAAGCTGAAGCAAAGGTACCTAAAAACGAAATATCATAAAAAAATAAAAAAATATATAAATAACACCAAAACCGCCTAGCAGCCTCCGCCCCCAACCACTCACCCATTCAAAAGGCCAAACCCCAAAAAACAAAACATCAGCTGCAACCACCAGCAGCTGCTGTAGTAAAACCCTAACAAAGTTAATCTCAAAGTCTCAACGAAAGAGACAACATCCCACCAAAACCACTCTCGTCGCCGTCACTCGATTTCTCTCATACCCTTTTCGTTAAAAATCTCAACTTTTTTTTCCTTATCCTTCACTAAAGATGTGGATGTCGTGAAACCGTGATCAGCTTCTGTGAAAACGAAGACTCCATAAGCTTTGATAAGAGAAACTGTATTCATGGGCAAAACTGGAATCCAGTTGTTCGACGATACGAGGAATGGGTTTTTCTCTGTTTCCGATTTGGGATCTGATTGGAGCATCAGCAGCACGAACTACCGTCCTGTTGGTGGCTTGTTCGCGAGTGTTAATCAAATAGGACCTGGATTCGGGTCAGGACTCGGGTCCGGATCTATTTCGGATCCTCCAAACAGAGACAACAACAGTACCTTCGCTGCTCAGCTTAATGATTTGTGTACAAAGTACTTACCTTTTAAAGAAGAGGAGAAAGAAGAAGAAGTGATTGGTGAGAAGAGGATGAAGAAGAAGAAGAAAGGAGGGTTGAAGCTTAAGCTTAAGATTGCGAACCCTTCGTTGCGGCGGTTGTTAAGTGGAGCTGTTGCTGGAGCTATTTCGAGAACTGCTGTGGCTCCTTTGGAAACCATTAGGACTCATTTGATGGTTGGAAGTGGTGGTGACTCGACTACTGAAGTGTTTCGTGATATTATGAAGCAGGAAGGATGGAAAGGTCTCTTTAGAGGGAATTTGGTTAATGTGATTCGAGTAGCTCCTGCTCGTGCCGTTGAGGTATCAATGAATGTTTCTCTACTGGTTTGGTTGTAGAGTAGCTATATGGAACTTTAGATCATTCGTTAATTAGTTAAGTTTTGTGTTGTATTGTTAATATGAAGCTCAAGCTCAAGTTTTGTGTTCAACTCTGTTCAGCTTTTTGTATTCGAGACTGTTAACAAGAAGTTGACACCAAAGCTCGGAGAAGACTCGAAAATTCCTATCCCATCTTCGTTGCTTGCTGGTGCTTGTGCTGGAGTTAGCCAGACACTCTTGACGTACCCTCTTGAATTAGTCAAGACCCGTCTTACAATTCAGGTATGCTTCATAAAGTTTCAATCTTTTTGTAAAATGGTATTGAGTAGAGGTAATTTGCAGTCAAAATGAGAGATAATTTTGGCAAAATGTAATCAAACTCTTGCTGAGGAATGTATTTCAGGGTTTTAGAACATTTTACTTACGGCTGGTAGAGTTTTAGACATTGGCCACTAATGTGTATGCAAAACCATTTTGCAGAGAGGTGTATACAAAGGGATATTGGATGCGTTTGTCAAAATAATAAGAGAGGAAGGCCCGACAGAACTTTACAGGGGTCTTGCCCCGAGCCTTATAGGAGTGGTTCCATATGCAGCAACAAACTACTTTGCATATGACTCCTTAAGAAAAGCATATCGTAAACTGGTGAAGCAAGAAAGCATTGGGAACATTGAGACTCTTTTGATTGGTTCTTTAGCTGGTGCATTATCAAGTACTGCAACTTTCCCCTTGGAGGTTGCTCGGAAGCATATGCAGGTGGGAGCAGTTGGTGGTAGGGTGGTTTACAAGAACATGTTGCATGCTTTGATCCGCATACTCGAGCAAGAAGGTATTGGAGGTTGGTACAGAGGACTTGGACCAAGTTGCTTGAAGTTGGTTCCTGCTGCTGGAATCTCCTTCATGTGTTACGAGGCGTGCAAGAAGATACTTGTTGAAAACAATAACGAGGAGGAAGCCTGAGCTATTGTTATACAACTCACATGAACTTTTGCGGTTGATCAGACTAACATGATGGCTCTGGTGAACCAGATCAGGTCCTGGTTAATGACACTGCAAGCATCTGAGAATGGCATTGTGCCAATTGAGATCCACAGTTGAGGAGATTTGAGTTTGAAAAATTTTGGGCGGACACATTATTGATTCAATTGGAACTAAACATCCAAAAGATTCATTTTTTGTTTTGTTTTGGTCCCTGTACTCATGTTCCGGATCTGACATAGTTTTATTTTTATTCTTTTCGTTGGCTCAATTGAGTTTGAATTACAATACTATTTAGAATTCAGACACCTAACCAACCAAGACGCAATGCCATAATAGGTGATCATACCATTTATGTAACATTAGTCATTATGCAACCAACACAAGACCAGGCTCTTTAGATTAAGTGGCTTTACTATATATATATACATACACATTCGTTTATAGTAAAGCATGAGGATGGGAGGCTCACTCACCACTGAAATTGTTGCTCCTCCCAACCCCAGTAGTGGAAACAAAAGGGTTGATTCGGACCCAAAGTAATGAGAAGATGGAAGCAAGAAGCGCAGACCAGACAATGACAATGGTCGGAGTTCGGTTCTGTCTTCCCAAAAGACCTTTCAAGAAAGGGTAAAGATGAGCAACAACCCAAAGAGCAAAAAAGAGCTTTCCCATGAGAGGTCCCCATGATTGGTACCCACTGTTTATTGCATAAGAGACACCAGCCACAATACCAACAAGGTTGACCAGTAAGATAGTGGTTGGTGGAATGAGAAGAGATGTCCATTTGAAAACGTAGAGCTCAGCAAAGTCTCCATCTTCATCAGAGGCCTTTGATGTGACAGTGAAGTTAGTGTCTATCCCTGCAAGCACTTTGAGTAGACCTTGGAACACTGCGAAAAGATGAGCCGAGGTTCCACCGATTACCCAAAACTGCTCGTTCCTCCACCAGTCTTCAAGGCTCACACCACTCCATTTGAGTTCCAAGACTGCTGATGCATAGATGGATAGAAAAAGCAGTATGAAACACCCGCTTGCAAAGTTGCTTATCTGCAAATCAAGAACAAAAATTAATGATGACAAACTAAAAATGCAGTAAAGGGATGTAAACTAGAGGTTACCTCAGGTATAATAAACTTGTTGGTGATGAGGCAAAAAGCTGGAAGCATACAATAGGCAAGAAGTGGGATGGATGTGATTGGATAGACTATGGTATTGATATAAGCAAGTCTTTCCAAGAGTTTCAACCTTCCATTATAACCATACCATATAGGGCAATGTCTGCTAAGCAGAATCTCTATAGATCCTAAAGCCCATCGAAGAACTTGGTTCAAACGATCAGAGAGATTGATGGGTGCAGATCCCTTGAACGCAGGGCGGGAAGGCACGCAGTAGATTGATATCCAACCCCTTGCATGCATCTTGAATCCAGTAAGAATATCTTCTGTCACAGAACCGTAGATCCACCCAATCTAAAATCCAAAAGATGAACAAAGTTAGTATCATACATAATAAATGACTGGCTTTGTTGTTTGGACAGTATCCTAAAAGCTCTGACCTCTTTGCCCCATGCAGTCTTGGCCTCATAACCACAACTTATGACATGAATCGCCTCTTTCAGAAGAGTCGTCGGGTTGGTTGTCGGTGGAAGACCTCCTTTTTCCATGAAAGTTGCCGCAATAAATACCGGCGATTGACCAAAACGTTTCTCTAGACTTTTCTGGGACACTAGAGATATCTCCTCATCATAGCCTGCAATAAACAAGAACGTTTCCTTAGCATGTGTAATATGTTTGTTATATAGAAGTCATGGCACACATACCTTCAACACCCTCATCAGTGTCTTCCATACTGAAAAGTGGAGTACTAGAGTCACTTCTCTTGATGCTTCTGTTTTGTTCATAGTTATATTTCTTGTTACTCTTTCCTTTCTTTCTTGAACCGAAACAGCTCTTTACAATAATATTAGGTTCAAGATCTTCCTCTGTTAGCACAGGATCATACCCATACAGGGCTTGCCTGTTGAAACAACAACCAGTACCTACATATACAGGACCCTGGATACCATCTAACCCCTTCAAGTTAATCTGCACAACATTAATACAAATCTGAGTCAGATCAAGTGGACAAGATATGGTCGAGAAGGGACATACTAGAACTGCAGAGCTAACTTACATCAAAGAAGACAATGTTTCTGTTGGCGTATCGATCATTCAAATCAATACCGTCGAAACGTTGTGGAAACTGCACATAACAGCACTTCTTTCCGATTGCAGGGTCCATCAAGAAACACATAGCTTCCTTAACCGCCTTGCTGTTGTTGAAGTAATGATCACAATCCACGTTCAAAAGATATGCTCCATTAGTAAGAACAGCAGAAACACGGATCTGCCAAATATAAGAAAAGCTAGATTAGGAAAAAAGTAAATGTCAGGTTTCAGAAAAGCATGACACAAACCGCTTCCAAGTCATTGAACAAGAAAGGTAAAATCAGAATATCGAAAGATAAAACGAACCAGGGCATTCATAGCTCCAGCTTTCTTATTGTGCTGAAATCCCGGACGCTTTTCACGGGACACATAGATGAGCCTAGGTAGCTCATTTCCATCGGTATCAAGACCGCCACTATGGCCTAAGAAAACCTGAATTGAAACAAAATACTTAACATCAACAAACATTAACGAGAAGTAACGTAAAGGAAAGGCATTTTACTAGTGTACCTGAATCATCCCGGGATGATCTCTCGGGTTGTTACCAGGCCAGGGCGTACCATCCTGCATTGTCCAGCCATCTTCAGGCATCTTCTGCGCTTTAGCAACTAGGATATTGATCCTCACTTTAAACTCCTCATACTCTCTCTGCAAGCGTACAACATAGAAAATGTGAGATTCACTATAAAACATGCGAAAGCTATTTCTGAAATTATGGTAGTAGTGACCTTCATTGCGCGTCTCTCTTTGACAAAAGAAGGTTGGATCTTGTCTTTCAAGTAATCTATCTTCTGAGAAAAATAGAACTCAGGAGCTCTAGGTTCAATGTTGAAATTCTTGCAAAAAGGTACCCATTTCCTCGCAAACTCAGCCGTTTCAGAAAGGGATTCAAAAGTTAGCATAGCTGAACCATCATCTGAAACATAACATGCAACTTTATCCACCGGGTAGTCCACAGCAAGAATTGAGAGAACTGTGTTTGCTGTTACAAGAGGAGGCTCTTTCATTGGATCCACTGTACTAACAAAAACATCCACAGGAGCTAGCTGTGATGGTTCACCATCCCTATCATATCTACAATAATAAAAATAAAGATACTTATTTGGAAATATACTTAGAATAGATGGAGAGGATTTATAAACTTATAAAGACCAACCTTAAAGCAAGCCTGTCAAGAAAAGTCTCTCTATTAATAGGATACCATTTTGGAAACTGATCAAGAAGCCAAGAAAAGGCAAACCAGATCTCACAAATAACCGAAGTCAACCACAGTGGATATGCATCTTTCACGGGATGAGTAGCACGGTAATGCAAGAAGACTACCAAAATGATGAGCCGAAAAACTATCATTATACGATAAGGTGTCATCCGAGAGGATGGGAAATGAACCACACGGCTCATTGGAAGCCTAGCATCATCAACCCTGTAAGCACAAGATCCATCAATAACCAAAAACCACTGCAATTACAAATGCAGATTGTAGCTAAACCAAGAAAATGTATTATTAACTTACATTTGGAGTTCTTCACCATTTGAACCTGTCCCTTCAATTTCACCTCCTTTCCCTTCATGGTATTTACCATTCATATGTATCATATTCTTCTCCTGCTTCAGTTTCCAACCTTCGATTCTTTCTTTCCAGTCAACATTCCCAAGTCCATAAGATTTCAAGTCTTTAGATGGATCCAAGATTCTTACAGGCACTGCATATATTTGTATTAAACCTGTGAAGTCACAATCTGTTTAGAGCCAAACACACAAAAGCAAAAGTTGATACATTATACATACCAGGTAGCTGTGGATTAATACAAGGAGACAAAACAGCTTTCCTATCCGGTGTAGGAATCTCTCCTGAAGCCTCCTATGTATAGAAATTGCCATGACAAAAAAATTGATGATGTGAAACATTTCATCATTATATAAACGTTAGAAGAGCAAATGATATGTTAGTCCTTACCGGATGGCCATGAGTAAGAAGAGAAACTTGTTGAGATTCAAGTCGAGATGATGACGAGAACTCTTCAGCGCGATCTGGGAGTCTTGTCTTGTTGTTTCCCTGAGTATAAACAAACTCATTCTCGATATCATCAACATCTCCTTTAACTTGAGGACTCCCTATAACAATGAAATGTGTCAGAGAATGAAAAATAAAGAACTTATAATTCAAAGAAAACAATAGCAAAGTTACTACTGACCATTGTAACGTTTGAATCTTGTCTTGCACTGGGGGCAACATTGAGTTCCATCTTTCCTCTCATACTCATAACAAGATCGACACAAAGGGAAGTCACATTCATTACAAGAGACAAAGACATTGCCAGTTCCAGTGAGTCCAACATCATCTCCACAGATTTGACATATCATCACATTCAGATTTTTCAAGGGTTTCAGCTGCACTAGCACAAAACGAGTTAGAAAGGACAAGAAAACAAAAACAGATCATAACAGAACTAAACCAAATCTTGTTACAAGAACCATCTCCAAGTCATTAGATATATCTTAATTTTTGTGATTAACGAAAAACATGGTTAAGCTAGATTACAATGTGTTAACATTAGTAAGTAAAGGTTTAGACTTTAAGAATCAACGATCAAGCTAAAATTGGAACAAAATCTAACCTTTACAGACAAGAACAGAACAAAAAGTTTCTTACTTAAGCTGACACACATACTTATATATCTCTTCTGAAGTAAAATCACATAATAAAGTTCAAATCTTTGAGCTTGCATTAGCCAAATATGGTTCAAAAACTAACAAAAGAAACAGAGGAAACAAACCCCGTCATCAGAATCGTCTCTGTTCCGAACAAACTCATTTCTCCGGTAAGTTCCGGCAGCAACCTTGCCGGCGTTTTGCTCCATCACCACTTGAGCGGAAACCCTAGAAGTTCGCCGTCGATTCAATGACGGAATTTAAAGTGACTACTACTACTCTCTCTTACTTGTCTCTTCTTCAGCTGTTGTTTCCACTTCTAGTAGTGTCCATTTTTATGTTTTACGTTTCCATATTTTTTCATTTTGTCATAAATTTTTTTATTTTGTGAATTAAATATTTTCACACGTGGAAGTCGTCGACCGTTCTAAGTCACTGTCAGTGCCATAATGTTGGCCACCATTACCTTAAAAATCAAATAATATGATAATTTAATAAAAGATGCAAATAAAGGAATACTGTAATTTATATGGAAACTGTGAAAATAGACATGTCATAACTAGTTCACCAAACGATCGTAATTAAACAGCAACCATCATTATATTTTCTTCTTATTAATTTGAGAATTCAGGATCTAAATATCGGTGTCAATGGTTACATCGGTTCGAGCGGACAAAACTGTTTATAGACCGAACCGTTTTTAATTTTACCATTCATATATTGAAAGAAGCTTGAGATCATTTTTGTTGGATCATTCTCTTATATTTCATGATAAGTTAGAATGTATAGTAAATTGCTTCTTAAATTTACCCGTGATAATTACCCAGCTATTTGTTATGTAAGGTATTTGTATTTCGATGTCACTTTATCCCTTTTTTATTTTTCTCTCTTTCTTGATTTATGATCTATTGAAATTAGCAAGCTTTGTAGTTGTTTATTATTTCTGTTTCTTCTTAGTTTTTAGGTAGTGGGTTTTTTTATTAAAAGTTTTGGCATCCAATATTTTCTTCAACTTGTCTAAAAAGCCATCTTCAAAACTACATTTTTCTTCAATTACAATTTTAAGTACATAATTACCCGTAATCAATCTTTTAAGGTGAATTTTTTCACGCCTCTCACAAAGATGCAGTCGCACCATGTTTGCAAGTTATTCAATAGTGGAAGACTCTCCATAATTCTTGCAAAACAAAAAAACTTAGCCTAGACTATCACCAATGGTTTGCTTTAGTTTTTGCTCTAAAAATAGAGCAAATGTTTATTCCAATAGTTGGCAATTTTTTTACTATAAAATATAATAATTCAAGTTTATTCTATTAAATATTTTATTTTAGCTTCTATTTTAGTCCTCTAATTTTAAAATGTTCAAATTTAACTTATTTTAAAAGACAAATGCACAACGAGTACAAAATTTGGAGCTTCAAAGTAAGAATTAGTATGGAAAGAGGTAATAGAAGAAAACAAAATTTTATATCGAGACATAAGTTCCATAGAAGATCTTAATCTCCTTGCATTCTTTTCATCCAAACAAGCAAACATATTATATAAGTTTGTTTAGGTAATATATAAGTTTTTTGTGTTCCGTTGATTTGGTTCAAATGCGGTTTTAGTTTGGGGAACTTGGAGTCGCAGTATTACCCATTGCAATCTTAAAGGAAAAGAAATTGTTACTCCACAGTGATCGTTTTCTACTCCACATATATCATGCCTAAAATATTGTAAATCATGTTATTTGTTTCTATTTTAACTATTGTAAAAATCATACCTAAAATAAGGGGGTGTATTCGAATAAAATATAAAGTGATTTGAGTTTTCTTGAGTTTTTAAAATGATTTTGATGATTTTAGAAAAGTTCATATGATTTTTGTAAAATCTTTTTCAAATCTCACCTACAACCATGGTATTTGGATTTTCGGTATTTTCAATTAAGTAAATCCTCTCAAATCATTAAAAATCAAATTCACAAATTGTTTTCAATAACAATAGATTTTAAGGTGGATTTTGAAATCATTAGTTCAATAACACATGATTTTAAAATCCATGTTTTAATAATATAAGATTTATAAATTCTACATAATCGTTTAAAATTCCACTTTGAATACACCTCCCTAATAGTCAATCGTATTCATCTTAAATTACATTCAACCATCTCCATGGCTATATCAACTGTCCATCTTCTGCAATTTTATGTATCTTTGTATTTTCGATCAAAAGCTTTGGTTAATCTTCTATTTGTGACTCTAAATCCGATAATTATTGAAGTGGGAAACGATAACTCTATGTCGTCTCACCACAGATTACTCTACGGACTGGAGCCAGCTGATCACATTACTCACCAATCAAACCATTCCCAAACTCAATCTCTTTCTACTACAATATGTGTTCCACGACGCACTATATCACATATGGCGTGAAAGGAATGCACGAAGACATGGTGAAATACGATCGTCGCAAGGAAGACTTTAAAAAAAAACAAAACACTGAAGCCAATTATATAAAAAAATACAAATCATTATTAACGCACAGAGTTAAATACATTAAAAAAATGTTATGCAACAACTCATATAAAAAATCTAGACTCTTATGGATGCTTTCTTTCTCCGAATCCCCGTTTAGTTAACTTTTGGTTTTCTAGAGTCAAACCAAATATGATCGGTAAGTTTTGAGGTTTGGGAAATTTTAAAAATGGGCAAGAAAAATGAGATTAGAGATTGGGGATCATATCTACGTGATTTACAAAATCGGTCAAAAACACACTCTACACGATTGTCGTCCCATAAAGATATAGTAGTTATAAAGAAAGAAAAAATAGTTACGATATCTCTTGAAAATCAATTCTCAATCTCATATGTGTTATATGTGAACCAATAGAAGGTGAAAAATTAGATATTAAGAAGCAATGAGTGCATCGTAGATAATGGCAAAAGAATTGGCAGTTAAAAGTGTTTGAAAAAATTACTAAAACATGGAAAGATAACAATACACATGACTAAAGTAAAAAACTAATCCCATCTACTGGTTGAAACGAATGAGGTTTTAGAAAATAAGTGACATACATTTTTAATAGATTATTAGACTCCAAATCGGGCTTAACTGTTTGACCATGTAATCGTCAAAAGTGAGATAAGATAGGCACATTCATGACTTGGTCGAGAATTCTTTTATGGCACGCTGCACTTGCTTCGATGAGTAAAGTTGTTCTAGCGATATGATATTATATATGTATCTTTACACTAAATAATGTTCATGAGATTGGTCTATTCGTATTTTATATGGAATGTAGTTCTGTTCGTATCAGCATCTAATCATAAAATGATATCTAATTATCTACAGTTAGGTTAACAATCGATAATCCTTGTCAAAGCCTTTGAAGAAATATTTTCATTGAATATAAATAAGAAATAATTTCTCTTAATTGGTATAGACAGCTAGCTCATATCTTTGTCCAAAATAAATTCTCTTAAAGATGAATGATATGAGCTAGATGTCGATACCATTAAGTATTCCCACGAATTTCTCAGGTGATTTATGTTACCACGTGATATATGAAATAACTTATTTTTCAATAAAACATTATCTTCAACATATTGTATATCACTTAGTAAAGTAAGTTTAGTATCTATAAAGATTTATGTTCAAAGACTTATCTTTTCAAAATTAAATGATTATATTTGTGTTCAAAAATTTATATTGTAGGAGATGTTTTAAACTAAAACCCCTGCATACAAAATCTAGTAACTTCAAAACCTCAAACTTTATTATATAAAAATACTCATTTCTCAATACAACTATTCAAAAATATCCTCTCGTTCTAAGTTTATAAAAAAGCCATAAGAATTTTGAATTTTCTCCAAATATGCGTAAGCTTACAATAATATACACTAATTACCTTTATATCATTATATATATGTAAAATTCTAGATTTAATTTAGGAAATAATTCTAGATTTAATTTAGAAATACAAACAAATATTATTTAAAACCGCGTAAAACCTTTTTAAACGTTTTACATATTATGAATTATTAGTAATTATTAAACGTATCTAATCTCCTAATGGTAATTATTATCTAGAAATACGTCATAAACCATATAAACTTTATAAATTTTCAAATTTAAAAAGAGATATTTTTAAAAAATAAATAAATGAAAAATATATATTTGGAAAATATATATCAGAAAAGGTATTTCTCAAAATTTATCATGTATAAAATACAAAATTATTATTTTTTTCTCCACCCAAAAAAGAAACAAATAATTTTGTTCTTTAGTCAACCAGAAATTAAATCCTTTTCTTTTTTTTTGGTAAGGAGATTAAATCCTTTTCTTAATTAATCTTTTTAATCCTTTTTTCCTGAATCAATCGAACCGGTGCTTCTCTTCTCTCAGTCCCAAATATATAAAACAAAACTCTCCTACTAATGAATTAAGAGAAAATTAAAAAAAAAAAAAAAATCAATCCACAGAGCCACAGAGAAGAGTGTGACAAAACATCGATTCAAGAATTGAGAAGAACCGCCGCCGATTTTTATGTAGAAGATGATCTAATTCTGATTCTTTAATTCCCAAAAAAATCTCTTCTTTTTCTATTTGGGATCGCTTTGTTACTTTGTGATTCCATTTTCCTCGACGGGAAAAACCAAACCGGAATCTGTATCGTCGTCGTCACCTTCCTCTACTCTCTTCTGGTCTTGTCTCTATGTAAGATTCACTCTCCTTGCTTCTGTATTTGTTACTTCTCTATACTCCGATCCTTTTTTACTGCTCTTGAGTTGATTAATACCCACTTGGAGATTAACGAGTTTGAGTAATCTGTTGAATTTTAATTTTTGGAGAGGTTTTTGTTGTATTGCTTTAGGGTTTACGACCAATGTCCTTGGCGGATACACTTAGGTTTAGGATGTTTTTTCTTTGAAGACATTAACTGATTGAGTTCTTGTCGGAATTTTGCATTGATATCTAGACGAGTTTTTTTACATTTCTTGGCGAATTAATTATTAGGGTTTTTATTTTATCTCAATAGATTATGCAATGCAGCTTGTTTGTTAGTTCAAGATTAATTGTGTTTATGGAATTAATGTTTCAATTAATCTTGAATTTTGTTTTTTTATGATTCTGATTTCTCACACGTTTTGGAATCTTTGTGCTTGAGTTGGATCATGTTGCATATTTGGATTGAGATTTATAAACATTGTGACTTTACTTTGGATTGCTCTCATCATTATGTTACCCTGTTTATAGATTCTCCTTACTCTAAATGAACTTTCAAATGTATTTGCAGTGTAACTTTTGGCTCTCAATTCCCTTTGTATGTTTATTGAGAGGGAACGTTGTACAGTCCAACTTCTATATCAGTTGCATCACCGAGAAGTCGATTTGATTTCTCGAGCTTCTCCTTACGTGACGTTTAGTAGAGGAGAGAATAAAGTAGGAGAATCCCAATGGACTGTAATAAAGAAGAGGCTATAAGGGCTAGAGAGATTGCAAAGAAGAAGTTTTTAGGGAATGATTTATCGGGGGCTCGGAAATTCGCGATGAAGGCTCAGTTTCTGTATCCTGATCTTGATGGGATTGATCAAATGGTGGCCACATTTGATGTTCATTTATCTGCTCAGAATATAATATTTGGGGAGAAAGACTACTATGGTGTACTTGGTCTGAACCCCGAGGCTGATTACGAAACAGTGAGGAAGCGTTACAAAAAGTTGGCGGTATTGCTTCATCCTGACAGGAACAAGTCCATTGGAGCAGAGGAAGCCTTTAAGTTTCTTTCTCAGGCTTGGGGTGTGTTCTCTGACGATGCAAAGAGAGCTGACTATGACCTGAAGAGGAATATGGGATTGCATGAGGGAAGAAAGGCTTCTTTGTCGTCAAGGCCTGCAACCAATGGATTTCAGAAAGTTACTAAAGCTAGCGGTAACACAACAAAGGTTAAGAGTTCGAAGAGAGGTATTAACCGGGCAAGTGATGCAGTTGCTGCTAGAGGAATTAACCGGGCTAGTGATGGCGTTGCTGCTAGAGGTATTAACCGGGCCAGTGATGCTGTTGCTGCTAGAGGAATTAATCGAGCAGGTGATGCTGTTGCTGCTAGAGGTATTAATCGAGGAGCTGATGCCGTTGCTGCTAGAGGTATTAATCGAGCAAGTGAGGCCGTTGCTGCTAGAGGTATTAACCGGGCAAGTGATGCCATTGCTGCTGCTGCTGCTACTTCTACTTCGGCTCAGAAAACAACTGGTGATGGGACCTTTTGGACTGTATGCCGTACTTGCAGAACACAGTATGAATATCATCGTGTTTATCTAAATCAAAACCTCTTGTGTCCCAACTGTCGTAAGCCGTTTATAGCTGTGGAAACAGATCCTCCAGGTTCAGGTTCGATTCGCAAGACCTTTCACGAGCATCAGTTTGACTCCCTCCGTCACACAACGGATGGAAGGAAGAAAAATGTATCTGGAAAAGACAACAATGGGGTGTATGGTGAATATGATTCCTTTGAGTGGGGTGTGTCCACTGGAACCAAAAATGCTGCACAGACCGGGTCACGAAAAGAGGAGGTTGTGCGTAGAGAGTATAACAAAAGGGCGGCTGGTGTTTCATCGACAATTCCTCCAAAAAGAAGAAAGATTGTGGAAACTGCAGTTGCTGGTACCAACATTGCAAGTTCTCCCAAGTCCACTGGTGTAAAAGAAGTATCTGAGGATGAGCTGAAGAACTTACTGAAGAATAAAGCTAAGTCAGTACTCCGTAGAAACCTGCAAGAATTACGCACCAACGCTGTTGAAACTGACTCAAAAGTAAGGGAAATGGAAACTGAGGATCTCAATGGTTTCAATGCAGATTCTTCAGTAAATAAAAATTCAATTGAATCAAGCTCTATGGGCTCTATTATGGATTCCCTGGGAGCCTTGACAATAGAGGTTCCTGATCCAGATTTCTGCGACTTTGACAAGGAACGAACTGAAAGGTCATTTAGGGATGACCAGATATGGGCTACTTACGATTCTCTTGAAGGTATGCCTCGATCATATGTCGTGATAAATAAAGTTATCTCTGTAGATCCATTCAAGGTACGTATGAGTTGGCTTACTTCAGTAGCAAATGGTGAGCTTAGATCAACAAATTGGCTTGGTTCTGGTGTACCAAAAAGTTGTGGAGAGTTTAGAGTTGGGAAAACTCAAATCAGCAAGTCACCTTACATTTTCTCACACAAAGTAAACCTGGTCAAAGGGAATAATGGAGAATTCCTTATATATCCTAGAACAGGCGAGGTATGGGCTCTGTATCAGAAATGGTCACCTGACTGGAACTATCTTACGGGATCCGAAACAGTTGAGTACGAGTTAGTTGAAGTAGTCGAAGGATATACAAAGGAACACGGTGTGTCAGTGGTTCCTTTGGTTAAAGTTGCTGGTTTCAAAGCTGTGTTTCGCCATCATTTGGATCCCAGAAAAGCCAGAAGGATCCATAGGAATGAAATTTCAAGATTCTCTCACAAGATACCCTCGAAGTTGCTGACAGGTCGAGAAGCACCCGGTGCGCCCAGAGGTTGCAGACAGCTCGACCCGGCAGCAACACCATCACAGCATCTTCAGGTTATTGATGATCATCAGTAAAGATGTAAAGGATTCAACCTTTTTGTATCTTGTTAATGTAATTTGCGTAAACTTGAACCGAATGTTTTGTTCTAACTATGGTAACATAGAATCTAGCTAGAAGAGCCTACAGTTTTTTCATTGTGTTTTATAACTAAAAAGAGAAGTTATTCAAAATCCGAAGATAGACTATTCAAAATCTGTTTCACCACTCGACGATACATATCGCTGCGAACAATGTGGCAGTTCATTTATATGATCTTGTTCATCGTCGATCGTTATATGAACTTGAAGTTATAGTTTACTTTTAAGGTAATATAGAAACAAGAAGAAATTATATAATGTGAGTTTTTCATTGAATTTTTAAACAAAACAAAAAAAACAAACTCTTAAAAGAATCTAATTAATTAGTTTCATTACAAAACATTAAAACCAAAGCATAGAGCCATGCACATGACTAATGACTCTTTTGTTGCACTGCTCTACGACAGATAGGGCAAGACCTACATCTCATTAACCACTTTCGGATACATGCTTCATGGAACCGATGAGAACACTGCGACAGTTCTCTAATGTCCCATTCACTATTGTCGTCGTTGCAAAAATCCTCTAAACAGATGGAACATGTGGACTCGTTTTCTTCATTCGCAAGGCAAGAACCAGGGCTCACTGAGACCACCTTTTTGGTAAAAACAACGTCAACGGTCATGAACACCGGTTGTAAAAGTCCAACGCTTAGAGCCGCACGAGCTTCGATCGCGTTAGCTATATGTATGGACGAGGGAAGATCATGGAGACGAGAATTGATGAGTGGTATGATATGAAAGGCAGAGAACTCGTGGTCTAAAAGATTCAAACATATTTGAGGAGTTGGTGGAGGTGGTGCAGGATAAAATCCAGTACAAGTGATGGTTCTGTCGGATTTATCAATCACAAATTCGGATTTGTCAGTCACAACATTGGATTTGTCAGTCACAAAGTCGGATTTGTCAATGACAAATCTCTTGAATCGTCGAGAGAGGTTGATGCAAACAGTGCTGAAGATGGAACCAATGCTTAGGGTGAAAATAGGTAAGGTTGAGTAGGTTTCCCAGAGCGGTTCTGTATTGATATGGATATCGATTTTCACATCTCCAGACTCCATTGTAAACACAAACAAACTTACCAAAGCAGACACAACAAGAGATGAAGTCGTTAGGTTTTGAGATGAGAAGAGAGAAAGTGATTGCTGATGTTGTTATTTATAAGGTATGAGAGATTCTTGAAATTTCCTTTTGTTTTTGGTAAGTTTCCTTTTTGGTTTGGGTTTTACCGGAACTCTGTTTTTGTTGTTGCGATTTACCTTTTCCTATTCGAACTAGTAGATTGGAATTAAAATTCTTTTGTTTATTTCCATTTTCTAACCAATCAGAACTTGTGATCTAATCAAAAAATTAAAATAATTTTGAAGTATTATTTATATGATAAATTAATAATATATCATTGGGTTTTGATTTTACAAGATTACATGTTGGTTTACGTTTATAAAAAATGGTATAAGGTTTAGATTTTAAGTTTACAAAAACAAAAAGTTTAGATTTTACAATTCAACGACATTTTATGTCGGTTTGGGTATATAAATGATGGTTAGGGTTTATATTTCACAAATAAACGAGAATATATTCCGGTTTGAGTTTGTAAACGAAGATTAGCGTTTATATTTTAAATTAAATTAAATGAAGTTATATGTTGATTTAGGTTTATTAAGGATGATTACGGTTTAGATTTTGTAACCAAACAAAGATATATGTTGGTTTAGATTTATAAATAACGGGAGGTATTAATATATCGATTTAGGTTTATAAAAACGAATTAGAGTTTAGTAAATGAGATCACGTATCGGTCAGGGTTTAGTTAAATTCATAGTTCTGTTATTGATTTTATTTTAATATGTTTTATTTATTTAATTTAATATAATATGACGCAGTTTAATTGGATATAACAATATGTGGTGAATAAAAGGGTTCACAAAGTATTCCTCTCCAAGATTTGGATGATTGTGTAGACTAAATTAGAAAATAGTGATAGGTAATTTTAGTAGGCTTGTTATGGTATGTAATGGGTTGGTGTGGTGAATTACAAAACTTAACACATCGAAATATCCCACCCCAACTATGTACATATCTCTCTGTAACCTAAAGCCCAAAGAATGAGCTTGAGCTTGACGACCCATTAAGGTATTAACATTGGAAATATTAGGTCCATCATACCAAAGACAAATTGAAACAACAACAACAGTCGTGAATACATTTGCTACCTCTAAAATAAAAACGTACACGTATCGTTGCATTGTGAAAACAAATTGATTTGATAATGATAGGTGATTAGCATGTGTCATCACATGCTTCCACGTCAACAAGCTTCTTGTCGGTCCGTTTAATTAATACAGAAACAAGTAAACCATCATTGTCGTGAAAAAGATCCACACAGAAAAGTTTGTAATTGCGAAATACTATGAGAGACTGATTCTTATAATTTCTCTTCAGAGTTAGAATTTGGTTTTAAAAAAAAAAAATTGTGATAGTAGGAGAGTTGTTTAACACCACTCGTTCAATTTAATCTAAAACAAAAATAATAATTTAGTATTTTAAACTGTCTATTATAATTTTTGATTTAGTGGTTTAATCTGGTATTCATAGCTATTCCGAAGATTAATCTAGAGAAAAACATATAAGAGAATAATTTAGATAAATATGTAAATTATCAGTAAAAAAATTAAAAAAAAATAATTCCTCAAAAATAATGTAATAAAATCATATTGAAGAATCAGCATTTCAAAAATATAAATAGAAAGCTCGACCAACAATAAAAATTGTCCATAATTCTCTATGCAAAAATCTTATGCTCAAGCTTGTTCAAGTGAGTTAGAACTCTTTTATAAAATTTTAAACTTGTCTTGATCAATATAAAAAATAGTATACTTATATAATTAAGTTGTCTCATTTTTTTCATTTTCAATTAAAGTTAGGTTATCAAAGAATGTATAAAAAATAGCAGAAAAGTTAGAATTATTTTTTAAAACTAACAATTATGAAATTTTACACATTATGAAATTTAAATATTTTATACAATATTTAACACACTAAAAAAATATTTCTTGTCAAAATAATAGAGTATATCAATTCTGCGTGATAAAGAATTGAAGCAATTTTTAACCCATAAATTATGCGTGAAATATATATATATATATATCAAAATCCGATTTAATTAACTACATATTCAAAATAAAAAATAATATATTTTCTTCTTACACAAATCAAATATTTCAGAAACAAATTACTAAAAAATAAAACCATCTATAATGTTATCTCATGTTTCCTTTCTTGATATTTTTCAAAAATATTATGCTTACTAAATGTAAATTAATATATTCTATTTTAAAAAGGTAATAATACGCCACCGTTTTAGTATTTTCACTTTTTCACATTAAACTTCCTTTTAGTTTCTTTGCCTTTTAATAACCGTCGGACTCGTATTTCTCGCCTCCGCCGGCGAACAGCTTTCACATCTCTCTCTCACATCTCTCTCCCTTCGCGTGTTCTAATTTGTACCACAAAACCCTAATTTACTTAAACCCTAAAATTCGTGCAACTCTTTAAACAGTTGCTTCAATTTCATCTTCGATTCCGAATCTCTCATCCACCACAGCTACATTCCACGTTTGAAATCTCGTTTTCCAAATCGACTCGCTGACTCGTGAGTTGACTCGTAAGCTCTAATTTTTTTTTTGCTTTTAGAAATCTATTTAACGATGACGCGATATGGAAGAAACTAGAGGAATCCCTGATCCGGAGAATGGGAGTTCGAGTTACGGCGGTAAACCGCCGAATCCTCTCTCCTTCTCTTCTTCCTCCGCCGCCGTCTACAGGCAAAGCTTCGACGGTGAGCGATCGTTGGCTCCGTGTAATAAGAGGTCGCTTGTTCGACACCCATCTCTCGTAAGATCCCTTTTTCTCAAAGTTTGTTTTTTTTTTCTTTTGGGTAATTCAGGTTTTTATTAAATGTGATATCTTTGTGTATTGATTGTTCAATTAAGTTGTGTTTTGATCATTATTAGTTTCCTAATTTGCTTTGAATCAATGAAAAATAATTGAAACTTTATTCTTGATTGGGTATGATTAAAGACAGCAATTGCTGGTTTTTAATGTGTCATTATGAGATGTTTGAGTGTTGAGGTTTGTGATTCTGACTTCTTGGTTTTGGTAGGTGAAGACGAAGGTGTCAGATATATCTGTTGAGAATGAGTTTACTTTAGAGAAGAATAAGTCTGAGTTTGTTCCTGCTATGCGTTCTGGAGCTTGGTCTGATATTGGCTCCAGGTCTAGCATGGAAGATGCTTATCTATGTCTTGATAATTTCATGGATAGCTTTGGCCTTCAGAGCTCTGAGGCTGGTCCAAGTGCCTTCTATGGGGTATGTTCTTTCTTTACTTTTCTTGGTTTTATGTACTAACTAAAGCAAACCACCTTGAAGTTAAGAATGGTTTGGAATTGGAATAGTGGAGTCTCTTATTTATTTTCTTTGTATTAGGTATTTGATGGACATGGTGGGAAGCATGCAGCTGATTTTGCATGTCACCATATACCGAGGTACATTGTCGAGGATCAAGAGTTTCCAAGTGAAATTAATAAGGTGATGTCTTCAGCATTTCTTCAAACAGACACTGCCTTCTCGGAGGCTTGTTCATTGGATGGGGGACTTGCTTCAGGAACTACTGCTTTGGCAGCTATTCTTTCTGGGAGGTTAGCTGATTCAACTCTTATTTGATTTTAAGTTACGTTTTATCTAAAACTAAAAACTCTAATACCTAAGACTGCGTAGGGTAGGCTATCAATTTGCAGCACATTCTCTTTGTTTTGTTTAACTAGTTGTGTGGTCATCTTCGCCCATATTAGTTGTTCTCTACTAAGCCTTTACATCTTGGTAAGGTTAGGACGAAAGTATAGGGGGAATAGATGCATGTTATCGCCATCTGTGTAGTGTGCATAATCTTGACCTTGAGCACAAACCTGGACCAATTCGCTTGTAGATGTACTCTCTGCCCCTATTTGCTGCTGCTATAATGTAGTTATTGTCTCAGCTTTACCTTTTGTCAAAGTTTGTAGTATATTGACACACAAATACAAATTAGGTCTTCTAGTCTCTTATATGCTCTGTTTTGTGGGAACAGGTTGTTGGTGGTAGCAAATGCTGGAGACTGTAGAGCAGTCTTATCCCGTCAAGGAAAAGCCATTGAACTGTCAAGAGACCACAAACCCATGAGCGGTAAGGAGAGAAGACGCATTGAGGCATCGGGTGGATATATATACGACGGCTATCTAAATGGGCAACTTAATGTGGCTCGAGCGCTTGGGGACTTTCATATTGAAGGCATGAAGAAGAAGAAAGACGGTTCTGGCAGTGGACCTCTCATCGCAGAGCCTGAGCTCATGACAACTAAACTAACCGAAGAGGACGAGTTCCTAATAATTGGGTGTGATGGGGTTTGGGATGTCTTCATGAGCCAGAATGCCATAGATTTTGCTAGAAGGAGACTGCAGGAGCACAACGATCCGCTCATGTGTAGTAAAGAGTTAGTAGAGGAAGCTATAAAGAGGAAGAGTGGGGATAACGTGACTGCGGTGGTTGTGTGTCTTCAGCCACAACCACCACCGAACTTGGTTGCACCGAGGCTGAGGGTTCACCGTAGCTTCTCAGCTGAGGGTTTAAAAGATTTACAGAGCTTCTTGGATGGCTTGGGGGACTAATTGGGTGACCTGGGGTCCTGAGGATGGTGACGAATGATTGAATTGTTTTTGTTATTTTCTTACAATTTATAGTTTGGGTTTCAGAGGTTTTGTTTGGTTACTTTCTTGCAATTTGAGTAAACTTATAACATGAGGCGGCATACAATAATTTATTGTTTGGTAGGATATATTTATTCTCACTTTTGCTTAATAATATTTCTGCTTCTTCAGTCTCGTTTGTTTTGTATGATCGGAATCTTGTGGAAGGACATGTCTTAGGTATATGTAGTCGCCTCTCTTTGTTCATCTAGACTACGATTTAAACATAGAATTAATAATTAAAATACAATTATTAACAATCTAAATATAATTATGCAATTTAATATATTAAACGAAATTGATAAATAAATACAACTTAAAAATTTACAAAATTTTGTTACAAAAAATTGTATCGCGGTGTACTTCGAATTAAGTTCTAAAATTAACAATCAAAATACAGTTACACAATCTTAAACACTAAGTAAAACTAGGAGTGTTAAAACGGGTTTATTCGGCCCGTTTACGTCAATGTTCGTTTATGTCTATTTGTTTATGTACGTGTCCATTTATGTCCGTTTAATTTTGTAATATGTTTGTGTCCGTCTATTTAAAACAGGAGATTTACTTAAGCATGTCAATCGGGCTGACCCAGCCCGGTCCGGCCCAAAACCCGTAAAGTCCTCGTATATTTGAGCCCGACCGGGCCTGGCCAGGAAAATATCCGAGCATATATTTCAAAGCTCGGTCCGGCCCTAACAGGACTACTGAGCTTTTTCGGGATTTTTTGGGTTTTATTTACGGATAAAAAATCAACTTCTAAGTTCATAATAGTTTTTAAAAAACAATATTTAAAGGTATACTATAAAAGAATGCATCAAAATTTGAATAACTTATCAATATTTATTACAAATAACTTAATTTAAGAGAAAAAATGAAAACCAAATAAATTGTTTACACTTTAACCCAATAAAACAAAACATGGAACTAAAATACTTTAAAATAGATGATAGAGTCAAAATTTAATATACTTCGATGGTTTCAAAATCAAGATACTTATATATAAAGTTAGTTTTAGCTTTGTTCAATTTTGACATATATAAATAATAGAAAATGACATAGATAAAGATTTTAAAAGTATTAAATAAGGCTAGTAAGTAAATATGAAAACTAATTCATTAATCAAATCTTCTAATCGAACTAAAATATTAAAAAAAATCAAAATATATTTGTTTAATGGTTTTTCGGGCCAACCCGAACCCGACCGGGTTAAGTCCAGAAAACACTTAAGCCCGAATGGGCTTAGCCCAAAAAACCCAATTTTTTCAGGACATATATATTTAAGTCCGAGCCCGATATTTTTCAGGGCTGGGCTGGGCTACCCCGCGGGCTTTAGCCCTAATTGACATGCTTATAAAGTGAATTAGGAATAATATACACAATTTATGTGAAATGACCAGAATCTGATATAAAAAGAAAAATTATAACTTAGATATTTTGTGTATTTTTCCGATTCCCAACGTGTCCTTCTTTCATTTTATAGGAAAAAACGTAATTACAAAGAATGTCATTGCCACGTTAGATAAATACAAAAATTTATTTTTGAAGATGTTGATATTTTTTTCTGGGCATAATTTAGGATATAGTTTTTAGAGGTAGGATTTAATGTTTAGGATTTAGGAATATGTGTTAAATGTTACTTAATCATAATAAATTTTCTTTAGTTTATGTCTTTTACATTGTAAAATTTTTAGAAATTTTCAATAATAATTAGTTAGATTACAATTTTGTGAAAATAAAATAATTATCTATAACTAAAAATCGATTTTATATATTAAAATGTAATTATCTTTTAATTATTAATATCTTTTAGTTTGATAAAATTAGTCATTTTTACATATGGACAGTTTAAAAAATGCCGCTTTTGGGTTATGAGTTATGACTTATGAACCATAAGGTAAACATAGAATCTAATGGATTTCCATGAATACAATCATTACAAGGCCCAGTAAAGCCCACAATCATTACAAGGCCCAGTAAAGCCCACAATTACACGAGACAGTCTATAAACCTTCTTTTCTCTCTGTGCAGCAAAAATAAGTTTCGAACTTTTTCTTTTTGTGAAACCAAATCCAAAATCGACTATGAAAACACAGAGATCTAACCTTGCAACAACACAATCTTCGAGTCTCGATGAAGTCAGAGGAATCTGTTGTGACAGTAATTATAACAGAGTTGAAACCAGCGACGATGCAATGGAATCACCACTTAGGGTTACAAAACAGAGTAACAATGTTTTAGAAGACCAGACCACAATATCAGATTTGCTTCCGATAGATCTCCTTATGGACATATTAAAACGGTTAACAGCCAAAACCCTAGTTAGGTTCCTCTCCGTATCAAAGCTTTGGGGATCAATCATCCGCCGCCAAGATTTCAAGAAACTGTTCCTCACCGTGTCTTCGAAGCAACCTCAACGTCTTTTCTTTATCTCGTCGCAAAAAAAAAGACAAAGATTATTTCCCTTTCTCTCTTGAAACCGTTGATTCAGGTGAAGCTTTAATAGGTGCATACCATAAAACACGTTTTCCATATCCTTACACATTGAGGGTTTCCCATGTTCGCGGTTTGATTTGCATTGGAACTGGATCTACTTCCGACGAACTTGTAGTATACAATACAAGCACAAGAAGATCAATCACATTGCCCAAACTTGACTCTCAAAGTATTTATGTTGTTAAACAGTTCTTGAGTTATGATCCTATCGATGATGTTTATAAAGTCTTGTGCATGACTAGATCAAATCATACAGCAGAAGGGAAGGTTCTGAATTTGGGGAATGAGAATTCATGGAAGATGATTGAAGGTGCATGGCATACTTATATGCCTAACTGTTACGAGATATGTATCAATGGTGTTTTATATTATGGACTCTATGGTGACAACAAGGAAACGATGCACGATCCTTTCGTTGTGAGTTTTGACGTTAGGTCCGAAAAGTTTGATCTTATAAGCTGTCCTGAAGAAGTTCATGACTATCTACGAAGTTTGGGCATTATGATAAGATACGAGGGGAAGCTAGCTATCATGTCCATAAATATTTCTCTTGAGAATTGTATAGTCTTATGGGTTCTAGAGGATGCAATGAAAACATCAATGGTTTGAAAAGGTTATTGATTTTCCTGATTCGTGGCCATTACGTAAGGACTATCGTTACATTGACTTCAATGATGAGGATGAGTTTGTTTTGGCACCTCGTCATTGGTGCGAGCCACCATATTACGTTTACTATTATGATCCGAAGAGGAATATTTTAAGAAAAGTTCCGATCACAGGATATGAAGGGCGACCTGATTTCATGACCTATCTCTTCACTAGTACTAGTCAGGTTGAGAGTTTAATGTTTCTGTAATGATCTTTAGTATCTAAGTTAGGAGAGAGTTTTTTCCCATCCCATTCATCTCATCGCTTGAAATGTAATCTAAACTCATCTTTTTTTCTTAATTCCCTTGTGGGTTACTTTGGAGGTTACTTGATAGATACTTGTCTTAATTTACTGGCGACATTATTTTTTTTTTTTATGTTAATGATCTATGTTTTATCTTACATTACTGCTAGACGTTTGTTTTTTTGTTTTTTTTCTTAATTTTGAATCAAAGTTACATTTCCCCTTTGTCCGTTAGCTTATGAGATTCACCTTCATATAAACTAATGTATAATAAACTAAAAATTAACCTAGAGTACTTTGGTAGAATACAGTTTTCAGTTGGATTAACTACAACATCTTTTTTTTAAAAATAATTTTTAAAATGCATATTTTATAAATGCATTCTTTTACAGGTTGGTCCATCAAAACATACATTATGAATACACAATTTGATAAATATGAATGGGATATGTATTATTTGAGAAATGAAAAAAAAACACCCTCATGTAGGTGCTACTCATGAGGAAGTATCTCGGTATATATTTCCAAAAATTATGAGTTTAATATTACACACACAACAACCCGATTAAAATAAATTAATCAAGTCATGCATTATATACCTATTTACACATTCAATTTTTTTATTCAATATTTTTTTTTTTGTGAACATTTTTATTCAATATTTAAATAATATAATTAATTAGTTAATACAAATTATGAGCCCGTGCCAGTAACTCGTTAAACCTTTAATTATGATCAAATTAGTTATTTTTCCTTAAATTAATAATGTTATTAACCATTAGGTAAAAGTAAAATCTATAGGGTTCTTACCAAAAATAAAAATAAAAAGTAAAATCTATAGGGTTTCTGAATTCCGAAATCACACGCTGAAACCCTAAAACACTGTCTATTAATAGTGACCCTTTTGTGTAGCAAAAACAATTTTCGTTGTTCCCTTCTCAAAGTTCTCTTCACCATGAAAAGAAAGAGATCGAACCATGCAAAGTCTTCAAGTCGCCATGAAGTCAGAGGAATCTGTTGTGACAATAATTATAACAGAGTTGAAACCAGCCACGATGCAATGCTTGTTAAATCAACATTGACGTCTTCACGAGCTAGGGTTAGAAAAAAGAGAAACAAGACTTTAGAAGACCAAACCACAATATCAGATTTGCTTCCGATAGATCTCCTTATGGACATATTAAAACTGTTACCAGCCAAAACCCTAGTTAGGTTCCTATGCGTATCAAAGCTTTGGTCATCAATCATCCGCTGCAAAGATTTCAAGAAACTGTTCCTCACCGAGTCTTCGAACCGACCGCATCGTCTTTTCTTTATCTCGCCGCAAGATGAAGACAAAGACAAAGACTGTGTCCTTTTCTCTCTTGAAACCGATGATTCAGGTGAAGGCTTGATAGCTGCCTACCATAAAACACATCGTCCATATCCTTACACATACGACGCTTCCCATGTTCGCGATATGATTTGCTTTGTAACTAAATTTGCTTATATGGATCTTGTAGTATACAATACCAGCACAAGAAGATCAATCACATTGCCCAAACTTGACTCTCAAAGTTTTGTTGTTAAGCAATTCTTGTGTTATAATCCTATCGATGATATTTACAAAGTCTTGTGTATGACTGAAACAAGGAAAACACCAAAACGCAAGCTCCAGGTTTTGACTGTGGGGAATGAGAATTCATGGAAGATGATTGATGGTGCATGGCATACTTATACACCTACCAGTGACAAGATATGTATCAATGGTGTTTTATATTACCAAGCTTATAAGGTGGGTGATTATTTCGTCGTGCGTTTTGATGTTAGGTCGGAAAATTTTGATCTTATAAACAGACCCGACGAAGTTAATGCCAAATTACTAAGTGCAACCATTATGATAAGTTATGAGGGGAAGCTAGCTCTCATGTCCACATGCATCTATCCTGAGGGTACTTTAGTTTTGTGGGTTCTAGAGGATGCAATGAAACATGAATGGTTGAAAAAGATCTTTAAACTTGGTAATTCGTTGCCTAACGAATATCGTTTCGTTGACTTCAATGATGCGGGTGAGTTTGTTTTGGTAGTGTGGTATTGGAGCAAACCACCATATTATGTTTACTATTATGATCCGAAAAGGAATAGTCTGAGAAAAGTTCCGATCACTGGACTAAGATGTCCTGTTCCGACCTATCTCTTTACTAGTCAGGTTGAGAGTTTAATGTTTCTGTAATGATCTTTGGTATCTAAGTTAGAGTGAGTTTTTTCCCATCTCACTCATATTATCTCTTGAAATGTAATCTAAACTCATCTTTTGTTTCCCTTGTGGGTTACTTTACTAGAATTTTGTTTTCTTTACTCAATTACGTACATTCCCCTTTTATTCCTTTAGCTTAAGAGCTTCACCTTCACATAAACTAATAATAAATTACAAACCAAGAGAATCTTCTTTGGAGGTTTTCATGATATGAGTAGTGGTGGGGATCTCTTTGCAGAGCCTGAGCTCATGGTTGGTTTCACCGAGGTTGGTGACTAATGGTTGATTCTCTGTTTTGTTTTTGTCTTTTTTCTTATAATTCATAGTTTTGGGTTTCGGAGGTTTTGTTTTGTTACATTATTGCAATTTGAGTAAACTTATAACATGAAGCGGCATACAATAATTTATTGTTTGGTATATGGATATATTTGTTCTCACTTTTGCTTAATAATATCTCTGCTTCTTCAGTCTCATCCCTCCCTTTACCGAGTATGTTTGTGTTACCGAATATGTTGTGTTCAATCTTGTGGAAGGACATCTTGTGCTCATTGTAGATTGGGTAGAGTGGTCGGAAGAAACAAAGACTGTAGACATGTTTCCCTCTCGGCAGTCTATATATTTTTAAGGGAGTCGGCTTCGAGCACAATAATTTTTGGCTCCATACACATTACCGCTTATCGAAGATGGTGAAATCACTTTGAGAGTTTGTAGTTCGACACTTGAAAAGTCAGTCTACTGATGTGGATGTACGTAGATTAGTAAAGAGTAGCTAGGTGTAACATGGCAATCTGAGAGAATGATCAAATCATAATTCTAAGAGCATCCCAAGGTTCTTAAGAATTAATTTTATGATTAGTTTAGTAATATAATTGAAAAAAGTTAAGTTAAGAGCTGTAATTATTTTATTTTTATTTTTATGTAGGATTATTGGTAGGTTATTAAGTTGTGTATCTTACGATAAAAATATTAATAAAAAATTCACAATTTTAATTATAAAAAAATTAATAATTATTGCATAAATAACATAAAACACTATTAATTTAAACCTAATTTGTAGAATATTTGTCCATATATGCTCGACCATTTATTTTTATATATTTATTTCAACACCAATTCAGAAATAGCCACGTCACCATCTCTTAAACATATATCTTATATAAGACACTATATCTTAGGTTTTAATCAATATTTTGATTTAAATTAAATCTCTAATTTATCTAAGATATGCTTTAAGGGGAGTTATTGGATCATTGATTTTGATAGATTTGAAACAAAAATCATATGTTATTCAATCATTGATTTTAAAATAACTATCAAAATCATGTGTTATTGGTTGTATGATTTATAAATACTAGTTAAAATCCTATGTTATTCGTTTAGTGATTTGTTTTTGGATTTTAAATTCTGCAGTATGTTTTAAATGGATTTGAAAAGATTTGATAGTGTAAAATAGAATGATTCAAATCCAAGGATAAAATATGTTATTTCAAAATCCATGTATTTTAATTACATAAATAATAAGGATTCACAAATTTTAGGTGGATTTACAAATCCATAAACCAATAACACCCCCTTAGATCCTTGCGTTAAGAATGCTTTAAGATAATAATAAATAAAAAAAGTACATAACCAAACGCCGCCTCTTAAACCTTTCTTTTTCTGCTGTGCAGCCCACAATCACGTATAATAGTAAATACAATAATTTCGAGGCCCATCAAGCCCACAATCAGGTAGATTATTCTGAATTCCAAAACCGTTTGAGAGAACACGAGACGAGACTGTCTATAAAAATAACAAAAACGCTACTTAACCCTTGTTTTCTACTGTGATTCTTTTTGTGAAACCAAGACACTTTTGTATCTTTCTCTTTTACCTTGCAAATACACAACCTTCGATTCTCCATGAAGCCAGAGGAATAGGAATCTGTGGTGACAATAGCAGAGTCGAAACCAGCCACGACGCAATGGTTGAATCAACAACATCAATATCTTCACCAGCTAGGGTTAGAAAAAAGAGTAACAATGTTTTAGAAGACCAAACCACAATATCAGATTTGCTTCCGATAGATCTCCTTATGGACATATTTAAATGGTTACCAGCTAAAACCCTAGTTAGGTTCCTCTCCGTATCAAAGCTTTGGTCATCAATCCTCCGCCGCCAAGATTTCAAGAAACTGTTCCTCACCGAGTCTTCGAAGCAACCTCAACGTCTTTTCTTTATCCCGTCGCAAGACGAAGACAAAGTTAAAGATTGTGTCCTTTTCTCTCTCGAAACCCATGATTCAGGTGAAGCCTTAATAGCTGCACACCATAAAACAAATCTTGCATATCCTTACACAAACAACACTTCCCATGTTCGCGATTTGGTTTGCTTTGGAACTAATTTTGCTTCCGACGAACTTGTAGTACACAATACCAGCACAAGAAGATCAATCACATTGCCTAAACTTGACTCTCAAAGTTTTTTTGTTGTTAAACACTTCTTGAGTTATGATCCTATCGATGACGTTTACAAAGTCTTGTGTATGACTAGACGAAGGGTAACAGCAGAAGGGAACCAAAGTTTCCAGGTTTTGACTTTGGGAAATGAGAATTCATGGAGGATGATTGAAGGTGCATGGCATACTTATATACCTACGAGTTACGGTATATGTATCAATGGTGTTTTATATTATCAAGTCTCAACTGACAAGGAAACGAGGTATAGTATTTCCTTTGTGAGTTTTGATGTTAAGTCCGAACAATTTAATCTTATAAACAGACCCGGCGATGGTGGATATCTAGGTTTAACCATTATGATGAGATATGAAGGGAAGCTAGGTATCATATCCACATACATGAATATTAAAGATAGTTTAGTTTTTTGGGTTTTAGAGGATGCAATGAAACATGAATGGTTGAAAAAGGTTATTGATTTTACTGATCCATGGCCATTACATCAGAAATATCGTTTTGTTGACTTCAATGATGATGCGGGTGAGTTTGTTTTGGCACCTGTCCTTGGTGCGAACCACCATATTACGTTTACTATTATGATCCGAAGACAAATATTTTGAGAAAAGTTCCGATCACAGGATATGAACGGCAACCTAATTTCCCGACTTATCTCTTCACTCGTCAGATCCAGAGTTTAATGTTTCTGTAATGATCTTTAGTATCAAGTTAGGACTTACGAGAGAGTTTTTTCCCCTCAAATTCATCTCATCTCTTGAAATGTAACGTCTTTTGTTCTTAATAATTCTCTTGTGGGTTACTTTGGAAGGTTTCTTGATACTTGTCTTGTCTTTACTACGTTTTATCTTAGATTGCTACTAGAATTTTGTTTTCTTGATTTTGAATCAAACTATATTTCCCCTTTTTGTTTGCTAACCATGTAAAAATATCATTTAATAATGAACAGTCAGGTTTTACCAACATAGTTAAACCTATAAATTTGATTCCCTGGCAAAAGAAAGTTAAAAAACAAAGAGATCAATCTGATCGGGGAGAATTCATCGCAGCTACAACGCCATTAAATTGCGAAAAGGACGTCTACTTGAAGTTGCGGTAGATCGATTGCATATTGTGCAAGACATTGTTGTGCTGCTTCCAATTATGGAAGATAACGGCCTGGACAACTGACAACTATTTTTCTGAGAACTGAAGAAGCCTTTTGTGATTGTAGCTTAGTCCAAGAAAATAGCTTCGACCATGTACTTCTGCTGGAAATGATCCCTTAAGGGCCGATCATAAACATCATTCTGTGGAAATATTTAAGCCCCACGAAGCTAATCCTTTATTGAACCTTGTTATTGAATTTGCTTGTTAGATTGGAGATGAGAGGTTCATATTCTGAGATTTTAAGCTTCATGTGCATAAGGGGCAGACCTAGGTTTCTGATGGGGAGCGTAGCATTTGTTAGAAGCCATAGCAGCAGACTCCGAAGGATTCAAATCAGCGCAAAACAACTAAGTCTTATCTCTAATTCATACACAACCCTGACCAGCTTGCAAAGTCATTTAAAAAGCTTCCACCATAAAAAAAAAGATCATGCATGACATCATCCGCAAACATCGAATAAGATAAATTGAGCTCACTTGTATTTGGATGGTAATGAATATTCCCAGCCTCAAAACTTGTTTTGAGAAGACTTGAGAATACTTACATGGCTAAAACCAACATGTATGGGGATGGCCAATCACCCTGCCTCAGACATGTTGTATTCTTAAAATAACCACAAGAGATTCTGTTGACACAAACTGACAATTTGGGGGTGGTGATGCATTTTTGGGTTTTAGAGGTATAGAATCCCTTCACGTATGTCTATATTTCAGGTTCAGCTCGGCTTCGGGTTGGGTATTTCGGGTCTGAATCGGATGACCCAAAGTTCCCAAAACTCAAAGTTTTTGTATCCAAATATGTCTAAACTACTCTAAATTATTTAAACTATCTCAAATTCTCAAGTATTTTTTATCCAATTTTTTTTTAAATAGCTTAATAAACAAAAAAAATATCCAAAATACAAAAATTCTGAATATTTTTCTGACATTTAAATTATTACAAACTAGATACTAACCCATGGTAAATTGTGAGCTGAACTTTTTATTTGGTATAAATTTGTAATAATTTATTTTGGTATTATTTAATTAAATATTTATGTACAATATTTTGTTTGATTATTTTGCGATTTATTTTATAGTTTATAGATTATCTTGCTTCTATTTTTTTCTTGATTATTTGTTTGATTATCTTTATTACCTTTAATTTTTTTTTTTCATTCTTAATTTTTTTCTAATGGCATTTCAATGTAAATTTTTATAATTTATAAGATTATTTTAATTTGTGTACTTCTCAAACTAGAATATAATATTTATTAATATATTATTATGTAGACGGATATCAGTTTCGGTTTGGATTGGTTTTCGGTTCTTAAAGATTCGGGTTTATTGGGCCCAGAAAGCCCACGATCAAGTGGATCATGATTTTCCAAACCGGTTTATAAAGAACACCATACAATAAAAACCCTTCTCTTCTTCTGTGCAGCAAAAATAAAGTTTCGTACTTTTTGTTTTTTTTGTGAGAAAAATCAAAATTTTTATCTTCAAAATGTCACTGATTAACACTTTAAAACCTCGAACGAATTTCGCTAAACCCGAAAAACCTACCAATATAATGTTACTAATCTTTAAAACTAGTTTTTCTGTACGAGGCACCATCAAAAGTAGCATCGCTAAATAATTAAATTTTCTTAATTTAATTTAATTTTACTACCTCATTGACAATACAAATGCTGGAGTGTAATTGTAAATATAATATATAGTTTGTAGATTTTCTTTGCGTTAGTGTAATAATTTTACTATTAAAAAAAAAACTAGAATCTAAAATGTCCCAAATAATTAAATTGGAAAACAAAAGCAAAAACATGAAGAAAATAGTTGTTATTTTTAAAAGAGACTCACTTAAATAGTCACGAAATACAAAGTAAATGGGCAGCTCAGAAGTACAAACAATTAAAGTGGGCTATCCAAATAGTTTACGAGGCCCAATAAGATAGTAAGTAAACACACGCGCATTCATCAGCGCGTGATTTACAGTTGCTCAATCTTAGATCGCAGGCTCTCTGTTTGTTATTTGTCTCCTCCTCCTCCGAAAGAGAGAGAATCAATCAGATCATATTGAAGAGATAGAGAGAGAAAATGTCCGGTGCGGCTGCTATTCACGCGAGTTCATGGGCCGCGGCTCTGGTGAGAATCTCTCCTTACACTTTCTCCGCCATCGGAATCGCCATCTCCATCGGCGTCTCCGTTCTCGGTGCTGCCTGGTATAAATCCATTTCTTCTTCTTCTTCTTCTTCTTCTTCTTCTTCTTCTTCTTCGTCTTCTCCCCAAATCGATTTGCCAACGCATCGTGTTGATTTCTCTCTTTATGTGTTTAGGGGAATTTACATTACCGGAAGTAGTTTAATCGGTGCCGCCATTGAAGCTCCTCGTATCACTTCCAAGAATCTCATCAGGTTTTTGCCTTCGATTCAATTTCAATTTCAGGGAAAAATTGTGAACCATTACATTGTTGCATATAATGTTTGACCTAGGCTAGGATTCGTGATTGGCTTTATATGATGATAGATTAGGTCACATTGGCTCTGACTTTGATGCTAGAAGTATGTAATTGAACAAGTGTTTGTTCATTGTGTTGTTCAGTGTAATCTTCTGTGAAGCTGTGGCTATATACGGAGTTATTGTTGCGATTATACTACAGACAAAGTTGGAGAGTGTGCCATCGTCGAAGATGTATGATGCAGAGTCTCTAAGAGCTGGTTATGCAATCTTTGCTTCTGGAATCATTGTTGGATTTGCTAACCTTGTATGCGGGTCTGTATCTTCTTCTTCCTTTTCGTTACCTCTTCCGAACCTTTGTGAACCTGGAAAATGTTTATGGGGATTTGTTTGTTGCAGGTTATGTGTAGGAATCATTGGGAGCAGTTGTGCGTTGTCTGATGCTCAGAACTCGACACTCTTTGTAAAGATTCTTGTGATTGAGATCTTTGGGAGTGCTCTCGGGCTATTTGGAGTTATCGTCGGGATCATTATGTCAGCTCAAGCTACATGGCCTACAAAGTAGATATATAAACTGGTATTTATGGACTTGTACTCTATACCTTTTAAGATATATCTTTCAGAATCCTGGAAGAATTACATATCTTTTGTTTTATCTTCTTGGCTGTTATAGTCTCTTGTGTAGAAGAAATTCATGTTTCTATTTGAATCCCTATTTTTTTGGTAATGTTCAAACTTGGGAATAAGTCACTTGGAGAAACCTCTTCATGTTTGTATTCTTTGGTTCTTTTGTGACAAAATGATAAGAGTTTGTATATGTTTTCTTGTTGAGCATTGAATGAACATAAACTCTTCAGGCTTCTATGGTTGTCAAACTCAATATGTGTGTTGAGTTATGTGAAACCAACAGAGCCTTTAAAGAACACATTGGCTATTACAAAAAGGTGGGTTTCGTAAATATACAACTTGTATTCATAAGAAGCTATACTATGTATTGTTTCCTACACAGCAACATCTAATTCTAATTGTGTCTAATATTAACAGTAACTTACATAGCAGTGTCACACGTTATTACTCATATAATCGGACAGAACAAATCGATAACTCGAAAAAGAGATGGAACTCAGCTTTTGAATCAGTAAGCCATCCCTCCTGAAAATACATCTCCATCATGAAGCAAGCTTTCCGTTAACCAATAACCATCCCATGAACCGCCTATACGCTGCCATTACACATAATATAAACCATTCAAAACTCGTATATGAGTCTTTATAGTGAGTGACAAAAAGAACGAACCTGGAACATTGTGAATTCAAATATCTCTTCTTCCTCTGGTCGAGTTCCCTGAACCCAAATCCTCTGCTTGAAACGATTCTGTATATCGGAAAAAGAGGGTATCATGAGTCAACAAGGGATCTCTACAATGACTGTAACCTCTTCAAAAAAGAGATGATACCTCCTCCACGAAGAAACTGCTTAAGATTTTTCTGTCCTTGTGACCAAGCAAGACACGGTAAGACGAGTGATGAAAAATACGCCTAAACCTTTCAAACTACACCAACCAGGGGATAAGAACCTTAGCTAGTAGCTAAGAAACAATATGATCATCAAAATGTTGAGAAAACAGAAATGATTAGAAAGTAACCTGTCCAAGATCAAAGAAAGGACCAAAATATGTAGATCTCTCGAACGGATCAAATCCCGCAAACTGTTCTTCCAACAAAAAAGATGTCAAATCATCACAAACGTTGTAAACAATCAAAAGAACCAGTAACATGACTTTACCCGATACATGACTTCAATACCATAATCATCACGAGGATGTCCATTATACTTCAATGCATCAAGCTGATGTCTAACAGCATCTTCAGCACTAAACTATCACCCAAAAAAAAAATCTAAAACTCGGATCAATACACTACAAACAGAGACAAATCAATGTAATCTTCCAAGCTTATGCATCAAAAATAGTGAGTCATTACATCAAGTCTGGGGCCAAAAGGTCGTTTCCTACGACTCTCCAACCTGTAAAAACCATTCATCCATGATTCAAAAAGGATCTAATTTGGCTTTGCAAAATCAAATCTTTTTCGGATCTGTCGATTCCTAGCTAAAACCCAGAAACACCCAAAACTTAAAATTGATGAAATTTGAGTAAAGGTGTACCAATCAGCAGAGAGGAAATCGGGAACATCGGAAGAAGCACGGACGAGATGACGATGGAGTCTGCCGTAGCCATTGAAAGGTTTGAGCTTTGCGGAGAAGGAGGAAGGTGGAGATGGAAGTACGAGAGAATAAACCGACATCGTTTAAACCCAAAACTCTCGCCGGCCGTCGCCTTTCAATTTTAATTTCTATCGTCCGATACAACGGCGCCGAGAGATATGGGAGAGAAATAATAGTACACGGAATCAAATTAGATAACCGGAGGTTGATTTGAATTTGAATCCGGTTTAGAAATTATCTGCGGCTCTGCGCCACCCACAGAACACAAGTTACACTCGCTAGGAGTTGAACCACAAACCGGTCGCATTCTTATATCAAAATCTTTTTCTTTTCTTTTTGGCTCAACATCAAATTCACACTTTAATATTTTTAAAGTGTGAGCTTAGAGGGAATACAGTTTAAACCAATATTACACATTGAGAGCTTTTCAATATTATATTGTCTAATTATAGTAATTTTTGAGAATGAATGTATAAGAGAATCAATGAAGATAAGGAAACTTCTCAGAAGAATTTAAAGCAGAAGTGGAGCAGTTCATGACATTTGCAAATAGTTAACCTTTAGCCCATATGATAATGGGAGTACATTTATTACTCTTGTAGTAAATGCAACAACAATATACGTATTTTGGAGGCTAGAATTTGGAAGTATCTATTTACTTATGAGTTTATGTTAGATTATTATGTTTGGTATAAACATAGAGAAGAAATCAATATGAATTTGGTAGCCAAGTATGTAGATAAAGAAATCGTAACTCGTTCCTAAATTCAAATTGATTTTTTCTCCATGCTGATACCAAACATAATAATCTGGCATAAACTCATAACTAATTGTAGATGGTTCCAAATTCTAGCTTCCGGAATACGCCTATCAATTTTGCATTTAGTACAAGGATAGTAAAACTTACCCCCATTATCATGTGCTAAATGCTGTCTATTTGAAAATGTCATGAACTGCTCTACCCCGTTTTAAATTCTTCTGAAATGTTTTCCGTATCTTTACAGATCCTCTTTAATATGATCTCCCTAGGATAGAACTCCGATGAAGGCTGAAGATAGGTGATATGCGGCGTGATCTTGTTGATGACGATGGACGATGACTTTGAGTGATGTTGTGTGAGGATCGAATGATGAAAAAAACAATGGTTCGATGGATAGACTTTTAGGTGGTTGTATGGGTTGGATCAAGTGAAGAGTTTCTGAATCACAAAGTGTATAGAAACCCGGAAATCTAGAACGCATTCAAGAATTCAAATTGAGAGAAAAGTGTGACAATACTTGTTCATACAACTTCTTCGCTAAAAGAGAAAAGAGGCGTAGCTTTAGGTTTTAAACACCCTAGGGATCGACACTCCAAACAAGAAGAAGTTCAAAACCAAAACAACAAGACGTTTTAAGGAAATAATAAAAACAGCAACATTTCCCGACATCCTGTAGTAGTACAGAAGTCGGCTGAACTAGTACAGAAGCTTGACGACCTGTAGTAGTACAGAAGTACATTATTCCCCTTTGGTAATGACTTCTAGATAACTCGACGTAGTGATCCATTTGCCTCATTAAAAACCATGCTGAGAAAACCCATTGGGACAAAACTCAGCTATGGGAAAAAGAGTACAAACTTCTCACCTAAGTTACCTAGTCATCATTACCGGGTGAAGTCTTCAGGTTAGATATGTTGAAGACTTGAATTCTTGGTAGGTTGAATGATCCGTCAGCTATGAGTGAGTGTGCTCCCTTGGCCATCTCCTTAGCTCTTGAACGAGTGATCCTTCCCACCATCTCTGGTTTCTCTGTAGCCTCTGGCTACGTGCTGGCCACGATCATATCATCCTCCCCCTCTTCAAAAGGATTTGTCCTCAAATCGGAATCTGCATAGTAAGGAAACAAGTCAGAAACATTGAATGTTGATGATATATTATACTTACCTTGAAGATCAATCTGGTATGCGTTATTATTGATCCTTTTGATGACTTCAAATGGGCCATCAGCTCGTGGTAGAAGCTTGCTCTTCCTCTCTTTTGGGAACCTATCCTTGCGTAAATGAATCCACACTATGTCTCCTTCAAAAATGAGCTCCTTTCTTCCCTTGTTCGCATGCTTCTCGTACTGCTTGGTTCTTTTCTCTATATTCTCCTTAGCTTTAGCATGTATCCTCCTGACCTGTTCAGCCTTTTATTTGCCATCAAAGCTACACTTCACACTTAAAGGTAAAGGAATCAAGTCTAGAGGTGATTGTGGGTTAAAACCATAAACAATTTCAAAAGGAGAGAAAAGAGTAGCGGAATGCTTAGCGTGATCATAGGCAAACTCAACATGTGGTAAGCATTCTTCCCATGACTTGAGATTGCTTCTTACTAAAGTCCTGAGGAGTGTAAGTGGTTGAGATTCCACACTACTTCAGTTTGCCCATCTGTTTGCGGGTGACATGTGGTTGAGAATGACAACTTGGTTCCTAGCTTAGCCCATAACGTCCTCCAGAAGTGTCCTAGAAACTTTGTATCTTGGTCTGAAACGATTACTTGAGGCACTCTATGTAGACGTACTACTTCCATGTCAACCACAACGAAAATCGAATCTCTACCATTTCTGGTTCGAGGTAAGCCAAGAAATGGTGGTTTGGACTTGGGTCTTCTCTTGGGCTGTTCAACATGGGCTGGGGCCTTGTGGTGATTCAACTGAGTGTGTGGACTCCCTTCATAGCTGATCCAAGTGTTAAAAGACTTCAAATCCTCACAGCTCGCAATCTGATGTAGTTCAGGCAGTCGATCAGCGAGTAGTTCAGGCAGTCAGTCAGCGAGTAGTTCAGCATGCTTGTCAGCGAGTAGTTCAGCATGCTTGTCCACGAGTAGATCAGAATGTACATCAACTATCATCTTTGAATCATATGGATGGTGAATGATTCCTTGATGACTTGGTGTTGCCTCATTAAATACATCCTTGTACTCCTCTATAATCTCTATCATCTCGCGTGGAAGCTCTTGTGCTGACTTAGCACTGGTGAGTGTCTCCTTATACACAAACATGAATGTGGTCATCTCTGGATCAAATAGCTTGTTAAACTCACTGTGACTGATTTACTGGCTGTGAGACACTTTCCCTGTATCCTTGCGGTTCATGTGAAGCTGGTCCTCGTAGATTTCGCTGGGTATAAGTGGTAAAAGAGTGATTTTGCGTCCCTTGAACTCAAATGACTGCTTGTTGGTGTAGCCATCATGAAACACTCTTCTGTCGCACTGCCATGGTCTTCCCAACAGAATATGACTTGACTTCATTGGAATCACATCACATAGCAACTCATCCTCATACTTCCCAATCGTTAGTTTCACCATCACTTGCTGCGAAACTGTTAAAGCTCCCTTGTTGTTCAACCACTGTAGCTGATAAGGTCTTGGATGTGAAGTGGTCTTGAGATTAAGCTTCTGAACCATCTCTTCACTGGCTGCATTAGTACAACTTCCACCATCAACGATCAAGGTGCAGACCTTGTCTTGAACCATACATCTGGTGTGAAATAGGTTCTCACGCTGACCTCTATCATCTAGGTGTATCTGAACACTTAAAGCTCTGCGTGCCACTAACATCTCTCCCATGACTGCGGTTTCTCCTTCCTGATCTAGTTCAGGCTCTGGTTCACTTTCTGAACTATCTACAGGCACGATTTCTCCTCCTTCTTGAAGAAGAAACATCTTCTTGTTAGGACAGTCTCTCGAGTAATGCCCCATTCCTTGGCACTTGAAACACCTGATATGACTTGTAGAGGTGCTACTCTTGGGCTTGTATTCGATTTTAACTTCCTCTTTGACGGTGGTTGTCGCGGATTTACTATCCTTGGTGAAGGCGGGTTTGCTGAACTCTTTTGGCTTGGACATATTAGGCGTAAATGTTGTTCTCACCCCCTTTCTCTTGATCTGTGATTCAATTAGCTCTGCCTTATGTACCATTTCCTGAACATCTTCATAGTTCTGCAACTCTACCTTGTCTTGAATCTCTCTGTTTAAACCTCCAAGAAATCTTGACATAACCATGTCTTCACTTTCTCTTAGATCAGCCCTGATCATAAGCGTTTCCAGCTCTTGATAGTAGTCTCTAACAGACTTAGTACCTTGAATGAGACGCCTAAGATTGTTAAGAGTCTCTCTTTGGTAATGTGTGGGTACAAACTTCTTCCTTATTTGCGTGACTAACTGTTCCCATGTAGTGATAGCAGGCTCTCTCTGTCGATGTCTAGTAAGTCCTAGCTGCTCCCACCACAACAAAGCATAGCCATTGAATTCGGATATAGCTATCTTCACCTTGTTCAGCTCATAAGTACCCTGAACCTGAAAGTTAGATTCCATCTTCCTTTCCCAGTCTAGATAAGTCTCTGGATCATTGGCACCATGGAAAGAAGGATACTGAATCTTGAGATGATTCAGCTGCTGCTTCAGAGGATCATAATCTCTTCCATGATCTCTGTTTATGTTTCTCCTCACTGTCTCTTGACTATGATCTGAAACGTCATCTGCTTCAGAACACTCTCTATCTGACTCAATGTATATTCGATGCCCAGCTACTTGTTCAGCTCGTCGTGGACGTATAGGATCTCTGCCAGTCCTACGGTTTCCCCTTTCTGTACTTGGTATATCTCTTCTCTGATTGAAACACGTCTCTTTTCCCCCAGTAGGTGACTTAGCTGTTCTGTTCCGTGTATGCTTTGAAGTAGATCCCACGTGAGCCTTTCCTTTAGCTAAACGACGGGCCTCATTAGAGCTAGGTGGTTCTGTAGAACTTTGATCTGAAGCGCTAGATGTTTGAGCTATGTCTTTGATCTGCTTCTCAAACTTGTTACTGAGCTGCTCCATATGTTGTTGAAACTGAGTAGACATTGTCCTGTTTGCTTATGCTATTTGCTTAGACATGGCTTGGTTCAAAGCTTCCATAGCTTCAGGAGAGAGCTCCATTGTACCTGCAAATTAAAGAAGAACTCGCAGTAACTTGTTCTTTGAATGAGAAAACAAAGAAACGAAAATGAACTCTAAGACTCTGAATTTTAAACAAGAAACACGACTTGCAGACCTAGGTCAAGCAAAACAACACAAGCTTGAACAATACCAAACCCTAAAGCTAACAAACTCGAAATAACTAAACCCTAATTGCAGTCTAATTTCGAATCAACACAAAACTAACTCCTAAACGATCTAGACTCAAACGCACCAACAAAAAAAAACTAAACCCTATTCGATCTAGACACAAACGAATTCAACAAAACACAAAACAAACCCTAAACTAAACAAACGAATTTAAGCAAGAGATTAGGGTTCTTAGAATCGCTTAGCCTTGGCACAGAGTTGGCTCTGATACCACATAATATGATCTCCCTAGGATAGAACTCCGATGAAGGCTGAAGATAGGTGATATGCGACGTGATCTTGTTGATGACGATGGACGATGACTTTGAGTGATGTTGTGTGAGGATCGAATGATGAAAAAAAACAATGGTTCGATGGATAGATTTTTAGGTGGTTGTATGGATTGGATCAAGTGAAGAGTTTCTGAATCACAAAGTGTATAGAAACCCGGAAATCTAGAACGCATTCAAGAATTCAAATTGAGAGAAAAAGTGTGACAATACTTGTTCATACAACTTCTTTGCTAAAAGAGAAAAGAGGCGTAGCTTTAGGTTTTAAACACCCTAGGGCTCGACACTCCAAACAACAAGAAGTTCAAAACCAAAACAACAAGACGTTTTAAGGAAATAATAAAAACAGCAACATTTCCCGACATCCTGTAGTAGTACAGAAGTCGGCTGAACTAGTACAGAAGCTTGACGATCTGTAGTAGTACAGAAGTACATTATTCCCCCTTTGGTAATAACTTCTAGATAACTCGACGTAGTGATCCATTTGCCTCATTAAAAACCATGCTGAGAAAACCCATTGGGACAAAACTCAGCTATGGGAAAAAGAGTACAAACTTCTCACCTAAGTTACCTAGTCATCATTATCGGGTGAAGTCTTCAGGTTAGATATGTTGAAGACTTGGATTCTTGGTAGGTTGAATGATCCGTCAGCTATGAGTGAGTGTGCTCCCTTGGCCATCTCCTTAGCTCTTGAACGAGTGATCCTTCCCACCATCTCCGGTTTCTCTGTAGCCTCTGGCTCCGTGCTGGCCACGATCATATCACTCTTATAGATCCATTCTCAAAAATTACTATAATTTCAAGACATTATTGAAAAGCTCTCAAACTCATTTTTTCTTCTTATTATAATTTTTTGTGTTGGGATACGAATGATGAGAACTAATGGGTGAGTTAGCTTATATAGACAATTTGATGACTACATAGCTACTAAATAGCGACTACAAAGCGACTATACAGCGACCCACCGTCGTAGTCGCTAAAGACAGGTACACCTACCACACACAATAAAAAACGTGTTTCTAATCGATGTTTTACGTCTAATATACGACTACCTTATGACTTGTTACACGAGTTGCATTTTAGTCGCTATTTGGCGACTACGTTACGACTCGCCGCATAAGTGGTTTATTAGTCGCCAACTTAGCGACTATTTCGCAACTATTTATCCTTCCTGACCTTCAGTTGCATTTTAGTCGCTAATTTGCGAATATTTTGCCAACTACTTGTTTAGTTACCAATTAGCGATTGTATGGAGACGAAATTTATGCAAGTCACCTAGATCTTAAACTTCATGGATCTAAACAACAATGAAAGATGAGAATCATGAGATAATAGTTCATCTCTAGGATATAGTATAAGTCACCTAGATCTTAAACTTCACATGCATGAAGATCAATATAGGATTTAACCTTTATTGGAAAAGATGAGTTAGGTCCAAAGGAAATATTGTGGGGTTGTTAAAGAGTTCTTTTTATAAAAAGGTAATATATACATGTAAAAAAATTAATGAGCATGCAGTGTATATACAAAAGGCAAAAGAAGATTGGAGTTGATTAGGGCTTACGTATGGGTTTCAACTAATATTGGAATCATATCAGTCACCACTATAAATACAGCTTGACTGTGGTGTACGAGTTTGCGTTAAGACAAACTTTTTTTCGTTTTTTGTTAAAAACAAAACAAAACAAAAGAGTGTTACGTGTGAATCAAGGATCTCTTGCAAGAAGGAGAAAATCACCATCTCTAATAAGAGTGATGTCGTCAATTTCAGCTCCTTCTCTCGTAAGTACTTTAGTTGGGACGAAACCAATCTTTTTCTCACCAATCTCCAATAGCTCTTCCATTGAGTTCGGTAACAATATAACTTTTCCACAGGTTTCACCGTTTTCCGGTGAACTAATCGTCACTCTCGCCGGATAAAACATACTTCCTCCTCCTGTAGTTGCTGCTGGGCTTCTTGATGGTTCTCCTCCATCGTCAGCTGTAAAGAAAAAACACACAGAAGACCAAGTTTTGAGGTTACGTGATGAGAAAGCAAACGAGTACTAGAGATCAAATGGAGAGATCATGAGGCGGTTTTTACCGGTATTCGCAGCTGAAATGATACCGAACAGCGAGTTTCGGAAGTTATTGAGTTTACGTCTCTGAGAAACCACAACCTGACCTCCATCTAAGACGAGAGGCATTTCTCCTGAATGCATTGTAGGTTCACTGCTATACTTCAACAATGGCTTCCCTGTCACAGGAACCTGAGGTATTCCCTGGACAGGTTTAGGTTTCTTCTCCACTGGCCTATGGTTATGAAACAAGGTTTTGATCTCTTCATGCCCTTGATGCTCGGCAAGAGCACGAGGAGTCCATCCGTAAGAATCAGGCCTGTCTAAATCAGCACCTCGGTCTAGTAAGAACTTGACAATCTCCAAGTTTCCTTCAGAGACTGCTCTGTGTAAAGCTGTGGTTCCATTTCCATCAGGGAGTGTGATATCACCGCCGTATTTGACGATGTCTTTGAGTGCGTCTAAGCTGTTTTTTTCCACGGCTAAGCACGCGAAATAGCTCACTGAGTCTACGCATAACTTTGCTCCGTTTTCAGCTAGGAGTTTAGCAACTCCGCTATGTCTCCCTATGATTGCTTCCCATAAGGGTACATTACCTTCTGAATCTGTAAACAAACAAAGTAGTCTTCTTTCAATCCAACTTCATGATCCAAGTGAGACATTATTACTTACTTACCTCTAATGTTAGGATCAGCTCCATGTTCAAGAAGTAAAACAACACAATAATGGCTTCCTTTTGATGCTGCTATATGCTGACATATACAGAAAGAAACATAGAGAGAGTAAGAAATTTTTGTATTGGCATAGTAAATACAGAGGAAGTTTGGAGCTTACCAGCGCAGTTCGGCCGTTTTTATCCGTTTCATTAGGGCTAGAGCCTCGTCTTAGTAACTGATGTAGCAATAAATCATCTCCTCTGGCTGCAGCAAAACATAAGCTGAGAGGTAAATCCATTTTCCCTTGAGCCAACATGTGTTCTGTATCAGCCAAAATGCCTTTCATTACTTGATCTTCTGAGTCTTTTAAATGCTGCATCAACCACAACACATCTGTTTTGGAACTGGTCTTGAGTACTGTCAACATGTTGAAACACACAAATGTTTAACAATACAGACCTGAAGAAGATTATTCATGATTATTGCTCCATCTCCTACATTTGCTTGAACAAGATTTAAGAGTACTGTACGGTTCAGACGAAGCAACTGACTCAATCGCTTGGTACGAACAGTAAACAGCTGCGGTCTGTAACATAGTACACCAACTTCACCAAAAACACTTCCTCTTTGTGCTTCACTAACTACCTGTAAAGAACACATACACACAAAGATCATCTAATAAGAACACAATCATATCTTTAAACTTAAAATGGTATAATAAAAACTAGACTTGCCTGCTCCACTCCATTTACACGTGCAATTATGTCAACAGCTCCTGTCACCAATATGTAGAAGTCAGTGGGTGCTTCATTCTGCAACATCACATCTTCTTTGGGAGGAAAATACTCTGCTTTCATTTCTGTGACCTACAATATTACCATAAGTTAAAGACTTAATGTGAATAAAATGACCACATTTTAGCATATGAGGCTCCTTGCACTGTCAGAAAAATACCAACTGGAAAAGAAGATCATTGGAGATTCCATGGAACAAGTAGATTTTGTCAACAACTTCATAGAACAGGTAATGCGATATGCTGGACCGAATAGCTTTGGGAAGGGAATCGATGATTTCTTGCTGCTGTAAGCCTTCAGAATCAGTTCTGTACCTCAAACACAAATGAGCTACCATCTGATCTTGCAACCGCACAGGCAGATTGTTCCTCTGACCAAACCCCGAGGCGGCTTGTATGGTATCTCTCTGAAATGATGCAAAGTGCATATATAAGAGCCTTGAAAAGCATTTATAAATGAGGTGTGACATAAATCATATGTACCGGTAACTAAAAGTACTTACAAATTTTCTAGTGCGGCCGGTCACATGAACCACCAAGTTGGTCATATTACCAATAATATATGCTGATAACCCAAGATTAAAAACCATGTAGCAAAGAATGAAAGTCATCTCTCTTGAGTTAACACCATGTATATCACCATAACCAGTTGTGGAGAAAGTAGTTATAGACCAGTACATTGCCGTGTTATACCGTATTGCAATAGGAGACTGTTTCCAGTTTTCATCGGTCAATGCCATAAATGTCTTGGAAGGGTCAGGGTAATGTGCAGCAATGGAATAGAGGAAGCAAGCACCACAATGAATCACAAAAAGAGTAACCTGCATGCATTACCAAAAAACCAATACTATAACTTGACAGCTACAAAACTGTACATTTAAAACAAAAAAGAGTGTATAAATAAACAAGTGGACATAGCTACTAACAAGGAGAAGCTTCGTGCAGCGAACCCAAAAGTAGCTGTATTTTCTATCTTTCTCTAACCTGAATATAAGAGCTTAATATGTCAAACTCACCATATTCAAGAAACCGTGCTACATAAATGATAAACCTGGTCAAAACTCACCTGGCGAAGCAATTACTAACCCTCCGAAGACGCCATAGACGAAGCATACTGAAAATACCATATCCCTGAATATTCTCATGAAGCAAACTCCCAAAACTTTCGTAAGGAAATGTAGAAACCACATCAAAAAGAAGCCAAGTCGACGCATATCTCCAAGCTATTCTCTTCGGATCATCAATAAGTAAATAAGTTACCTTGTCCAAGAAGGCAACAAAGAACGTCAAGATAATATCAACAGCGAAAAACCCATTGACTATATTATCAAGAATACTCAAAGGTGCTCTTGGCTTCTGCAAAAACCCGAATTCAAAAGGCGACGCCCAAGCTGTATAAAGCACCAAAAACACCAAAAACGTCTCCCACCCTCTGAAAAAACAAAAGCAATCTTTAGAATGTGTTTCACAAACCCTAACCCTAACCCTAGTTTTTGTTGTTTACCTGTAACGAGGGTCAAAGGGAGAGACGATGAAGCGACGAAGAATAACATCACGAGAGGAACGTGAGTTAGCTCCAAGAGAAGGAAGAAGACCTTTGCTAAGGCTATACTGACTCATCGTTCCATCACGAGACAAATGGTCAGCTACATCATCGTCAACGTTCTTGCCTCTTCCTCCTCCTCCACCTCCATCTTCGTCGTCGTCGTCCTTCACACCCCAAAACCATACCTTCTTCTTCTCCATTCAGATCTCTTTCTTGATCTTCTTGTTCCAAAATCCCTTGCGGAGATACACACGCAAGGTTTGAGATTATCTCCTCCGAATTTGCCGGTTTCTAATTTTATTTCTTTTTTGTTTGTTTTCTTGTGGGCTTTCAACACGGAACTGTTTTTGATTTCCCTCGTTTTTTCTCTCTTCTGTGGCCATAAAAATAGCAAGTAAAAATTTAGGTTATTTGGTCTTTGGTTATCTAGGATTGGATATAGAAGCTGTTGAATTCGTTTTTTTTTTTAATTAAGCAAAAGAAAATGAAGATATATTATTAGATAGAACATCATCTTGAAAATAGATGATTAGATGATAGAACAATCTCATAGGGGAAAGCATAAGCCACCAAGAAAAATATGGCTTAGGGCATCCAGTTTTAAGGCAATATTTTATACAAATAACTTTGGTTTTTATGTTGTAAAATAAAATGATAAGATTTTTTTAATATGATTAATTTTTAATTGGACTTTTTTCTACCCATGTTTGTGGGCTCAAAGTGTTTTGTAAGTTAAATATATGTATTACTAGTTGTTGACCCGCGCTGCGCGCGGGCGGTTTATAAATTTTTTATTTTATTTTAGTTATATTATGATTTTTTGCTGTTTTTTTTTGTTTTGCATTGTTTGTTTTGTTGGCTTTTTACTGTTGTTATTTTTTGTTATTCTATTTGTTAACTATGTGTTAATAATTCTATTAGTGAAATTTTGGTTATTTTTTTAAAAAAAAATTAACAACTACAAAAAAATTTCACGAGTTACTGTTTACTGTTTTCCCAAAGATTAAAGAAATCTTCAAATAATTCCTTGCCAAAGAAGAAAAATAAACAACATTTACTACTTATATATGATCATAGAATAATATACTGTTAGAAATCATGATATAGGATAAGGTAAAACAATGTGCAAAATTAAATAACCAACAACAAAATCGACCTTTGAAGAAAAAGAAGAGAAAAATGGGTTTTTTAGAATTTAGAAGTCATGAAAAATCATAATGGCATCATCAAGATCAAATAATGCTCCTTTCAGTTTCTTATTTGCCTGCAACTCAAAATCGCCACAAAAACAACAACACTTTATGAGCAAATAGCTAGATTCATCTTGAAACCTATCACCAAAATCTTTAAATTTTTAGTAAATTTAATTGATATGATCGTGAGATTAGCTAATTACCTCTTCCTTGGAATCTTGTTTATGGGTACACTTGAGACTCAAGTTTAAGGAAGCATGATACATCTCATCCAACATTTTCCTTGACACAATCAACTTGTTTACTTTCCACAAGAAGAAAGGCATATAAACTCTCGTGACCGTCACCAATTTCTACAACAAAAATGTGAAAACAGTGAATTCTCAATTCAAGTTTGCTTTTAGTGTCAAAAAGATTTGGTTTCAAGGATATATATACCTGCATATGCAAGTATCCATCTTTCCACATATTCAAAAGTATGTTCCATGTATCTTTCTTTTCAGTTAACGTAGCATCCGCAATCTTCACAGGCGACAAAGATAAAAACTAATGATTAGTTAAGAAGAAGGATGTTTCTATATTAAGTAAACAGTAGAAACGAGCTTTAAACCTTATCAGTCTCGACAAAACACCCTTCTTGTGATGATAAGTATCTGAACATTCTGAAAGCTTCTTTACCATATCTTCTCATAACTAATGCTTCCATCTAAACAAACATTTCAAAGATTTCATTTTCAGCTTTAGAGATATCTCAAGAAAGTAAAATACATAAATTACATACCTCATATCTCTGTGCTACATTGATAATGGATTTGAAATCTGCAAATGAAATAAACTTTTAAGTAAGTTTGTAATTCAAGAACTAGTTGACTAGATTTTTCGATTGGAACTAAACGTACCAACTATGTATGAATCATCTGTTTCTATCGCAAATGCTGGTAGATATGAAGACGCGGAACTCAATTGGTCAAGGCATGCTTCAACTTGCTCTAGCAGAATAGTGCAATCTCCTTTGGTCTTTATTACCTCTTCATATATGGAACTAACTGACATTGGAACTGAAAAATAAGACATTGCTTCAAATTAATCACACCAGAGGCAGAAACAATGGAAATGCATGAGCATCTCATATATTACCAGACTTGTCTGTTGTCACAGTCTTCTCCTGACATCTTCCTACTTCTAACATTGCCTTCAAGACAGCGGCACATGATTTATCCATGCGCTCGTTCACTATCTTCACACATGCCTTAGAAAAAATAAACAGGTGATCAAAACATTCTTAGAACGATAAATTTGGAAACCAAGATTTAATTTCTAGTGCCAATGAACAAGATAGATCTCAAAGAGATATACTGGTAACTAACCTTATGTCTAAGGCGACGAATGAACTCTTCGAAATTAGGACGCCAAATGATTTCATTGCTAGGATCTGATGCGTCTACATCACGTTTACGCTGAAACATCAAACAAAAGGTATATTCAGTGCTATACTCATTAAGAATTGTATCCAAAAATTGGTTATGGTAAGAATTTTGGAAATTAACCTTTATGTTGTCATCATTATCCGGTAAAGATGAGTTTGAAGCTTGTTCGAATAGAAGTGGAAACCTTAATGCTTCAACTGGAGTAGCTGCTTCAAGAACCCGTTCCTCTAAGCTTTTTGATTCTTTCAAAATCTGCACAAAAGATTTGCAAATGCAAGGTATACATATGATAAACCAAGAAACTAATATATATCCCAAGATGTATATATAGAGATGTTAGATTTTCAATTACCTTTGCAGCGTTAACGCCTCGTTTCTTTCCTTGTTCTTTGTTTTCAAGAACCGGTTCAGGAGAAGGAACGCGCTCAACGAAACGTGCATCAACCAGTTTCTGAAGAGATTCTCTGGTTACATCTGAACTTGTTTTTGATTTTTGGTCATCAGAACTTATTTTTTCTTCTCTATCTGTTTATTTATGAATAACATACGTAACAGATGAGCATCCAAGTACTATTGTGATACACAAATTAAGACCAAAAACCAAAGCCTGCAATGAAACTTAACCATGGCAAGATAACACAAGCTAGAGATACATATATATATAAAGATAAATTGGACTCACCTGTGACTATTTCTATAAGCTGTCCCAAGGTAAGCCTACCGTTCCTAAGTAAATGATCAAGAACAGCACTGCACTGTATACAATATTAATCAAACGTATATAAGATTGGCAAAAGTATTGAAGTTTAACCAACAACTAAGTCAAGTACTAAACAGAATGATGAAGAAGTAGTAGGAATAAAAACCTGAGTCCCAAGCTCTTCGTTTACAACCTTCGAAAACTTGTTGTACCTTACGCGATGAAGAATGTTGTTGACCAGCACAAGGTACTGTACAACACCTTTGCTCTCAGTCCCATCTACATGTCAAACACATATAACTTGACTTCAAAATGAAAAACAAAAAGCGCAAAAACACAAAAACCAGACTAACCAGGAGGTTCAAGAGAATAAGCTTGAACGCAGTTATGCTGAATCAAGATGTGTAGAACATCCTTTACTTTGTCATGTTTGATGTTTTGTGATTCGGCTAAACGAAAAATCTCTCGTAACGAAAGAGGTCCTTTACGAAGAAGGCATTCACAGACTTTCTGCCAAAACAAAAAAAACCATTAATATAGAGACATGTTACATTCATACACAATCTTAGAAGTGTTTCAGTTTACCGATACTACAGAACCGAACTGGATGGTGATGATGTGTACGGCGTAGAGGATGGCAAACTCAGTCGTTGACGTAACCATCATTAAGTGGTCTTTTCTCTTCTGATTGATATTACTCCCCACAACACATAAATTTGATTAGCGATTGCTTGAAGAGGAAGCAATACCTTCTTTTCCTAATTGGATTGAGCGAGAAAAGAGTAAAAAAAAAACCTAAGTAGCCGGAGGTTTGTATGATCGGTAAGTTTTAACTTTTAACCTAAAGAAGTTTTGTAAAATTAAGCTTATATATAAATCTATATTAACATTTTTGCAAGCAGTTTTTAAAATAATTTATTTACTTCCACTTTAATTACAGGGACTGCCACGTACATAAATTCCCCTATTAATTGTTAATCGTGCTTACCCGATTTTATTACCCCATTAATTTGAAATTTGTTTACTCGATTTTACAAGCAACTATATGTTAACCCGCGGTATACCGCAGGACAATATTTTAACAATATATATTTTTTTTTTGGTATATAAGATTATACTACTGTATTTTGTTTGTTAATTCTATGATTTAATCCGTAGAATATTGCATGATAATTTTTTATATATATAATCGTAATTTGATCAACTTAACTAAATAAGTCTAATATTCAAAATAATGAAATGAAGTTAGCATAACATCTTTCGTTTAAATAGTCTAATTTCATACTAAAATATTTTGTGAGTTTGACTATAGTAGATAATCCGTAAAAACGTATTTGTATAATCATAATTATGTAATTTAATAACCCATTCCATCACATGACCCGTGCTTATCAATATTTAGTACATACAATTTATGTATTGATTGTGTAATATACGTCAGTTTTCAAAAATTCAAATTGCAACATATGCGAAAATAATATATTTTTACTATACATATGTTTTATGTAATAATATAATTTTTAAAACAAATAAGATTATAGAAAGATATCGTAGAAATATTTGATTTATTAGGGAGAAATTTTAGGAAATTTTGTGAAATGTAGTAAATATTGATTTCTAATTTTACAATTTTATTTATTATGATTTAGTTACAAAAATTTACCTTAAAAAATTGTATTTATTCAAATGGCAAGAGTTTATTTATGCAAATATTACAAAATAAAAGGTTACTTTTCATAAGATATTTCAAAAATGTTAATTAACTAGATTTTAACCCGCGGTACACTGCGGATCGACATTTTAAAATGTATTCTTTTATTAATTTTGTTTGGTATATAAGAGTGTACTACTATATTTTGATTGTTAATTCTATGATTTAACCCGTAGAATATTATATGATATTTTTTTATATAATCGTAATTTGATCAAATTAATTAAATAAGTAAAAATAATGAAATGATATTGACATAATATTTGTTTACATAGTATAATTTCATATTAAAATATTTTGTGAGTTATACTATAGTAGATAACCTGTAAAAATATCTATAATCATAATTATGTAAATTATAATTCGTTCCATCACATGACCCGTGCTACACAATTATCAATAATACTTTAGTACATCCATTTTTGTATCGTCTGACTAATATACATCCGTTTCTAAAAAATCAAATTACAACAAATGCAAAAAAATATTTATTTTTATTATACATATGTTTATGTAATAATATAAATTTCAAAACAAATAAGATCATATAAAGATGTTGGAGAAATATTTGGTTTATTTGAGAGAGATTTTAGGAAATTTTGTTAAATATAATAAATATTGATTTCTAATTTTGAAAATTTATTCTGATTTAATTATAAAATTTGTCTTAAACTTTTTCTATTTGATCAAATAGCAAGGGTTTAATTATGAAAATATTACAAAATAAAAGAGTAGAACACAAAAGTTACTACAAAATGTTAATATAGATATAGATATCTTCATTGACGTTTCCTAAATACTCTCTTATAAAATATATATCTCAATTAACTACTGAATCAACAGTTGCATTTAAACAAACAAATCTACTCCTCAAAATCAGCTTGCAAAAAAATATTTAATCCTAATCACCACGATATTCTCGATTTTCTTTGAAATATAACCATTTATAATCTCTGTAAATAAAAAAAAATTAGCAGCAGTTCCTAAATATTCTCGATTTTTGTTATGAGCCTTGGTCATTCTCTTATTCTTTATCTGATTATAAGAATCAATAGAATTACTAGCAATTTGGATTTGAAACTGTCTTCTTGGTTAGCTTGTGTGTAGAATGAAGAAGAAACTTACTTTTTGAAGCCAAAGGTTTGTGAATGAAGGACCAAGACTGAAATGAATATTGAGTTTGGATATGGAATGATAGAGATTTGGTATGGTTTTTTCTTGGGGCCTGATGATAAGAATTAGAGAATCTTTGGAAATTTGGATTAAAAGAGATATGACTTTAACAGAGCTACTCCTACTTACAGAGTTAACAGTGTTCCTTAGAATATGAATCTTACATGTGTCATATGTAACGAAATTAGACGACATACTTTGATTCTTTCATCTATTTGTTAACTCTGTTCTTCGTTAGCTCATCAGGAGATTTAGATTGATAAAATGAGGATACTTTGTTTCCTTAGTTTAGAATGCTGATTTCATGTACACTTCTTCTATTGATGTCTTCATAATAGCAGTTTCCTCAACAGACCTGAAACCAATATGTTTTGGTTACTGTGTTCTGTAGTTCCATGTTTGCATCTGATGACAAGTAGTAACATGACAGACATGTTTCGACAGACATGTTTCAGTCGCGTATGTACTAAACCGAGGAGAGTACGTCGTCTATACTTCAATTTTAAAAGATATAAAGTTAATGCAACACTTGTATATCCTGTGAGTTCGATTTTGAAACAACCATAGAACTGGGGTATTAGAGAATCACCATATTATTGATTGTTTCTTAGTATTGACAGAGTAACCTGCTACAAAACATACATTATATAGAACGTAGTCATCATAGAAACATCAATATATATGACAGATAAAGTAGAAAATGAATGAAACATCTTCACAAGGGATCTTATAAAGTTATAGTTGAGAAACAAGTAGCATGTTACAGCCCAATTGGAGGAATGAACACGCTGGATAAATTTGATTTATGTTCAACATATGAATCCCTGCAGCCCTCTGTAAGTCTACTTGAAATGTCATAACCTGAAAAAGCAAATACTACTTTCAAAATAATTGATCATCAACACAACTCAATACTCCCTCAGGTATAGACAGACACATGTCACCATTAGGCTAGGAACATGTCAAAGTGCATATAGCAAGTCCAAGGACACCTGAAACGATGAATTATGTCTAGCCAAAAAAAAACCTAGCACACTTTCAGTTATGTACTTGGGAAAGAAGAGATATTGTGTTTTACTCCCTTCAGTAAACCCCCAAGCATCAGAGTAAGAGAACTCTGTTCTGCAGACACCTTGACATGGCTACACTGTTCCTGAAAAATGTAGGGGAAGTTCAATAATTCACCACTGATGAGGAAAATATTAAGTAACTCATCTTATCAAGAAAGAAACTGAGGTATACATATGAATAAAAAGACAGCTTCATAAGAACACAAATCTTCCAAAACAGGACTCAGCTTTAAGCTTGGATACTGTAACTTTTCTTTAAATTTAATCATCCAGAAATTACAACAAAGTAAATTAGCCTGACTATAAGAAGAAAACAACACAACTGATGATTGGAAATTTTCATTTAGGTCAGAGTTTCCATACATACTTTCCCCTCTGCTGTCTATACAATCATTAAAAGAATCCTCTGGAAAAAGAACAATGTATAACAGTTGCTTCCACATTGCAGGGAAGTATGTCCAACACCTGTAGATAAGACTGTCAAGGGATCAAAAATATATGATTTACAGTAACAAAATTAACTGTGGGTACCAGCAGACTTTAGTTTTCTTAGCTCTGTCAAATGTTCATCGTTTGATATATTAAGAGAAAGTCGGAGATCGGTTAGTGATGCTTCCTGATCCCAATTTAAGGGGCCAGAAGCGAATAACTTCCCCAGTGTTCTGCGGTAAGTGTATAGTTCCTGCCTACAGGATCTCACTGCTCCACCACCTGCTTCCTCTCTGAGCCCAAAAGTTTCTTTTGAAGATTCTGCATCACTACTACAAGAGTCCGCACCTTGACTAGAACCATCTAGAAAAGAAGTTGGCATGTCACTCTCATCATAACTAATAGGGCTACAACTACCAACCGAGCATGCATCAGTATCATCATAACAACCATTAGAGACTGAGCTTCCTGTACCGACACATTCACTAAACTTTTTTGATCTTACCCTGACCATTTGACGGAAACAACTTTTCTCCTTGTTCAACGAAGCTTGCACATGCGTTTTACCACCCATACATCCAGAAGCGGCAGTATCAAACCAATGCTGATATCCCTCTTCCTCCAATGATCTTATCTTCTTAGGACTTCTCGTACATGATTCAGCAGACTCCGCCCGATCACAAGGTGATTGTCTCTTCAACATTCTTAAAGAAGCAACACTAGTCTCCTGAGGCACCACACTATTCAAAACAGGCTTCACATTCTGGTGTACATCTGATCCAGTCAGCGTAGATGACTTCAGCGAACAAGATACCTGAAATATGATTTTATAAGTCAGTTAGTCAACATGTAACTCCATTAGACACAACACCATTAACAAACATAACACAAGACTAACCTTTCCAATCACAACCCATATTTCATCTAGCCAAGATTGTCTAACTCTAAGGTTAACTTTATGAACCGTGAATTCGACAGCGGAACCAAGCAACCGAACCGCGTAACATCTTCCAGGTAACTCCTCCAGAACCGTAGCAGTTTTCCAGCAAATATTGTTATCAAGAACCTCAACCAATTCACCAGCTTCCCATCTATCTACATCTATTTGCGGAGGACACGGCCTTATAATCTTCCTCGGAACTCTCTCCTCAACCGCCTCGTTGTTAACAAATTCGAAAGAGTAGTATCTAACACCGTAAGTGTGACCATTACCAGATATAATCTCAGCTGATCTCCACGCACCATACGGTGCCTCTTTGTGGCTAAACACTTCAACTCTACTTCCTTTTCTGAGTCTCATTGTTCTTTATTCCTACAAAAAGATCAAACCTTTTAGAATCTAAGCAATATCAATTTCACACAAATCAAAGAAAACATAAAAAAAATTACAATAATCAGCAAAACTAAAACTGTAGTCAGAACATCACAGGAAACAGAACTTAAGCATTATAATGAATCACTCCGACATAGCACAAACTAAAACTGTAAACAGAACATCACAGATTAGTCCAAAGACGGTTCTAATGAATCACTCCGACATAGCCACAAAAAAAGAATTTACAAAAATCATGAAAATAATAAACCAAACTAATCAGGTTGTAGAAGAAGAAGATACCTTGCTTTGATCACCGTAAGGTTTTGAAAAACTTCTCCTTTGGATATGTCTTCTAGGGATTTGTGAAAAATTATATCGGAAGAATTTGGGAATTAGGGCTAATGATACATACAATGATACAAATGAAACTTGGCGTGATATTAAGAGGCTACCAAAATTATTTAGTTTTTATTAATTTATTTTGGATTTTTTCACTAAATTCTTGAAACCAGGCGTGACAAGCCCAAATTTAACAAATAGGCAAAATATTAGTAATGACAATGCGTGATTACAAAGTAATTAGGAAGGGGTTCATTGAAAAAAAGTTAAATTGTGGATGTTAATGGTTAAGGCGGTCGGGATGGACAAATCCGTCAGTGGTTTAGTCGATTCTATTCTTTAGACGGACAACAAATCACGGCGGTCCAACTCTATTTGTATATAAAAACGGTATGCATTTAGTTCGCAACAGTTTTTTTTTTTTTTTTTTTTTTGGAGACCGCACGACAGTGAATGATAAATAAAAAGTGGTTTGGTCCGTAAGTGGTTTTGTCCGTTCTAACAGTTGTAACCATTCACACCCTAAATATGAAAGAATTGAAGTTTGATAAATTTTGTTTGTTATACAATATATTCCATGATTTTTTAAAATTCTAGTGTTATTCAATTGTTAATTTCTTGATTCTATAAAATTTTAATATCAATCAATTTCTACGGTAATTGTCATACTAATTGTAAATATACCTTTTCTAAGATCAGACATATTAAAAATGTTAACAGAATTGCATTTAAATATGGTTATTCTTTTTTAATTGAGTTATTTTTTGTCATTTTGATAGGAACAATACTTGGGTTGGGGAAACCTCTTCACCACTTATTAGTTCAATTAAGGCAACTACAATAATATATTTAGAAGAAAAAAACAGATTGAGGAAATAAATTTACAATACTATTTATGCGTTGAGCTAGTGATTTAAGTATAAGAGTTAGACCATCTCCAAGAACAATTTCATTTCCAACATGGAGTTTGGAATCAATTTTGCTAGAATTCATCTCCATTTCTATCTCCAAAATAGAGATTTGCATTTTTTCTCTATATTTGAAGAATTCTATTTCTAATTTACACTAAAAATTAGTGATCTCCATTTTTTAACTCCGAAATAGAGTATGATTGGAGATGCTCGTTGTTCCATGTGCACCTAGTTTGATTCTCGGTAAGAGGGGTGCTTTGGTCCGTGGGAGAGATTAAGATAACTTTAATAGAAGAAAAAGAATATCATAATAACGGAAAAATTAAAAACAAAACCATGAACTTTCAAATTTAGGTTATTTAAAACATGAACTTTGTTGTAGGTCATTTGAAAAATTTACTTGCGACTTGAGCTTTTATACATCATGTTTTGTTGACCAAGCCAAAAAGACATAATGTTAAATCCGCAAATAGAGCAACTAACATACGTTAATCACTCTCTGTTAGTGACAAAGCAATGTCGTTTTTTAAATTGGAAAAATGTCATTCAAATCTTGAAGTTTGTTATAGGTCATTTAAATCATCAATTTGCATTGACTCGATTTTTTAAACATCAAATTTCGTTGACCAAACTAGGACTTTTTTTGGTTGACCCAATCAACCTTTCGTTGACTAAGTTTTTTTAGGTGCTCTCAGCATAGGCCATGTCTTTCTTTAATTTGTCGTAGTACATGTGAATCCTGTTGGCATAGTACCCTTGCTTGGGATTGCTCTTCGAGTCAATCCTCTCTATCAAATCAATACATACATGAGTTTCTTGACCTTTTCCAGTAGCACTTGGGCGTGGTGAGGAACACGAGTTTAATTGGGGACACAAGGGGATCTTATGGTGCTGCTGATGTGTGGATCTCATGACTATTTTTTTTTTATTTTTAATTTCTCTATTTAGTGCATATCCCTGTTTACAAAACTCATTTTAAATTGATCATTGTGTATTTTGATTTGGAAAAAATCGTACATATTCAAAGTGCTCATATAAACACAATGAATTGTTCATATATAAACGATACATAGCATTCATGATATACCTTATCATAAACTGGATGGGACAAGAGAATGAGAGTGATCTATAACAACAATATGGCAGCTTCGGGTAAAAAGAGCCAAAAACATTTCAACGCGTACTCCATAGAACACATATACCTCAAGCTCTGTTGTTAATCACCAATAGTCATTACAGCTGCAAACCCCGTCTTTAAGATGGTGGAACCTCTTTGCATCGCGCATGACCACTAATCTACCAGCTATAAGTGCCATCATCTTCAATGCGTGATGACAATCGACACATACACGGAGGTTTTTCATAACAGTAAAAGGTTTGCGGGGTGCAGTAGTGAGAACAGCACGAGCAAAAGCTACCCTCTCGCTATGACCAAGAAGTGCCGTCTCTTTACTCTCTTGGTCGATATCATGCAAAGCAGGTTTTGTATCAGCAACATATCCCATCTCTATCATATGCATCTTCAAATTCCTCAATAGCTGCAATAATTCATCATTCTCTGGAAGATTGGTGTCCCCTGCCCTAAATTCCTGCATCTTGTTACTGACTCCGAGAAGCGGATAAACTCCCGACTTTTTCTTTAGACTCTCTTTCTCAACATCTGATGCCTTGGCTGGTACAAACCCTTCCCGGGATTGTTTATTCAACCGCGTAGGATCTAACAATTCAACAAACTCAGCACAATGGTCTCCAAGTTCTAAATTCCCATGCACACGAGAAAGATTCATCAATGTTTCCCACACATCAACATTTGGCTCCATTGGCATTCTCTCCACAAATTCCAAAGCCTCTTCTAAAAATCCGGGTAACGCATACATCTCAACGAGGCTTACATAGTCTTCAATCGAGGGGATGATGCCGTAGTCTCTAGACATCGACTCAAAATGCAATAGTCCCTCATCAACATCACCTAACATACCACATGAATAGAAAACTCCTCTAAATAGTCGACCATCAGGTTTGTTTCCTTCTCTTTTAAACCGACTAAACATATCAATAGCGTCTTCTCCTCGACCGTTCTTCGTAAAACATCTTATTATCATATCCCAAGTCTCTAAATTCCTCTCAGGCATTACCTCAAAAACACTCGCCGCTTCATCCACCAACCCACAGTTAGAGTACATCTCCAACAGTAAATGGAAACAACTAACATCTAAATAACAACACAAAGCACTAATCTTCCCATGAACAGCCTTAGCTTCTTCTAAAGCCTCAGCTTCACCACACATCTTAGCTAACCGTAAAAGTCTAGTCAAATCCACAACATGATTCATAATCTCCAATGTACCTAAAGTATACAAGGCCTTTTTCACCTTACCTTGTCCGCACAATGAATCAAATTCATTAACCATATAATCAGTCCAACGCTTCAAATCATTCACATTATTTTTAACTGAAGCTCTGAGCTTCGACTCAACAGAAACCTTCCCTTCTTCTACAATACTAACTTCTACAAATGGATTCTCATCCCCACATAGCTGATATATCATTATAACTCTATCTAAACCCATATCACAACCCTTCTTCTCCAATTTTTCCATTTTATTTAAGGCCATTCTTAGATTCCCTTGTACACAATACTCATCAAAATCCTTAAACATCTCATATATGTCTTCATCATTACTCTGGTAATCATAGTTTGTCCTGTGCCAGTTGCCTTGATGATGAGATTGGACCTGCGAATTATACATACTAGGACTCTGTTTCCATGACTGCTCATGATTTGAAACCAAACTCTGACTTTCACTAACTTTCCCATAGCTTTGGATTTGCCCATTTCCACTGTTCCCTTTAAACACTTCTATATGGTTCATACGTGACTTATCTTCGATCTGATATCCATTAGAGTCTCCAAGATCTAACCTTTGAACAGCCGTGCAGAGATGTCTCAGGAAATGATTGATTCTTTTCTCGCTGGGTAAGGACAGAACATAATTCGTATAGGGAAATAAAGCTATCTTCTTATACATCAGAAAAGAAGAGAAGAGAAGAGAAGAGGGCAAAGTGATAATGGAAACCCCAGTTTGGTCAGAACTTGGGTTGGTGTTTGGTTTTGACGGCGATGAACCTGAATGAAACATCCGACAGGGAAAAATTAGCACGACGGTCGAGGGTAAAGTTGTAATTTATTAATTAACAAGGTATGGGCCTAAATGGGCTTAACTAATTTAGTGGGCCTAAATGGGCTTAACTAATTTAGTGGGCCTAAATGGGCTTAACTAATTTAGTGGGCCTAAATGGGCTTAACTAATTTAGTGGGCCTAAATGGGCTTAACTAATTTAGTGGGCCTAAATGGGCTTAACTAATTTAGTGGGCCTAAATGGGCTTAACTAATTTAGTGGGCCTAAATGGGCTTAACTAATTTAGTGGGCCTAGCTAATTTAGTGGGCCTAGCTAATTTAGTGGGCCTAGCTAATTTAGTGGGCTTAAGCTACTTTAGCTGAGCCTTGTTAGATTCCACCGAGCTTCTTTCAAAATTCTCCGGTTAGGTTTTTTCTCCGGCCAAATCATGTTGCGTCGTCTAATTCTCCGGCAAGCAGCCGCCGTCGCATCGGAATCGAAGATTGCTCGTCATCATCTTCATGGATTCGATCAACGAGTATAACATTTTTCTTTTGTTTTGTGTGGATTTACATTGGAAATGATGATTCTTGTATCGGTTCCGTGATTTACGTTTTGTGATTTTGAATCAGAGAGGATTACACAGCAGGAACAAGAAGGCAATGGAGTATGTAGCTAAAGGATGGAGTGCGATTAAGGAAGTGGATAGAGTTATCGATTACTGTGAACTTAATGATCGTCGCCTTATTCCTCTCCTTAGGGTAGGCTTAAGTCTTTCTCCAAATGCAATTTTGTGTTAATAGTATAGTCAATTTTTTTTTGAATTTTGTGGTTTGCTTCTTTGGTTGTATTTGTTAATATGAATTTTTGTGGTTCAGGGAGCTAAAGAGAACTTTGAACTTGCTTTGGAAGCTGATAATTTGAACACTCATGCTAGATATTGGCTTTCTAAGTTGCATTTGAAGTACCATGTTCCTGGAGCTTGTAAAGCTGTGTAAGTTAATCATTACTCAGATAGTTACTCTTTTGAAAATCGCCTATGCGTTAGTGTCTATACTGTACTTAAATGTTTTTTTGCTCCTATGCCTATGTTTCAACTAAGTAAGAACAACCAAGGTTTAGTATGGCTGAATTTGCAATGGCTTTTCGTAAACTGGGAGATTGCGTGTAATTTATAGAACTTTGTCATGTATGCAAGGCTTTTTTTGGTTATCTTATCCATACGTTATTGTCTTTGATCATCACAGTGGAGCTGCTTTGCTAGTTGAAGCTGCAGATATGGGTAATGCAGATGCTCAATATGAGCTAGGGTGTCGTTTAAGAATCGAGGTCAGGCTTCCTTACAATTTTGTCGTATAATATTAATTTTGGCTGACTGCTTAGAAATTGAGAACCTCAGATGTAGATATTTTAGAGTTTTTTCAGTTCCATTTTTGCTTTAGTGGGCTACTCTTAGCTGAGAAATGCCTGCTTCTTGAGCAGCATTGTTGTCTCAGATTCGAAAGTTTACGTAGTTAATATTTTTCTCCCACTCATCCCTAAATTTCCCCAACATTTCATACTAATTGTAGTTTTTCTTTCAGAATGATCATGTCCAGTCGGATCAACAGGCGTTTCACTATATAGAGAATGCTGTTGATCAGGTATGAATCTATTTTTGATGCTCAGAGAACTGTATGAATGTATCATTTGGCAATTATATAGAAACCTCACCTAGGAGTTGGTAACTTGCAGCTGCATCCAGGTGCCCTCTATCTTTTAGGAACAGTGTATCTGACAGGGGACTGTGTGAAGCAAGATGTGGAATCAGCTATTTGGTGTTTCCATAGGGCTTCAGAGAAGGTAATAACTTTATGACTTGCGAGAGTACTCTTTCTTATTTTGTATGTAGATCAGTACTGCTGAAGGAGTGTTTAAATAGAGCCAGCTTCTGTTTTCGTTTCATTACAGCCTCATAAACCTGTAAATTTTAGGTATAGTGATCATATCTTCTATTTTTTGAATATTGACGAAAAATCATTGTCTTATGTCAAAAAAATGTTTTATAAACCTGAAAGAGCAAGTTTGCAAAGTGACATCTTCTTGTAGTTTCCATAGTCTGACTCACATATGTTCAGGGACATGCCGGTGCTGCTATAGCGTATGGATCACTATTACTTAGAGGTTAGTCATCCCTTACTCTCTAGATTATAAGAACACAACAATATTGTTTCATTTCTTGATTTTGCGGTTAACTTGCTTTAAACTATCAACCGTACAGGTGTGCAAGTCCCAGAATCTCTAACAAAAGTGAACCCTGCGGGAGTTTCGCCGCCCAAGAGATCAAGAAAAAACTCAGAAAACCCTGAGATGAATCCACTAGAGATGGCAAAAGAGCAGTTCCAAATCGCTGCAAGAGCAGGGTGCGACCTAGGGCTGAAATGGCTACAAAGGGTGGAACAAGAAGAGAAACTTCTTACGAACGAGCAAGATACCGAATGTGCCTACGTATGATGCAGCTACTTATGTTTCTGGTGGAGTAAATCATCAAGCACTTTGTATTATGGTGCAAAATTTTGTTGTACCCGCTTGAAAGATATCTGTCTATAGAAAATAAAGAGATCATTTTGTTTTGTCCTTGTTTCAGGTTGCAAAATATAATATTTGTTGCAATCTTTGCCTATTTAAATTTAATCCCATATGGTAACAATTTCATAGTTTTCATCATATAACCATAACAAGCCGACTAAAATTACCAATCACTGTTTTCTAATTCAGTCTTCACAATCATCCAAAACTTGGAGAGGAATACTTGTGAACCCTTTTATTCACCACATTTTGTTATATCCAAATAAAGTGCGCCATATCATATTCAATATAATAAATAAAACATATTAAATTAAAATCATTAACAGAATTAAGAATTTAACTAAACCCGAACCAACACATAATCTCATTTACCAAAACCCTAATTCTTTTTTTATAAACTCAAATCGATATATATTAACCTCTCGTTTACTGTAAAATCTAAACTCTACTACTTATTTATAAATTCAAACCGACATCTATCCTCGTTTGGTTGCAAAATCTAAACCGTAACCTCCTCAATAAACTCAAATCGACATATAAACTCAAACTGGCATATATTCTCGTTTTTCTGTAAAATATAAACTCTAATCTCATTTATAAACTCAAACCAACATAAAATGTCGTTGAATTGTAAAATCTAAAGAAAAAAAAAGTTTGTAAACTTAAAATCGAAACTTTATCCTGTTTTTATAAACCTAAATCATCATGTAATCTTTCTAAAATCAAAACCCAATAATATACTATTAATTTATTATATAAAATAATACTTTAAATTCATATTTTTTGATTAGATGGCAAGTTTTGATTGGTTAAAAAAAATGGAAGTGAACAAAAGAATTGTAATTCGAGTGTACAAGTTCGAATAGGAAAAGGTACATTGAGTCATTGACAACAACAAAAACAGAGTTCCCGTAAAACCCAAACCAAAAAGGAAATAAGCAAACTTACCAAAAACAAAAGGAAATTTCAAGAATCTCTCATACCTTATAAATAACAACATCAACAATCACTTTCTCTCTTCTCATCTCAAAACCTAACGACTTCATCTCTTGTTGTGTCTGCTTTGGTAAGTTTGTTTGTTTTGCAATGGAGTCTGGAGATGTGAAAATCGATATCCATATCAATACAGTACCGCTCTGGGAAACCTACTCAACCTTACCTATTTTCACCCTAAACATTGGTTGCATCTTCAACACTGTTTGCATCAACCTCTCTCGACGATTCAAGAGATTTGTTATTGAAAAATCCGACTTTGTGACTAACAAATCCGATAGAACCATCACTTTTACTGGATTCTATCCTCAACCACCTCCACCAAATCCTCAAATATGTTTGAATCTTTTAGACCACGAATTCTCTGACTTTCATATCATACCACTCATCAATTCTCGTCTCCATGATCTTCCCTCGTCCAAACATATAGCTAAGGCGATCGTTGCTCGTGCCGCTCTAAGCGTTGGACTTGTACAACCTGTGTTCATGACCGTTGACGTTGTTTTTACCAAAAAGGTGGTCTCAGCGAACCCTGGTTCTTGCCTTGCGAATGAAGAAAACGAGTCCACATGTTCCATCTGTTTAGAGGATCTTTGCAACGGTGACGACAATAGTGAATGGGACATTAGAGAACTGTCGCATTGTTCGCATCGGTTCCATGAAGAATGTATCCGCAAGTGGTTAATGAAGTGTAGGTCTTGCCCTATCTGTCGTGGAGCAGTGCGACAAGAGAGTCATTAGTCATGTGCATGGCTCTATGCTTTGGTTTTAATGTTTTGTAATGAAACTGCTTTGATTCTTTAGAGTTTGTTATTTTTGGTTAACAATTCAACGAAAATTTCACATTAAATAATTTCTTTTTGTTTCTATATTACCTTAAAAGTAAAATATAACGTGAAGTTCATCTAACGACGATGAACAAGATCATATAAATGCAAACCCAAAACCCAAACTTCGACATTGTTTGCAGCGATGTGTATCGACGAGTGGTGAAACAGATTTTGAATAGTCTTATCTTTGGATTTTGAATAGCTTCTCTTTTTAGTTATAAAACACAATGAAAACTCCACTGTAGGCTCTTCTAGCTAGATTCTATGTTACCATAATTAGAACAAAACATTCGGTTCATGTTTACGCGAATTACATTACCAATATACAAAAAGGTTGAATCTTTTACATCTTTACTGATGATCATCGATAACCTGAAGAAGTTGTGTCGGTGTTGCTGCCGGGTCAAGCTGTCTACAACCTCTGGGCGCACCGGGTGCTTCTCGACCTGTCAGCAAATACGATGGTATCTTGTGAGAGAATCTTGAAATTTCATTCCTATGGATCCTTCTGGCTTTTTTGGGATCCAAATGATGGTGAAACACAGCTTTGAAACCAGCAACTTTAACCAAAGGAACCACTGACACACCGTGTTCCTTTGTATATCCTTCGACAACTTCAACTAACTCGTACTCAACTGTTTCGGATCCCGTAAGATAGTTCCATTCAGGTGACCATTTCTGATACAGAGCCCATACCTCGCCTGTTCTAGGATATATAAGGAATTCTCCATTATTCCCTTTGACCAGGTTTACTTTGTGTGAGAAGATGTAAGGTGACTTGCTGATTTGGGTTTTCCCAACTCTAAACTCTCCACAACTTTTTGGTACACCAGAACCAAGCCAATTTGTTGAGTTAAGCTCACCATTTGCTACTGAAGTAAGCCAACTCATACGTACCTTGAATGGATCTACAGAGATAACATTGTGTACCATGACATATGATCGAGGCATACCTTCTAGCTGCTATCCATGTGATGAAAGCGTGCTTTGCGATCTTGTCTTGCCAATCAACTTCTGCTGATGGTGGATTCAAAAAATGCCAAGTCTCTTATGTTCACTGTCGTATGACCACGACTAATATTTCATGTACAACATTGTATAATTGTAGACATGATCTACAATACTTCTATCAGTTCTATGGAATAGGACAATGTCGAACTGGAGGGAGACCCAAAAGCATCACTTTTGTCGAGATCATGGTTATTATATGTATGTGACTTTTGTAGATTTTAAGATTATTTTGATGTACCTCTAGGTTTATTGTAAAAGTATTTGAGCTGTTGAAATAAAAAAATTTGGAAAACTAAAAAAAAATATGTGCTGTAGGAAAAATGGTTTTTTACAGTCAAAAATTTATTAAAAAATATTTTAGCTGTGATTAAAAAAAAAAAAGAAAATCACACCAAAAAAAAAAAATAATAATAATAATTTGTAAAGTATGATTGTTTTAGATATTGAGATGTAGACCAAAATATAATTGTGAAGAGATTTCAAAGCAACAACCAATCAAGCTGTAAATAGAAACGGTCCAGGATAATTGGAGTTGAATATGATGTATGTGTGTCCTTCTAGATTACAAGACCATAAATCTTACTTGCCAAAATTAATATGATCATATCTATAATAACTACCACATAAAGACCAATTCCTAAACATACCAATCATAGAGATTTTTCCTAATACACATGTATGGACCAGTAATTAATTGAATAAATACTTCCTCGATATTCCTTGGTGTATATAAAATCAGTAGTCTAAACAAATCCAAACAAATAAGAAGAAAAAATTTAAGAGATTATTAGAAAAATGGCTATCACCACAAAAAGTTTAATTTCATTTGTTTTAACTGTCCTCCTAACTTAATCGTCGCACGACAACTACAAGTATATTGGTTTATTATTATATCCTCATTTAATAATAAATATATGAACAAAAAAACTGTGTTATGTTTTCAGTAAATTATATATTGGATTAATGTTTTTGATAAAAAAAAAAAATATAGGTTATGGAATAAAACAACGTGTAACACAGTGCAGTCAGATTACTTATGTCGTGCTGGAAGAGAGATGTGCGACTTTTATGTAGAGATCATGCTTATGCTTTGGTCCAATGTCGACGCAAGCCTGATAAATGTTGTTGTGAAAGTTATAGTTAAAATCCAGAATAATTTTATCTAATCAAATGTGGTGTTTATTTGCTTGAAAAATAATATCACTATTTTTCCAAATGTTTTGATTATCTATACAAAAATCGATAATAAATAAACTTCACTAAACCGATAGTTAATAGATTAAACTTGAGCAATAGCTTTCTGCAATTTGGAAAAACAAACATCTAAAAAAAAGTCAAAGACTCAAAATATAACTAAATGAATGTAAATTAAGTAGGAGTTTAGTCCAGTACGTCTCATGTGCTATACACGGCCATATATGTTATTTTAATAGTTTTGTCTAAACACAATTAATTAAGGAGATTTGCACACCTAACTTTTTTATGATACTTTTTTCTACAAGTACCCTCTCTAGGTGTCCATTTTCAAAAATACTCTCTTCAATGTACAAAATAATTAAATTAACACATGATGAAGAAAAAAACATTCTTTCCAATAAAAATAATATTCCTTCCGTAAAATTTCCCGCCAATTTTTTCCGCCAAAAAATTCCAAAAATATTTTCCCGCCAAAAAAAAATTTCCGCCAAAACATTTTCGATAAAATTTTTCCCGCCAAACTTTTTCCGCAATTCCTTAAAAAAAACCATTTAAAAAAACTTGTAAATATTTTTAAATCCCTTAAAAATCCTTAAAACCCCTTGTAAATCTTTTAAAGTCATCCAAAACCTTTCAAAACTTGAGTAAACCTTTTAAAACCATTGTAAATCATTTTATAACATTTATAAACACTTGTAAATCCCTTTAAACCCCTTATAACCGTGATAAATCATTTAATAAAAACTTTTGTAAACTTCTAAAACCCTTGTAAATCCTTAAAAACCATTTTAAAGAACTTGTAATACCTTTAAAAACTTTTGTAAACCCTTTAAAAACCTTTGTAAACTTCTAAAACCCTTTAAAACCCCTTGTAAATCCTTTAAAACTATTTTTAAATCTTTGTAAATATCTTTCAAAATCCTTGTAAATCCTTTTAAAACCATTTTTAAATCCTTGTATGCCTTTAAAAACACTTGTAAATCCTTTTAAAAACACTTGTAAATCCTTTTAAAATTTTTTTTAAAATCCTTGTAAATTTTTAAAATATTTTAAAAATCATTGTAAATCCTTTTAAAATTGTTATAAACTTATATAAACTTTTAGAAACCATTGTAAATCATTTTAAACTCATTTACAAACCTTTGTAAGCTTCTAAAACCCTTTAAAAAACCTTTACAAATCTTTTAAAAACCATTTAAAACACTTGTATATTCCTTTAAAAATCGTTGTAAACCCTTTAAAAAATCATGTAAATCCTTTAAAAAATTTGGCGGGGAAATTTTGTTAAATTGTTTTTTTTTGCGGGGAAATTTTTGGCGGGAAAGTTATTGGCGGGAAAGTTATTGGCGGGAAAGTTTTGGGGGGAAAATTTTTGGAAGGAATATTCTTTCAACTAGGGGTAAAATGGTCATTAAAATTTAAGAGAGGGAAAAAATTAAGATGGCAAAAAGAGGGTATTTTTAAAAGAGGGTATCATAAAAAGGTTATTGGTATCAGTTTCTCATTAATTAAATGGATAGTTTCAAAATTTTAAACTAAATTAATGGTTTATTTGTTTTGGCTTTAGAATAAACTAAATTTTGATCTGAAAGATAAAAGAGAAATTGCATTATATAGCACTTGAGTTGAAAAAAATTAAGTCAAAGGGAGAGTGGCATAATTATAAATCTTGATCAAATAAATTACCCCTAAATACGACAAAAAAAGTCGCGTTTTATTAAGGCAGTGGATTAAAATTTAATTTTAATACATTTTAGAACCTTAATAGAATATATATTCATCTATTATTTAGAATTAAAAAGAAAATAAATAGTAGAATTCACTACTATATCCTCATTTATTAATAAATATATGAACAAAAATCTTGTTTTATGTTTTAAATGAATTTATATATGGGGGAATTTCAAAAATACCCCTTTTCATATACCTCTTTTTAAAAATACCCCCTTTTCAAACTTTATCAAAAAATCCACTAAAAATGTTGAAATTTATCCAAATATGTGTGTAAGCTTATAAATATATACACAAATTACTTTTGTATGTGTATAAAAATTTATATACCTTTCATATATAGCGTAAAAATAAATTATAAAAACCTTATAAAAACCTTATAAAAACCGTATAAACCCTTTTAAAAACCTTTTAAAAACCTTATAAAACTTATAAAAACAATTTAAAACTATTTAAAACATCTTAAAATATTTGTATTGAATCTCCCAATAGTAGTTATTATATAGAAGTACCTTATAAACTATATAAAACTTTATAATTTTTTATATTTAAAAAAGAGTATTTTTGAAAATGGATAAAAAAAGAGGGTATTTTTAAAAAGGGGTACACCAAAAAGGGTATTTCTCAAAAATTCTCTTTATATATTGGATTAATGTTTTTTATCAAAAAAAAAAAAAGGTTATGGAATAAAACAACGTGAAACACAATTCTTCAAGATAGAAGTAGATTCCTTATGTGACCCTGGAAGAGAGATCTGCAACTCTTATGCTTTGGACCATTGTCAACGCAAGCCTGATAAATGTTGTTATGAAAGTTATTGTTAAAATCCAAAATAATTTTAGTTAATCAAATGTGGTATATATTTTCTTGAAAAATAACATCACTACTTTCCATATGTTTTGATTATCTATACAAAAGATATATAATAAATAAAAATAAATAACTTCACTAAACCGATATTTAATTAATTAAACTTATCAATAGCTTTCTGCAATTTGGAAAAACAAACATCTAAAACAAAGTCAAAGACTCAAAATATAACTAAATGAATGTAAAATAAGTAGGAGTTTAGTCCAGCACGTCTCATGTGCTATACACGGCCATATATGTTTTTTAACAGTTTTGTCTAAACACAATTAACTAAATGGATAGTTTCAAAAATTTTAACTAAATTAATGGTTTCTTATTTTGGCTTTAGAATTAACTATATTTTGATCTGAAAGGGAGAGTGGCAAAATAATAAATCTTGATAAAATAAATTTCCTCTAAATACGACGAAAAAAGTTTGTCACGCGGTATATTGCAGCTGTGGATCAAAATTTAGTTTAAATACATTTTAGAACCTTAATAGAATATATATTCATCTTCTTTTTCTGGTCGTCGAATATATATTCATCTATTATTTAGAATTAAAAAAGAAATTAAATAGTAGAATTCACTATGTAAAATAGAAGACATGTGAGATAGAAAATATAGAGACAATTTTAGATTTAAAAGTCAGTCAAACAGTAACAAATACTGAAATTTTAGCTAATTATAAGTAGTAAATGTATTAGTTTTCTAATTATGTTTTGAAAATGCACTATTTTTTTCTATTATCTCATTAAAATATATAGTGACACAAACTATTGAAGTATCAAGATAAAGAGAAATAAAGTTGATGAATTTCTTTATGTATTCATACTGAAGTTTAAAAATTACATATATAGAGTTAAACTGAACAAAAATCTAAGATCAAGGAAAATCGCTAACTAGCTACGCTTTTGTTGCGGAGCTACTTATTTTGAGAAGATAACAATATGTTTGATGCTTTGTATATGTATATATTTGGTTAGATATCGAAGATGTATCTAATTTTTAATATTAACTTGAAAAAGACCCGACCCGTTTTTTTTAATTCATTAATTAATAGTCTCATACCTACTAATTAACCTAACCGAATTAACCCAACAATAAATCATCATGCACAGCGGAAACATATTAAACCAACATCAATTAAACATAATATTAATTAATCAATCATTCAATAACCACAATTTACACCAGCAACCTAGCATGCCTCTAAACCAGGTTCCAACAACAATTAACATATTCATAAACATAACAACCAAGACCCTAGATCATCCTCCTCTCCTCGCCATGATTCCACGGATCACAATTTACCTGCACCACAAACACAATGAGATGCGTGAGTATTATCACAAACACTCAGTGAGAGCGATCCTCCCATCTACGAGCTATACACACAAGCTATGAGATAACACCCACATATATAACATAAAAAAACCATTCAGCAAGCTAAACATCCAATAACACTTCCAATTCACCTACAAATCATCACAAACAAGTCACTCAATCCCAATCGCTTAGATAAGCTCATGGTCACGCACTCACCTTAACAAGGTGATTTGAACTACAAAAACAACCAGGAAAAACTCTCCTCGCGACTGCAACAGCCAAACAACGCCCTACAACAAACCACACAAACAAAAATCTCTAAGAACCAAAAGACAGAAACACCAGAAAAACTACAGCCGCAGAAACGAAGCCCTAAAACATAAACCAACCGTTAACTTCTTAATCCCTACGGTGAAAAGCAAGATCTAGACGTCACGAAGCTCCCCACAAAATTTGATGCCGATCGGAGAAACGATGAAACCACGATCGCACTTACAAACTCCGCTGATCCCAGTTCGCAACAGAGAAAACGCGTCTCACCAAACTTTCGATAAGATTTGATACGTCGGAACTCTATTCTACCAAGACGTGACGAAACTGCTTCTCTTGCTTTAAACACCAAAGCAAAGCTAACACTCTCCTTCTCACAAGTGAACTTCTCCTTCTCCTTTTCTCAACTCAACTCTCAGAAACAACAGCCACAAAACAAAAGAGAGAAGAAGCGTTCTTTATAAAACTAGGGTTTTTGGTTTAATTCTGATTAAACCAGAATTTACCTAAACCGACTTTAATTAAATCTCCTTTGATTCAATTAAACAAATCGACCAGTTTAGGAAATCAACCGGAATTAAACCGACTCCACCTTAATTCTTATACACATTCAAGTCTCCTATTAATTTTCAGAACACGGGCGTTACATAACTAGTGATATATATATATATATATATTTCCTTTAATGACAATTATGCACACCGTGATTTGTGACTATTGTTCTTGATCTCATTGATTCATTATCATTGTTAGTTACTTAGTTGCAAAAAATACTTGGTATAATTACATTATTAGGATATGAATTAAAACTATGAAAGTGGACTAATCTAATTTTGTACCTCACTGTCTTGAGATTGTGATTTTTGTTTGTTCAAGCTTCTTGAATATATTGGTAATTCCCTTAATCATGTTATTTTTGTTCTTTCTTATCTTGATTTATCGTCTTTGCCATTTTTAGTTATAATTACTTTTAGTTTTGTCTTGATTGGCTCACATACTTGGTATATTGTAAATATTTTAAATATTTAATATTTGTTGACAAATTGTGTATTTTAAATATTATTTTTTTACATAATAAGTGTGTATAGTTAATCTTTGAATTTATCTTCTTGATATGGTATAGCCATTTTACAAACATTTGATTTGTCTTTACACACTTTCAGCAACTAAAATACTTCAAAGATCTTATCATTCTATATAAAATGTTATTATAATTGTTATTATGTTAAACATCTGGGAGAAAAAACTAGTTTTTTTAATTGAACTGATATAACATACATAAAACATGTATTTCCATTTTTATATCGATAGAAATTAATTTTACACATAATATGTAAATTTATCTGAATACAAATTAACATGTCAAAAACTAGTTTACATTAAAATTGTAAAGATTTTTATTATGTCGAGTGTGATCAATCACAGATTAACAACATTATGAAATTGCCGTTAAAAATAAAAAATGTAGTATTGTTGAGAAGATGTTTTCTGACCAATAATGACATCTTCAAGTAAATAACCCAAACAAAAAAAATATGTTATATTAGTATATTTTTTTATGGGGGAATTTCAAAAATATCCCTTTTCATATACTTCTTTTTAAAAATATCCCCTTTTTAAACTTTATCAAAAAACCCACTAAAAATGTTGAAATTTATCCAAATATGTGTGTAAGCTTATAAATATATACACAAATTACCTTTATATGTGTATAAAACTTTATATACCTTTCATAAATAGCGTAAAAATAAATTATAAAAACCTTATAAAAACCTTATAAAAACCGTATAAACCCTTTTAAAAACCTTTTAAAAACCTTATAAACCTTATAAAAACCGTATAACCCCTTTTAAAAACCTTTTAAAAACCTTATAAAACTTATAAAAACGATTTAAAACAATTTATAATATTTGTATCGAATCTCCTAGTAGTAGTTATTATATAAAAGTACCTTATAAACTATATAAAACTTTATAATTTTTTATATTTAAAAAGAGGTAATTTTAAAAATGGATAGATAAATGGGGTATTTTTAGAAAGGGTACACCAAAAGGGGTATTTCTCAAAAATTCTCTTTTTTTATTTGTTTACTTTAATAATTTCTAAATTTCTAAATTTCTCAATTATCAATGGTACAAACTTAATAAAATTGTGGTCAATTTCCCATTATGGTTTCATTTATGTACAATTATCTAAATATATTCCATTAAGAAGTTTGAGTAACTTTTTAAATATTTAAAAATAATTTTTCATGATAAATTTCCTATTTTTGTTTTAAAACTGTCTATTATACATTTGTAGGGGTCGAATTTAGTTATATATATATAGGAGAAGAAAAGAATAAAATAAAATTTGCCTTAGTTGGATTCTAAAGAGAGAAAAAAACGAAAACAGAGGAACAAGAACAACAATGGCAGGGAGAATAAGCTTCTCTCTAAATCTTCCTCTCTTAGATTCAAACTCTATACAATCATTATCTCCACTTCTCAAGAAACCATCACACATCTCTTGGTATCTATTCTCCTTCTTCTTATATATCATGATCATTTTCACATAATCAAAGTTCATTATGTTCTTTTTAATTTGATTAGTAGGAGAACAACAGAGGATGTGACGGAGCCACGGAAGAACAAGTCTTCTCTTGTCTTAGGCGTAGCGGCGACCGTCTTGATCGGGGCAATTCAGATAAGTGACGTGGCATCGGTTGCAGCTGCCGTTGTGGATTCGCCAGTGAATGAGATGGCGGCGTCGCCGCGGAGGTGGAGCGACAAAAGGACTTGTCCGCCTTGGCTTGAGAACTCGCTAGAGACCATTGTACCGGAGAATCTTCCTCGCCCGTTGGCTCATCGACGTTTGGAGTTAGCCGGAATAGCTAAGGGTGACGCGCCACCGGTAGGTGCGGTGGTGACACGTGTCAACAGAGCTGGTTGCTTCTCCGTGTAAATTGGAAGTTCATTACGTGACGTGTTAGGGGAAATTGTTAGGCACGTGTAATATAAAAGTCAATTAGAAACAACTAATAATACATAGAAAAAAACATTGTAAATAAATTAAAATTTTATATATTTGTTCGCATATAATTTTTTTTTTCTAATGGATTACATACTTGCATAAGAAATATATATATTTGAACAAATCATATTAGTGTTCAAATTCATGCAAATTGTTCTTTAAGAGGATGACATTTTTGTTTTTTGTTTTTTATTTTTTTTGTTCACCAACATTTTTGTTTTAAATCTACATTAACTTAAAATTCATTGAGATGTTTATTATTTGCACGATTTGTTTTCGTCCGTCTACCAAAATTTTGGGAGCTTCCTGGTTAGTGTGTTGGAGTAGTACTCTATTGGATGTGAGTTGAAACAAAATAGTACATGCGTGTAGTACAAAATAAAAGTACTTCATACTCTCGAATGAGCCAGCCCATTATGGATCCAGAGTCTATGTCAGTCCAACCATTAGTTTTTATTACGGCCTCATAATCTATCTTTGTGTCAAAACATGTATAGTTTTGCTTCATTACTTGTTTGAGACAAGCTTATCAAAATCTTGAAAATGGTGCATGTAGAGTTGGTCAAACAAGTACCAAACTCTTGCCTCTTGCTATTAGCACTCACATTTATTGTGCAGTGTGAACTGTCCAAGCTAGCATTTAACAACCAGCTCAAAAGAGTAACGGGAAAGTTGCGAGTAATCAAGATTCAAGAATCGCTCATAAGTCTGGATCACATATTCACATCACTTGTTTAACACCATTATATAGTGTTGAGGTATGAGTCTTCGATTAAACCTGCATTTGAGAAAGAGAAGATGCTTAGAGACAAGAATGACAAGATGATGAAGAACAAGAAGATTGAATATTAGATGAAGAACAAGAAGATTGAATATTAGATGAAGAACAAGAAGTGGTCGTTGCTACATAAAAAGAGAGGTCAACGGAGAAAAAAAGTCAAGGGAAAGGAGAAGATTGTTATTTTGTTGTTTTAGATTAAGAAGATAAGATCATGTGCATTGGTTGGGACTAGGTTTTGTCCTAAGAAATTTTTTTTTTTTCTAATTTTTTTTTTTAAAACAACCAATCGCGGGCCGCCACGTGTTAGTGGGGCCCGCGAATAGTGAAGAGAGAAAGCAAATGACGTTCCTTTTTAACGTATGTCTCGTTTTTTCTTTTCTTTTTGATTCTTTTAAAAAATTAAATTGTGGAAGACTGGGTGGGGGACCGCCGCTGCCAATGCTCTAAATGGGTTGTAGTTAGACCCACTTAAGAGTATGTTGTTTACTTAGTTTAACTAAGACCATGTGCATTGACATATCTAATAAAAGCTCCCACAATTTATTTTTTTTTAAAGAAAAAAAAAGTTTGGAACGTACATTAAAACGGGACGGTCCTTTGTCTTCTTTCTGCACTATTCGCGGGCCCCACTGACACGTGACACTTCAAGAGTTAAACATTGTGTCATTTTCTCTCTTGAAACCTATGATTCAGGTGAAGCCTTAATTAGTAGCTGCCTACCATAAAATTACACATCTTGCATATCCTTACACAACAAGAGTTTCCCATGTTCGCGATTTGATTTGCTTTGGAACTGAATCTGCTTCCGACGAACTAGCTTGTAATATACAATACCAGCACAAGATCGATCAATCACATTGCCCAAACTTGACTCTCAAAAGTTTTTTTTTTTGTTGACAAACACTTCTTGAGTTATGATCCTAAGCACTTTTCCTATATATATTTCAATATTTGGTACGGAAAAAGACTATTGAACTTTAGGCCATGAAAGTCTCATCCAAGCTCCATGCATTCATATCTTATACCTAATTCCATTGACTAGGGGAATTATGCATGTAGGCGAGTCAAGTTACTTGCTGAAACACATGTGTATGTGGACATGTGGTGATCAAATGTTTTGGTTCAAAACCGTGTGTAGCTAGTTATCTGTGGAGGTAACGAGTATCGAAGTGGTTGTAAATGTTGTCTTAGTCGTACCAAGTGGTTATTTTGTGGTGATAGGTCCATTGCCGAACATTGTTCGTAGTGTAAGAAGTGTCGTGAAATTGATAGAGACAAACAATTAATTGATAGAGACATGTTAAAACATTTATTAATACCATGTTTACTAACCTGATTCTTACTCTTGACAGTGGCGAAAAGACTACTACTAAAGAGTGGCCTATGTTGCTTGAAATCAAGGGTAGAGTCAGATTAGATGCATTCGAAAAGTTTATCCGCGAGCTTCGAAATTCCAAGAATCGTGCTGTTATGGTATATTTTTCACACGTTTACCTTGTATCCTGACTCTTCTCGTTCTTGTACACATTCATGGAAAGCTGTGTTCTTGGTCAATAAAGGAAGCTAGTCATTCTTGTGTCTGATATTGTTAAGACTTTACACATTCTGTCTGTTTGAGACCCAGCAAAACTCTTTTATCCATCATGTGTACTTATAAAGCTTGGTTTTGTGCTTTAGGTTATGTCTTTCAAATAAAGATAAAGACAACATTTCTGAGGTATGACTGCTAATAGTTGACTAAGATTTTGAGTAGATGTGTTTACTTATACACAAATTTGGTAACGAATTTACGAAATGTTGGTTTCCTTATTACACAGGTGGTGGATTTGTACGCTAAAGATGAGAGGGTGGGTTTTGCAGAACCGGCTTCAGGAGTTGAGCTTTACCAGCTTTGCCCAACCGGGGGCAGAACCGCAGAGATTCTAAACAAGATTGTTCCAAGAAACCAACTTGACTTCTTGAAATCTTTAAATGATGGTCTTATAGGTGTTGTTGTATGGAGAAGACCACAATTTTAAAACCCACCACAATATAACTCACAAAACAAGAAATACCTAGAAAAGGACTCATAGATGACGTGCCACCTGGTTTTGGTCCAGCGACCATGGCTCGTGATGATGATGATGACTTGCCTGAATTTAACTATTTTTCCGGTAAAGATGTTGTTGTCATGAACGTTTGGAATCTGAAAGAGAGCTTATTCAAAAATATGGAAAATCTGAACCTTTGATGAACCAAAGTTTTAGTGATGACTATTGGAATACAAACCAATATCCCATATCAGAAGATTAGAAAGAGAAGTTTCTAATATATAAGTCAAGTTCAACTTCAATTACTATGAGGACTTTTAGGAAGGAGCTCAACAAATTCGTGGAGGCTTGAGTTATAGACCCAAAACGTACAATATCATACTAATGGAAAGTTGGCTTGGGTTTAAAGAACCCAACAATGACAATGAATATCTACATGAGTGGCAGCCTCAACAGAACCAGAGTCTTGGCCTTAGTCTTGTTGGTGGTGGCTTAGTGGTTAGACCACGTCAAGAGTGGTGGTCGAATCATGCTGGCGGAGGATATTAGTTGTTTTTGTCCCACCCTAGCTATTTTTTTTTTGTTCTTTAAGCAGCTTTAAATCTTGTGTGGTTGGTTACTACTCTTTCGTTAAAACATATCAAAATCGAATCTTAAATTATTTGATGCTGTTGATCAAAAATAAATAAATTTATTTGATGCTAATAATTTACTTACTACACTTAAATCTAATGAGCTAATTCTTAAGCTTAAATCCAACTTGAAACAACTATAACAAGGTAATGCTATTAATTTATGAAAACTTGGAGATTAAACTATGCATAACATTATTTAAACTTGGGATGGGATTATCAATTACGAAAATAATTGATAGCTACACAAAATCACATAGCTACACATGCAAACAATATAAATGTCCTGTTAACATACGAATATGGTTGTATTTAGAACAAATATTTGATCAAGTCCTTTGCTTTCCCTTTCCCAATAATATATATGCAAATGAAGCAAACCTTTTAGAAATATGAAAGACAATGCTGTTTTATCCGAGAGGGACGAATTGTTATATATGGAAATTGATTCATATGATTCTGAATAATAACTCTTGCAGCAAAAAAATGGATGGCAATCACGAGAAGACGACGTTGATGAATGAGATGCGAATTATAAAAATCTGTACACAGTTGATCAAAGAGGTAAACTATATATAATTAGTGCTCTAAACACAAGAGTTGAAATATAAAAAAGACTTAAATAAAGCCATAGAAATATAAGAAATACTTGCAAGTGTAACACTAAAAGATCCAAACAATCTTTAGAGGAACAGAATATCATTAACTAGAGCTAGTTGAAAATCAAAAATCAAAATATAAAAGCATTGAACAAACTTAGATAAACTTCATATCCTCTACAAAGTCTAGATTGGTCTGAACATAAGTAAAATCATCCTTCTTAAACTCTTCAAATCCCTGAATATGGATTCTTGTATAAGTCTCCTTCTCGATATTGTAGAAGAAAATGTAGAAAGGTTGTGATAGATCGCATGTGCACGGCGAAAACACGAGCTCTCCGGTACCCGTCATTCCAACAAACATGTTGTTCTGGAATACTACTGATGGCAGTATGCATATATGTTTGGTCCATTTATGTTTTTCACCATCTTCTAGAACCCACAATAACACAGATTGTGAATAATGAATCTGTCCACTATTTTGACGTGCGCCTAATTTACCTTTGTAGTTGAACAAACGTAACATCGGACACATGTCTTTATCGAATGTAATAACGCTGAATTTCTCAGACCTAAAGTCGAAGCAAACTATCTTACGGGTATTATCTGAAAAATAAGCTCCATAGTACAAAACGCCGTTTATGCATATTCCATCATGATCCATATACTCATGTGGAGGTATTGGGTCTTGGACCGTCCGCCATAAAAGTTTTCCAGTCTCCAATGTCAAAATCCGATGAGTGTTGGGTGTTTTTGAACGCCGATGCCGCCGATGAGTGTTGGGTGTTTTTGAACGCCGATGCCGCCGATGAGTATTTGAACGTGACCAAAACATACACAACACTTTGAACTGTTTGCTGATGGGGTCAAAGCCAAAAAAGCTGTCTCCATTACCTGGCACATTCACTTCCGGTAAGGTTATGATCTCACCCGTGACGGGGTTAGATATAACCCGCACTTTTCTATTTCCACAATGTCGTAAGAAGACCAATCCACAGTGCGTGGTCATGACACTAGTTGGAGTATGTTTGGGGAAACACTTAATAAGGTTTTGCTACAAGAGTAGAGTACTTTTCATGTGGATTTTGAGGTTGAGGCGAAGAGAAAACACATAACCCTTTATTAGTTTTGAAGCTAAACAAGAGACGCGGACGAGCTAAGGACTTAGTCAAGAAAAGCTCTGTGAAATCAGGACGGCCAAGAATGGATTCCCATAATTTGGATACGCAGCGAAACCTAGCTATAGACTTCGCAGAGACTCTAGAGAATATGTCGACAAGAACATCAGCTGGGATTGGGTCTGAGTATTCTCTTACCGAACTTGAAGATAGTTTGGTCGATAGATTCGCTGAGAACTGCTGATTTTTTTGTTTTTTTCTTCGGCATCGCTTATGGTTTTTCATGGCAGCTGCTGTTTCAGTCAAAAACCCTATTATTACTTTTACAGAGCTTATTACTACGAACGATAATGCAACTAACCTTTATATAATGCTACGATCCTAGCTAGATGGGCTCTTTAGGCCCAATTAGTTAATCATCCCTATTAGCAATACCAAAACACAGATTCGATCGGTTGCTCATATTTAAACCAAAGGATTTTTAAGGCTTTGATTCATTTGTTCATTCAGTTAAGAAACTTCTATTCTTCGGTTCATGTAGATCCTCATCGCTGACCCGTGTCTCAAAGTTTTTTTTTTTTTTTCCTTTTTACTAGGTTATTAACCCACTATGTATGGTTGAACTATGTTTTATGAACATTGAGTTTATTTGTTCTTATTACGGATTGTTTGGGTTTGATTTGGAATTGTTTGTTTTGGTGAATTGTTGGTTTTGCTGTATTAAATGTTTTCGAGCCACGTGGAAACTAAGTCGAAAGAGGTGAACACGGAAGATACAGTCGACCCCAGGCTTTCAAACCTGGAAGAGATGTTTGGTGCGATGAAAAGATCGACAGCTCATAAGATTGCTCGTGGATGATCAATCAAAACCAGATCGGTGTGAGCCCATGTCATCGACGTCAACAGAAATTAATGTTCGACATGATCTCGTAAGATCTAATGCAAACTATTTATATGAAGGAGTGGTTGTTTAAGGTTTAAGAATTTGTTGGTGTTGATTTCACTCCGAACACGATATGAAGGTGAAGATGGGTGCTATACACTTTTGATAGTCATGCTGCTATGTACGTGGCACCATTCGTTTATTCAGTTTGGTATGATGTGTTGTATAATTGAATGGTAGGGGCACGGAGCAGATATTCAGAAAATCTGTGATATTTGTAATATGATTCGTCTCGACCGAATATATGATTTTACGATTTCCTTCGATTGAAAAAAATTCGGATACTTGGAACTTCCAATATCTGAATTTATTTGTGATATTTGCGAAATATTTGCTTTGTTCTATCTAATTTCTTTTTTAAAAATAACTGAAAACATACAATACATAAAGTAGCAAAACGACATGAGATATTACAGGTTTTTGTTTAACATGCTTTCAAAAAAAAACCCACTTTATTTAGGATACAAAAATATTAACCAAGTTCATTTTAAACTCAAAAAATAAATTTTCTTTTTCCTTACGAAGCTGGAGCTGAGTGTAATAAAATTTGATAAAAGAAATCATCGTAGGATCCAAATTACTTATTTATAATGCTGATTTTATTTTTCTTTCAATAAACTCATTTTCGCTAATAAAAGCAGGTGTTTCCTTTTTACTAACCAATCAAACACATGTCTAAAATATGATAATCTCGATACAAGCCGAAAATATTCAAATGCGTAAATTATATAATGATTTCATGTACATAATTATACTTATATATATTATATATGTAAAGTTAGCTCAAATAAATAACTTTATTAATCAGAACAAAAATTATAATATTTTGAAACTTTTTAAAAAGTTTATATGCTCAAATAAATAACTTTATTAATCCGAACAAAACTTTCAAAATAGAATGCGGATTAAATTAATCTTCATGCTCATTTATAGTTAGAAGCATACTAGTCATGTGTATAATGATTTAAAACCATTGTCAAAAACATTTAATGGATGTGTCATGTCTTACACCATTTTCTATCAATTAAGTATAATATAAAACTTCATAAAAATATTTAACCAACTTGCTTAGATTTAACCAACCTGTGTTAGATATCCAACTTCCCCCACCAAGATGCTGCTAATATTGTGGGAGAAGTTGCAAGAGAACACACGGGAGCTTTTGAGGCAAGCCTTGCGGGAGTCTGTGCAAGAAGATGTTGTTATGTTTGTGGTTTCAAATCTAAAATATTAGCATACATATACTCGTACCCATCGTTGAGTCTAGGTGACATGGTTTATCTGAGAGGAACGAATTGTTATGGAAATTGATTCATATGATTGGGAATAATAACTCTTGCAGCAAAAAATGATGGCCTGCAAAGCTTCGACACTTAGTTATCTCTACTACTACTATATATATATATATATATATACTTTAATGGCGATTACGAGATAAGAGGAACACAATATCATTAGAGCTAATTGAAAATCAAAATATAAAAGAATTCAACACACTTAGATAAACTTTCATATTCTCTACAAAGTCTAGCTTGGTCTGAACGAAAGTATTAACATCCTTATTAAACTCTTTAAATCCCTGAATATGGACTCTTGTATAAGTCTTCCTCTCGATATTGTAGAAGAAAATGTAGAACGGATTTGATAGATCGCGTGAGAAGGGCGAAAACACAAGCTCTCCGGTACCCGCCATTCCCACAAACACGTTGTTGTAGACTATTGATGGCAGTATGCATATACGTTTGGTCCATTTATGTTTTCCACCATCTTCTAGAACCCACAACGTAGATTTTGTTGGACAAAATATATCAGTATATTGATGCGCACCTAATTTTCCTTTGTCGTTGAACAAAGTTAAGGTGTACTGTCGTCTAGGGATCATGCCTTTATGTAAATTAACAACTCTGAATTTCTCAGTCCGGAAGTCGAAGGAAACTATCTTAAAGGATTCATCTGAAAATTCACCTCGGTAGTACAAAACGCCGTTTATGCATATTCCATCAACAAACGAAGAAGTTTCATGGCGAAGTATTGGGTCTTGGATCGTCCTCCACAAAAGTTCTCCAGTCCCCAATGTCAAAATCCAATGAGTCTTTCGACTTGAACAAGGCGTACACAACACTTTGAACTGTTTGCTGATGGGATCATAGCCAAAATAGCTATCTTCAACACTGTTGGTGTACACTTGGGGTAAGGTTATGGACTTCCCCGTGACGGGGTTATGAATCACCCGAGCTTTTCTTCTTCGCGAATGTCGTAAGAAGACCAATCCTAAGTGCGAGGTACATTTAGCAGTTCGAGTATGTTTGGGGAAACACTTATAAGGTGTTGCTACAAGAGTAGTGTTTTCATGTATATTTTGGGTTGAGGAGAAGAGAAAGCATATAACTTTTCGTTAGCTTCGAAAATAAACAAGAGCCGTGGAAGAGCTAAGGACTTAGTCAAGAAAAGCTCTGTGAAATCAAGACGGCCAAGAATGGATTCCCATAATTTGGATACACACCGAAACCTAGCTATAGACGTTGCAGTGACTCTAGAGAATATATCGACAAGAACATCAACTGGGATTGGGTCTGAGTATTCTCTTACCGAACTTGAACATTGTTTGGTCGATAGACCCTCTGAGAACTGTTTCTCCGGATGGTTCTTATGGTTTTTCATGGCAGCTGCTGTTTCAGTCAAACCCTATTATCACTTTTTCAGAGCTTAATACTACGAACGAAAAAGCAACTAAAACCTGTATATAATAATGCTACGATCCTAGCTAGATGGGCTCTTTAGGCCCAATTAGTTTATGAACATTGAGTTTATTTGTTCTTATTACGGATTGTTTGGGTTTTATTTGGAATTTTTTGTTTGGGGTGATTTGTTGGTTTTGATGTTTTATAGCAATATTGTATGTGTCTCGATGTGTTGTATGCATAATTGGGATATGTCAAACTGCTGAAAGAGAGATTTGAGGATGTGTGGAATGAACATATGGCACAGTACTACTTGACAAAGTTGAAGCAATTACAAGAGACCGATGGCATTGTTAACTACTTGGCTTGTTTAAGATTCAAATGCATGTATGTATATATATTCCAACCTCAAACGATGAGACACTGCATATAATACCATTGGATATACTCTTAAGTTTTAACGCATTATGTGATATTTATAGACTTATCAAAAGCTTTGTATGGATATTATTTTTTACCCTTCAACTGAGTGGCTAGGATTCTGAGCTTTCTGTTTTTTTTTTCTCTATTATTAATTTTTTAGTTAATCGTGAATATCCATTCGTGTTTAGTTAATCATGAACAGTAAACGTGAATTAACAATTTACAAACAAAAAATCCTAATTTATAACAGCTTCATTGATATTTTTTTTACCCGAATTCTAGTTAATAAAACTCGAATCCAAATCAAAACCTCTAAAATCAATTTTGAGAAATTTCTAAGAGCACAAAAGCCCCAATTCGATTTGGATTCGCAGAAATTTCAAAGAATACAAAATCATTTGATTTTGATTAATTAGGTAGAATTATGTAGTCTAAGTGGAATTGGGAAAAGACAATTTATTCAGGTGGAATTGGGTAAAGTGTGAAAATAGAGTTGGATCCTAATTGAAACCATATACTATAGGAGGCCAGATATAGGCAGCCCATCTTTTTTGTTTTATTCGGAAAAACGAATATGGATCACACAGTAACATGAAGAATATGTTGGATACATATACGGATACATATAATGCTTAACTTTAAAACATACTAGGCCTGGACCCGCGCTACAGCGCGAATGAAAAGTGTCGGTTTTTGTTTTTTCCGAATTACGTAAATTTAAATTATTAAAATGGATTGCTGGTGTTGAATTTGGCAAGTATGAGAATATGTACTATCGTGGATGTGTACTTTGTCACGTATGCTAGGTTCAGACCCGCGCTGAAAATATTTTCAGGTTTATTTTATTTTAACGTGATTTGTCGTATGTGTTATTATTTCGTTTATTTTAGTATCAACAATTATTATTTTAAATTGTATATTTGGTTTCAATTCTTTGAGAAAAGTGTGTTTTCGGAAATTAAATATAATATTTTAATATACTAAATAAAAGAATGATTATTAAACAAATTATATACTCACAATGTATGTGGTGACGAACCAATCAGCAAAAACCCGTGTATTTTAAAAAGAATCATGAAAATGTATAATATTGAACGAAATTTTGTATATACATGTATCACATAAGAACATATGAGTTTGAAAGATTTGTATATACTTGTATCCTATAAAAATAAAATAAAAATATTATTATACATCATATTGAATAAGAGACCATAAACTAAAATAATAAACGATAAAAAAGAAAAAATAGTAAACGATAAATCATAAGAAAAAATTCAAAAATTAAATGTAAAAGTTGGAAAGAAAAAATTGATGTCTTTATTCAACAAATGTATGACTTTATAATGTAAGGAGAGGGTGTCGATTTTTTGGGTTTGTAAGTTAGTAAATTGAATTCTTATAGAAAACACCTTTTCAGCTTGTAAAAAAATTTAAGTGATTTCCTTAAATTTAATATATATATTTAGAACATTTTAAGGAAAATTCAGAATTTAAGGTAATTTATTTAAACTAACTTATGGAATATATTCTTTATGACTGATTTTGTATTAGTACTGATTTGATGATTAATAATTAGAAAGATAAAATATTTTTATTAAAGTATTTTTTAGTTAATTATAATAATTATCCTAAAATTTTAATTATTTTTTTTTATCCAAAATATTTTCGTATTACTCATTGAAATATATTAATGATAGTCAAAATTTTTTTTTTTTCAAAATTCAAATATAACCATTTCTAGATATATATGGATCTCTATAATTTTGCATTAATTATGCTACTGATAAAATATTACTTGTTTATAGGTAATTCAAATTGATGATTGGATTATTGGAATAATTTTGAAACCTCTTTTCATATTCTATTTTTTTATTCTGATTAAAATCTTTCATTTAACATATTAGGAAAGATAAAAAATTATAATAAAGATTTAATATATTATAAAACATCATACTAATTTAATAAAGTCTTTCGTTTTTTATTTTTCGAAACATTTAACTAATTCAAACTAATTAACACTTTTATTGATTATATTACCATTATTTATGTATTTTAGATGCATTTTTATATTTTTATACCAAATATTTTTAAATTATATTTTTCTATATATCAAAGATTTAAACTTATAAAAAATTATAATTTTTTTTTCATATAATAAATTAATATACTAATTAAAATATATTTAAAAGATTGAGATCTTTATATTCATAAACAAATTTTTATTTAGCATTAATGTATTTTCTAAAATAAAATAATGTAACATTAATATAGTTTCCTAAATGATAGGAATCTGGTGTATATTGTTGATATATTTGGCAAATATTTAACAAAAATTTTGGCAAGTATCCGATTGAAAATTTAACCCGGAATTTTTTGAAAAACCCGACCCGAATTCTTTGTGTACTTCTCTTTTACTATAGTAGAGATAACGAGTATTCGTTTTTTAGTCAGATATCCAATATTTTAGGTACGGATATCCGGTATTTATATACATAAATACGATATTTCAGTCTAAAATATCTGGTATTTAATATTTTTGAACATATTTACGGAGATCTGCGAATAATCGTATTTTTAACGGATATCCGGATTTTCTGATACAAATATACAGTTTTTAAAAATCAAAGAGAATATGGATATGATACAATGTTTTTGATGAAAAAAAAGAAAAAGAAAAAAAAAAGAAGAATACAATGTTTTTATTATTAAAAACGGATATCCACTCTGTTAACAGGACTACAATGCATACTACTAATTAAATCTTTCATAGATTAGATTTCTAGTAATTTTACAGTTTTATTTGGTCATTCTATGTAATACTAGTTTATCCCTAAGTTTTTATTTTATGAATGTTAGTTATAAACTTATAAAAAAAAACTCATTAAAAAAAATTCATTATGGGATGTCAAAAAAAAAAAAAAAAAAAAAATTCATTATGGACTTTTTTCTTTTTCTTTTTAACAAATTAGATCGGATTCTTAATTTTTTTTTTCGCTCTGTTATAATTTGGGGATCAGTGGTGGATTCAGAGTATTGAGGGTTTGTGTGACATGAATCATGGTGTCTCCAAAGCATCTAGATTCTCTTCCTCTGGTGGTGACTCTGACGACACCTTCTCCCGACAAAAATCACCGGTGAGTCCTCCTTCCTCAAAGCGTGCTGCTTCCGTCGCAGACGAAGAGACTAAGCAGAAGAAGAAACATAAGATGAAGAAGAAGATCAAGAAGAAGACGACGACGACGACACAATTGGGTTCGCCTTTGTTCACCCGGATCTGGAACGAAGAAGATGAACTCGTCGTCTTAAAGGTTCCTCCTTTTGCTTAGAATCCTCATTCAGTGTCTTAAAGGTTCCTCCTTTTTTCCTTAATTCTTGGTGTGTGATTGTTAAGATCCTCTCATTCAATGTTTTCTCTCAGGGATTAGTTGATTACAGAGCTAAGACAGGATTCCAAAGCAAGATTGATTGGGATGCGTTTTATCGTTTTCTTGCAGTTTCAATCGTTTCGAAATACGCTAAGGATCAGGTTTTGAGTAAGATTAGGAAGTTGAAATCGAGGTTCCTTGTTCATTTGGAGAGAATCAATCAAGGGAGTGATCCCAAGTTTACTAGGGCTAGTGATTCTGAGGCCTTTGGGTTTTCAATGATGCTTTGGGGACAAAATGAAGCTAATGACGATGGAATGGATAAAGAGCAGGAGGAACCTTTGACTGACAATGGGGCACCGGACAACAACGGGGATGCTCGAGTAGAACAGCAGAGCGAGAAGGGGGAGGAGATGTTGAAGGAGTAGAACAGCAGAGCGAGAAGGGGGAGGAGATGTTGAAGAAGAACGAGGAAGTGGCTAATACTGAACCTTTAAATGAGAATGGGGAGGAGATGTTGAAGGAGAACGAGGAAGTGGCTAATACTGAACCTTTAAATGAGAATGGGGCAGTCAAAGTGAAGGAGAACGGGACTGCTGATGGGAAAGAGAGTCATGACGACGATGGGGATGATGAGTTATACGCTGTGCGAGACGCGTTTGAGACTGTTATGTCGCAAGGTTTAAGTGATTATCAAAAGAAGCTGCAGTTAAAGAAGTTGATGAACATTGGAACTGGTAAAAGAAGAGAATTGAGCGATGAATGGAAAGCGTTATGTGTTGAGGAAAGAAGATTGAATATCAAGAAGCTTAGGTTTTCAGCCAAGCTTGCAGAGGCAGCAAATGAATAGTTAGATGAAACCAAGAAGCTCTTGTGAGGATTAGTGCTGTTTAGTTTCTTTCTTAGTAGTCATAAGTTTTGACTGTTCAGTGTAGTTATCTTTGGATGCTGTCTTTCTTTGTTGGTTGTCCCTAGTTTTTCCTCAAGTATTCACATCCACAGGAGCCTTGTCCTTTGCTGGATATAGTTTTGTTACATATTCCATAACTTCTAGTGGCACCAATCAGTCAATGAAGTGGCATACCATTTTATATTCACTAAAAAAGGGTATTTACAATGTAATTTTACATTTTTGACAACTAAAAAGAGGCCTAAAGAAGTGAAACAAAGTAACACCCTGACCAAATAATAAAATAATTTTTCTTGTCGGTAGCCACCAAATGCACTGCCTTTGCAACAAACGGCTTATCCAGATGAATCCGACAGAGGAAGACAAAAAGCTTTTAGTCTTGTGATGTTGCAGAGTATTCAAAAAGCAAACGTTTTGAAGGTGCAGATTGTAGAAGGACACGCAAGCGGCTCGTGAGCTGATAGATAAGTGTCCATTGCATTGCCATCTCAGAATCTTTCATCTGTCTTACCACAGAGGCCTGTAGATAAAAGACAGTAAGGACAGGTTGGTGCTTATTTTGGTAGTAATGAAAAGAGATATAGCATATGGAGAAGAAAGAAGATTTATATGTTTAGGTCTGACCTGAAGACGTTTTCCGAGCTGCACTTCCACTTCTGTTCCAAATGATATGTTGCTTGCCAGAGATTTGAGAGGATCCACAGTTGGATCAACAGAGAGTAAACTTGGGATCTGTGGGGCATATACCAACCTCCATCTCGCCTGACCAAACTCTCCTTTTCCTTCTATCCTCGGCATTATGGTTTCAAGTGTTGCGGTTGCAAGTTTTTTGAAAGCAAGTTGTCCATCTCCTTCTAATATGGATTCTGCTAATTGGCTCTCAAACACCTTTGCAGCCTGCGAGGGTGAGATTATAAGCATAAATTTCATTAAGAGGAAAAACAAAACGACATTTCCAAATTTTAGCTACATTTTTACTTCAAACTTACCTCGGAAGGTGAGAGAGCATCCTGTTCAACAGAACGAGTTGAAGTCACCACAAGTTTGTCCTGCCAAGTGCTGGCACGACTTTGGATTCTAAACTGCCATTCTGAACCAACTAAAGCTAAATCCAGCAAAGGATCTAGTCCATGTTCAGGCTCAAATTTTGCAACGTTAAGATGCTCCCTCTTCAGACGTACCTGTGTTTAGAAAACAAAATTAGATGTTGATTACTCAAGACCAGCTTGGAATTGCGAAGATATTATGGAATGATTGAGTTCACCACATAAGATCAAAACAGAGATTTAGACAAAACCTGAGTAGCCACAAGATTGACATCTCCATTCTCGAATGTCAGGACACCCTTTGGTTTGATAAATTTTGGATGAGCCATGCCATCAAGTTCAAGCTCACCACTAACAGCAAAATTGAGAATTAAAGGATACACTATCCTCAGCTCTGGTCCTAAAACAAGTTTCATATCACTCAGACGAATATCCATATTTGGTTTCATTTTCACTTCTTCAATCTCCTTTTCAACAGAATTTGATTTACCTGTTGCGGACAAAACAAGCAGAGATCATTACAAAGTTTTACATACAAAGTCAAAATACGAAAATAAAAAGAAATCATAGAATTTTTGCTCGTAAATACATAAGTTACCAGCAGACTGGGAGAAATTCATCCCTGAAGACGCCCGTTCTGTACCAAAAAATCGAGCAAAATATCGTGAAGAAACTGCTTGATTAATAGCAGCACCTGGAATTCTATATTGATTGGCTGCTAATCTATTTAAAGGGGCCGCTCCGCCACCCTTATCATGAGGCAGGTAAGCTTCTCCTTGGCTTAATTTAATATTTCCTGATATAGTTGGCTGCAACATTGATCCAGTAATTTGCAGTTGAGTATCAACCTGACCACTGAAATGACAACAAGATCACTCTCATAAGATATTATAAATTGTAATAAGCTCACTAACATGAGTCTAGAAAAGAAGAATGGAAGAAACCTAGACGATACGGTATCTCAATATTAACCAGAAGTGATAAGTATGTACCCCTCAAGATAGATCAATAGTTAAAGTACGAAAGATAAAATCACAACAATGACCTACAAGCTTGAAAAGATTGACAGCAGCGGTGATTGCAGTACCTTAAAAAATTCTTTGCTCGTACTTCTAGAACTTCACATTTGAGTTCTATTCCATCACCAGAAGTTGCTTCATTTAATCTAAGGGGAAGATTTCCTTTAACAACCAGCTTTCCCCTTCTACTTACCCTGCTTTCCAGTGAGGTGATGCATAGCCTGTTTGATTTAACATGTAAGGTTCCACCAAAGTTTGTGAGAGGTTTACGGAGTACAGGTGAGGAGATAGACGCCCTGTGGAATGAAGCAGACCCATCAAGTACTGGATGCTCTACTGTACCTCCAACCTGCTCAGAAAGTAAGTTATGCGTAAATGAATTTGGTCAGAATTCTACAAGGTTATGGATAGATCAATTTAACTATCTTACAACGTAAAGACAACATAACAAGAGGGCAAGCTAATATTTTTTGGTCAACCTGGAGCCTGATATCAGCATTTCCTTGGAGCCAATTAGCATAAGGAGATATGGCTGTCAACAAAGTCATTCCCCCATCCTTGATGTCTGCCTCCAATCTAACTTCTCCTGCATCTAATATATTCCAGTATAAACCCTTGAGACTCTCAGCTAGTTGGCTGTCCCATCCGTCTTCGCTCCTATCCCTTAAGGTTCTCTTCTCATCATCTTCCTTTTCTTTTGCCCAGCTGGGGATTTTGACTGCACCAACTCTATCAGTTTCTCTGTCTTCCCCCTCAGAGCTACTTTTCTGCGAAAAACTAACAGGAACACTCCCTTGTATATGCACATGACCATTTTGGAAAAATGGTTCAAAGTTGGAGTTGAAAAGAAAACGACTGTTAGATGTAAGAGAAGCAAAAACTTCAGCTCGTCCAAGGTCTATACCACCAACCGCACCATCCAATAATCTAACTTGTACATCACATTCTGGTTTTTCAAGACTCCCTCTAAGATCTCCCTCCATATGCAAAATGCCTTTGATTGGTGACAGGAGTTTCCTCAAAGAGTGGACAAGATCAGTAGCTGATGACTCAACAACCTCAACCAAGGTAGGTATCAAACTGACCGGGAAATTCAGAACAGCAAAATGAAGATTTGTTTTTGGCCCCAATAAGGTCCCATCTGCATGCAGTGTAGCGTTTCCTTTTTGAATAAGCATCTCCTTAAGACGTAAACCATCATCATTGCTATATGAGCCAGTGGCCAGAACACGCTGTGTTTTGTAAGTCCCCCACTCCCAGTCATCTCCATGGAAATCAAATTCAGCCTGATATAAATGAAAGATGAAAACGTTTTAAAAAAAGCATCACTAAAAATTCTTAATTAAGTCTCCCAGTCATTAAAAGTTATCATTTTTTCATTTTTAGGACAATGGCACACATCCCCTTGGACTAGAAAGCTTATGACGACCAATCTGGAGTCTCTTTTCGATGATGACAATGTTTACCCTTTCATTTTTTAAACGAGATAACAAGGTTATGTTTATACCAAGGTGTCTCCATTGCCTCCACCACTAGCATCCAGCGAACCATGCCAATGACCTTTGAGTTCAGCTAAACCTGGAAGACTTAGATCTTCAAGAACGACTTCACTTGGTGGAGTATAATACCCACGTATCTCCTGATTTCAAGGAACAATGAGATTTACTATCGGAAAGAACGAAAGAAAGAAAGACAATCTTAATGGTATCTACACAGTTCTTTTTTTCATTATAGAATCTGCTTTCTACATCAGAAGCGTACAAGAAGCGTGTTAGTTACTTTAGAATGGAAGAAAGACATCATATTCGGAACATTACCTCCAGCAAGTCTCGAAGATTTTCAGCTTGTAGACAGAGATTTTGCACACTTTGAATAAAAAGATCCTGCCATAGCAACCAAAAACCCCACATAATCAGAGGCATCCAACTCAAAGAGTAGATGAAAACATAGTTTTGGAGTACACAAATATAAACATGCTCATGCAGGTTGAATTTTATTAAACCAATATTTTAGAATGTCTACTCACAATATAAGCATATTATTTAGCAATATTTAGCAATAACAATAGCCAACCTTTGATCTTGAGTGAACAGCTGGATCTGTACTTCTTGATAGAAGCCTTGCGAGAGGAAGCATCTCAGCAACCTCTGCCTTAGGCACTTCAAGTCTCATTCTCCATCTTCCCATGGAAGATATAACACTTCCAAGATGACCCGTCATGGCTCTCATTAAGAAACTGCCAGCTTCCTTCTGACCAAGGTCTCGGTCACGGGAACCCGGCAATACATATTCACCTTGAAGCTCATACCGGCTATTGCTTTGTTCCAGAATAGTTTTCTCAACAGTGATCTTCAGGAAGAAAGATAAAAAGGATTAGCAGAAATATCGTCATGCATATTCTCAGATTGCTTTCACTGCTAAAAGTACTAGTCAATTATACACAGTTTCATCTCACTATTACCTTAGTCTCCCGGACAACATGAAACACTTTAAACAAGGTAATAAACATAAAAGTGATATAGGATTGAGTTCATTATGGCCATTTATATGGTGGCAAATGATGTAGTATGAAATGAGTACGGTTATACTACATACCACATCACCGCTCCATCTTATTGCAACATCTAAAGCTTCACCCAGAACTCCACTAAATTTTGGCCGAATTACAGACAGCAGCCCATGTCCTCTTCGCTTCTGAAGATTTAGTTGAATCTCTGCCTACAAGTAAAACGGAAAGTAAGATAGAAATGATAATTGGGATAATTATAATGAGATAATTCCCCGGGTAGCTTCTGAATAGCTGATTTTCTAAGTTATAAGCTTCTAGAAGAAGCATTATACCATATTAGAACTTCCAGTTTCATATTATGCTAAAACTAATTTATAATACTTGCAAGACGTCATCTTATGAAAGTTTTACTAAGTGAGCCTAATCTTCATTGATACTGAAGGTAACATGAAAGAAAATATCCTGAATTGACTGAAGCTGATAATAACGTTAATAAACTGTTCTCTTTATGAACCTGCACCCAGCACAAACACAGAAAAAAGTAATCTATGAATATGTTTACCTTTTGAATTACCCCTCTCAGTGAGGCCAACTCCAACTCATCCAGTGGAAAATTGCGTATCTGAGACCAATAGGGACAAAATGTAAACCATCTGGAGCCAGTTCTCATTTTCTCTTCAAAAGATCAAATACAAGCATATTCAAACAATAGAAAGCAATACCTCCAAAGTAGCGGACTGTTGTGGTTGAAAACAAGTGTTAGCTCTTAGTTGTCCCTTCTGAAGAGAAAAGGAGAGCAACTTTCCACTTTGTACATTTTCACCAGAATTAGGCTGTAGTGGACCTATAAAGTCTAGTGTAAGACTTTCATCAGGCCGGCCTACAGCATCAAGCTAGATAAGCAATACAAAAAAATTAGAATAAACATAATGGAATAACCTTTGTATACCTACAAAATTGTCTAGACGCTGTTCGAATCATATATATGAGACCTACTGACACACTTTGGACAAGATATGGTAATAATAAATTGACAGAAAAAGAATAACGAAAAAGCTTCAACATTAGAAATCTCATATCAATCACCGATCTTTTACTGCTGAACATAAAGGTTTGTCGCAAGGATAGCCGCTACTAGTACTCCGTCTGATACTGATACTGATGATATGGTTCACTGAAGCAAGAATTCAGTACATTACCTTAACATGATCACGTGAAACGCTCAAACGTCCTGCTAGTTGAGGGGCCAAAATCAACTGATTCAGCTTGAGGCTTGATATTGAAATCTCACCATCTAGGCTAGAAATTGCTGCTGCATCTTCAGATTTGCCTGACTCAAAATCTCCATCTTTTGTAGTGCTGTGTTGTTTTATCTTCCCCAGAAATTTGATCCTTCCTGTTGCTTTTAAATGTGTTGGTCTTGGCGAATCAAATGGATAGGAAGAGACCAAGCTGAAAAACTCAAAACCGCGCATACGTAAATCCAAATCAAGCCCCTCAACAACAAAAGGCATGGCCTCCCCTTGGATAAAGTCTCCGTGAGACAAACACTGGTCTTGGTATGAGGTATCTAGTTTTGTGTATAGATCAAAAGCAATCGATGATGAATTAACAATGATATTATCATGTGATATCACAATATCTCCCCGAGCATCAGTTAAGGAGCCATCAGCTTTGGGTGCTGCCCATTTGATGTCAAACCTCCTGCATTCAAAATTCAAACGAGAGCAATAAGACAAGCACACACATTAAAGAAACACTAAATATAGCCCAAGAGAATGAAAGGGAACCTTACGGTTTCAAGAGGGCACCAGAAAGTTTTGTTTCCCCAGTTAAATCACCCAACTTCAGCATCCCGAGATTAAGATATTCAGGCATATAACGATGCAAAACCTTATCAAAAGATATATTTCCTGAAAAGTTCACATCCAGTGCGGAATCATCTACCTCCCCCTGTAAAATATACACCATTTCAGCATCAAGATTGAGCCACATATCTAGGTCATATTGCCAAGCTCACTGCTTAGTATCCCGGTTTGCCCAACCCAGTCCTCACCCAACCCAGATACACAAATGTTGCAATGTCAATTGTCATAGGTAAACTAAATACAACATACCTCCGGACAGATCCATGCATTCCCTGCTCCACGAATCTCCCCACCATCAACAAGGGTAGCTCTAATACCATATAAATCAGCAACCTATTACATGAAATAGGCTAATTTGGAAATATCCGAAAAGGTAATTCATACTTCACGGAAGTGGAAACAGATGAAGAAATTACTTACACAGTTGTCAGTGTTAAATGTGAAATTAGCAGAAAGATACGAAAATGGAACACGGTCAAATGCTGCAACAGCACCAGCTTCCTTGCTTTTAAGCATTGCCTCATACGCCAAAGATGTAGGGAGATCTGGAGACAAATAAGCTATCTTTCTAGATACCATGCAACTTCCCACAAAAACGGGAGCATCAAGCGGGCCTTGACAGTTGAATACAGCTGTAACAGAACCAGCTAGCTGCAGGCCAAGATGATACAATGAATTAAGACGAGACAGAGGAGTCACTCAGAAGCAAAAAAGAAAGAACGAAATGAAAATGTATAAACCGCTAAATAACTGGTGAATTTTAACAGAACATGCAGAATGCAATATAAATTATACCGGGAAAACCAAGGGCTTCATCTTGAACGTTTTCATCAAAGCATTAATTTCTACATAGGGAACCTGAAACAAAATAGGGACCAATTAACAGTTTTGATGGAAAAGATAGGAAAACATATCAGGCATTAAAATGATGAAAATCATTTTATTTAGTCTTTGACTGGTAAATTATAACACAAATTGCTATCTAGATTAGGGGTTCACATAACAAATGTTACCTGACACATCAGATGAAACTCCCCCTCATCAGGATGTATACCAAAATCTCCAGAAGCCTCCAAAGGAACCTTTCCAAACCAACCATTAGCATTATGAAGAAAAATGCGCTGGCCGCGGAAAGACAGGCTGGCTGAAACATCCTGTAAGAAAAAAAGATTGTATGAGGCAAAAAGTAGCCTGACTCAGCAACTAAAACCTTGAGCTGACATCCTGAGTTTACTAGCTAAAGATAACGACAGGAGAACCATTATATCTTAGCAATTACATGGAAAGCATAAAACCTCTATAGTAAGACATATATATAGATCTTCTAAAGCACAGAAAACATATTATAAAGACATGAGAAGGCATATTCAGGATACATTTAAACCCAAGACTTACAGAAAACGATGAAGGTGCATCGTTTATATGGAAGCCTAGTCCTGTGACATCAAGTTGCCCATGTAGATTGGGAAATATTTCCCCTCTAGACATACACAGATGAACCTGCAATGCAGTAGAACAAGACAAAACCAATTTTATTTAGGAATTTTGCTCAGACCCCTCAACTTTTAAAAGAGAAGAAAGAACTCCCAAACATGACTATCTGTTACATTCTATTATACATATAGCTCCAACAATTAGGTGTTCTTAAGCCAGCTTGGTGATGCTTGAATAGCTTAACTAATTGGGAACATTTAACAGCTCATAGAGATGTTGTACAAAGAAACTACTAGAGAAAAATATAGAAATTGAAAACATATACCATAGATTGTTAATGCTTGCTGAAAATGATAAACTTCAATTTACTAAGAGGACACATAGTGGACATTAGAAAAGCACCTCACCAGTAGCTCTTCCCTTTGACCACTCAATTGGGATCTCTAGAATTCTTTCAAAAATCTGCAGACGTGTAGAAATAAGATAAGCCAACCATTGCAACTGATACCAAACATAAGTCATCTATTCCACCTGCTACCTTACCGGGACAAAGAAGTTGGTGACATTTAAATTTGCATGCCAGTTCTGCTCAACAGTATCAACAAAAACATCAACGGATAAAAGCCCACCATCTTCAGATGTTACATCTGATCTCCACATATTACAGTTTCCACCAAGTTGCACATACACACGACCATAGTGATTCTGAAACTTAACATGTCCATGGACGTTCCTCATTTCTCTACATCAGTGTGGTTTACAAAAATCAGTCACCTAAAGAGAACTCAACTTTGGTCAGCTTGAACTAAGTAAATAGAGAATTTAAGACCATAATGATCCCATAGGATAGTATAGAATTTGATTTTCACTGAAAACTGACGCTAAAAGTAAAAATGTTATTAACATGAAATTTATAAAAATTAATGAACCTCACCTGGGCTCTGTATCGCCATAGGCTAATAGAATAAGTGTCCCAGCTTTAAACTGTACGGAATCGAGCATAACTGGTAGTGTCTTCTCAACATAACCAGCAGGCAGCTTCTCCAGTCCATCACTCAAGTGAGGGGCATTGTCAGCAGCACTTGGAACTGCCCCTCCTCTTAACTTCTTAGAGGAACCAGTTAGAGTGTCAAATACCATTTCCTTCAATTTTATGTTCCATGGCGAAGTAAGATGATGATGATTTGCTACATGTTGATGCTCATGCTTTTGAAAAGTAACGTCACGACGTTGATTTCCACTTCGATTACCATGTGGAACATCGTCAGCATTCTTATCTACGACATTCATAGATATATCCCCTCTCTGACTACTTAAAGTCCCAGATTCAGTAGAACTCACATGTTCAACAGATGTGCTTCCTTTAGTTTGTACTAGTGCACAGAGTCTATCAACAGTCATAAGGAATGGATCACATGATACAGAGAACTTGTCTAACGTTGAAGCCTTTTTTTCACCAAGGAGCCTCTTTTCCCCATCCAAATCATTAGCTAACGATTGCTCCCCATACGAAACACAGCGATCATATTGATTACTGATTTCTCTATCACTTTTAACTAATAGCATATCCAAACTCAACCCATCATAATTTGTGGATATCACTGAAGGTTCGTCAAGCTTCGGTTGTGATAGACGATGGAAATAACATAGAGCTGCTGAAGCACTGCGCTCAAGAATTCTCTTCTTGGCACTAATATTAGACATTGAATTATTATGTGATTTTGAATTCCACTTGAATTTGTACTTCCTCGGGACCTTCAACACTTTGGACAAGAACTTCAGCCCTGAACCAGGGATTTTAATGCCAAATGATTTCTCCAATTCAGCATGCTTCACGTCATAATCAACACCTGGGTCCATGCAATGTTGGTCTGATGAATGCATCTTCCCATCCATGCAAATAAAGGAGTTGGGATTCATTATTTCAGTAAAACTCCTATCGTGCTTCACCGCACTATCTTTAGTTTGAGAAGAATCTTTACAAGGAACAATATAGCCCATCTCGGCAGCTTTTCTTGCATCGTTATCCCTTTCTTCATCCCAACGAATCCCTGCTTCCTCCCTTGAAATTCTTCGAGTTCTGGTGCGAAAATCAATCCCTTCTTCAGAGGAAGAATGGCCTGGCAAAGTAGCATCAGATAGAGGTATCCCTAACCAAGTAAAATCTTTCTTTTGTGCAACCAAAACTGTTGGATTGCTTAGAATCGCATCAACCACTATCTTTCCCCTCCTAAGACTAGCAAAAGGACGGACACATATTTTCATAGTCGGAACCTCACCACAGGAGAATTCTTCACCATGAGGACCAATAGAGCTCGCTTCAAGTGTTATGCACAAGGGAGAAACTCTTCTAACCTTTCCGAAATCAACCTCACGCTGAATAGTCTCACTAAGCACAGAGCAAACTGATGGCAAAAGCTTAGTCTCCACAAAAGCACGAGCCTTGTTCTGTCCATACCACACCAAGAAACAAACCCCAGAGATCACAGCAAAGAAAACAGAACACCTCAAGAAAAACAAACCCTCTTCCCAAACAGGAGCCAAAGACCTAACCAAACCCCTACTTCGTTCTTTCAAACAATTGACCTCTACTCTACTCCTAGAATCAAGAGACTTCCTAAGCAATTGTACATTTTTCCCACAGAATTGAGAAAATTTCAGAACTTGAGCAAACCAATCGTTCTGTTTCTTCTCCGAGCATATACGCCTGCTACGAAACGCCCTTCTAGAAACATTGACTCTCTTGTCTCTGCAATTGAAAGAACCATGAAGCAGAGGAGTAGAAAGAAAAGGGCTTTGCAATCTCAAGCTCATTATCGCAAGCTCATCAGCTGGGGTGGCCGAGGGAGAGAAGGATTATGGGTATTTGTTGGAAGTTGATTCATTACTTAATTCTGCAAAAGAGAATCTGGAAGTGAAAGGAAGATGAAGCATACGCAGATGAACTGGTGTGGTCGCAGGAGGAAGAAGAAGAAGAAGATGCAAAGGAGGAAACGTGAGTTGGTCACTTAAGGTAAAAGGCCTTTGGGCCATGAATGTGTTTAAGCCCAATATTAATGGGTTTAATTGTTCTAACTTTAAGTGTTTTAGGCTAAGACTTCTATTAAGTATATCGGATCCGCGATGCGCGAAAGAATATGTACATGTATATTATCCCTAAGACCAACATTATTGGTAGGATCTTAGATCCAAGATTTACACTAGAGTAAATACCATACTGTTGCTCTAACAGATTGAAATATTACAGTTTTACTTTATTGTAGTGCAGTCAATCAATTATTCAATTTGACCATTTTTTAGTAGAAGTAGAAATCTACGTAAAACATACTTACAATATATGTTTTAACATACCAACCCGTAACAAATTGCATTCGTAAAAGTATTATTCATAACTCGCTCTACCATATAATTTTGAGTTTAACAAACTAACCCGTAAACTAACCATAATTTACATAGTTTGATATATAATATAATTTATCAATAAAATTACTCGTGTTGTAAAATCGATTTAATAAATATTTGAATCGTACATTTTTGTTAATAAACTTTGTATGTACCATCGACAAAATGTAGCTTAGGTGACAGAATAAGAAGAGAGAGAACTAACTTTATATATATAGATATATTTAATGTTCTTGCATGCATAGGTGAAAACTCAGTTATGATATCATTGTAAGCGTTTGATTATATATTTGTTTTAATATATAACTTAATTTGTTTTCAATTTTATCTAGGATTAATTTTAACCCTCCCTTTGTTGCTCCACTTAATTGACATCTATTTTTTAACAAAATTTAAATTGTATTAAAGGGTAACAATACAAATTCACAAATTGTCATGAATTTAATATGTAGACTTCATATTTGTTAGTATTTAGTTTTGTTTTGTAACATGTCAAAAGTTTCCTATTTATTATATTAGATTTATCTTCAGTACAAATGACTTTAAAGTTATGTATTAAATTTGTCTTAAATTGTCTTACATTAGACATTATATTTATAACACAAAATAGTATGACATAATTATAAAATTCATATTAACTATTCATATATCTTCATTTGTATTGTCTATCATCATATTTTACAAAATTTTATGATCTCATGTTCTTTTAACAAAGATCCCAAAGTTCCAACTCGAAACTCGAACCCAAGGCATCGCTAGGCATATGATCTATAAAATCTTGAATCAACAGTTTCGTAGCAGTATTTAATTTACTTTCTTGTATGAGTCATGTAGTCTTCGACTGGATCAACAACTATATAACCCAGCAAATGAAGCTCTGGAATGTTTGATTTATCACCGGACATAAAAGGCATGGATTTGTTACTTTCCATGAAAAAACTTCCTCACCCTTTAAGGAACGTAGTATATAAAAACGATCCATACTCCAGAACCTGATGATACTCAAATGTGACTAAAAATGGTAATTCTAATTCAAATAAGGATATGATAATACATTAGCCAAATTTTGGAAAATAAAAGGCAAACTTTGATACAATTAGGATTATAAAAAACATTATGTATCTAGAAATATGTGATTTGAAGATTATGACTAAATTAGCAAAACTGCACTGTTGAATCATTGTTCCTAATAGATGTTCATCATAATTACATATGATCCATGGAATTTAATATCATTATAATAGGATTATATCGGAAATATGTAATGATGATGTAGTAACGGGAAGAAAATAATAGCAGAATATCTTTTTCAAACTAACCAACAAACCAAATAACAAAAATAAATAGCCTTCAATACTATAGTTTTAAGTATTTTTTTCGAATAACAAAAATAAAATAGCCTTGCCAACCACTTTGGGCATTTGAACTCCATTATAGAACCCGCTGCAAGCAATTTTTTTACCTCTTCGTTCACAGAGCATTCGGGGCCGAGCTTTTGACATTTTTGTTTGATCGGTTTATATGTGGGGTCGACGTTGAGCTCGTGGCTAGTTACGCTTGGGTCGATGTCGACCATGTCATCTATCGACTAGGCGAAGGTAGCGGCGTTCTGCTTCAAGAATTCGATAAGTTCGGTCCGGATATGGGGTTCTAGGTCGGCTCTGATCCCTACGCTTCTGTTGGGATCGGTTTCGTCAATGTTGATCGCGTCGGTTAGTTCATGGCTTGGGATATTTTCTTCACTGAGTGGCAAGTCGGCTTCGCCGCTTCCTTTAATTGCTATAACTCGACTGCCTTTCGCAATTTGCATTCGATGACGAAGCAGTTCCTAGCGTCGGCTTGGTTCCCCTTGATCGTGAAGATGCCGTTCGGCGTTGGCAACTTTACGCAATAGTGATAGGTCGATGGAACGGTTTGTGTGTCATGAATCCACGGCGTCCCTAGTATACTGTTGTACACCATTTGCTTTTCGACGACCACAAACTTCTGCCAGGATAACCTTCTGGCGATGTACATCGGCAGTTTGATAGTGCCGGAGGACATCAAGTAATTAATAGTGCCGGAGGACATCAAGTAATTTTTCTAGTTTTGTAATATTTCTGGAAAAAAAAAATTAGTGCTATTATGGAAAATAAAACTCATAATAGTATTTTTTTTTTCCCATTGTCTATTTTAGTGGTATTTGAGACAAGCTCTTGTAAAATAAGAAATTATGTGTAAAAGTAGAAAAAAAAAAACATTAAACATCACTTAAATGTGGTCAGCGGGAATTGTATTTGAGACTTGCGAGAAAAGATTGAGTTTTTGAAAACAAAAAGTGATCAAGACATGTGTATATAGATTGATTGTTTTATGAGTACATGTGTGAACACATTGGTACAATCAAGATGAAACATGAATACAAACTACTACAAGTCTCTACAAATTTAGGAACGTGACATGAGTACTAGAATTGGATGTGTGGAGCCGTGGAGGTACATGTGAATGTATGTGATCAAGGCTAAAGAGATGTTTTGATCAAGGGAAAAGAGATGGTGATAGTGGCACGATAATGGGTAGTGCATGCATTCATGATCTAGCATTGAGGATGGTTCAGAGTTATGATTGTATATGTGGATCATGATCTCATGATAGCTCACAGAACATGTGTTCACGTACACCAGTTTAAGGACATCCAAAAGTAGGTAAAAGGAACAAGCTAAGATATGTTTCATGAATCATGATTTTGTGTGAATAAGCCAATACTAAATCAATTGATATATATGATTGATTTAGTATTGGCTTATTCACACAAAATCATGATTCATGAAACATATCTTAGCTTGGTCCTTCTACCTACTTTTGGATGTCCTTAAACTGGTGTACGTGTATATATGATTGATACACTTGGCATAGTAGACTCATTGGTTGCATGATCGACCCAATGAGATGAGATGAGCCTCACTCAATTACCAAACTTGTTTGTTTATGTATCCTTTTGAAGGTTTTCCAATTAATTTGACAAGACTTCCAGTGTTAACTTAATATGTGAACATCCATGCAATGTCTAACTAAATTGCAACACTATCATAACTTACCCTCATATGGACAATCACTTTCAAACATCTAACCAAACACAATCCTAGAACTTGATTTATCAATTCAATATTGACTAGCCATACCTAGGCATAAATCAAAACACAGGAAATGGAACAAAAACAAAAGACATTAATACCATAAAACCATACATAAGAAGATGATTGAAGAGAGAATGTACCTAAAAAAAGGTCTGATATTTAAAAAAGAAAGGTGTTCAAAAAGAAACAGAAGAGAGAAGTTTTGACTTTAGCCTGTTCAATGTAATACGACTAGAAAAAGGATTCAATGTCTTTAACACTAAAAACCAGACCCTTCAAAATACTTATTAGGACAGAGACTCATATGAACAATATACGGCGAAATACATGTTCATATTTGTATTTCCATCAAGATCAAAATGGTGGTGATTCAGGATTTACCGCACAGGCTGTTGGTTATAGTGGTTCTTCTCCTTCTTCTTTGCAGCAGCCAGCTTCTTACGTCTCGCAGCTGCCTCCTCCGCAACTGCTTTTGATGCAGCATCCACCTCTTTGCCTGACTTCTTCTTCTTCATGGATGCAAGCTTTTTTAGCCTCTCTTTGATTTCTTCCTCCGTTGGTTCAGACACAGTAGCTTCTTCCACAACATCCACGTTGCTGTTTGCTTGTTGCTCTTGAGATTCTTTTGCCTCCTTCTGCTTCTCCTTCTTTTTCTTCTTTTTCGATGCCTTTGACTCCCCACCTGCTGCATTCTCCTTCTTCTCTCCTTCTCCATTGGCCTCTTCTTTCTTATCTTGCTTAGAACCTGTGAAAGAATACACAATGTATCCCAATTAGCAAAATGCTAGACAGATCAAACATGCTGACTTTAAAAAGAGAATACAGTAATACACTAGAGCACAATTGCCTGGAACAATCAGTTGCAATGGCTGTGCCAATGATACATGTGATTACTAATATTAAATATGTCAGAATTGTAGCTCATAAAATAAAAAAAGATGTCAGAATCTAAAAACAAGAGTACCTTGAGATTGTTCTTGGCCATTGTTCTCCTTCGGGGTAACTCCAAAATCAGCCAACAAAGCTTCGAGCTCAGCAAGTTCCTTCTTCTTCCTCTCTTTCTTGGAAAGCTGCCTCTCTGCCTCTTTAGGGGGTGCAGGAACTTCAGGAGCCTTCTTCACCTCAGGCTCAGGCTCTGGATGAACCTGTACCTCTGTTTCCTGTTCTTGCTCCTCCTCCACATCATCATCACCTTCATCAAGAAGGTCTTCCTCACTTTCATTTTCCTGACAATCAAACCAAGATAAATCTCATCAGAAATCACAGTCACACATATCAAGCTAAAATCATGTCAACTTGAACAAAAACTTTTTGAACAAGTAAAGGAGAAACCCAAATGCAACCACAACATAGGTAACACAAAAGTGAAACATTCAAGAGGGATACAGCAACCTAAACAACGATAACAATTCCTTTTCTCCAAGACAAACATCACTAAATAACTTACCAGAGCAATAAGCATAGGATAAATCAACAGCAGAACAAAAACCAAACTCTCACAATTCCCAAGTCACAAAGAGAATTGTTAACCCATTTACACAGAACCTTATTTACTACCATCATGTCAATTCTCAATAGACACACAAACAAAAATTACAACCAAATCAGAATCCAGAGAGACACAACATAGAACATGAAATGTTAAGACATCTAACCTCAACATGAACGTCTTTTGAATCAGTATGAGAAGGCTCAGCAGCGCTCCAGCCAGACTGAGGAGGAGCAGTGGTGGCGTAATAGTCATCATCGTCATCGTCATCATCAATATCAGCCCAAGACTTAACTTTCAGAGGGGTAGGTTGCCAAAAGACTTGTGGCTCAGGCTCCTTCTCTGCCTCTCGTGACTTAGAGGATCCTTTGCTCTTCCCTGCCTTGTCAGACTTCTTCTTCTTCTTACGAGTGTCCAAAGCTGCAAACAAATTGGTACTCTGGATCGTGATCGATCCTTCATCTCTCCTGTTTCCACCTCCAGCCATCTTAACAACACGATTCAGCTAAACACCAAGATCGAGATAAAGCAACAAGCTTTCGATTTCACCTAGAAGTCTTCTACGGATAAACAAAAGGAGAAAAAGAAAAAAGAAAAAACCAAAGAGATAAAGCAAGAACAGAGACACACAACACAAAATATACGAAATCAAGATTCGATTTCAACGAAAAATCAAATCTTTATATGAAAATCCTAGACTTTAGACTAACCACTGATTGCCCAAAAGAAGAAGAACACAACTTGATGGATGTATAAATTAGGGTTCGAGATGAGAAACCATGAATCAAATCAGATGATATTGAAACGGAAACGAGAGAGAGGAGAGAAGAAGAAGAGAAAGAAACTGTTGTTGAAGCGATTTATAGGACAGAACAAGATAGGATTAGGGTTTTGGTTCCTCCCTAATCAGGATGAGGAAATCTGGATGTAGCAGCCGTATAGGTTAGGGCTAAATCAGACAAGAGGAGATAACGCGAGGAGAGAAGCCATTAAAAAGCTCGTGTCTCTGACTTTATATTGGTTACATATATTTACATTTTGGTACCTAATGTATTGAGGTTTTGTACTTTTTGTCAATTATTTTTAGAAATATACAGTTTAGACCCAAAAAATTTATAGCCAAAATTTTGTATATACTAATTTCAAAAGGTTTAACAATGTTTTTTGACTAGGTTGTGTAAGATTCATACTTTAATTGATACAATTTGGCTTAAATCTACATAATTAACCCGAAGATAGTCTCAATTGATATTGTTTCTATTTGTCTAATCATAACGGCCGTAACGGTTTTTTAAAAGTTTATTTGGAAACTTTATTTAACTTCTTTCCCACGAAATCTCGTTATATTATCTCGTCAACTTAGTTCCCGCGAAATATCGTTATATTATTTTGTGAACTTATATCCCGCGAATTTTTAAATTGACACGTCATTTCGTATAAAGCTAACTTATTTAATTAATTTCCATTTTACACTGATTAAATTATTTTTCTTTTTTCTTTTACAAAAGCTAAAGTTATGATTTTTTTGGTCAAAATCTATGATATATCTTTTAATATGTTTAATTAATTGGTGGAAAAGAGTAGAAAAATATCATCAAAGACAATTTTTAATTTTTTTATCCAGATATTTAAAACTTCAATATTTAAGTCATTTGTACTTTGCAACATAAAGTACTGTAGATAGTATTGAAAAAGCTAACCAAATCTACAAATTATAAATGTCACTAGATAACAAATGTCCTTTTGATTCCTTAACCACAGCTTAGCTCTATTCCAAGGAAAAATGAACAAGAATTTCTCAAGATCCAATTTTCTAAAAACTCTCTAAATGTTTTTGTGAACAAAGTCACTTTTCTAGAGTCGATGATTGTCATATTTAGTGACATAGGTAGGCATATGAACTTCTCTTCCACATTTTGCAGTGATTTCTTGATTTCTTTTACAATGTTTGCATAATGATGCAGTACTTTGAGACCTTATTGTATTTGGTTCATGTAAGTGTTCGACTAAACAAACAACTCCAATGGAGAGGTGTACTCTGAAGAAATCGAGATCATTGAACCTTAAGATGTTGTATATGTCTAGAGAGCTTTAACAAGTGGACAAAACAGGTTTTGAGATGATGGTAATGGGCTGAAGCAATACAAGAAAACTAGAAAAGTTGTTTCTCTTTATAGTTGCTTTGGAATACAATGCTGACTTAGTTTCTTACCCAACTTGGAGAAAGCTAATGTAAGTTTCGATGAGATATTATGTTGCTGAAGGATAAATTATGGTGCCAATGCAGTGAGACTCAAAAGCTTGAACGAGAGATGAGACCGACCAAAGAGGTAACTTCAAAACAAACCCAACCTGTTTCTACTTCACTCATACCAGAACCTCCAAGACAAATCTATCACACAAATGTAAGGTGTCTTCTTCACATGGCTTTGGAGGCCTTTAATAACTTTGTTCAGTTTTGAGGCACCAAAACTTTTGAGAATATGTTGTTTACTGGATGACTACAAAGCAATTTGGTTCCATCTCTTCACAATCTTTTATTTATAAGTAAATCACAAACACAATACACTGATACTGTTCCAAATCAATCATGCAGTTCAATGAAGTTTTGAACTTATTATTACAAAGCAAAGAGTGAACACAAACACACAAAAGAATACTTTCAAGGAAGTTCATCAGATCGCGGGGGAAGGGTACTCCGCTTGACTCGCCCGTAGTTCCTCAAACACAAAACAACATACAAAAGTATCCCAGCCACAAAGCCTATAGCAGCATTTGATCCCAAAGAGACAGCAGTACAAATAAGCATAACAAAAGCATCTCCCTTTGTGTTCATATCTCTAGCAGCCATTGCTAGCTCTATCCCTGCATATAGTAACAAAGCCCCAAGCACACCAACAGGAAACTTCTCCAATATACCAACCAATGAACCTCCTAAAACCAACCCAAGCACCAATTTAGCTACTCCCAACAGTGCCACACACCCACCACTCCTCCCACCAAACTTGTACTGCCCGGCTAACCCGCCAGCTCCATGACAAGTAGGCATTGCCCCAAACCAACACCCCACCATATTCATCAACCCAACAGTCATAGAAACCGATGCAGCCGAGAACTCTTTCTCCGGAAAGAAATCATACGACAGCTTACACACAGCCACAACAGAGTTAAGAACAGACAAAGGCAACTGCGGTATCGTCCCTTTCAAAAACCCGTTCTTCCACGCCTTTTTCGTTATCCTCACAACCTTCATCTTCGACGGTCCAAACCTTATGTCATGTACAATACTAGGCTTCCTTATAAACGCCAAAACAACACCTAACAAGAATATCAACAGAGCAGATGGAACATTAGCTATAAAACTCCTTATCGAACGACGTCTTCCTCTTCCTCTTCCTCCTCTCACACCATCACCATCACCTTCTTCCTCTTCTTCCCCATCTCCATTGACAAGAACTATAAACAGAACACAAACCAAAGCCAAAACCAAACCATCAAGCCCTAACCATGGTCTATCACCAACACTCTTAGACTTTGAAAAGTTCTGCTCTTTCTTTACATACTTAACAGCAGACATAGCAAAAGCCAAGCCTTGTGACAACTGAATCCCTCTAACAACAGATAAAGGAATAACATTAAACACAAGCTGCATCAAACCAGAGATCCCCAACACAAACAAGATCCCTCCAGTACAAATCCCTGCAGCCATAATCTCCGGTATACCGAAATCCTCAGCAGTGGAAGAAATCGCCACCGCTGCAATCGATTTCATCGGTTGAACCGGCATTGGAACGCCGTAAACCGCTCCGGTTATCGCGTTGTATATACCTGTGAATATAAGCGTCGTGCCTAAATCCAAATCCTTGGCTAGTGTTAAAGCAAGAACGATTGGTATGTAAGTACCGAGATCACCCATTGCACCGTTTATCTCGGCTAGCTTTGACCTGAAAACAAGATTAGTCCCTAGTTTATGGAATATTCCGGTGACCCGAGAACGTTTTGGGGTTTCAGGTTGACCACTCTGAGACTGAGACTCCATTGTTGTGTGTTTTGTGAGTTTTGTATCGAAACAGAGCAATAAGCGTATCTCTGTTTATATAATGTAGCGTTGAAAAATAAAAACTCAGATGGCGACAGAACCTGATTCTTTTATTTATCGTTAGATAAAATTTGTGTTTAATTTATAAAACTTATCCTTTATATGTTTATGATTTAATTTATACGTCAACTAATTTGTTTAAGATAATTTAATACTGGCACGTATTTTTTTTATTCATTCAGTAAACAGTTAACACCTCCTGAAAGTTGCAGGTGATTTTATAAGTAAAATTTATGGCAATGTATTTATATAAAGTAAAAGTCAACACAACATACATACAATATTAAATTTTCAAAGACAAAAATTAGAGCTGTGAGTTTGACAAAAAAAAAAAAAATAGAGCTGTGAATTTTATTATTTTAAATTTAGAATACAGAAGTTTTAGAAAATAAAAATGTGATTTGTGTAATTGTTACTAAGTTAAAATAGTGATTATTAATGAAAAGATATATTATTGATGATTAAATATGCATGTTTACAATTTTTTACACATAAAATACTCTAATAAATATGCAACCGCTGCGACATGCAAACGAACATAAATTATATAACTCCTATTAAAGAACTAATAAAGTTAATTTCTTTTTGTCAACAAAGTTTTTTTTAAGACTAATATTACATTCAATTATTTTAAAATTAACAAAAGATAAAATTCGACAATCTTAGTGGCATACCCGGTAAATGTAATAATAAAGGGAAGGAAATGGTTTTTTTTTGTTGACCAAAAATTATCTAAATTTATTTACAAAACTAAACTTTCAGATTAATCTTTTAACGCTGAGTATAACAATTAGTATAAATTTTCTGACTGATCTCATAATAGTTCATTCACATAATTTTTCATAGATGTAAAGTGTTGCACAACTTGATGACCATATTTTGGATCAATAATATGTTACCTAGTTGTTGTAAAATTTTGAGTTTTACATGTTGTTACATAGATGACTTTTGGAATGAGACAAAATGAGATGTAGTGATGGAATGGTTTTGATTTAACGATGATGTAGTAGGATCTATTATGAGAGCTTGAAATTTAAAAAGAAGTACTTCTCTACTGTACTTTGAACTAAAGGCACTCACCCAGATCATGCATTGTGTAATCGACCAAGAGAAGAATAAGGTGGCCTTTACAATAGATTTAGAAGAGTTTGCCAAGAATAAAGAGTTTTTTTTAATTCTTTTGTGTACCTTACTTATACCTCGAAATTTAAATTTAATGTTCGACTATTCCTATAAGATATTAGTTAATTATGCAATTCTTTTTACCTCCGGTTTGGATGGTCAAAGCATGTTAATTAGTTAGTCATTGACAAAACAAAAACTAGTGTGGTGCTATTTTAAATAATAATGAATTTTCAATAAGAATAGAACTTACGAAAACTTTTCATATTTCTCCATATTTAAATTAAACATTTTTAATTATCAAATAGACTTTTAAACCTTACAATTTAACATTTAAATTAGTCATGTGAGTTCGCGTTATCGAATCAGTTAAGATCAGGTTTTTTGGGTAATCGAGTTTGCAAAAGCTATACCGAACAAAAAAATCGAATAGACTTTTAATACAATTTTGTAATATTTTTGTAAGTACTAAGATGAAGAAGAAGATACTGCAAGAATAATTTAATGATCTCATCTTACATTTGTGAAGTGATTTGATATTGGAGGAATAGTGGAGGATCTTGTCTTGGGGAGATGTGAGGTCAGTAGAAGTTGATGAATTTGAACCACTGAGTTTGGAGGCTTTCTCTTCTCAGTACTATTCTCCTACTTTTAGTACTCACCATATTTTATGTTTGGACATTTTTATTTTTATATAATGATATTTTGAATATATGTATATATGTTTATTAAGTTAATTACTCGAATAACTGTATTACACAGTTTACAAATTTAGTTTGCTTTGAATTTTGTTTCTCTTTTTTCTCTTCTCGAATTTCTCTTTCTTTCTTCTGACTTCTAGAATGAGATTTGGTAATGCATTATTTGTAAACTCATTGTCTCTTGATTGTGCAACTAATCAAAGAAGCTAGTTTTAGTATAATGTTTTTTTGAAATTTATAGTATGTTCCATAACATGATAATTTTACGCCATTTTCAAGGTCGAATTTTATGAATGTACCATCTTTACTAAAATCTTGGATTTTCCATTTTGAAAATTTTAAAATGTCTATATTTCGATTAACTCAAAGACATACTTTATAATTTATATTAAACTCTAAAAACAATTAGACTGACTAAACCCAAACATAACGAGTAAAACACATGTTTATTCACATTTTTTACCCTGAAATACGGAACTCTATTAGATTTTAGTAAAAATGGCAAATCTACAAATTCGATCACAAAAAGGACAAATCTGTAATTGATTCCCAAAACATTTTGTCTTAATTCATCAAACTTATCCTTGATAGTTGATATGTTTTTTATTTTAATTATATGTCAACTTATTTGCTTAAGTTAATACTGGCACATATGTTAATCTCAGCAACAAATCTTGTAACAAAGGTCATGCTACTCAACATACTCATGTATATATTATCTTAGTATTTGAACCGGCAATGGAATGTCGCTATTGAAAAAATAATCGAATATCCACATATTATGCCTGATCTATTTTTTTTTGGATGTCTAATGTTTGAATATTTATATTTTTCAAATACGCCATATAAATAAATATAAATGATTTATTTGTAATTTATTGGTAGATTCAATTTGTGATTTAACAATTGTTACGGGCATGGTTGAATTTGTAAATAACTTTTAATTTCTTTCGTTATTTGGGCTTCAATTTGTATTATACAGGCCCATAGTGGGGGACTCTGGCTCAACATGTGTCATGGAGAGGATTTCATGTACAAATTTCTCATCGACGTCCTAAAAATTGTACATGATATGGATCGAGCATATAGGCCTGGGCAGAAAAACCGGAACCAAATATCCAAACCGGAACTAATCCGAAAAAATAAACCTGAATCCAAAGCTGAAATTTTAGATTTATCTTATCGGGTCTTAAACTCTTTTACCCAAAAACCCGAATCCGAATCAAACCCGAAATATAAATGTATAAAAATAATTTAGAACCCGAATACCCGAGTTATCTATTCAAATATCCAAATTTATATCCGAAATTCCAAAATTTTACCCGAAAATCAGAGAATTTATTAAAAAAAATTCCAAATTTTTATCCAAAAATCCGGGTATTTACCCAAAAATTCGAAAATTCTCGGACTTTAACGGTTCTGAAAATTTATACCCGAACCGACCCAAACCCGAACCGACCCAAATTCGAATGGACCCGAACCGAAACCGAACCGAATTTTTTTGTTTACCCTATTGGGTCTTAAACTTCTCTACCCGAGAAACCGGAACCCGAACGGTTCTTACCCGAACCCGACCCGAGTACCCGAATGCCCATATTAGGTCGGTCAAACTCTCCCTAGGGATCAGTCATGCATCTATGAGATCGGTCTAACTCATTTTTCGATCGGTCAATCTTAGCTTTACTCTTCATTTTCTTGCAAAGATAGATGAATCTTTAGTTGAATCGTCATATCTTGTTAATACAGAGTCTGTTCTTCTTCAAATAACTTGTAAAAATCTTTTTTTCAGATAATTGTCATATCTTTCTTCTTCATGTGATTGCACCAAAACTCAAGTCCCGCTAAGCAACGACAAGCTGCTGCATAGATCGAATCCGTGGACGATGCTACTAATCTTTTCTGTTTGCAAAAGATATAGTTGTAACACAATAGATATATTACTTATTTCATTAAAATCTTCATACAAACTTATGAGTCCATAGAAAGACTCTAAAACCATGACTCGAAACGAAAATGTAGTGTTCACACAATCCCTTTTGCAACCAACACTCTCTCTTTCTGCAACCTTATTCAGTTAAAATCTTAGTACTAGTATCCTTCAACTTCGATATCCAAGAAACGAAAAAAAAAACGAAACCCATTACAAAATATACAAAAAGAAGGCCGGCCGATCAATCCGTGGCTGCTGCAGCTGTTAATAGATGTGCATAAAACACAGCTCTTTGTAGACGGATGAACGGGTTCTAGTGCCAAATGTTACCTAACATTGGCATGACACTAGTCAATACATATATAATAAGTCTTTAAGTAGTTAAAAGACGATGGTCGGGTCTATAAAAGCTCGTCCCATTTGCCATCATCTTTAGTTGCTTCTTATTTAGAAGAGCTTCTTTAGCGATTCGTGCATAGTTATGCACGGATCTTCCAGGTCCTCCTTGTCTATCATCATCTCCTCTGAACGACACTCTTCGCTGCAAAACGGTTTCTCTCTGCAATTCACAACCACACAAACGTCACAAGTTTAGATATTTCACAACATCTAAACCATTTCCCTCAAGACTATTATGAAATCCCAAATCAGTACTGGAAAAGGACCACGCACCGGTACATATAGATGTCGTCGCCACCTTCAAGATTCTTGTTGCAAAAGTTACAAACGTTGAGGAAGTTAACAGATGCAAGCATGGACTCGGACTGTGTCCCTTCATAGTCATCATCTCCCTTCGACTCGTTCTTGTGACACTCTAAAACTCGGTCACCATAAATGTGAGTGGTCTTCGGGTTAGGACCATGAGCAATGATACAAGTGTAATCCTCCATGTCATCCTCAGAGAGACAAGAGGAGAATGCATTGTCAGAACCACTCCCTGAGAAGTCCCCTTCAGCACCCAACTTGGATCCAGACAGAACTCGGGTTTTCCTAAGACAATCATTCGCAGAAAAAGACCGGTTTCTCAACCCAACAGGTTCAGCCTCAGACGAGTTACTATCACCTATCTCAAACACAACACCAGATCTTTCCTTTTCAATCTTCAAAGACTTGGCTAAAGGGTTATCCCTAACCCTAACCTTAGAACATTTGATCCTCAAGGCAGGACCAAACACAACATCAGGCAACAAACAACGATCATCATCACCACCAACAATACTTAACCCAACTTTAGCAGCAGGGACACGACAACAACAGTTAAGATGAGCAGTGAGTGATAATGATGATCTAGGAGATCTAAGGAAAAAAGGATCAGCCATTGTAGACAAGACCCTGAATTCAAGAGGAGATTTGGGACTCCTAACAAAATCAGAATCTGAAGAGATGCAACACTTGTTGTTGTTGTTGTTGTTGTTCAGACCAATCAAAAGACTCAAAGCAAGTGGGTTAGTGATTGGTTTGACAAGATCAGATTGTGGTTGATCTAAAGACTGAGACAACATCATTGCTTGATCTTTGTGAGGAAACATTGCTTTTGTCTTCAACACTTTTGTTTTTTGTTACGGTTACGATTTCTTCTCTTCTCTTTTCTCAATCTGTTTCATATAAAATCAAAAACAACTCATCAGAGAGATTCATTAACCCGAGAAATTAGAATCAAGATAAGTTATTAAAATAAAAAAAGTACCGTATTTTTTGGTATTCTAGTTACTACTAATCAAACAAAAATTATAAAATCAAGAATGAACCAAAAGAATATGCCAAAATAAAAATATTCTTTAAATTAAATTCCTCTTGCAACGGACGAAATGAAAAATATGAATTTTAAAGAGACGACATGCAAAGATTATAACTTTTGATAAAATTAGACCAAGAAATTTTATTAAAAAAAACACAGAAACTGCATTTAAATAAGATGACTTACAAATCTATAAAATAATAAAAAAAACCCATTAAAATTGTAATGCAAAGATCATAACTTTGATAAAATTAGACCAAGAAATTTTATAAAGAAAGCTTTTTTTAATAAAAAAAACACAGAAACTGCATTTAAATAATATGATTTACAAATCTATAAAATCAAAAACCCATTAAAACTGTAATGCAAAGATCATAACTTTGATAAGATTAGACCAAGAAATTTTATAAAGAAAGCTTTTGTTTTTTTAAAACACAGAAACTGTATTTAAATAATATGATTTACAAATCTCTAAAATAAAAAAACCCATTAAAACTGTAATGCAAAGATCATAACTTTGATAAAATTAGACCAAGAAACTTTATAAAGATAGCAAATTTTATAACACATACAAAAAGAAATCACATTTTTTTTTCTGGTTGAGAAAAAATTTAATTTTCTGGGTTTGGGTTTGTAAAGACAAGCTTTTGTGAGGTTCTTACATGGATCTTGTAAATCTCTAAATTTTCCCAGAAGAAGAAGAAGAGACAGTAGAGAAAGAGGGGATTAAGAGAAAAGAGAGAGAGACAGACCCGGGAGAGGAAAGTGGAGTCGGGTCAAATGGGTCGGGTCAAGAAGGAAGGATCCGAAAACGCGTGCGTGAGGTAAAGAGGTGTTATCAGAGTGAGGTAATGAAGAAAGAAATAGAGAGAGAGAGCTTCTTTTACTTCTTTTTTGAAAATAAAATAAATAATATTATACTTTGGCTCTCTTCACACTCTTCTCTTCTCTATACTAAATTACCAAATATATATATATATATTTTTAATGTATTTGTTTTTGTCTCAGAGGTGTCGGTTTCATACGCACTTCTTTTTAAAAAAGACCCAAAATATAATTAAAAAATAATAATATTCTCTTCTTCTTTTTTTAATTCCGGAGATGAATATACAATTATAAGTATATGTTTGGTGAGAAGAGTATGTTACAATTTGGGTCTTTAGCCACTTTGGAATCATATTTTAAAATTTGAGGATTACATGGAAAGTTGGAAACTAAAGGGTATATAGTATTACTAAATTTTTTTAATTAATATATAAAATTTTAAGCTAATTTATCATTTAATATTTTTTGTTTTTTTTTGGTTTGGTCAAAATTATGTACTGTATAAAGTTTTGTATATCAAAATTACTTACTAATTAAATATTATTATAACAAGGTGAAACTCTAATGATGAGATTTATATATACTGTATGTAAAAGTTTTTAAGTAATACATTATGTTAACAAAGATATGTAAAATTTCAAATGCCGAATATATAGGATTAAAAATAATATATAATGATTAAAAATATGTCATTGATTCTCCTATTGTATAAAGTTTTATTTTTTTTAATTACTAATTAATATGATTTTGACACGTTTAAAGTCTATTAATAAGAGATATCGTGCAACTAAATTTAGATATCATATTAATAGAAATATTAACTTAGATATGTAAAAAATCAAATGCAGAAAATATATATAGGATATAAAATAATATAAAATGATAAATAAATATGTCACTAATTTTCCTATTGTATAAAGTTTGATTTCTCAAAATTACTGATTAATATGATTGTGACAGGTATTAAAGTCTATTAATAATAAGATATGTAGCAATTATCTTTAGATATCATATTAATATAAATATGAAAAATCCATATCCTAATAATTTCATATTTTATGCTTTCTTTATTTTTATATTTTTCTTGATAAACCTAATAATTTTTTTTTTTTTTTTTCAAATATCTATTGTTTCTTCATACCCTCTTTCATCTAAATTTTAATGTTACATTAAAATTTAATTTCTCAATTTACCATTTTCAGTTTTGTTTTCTTTTACATATCTTTTATCGTGCTCAAATTTTTTAAAGTATTGGTTTTGTGTTTACCAAAAGATGTAACAATGGAGCTGCCCATAAATTCACTAGATTTGGATGTTTGAAACAAATGACATGTTTACTTGAAAATTGAAATCGTTTCATTGTATACATTACAAAAGAGTTATAGTTTTATGCTTAGCATTTTACACACACCTTTGTAAGTACTTCATCCCAACACAAAACGTTACACTTTGTTTATATTTGGTGAGAGTGTTTGCAGAAGGAAGTCGCTACAATATCAAGAATGGTGGTGATTGAGGCTTTTTTTCATACAATATTTTATCCATGGACCATGGCTTGTACCACATTGTAATGGTTTGTAACTAATGGGGATACATGTTGAAGGAATATATCACATTTTCAATAGGGCATAAGTATTGTTCAAAGGATATGGAATTTGAGATCCTACATGTTCCTAAAAATTTGCTAACATTCTATAATCATTTTAAACTGTTTGATAGGTTTATTTTAATCTCCATAACTATTTTAATCTCTAAGAGCATCTTTATCGGTAAAGATATAGAAATACATGTTCTCAAAAGAAATTTCCGTAAGAAACTTCAAGAACTTCTACAATATATATTTTGGTTGGTTTAAAAATTTCAAAAATAAAATAAAATTTAATTAAACAGACTTATTTCTTTTGTAAGTGTTTTTTCTAGTCCTGGGCGTTCGGTACAAACCGATTAAACCGACCCGATCAAACCGAAACATTCGGTTTTCAGCAGGAATTGGAAGGGACGCAGTTAACCGATCGGCGAAATTAATTTCTGATTTCGGAATTCGGTTTTCTCGGTTCGGTGTCCGATTATCGATCGGTTTATTCGGTTATATGGGCCATACTATAAAAACTTAAAAACCCTAGATCTATTTCCTAACGCCTAATCTCGCTTCCTCTTCTTTTACGTCTCTTCCACTCTCTTCTCCTCTATGATCGTCCTCTTCTTCTCTTTTCTTCTTTCCTAGACTTTTCTACAGTTCTACTTCTACATCATCTTCCTCGTTCTCACCTTTGTCCTCATATTCTCTTTGTTTTGTTTGTCTCTTTTGATTCGGAGGAAGCTAACATTTATTACATATTCAACAATAGCAGTTAGGATCGAGAATCTCACTCATTTTAATCCGCCTTTGATGAAATAACTGAGATGAGGTTTGTGTTTGGATTTGATTATTAGTGTTACTTGATTTTTTTCGTAATCCCATTTTTTTTAGGTTCTAGATCTTAAATTTCGTGATTATTTTTACCAGATTTTCTTGTTTTAGTGATGATGGTAGAAACTCATATTCTTTGTTAAACGCCACCTCACAAGACGGTCGGAGATCCTCCACGTTAAAGGCAGAGTTTCAGTCGGAGCCACAGCCGCTATTGCGGTAGCCTCAGATGGCAAATCTGTAACGAAACCCTAATAGGTTATTGGGCTGGGCTATTATTTTCATGTTAGATTTTAGTTAATTATATATTGGGCCTTTATTGTATTTGTATTGGACCTTTTATTGGATGTGTAATTTTTTTTTGTTTTACTATCTAAACCGAAATAAAAACCGAATAAACCGAAGAAAAAATTATTTGATTCAATTTTGGAACATAAATTTTAGCTAATAACTGACCCGAATAAACCGAAGAAAAAATTATTCGATTCAATTTCGGAACATAAATTTTAGCTAATAACTGACCCGAATAAACCGACTACCGAACCGACCCGAACCGAATTTTAATTCGGGTATATTCGGTGAAATTTTAAAAAAACCGAATTTCTCCTAAACCGATTAATCCGACTTGAATAACCCGTTCAAACCGAACGCCCAGGCCTTTTTTCTCAAGATTTGACATCGGATGACACAAAGTTTAAGTTTAATTTAAATACTTGGTTGACAAACTAATAATTTAAAAGTTTAAGAAATAATATATATAATAGACCTTTCATTTATAATAACTCTATGATATAATCAAATACTAATAATCATTAATAATATCTTACGAATTTCAAAATTCTCTTTTATTTATCGTAATTCATATCAGTGAAAATTTAAAGACTATATAATTGTTGAAAAATAAATAAAAAGTAGAGATTATTTCTTAATTCACTATGACACTATCCACCATCCTTAAATAAAATTGAGTAGAGAAGTTTAAAAGTTTTCTTAATGATTCTTTCTTTGAACATTAAACGACAAAAGCTTGAAGAGATGAAAAAAAAACACGAAACTGTTTTGTATTTGTGGGAGAGACATTGTCAGGATCTCTTTCATAATTTCTTAAGATTCTCTCTTTCAAGATTATATAGTTTTTGTTTTCTTAATTTTTTTTCAAGATATTGTATTATTTGTGGTAAAGTCATTTTTGACAAAAGTAACGTACAATTGCAAATAGTAAATGCATATAAGTCATAGTCGTCGAAAAGAAAATCATAAGTAATTAATTGACTATAACGAGAAAATAGTTTTGGTAATAATAAATGAAACAAAATTATTTGGATACAAAAAATTGTTAGCAGTACGTAAAATATTTAAAATTTTTTAGAAACAAAACAGCACATAAATAATAAAAACACAACTCAAAGTAAATACTAAATGCATTATAAAAATTATTTTAAAACTAAAGAAGTTTTTTTCAAGGCGTAAAATATTTAAAAATTTTAGAAACAAAACAGTACATAAATATTGAAAACACAATTTAAAGTGATGCATTATAAAAATTATTTAAAAACTAAAAACGTTCTTTTGTATATATATATTTTGAATAATTTTTTTTTTGTAACTAGTTATAATGAAAACATTACGAGATATCACACCTAATACAAAAGTTAAATATATTTTTCTTGTCGTTTGTTCAATTTTTTTATGTGTTAGGGACGGTGAAGGCTCAGGTCTTCATGTGGTTCAAGTTGTTTGCCTTTGCGGATCTGTGGTCGTTTGTGTCGCTTTAGTTTTCTGGCACGGTAAACCGACTCTCCAGCTTTTCTTCTTTGCTGTTTTGCTAGGGTTAAATTGAATCGCTTTTGTTGTTTCATTAGTAGCTGTGACAGTTTCAGAGTTTGTGTCGTTTACCTTTTCTTCTTTTACAACGGTATGGGATTTGGAAAAGGCAATATCTTCCCGGTATTAGTTGATTAGGTATCGTATTACCTTTGGCTGTTTTGGTTAGAAGTTGGGGTTCTCTTTTATGCTTGTTGACGAAAGAATTCTCAGCATGGTTATTGTCATCCTTCAAGTTCTTTTGTATCCTTTAGAGATTTCTTTGAGTTCATTCTGGTTCAATCTCCGTTGTCCTTATTTTTTCGAGAAAGGTGGTACCCAATTTGAATTTGCTCCATATCTATGCTTTTCAGATCTGATCGAGATATGATCTTATGGTTCCGCTTCTATCTAGGTGCAAAAAGTTGCCTTGCATTCGACGTCGGCGTATCCGGAAAAAGTGAGAAGAACTATGAGTGGTTCCATCTTTGCGGATTATGAAGTTCTGTTACTTTTGGGCAGTTTCTTAGAGGAGGAATTTGATTATCGAGGTTTGGTCGAGGGCATTTTCGATATGTACTAGCAAAGGATCTTTTGAAGTTAGGATTCCTTGTTGGGTTTGGTTTAATCCTCCTTTGTCGAGTTGATATTTTTGTATGTTTTTGAAATGGAAGTCTTTTTCTAGTTCTTTAGGCTTGTAGTTTCAGTTGGTAGCTTCTCTTATAGGGTTTTAGATCCGCTGACTGTAAATTCTAAAAATATTTTGCTTTTCGCTGATTTATGTTTGTAACTTTTAAGTTTATGGTTTTAATAATAAAATTCTACATGAAAAAAAAAAAGAAAAAGCATTAACTTATGACTAACTTTGAAAAGCTCAGAATTTAACAATAGTTTTGACATAGAAGCCATCAAAATTTTATCCAAGTGGAGAAAGAATTCAAGTGTCATAGAATTGTTTCTGTTCCTTATTCAAATGACACTACTACTAGTTCATTAAAAAATATTACTTTGTTTTTCTTGTTTTGAGACTAATCTGCGCCTTGGACGTAAAGTCAGATGAATCACAAAAATTCAATATCCCTATGTCTAATTATTTAGTCTCTTGACATTTGTTTTTCCATAACCATCTATCTTGTTTTATAGAATTAGTTGTCTTTGTTGTTATGTTGGTTGTGATGATGTTAGTGTTGTGTGTAAAAAATGCCAGTTAGAAACTAAACGTATACTATTATTGATTATCAAAACAAAAACAAAAAATGCATCGTTTGCTATTTTTAAAAATATATAATCTGTTATTCTATATATTTTATCAAAAAACTGATTCGTCGTATCGTTAAAACAAAACTGAAATAACTGAATTGGGTAGTTGTAACATAGTTTTCTTCAATTTGGCTAATCGAATCGATCAAATTATCTTAATATTGGTTGTTTGTAACATTGTTTTCTTTAATTTTGGCTAATCGAATCGATCAAATAATCTTAATACTTAGGCTGATAAGGAGAAAAACAACAATATTATCCTAAATTATTTCTTTTAATTTCATCTCTAAAATACCATGTGCGTTGAACCAAAAAACTATACAATGTGCTAAAATGTTTTTTTTCTTTGCAAAAACCATCCCTGACGGCTGACGCAATACATCATCATTTCTCCTCGCTTGCACTTTACTTACATATCGTATTTTATTTTTTTTCTGCCCTAAAAATTTTGGTGAACTTTAAGGAAAAGATTTTGTCGTTTTTTTAGGTTCTTGTAAACAATCACTTTCATTTTAACTTATTAGTTTGTGTGTGTTTGAGACTTTTTTTATTGCAGAAGTCATGCACCGACACAAGTCAGTTTCACTGTTCGAGACTCGAGAGAAGAGAATCCAACGGTATACAAACAAAACCTTTCTCGATAATCAACGGTTATTATTTCATGTTTTTATGTTTTTATGTTTTTTTGTTTGAGTTTGGTTTTGGTAATAAAACGCTCTTTCCACGTCACACGTGTGGTTTCAGGTGTCAGCATGTGCACTACTCATTTTTAGATTCTTGTACTATTTCCATTTTCAGTTTTAATGCATCGTATATTATGTAATATAAATCATTTGATTTTTGTTTTTTAATACTATTTTTGAAGTTTTCGACATAGTTACTCAAAAATTTGAAGCGGATAAAAACATATGTACTACAGAAATATAAAAATAAGAAACAATATTACTAAATGTTTCGGATCATAAATGAGTGTTTAAAGGTCTAGTTGCAGTGGTAAACACCGATATATGTAGTTGCCACAGTTTCGAAGAATTAGAATTCTCATCCAAGTTGCCACGAACCGATTTATCTGAAACTAGCCTTCAAAACTTTACAATAAGCAACCACAGACTTCTTCACTAGTTCAACGAGATAGCGACGCTATTTAAACCTATCCGTCACATCTATTCAATACCCGAGAAACCTAACCGAAGCATTCAACTAAATCATTTGAGTTGGTTTAGAGTATATAGATTATCTGACTAAAAAACGATTAGTGAAACCAAACCAAAATTCGCTGAATTATTAAGAGCAAAGTAAAAAAAAACTTTTCTTTATTTTTTTCAATATGAAATTTGGACTTTTCATAAAAAGAAAACTTCAGTTTTCATAGTATATATAAACCTTTAAAATTTTGATAGTGTGGAAGACGAATTATATCGTGTTTTATTTTTTTTAATTTGATGGATTATATATCTTTTTTTTTTAAAGTCTGAAGGTAAAATTGTATAAAATTGAAAATTACAATGCCTCTAATTGAATCTCCCTCTTTTCTTAGATATTCCCCATTCTACTCTAGAACAAACCAATGCATTTCTTTTTTTAATTTTCTCATTGATTCCACTAGAACCTTGCGATTACGATTAATCTCTTCACAAGTTTCTTTAGGGAGCTTGAAAATATTTAGAAGAGGTATGATGCACTCCTTAGCGAAATGTCTAATGCCTTCATACCCACATGTAACAGAAAAAATAAAAGAAAAGAGCATCTATAGAATAATGGGTTTGTATTGGGCTTCATGAAATAAATGGAATTATATTGGGCTTAAGAAAATTTTGAGGAATAAGGCCCAAACTTGCCCACAGCTTTCCTCTGCATCTCTTTCTCAGGTCTCTGACAAAAAAAAAACTCAAATCTCAGTTCAGAGTCGATTGATTTTAAAAACTGCAACTTGAAATTTATAAGTGGATTGATTGGTTAAATGGAAGCAGTTTCGTTGAACAACTTTATCTATTTTTTCATGGATCGACGACCTATTTCTCCCCGAAAACTATAGCATCGTATCAGAACTACACAGAACTTTGATCTCGTACTCTAGCTACCCGAATTGGTAGTTCTATTCTGGGAATTTAAAGAAAAAAACCCTCAACATTGGCAAGATACATTTTTAAACCCTTAACTATTTATTTTGTTAATAAAACCATGAAATAAAAAAAATTAACAAATTTCATCTTACGCCTATAAAACCATACATTTATACCGTTAACAATTTTGTAAACTCTAGCCGAACATTAAAACTAAAATAACTAGACATTATTTTAAACACATCACAATCACAACACAATTTTTTCGATTATGGTATTATGCAATTTCTAAAGGAAAATATAAAATGTTCTCATATTTTATGCAAAACACTCATTCTGAACCATAAATACAACAACAAACAAAAGAATTCGTCTTACCTCAACATTTTACAAAATTTAAACCAGATGAAATAGACATATGTTCTCTCAATACCTCACTCCATAATGGTAACTCGATGAGTTAATATCATTCATCTTCGAATTTAGTTATGCACCTCACCTTCGATTAACTCTGTCTTAATCGCCAGTTAAGCCTACTTTTGTTTCTTAATCGCCAGTTAAACCGTTCAACATTTTGGAATTTTTGAGGTTTTAGGATTTCATGATTTGAGAGTTTTTTTTTGTGTTCTTTTCGACACGTTTTATGGGAAGCAAGAGTTTTTAAGAAAATATTTGTTACTTTTGTATTTAAAAACTAATAATAGTCGTTTTTGTTTCAGTTAAACAAATTTTGATTGCGTAGAAAAGACTATTAAGAATGTTTATTTTTTCATAGGCGGATGGTTAAATTTGTTAATGTTTTCTAGTTCATGGTTTTATTTTCTAAAAAAAATAGTTGAGGGTTTAAATATCGATCTCACCAATGTTGAGGGTTTTTTTTCCATTAAATTCCCTTCTATTCCCATTTCTCCCCGAATCAATACTTCTATTCCTATTTCTCTCCGATATCATAGTTCTCATCTAATTTTCCAAAAATCTGAGTTTTATACGGTTATCAATTGGTTTACTGTTTTAATTAACCAAACAACGAATCCAATTACCAGATTAAACCATTATTCCACCCGATTAGAAAACTAAACCAACCCGATTAGAAATCTAAACCATCTAAAGCAATTGGAAACTTTGAGGTACATCTTGGTGAGATCTTCCTCCTTACGATCCTTCCCTATAATCAATCAAGAATTCTCTCACTAGCTCTCTGTTTCAATCTCTCACTCACAAAGACTTGAATCTTCGCGTCTTGTGTTCTCCACTTTGTACAAAACAAGCTTTTCGACGTTTCCGCCGATTCTGGTGACCCCTTTCACCTGGTTGTGCTGTCAACTCCGTTAAGTGGAACCATACGAGTAAGTAATCTCCGATTAGTCGCATTCCCTGATGTTGGTGAGAGAGTAACTGAAGTTGTGATTCACCATTTACATCATTCATCTTAGGAATATGTAGGGAAAACGGCATATTCCCCCATGAACTTAGTTGCTTTATCGTATTCATACACAGAACTTTGAGTCGTGCTTATAACAACATAAACACAACTAAAATTTGAATTTCCTACATGAACAATGCAAATTCGGTCAAAACCATCAAATCGACAAACGGTGTTACTGTTCCGTTAACGAATGCTGATTAGGATGCCACGTCATGCGATAAAACGACGTCGTTTTATCTTCTTTTTAGAAAACCAAAAAAATATGAACAAAAAATTACCAGTTCAGGGAATTGAACCTGTGACCTATGACGTAACTAATCCAATTGGAAACCAGCGGAGCTATGGTAATTTTAGTTGTAGTTTCACTACAGAATTAATATATAGGTAACAAAATAAATAAAAAATAACAATAAACGCTTTCTCTCTCTTTTCTTTCGTTTCTCCATTTTTGTCTATACACAGTTTTCAGTTCCATGAATCTTAATAAAGAAAATTCACTGGCTTTTTTATGTTTTAGGATTTGTTATGTAAACAGATCTGATGGTTTGGAAGAAAACAATAACAAAGAGAGTAGAGCCATCATGGATTTGGTGGAGTTCTTAGTGCCGAATTGAGAAGGTTGTACAGAGATGACGGCGACGCTGCCCCATATCCATCAAAAGTAGCGGCAGCGACGGATACAGTGATCATCGATCTTGTGGCAGCCGTAACAACTTCTGTAGAAACCTAAAATTTTGATGGACTTGAGTTTGTAAATCTGTCCAGGTCCATTACTATATTAATTTGTCAATGTAAATTTGTTTATTGTGATATATAAATAACTACGAATGTATCATTATCAACAGAGTGTTGTTAGCTCAGTTGGTTTGGTGGAGTCGTGTGTTTTATAACTACCGAGGTTCGAATCCAGGAGTCTCCATGTTTGACTCATATTTTCATATTTTTTTCTTTATTAAAGAATGACAGAAACGACGTCGTTTGGTGATATTATGTGCCATAATACGACATCCTAGTCAGCATTTGTTAACAGAACAATAACATCGTTTGTCGATTTGGTGGTTTTGATCGAATTTATATTATTCATGTAGGAAATTCAAATTTTAGTTATGTTCATGTTGTTATAAGCACGACATAAAATTTTGTGTATGAATACGATAAAGCAACTAAGTTCATGGGGGAATATGCCGTTTTCCCGGAATATGTAAACCAGACTTGCCCACAGCTTTCCCCTGCATCTCTTTCGCAGGTCTTTGACAAAAAAAAAAAAAACTCAAATCTCTGTTCAGAGTCGATTGATTTTAAAAACTGCAACTTGAAATTTATAAGTGGATTGATTTGGTTAATGGAAGCAGTTTCGTTGAACAACCTTATCTAATTTTTCATCTATTGGATTTGCATATTCGTACACTGGCGAGCCTCTTGCGTTTCACTTCTCTGAAGCTTTTGCGTCCCCTATCTTTCTCTGTCGCTGCCTCAGGTTTGATCCCTGATTTGAGTGGAAACTGATTTATATGCTTTAATTTAACCCAAGTTTGAAGCTTTTTGTTAATAAAGAGTAAATTTTTAGAAACTGTCTTGGTTTTGTTTGATTTAGCAATGGAGAGTGATGCTTCTTGTAGCTTGGTTTTATGTGGGAAGTCCTCTGTGGAAACTGAGATTGCAAAGCGTCTCAAGGACAAGAACTCGCTTAGATTCCCAGATAATAATACCAAAGTTTCAATCTTTTTAGAATCTGAGGCTAAGCATTTGGTTAAAGATGATGATTCCTTCAATCTTTCACTCTTTATGAACTCTATTATAACTCATCAGTTTGGGCGGTTTCTCATTTGGTCTCCACGCTTGTCTTCCACTCACGATTGTGTTTCTCAGTAAGTGGTGGCTCTGTTTAGTTTCTTCTTTAAAGGTTAGTTTAGTTACCTTTGTGTATTGATATCTGCTTTTTTAGTTTCTTTCAGTAACTTCTCTGAGCTTCCAGTTGGTTCAGTTTGTGTCACAGATATCCAGTTTAAAGGTCGAGGTAAGAGTTTTTTGAACCATTTTGGATTAGATGGTATAGTGAGCAAGTAGAATTTAGATATGAAAACTTGAAACTGTGTGTGTGATTTGATGAATATGCAGGCAGAACAAAGAATGTATGGGAATCTCCAAAAGGTTGTCTTATGTATTCTTTTACTCTAGAAATGGAAGATGGTCGTGTTGTGCCTTTGGTACAGTATGTGGTATCTCTTGCTGTAACCGAGGCAGTGAAAGATGTTTGTGACAAGAAAGTATGTTTTTTGAAAACAACCTTTTGTTGTGTTCTTGATCCATTTGTATCAGCAGTTAGCTAATGAAGTTCATCAATTGCAGGGTTTGCCGTACATTGATGTTAAGATTAAGTGGCCAAATGATCTCTACTTGAATGGCCTTAAGGTTGGAGGCATTTTGTGTACTTCGACATATAGATCAAAGAAGTTTCATGTCAGTGTTGGTAATAAGCATTACTCTTTTTGAACTTTATTATGACTATAGCAAAGTCGAAGCACAGCTCTTAGTCTTGTTGCTTTGATTTGTTCTACTTATAGATTAAAAGAACGTGACTGATTCTTCTCGCAGGTGTGGGATTGAATGTGGACAATGAGCAACCAACCACATGCTTAAATGCTGGACTAAAAGAAATGTCACCTGCGTCAAACTTACTCAAAAGAGAAGAAATTCTTGGTGCTTTTTTTCATAAATTTGAAAAATTCTTTGATCTGTTCATGGACCAAGGTAATGTTAAACCTCTGATCTCAGAGACTGCTTAAAGATTCAGTTAGCAGCTTGCTTCTTTATGAGAAAATCTGTCTCTTTTGAAGTATCCTCCATATAATTATTTGCCGATTAGTTATTTAGATGAGATGAGCTTCAGAGAAATGTAATCATATTACTCCCCATATAATAAGTTCTCCATCATCCCACTGCAATTTACAGGTTTTAAATCTCTCGAGGAGCTTTACTACAGAACATGGTTACACAGGTGACTTTCGATGGTTTTTTAAGTCTGCTTGTCATTAAAGGGTTTATGTTATCTGTCTCGAGGAGCTTTATATACCATTTATGTCACTATCTAAGTTAAAAGGCTAAACTTTGTAAGTTAGCATGTATTTGGAAACAACTGGGGGCTATGCACTATAACATGTTTGCTTGGCTGAGACACTCTACCATATATGTGCAGTGAGCAAAGAGTGATTGTTGAAGAAAAAGTAGAGGACCAAGTTGTTCAAAATGTTGTGACTATCCAGGTAGGATACTTTTAAGCTTTGGTTATATACCATATGATATGTTGTCCATATTTGGTATTTGCATTCGGATACAAAGCCAATTTGTTTGATCCACTTAGCATCCCTTTCTAAATTTTTGCAGGGTTTGACATCTTCGGGGTATTTGCTGGCTATTGGAGATGACAATCAAATGTATGAGCTTCACCCTGATGGCAATAGGTAACTTATTTAAGCAGTTGTTGTCCAAAGTTGAATTCAATAAATGGATGGCAACATTACATGTTAAAGCTAATGTGGAGTGTATATTTTCAATTACAGTTTCGACTTTTTCAAAGGTCTGGTTCGAAGAAAAATATGATTCAAAGATGTTCATGCTGCATCTCGTGGTGGAAGTAGCTGTGTTTTGTCAATATTCGAACAGTCAAACTTTCGGGTTAAAAAATGACAGATTATGGACGGCTCTCTTCAGAAAAGACTTTGTTTTGTCTATTTCTACACAATGGTCAGTTTCGAATTTGTGAGGAGTAATTTAAGGCACTAAGAGGTTCTCGAGGCAACAAGAACAAGCGATTTAAGGATTCAACATCTTAAGTTTGAACATTATTTGTTCTCACCACTTGTGTTCATCTATCTGTTTTCTTTGAGAAATGCATCCTACACTTTTATAACCAGACCAAAAAAATATCAAACTTTCCCTGTAAAAATGTTTGGTAGAGTGTACAATAGATTAGAAAAATATGTAGAGGCAAGCATCATATGCCAAAGAAAAAATAGATGGAGAAGTTTCTCAATCTCACCTTTATAATACAACAATTACACTCTTTCTCTGTTGTTATCTTTGTTTTTTGAGTTCTTCTATATAAATTCCCCATATATATTTTTAACAACAAAGGATTAATTTTGAAAACCCAACTACAAAAGAAGCCGCAAAAAAAAAAAAAAATCAACCTCATACATTGGATTTAATAAATATGCCAACCATTGATGACCCAAGAAAATGTTACAAGTAGAGAGACACCTGCAGTTTCTTCATTTTGTTGCCAAACACACAGAACCCATAATAATCTCATACGTGAGAATCATCGGTTAATGATCTTCATGTGAGAGCCAGGTTCTTTTTTTAAACAATCTGCTCCCAAATGTTAAAGCAAATACCTCATCAAAGTCTGTTTTCGATTTTATTTTGCAAAAAAAAACTAGCGTGGAACAAAATGGTTCACCTTTTGTTTTTGATGTCATGGAGATTATTACATGGCTTTACATGTATTTTGCTAGCCATTGCTTGCACATATCGAGTACATTGAGCGAATTGGCATGTAGGGCTTGATGAGCTACATATTGAACATCAGCCACACTTCCGCTCTTAGATGCAATCTGGAATGCGCTTTTCAGGCGGCCACATACCACACAAGCCAGCACCTTTCTGCACTCGTTTACAATCAAACATGTATCAGCCTAATGATCCCACATACTTGTACCATATGATTCAATTTATTACACACATGACCACATCTCTGAATGACTGAAACAGAGAATTTGAGAATAGAGAAACCAAAGAGTGATTATTCAAGGAGTGATACTCTTTTTCATGGGGGTGGAACATAGTGGAAAGATCTAAGCAATTAAAAGAGCAAAATATATTAGCGCTGCTTGTTAACATGTCAATGAGACGGTCAGGGCGCTCTTTGTGCTTGTTGGCATAAACATTGATGGCAGCACCCAGGACCTGCAGTGTTTCATAGAATATAAGCCTTACCGAACTAGCTTTCCCTGTATCTGAAAGATTGCCTAATCCGAATGGAAGTATAGAAAGGTACATCCAGATACCGATCACCCATAGCTTTAAACAGATTGACAATGAAGAATGTATCTTAAAAACATATTCTTTTGGTAATTAATTAAAGACGTTTATGTGAAACTCCCGTAATGAGTTTTATATTGGACTGTAATAGTCTTTAACACCTGCACTGTTCACTGTTCAGTACCTGATCCCAGTCATCATCTTGGATTGTGCCCTTAATGTTTTTGAAAAGTTCTGTCAATTGACTGCCTTTCTTCCTCCCGGCTAGTGATGCAGCAACACCAGCATATATATCAACAGCTGCTTAGAATTAAGGGAAACGTCAGATACCATGTACAGCAACAATACACAGATATTAAAATAAAACAAAAAGGCACCTGAGAGCTTGAATTCATATATAACTGGATAAGCTAAGTCGAAATTTTTCTCAACAAGAGTCTCCACTATTTCACATCTTCTCCTGAAAGTGAAAGCCAAGGAAAGACATCAGCTGAAGATTTTTCCTTCAAACTTTCACCACAGCAAATATAACTATTAAGCGTGGTTCCAGTTTCATTTTGAGGAGTACCACAACTTTCAAGAATGGGAAAGTAGAGGTGTTCAATTATCTGGACAAGGGAAAAATATCTCTATCTGTCATTTGATAGGCATCATGGATATGTAAAGAGAACGCTAGAAACGAATTAGAAATACTAGGTAAGTCTCTCTTTAGGTGTCAAAGAAAAGTGAAGTGAAATCATGAGGGCAGTGTGGAAAGGAATACAGGTCAGTGCAGCACTGTAACTAGCCCTCTGTCTTTTTCCTTTATATGGTTTACAATCTACCAATATATATTCCTTAAACTTATGTAAGGATATTAGAAATTTGTTTAAATAATGGGGGAACAAAGTTGTACAAATGAATGATGGCAGGAAACTTTTGAGGACAAACCTGGATGTCTCTGGATCATTTGGATTTCCAAACAAGGAATGCTTCCATGGTGCTCCTTCAGAGTCACTGAAGGACTTCACCACATCAATCTATAGGAATAACAAACCCACAAAGGTGAAGCTATAGATCTATAAAACCCTACTTCAACCAAAGGATGACATAAACGATGTTTAGAGTTACCTGCATTTTCACCCGAGAGGATAACTTAACAAGAGTTTCTTCACTTAACTTCTCTGAGGCGATTTTTCCTCTAATACCCTTTGTAACAAGTTTTTTCGAGTCTGAGCCTCTATGACGCGCTGTCAAGGCTTCTTCAAAGTGTGCCTGTACCCAGAGGATAGTTAGAGACCGATGTTCAAAAACACAGAAAGAGTAACAACCACCGTCATCATAGTTTTGAGCAACATTGGCATGCTTATGATTGCAGGGCTGTTCTTTGTTTAGGCCCCAAAACAAGAAGTAATATATAATTCATACAAGTAGTATATGTTGTAACTTGTAAGCAACAAAAACTTGTTTTAATGTCCCATGCAACTTAGAGGTGCTCTGGTTTAAATAATTGCATACTGTTTATCAAGCGGAAAAAAGAGAGCAAGAAAAAACGTCTCTGGTCCAAATTTTTGTGTCACCTACTGCCACAAAGTCAACAAAGTGATGCCTAATTGTTTCAATCGACTCTAGACCACTTTATTGTGGTTAAAATTTTACATTCCACAAAAAAAGTTGCACTAAAAGACCAGGAAATTAGCAAGACACATACTTTGGATTCGCTTAGTTGATAAGGGTTTTCAGATGAGCCTTGCATGTAAAGGCATTGCAGGAAATCCAATCCAGACTAAAGACAGAGATGGAATGGGTGGTGAGAAAAGAGCTACTGATTATACCTTTGCATGCTCAAGATTCCTTACAGCATCCTCCTGAGTTGTAGAATTCATAAAAAGCTGAATACAGCAATACCCAGAGGTGACATAATCCTTCTTGAGTACCTGAACAATTAAAAGAAAAAATAAAGTGAAAAAGGTTATGCTCCCAGGATGTAGCATACAGTTTTACGAGCAGCTTGCCTGTCTTACCAGAAACTGAAAAGGACACTAATAGGTCATGATCGACAGGAGATGATCACAAATACGTTTTTCTTGCATCAGAGTTAAAACTATACCAGTACCATGAATGCACAGCCTTAGTTATAAAAATTCATACCAAAAACCTCTCAAAACTATAGGATCTGTACTTATAAGGATGCATTAGAAACTAATTTCAAGCTTTGAATCAGGGTTTATGGTTCATATTGAGGAGAGGAGGTGTAAAACTGAGTGAATAAGACTAGCTGAGAATTTTGGAATAAGAATCATAAGATGCACAGTTTTGTACGCATGCAAGATCCTTGTTACTATAAGTATAACAAACAGAGGACAATTCCAAGTGATAAAACCCAACAATAATTTGTAGGCAAAGAACCATGACAACAAAGATGTTCTTACCAGAAACTTGTAAAGGTAATTGAAATGCCTGTTGATCTCAAAGAATGCACAGATACGTGTAAGAGCTCCAGCTGTGTACTGATTTATGGTTGGATCTTGATGCTTTACAGATTCAAGTCTTTCTGTAATTACTTCCTCAAGGGATGAGATAGCTCCATAGCCGACACAAAACTCGCACAAACTCTCAATGGTCCCATATTCAGTTGCCAATGGATCTGTCCGCTGAGGTGATGAAGTTGAGCTTACTGCGCCCACAGATGAAGTTTGCAAAGGAGGGGGAAGAGCGCTTAGCGGAAAGAATAACATGCATGCATCTTTATAGTGACCATGGCGGAACATAAACCCAAGCAGGTTTTGGCGAGCATGCTGCAGAATCAGAAGAAACGAATTCAATTAACCAAAAAACAGTAAACAACCAGTTCATATGTATGCAAATAATACTAATTTCATACAAACTCAGAAAGCACTCCTAAAAATCGGTTCTACGAAAGACATATTCAAGAAAGGTAAGTATATTGTGAAGCAATTCCAGGAGAGAAAACTTGCAAATTCCAGAATGCACTAGAATATGATTGTCTTACTTCCTGCAAGTAGTTGGTGCACTCAGAATAGCGTGTACTATCCAAGTTGCTTCGGGGCCCATCTTCAAAGTCTGAACCGGGTACATAATTATTTTTTTCTGATTCCAGAGATCTCCTCGACCTCTCTGAACGAGGGAAAGTGGATGGCATATGCAGAACATTCAGGTATGAGTCTGCTGATAAAGAATCATCCAAAATTGTTGGCGCGCTTTTTGCCAAATGGTCGTACCTGATATGTGTCAACAGTTCCAAAAATTAGATCAAGAGGTGGATTACAAAAGCTTTAAACCTTTTCCCCCTTCAACATACATTAATCATGAATGTATTCGCTATTCTCACAAATTTTACATTCCTTACAATTTAGCTAATTAAGCCGCTTTTATGTACATACGACAAACTAATTCACACGAAATAATCTCGACTACGCCCCATACTAGGATAACAGTTATAGTTAGACAGAGACACTTACATAGAACGGACAGTTGACACATCCACAGGTGGACCTCCTTCTATTGTATTTATTATCTCCTGAATGACATCAGGAATGTCTTCCCCCTTTAATTGAAAGGCTTGCCTATAAAGCACAAAATAAGAATTATATAACAGCACAAAACCTGAGGTTGAAATTCTCAAAAAGAAGGTTACAATTCATGTGTATGCCGCAACTTTTAAACTATCACGTACTTGAATTTAACTCGAGCTTGAGCATAGCGCTCCATCCGTAACAGAGCAAGACCCCATGCTTTCCACACGGGAAAAACATCAATCTGAAATTAATCAAGTACACAAGCAGAAGTTATTGCGAATTTGTGATGAAGTGGCCTTAGCATGGGGTATAGATTCAAGCTATAATTTTTTACCTTGCATTTCTTGCACATATACACCGCCATACTATATCGTTCATCAGATATTAATCTGTCTCGTAGACATCCGGATGACACTTGATCAGCAATGTCATCAAGAGAAGCAGCAATTCCAGACCCTAAGAGACTCTGCAGCAACTCTGCGCGCCCCAACCAGATTTCTGCAAGTGAGAGAACTTTGGATGGTTCATCCATTGATTGACTGCCAACACTGGAGCTGCCAGCATCAGAAGAAATATCATCAACATCTTTACTTCTTTCACCATTGTTATTCGTCGATTCAGTGGCACCTAGAAGCTTTCTCAGCAAAGACTTTGCATAAGACAATCCCTACACAAATAGGCAAAAATAGTTGCTTTAGCCATCCAAATCAGGTAAACGAATTATAGGACTTACAAGATCGACCATGTATCTCCCTGATATAAAAGACACCCACCAAATATGATTCGGGAAAAATAATTTAAAAAGAACTTGGTCATACTTGCACAAATGCCTCTGTCGCATGATATGCTCGGCCTATTGTTTCAACAGACGCACCCTCTGACAACTGCTTGGAGCACAATACGTTCTTCATTTGCCTGATGCATAGGTCCAGGGAACTTCTTGCTGATACTAGCTCATCTGAACAAAGTGAGAGCAGAGCCTAGAAGAAGAGCAGTGTCATAAAATTCCAAAGCTTACACTTATTGCCACAGGTGTAAATAAGAATAGCAATACCTTAAAGAGAATAATATCGGGGGTGCTTTCATATTTGTGAGATGTGCGAACAGCTTCATCTTTGGTTGTGTCGCCACTTAGCATCCATTCTTCAGCAATAGAAACAGAAGGTAGCCTATCTTGCCCATCTGCCGAATAAGATGAACCCTGATCCTCTTGAATACCTGTCATCGCCTCCCATGCAGCTCTTTCAGAAGCCCCCAGTCCGGAATTCTTTCTTTTACGATAAACATCCTTTGACGTTGTCCTGTTTTCAGCATTACGTGGAGCCCATGAAAATGCCCTGCGAGCCTCTCTCTGAAAATTGCTTAAGCTATTAGTGAAAGATGCTTTTACTGCTGGTCCTGCTCTTGGCTTTTGTCTTAGTCTTGACGCAGACACAGTTATTCGAGGTTCTCTTGGTGGTGGGCTAATTGTAACAGATATAGCTTTTGCGGCATAGGCCATGATAACATTGTTATCCCTTAATGCTGGGAACTCTTTGAGTATCTGAAGGAAATATAAAAAAAAACTCTCAGAAACTCTCAAGAGCAAACAGAGTAAGGAAGAATAGAGTAAATAACTTTTTCGAAAGCTATATAGACATTGACAAGAGTTATAGAAAAGCCTTTTACAAGAATAGGGATGATATTTAGCGACATAGCAAAAATGAAAGAATCACGGAAAATTCAAAAGAAGGTTGTCTCTAGATACCAGTGAGGCATATTGTAATTGTTTTCTCATCAGCAGAGCTTCAAATATTAAATTGGGATGCTCATGAAGCGAAGAACATCTCTGCTGCCAAGGAAGTGGCAATGCTGCTAACACTTTCAGACCTAAAGCCCAAGAATTAAGCCGGGCGACTTCCAAATCCGACAGATTGCTATCTTTTCGCTTCAGAAAGAAATGGACCTACAGAGAAGATGAAGCAAACATTTTTCAAAATCCAACATAGAAATATGACCTCTAGCACCCTGAAAAAAGCAAAAAAAAATTGTTACCAGGAGCTGTTTTGAACGAAGGTCAGATAATAATTGCATTGCACCCATAACCACTGGTAGAGCATCAGCTGAGTCTTGAAGTGAAGATAGAAATCGAGATGCTTCTGCAGGACCACCACCACTGAGTGGATCAGTGGTTAGAAGCTTTACAAGCTGTCGTCCTTGTAATTCTCTTCTGAGATCTATTGATAATCCTGCACTTTCAGCCACTTCCAATGCAGCGGAAACAGCTCCTTTGCCAGCCAATCTTAGAGCCAAGCCTTCAGGGTCTTCTTTACATTCGGCTTCTACCTGTTTCCTTTTCAGATTTTTTAAAATGAAAGTATACCAAAACGCCAAACATGATTTTGAACAAAAGGAAGAAACATAACCTCTTGCCAGCTACTATGGCGATCATCTGCAGAAAGTATGTGGCTGTACTTCTGCAGAGCTTGTCTCCTATGCAACACCTATATACACAAAGAAGAAAGTGAAATTAGTTCTCGACTGATTGATTACAGGGTGGTGATTGAGGAGCTAAATTTACATGCAGGAATCTAGAACTGAAAGAAAAACTCCCTACCTCGAGACTAATTGGATCACTTTGTAAGAGATGACAGCTACACATTGTAAGAACGTTTAAGGCTGCCTCAAGCTCCCACATATGCATATACCTGAAACCAAGAGATACCAGAACCTCAAAACCGATTCATGACAGAGTAAAACCGCGTGTAGCTGCTTAAAACAAGACAACAATAAAAGATGTTTTCTGAATCTACTAACACAAGCGTAAATACGACATTATACATGTGCTAAGACAGTTACAGATAACAACTCAAAACTTATAGTTGGAGGACTTAAGTGCATAAACAGAAAGAATGAATATTTTGACACAAAGCATTTAAAAAGATCTACCAATGAATCACAGGAATGAAGTCAAATACACTGAACAAAAACATGGTAAGGAAGTAAGCAAAAGAAACACTGCATAACTTGGTTTATAAACCCTTGAGGCGTCTATAACTTTCACTTCAACCATATTAAATAAAAGCAATATGCAATGTGCAAGACATTGGTTCTCATACATACGATAACAACAAAATCAAGACAATCAATGTAGCAAATCGTTCACTCTTTTAGCACAGCCATCTTAGTCTGACCCTAGATCTCATATTAAGCCACACCATTTCCCTATTTTGTACGTCACTGCCTCAACATAATGATTTAAGAAAAAGTGATATCATCAAAGTTGATTTGCTCATTACCTAGCTGTTCATGTCAAGGAGCCTAAAGAAATTGATTTTTATGTTTCATTCAAATCAAGGAACCTAAAGAAAATGATTCACGTTTTCAAAACTAAAGATGCTAATCTTTTATCATTTATCACCTAGAGATGGGTCAGGTAAAAACACTGCATGGGTCAGGTAAAAACACTGCATTTGGAATGAGTTCAGGAAAATCCAATCAAAATGAGTTTTACCCTCACGAAAATCATTCTAGGAGAAAAAAATTTCATACTTTAACAAAATTAATTTCCGGAGAACCAAAACAAAATGCTTGAAAAACCTCAGCTCAGGTGGCATATAAATATATGATATTGCACTTCATGTTTGTTACTTGTTAAAGAAATTGCAAGTTTACTTACTTAAGAGCCAGTGTTGCTGCCAGCTGTTTGTCCTTTAGCCGCAGGCAATACTGCCAACTGTTGCTCTGACTTCCATATCCCTGAGATATTCCTAATGTTGAAGGATTTTCTTCACTACTTTTGATTAGGAGCTGAAGTAACCAATCAGAAGCCCCATTCCGCAAGAAGCGGTCCGAAAGTGCTAAAGCATCCATTAGTTTTCCTTCATCAATTAATCTAGCATAAAAGCCAACAAAAATTAACACGTGATTAATCTCAAAATCCAGAAAGTATTTCAATTTCAATCTGGAAGACTTTTCACAAATTAACGACATACCTATTTACAGCTTTCTCATATGGTACTTCATTCTCCCAATCAAAAGAAAGGAAAACTGTAGGATCAGTTCTACAAATTCCAGTATCAAAGGATCCACCATCTCGTGTACTGCCGTCTGTCAATGCTGGTTGAATGTTATTCTTAGAAAAAAGCTCTTCTGTATCCGACTCCGAGTCGCTGTCATGTTCAAGAAGTCTCTTGATCCCAGTTCTTTCATCAGGTTTAATCTGTGTGTCTTCAGGTTTTTGTTTAGGTGTCACAACAAACTCAGAAACTCGATGAAGATTAGTTTGCATTTGTATCCATCGGTTTAAAGTAGGAAACCTGTCAAGAAAAAGTAAAATATCACACAATATGATGGAACATAGAAAATGAGTTGATTTCAAACTGGAAGGAGGAGAAAACACTTTGCTTGACAGTACCTCTCAGACTGGTCAAGAGAAAATTCATAAAACAATCTGTCTGCATCAGGAGAAATTGGAAACTCATCGTTCAAAGAACTAGATATGACAGAATCACTGCCATTGTACAATATGCTCCCACCAAATACGCAAGCTAAAACTGCTCGTACTGGGGATATTTTTACCAAATGCCTGATAATATCCAACTGAAGAGGATACAAAGGGACACCAGGTGTTGCTGAGGAACGGACATAGCAGTTGGGTTTGGCCTCTTTTGAAGGAGAGAGCACTTTACCCTCTGAGTGAGAACATGAAGTGGTTGGAATGATGGGAATACAAGCCCACCCATGACCAGCACGTGGAGGATAAACTGGGGGAACACAAGCTGATATCACTTCATGAACAAAATCAGCAGACATGACTTCAGCAACTTTCGCAGCTGCATCTGTGCTACTTCGATCAAACACCAGACGCGTCAATAGCTGCAACATGCACCAACAGTAAGAGGTTAGTCATAGTTCTGTGCCCAAAAAGCGTATTTGATCAATGGCCAATGTGTATAACATTGCTGACAGCAGTTCATATTTAGTAAGCACAGAGAGGCCAATAGTATTAACCATAATATCAAAATCTTAAGAGGCCACTCATTGTGCTCGCTACGTTTATATAGTTTATGTATATAAATTGCTAAGAGTTCACAGAATAAAGGAAAGCAAAACCTAGTAGGATCTCTCCAAATAAAAGCAGAATAAAAGGATCAGAACAAAAGCATGAATGACGAGGGAGATTATTTAAATGAGAAAATATTCGGAGAACATAAATAAAAGAAACAGTTATGTCTTTAAGCAATTCATAAACAAGAGAGAAAAAGTTAAAATCATGTGTTGCATCAATTCCATCTACTATGTCAACAAGAAGCCACACATCGTGCTTGCTAACTTTATATTGTTTATGAACATAAATTTCCAAAGATCCCAGAATAAAGCAAAGCAAAACCAGGTAGTATTTCTCCAAATAAACAGAATAAGAGGATCGGACCACAAGCATGAATGACCAGGAATGGAAAATATCCTGAGAACATAAGAAAAAGAAAAGAAGAAGAAAAACTTACGTCTTTAGGCCATTCATAAACAAGAGAGAAAAAGTTGAAATCATGGGTTGTATCAGTTCCATCGACTATGTCACCAATAGCAGCAGTATAGAGTATAAACTGAGATAGATAGGTAGAGGTTTTGTTGCTTAGCGGGCCAAATGACTTCTTTTCCTTGTCTTCTGTTTCATGGGATACAGAATTTCCATCCGCGTCTCTATTTTCTGAACCAGGACTTTGCTTTGCATATTTTAGCCCAAGACCAAGAACTCCATCCTCCTCAATGGCCATGTCTGATCCGTCCCCGTTGAATACATTAACTTCTGGTTTTTCATCAGCAAGTGCTCTTGCTAGGTTATGAAGCTTACCTGTTGTTTGTTAGAAAACAGTTAGAACTACATGAAAATTCTAATATACATAATTGGCAAAGAGCAGATAAGTCAATTGCATATTTCAGCAAGAACATATAGAGAGTGTAGAGAAAGACAAAATAAAATACCACTCAGAAACTGTCTCTTGCCCCTATGAGCATCTTCAATCATTTGATGTAGCATTGCAAGAGCACGATCTTTTTGTCCCTGTCTATGAGATTCCGTAGAAGATGAAATTATGGTATCTCCACTAAAACTGGCTTGAAGTATTTGAGGGTTATCCTGAAGCATAACAGATCAGGAGAGTAGTAAGAAAGGGAAATGGGAATAAGAAAAGAAAAGAGAAGGATCTTAACATGTTGTTGTGCACCTGTGAATTCAAATATTTTATAGCAAGTGGAGGATTCAAAAAAATTTCCTCTGTAATGGGAGAAAAGAGCATGGTAAACTCTCTACTCACATACTGCTTCCTAAACTAAAGTCACAACAGCTTTTTATATATGTCATTTTCCTCTCTTAAGCAGTCAAGCAACTTATCAAAAAATCATCTCAGATAAAACTGTTACCATTTGTACTAGGCAATAATATCTCATATGATCTCCCAATATCGACCAACATAAAATTCAACAAAACTAAATGAAAGTTGTGCCTTTAATGCAACTTGAAGACTGACCTGTTCAAGGAATTCCTGCAGACGCTTTAAGATCCTTCGCAGTACAGAGATTATTGCAACTTCATGGACCTGATCCCAGTAAGTAAACCCCACCTTCGGAGATCCTCCAGGGTAGATTTCTGATAACATAACTTGAGACTGCGCACAAAGTAAAAACTACTTAGGAACAACAGTAGGTATACTTTCTTGAACATTTTAACACAATGGACCACCATCACGTTTAATAATTTAAAACAAACATTAACCAACCACTATTTATTATCCACAGTACACTGTTTGGATATCTATGCAAACAGTGCCTCAAATTTAGCGGAAAGTATTACACTAAAGCTTGCTTGCTTAGTCCAAAAAGCAATACAACAATGTAGAAGGATGCATGGTAACAAGACTCCCAAAATACACTTCACCAGAATAATATTTGCACAGAATGCAAAAGAAAATATAGAAACTCGAGACAGAGATCTAGTACAAATAAGACGCAAAAGGTAACCAAAAGGTTACCATTTATAGACCAAGTTAAAGTATAAGGAAATCAAGAACAGTGCTTGCCTTATCTAAAAGTTGTTTGGAAATTGTTGGAGACTTGGCAGAAGAAGCAGCCGCATCTATGCATAGTAGAATCTGGCATCAGAAAAATGTAACTTAAAAGAGGTAGGCAAGGCAATTGATTGCAAGATAAATCTTGTCACATTTTACTGAAGCAATTGTATGGTTCGAGACAAGAATTATAAGGACATGGACTTACCACAGCCAATGGACTCAATTGAGAACCTAAAGATTGAAAATCTAAATCTTGCACAGCAGATGCTCCTTCAGCAGTACGAGACATCACATCTTCTACCTGAGAATATTAAGAAATCAAGATATAGATAGATAACTTGTGTTCAATGTTATCCACCACATGACTAATCCCTTGCAATAGAATCAGATAAAATTTGGACAGAAGTATAAAAAAAATCAATGACGTCACAACATTTTATGAACAATATACAAACTGCATCCCTAACGACATATAATAAGAACAAGGGAACATCATACAATATACAATCCTCAAGGCAACAAAAATGGGTCTCATATCAGAATAGTCTAATCCCATTATGCGATATGTAGCAACATATATGCTGATATATGTGAAGCACTGTGATGTAATATTATGAAAGATACCAGTGTTCCTTTGAAGGCATTATCAACCCATTCAGCTAATTCGAGAGTGGCTTTGTCCTCTGCTGATAACGCAAACCGATGAACTGCCTGTTCTCCAATGTCATACTTAGCTCTTTGCATACAGCTGCAGAATGAGAGTTAATGTCGTAAAGAAGTGGCATGAAGGAGCAATTTCTTATTCAAGATAATTCAGTTTAGGGAACTCTAGCAGAAAACATAACAGGACAACTAAGAAGTTATCTACGAGAAAACATAGTTGCACCTTGAAGAAAGCTTAATCCATAACCTAGAACTCCTGCTCTTTACCAACATATTAATGGGTTCTGCAGATAGGAGCTCAGCTTCTTGTTAAAAAGGTAACTTCACCACAGACCTCCAGTGAAAATCAAAGTTCAGACTTCTAAGTTTTCAAGCCGTTATACATACAGACAGAAAAACACTGACTCTAGATAAAATACTTCAGACAACTTGATTATCACACAAGCATTTCGTACAAACAGATATCATTCTTCATTTTTAACTTCAATTTTGGTTCCCTAACATTTTAGATGTGAAAACGGAAGTCTAACCAACCACTAAAAGATAATTCTACTCACAGGTTAAGTAGTTTTGCAGGGGCCGCCCTGAGAACACTCAAAACCTCCTTTAAACCCCACTGACGTTCAGAAAGTGGCAGAAGATGCTGCATAACAGATAACCGCCATTCACAATCTTCAATGAATTGCTTAGCCATAGATACTCTCCATTCTAAAGCCTGTCTTCCATCAGCACTGTAGTTACCATCCAGCTGACACTCTTGTTCAACCAGATGTGATGGAAGATTGCGGCGTAAAACATCAAGTAGCTGTCTTGTGAAAGATATAACTATTTTCGTTTCCCCATCAGTAACAAGATCGCCAAGATCTAAATCAGGCATATCACCTTTCTCAGAAAAACACTCCGATGAGACACATTGTGTAGAACTGAGACGGATATCATCAATATGTAAGAGTGAAATAACTATGTTCACCATCATAATCTGCAAACAGAAGAGATCTCACGTTAAAACATGTAAACTGTAACACGTTGAAAAATTCCAATGATATATTTTGGTAATATCTGTTTTCATAGTAAATAATATTCAATTCTAAATTTCAATATGGTGTTATTAAAAAAATTGATGACAGAAGCCCAGCTTCTTGTAAATTAATTAATGTATATATGTATATTACCTTGCGTGGAAAATTTTTAATGGCCTCCAGATGGTTAGTGAGGTCTTTTAAATGGTAAAATACCACTCGAGGACTAGCATCCGTCTCATTTTTCATGGCCTCTTCCATTGCACCTAGTGCTAAAACAATAGCCTCCAAAGCATAACGCATATGCATCAGTTCAATATCTTCTATCCTACAATATATGAAGACATCAAAAATGAAACTACCGACTATGGACGACTCACCCCGGATATATAAAATCAGAAGAGCATTTAAGAATGCACAATCTACAAAACACGCATTAAAATCAACAACAGACAAAACAAGTTTGCTAATGCTACAATTATTGTTCAAGGGTCAAGTGCTAAAAACAAGACACGGATACATCTATCCAAAAAATCAAAGAGACAAAACTGACTGAATTATTTGTAACATAGCTATATAAACTTTTTATTGAACTGACCTCTTCCAGGCTTCTGCAGTTGAAGCGATAGGTTGCATACTAATTAGTGAAATAGCTTCTTGGAATTTTATGCCCGGAACAACGTCAAACAATACCTACATAATGGTATGGATTAATATTTGTCGGATTAAGAGTAAAAGAAAACTTGCAGATGATCAACCCATTGATAATAATACTGTTATCATTCAACCTAGCAGAGTGAGAGACAATCTCATATGAGTATACCAACACAAAACACTTGCCACTACTGCAGTGCATGATATCACAGCCCTTAGTTAATTCAGATTGACATAACTTGGCAAAAAAAAAATTAAAGAATTAACAGAGAGGTGGAGGAAGAGGGGAGGAAAGAGGCAAATATTTATATCTTCCGTGTGAAGATTACCTACAAAAACTTAAACATGATACAACTTCTCTTGATACATAAATGGTGATATGACATACTAAGTCCCAAAGCAAACTCATAAAATCTGTGGAAAGATCTCAAACACACATTTAAATTTCTATTGTATGAAACTGATGGCAATGTCAGTGTCCTTCCCAGGGGAAAGGTTCATTTTACAAAATACAGTACTAAAAGTCAATGGGGCAGAGTGAAAAGTGATACATTATTCAGGAAAAAAGTGTATATTCTTAAACTTCTCCAAGAACTCATATCAAAAACAAAAACTAGTAGTATCTTAGGGCTATAAATTCATTTATTTGATCCAAGGAAGGCTGCTAACTATGCAGCTCCTTGCTCGATAACAATATTAAAACCTCTTACAAAACAGATATCTTAACCTTCATAGTAAATTATATATTTATCAAAAATGGAATTTAAGTGCCACTGTGATCCCTATTATTAATTAGTCTCAGACTCCTGATAAATCATTACAACATATGATGTAATATTTTCGTTTTATCTATATGTCTTCTTATATAATTTCACGTACCCCTTACGAGACACCAATTCTACTGTAAGCAAATGAATCTCGCCAGTATGATATCTAATGAAATTTTGTGCAAGAGTAAATTATAGCTTAGGGACATTTATTTGGACAGCCAAATCTAGTCTCTGTAGAAAGGGTGGTTCAAGAAAGACCTACCCGAAGTGGACTTTGCGCTGAGAGTCTTTCCAACACAAGATTTTCAACAAAAGGATCCACCTCAGCATCATCATGCTCAGATGACGAATTACCATGCATCAAGAAAGATTCCTTTGGAGTCCATGATTTACCAGAATTGACACAAGCAGCAAAAGATGCAAGGTCCAACTGATAGCATAATGTATCGCAGAGGTCTTCCACACAAGATTTCTGCCCAGATCATTGTGTCCTGTTAGATTGTGACTGTCATCCTCTAAGAGAAATATAATCAAATAGCAGTCTATGCAAAAGAGAAAAAGTTACTTCATCTGTTTGGTTTCCATAAAGAGAAGATTCTTCCAACCGGATTGCTTGGGAGTTACTAGTCCAAAGTAGCCGCATCAATTTTCTGCGGGTTGCAGTTTTGCCCGGCAATAGATCCCAACCCATGGAAGCTACTAATGGGCGAAGTCGGGGAAACAAAGAAAGAACCTGTAACATATTAACAGAAGAGAGTTTCAGATCCCAATGCAAAAACGGAAGTCTGAATGAGGTAGCAGCCAGTCAATGATACTGCAGTAAGACAATAAATACAAACATATGTAACTATTTTATTCCACCTACATCATTAGCTTCCTGAAGCTTTTCTTTTTTTACAGAAGACAAAGCAGCACACATCACACACTCTAGCACATGTGATCCAGAAATACGAGCATAATGATACAGATCTCTGCGACAAGAATTAATTGCCCTGCTCATAGGGGAACATTTGTCCTCTATATTTCTCTCAGCTTTCAAATCTACCAGATATCGCCGGAAACACTCAAGAGGGAGTGGAATTTGTTCATTGTCGAGAGATAAATGTAGCTGGCTATCTGGTAGGAGCATATCATCTTGAATACCCTGTAGGGGGTAACATTGTAAGCACATACAGCTTATAGTACAAGATAACTTAATCAGAACCACAGATATATATATTCCAATAGGCACATATGTGCAAACCCTTAAACTCAAACCGACCACTGAACTAAACTACCTTCACCTATAGAAGAACAATCCCAACTGGATATACAAGCTTCGAACTCCAGTATGATCAAGATAAATATAGCAGTCTTTTCTTAAGCACAATGAATATTAAATATAGTACGTATTAGCAGGATCTGTAGTGTAATTATTTTTTGTGTTCACTTCAGCAATCTGTACCAAAATATAGCTGTTTCTTACATGTGAAACCTCTTTTTAAATGATAATGATTAACTAAATCAGCATTTATAAAAATTATAACAACCTGGATCATCTGAACAAGATCTCCGCAATTCGATGAGAGAGCTTCCTTATAAATAAATAGCAAGTTCTGGCGCACCATCTGCCAGGGGTCACCATAATCATCTTTTTTCTCCATAACTCTTGAACGGAGAGCTTTTAGAACAGCACTATCACAAGAGAAGAAAACAGAATGATTGAAGTAAGTTATCTAGTCTTAAATATGCACAGAGTAAATTCCCAGGAAGAGGATGGCAAATGCAAGGAATGGAATTGAATCTGTAAGGCCATGGATTCATTAATCCGCTTTAAAAGATCCCTATCTAGTACCACATGAACATTTTCCACTGTCTAAGATTTCCTATCGAAATAAATGAATACCAAATAGCAATGTTTAAAAAGCTTCTCTCTTTTTTTTTTTGTGAGCCCTGAGTCTAGACCTCAACTCCTTAACCAAGTCAAGGTTCTCAAGTTCTTCGAAACAGAAAAAGCCAAATCCACTCAAAAGTGGATACAATATGGATGTATAATAATAAGACACTATCCATGAAATTTATTCAACCAAAAGGAAAGTGCTTCAACATACTTCCCTACACAAGAATTAGCATAGAACGAATCAATGTTGGGAGTTTCATACATAAGACAGCTACACTTACCACAACTCTGAATAGATCTTAATCCGAATCTTAGTCTATTTTTAGCACAATCCCAACCAAACAAATAAAGTGGCCTTCTACCCTTGAAGAAAAATTAAAACAGGCATAGTAATTCTGCCAAACATGTGTTCTCCAACATTCAGAGGTTTACTCAAGATGATTAAAAGACTAATTTTATTAACTGGATATGGAGAACAGTAAATGTATTAATATATACGCAAACAAAACTAGTGAAAATCATTCACTGTAAAAGTGATCAACCCTTTTTACTGATTTGCCTATACCCTTACTTCCTAAACAAAAAAACGGTAAAATGAATGCGTAGGGAACAATCAGAACGAGGAAACAATAACAAATCGCACAGTTATAATTTAAAAACCTCATGTATTTGTAGACTGTATAAATCAAGCACATACTGATAATTCTCTTTCTCTACTCCATAATCAAGGTGAAGATAACGAATGTGATCAGCTGCCCCACGCTCCTCCCCTTCATCTAACTTTGTTTTCATAGCATCCAACTGTGCTAACTGAACATTCCTCTGTATCAAAGAAAACACATTGATGTTATCCAGCTCCGGAGAACCAATGCATGCGGTGGCCTCATTAATCTCCCTCCCCTGTTCTTCTCCCTGAACTTCCTCCACCAAACATGTATCATAACTCTCGCAACCCACAAGTTGCCTCTGTATATTACAACATAAAGCATCGAAAACATCAGAGTAATCCAATACTATACTCCTCAAAGACACAACTGCATCCTCCTCAATCTTATCACTTCCTTCACTACTACTAGTATCAACATCAAATTTCAACCTCTCAACACCCAACTCCAAAACACCTTGCAAAACCCTTAAACAATCTCCTAATCCACCATTCTCATCCCTTTTCTCTTCCTCGCTACTCTCCAACTCAACTCTCTGATCTTCCTTAATCCTCTCTGTAACCCTATCGATCAAAACCTGGACCATCAACAAGAAATCCGCACGCAAACTAAGAGTCTCCGAATCAAAACCCCAAGGAGAAGTAGGATTCTCGAATCTAAGAAGCTCAATCGTGGAGAGGAAAGAGAGAAGAGACGGGGAAGGGCAAGAGCGTGACCAGAGGACATTATCGAATCTTCCAGCGTTAGAGACGATGGTTTGAAGAATCGTGAGTGCGAGGTCAGGATTACGAACCCTGAGAGCGAGTAACGTAGCCTTCAATGGCTCGAATTGAGCCAGATGGAGGTGATTCGCCGCGAGACGAGAGAGAACCTCCGTTTCCTTATCCATGGCCGGCTACAAATTCCGATCACTGAAACTTCTGATACATTTCGATCAATCTGAAATATCCTCGAGGCTTTCGCAGTTGGATTTTCAGATATTTTGTTGTGAAGAATTTTTTTGGTCTGGAATCTTCAACTTAGCTAAAGAACTGAGAAGCGTACGTGGCCTAGTCGAGCAGACCATTAAGGCTGGTACAGCAAATGTAGTAAACCGATTGGTTAGATTAAATCGGTTTACTACATTTGCTAACCAATGGTTTTTATTTTGATTTTTTTAACGGTTTTCATTACTTTTTTTTTTACGAAGATAAATTGATTTGGCTAAAAAAAAAAATTTTGAATATATTATTTTGATAATTACAGATAAATTACATAAATAGTGATAATAATTAATCTACACCAACAAACAAATATTTTTTAGTTATAAGATAAAATTTAATTTTATACACCATCACAAAAACCTATAGTCGATAATCATTTCTACAAATATATAGATTTAGAAAAGGTAAAATTTTTTTTTTTTTTAATTACAAATTCAAAGGGATATCTAATTTATAATTCTAATGATTGATTATATGAAAAAAATTGGTTAATAATAAATGTTTATTACTTTATTAGTTGAAACTTATAATTGTTTGGGCAAGTGATTGGTTTGTAAGAATTTACAGAAAACAAGAAATTTAGATTGAATAGTCTTCTTTATCAATCAAAGTATTGTTAGGCAAATACAATGATTAAGGCACACATAAATTAATCTATGAACCCTAGTCGTGTTATCGAGTCAATTGCTGTGTGGTCTCGAAGTTTATGTAATTAATTTTCTTGTATTTGCTCCCTAATTTGTGTGTATTTGTGTAATGTCATCTCGAGTTGGATTTCAATTGTTTAACGGTTGTTAATTCATATCGTGAATTGAAATCTGTTTAGCGATTGGTCAGAATCTTTAAGAGGCTCTTTTCTTTACGATTCAGTCCTTTAAACAATTGTCCAAGTCTTTTGAATGATCTTTTACGTGTTGTAAACGTTCATCTGGTTTAACACATGTTTGTTAAAACCAGTTACCAATGCCTATTATATGAACTTTTTCGACAAGTTGCATTGGACTACGTACTTTTTCCGAGCAACTTTTCAAACTGAAATTTATTTTGAATAAGAAATGAGTGTCCAAAATAGGTTGATTAAGAAGCACAAATTGGACAAATGGCCAAAATATTCCACAATGGAAACTTGAAGAAAAAATGTAATTTCACATGGGGGGATGTTAGTCTAAGTTAAAGCTTTGACACCAAAAGAGAGAAATCATGTCCATTCGAAACCAAGAGGTTTGGTTTTAGAGCTCAACTATCGGCGAGTTAATTAATGGTCATGAGCCAAGGAAAGAGCCCCTCCTAGTCCTAAATAGCCACTAGAGAGTGCTTCATGAAAACTCTATTGCCGAAATATATTGAAATTGGAACTAAATATATTTTGACATAAAGATTTTGTCCACAATATAACGAAATGAAGAAGAGTAAAATTAATGAGAAGTAATATATATACCAAAAAAATAATCATCCTAACATATTTTTTTTATATTTTTACATTACGAAGCTACATGATCTCATCATTTAAAAACAAAAGTTATAAAAATGAAAAGAAGAAAGAAACTTAATACAAGAGCAAACGTGTAGCTCGGATCCGAGTTGGATCAGCAAAGCGACAAGAGAAAGACCTAGAAAGATTCTCAGGTTCATCATGGTCATGCCACCCCGGTCCTTGATCAAAATTCAAAGAGTAATCATAAGCCTCATAAGCCACGACCTTAGTCGAAGAAGAAGAAGAACGATGATGAGAAGGCAACAGCTTAAGCTTCATCAACAAAACTTTCCACTTAGGCAAGACGACTCTTTCTTTTTCTCTTCTTTGTTGTTGCTTTGGTTCTCTGCAACTTTTGCTATATCTTCCAAGTACAATTGTCTCTCTGTAAGATGAAGCTGATGATGATGATGACATGTTCCATCTCTTCTTGCTTGGAGATTCAAACATCATTTGGTTGGTCGAGTAATACTTTTGTCTTATGTCTTTTGTGAATATGTTAGCTGTGTTATGGTATTTATATATATTTGTTAGTAGATGGATGGATAAGGAGACGTAAAAGAGAGACTATTCAAAGTCAGCTTTGAAAGGCTTATGAAAACTGCGTTAGCCAGCTTGTATGAATGAATGAATTAATTATTGAAAAAGATAGCATTTTAATTGCTTGTTTCTGACTAATATACAAATATAATAGTCAAACGTAGACCTGTTTATTCTTTGGATCTTTTTTGTTGTTCTTGACATTAGATAGTCAGATGTACATACATGGAGAAAATAAGGTGGCCGATTGGTTGATGCTTTGAAGGCTTTAAATATTTTTTAAAGTCTTTACAGCAATAATTTTGCCAATCAAATATTTTGGCTTTTATTTTTTTTTTAAATATTGAAAGTCACTTTTATTTTTTCTTTGTTATCTCATTTTTGTAGAATCGTCAAAAACCTGACTTTAAAATCTAGACAATTAAAAATTATTTATTCTTTACATCCCATTACATTTAAAACATTCTAGAAGTTTATAAATATATTTTATATATTTTATTTTTACAAATCAATTATTTTCATTTTTTTCTTGTTCATTTAAGATCCATTTCAATAATAATCATTTTTATTTTCATCATCATTATTAATGATGATGTAAAAGAGTTATGAAATTTATGTTTATATGTTTATATAGAGTAACATTCAAAACAATGCATTAATTAATGTTTAACAGATTGCAAATATAAAAAAAAACATTTGAAATAGTTTTAAAACACCATTATTATTTGCCATAATAATCTATTAAGAATCAATCACCAAAAACAAAAACAAAACAGACTGATATCTACAACTTCAATTATTTCTTATTCTTGTAGTATGATTTATTTAAATTTCACAAACTTTTTTATCATTAATAAACAAAAATTAGTCATTAAATTGCTATATAAAGAGAATTTCTTAGATATACCCCTCTTGGGGTATCTCTTTTTAAAAATACCCCTATAAGGGAAGCATTTTTAAATATACCCTCTTAAAACTTTTAAGACAATTTTACCCTCCTAAATGACATAAACACAGTTTCTCCTTTCTCTTCTCCTTTCTTTGCCGTTTTGTTTCGAAGCTTCACCGTCGTTGACTCTCGCCGTCGTCTCTTCTCGGCATCGGCGTCGTTTCTTCTCGGCGTCGCCGTCGCCTCTTCTCTCCATCGCCGCCGTCTCTTCTCGGCATCGGCGTCGTCTTTTCACCGTCGTCGACTCTCGCCGTCGTCTCTTCTCTCCATCGCCGTCGTTTCGAGAGACATCGATTTCGAGAGAGAGAATTGTGAACCAAAGATTTTTTAGGTTTAACATAAACGAGGGCAGAATCGTTTTTTGGCATTAAAACAGGGGAAGTTTTAAAAATGTTCCCCTTATAGGGGTATTTTTAAAAAGGGAATACCCAAAAGGGGTATTTTTAGAATTGTCCCCTATATAAATTCATTTCTAGCATAATTTATATTTATATAAAATAAAAATAATAAAAACAACATGCACAGCTTTAAAAGTGGTGCATTACCAATCAGATTTTAACAGTAAAAGTTTCTACAGCCAAAGCATCTACATCCAAAGCATCTACAGCCAAATTCTCTGCAGCTAAAATTTTAAAGTCAAAGTCTTTACAGCCAAAAGTAACAGCCGTTACCAATTAGGGCCAAGATAGTGATTTATTTGGAGAGTTTGTCTCTTCTCTATAAATTTAAGTTCTAGTTAATTTAGAAAAAAAAAAAAGATCGAAAACTGAGTTCTAAGTACTATAAGATAATATATATTCATATATAAATAGTATAAATATGACATTTGTAGACAACATATCAAATTTCTTACAGATATTTTTATTAAATTATTTGATAATTTGCAGACAAAATTTGTAGTGTGCAATACGATAATAAAAACTAGATGAAAATTTGATGGAAACATCCAAATGAACTAGAATATTGGGGAAAGAATCGTTAGTTATAATGGTCATTTTTCAAAATATATTATTGTTCAAAAAAACTAAGCATTAATTTTTGGGAGATTTGCACAACTAACCTTTTTATGATACCCTTTTCTACAAATACCCTTTCTATGTGTCCATTTTCATACCCTCTTCAATGTACAAAATGACTAAATTACCCTCCTTTATTATAATCCATGAAGAAGAAAGGAATATTCTTTCCAACAAGAAGAATATTCCTTCCGAAAAATTTCCCGCCAAAAAATTCCGACAAAAAATTTTCCCGCCAAAAAAAACTCCGACAAAATTTTTTCCGCAATTCCTTAAAAAAACTTTGTAAATATTTATAAATCCTTTAAAAAATCCTTTAAAAACCCTTGTAAATCTTTTAAAAGTCATCCAAAACCTTTCAAAACTTGAGTAAACCTTTTTAAACCATTGTAAATCATTTTATAACATTTATAAACACTTGTAAATCCCTTTAAACCCCTTATAACCGTGATAAATCATTTAATAAAAACTTTTGTAAACTTCTAAAACCCTTAAAAACCCTTGTAAATCCTTAAAAACTATTTTAAAGAACTTGTAATACCTTTAAAAACTTTTGTAAACCCTTCAAAAACCTTTGTAAACTTCTAAAACCCTTTAAAACTTCTTGTAAATCCTTTAAAACTATTTTTAAATCTTTGTATGCCTTTAAATACACTTTTAAATCCTTTTAAAAACACTTGTAAATCCTTTTAAAAAACCTTTAAAAATCCTTGTAAATTTTTAAAATCCTTTAAAAATCCTTGTAAATCCTTTTAAAACTGTTATAAACTTATAAAAACTTTTAAAAACCATTGTAAATCATTTAAAAACCATTTAAAAACCTTTGTAAGCTTCTAAAACCCTTTAAAAACCATTACAAATCTTTTAAAAACCATTTAAAAACTCTTGTAAATCCCTTTAAAAACCCTTGTAAACCCTTTAAAAGACCCTTTAAAAAATCTTGTAAACCCTTTAAAAAAATTTGGCGGGAAAATTTTTGCGGAAATTTTTTCGGCAGGAAAATTTTCTCGGTAATTTTTTTGGCGGGAAAATTTTTTTCGGAAACTTTTTTGGCGGGAAAATTTTGGCAGGAAAATTTTTGGATGGAATATTCCTTCCTTTGGAAAAGAATATTCTTTCAAATAGGGGTAAAATGATCATTAAAATATAAGTGAGGGCGAAAATGAAAATGGTAAAAAAAGAGGGTATTTTTAAAAGAGGGTATCATAAAAAGGTTATTGGTATCAATTTCTCTTAATTTTTTGTTAATTAACTTTCCAACATATATATTGTCAGTATTTAGTTTTATGCAAGGGGAATTTCAAAAATACATTTTTCAAATACCACTTTCAAAAATACTTCTTTTCAAACTTTATCAAAAAAACCACAAAGTAAAATGCTATAAATAAGAAAATTATTCGTACCTAAGAAGGGCAGTGTAAATATATGATTTCACTAGTATTGTAATTTAATATATATATATATATATATATATATATATATCGATTTCTCAATATAGAAAAGCATCATTTTTATTTTGATAATATTATTCGTTGTTAAAATGTGCAAGGGAGTCATAAATTTATAAATATAAGTTTATCAACTATAAAAGTGGATTCATATATAAATGTTGTCAAAACAGGTTTTTCATAAATTTATAATCAATTGTTTGGTCAAATATTATAATATTTATTGCATCCAAAATAGAAATTTTATTTAAATCAAATTGTCTTAATTCATATTAATTATCTAGAGCTATAAGATGAAATCTTCAATTATAAAAAAGATTCTTAAAACTGAATTAAATATTATATTTTTAATATTATTAATTTATAGAGATATTACTGTAATTTGAGTTTGATTCACATTTAAATTTAGATTCTATAGTAAGTGTATGAGTTATATGACCGACAAACACAAATCAAAATCATTTTTAGTTTCTAACCATAAAAACAAAAAACAAAAAAGAAGATATAATACTGTATTGGGTTTCTCCATCCTCCTAGTAGTCCACGAATTTGACTGCCATATTATAAAAAGCTTTATCCAATCAATGTGATACTTGCGTGCCAGTTTTAGTAAGATTAAAAATAATTAATTGTATAAACCAAGACCACACTCTTCACTATGTAGTCTTAGTATTCTATTTAAATAAAAAAATTATATGACTAATTATAGTATGTATCATGTAACTACCACATGTTAAATATGCATAAATCATGTGTCAGGTATGTGTATTATTAAAAAAAAAAACTAGGGAACCAGTGTTTCCGAAACACCATGTGATATTAATATTATTATACCTTTGTTGGCTTGACACCATAGTCAATAGGAAAAATGAGTGGTACTATGCATGCAGAAAAAGAGAGAGGCCATTTACATTTTTTAGATAGTGAATTTTACCTTTGTTAATGGGACAATTACTGTTATATTTTTAGGGTTTATATTTACATTTTGATATCTTTATATAATGAATTCATTTTAAGCATCATTATTTTTCTAAAACTGCATTAGTGACTAGATCAGTGTTTCTCATATACAGAGTAAAGTAGAAATACAAGTAGGTGCAGAAGAGTGAAATACAAAATCGAATATTAAGAGAATTTGTCTTGCAACTAAAAGTGTGATTGCACTATATGAAGTAAAGAATGTCAATGGACAACTAGAAATTAAGTAGCTGGACACAACAAATATGAAATTAAGCAGCTCGAAGTAGAAAATATTAAGTCCTTACTGTAAAGGCCAACTCACATATGGAGTATGGACTCTAACAATGTATTTATCTTCTTTTTCTTTTTGGAATTAGTGATTGCTATATTTTTTTATATTTTTTTATATTTTTTTAAAATTTGTTAGTCATTTACTTTTAGAATTTATAGTTTTTTGTATAATTATTTTTCTTGATATAGCTTCTTCTAAGTAATTGTAATCTTTTTACTTTTCTATTTTGGTTTACTGTATAATTTCCTTTTTATTTATATAGTTTTTTTTACATGTGTCAAGATCTAAAAAATTGACATGACACTTACGAACCAAGTGAGTTATTAACTTTTGAACCAAGATTTATATAATAAGATAGTAAATTATGATTTAGTGTGAATTTCAAAAACAATTTGGACTTTTCAACAGTTTTTGAAAATTTGATAACATTATATAAAGGTGTAATGTATAGAATACGATTGGTTATGATTTTTTTTTTTTTAGTATATGAGAAGGCATATTGTAAAGCTTTGCTTAGGACATCGAAATATGTCGGACAGACACTAAAGGGTTTGTATTTCGATATTCTTTAATAATCTCATATATCTTTGAAACAAAAAGGTCCATTTTTTTTTTTAAGAATAAATATGTACTGATAAAAGAGCAAAAATCATATATACCATGTTAGAATACAAATAAAATAGTTTACATATCTATTATGTTATATAATCTAATATTGCACCATATAACACGTCATTTCACATTACTAAAACATTCTCTGATTTATTACGTGATTCATATCTTTAAAATAAGAAATCGAAATAGTAACATCTATGTGGAAGATATCTTGAAGAAAAAATGATGAGACAAAGATTAAAGACGAAATGAGGAGCAGAAAATTTGAAGAATGGGAAAGAGAGAAAAAAGTTTTTCCAGGCACATAAAAGGAACAAAAATTGTCCTAAAAAATACATTTTTCTTGGCTTTTAGTTTTAGGTATTTGGGTAATATTAGTAGATAGCCAAATTATGGAAGGAAATTAAGAAACTAAGCATATAACTTTTTTAAATGGGAAAATAGCTATGGGCCCACGTTTTAGATGGAGTAAAAAAACATTGTTATCCTTTTTTGTTTTTGAGTTGGATAGAGGAAGATAAAGATTTGATGAACGATAAGTAAACAAAAAAAAATTTCGCGGAATTTTGAAATATAGTATGTAATATTTATAATTAACGTGTTATAATTTCACAAATAACATGTTATTTGTAAAAATAGCACTGTGATTTGTGAAAATTAAACTAAACATAAAAGAACATAGCGTGTTACTTGAGAAAGTAGTGTGTTATATAAAAACATAGTATGTTATTTGAGAAAGTATCGTGTTAAACAAAAAGAAATCTTCTAATATCATGTGTAATTCAGAGAAGTAGCATGCTATAAAAGAAAAAGACAGAGGTTTCAATATGACTGAACATGAGAGAAAGAGAGAGAGAAAGAGAGAGAATGAGAAGGAAAATGGAAAGAGAGAGAACGAGATGAGAAATAAAGTGAGAGAGAAGGAGAGGGAGAGAGAGCTTGCGTATTCTGTGAAAATAATAATAATGTAGACATAAGAGAGAGATAGAGAGACGTAGAATCAAATAAGTATTTTATGTGATTTTGGAAAATAACATGTAATATATATGATGGATATAAAAGTAACTGTAAATGAAGAGATAGGAAGCCTTTTGACACCATGACTATTTTCTTAATTCTTTTTGGTTTCATGGCTATTTTGTGCATATTCTCTAGGTATTTTTACTATTTGTTTTACAGTAATAAGTAAAAAGCTATGTGCATGGTGAAAAAGAGTTATTTACCAAACAATGAGCGTTGTTCTTTTTCTGTTTTAACTTTAGATCAAGATTTATATCCACGAAAACATACAATCTACCAAATATTCTATTAAAATGTTAAATAAATGTATTATATATATATATTGAATTCGTTATGTCTAGATGTGCTTCATTAGTTTATGATGTAATTTAATGAATTTAGAATGTAATTTATTTTAGGCTTATTGAAAATTTATTATTTTATTTTTCTACCAACTACGTATTCGTAAAAAATCTCAGAAATTTTCAAACTCTATTGAATCCCTCTATACTAAACCATAAAATCCTAAATTTAATTTTCGAGCAAATATTTGGAAAATTTACTATAATGATATGATTGACAACTATAAATGTACCAGTACAAAATAATGGAGAGATAAAAGGTTAAAGAATGTTTGGTATCGATTACAACTGAAAGTGCAAGAGCTATTGATATGTATGGAAACTGAGACACAAATTGAGTCAAGGGTTTCTTCAAAAACGCAATTTCTTTATTAGAGAATCTGTTTAGTAAACTTACAAGTTTCACTCAAACAATTATCTGATCTCTCATGTTCATGGATCTATACACAATCCAAGAACCTCTCAAGACAAACCCCTTAGCCCCCTTAAGCATTATGCTTTCTTAATTATAAGAAACCACACAACCTTAATGTCTAAGAATTCTCTTGCTCTTTTGCGCTAACCTCTACAAAGGCTTAAACACAATAAGTCGTGGCCATACAAGCCTAATTTCCTATTCTAATTCTAATAGGAATTGTCAAATCTCTTATGAATTTTCTTTTCTTTTATGGAATAGGAAATTCCTCTTCATGTTTCCTTTTCCAATTAAAAAGAAACTCTTCAAGCTTCTAGACTCCTCTCCAAGCTTCTAGAGGGGTGTATTCAAAATGGAATTTTAAGTGAATTGAGTTTTATTGAGTTTTTAAATGATTTTGATGATTTTAGGGAAATTCATATGACTTTTGTAAAATCCTTTCAAATCTCACCAAAAAACCATGGGATTTGGATTTCTGTATTTTTAACTAAGGAAATCCTCCCAAATCCTCTGAAATCCTTCAAAATCGTTAAAAGCCAAATCCACAAATTGTTTTCAATAACAGTGGATTTTAAAGTGGATTTTGAAATCATTACTTGAATAACAGTGGGTTTCATGAGACTTTTTAAAACTCATGTTTGAATAACAGTGGATTTATAAGTTCTACACAAATCTCTTAAAATTCTACTTTGAATACACCCCCTAGTCTTCATAACCTTCTTGTTAAAGTTTGGATTAACCGTCATAGCTGATTTCCTAATTTCAGCTCCACATCATCTGCTTCGTTGAACTACTTCATGTAGTAATTCAGCCCCGGCTCAACATATATTATTTCCCTTGGGTAAATTTTTTTTTTGGCCTTTTTATCTAATTTATATTAAAAAAAATCAATTTTTTTTGCCTATAATTGGGCTTTTTCACATTTTAAAAGAAAAAAACAAAAATGGACTCAATTAGATGGATCCATTATTATTTCTGGCCTCTATTCTACTAATTTTCAATAAAAATGGGCCATATTTTCTTAGATTTTTTTTTAAAGTGCATGGGCCCCTGACCAGCTACCCCTCTGCCCACCCTACTTGGGCTGGGCCTGTGTAGTATTGAACTAGTACAGATACTGTGTCAACAACTTCATCTTCATTCTTCACCTTATTTAAAACTCAATTAAGAATACATCAACAACAACAAGATGATAAAGTTTGTTTTGGATAATTACAAAGGTCACTAGGAAGTCTTACATCATTTTGTAGTATTTTAGAAAAAAATAAATACAATATACATACACTATTAAAAACTATTGAAGTAATTAAGTGTGACTATATTTTCCATAATAAAAGATTTAGACATAATCGCAAGACCAGATTTTTATAGTAAAATTCTTACGAGGAATAAGCCAGTTGCATGTGACAATATTAGATCTCTATGTAAATAAAAACTACACCAAAATCCTGAAATATTCAGAAAAAGAAAATATATATATTGACCATAATTTAGTATATTTATTAGAATTAGGGAAAACCTGAAAATTCTTTGGTTTTTTATTGTTTACACGTTTAATACCTGAATTTTTTGGTAAGAATAAAAATACATATGCTAAAATTGAGATTTTAATTTGGTATTGAAGTCGTAAATATGAAATAATAACAATTTATATTTGTTTGAGTGTTAAATTACACATGTTAATTAATATATATTTTTTTATTTTATTAAAAATACAGGCATTAAACGTCTAAAAAAATAATAAACCAGAGATTATTAGCATTTTTTTCCTTTTTTCCCATTATAATTATGGACTAATTATGCGTATAGAAAAAAAAACGTTTTGGCTCTTTTTAACTTATTTTTTAATGCATAGACTTTAGTCTTCGGCCATTATTTCATTTTCATATTATGTGGCACATTGGCACGTATGAATGAAATGTGCTTACGTATATATAATTTATTTTTATTAATGAACTTTTATTTATTTATTAATGAACTTTTTTCTTTGACTAAAATAGTCTAGAGTCTTTTAATAATACTAATGATGATTCGAAACTGTTCTTAAACGTGTTTTCGTCTTTTGGTATATTTTGTATTAAAACCTTAAAAACTTCTTAATCCTTAAAAACCTGAAAAGTGTCCTTTTAGGTTTAAAAATCATACCAAACATTTGACAAAAAATATTATAAAACTAATAAAGCTAAATTGGATGAGAGTACTATGTTATTATGTGTCACTCGCATGTTTTTACAATATTTTGTAATATTTTATAAAAGAAATACAGTATACAAAACAATATTAAACAAAAAAATTTGAAGTAAGTGTCACATTTCATTCATAAGTGCAAATGCCCCATGATATGAAAATGAAATAAAGGTGAAATTAATGTTGTGTAATTCAAGTGGATCAAGCTGGAGGATAGGTAAGGTTTAGTCGTGAATAAACACATTATGTGCAATTAAATGGTGAAAAGGACCAAATTAAAGACTAGGATCCATCCCAAATTTTCTTTTTTTAAGTAAAAAGGAGAGAAAATTGGAAAAAGAGATATTTTATCAAACCTTTGTCCATATATATATAAAAGTTTGGTGTACTAAGATTTTAAGAATATTAAAATCCACTGATACCCTTAATCCAAATTCTCTAAATATAATTAAGGAAATTTTAATTAAAATTAATTATTTTTCTATTATTATTACCCATCTTTTTTTGTTTAATTTCGCCTAATTAATTTTTTTTCTCCACCTCTCTCTTTTTCTCCGCCGCGTTCTCTCCTTCTCCGACGAACAAAAAGGGGGTTTTGAGCTTTTTCTCAAAAACGATTTGCTTTCTCTCGGGAGGAAAACGGGGAAAATCAACCCAAACTATTTCCCGAAGGTATTTTCATACCCAAACTCGCGTACTCTGAATTTTACAACCCAAACCAGCTTTCAATTCAAATAACCAACCTGAACTATATCAAATTTTGTCAATTTCAACCTCGACGTTAACAGTATCTCTGCCCATCTTGAAGATTTGGACAACTAAGCTTAAGCTTAAGCTTAATTTCTCTTGGTTTTTACAGAAGTTTAAGCTTGATTGTCCAAATTTTCAAGATGGGCGGGGATACTGTTAACGTCGAGGTTGAAATCGACAAAATTTGATGTGGTTCAGGTGAGTTATTTGAATTGAAAGCTGGTTTGGGTTGTAAAATTTAGAGTACGCGAGTTTGGGTATGAAAATACCTTCGAGAAATAGTTTGGGTTGATTTTCTCCATTTTCCCGCTTTCTCTCATTCTCTCCACCTCTCGCTTTTGAGCTTGTTCTTCCACTTCTTCTTCTTTCTGACTAAAGCAAGTTGAGGTAATTGATTTTTTTTTTGTTATTAACGCCTCCTCCACTTCGTCCACAAATTTTGGGATCCACTATTATTAAACTAATAGTTTAAAATCCAGCATAAAAACCTACGGTTATTAAAATCAGCTTGTGGATTTAATTTACAGTTATTAAATCTCATGGTTTTAGATCAGATTTGAAAATATTTTATAATAAATCATAAACTTTCCTAAAATCATCGTAACCATATAAGAATTTACGAAATCTCAAACTACTTACAATATTAGTTTGAATACACCTTGCTTCTCTCTTTAATTATGCATTCAAGTCGTAAATTATAGTACATGTTTTTCCCCAAAAAAGTCTTAAATTATGACTATTTACGAACCAAATTAATCAAATATTAATTACAACATCAAGACTTTGCTCTCTTTCTTGTCACATTCTTTTCCTCTTAATTCTCAAATGCACATATCATGGCAGGTGGTCTCATCTCAATGTCATGTGTTTGTCCAAAATAAATACATAAATAAATTAATTAATTAAAAAAAAGTAGTTGTATTACATCATTACACGATCTATTGTGTTGTCTGATGATGTCTCAGTGTGCGTCACTAATGATTCACATATCTCTGTATCTTCTTCTTGTCTATAAAAAATTTAAAACATTTTAGATTACGCAATTGCTCTCGTCTACTTGGCGTTCTTAAAACATACAAGTCCCTCTCCATTTTCGAATTTTCATTTTTTCCTTCTTTTCTCCAGAAAATATTGACTCTCCCATGCACTTGTCGTCTGAATCCTGATCTCTCTCTCTCTCTTTAGATCGTGGAACCAACAAAACCCATTTCACCCCTTTCTCAAAGTTGTCACCTTTTCGCTTTGTTTTCTCCATCCTCTTCGATCTTTGTGATTTCCGTATAACAATGGCGGAATTGGGTTTGAGATCGGTGATTTTGGGTTTTCTCTGTTTCTCTCTAGCTTTGGTCTTAGTCTCTGCTGAGAGAAGCTTTATCAAAGGAAAAGCTGAGAGATTTGGTGATTCAGATGAAACGCGGGAAAAAGATTCAAGCTTTTTGATCAAAGCTGTTAACTTTCTTTGGGAATCTAATCAAATTGGTTACCATCATGTTTGGCCTGTAAGTATTATTACCATCACCCTTCTTCTAACCTCTCATCTCTCTTGTTATGTTCATGTTTTGTTTATTGTAATAAACAGGAATTTGAGTTTAATTGGCAAATCGTATTGGGAACACTTGTTGGATTCTTTGGAGCTGCGTTTGGTAGTGTAGGTGGTGTTGGTGGTGGTGGTATCTTCGTACCTATGCTTAGTTTGATTATTGGGTTTGATCCTAAATCTGCTACTGCTATTTCTAAATGTAAGAAACAACGTTTCTACTATGTTCTCTCTTGGTGTGTTTTGTGTTTAGTAATAATGATGACATGGGTTTTTGTAGGTATGATAATGGGTGCTTCTGTGTCAACTGTGTATTACAATCTTAGATTGAGGCATCCAACACTTGATATGCCAATCATAGACTATGATCTCGCTTTACTTATTCAGCCTATGCTTATGCTTGGGATTAGTGTTGGTGTTGCTTTTAATGTCATTTTCCCAGATTGGTTGGTTACTGTTCTACTCATCATCCTCTTTCTAGGTAAAGGAGTTTTCAGATTAGTTGTGTTATGGTTGATTTAGAAAGTGGAGTCAACATTTTGATCAATGTGTGTATTGCAGGCACGTCAACAAAGGCGTTTATGAAAGGTTCTGAGACTTGGAACAAGGAAACTATACAGAAAAAGGTACCATCAGTCACTTTCTTGCATGACATTGATAGACATGTTAGTTGAATATAATTATCCACCTAACACCTAACTGGAGTTGTATCATTTATTACTAGACTGTACAAATCTAAAAGAAGTTACATCAAACTATTTTTTCTTTATTGTGCTACAGGAAGCTGCTAAGCGTTTAGAATCCAATGGTGAGTTGAATATTTATAACCTCTGCTTTGCATTTATTGGGAAAAGCATTACTCACATAGTCTGTTTTTTCATTAGGTGTCTCTGGCACTGAAGTGGAATACGTGGCTCTTCCCGCTGCCCCGAGCACGAACGCTAAGAAAGAAGAGGTATATGCTATCCTCTTTACACTAGTGCTGGTTCTGTGTTTTGGATGTTATGTCACAATGCTGGTGTTGTACTACTGCAGGTAGGTATTCTTGAAAATGTATACTGGAAGGAACTGGGGCTTCTCGTCTTCGTCTGGTTTGTATTCTTGGCACTTCAGATATCCAAGGTTAAGTATTTTTCTTTATCTAGCAATACGTATCAATTGAAAAGACTTGTTTCATATTCAAACTTTATTGATACCTTTTCATGTTCTACTACTGAAACAGCAAAATCTAGCTACTTGTTCAGTAGCATATTGGGTCATAAATTTGTTACAGGTACAAAACAAAGTCAGTTATGTTCTTTTGCAGAGAAACCACATATACTGCTTATAGATTCTTACTTTTTCCTACCGTCATACAGATTCCGGTTGCAATTGGTGTATCAGGCTATGAGGCAGTAGCTTTGTACCAGGGTAGAAGAATCATTGCATCTAAGGGACAAGGAGACTCGAATTTCACCGTTGGCCAGCTTGTTCTTTACTGTACATTTGGCATATTAGCAGGCATAGTCGGTGGTTTACTTGGTTTAGGCGGAGGTTTCATCATGGGTCCATTGTTCTTAGAGCTGGGTGTACCACCACAGGTGTGGATTTACAAAGTTCAGTAAATATTTATCATTACAAAACAACATTATAATCGAGAATGACTTGTTTTTGTGTGGTTTTATTTGTAGGTTTCAAGTGCCACAGCCACTTTTGCAATGACTTTCTCATCATCCATGTCTGTTGTAGAATACTATCTTCTCAAACGATTCCCCGTTCCATATGGTGAGTTCTATATCATTTTGTTCGATAAGGCCACATAATCGATTAACATTTTCCTGATATCCTCATTGTATTTTTGTTTATTTGCAGCTCTATACCTTGTGGGAGTGGCAACAGTTGCAGCTTTGGTTGGACAGCATGTAGTTAGAAGGCTAATTGCAGCCCTCGGCCGGGCATCTCTCATCATCTTCATCCTCGCGTCCATGATTTTTATCAGTGCGATATCGCTTGGTAAATTATCTCCTTCTCACTCAAACCTTTTTATTATTTGTTCTGCTTCAGTCATCTATTAGTGTTAATATTTGCTTGGTATGTACACATTTGGTAATTGTGTTAACTTTGTTTATTTGTTGGCAGGTGGAGTGGGAATAGCAAACATGATAGGCAAAATCCAACGGCATGAGTACATGGGTTTCGAGAACCTTTGCAAATACGGTGGTTGAGGTTTAAGAAGTCTGGCTCAGAGTTATGGTTCTTAGATCATCTCAGGCTTCTTCTCTCTTAAGTGATGCCAAATCTACTTAGTGTGTAACTTGTTGCCTTATTAAAAACTATGTCAAGACTTATCTATTTACTTAGATTTTGGAAAAATGTATTATTATTAGCATTTTTTTTATTGGGTTGCCTTATGGTTGAAAATGTAATTTATGGCAATATAAGGGATTTTGATCATATTTGACAACACTCAATAGTATTAGATGAAAATAAATTTATTCAGTATCTTTTTATTTCATTTTCATTTGAATTAAGAAATTAGTATGTCATCTTCATCTTTTTCTTGTTTATATATTCCAATATAAAATAATTTAATTTCGTGTGTCACTGAAAATAAAATACAAATAAATTCATAATATATTGTGGTTTGAATTTTAGAATTCGAAACAAAAGTTAACTAAAAGATGGATCGAGTTCTTCTTATTCTTAAATCGTTTTTAGGGTTTTGCTTAGAGTGTTGCTCGTTACAATGCTAATATCTTTAGTTTCTGCTCTTTCGTAAGGTTATATTTCAAATAAATCACGCCTTTCTCCTGTTTTATCTTCATAAACTTTTATTCTGTCTACCGATTTGAGTTTTCCTTGTTTGAGTATTGTATTTCGTAGGTTTGGCCATTTGACTAGCCCTGTTAACAGAATGCATAAAAATAAAATCAAATCCGTATCCATATTATTCGTGAAATACGTTATCTGGTCCAAAATAATCGGCTATTCAAGTTTAAAAAAAACAGATATCCGTTATCCATTTATAAATCACACTATCCGTTTTAATATTCAAAATATCAATCATTTTACTAGCCGTTTTTTGTTCAGAAAATGGATATGGATACAAGTATATTTAATCTCAAGACTAGGGCTAGGCGTTTCCGCATTTAGATTTCAGATAAGATTTAATTCAAATTTTTTGATTTCAGATAATTAGGATAGGAAAATTCATTACGCTACGTTTCATATCAACTTCAATTAATAAAATTTCAGTTGACAGAAAAAAGTTACTGTTTCAATTAATAAAATGAAAACGCATCATTCTTACAAAACTGTGAAAAAAGTCATTTTGTTATATCTACAACGGGTTAAAATATTTGGGCCGGGTACTGGATCTATAAACCGGCCCAATAACTTAACCATGACGGAGACAAACCTGGAAAACGCGGAGGTGACGAACGAAGAGGAGAGAGAGAGACCAGACTCTGGTGGCGGGTAAACGAAAAAGTCTGATAGAAATGGACGACGAGAGGATTAGAGAGAGAGAAAGGCTTCAGATCGAGCAGATTCGTGAGCTTGATTTCGAGGAGTTACAAGTCGAAGAAGTCGATTACCTTCACGATTCCGATGAAGATGATGATGATGATGATGTTGATCTCTCTGCATTTCCCTTTTCTTCCCACTCGCAACCTTCGTGAGCAATCTCTCCTCTCACCACCTGGTTAATCTCTGTTATTGTTTTGTTACCTACTTCGTTTCATTAGCTCTTTCTAGTGACTGCTCAGTGTGTTCGTTTCTACTGTTTTGATTTCCCAGTTTTTGCATACTTAGGGTTTAGTGATCGTTTAGGTAACGGATCTACGGAACAGTGATTTGATTTTATTGGGGTGTGGGGTTTGATGTGATGAATGAATCCGCATTCTCTGACTTTTGATTTGGTGATGCTTGACCAGTCGCAACGTTGGTGATGATGAACTTATTTTCAATCCAGCTTTGTCTTCTTTACATACCTATCTTGGCGGTATGGATGGATTCTCTAGTCTTGTGTCTTTCTGAATTGGTTTCTTGTATGTTTTATACATATGAGGTGAAGTTTTTGTATTGTTTGACAGAGGTTGAGGACACTCAAAACAGAATTGCTTTTGTGGATGGAGGAACTGTTTTGAAGATTCCGCTATTCTATCTTGAAGGTATATATATTGATAATATGGTGTGGTAATGGGCTGATAGCTTTCTTCTTTTAGTGGTTACATTTGTAGCTTTAGTCTAAGAATCTAGTTGTATGTTCAAGGAGATGAAGATGCTTACTTGAATTGAACAAGCACACTATATCTCTCCTTCTTCAGATTTACAAGGAGTATCCCCTCAATTGTAGCTTTTCTAAAATCCAATTCATGTATGGTGCGAAGAGTTTTCTGTCCCCTCAGGAGTGTTTTTTTATCCAGATATATGTGTAACAGATTAACACTGCTGCTTTGTTCAGGAGTGGTTCTATTTCCTGAGGCGACACTACCCCTTAGAATTATTCAGGCTAGTTTCTTGGCTGCTGTTGAGAGAGCTTTGAACCAGGCTAATGCTCCATCTACGATAGGTGTGGTAGGTACTTAATTTTTTGCTTTGCTTGTTTTGGGTTCGAAATATCTTGTTTCTTTTATACAAGAAAAAGTTACTCATCTTAAAATTTAAATTTATACTGTTATCTTCAGATTCGTGTTTACAGAGAAGGTTCTCAGTTCAAATATGCCAGTGTGGGGACAACCGCAGAGGTAACCTTTCTATAATTTCTCACTGGCTTTTCTTTCTGATGATTGTTAGATGAAGTTATACCTTTCAGTTTTCTGTTTCTAAAACACTTTTTGCATCTTAAGACCTCTGCGGTTTTGTATTGGAAACTAGTTTTGTATATGGAATTGTGGGATCTGATATGACTGGTGGTAGCAGTAGCATTTCTTAAGGAATGAATACATTTTAGAATTGGCATCCTGGTTGATCAATTTCTTGCGTAAAATACTGCGGAATTTTATACTATTGGCAATGCCTGGGAAGAGGGGTCTTGGTGCAGGAAGATGGGAAAAGTGCGGGTTGTTGTTTTATATATATACTTGGTGGGAATAATGTGTATCTTCTAGTTCTCGATATGTAACTTTCTATTCTTGGTGATAATCGCAGATACGACAGTACCGTCGACTTAGTGATGGTTCATTCAATGTTATTACTCGTGGACAACAGCGGTTCCGTTTAATGCGTCGTTGGACTGACGTCGAAGGATTTGTATGGACATTCTCTCATATATATACATAGGCACTTCACCTCTTTTATTAGTAAAAGTGGGGAATGCATCATTGTCTACTGTGAGCTTATATTTCATGAATTCCTTCTTGCAGCCTTGCGGAGAGGTACAAATTGTTGAGGAAGATGTGCCCCTGAGGACTCCCAGGGATGCGTTTGGCAAACTGGTACCATTATGCAAGTTGCAAGGTCGATCATCGTTGAGTGCAATGTCGATTTCTACACCTCTTAGAGATATGGACACACAGTCGGTAGCAAATTCTGAAGAAAGTTTTGAATGTGCTCTTTCTCCTTCAGAAAGAAGACTTCATTATTCTTCAGTAGTTGACTCGATAGTTTATAACTCAGCAAGTAGTGATGATGATCTAGTAGTCAGCACATCTGATATCCAATCTAGTGGGTCTAACCCATACTACTCTAGATCCATTGGATGTTTAGCTTCTGACCATGATGACGAAAAGGAAGACGGGCAATCGTCAATTAGCAAGACTCCTGTTTCACAAGGAAAATGTGAGAAGCAAAATAGGCTGGCAAATTTCCGGGAAAATACTGATCTAAGCCGATTCCGTATGGCCCCAAGAGCATTTTGGCCATTCTGGCTGTATAAGATGTACGACTCATATTATCTTGCTCAAAGGGCAGCTGGTAAATTTCTTGTTTGTTTTGATCATTTTCGAGAAGTAGCACACATAATAAGAGTCTACTAACGTCAAGATAATCTGCAGATCTGTGGAAGCAGATAGTTGGGGTTCCAAACATGGAGGCTTTTGTGAATAAACCAGATATTCTATCCTTTTCCATTGCTAGTAAAATCCCTGTGTCTGAGTCAATTAGACAAGAGCTCTTAGAGCTTGATGGAGTCTCATACAGATTGCAGCGAGAAATCGAATTGCTTGAAAGTTTTGATCGTGTTCGATGTAAACACTGTCAGGTATTTTGTGGGAGCATGGTAAATACCATTTATACTTCCTCTCCGTTGAATATTTGAGTTACTGATACGTTTGCATATTAATGCAGACTGTCATAGCAAGAAGAAAAGACATGTTGGTTATGTCTAATGAAGGTCCTCTTGGTGCGTACGTAAACCCACATGGCTATGTGCACGAGGTAATGACCTTTTACAAAGCAAATGACATAGCGCTCACAGGTAGACCTATTAAAAAGGACAGCTGGTTTCCCGGGTAAGATTTCTTTCATTAATGTTTCTCTTTTAATCACGTTTTTATTTGAACTATTTGACTTACTTCCTTCATTATACTTATTGGTACCTCAGTAGTTTAGAAATAGAGCTCAATCGCTATTATACCTTTTACGTCTTAGGGAGCTTCCAAGTTATATGATGTAGAAACTAGCTTTGGTTCTAAAGAAGCTAATTTTTCAAAGCATTAGCATATAAATCAGCTGGTGCAAGTAAACCCTTTAGATCAATCGTTCATAGGCAAAAGCTAATTTGTTTAGAGCATTGGTTCTTGTACTTTATTAAGAAGCCTAATCCGTAATCTTTCAAGTCTTACCATAACGCTGATTTATGTGTCTTAAATCCGCAGGTATGCATGGACAATTGCAAACTGTGCGACATGTGAAACCCAGCTGGGTTGGCTTTTCACAGCAACAAACCAAAAGTTGAAACCATCGTCTTTCTGGGCAGTTCGAGGCTCACAGGTCGCTGATGACATGCACTGAAACGGTATTAAAACCAGGTCTTACTCACCAATCTGTTTGTACTTCAATACCAAATCAGTAGTGCCATAGAAATCCTGAATATTACAAGATATCTTGTGAAAGTAAAAGCCGACTAAGAGTATAGAATTCTAAAGTTGTAACAAAACAGCTAAAGGATTTTGATATCGTCATCAATATACGTAACATTATATATATGTACTCGCATGCATAATAATAATGTGGTAGCGTTGGGCTTACAATGGGATGAATCCAACATAGACTTTTGTTATATATCTGTAAGCAATGTGGTTGTTTTGTCACTGACGATTGGGACTTTTAAATATAGGAAGACGTAGAATATAGCCACTGAGTATTCACTTACAATTTTGAAGATTGCGACTGTGAAAATGATAATTAGTTTGTACACAGAATTATATAGTTTAATTGGTTACGTTCATAGACCAAGCTTTAGATAATATAAGACAACCGATCAAGCTTTTGGGTTTTGACAGTTATATTTCCTTAAGTGAGAAGGCAAGTGAAAAAGTGATGTGTACTTCACTAAACTGCCGAACCAGAGGAATATAAAAAACATAACTAGGACAATTGAAACAAAACAAAGGCAGAAATCAGAAATACAAGTGAGGCTTGACTAGTTGATGACAGTGAACTTAGTTTTGCATACACTGTTATTAACAAACAATTGGATCACTATTGTACCTTTCATCTTCATGCTTCAAAGTACTTTGAAGTTTGAACCATGAGAAAAGGTAACTATCATATCAGATACAAAGCAGCATACCCAGCAGTACCTCATATTCTGCAGTTACCTAAAGATTCAGTTGGCCTAATGGTGAAGAACTGCTGCAATAAAGCAAAAGGAAAGGTTAAGGATATATAACCCATAGAACAGCTGAAGCGTGTGGCTCTCAGAAAGCTAATCGTTACATTTTCAGAGGAGTTGCCCAACATCATCCCATTTTCAGCTGTAGAGAAGCTAAATGATGACGATCAAGATATGTGTCAATCTTGAACCCCAAACAAAAGAGTCGAAGATCTCTTTTATGGTTCAACTCCTTGGTTCCTACATGATCCACTGACAAAACAACAAGACAAAACTCTCAAGACAGGTGTATAATACATATCAAAAACATCCATTTCCTTCTTCATTACAGCCACAGCCACTGCCACATCAGATTAACATTATATGAACATTTATAAGGCCAAACTACCTTTTTTTATCTAAGATAATTCAAACTTATTTCCTTAAACAGGTTATCCAAGTTCAAAAAACAGGACAATTTTTGCATTGCAGTTGATACACTACATTACAGCACTAGTGAAGAAGAGTTTGGCGTCCATCTTTCATTCAAACTTCCCTAACAGATTCCCCTAAGCCACAGCATCACTGATCACAACAGATGTTCTTTCACACTGTGCGGATGTATGGTAAAGCTAAACTGAGTTGCATCCTACAGAAATTAGAACTTCAAGAAACAGTTCGACCATAACAAATAGATGCTATGTAGAGATTCTTGGCCCATTTTTCCTGCAAAAAAAACGACTAGAAGTTACACCCCATGAAGTTCGAAAATCAGATAACAAAGGACAAGGAAATAAGAGACCAACAAACAAACCTTGACATGACTACTAGGAAAAGCTGAGGTTCTAAGAGTCTCTTGTGTCTCATCGGTAAGCTTCCTTCTAGGCATACTAAGAACAAAGGCAGCCTGATCCCAAGTTGCAGCAACTGATGTAATTCGGTAGCCATTCTCCCATCGACGATGTATACCTTCGCTAGGGTATAGAAAATCGAGTTCTACAACCTGAAACACAGAACAATCCTCATATTATCGTGATGCATGCTTTTATGCAAGGCAAGACCCAAAACAAATAAATTAACTTCACAAGACCTGGTCAGAAAAATTAGCTCCACGAGACATTACAATCCCCCATTTGCTTCCAGCAGTTGCCATAGATGTAACATAAAATCCTTCCCTCCACTTTTTATTTATCCACTTGAAGGGAAAAGAATCGCTAACTTTGTAGGATTGCTGTAAATACTGGGTCCCTGAATACAAAATATGAAAGCTGTGAAAAGGAGATAAAACGGAAACAACTCTTACACCTGCATTTAAAAGGAATAAAACAACATTACCCTTCGACATAACCACAAATGAGCTCCCGTTATCTGCTCCTGCTACTGCTGTAATATAGTAATTTTTTTCCCACTGTTCCATAATCCATTCCTAGAAGATATGGGCCAAATCGAAACACAACCAAGTTGGAAAACATCATAAATGGAAGTGACAGAAGCAGTGCAGACATGACAAATTTAAAAAGATTACCAGAGAATATTGATTAAGTTACCTTGTGGAAAAAGCTCAGTGATAGCTGGTAAACTTGATCCGTAAAGCCAGTTCCCGCATCCATGATCAAGGCCCATAGATTCGCGCAAGACCCTACACTGCTGATAAATAAACCATCCTCATTTCCTTTTTCAATGTGTTGTACAAGCCTTGTATCAGTGACATTATAATGATATCTGCACAAACATAAAAGACATGTCAGCAGCATGTTCATCCACGAATGTCCCAAGAACTCACAAGTAAGATCCAAGATGGCACCGTTGTTTCATTGGTCTGTGTGCACTGTAAATGCTGATCCATTGTGTTGCTGGCATTCCCAATCTGACCTTCTTTGTTGGTTGTTCGTCCTCCTCGTCCATTGTCAGTCTCCCCCTCTTTTGACCCACTTGATGTATGAGCTGTACACCGAACAAACACAAAAAAGCTTTAGGCATTCTAGACTGGACTTAAATAACAGACCCACGGTAACATGCTATAAAAAAGATCACTGAATCACCTTCTGTGCGCCTTCAGTATTTATTGGTCTAATGTCTGGGTTTGGACCAACTATTCCATCGAAAAGGGAGATATATTTAGCATAGTCAGGGTCCTCATCAAACTTCAAATTGACAACATACTCAACAAACTGACGAAAGGGTTGGGGGCAGAAGCAGCAAAGAGTTTCAGGGGAAGTAGCCATCTTCTTCTTGCAAACAAGGAAACCTTTGTTCTCTCCCTAAAAAAAAGTTAATGATTGGCAAGAAACAATGCAAAAGAAAAAATTTATTTAACTTTTAGATCCCCCAACCTGGTACCCTTGCCATGGAAGCCGGCCTCGAAGAAGGAAAACAAGAGTGTAAGCAAGAGATTCCAGGTCATCTCTCCGACTACAAGTTCTGCCAAGATGAGCATGTACACTAGCATAGCGTACTGTTCCTCTGAGAATGCAAAATAGCCAAAACATTAATAAGTAACAATGTGCATAAGATTGACGTCCCTGATAAGCATCAATCTCACAAGTTTTATGCCTAACTGAATCAACTTACCTAAAAACATCAGGACGCTGGTCATATTCAACATGTAGTCCAGTTGCAGTATCACGCCATTTGGTTGCTGCAGATCAAAAATTGGATAAGCAACAAAAAGAAAGCAAACTATGCTTGCTCTTACTACAAAATACATTATACCTAAACCGAGGTCGACAAGGAAAAGTTTTTTCTCTTCTGGAGTCCCGGGAGGCCCAAGCAGAAAATTCTCTGGTTTTACATCGCCATGCACATATCTGCCAGAGAAATGAGAATATTAGAAAATTTTAAGTTATTTAAAGCAAGTGAGTTGTAGTAGGCAGGAGCGTCAGTAAGAATATAAGAAAATTACCCCCTCGAATGCATTTTTTCTAATATGGATATTGCCTCAATCGCAATGCATGCAACCATCTCTGTTGACATCCTGCATCGTATAAGACAAACAAAGCATATGGTCAGCACCAATACAAAATGGCTCATCTCAGAAACGTATCTGTTCACCAATGGTTTATATATCAAAATCTTCAGATGCTACAAAATAATGCAAAGGTTTCTCAGGTGCTCACGCTTGAGTGGTACTATTCCAAACGTCCCATAAGCTAGGCCCAAGAATATCCATAACCTGTATGAAAGATTAAAGCTGATATTAGTAATACCGCAAGTAGCTAAGAATAGAAAACGCTTTTTCCCAAACATAGCTAATTTCAACATACCATCACATAAAAATCACCTTGCCGACCTTTAAAATGAACTCGTGGCACACCATGACTGCCACCAAGTGCACTGGACAAACAGATAACAAAGCATAAATTAGTTATCTCATCCTTTTACAAACCAACTATTTGGACAAGCAGAACAGGAATCCTAGATCCAAACACAAGAAACCATAGCGCTCACTTGTAAACTTGCCACTCACAAGGTGGCCCATAGTTACACCCTTTGCTGGTTCTATGCTCAAACTTCAAAGCCACCTGCAAAAGTGGACACATCAAAATTAAATATATCCCATACGAAATCAAAAGCAAATTTGCAAACACAAACAGCATACCTCTATAGCTCCCGGACCATATCTAGCACTAGGAGTAGCTGTACCCATCTTTCGCCCAACATAAACTTGTCCAAAACCTCCTTTGCCTAGCTTCCTATCTAACTTGTACATAGGTGAACCACCAACTTGAACCTGTAGAACCAAAAATTCCAAAATCAAATCATAAGTAGTAAAAATTCAAACTTTAGCGAGAATCAGGCATGCCCAAGTTTCATAGCTTCTCCTAATGCAAGAGTCAAATTCAATAACCCAACCTCGTAGGAAGCTAAATTGAGTAGAAACAACAAAACCCAACAATAAAGGTGACACCTTTTCAGGAAGAGGAGGAGCATTTCCTTCATCATCAGGCACAGGAGCTGCTTGACCACCACTGTCGTGTTCCTCCATCTTCTTCTCTTCTCTCGAAACCCTAACTTGTTCTTCCTCTTTAACTGCAGTATCCACCAAAGGTGTCGTCTTCTCTACCGTTACGATCGCTTCTTTCGCCACTACTTTCTTCTGCCGCCGCCTCGGGTTTCTCCTAACTGGTGATTGTGTCAAAGCAATTGGGTTCTGGTTCGGGTTCTTCTTAGCCCGATCTCTGCGTGCGTGGCTACGCAGCTCAGGCATCGTACGCTTGGTGGTCGACGTCCATGGAACGATCCAACTCACTTAGAAAGAAAGAAACTTTCCAGAACCGTCCGAGGGGTAGGTAAATTCGAAGCGAAGATAACGAAGAGATGAAGAAGAAACTGAGAGCTTCAAATGCAAATGGGTTGAGAGATTTGGGGATTCTTTGAGACTTGGCAATCGAATCTAAAGAGGACTCTGATCTTTTTTTTACCTTCTAGTGTTTTCTTTATCTATGGGTCTTGTTTTTTTTGGTTTCTTCATAGTTTCAGTCTGATGGGTTTTTATTTTGAAAGTAAAGAAGAATCTAAAGGGGTTTTTATTGTTTTTATTTTCTTTCATCTACACAAACATTAATGTGGATTTATCAAATCTGCTATACATAATTAAGTAAATCTGAGTGAATTGAAAGAGGTTTTGTTGGAAAGTTTCTCTTTTCTAAAGGCTTTCAGAAAATGACGACGGAAATGTTGGCCGGTGATTTACAAACCAAACCGCCGGTGTAAATCGGCGGTTAAAAGAGGAAATGGACTATCATTGTTCTTTTTTTCTTTTTGATCTTGAAAAGTAGAAAAATTAGATTTTTTTCAAAACTTGGATGAGTAGACAAGTTACTTTTTTCACCATAATTCGACTTATCGATGATGCAATGTTTTTCAGCGGTGGCGGAAATGTAGACGAAGTTAGCTCTGCTTGAAGAAATTTAGTTGTAAAACACTTCAATGATGAATAGTGGTTTTTTCGTCTGATCAATAGTGGATGAGTCCAACGCATCGGGAGAAGAACGGACTGGGGACGCAGAAGGAGGTCCTTACCATCTTGATATACCGGTTTCCGTTGTTTTATAGATGGGTCTTGGAAGGCTTCCGATAAGTTCGCAGGCCTGGGATGGTTTTGTCAACACGCGCTGGATTCCACCACCAAGATGGGAGCTTCTAATCTCCGCCGAAGTCTCTCTCCTCTTCATGCTGAAGTAGAAGCACTGGTGTGGGCGATGCGGTGCATGATAGGCCATAACTATAGAGATGTGATGTTTCTTACCGACTGTTCAGACATGGTGAAGATGGTGTCTTCTCCTCATGAGTGGCCGGCATTATCTGTTTACTTGGAGGATATCAAAACAGATAGGCAAGAATTTTCTACTTTTTATTTATCGCTTATTCCTCGTAACTTAAATGTAAAAGCGGATTCTTTAGCGAGCAATGCTCGCTCTCATCCGCATATTATTAAGTTTGTAAACAATTGTCCGTTCAATTGGCTCGGTTGAGTCAATTGGATTAGTTGTAGTGGATGACAAAAAAAAGAAGATCAATAGTGGTTATGAACTACTTTTTAAGAAGAATTTTAACCAAACTCAAAAAGAAATTTTACAATTTGCAAAGCAGTCGGAGAAAATATGTAAATGTTAAACAAGTTAAGAATGGGTCGCAATATTTAGAGAAAGAGAGGTTGTTAAGAAAGATAAATTCAAAAGAGAGGCGACGAGAGGAATAAACAATGTTGTTTGATTTTAATGTTTAAAACAAATTGTTTCTCTAAATGACTTGACATTTTTATTAAATGATACTCTCTCCGTTTTACAAGGAATGTCATTTTAAGGTTTTAATTTTGTTTCACAAAAAGTGTCGTTTTGTGTTTCCAATGCAGTTTTAATGATTTAATCTTTTTTATCCCTAGTATTTCAGTTTATTAATTAGAGAGTGGGTATTATGTAGTGTATTAATAAATATTAAAAATAAAATTTGTTTATTTTTCTTAATATGTGTGTAAAATACTAGTATGACACTCTTTGTAAAACGGATTATCATCTCTTTTACAAATTACCTAAGGCAGTTTGTTTTTCTCCTTTTACGGCATCTTTCTCTTTTGTTTGAAGGCAGTTTTAGTTATTCTCCTCTTTGAAAACCATTTTCCTTATGATTTATGATTCATGACTTTTATCCTAATTTTTATTTAAGTCAAAGGTTTATTCAATTTTTATTTGGGGGAAAGAAAATCAACCGGTCTTAAGGATATCTCGGACAAGTTAAACTTGCACCTTTGATTTGTAAATAACAATCTCTTTTTATGTTAAAACATCTCATGATAAATGTGACACTTTCTTTAAAATTAAATATATATATATTTATATATATATATATATATATATCTTTGATAATGTTTCAAGTGAGTGTATCAGTTTCAAAAAGTTCTAGCGAATGAAGAATACCTTAAAAGCATATTAGGTATCTTGGTGAACAGAGACATATATAGCAACACTAAAACAACTACAAGGGTAATTATCACATTTTTGCTCATGTCATTGATCACCAACTTCATCAAAGGTAAGTAAGTTTCTTTTAAAAATTTCCATCAATAGGTGGAAAAGGGTATTGTGGCTATATGCTGAAATACATTTTTGTGTCTGTTTTTCTTTCCCAAAAGGTATATTTTTATTAAAATATTACGTTTTGAGAGACTATAAGGAACATGATCTACCAAAATCTCAAGATGATTTGGAGTTGGATATGCCCATTTAAGGATTTGAATAAGGTTTTGTTCGTAAAGCATGTTAGGTGTTTACATCAATGGCCAAAATTAGTTAGCAAAAAAAGTCCAAAATTATTAGCAGAAGTATCCTTTAAGATCTTTCATGCCTCAAGTTCTTCATATGGATTGGATGGAAAAGAATTTGGCAGAAAAATATTTGGACGACAAAAGAAAATTACTAAAAGAGTTCATCGTACCATTTTTAGGTCACATTTTGTTGGTATAGACAAACCATGGTTACCATATTTCTTTGCACAATCCATTGGGACTTATGAGAGTAATATTTAGGGAGCATAATCACCTTTTATGACATAATTGTTACGTAATTATAGGACATCCAAAATAATGTTTTCATGGGATGTGTTAATTAAACTAATTAGAAATTATGGAGAAGGAGCAAGTGGGTAGTGGTTCTTATAGAAGGATCCCGAATATGAAGAGTATTCTTAAGTATATTTGTTAATAATTACTATGGTTTATACTTATGGAAACTAGGTTAACAAGGTTACCATTCCATTCTCTATATAAATAGTGGTAATCACTATTATATATTTTATGAGAGTAAATACTAATTATTCATATCACAAACTCTCATCACATTCTAATATGGTATCAGAGCAGGTTTGCTCTCGAGTTTAGATCTAATGGTCAAACTCGTTCTCTTATATTTTTATTTTTGTTAAGCCAAGTGCTTCTTCCATTAAAGTTCATCAAGAACCTTTGATCTAATCCATTGTGCTTCTCTTCTTTCAAGTTTTTCCATTCAAGTTCATCATGAACCTTTGGATCTAAGCCATGGTGCTTCTCTTTATTCAAGTCTATGAGATAGACCTCTGAATCCAAGCTACATCTGCTTCTATATTTTTATTTGCTTTAAAAAAAAACAAAATTTTCTTTTATTATTTTTACTGTTTTTTTTAATGAAGTTTCTTTTTAAGCCATGAGCTTCTTAATATTATTTTTTTTCTTAATGCTTTATTTATTTACAAAAAAGGAGTTCTCGTCCCTAAAACTAAAATATATGTATCAATAAACACCTCTTCTTCCCCATGGAAGAACACGGTCTTTAAAGCATGATCTCTTGCTTTGTCGTATCATTGGCTATGATGGCATAACATTTTCAACTAGTTGATGCAGGAGACGGTTAAGCTTAGTCCATTCTAGTTTACATGATATTTTTCTATTGAAGTGTTTTCCTTTTCTAATTAGGATTTTAGTAATTATCCTATTTTATGCATTAGGCTTTCTCTATAAATAGAGACCCTAGATCGTTTGTTTTAAAAACAACTATTATTCATTCTTATTAATCAAAGTCTTGAGTTTTCGAGCTTTACCTTTTCTGGTGGATTCCAGAGCTTTTTCTTCAAGTTTGTCGCTTGCAAACTTGAGCTTTCAATTCCAAGACCAACGCCTGTTGTCTTGGTGCATTCCGACTGCGTCAAGTGGTATCAGAGCAGGCAATCTCCTTCTCTCTTCGAAGCTTGAACAGCTATGGGTGATCGACCGTTAACCAAAGCCAACATAGAGGGTTTAAGAGGTGAACTCGTCAATTTAAACACTCGGATGGCGGACCTGTTGACAGCGCTTAACAATCAGTTTGCGGCTTTACCCCAGCAGATTGCTAACGCGATACAAGGAGGAGGAGAACAAAGGAGACCAAATCCGAATCAACAAGGAGAAAACAATCCGGCTGTGGTGGTACCAGCTCGGGCCCAACAAGGTGGAAACAATCAACGATCCGGTGGAAACAATCGAGAACAAGGCAGGCACAATCGTGTGGTTGCTGACAATTCCAGCTCGGAGGAGGATTCGGAAGAAGAGGATGTGGAAGAAGAAGTTGAGCAGAGAAATCGTCAAGGAAACCATGACTATCGAGTCAAAGCTGATATTCCATTGTTCAACGGAACTATGGGAGTTGAGGAGTTCTTGGATTGGCAGATCGACGTTGATAGATTTTTCGAGGTCATGGAGGTTCCTGAGAATAAGCAAGTTAAGATGGTGGCAATTAGGCTGAAGAAAACTGCTGCCGTGTGGTGGGATAAACTAGTCGTTCAAAGGCAAAGACAAAGGAAAAGACCAGTCAAGACATGGAGGCGAATGAAACAGCTCATGATGGAAAAGTTCTTACCTGAGGACTATGAACAGATTCTCTACAAGATGTACATTGAATGTGTTCAAGGAAAGAGACCTGTGGCAGAATATACAGCAGAGTTCTTGCGATTCTCAGAGCGCAATGATTTAGAAGAAACAGAAAATCAGAAAGTTGCAAGATACATCAGTGGGCTGAAGAGTTCTATACAAGAGAGGATAGGTTTACAAACTGTATGGACTGTACAAGAGGCTTCTAGTCTAGCTTTGAAAGCTGAGTTAATGGAGAAATCTCCTCGTACTTTTACTTCATTTAGAAGATACCCATCCCATAATAATTCTGAGTTATCTGGAGATAAAGAGAAAAGCGCAATGGCAAAGGATACTAGCCTTGGGAACAAAGGAGCTGGAAGTTCTAACACTGGTTCTTATAATGCTCAGCAAAGCAAAGCACCGATCCAGAAGCAAGGTAATAATTATGTGAGACCATCCATCGATAAGTGTTTCCGTTGCCAAGGACAAGGTCATAAATCGAATGTTTGTCCTAGTTGAAGAACGGTTGCATTCTTAAAAGGAGAAGAAGATGATGATTTTGCGGAGAATGAGGAGTATGAGGGAGTCGAATTTGCGACAGAGGAATCTGAGGACAGAATCAACATTGTTTTACAGCGATTGTTGCTATCATCCAAAGAAGAAGGACAACGCAAGAATCTGTTCAAAACACATGGTTCTATTCAAAACAAGGTGTGCAATGTGATTGTTGACAATGGGAGTTCTGAAAATTTAGTTTCTCAAAAGCTGGTGGAATATTTGAAACTGCCTACGACTCGTCCTGACAAACCGTATGGTCTCGGATGGGCGAAGAAAGGATCTAAAGTAGGGGTTGGAGAAACTTGCAAAATTCCTTTATCAATTGGTAAGCATTACAAAGAAGAGATAAATTTTGATGTTTTGGATATGGATGTTTGTCATATTCTCCTTGGGCGACTATGGCAGTATGATAACGACATTACGTACCGAAGACGTGACAATGTGATCATGTTTACATGGGGAACTCATAAGATTGCAATGGCTCCTGTTAAGGATTTTGGTAGTGTTACAAAGGAGAAGAAGTCAAGCTTCCTAGTCATGTCGCATGATGATAAAGAACTTGACAAAACTGTGAAGGAATCAAAGTGTTTTTATCCGATCGTGATCAAAGGGTTGATGAGTGACGTGCCAGAGGAGACAACAACTCCACCTGAGGTGTTAGAAATTTTGGAAGATTACAAGGAGTTAGTTGCAGAAGAGTTGCCTAACGACCTGCCTCCTATGCGTCATATCCAGCATCACATTGACTTGATTCCAGGTTCTAGCCTACCTAATCTTCCCCACTATCGACTTAGTCCTAAAGAGAACGAAATTGTAAGGGACCAGATTGAAGATTTGCTAAAGAAATGGTTAATCCGCGAGAGCATGAACCCTTGTGCTGTACCGGTTCTTCTCGTTCCAAAGAAGGGTAATCAGTGGTGAATGTGTGTTAATTCTAGAGCCATCAACAAGATAACTATCAAGTAACGGTTTCCTATCCCTAGATTAGAAGATATGCTTGATGAACCAAACATAGCAAAGTTATTTTCGAAAATCGATCTTCGAAGTGGATACCACCAAATTCGCATCAGACCTGGAGACGAATGGAAAACTGCTTTTAAAAGCAAAGATGGATTGTACGAATGGTTGGTGATGCCTTTTGGATTATCAAATGCTCCTAGTACTTTCATGAGGATGATGAATCAGATTCTCCGTCCTTTCATTGGATCTTTTGTAGTAGTTTACTTCGATGATATTTTGATCTACAGCAAAACCAGGGACGACCATTTGGGGCATTTGAAGCAGGTTTTGCAAGTCTCCAAGAAAATCAGATGTACGTGAACCTAAAGAAGTGTACATTCTGCACCAACAAACTGTTATTTCTGGGGTTTGTTGTTGGTGAGGATGGGATTCCGGGTGGACGAAGCCAAAGTGAGTGCAATCCAAGATTGGCCTGTTCCTAAATCCGTAACTGAAGTACGTAGTTTTCATGGTCTTGCAAAGATTTGTAAGATACTTTAGCACCATTACTGCGCCTATTACTGAGTGTTTGAAGAAGGGAAGGTTTCATTGGGGTCCGGAAAAAGACGAGAGCTTTGCATTAATTAAGGAGAAGCTTTGTACTGCTCCAGTATTAGCATTACCGGATTTTGATAAAGTGTTTCAAGTGGAGTGTGACGCAAGTGGCGTGGGAATAGGAGCTGTATTGTCACAAGAGAAGCCACATGTAGCTTTCTTTAGTGAAAAGCTAAGTGAAGCACGCCATAAGTGGAGTACTTATGATCAGGAGTTTTATGCTGTGTTTCGAGCTTTAAAACAATGGGAGCACTATCTGGTTCAGCGTGAGTTTATACTTTTCACGGACCATCAAGCTCTCAAATTTCTTCACAGCCAAAAGGTGATCAATAAGATGCATGGTCGATGGGTTAGTTTTCTGCAAAAATTCCCTTTTATTATTCAGCACAAGTCTGGGACACTTAATAGGGTAGCAGATGCTTTGAGTAGAAGGGCTTCCTTATTAACTACCTTAGCACATGAGATTGTAGGTTTTGAGTTCTTAAAAGATTTGTATGCACAAGATGAAGAATTCAAGGAATTGTGGGTCAAGTGTTGTACGAAACACCCTTTGGCTGATTTCCATGAACGTGACGGTTATCTTTTTAAAGGAAATAGGCTTTGCATTCCTTGTTCTTCTTTGCGTGAGAAGTTCATACGAGAATTACATAGTGGTGGTCTTAGTGGTCATTTGGGACGTGATAAGACAATTGCAAGCTTGGAGGAAAGGTACTTTTGGCCGCACCTTAGGAAAGACGCTGGAGCTATTGTCCGGAAGTGTTTTGTTTGTCAGGTCTCTAAGGGACAATCTCAGAACACATGTCTTTACATGTCGTTACCTATTCCTGAAGATATCTGGCAGGACTTGTCTATGGATTTTGTGTTGGGGTTGCCAAGGACGCAACGAGGTGTGGATTCTGTGTTTGTTGTTGTTGACAGGTTCTCCAAAATGACACATTTCATTGCTTGTAGGAAGACTGCAGACGCAACCAACATAGCCAAATTATTCTTTCGAGAAATTGTGCGTCTCCATGGAGTTCCTAAATCGATAGTTTCAGACAGAGATACCAAGTTTCTCAGCCATTTCTGGATTACATTATGGAGGATGTTTGGAACGAGTTTGAAGAGAAGCTCTACGGCTCATCCGCAGAGTGATGGACAAACCGAGGTGACAAACAGGACGTTGGGAAATATGGTACGAAGTGTTTGTGGTGATAAACCAAAACAGTGGGATCTCGCTTTGCCACAGGTGGAATTCGCATACAACATGGCTGTGCATTGAGCTACAGGGAAGTCACCATTTTCCTTGGTGTATACCTCTGTTCCAAAGCATGTGGTCGATTTAGTTCCATTACCGAAAGCTCCTGGAGTTAGTGCGTCAGCTGAGGCAATGGCTAAAGATATTTTGGAAACTAAAGAAGCAGTTCGAGTAAGATTAGAAGCAATTGGGCAAAAGAATAAAAGGGCAGCAGATAAACATCGCAGGCTCAAGGTTTTCAAAGAAGGAGATGACGTGATGGTGTTTCTCAGAAAAGAAAGGTTTCCAGTTGGTACTTATCGCAAGCTTCAGCCTCGCAAGTATGGACCATTTAAGATATTGAAGAAACTCAATGACAATGCTTATGTGGTGGATCTTCCCGACGACATGAACATCTCTCATACGTTCAATGTAGGTGACATTTATGAGTATCATGCCGATTGTGTTCTTTATCCAGATGAGAACTCGGGGTAGAGTTCTTTGGAGGTGGAGGAGACTGATGCAGGAGACGGTTAAGCTTAGTCCATTCTAGTTTACATGATATTTTCCTATTTAAGTGTTTTCCTTTTCTAATTAGGATTTTAGTAATTATCCTATTTTATGCATTAGGCTTTCTCTATAAATAGAGACCCTAGATCGTTTGTTTTAAAAACAACTATTATTCATTCTTATTAATCAAAGTCTTGAGTTTTCGAGCTTTACCTTTTCTGGTGGATTCCAGAGCTTTTTCTTCAAGTTTGTCGCTTGCAAACTTGAGCTTTCAATTCCAAGACCAACGCTTGTTGTCTTGGTGCATTCCGACTGCGTCACTAGTGCAAGCCAACAATTGCATGAGAGGAAGCCTAGTGCAAGCCGCAGCATTTCATCTTTTCAACTGGATCTCCTCCATCAACACTCTGATTTTACTGTCAATCTCAAGCCGTTACTTCCACTTTCACTCCATCCCCACCTTGAGATTGAGGGGGCGTATAAAAGGATCCAGAATATAAAGAATATTCTTCGGTATATTTGTTAATAATTACTATGGTTTATACTTATGGAAACTAGGTTAACAAGGTTACCATTCCATTCTCTATATAAACAGTTGTAATCACTATTATATATTTTATGAGAGTAAATACTAGTTTTTCATATCACACTCTCATTACATTCTAATAGTTCTCACATCTGTTTGTTTTCTCACCAAATCCGGATTCAAATTCGATCCCTATCAAAGAAAGACGTATAATTTGTAACGATGTCAAAGAAAAACTAATTAGAGATTGTGTGAAGATATCTTTTCCTATAATTTTCAAGAAAAGGCCGGTACCACCTTTAAATAATGCTACAGTCCTTTCACTTCTCCTCGTCCCATGATAAGGTTTCTTTTGATGTGCTTAAATGAGCAATGTGTATTGGTTGACATAAAGATCCCTACAAGTTAGGTCTCTAGCTGCCTTCGACATGTTCCCCTCTTGTAGATGTAAGATGTGGATAGTTTGGATCAAACACTTTGAGATTTGAGTTGCTTCCTTTAAGTTCATTTATTGGGCTTCTCGAGGTCCTTAGTGAGAGTATTTAACGAGGTTTGGTCGACGATATCCTCCTTGGCATATTGACTCAATACTCTTCTACCTAAATACATAAACTATTTGACAAAAAATTTGGTTAAGCCATTATATTATTTGGTGGTTTTTAAAAATGTCAAAGAGCAACTGCTATAGAGTAGATATAATAGCATCAATGAAGGAATCATCATGGCCATTTTTAGTTAAGCCATTATATATGGTAGTCTATAATGTGCATCAATGTTAGGTGTTAAATTGTGATTAGTCTATTCTTAATAATTTAAGTCTATTCTTAATAACTGTTACATATTTTGAATACTGTACTTTTCTTTTCCAAGATATATTTTTCATTTCTTCCTATATTATTATTATGTTTATAGTGAAAAAATTCTATCAAATTCCATATATAAATAAAAATATCTTTCAATTCCTATTTTAAATAGATTTATAATATCTGCAATTTAAAAGGGTTTTAGACTTAGATGATTGATTAAGAAATAAATCACAAAAATTCAACACTGCCTTTTTCATTTATTTACTAATAAATTTGTAGTTCTTCTTCTATATTTCACAAACTTTTTTAAAAACTGCCAAAAACCATTAACACTTCTCACACAAAAAAAAAAAAAAACAATACAAAAGAAAAAGCTCTTTAAAAAACAAGTGTCTCTATTACCACCACGTACGTCCACTATCATTTTCCCAAGAAGAGATAATAATAGAACTTGGTCTACCTAAAATCATCGATATCATCATAACGTTTAAGAGTTTGGTAAGGTAATTAAATTTCATTCTCCAAATTGCTAATACACATTTCCACTTATGAGATTCTTACATAAATTGTCATAAAAGTAACGCTATCTTATTTTCATTATTTCATATATGCATCAAGATCTTCTTTCTTGTGACATGGAAGAAGCTTCAAGGGCAGAAAAATGGCAAGCCAAAGTCTCAGTTACTCTCACTAAGGCAAAGGCTGACCAAATCTGGCCTCTCTTCACTGACTTCTTCAATCTCAACAAGTGGCTTCCGACGTTAGGCACGTGTCACGGCGTCCACGGCAACAACGGTGAACCCGGCTGCATAAGATTCTGCTCTGGCTCCTCCATAAGATCCAGTGACCTTGTGTCCACGGCTGGATGGTCGAAGGAGAAGCTTGTGGCCATTGATCCTGAGGAGCGTGTGATGAGATATGAGATAGTGGAGAGTAACATTGGATTTGAGTCATACGTCTCGACGGTGAAGATATCGCCACGTGGTAAAGTTGGAGACGTCGATGGTTGTGTGGTTGAGTGGAGTTTCACCGTTGATCCTGTGAGAGGACTGACTCTAGATGGTTTGGTGAACAAGTATGAGAAAGCACTTGGGGTAATCACCAAGAACATGGAGGAGAGTCTTCTTTGAATAGTTGTTGATAAGAGTTAATAGCAAATATGCTTTTAACAAATAAGATTGTGTTGAATTTTTAACAAAACCCATATAATTTGGGGTTAAATAATAAAAAAAATATGGCACATGTATAAGTTCAGTAAACCAAAGAGTAGGTGCTCAATTTTGGTTAAGCCATTATATGGTGGTCTATAATGTGCATCAATCTTAGGTGTTAAATTGTGATAATTAGTCTATTCTTAATAAATTAAGTTTATTCTGAAACCGTCAATTTTTTTACATGTTACATACTTAAAATATTTGTCTTTTCCTATATTAAAAAATTTCTATAAAGAGCATAAACTAAAATATTTTTCTATAAATTTTTCTCTTATTTTAAATCGATTTACAATCTCGGCAATTTAAAAGCTTTTTAGAGAAGATGATTGATTAAGAAATAAATCACAAAAGATTTAAACATTGCCTTTTTATTTATCTTACTACTAGTATCATAATACTTAAATTTTTAAAAGTTACAAAAATATTATAATATTTTAATTTTTAAGAATTTAAAAATAATAGAAAATTTTCAAATCTTTTGCTGTTAAAAAGATTTGAAATATTATAATTTTTAAATTTATAATAATTATAAATATTTAATATATAATAGGTTCAAATATTTAATATATATAATAGGTTCAAATATTTAATATATATAATAGGTTCAAATATTATAAATATTTAAACTTTATATGATATTTAAAAATATTATAAATACTTACACTTCAAAGAAAGTTTAAAAGATTATAATTGCCACGTTATTACAACCTGTACTTATTCCGTTCTCAGCATTTCAACATGTACTTTTTACCTCTTCATAAAACAACACAAACGTGATTTATTATGCATAAATCAACCTATACTTTTAAAACCATCTAAAACAGTAGCTCTCCAATTGAGATAGATAATCACGATTACTAAACCCAATTAAACCATTAATCGCAATTACTCACATCGTGTTTCACTCCAATACATGACTCAACAACACCATATATGACTTGAGACGATAACCACGTAGATTTGGGAGAAAAAGAGAGGCAACGTGGGGATTTATGTTTCTTGATACATCAATTATCTCAATTTCCAAAAATTATGAGTTATTCTTCTCATACACATCAAAAGACGGAGGAGAATCCCTACTAGATGAAATTCAAATTTGGATGAAGAAGTCCAAGAATATAACACAGGTTCTCTCTCTCTGCATTTTTGCCGTGATCAAGTAGCGACAAAGCTTGTCTTGCTGCTCAAGGGTGTACAAGGCAATCTTGGGATTTTACAGAGAGGGACAAAGAGGTTTATTTAAAAGTTGTGTTCGATTCAGAGAGTAAGACAAGGGGAGAGTCACTTTTGAGTGTAGAGAGAAAGTTCTGGGTTTTGGGGAGAGTTCCTCGTTATCTTATTTTCTTCTCTGAAGGTGATCACTTTGTGTGGGTGAGTGATACTCAAGTTGTAATATGTTATTTGTTCATAGCTAACTTATCATTTGTTCTTCCAATAGCTAACTTATCATTTGTTCCAATCCTAATTTTTCTATCTCTAATAACTATCGGATCTTCCTCTTCATCTGAACTCTTTGGGACAGTATTTCGATTAATCCTAAAATCATCAAACCAGTTTGCTACAGAATCCTCTATCTCAAACTCAAACCTTTCAACTATGTCATCTTCTTCATCTTTATTTTGTGTCGTCTTACTCTCCCTTTTGTCTTCTTCATCTTCAGTCTCATGTCTCTTTCGTTTTGCCTTGCTTTGGCTTGTCGAATTCTCGACTTCAACATCTCTATCGTCATCACCAGCCTCATCACTACCATTGTAACGTCCGTGTCTGGAATTTCGGGTGGTGTCGATTGACACCAAGGTTGGGTGTCGATCGATACTAGTAATTTTTGGTTAGATAGTTTAATTTTAAATCGTCCGTTCAATTGAGACTCGGTTTAGGGGAAAACCTAGGTCGACTTTATAAACTTTGAAGCGCCGTTTCTCTCTTTTAACTTCACTTTGTCGCTTTGTGATTTTGAGAGAGAAGAGAGAGTGAGTTTGATCCTTTTTGGTGCCTTTGAGTGGGTTTTTGGAGAGATCAAAGCTTGTTCTTGGTGGTTCAAGGCTAGAGAAAGGTTGATCTGTGGTATTTGGTGTTTGTGGAGATTGTTTTCACCCTTGCAATCCCCTGTTTCGTTGCTGTTTTTTCTTGTTAAGAGGTGAGTGCATGACCAAGGCTTATCTAAGCATGTTTGATCATTGTTTTGGGTGTTTTGATGATTGTTTGATTGATTTCTTGCTTGTTTGGTTGTTTATATAATGATTGATGCCTGTAGAACCCCTTGGAGACTCGCTTATATCATGGTGGTGATTTGGAGAGGAGATCCAGCGAGAAGTTGGAGCAACTGCAGAGCGGCGGTGTCGATCGACACCAGTGGTGCGTGTCGCTCGACACCAATGTTTTGTAGTGTCGATCGACACCAGTGGTGGGTGTCGATCGACACCGATAGTCAGAAGCGACTTATTGTTTATCTTTTATTGCATGTTTGGTTCTCTTCCTTGAATGATGGTTGAATGTGCTTGTGTGTATAGCCAGTGGTGGGATGATTGCCTCACTAAGTATTTATGAAATACTTATGCATCTCTTTCTTTCTTTGATGCAGGTAAAAGCAAAGTGTGATCCGTGGAATCATGGCAGGGAGAGGATGATGATCTAGGCGCTCATTGGTGTTTTAGATTATTGTTGGATTTGTTAGGGTGTTAGAACGGAATTTAGAAGCATGTTAGGGTGCTTATGTTTCTGGAATAATGTTTTGTTGAACTTGTTGGTTTAATGGAATTATTTTCATGGATTGTGCTTAAGTCTTCTGCTGGTTATGTTATGTGTGGTGTAATTGATTTGAATTGATTTAGGGCTGGTTTAGCTGGTTTACAATTAGTTGGGCTAATCCGGACGGCATGTTTTTTAAAAAACGGGATGGGTTCTTTCAACCATCACCAGCCTCATCACGAGAATTTTCATTGTGTTCTCCATTCGTGACTTTCTCAGAACCATAAGGAGCTTCATCACTTGCGTTGCTTTCGGATTGAAATCTGTATCACTTTCACATAGCAAAGGACTAATATGCATCTCGTAACTTCCTAAATCCTTAGGATAGAACCCAAAATTTATTTTCCCCAATTATGAGGAACCGTAGATGTTTCTCCCAAGCTATGTGGTTATATGGTGTTGTTGAGACTTGTATTAGGGTGAAACGCAACGAGTAATCGCAATTAATGGTTTAATCGGGTTTAGTAATGGTGATTATCTATCTCAATTGAAGAGGTACTCTTTTAGATGGTTTTAAAAGTATAGGTTGATTTATGCAGAATAAATCAAGTTTGTGTTGTTTTATGAAGAAGTAAAAAGTACAGGTTGAAATACTGAGAATGGAATAAGTACAGGTTGTAATAATATGGCAACCCAATATTTAAACTCCATACAATTTTATATTTTGAAAAAAGATTGCTAGCTACACGAAGTATTGAAGAATGTATGGTCACACATGCCAAATATACTATTGGATTCTTAGATATTCGAAATAAATATATCACATGGCCACATACATCAACTATGATACGTCATCTGGTCAACACCATAGACATATATTTATGGTACATGGGTCAACTGACTGGTTTAACCGGTTCATAAAATCGCGGTAAATGATTGTTTTTTTTTGGGTGTTTCCTAGTTTTAAGATTATTGATTATTTGTATTAAATCCAAATTTGAAAATACTTAGTTTTCGGATCGCAAATCAACCAGTCTAACCGATGAAACCTCCGTAGAAGTCTTTCTCCTCTCCATGTAGAAGTAGAAGCACTGATGTGGGCAATGCGAAGTATGATAGGCCACGATTTCAGAGATGTAGAGTTTCTAACAGACTTGGTGAAGATGGTATCTTTCCCTCCCGAGTGGCCGGCTTTCTCTGTATACCTGAAGGATATCGATAGCGATAGGGAAACATTTTCTACCTTTTCTTTATCTCTTATTCCTCGAAATGCGAATGTAAAAGCGGATGTAAAAGCAATTTTCCGCATTTTGTTAAGTTTGTTAACAATTGTTCCCCCAATTGACATATTTAAGCCAATCTATATGAGTTTGGTGTTGACGAAAAAAAAAAAAAACCTATCAGAAAATAAAAATATCATATTTACCTACACTATCTCAAATAAGTTTTAAAATAAATACAACTACAATATATTTATTAATTCTTCGAAAAATTGTCTACTGCACGAGCGGACGAGGTATGCCCTTAGAGCAGCTCCATTGGCATCGCTTAATGGTATGCTTAAGACATTGCTTATATTAATTGCATTAAATCAACAAAAAAACATAAGCTTCGTAGCTAAAAGTAACTCTTTAAGCATATGGTAAGGGCCACTGACGTGTCCAAATATGAGTGGGTGAGTCTAAAAAAAATATAAGAAAAGAAAAACATTTTCTTCCTAGTTTCTCTGTTTTGTTGGAAAATTGTATAAGTCTTTAGTTGTGTTTAGCTAAAGAATTTGTTTTCTAGGTTTGTGCAATGAGTTTCATTTTCTCTTCTTAGATTATCTAATTAGCTATGTCTCTGTGCAATGGTGTTTTTGAGTCATCGTCATGTCGGAACCAAAGCATCAGAAACAATGCTTTGGTATGTCTCAGAACCAAAACAGTTTAGATGTTCACTGTCTTATTCTCTGTTTTTTTGTTTCAAAGGGTGCCTTTTTTTAGACCTCTTTCATCCGAGGGAAGAAGGATGGAGATCTGTTTTACTCAGTTTTACACAAAGTCTCGAAGACGTTTGAATTTAAGGAGTATAGCATGTACGTCAATGATGTTTTCCTTTTTGATGTTTCTATGATTCCATCTCTTCCTTCACTTCTTCATTTGTGTTTCTAACATGCATTTTGTATTGTCTTGTCTTTCTAGTGAAGAAGTGTTTTGCTCTCGATGGTTATATTTCAACTTGAGGATGGCAACTTCAGATGGCAAGTACAAGCAGTTCTTCAACATTCTCAAATCTTCTTCATATCTCATCATAGTCTTGTCTTATGTTTTGTATGTAAAATATAATGTTATTGAAACTAATCTTTTTTTTTAAGCACCTACCATTGGACATCAAAAAGTTTCAAAACTAAGATGGGGTGCTTAATATAATAATTGTCAAATTTTATTATAAAAAAATTGGGAAGCATCCATCATGGGTGCTTACCATTGGAGATAGTCTTAGTAATTACTAGTACTTTTGTAGTCCACAAACTTTTTAAAAAACTGCCAAAAACCATTAACACTTCTCAAACACAAGTTTGAAGTTTCTATGTTACCACGGCGGCCCACGCTATTTGTCATTTTCCCAATAAGTGATAATAATAATAGAACGCATTATAAGAGTTTGCGATCATACAATGTAACACTATCTTGTTTTCATATATATCATTCTTTCTTGTGACATGGAAGAAACTTCAATGGCAGAGAAATGGCAAGGCAAAGTCTCAGTTACCCTCACAAAGGCAAAGGCTGACCAAATCTGGCCTCTCTTCATCGACTTTTTCAATCTCAACAAGTGGCTTCCGACGCTACGCAAGTGTTACGGCATCCACGGTAACAACGGTGAACCGGGCTGCATCAGATTCTGCTCCGGCTCCGGCTCCGGATGGTCAAAGGAGAAGCTCGTGGCCGTTGATCCTGTGGAGCGTGTGATGAGGTACGAGATAGTGGAGAGTAACATTGGATTCGAGTCATACGTCTCGACGGTGAAGGTATCGCCACGTTGTGAAGTTGGAGACGTTGATGGTTGTGTGGTTGAGTGGAGTTTCACTATTGATCCGGTGAGAGGAATGTGTTTAGATGGTTTGGTTAAGTCGTATGAGGAAGCACTTGGGGTAATCACCAAGAACATGGAGGAGAGTCTCTTTTGAAAAGTTGTTGATAAGAGTTGATAGCCAATATGTTTTTAGCAAATACGATTGTGTTGAATTTGTAACAAAACCCATATAATTTGCGGCTTAAAAAAAAAAAGGGAAATTCTAAAAATACCCCTTTTCATATACCTCTTTTTAAAAATATCCATTTTCAAACTTTATCAAAAAAACCCACTAAAAATGTTGAAATTTATCCAAATATGTGTGTAAGCTTATAAATATATACACAAATTACTTTTATATGTGTATAAAACTTTATATACCTTTCATAAATAGCGTAAAAATAAATTATAAAAACCTTATAAAAACCTTATAAAAACCGTATAAACCCTTTTAAAAACTTTTTAAAAACCTTATAAAACTTATAAAAACGATTTAAAACTATTTAAAACATTTTAAAATATTTGTATCGAATCTCCCAGTAGTAGTTATTATATAGAAGTACCTTATAAACTATATAAAACTTTATATTTTTTATATTTAAAAGGGGTATTTTTGAAAATGGATAGAAAAGAGGGTATTTTTAAAAAGAGGTACACCAAAAGAGGTATTTCTCAAAAATTCTCAAAAAAAAATGTGGCACATGTATGAGCAAAGAGTTAGAAAAAACTGTCTTTCTATTACACAATGACACATTCTCTATTTCACTTCAATCTATGGGCTTAAATTGGTTGTAGGAGCGCAAAAATCGAATTAAAAAAATATACAAATTTTACTAAAGAGAACGATGTCAAAAACGAATTACATCAACATAATTAAAAGCGTAATATAGATCAGTTTTAATATTTATAACATTTTAAAACTTTAAAATTTGGATGCCTAATAAATCAAGTTTCCTGCTCATTTGTCGTTGGAAACATGTTAGTCCTGTTTATAATGATCTCAATTATTGTCTAACTTTTTTTAGCCTATGTTGGCGTTGTACATACACTTATGTTCTTTATCAGTTGAGTATTATATGTCTATTTTGAAAAAATTAAATTGGAACATATGCAAAAAAAAGTTGAATATTTTTATACATTTGTGTTATATATTGTAATATAATAAATTAAAAATCAGATCAAATAAAAGTGAAAGGAGAATGATAATTGTTTTAATATATTCTTTAGACCAAAAAGAATCTCTTTCCAAATTAAAAATTTTCGCTTATCTTTTTAAAGAAAGCTTTGAATAGATATAATAAAGTTTTAATTTTCATTTTATTTTGAACAAATATAACCCATCCATCGGACGGGTACTAAACTAGTTATTTTTTCTTTTATTTCTTTATCATATTCTCCATCAATTCTAGTAATTTAAATACTAGTTAGTGAAAATTTTGTTCAAAAAATATTTTTAGGTAAAAAGAAAATTAAAAACATGTGTACACTATATAAGTTGTAGGAATCATAGATTTTGTGTACCTGAAAAATTGATAAATCGATGAGAGTAAAGAACACAAAAGTGTTTAAAGAAGAATTATATTAGACTTATGAATATAATGTTACAATTTACATTCTCTTATATAGAGATTACGATAAACATAATGGGTTGTGCGGGTGCAGTATCAAAACTTTTACCACATTTTGCCTTACACGCTTGATGAAAGTTATGGGTTGGTTGCTTGGGATGCGGAAGGTTTTAAGTTACAAGATGGAGATGTTGAATTTTTGTTCGAAGCTTGTAATTTTTCCTGTCGAGTAACGAAAAAGGTATTAATTATAGAATAGTGACATGAATAATGGTTATAAAATTTAATGAAATGAAAATGCAATTTGTATTGCTTTTTTTTCTTAAAGTTTGATTTATTTTCTTCATTATTATTGTTTGATTTCTGTTTTATAATTAATCTACTTTGTGGTGAATTCTTTTATATATTAGAAATGGTTACAAAGTTTGTAAATTGCCTATCAGCCACCCAATATATAAGCACAGCCATGGCGATAAACTCTCAAACATCTTTTTCTCACAAAAACTTAATGTTGTTGCTACTATATATATGTTATACAACTGACAACACTACCTAAGATGTCATTTCATGTTTTGATGATATGAATACAAAGTATACAAACTAAACTATCACTTGTGTCTATTATGTATGTTTGTTTTGGTATATTCCTCTTATTGATGAAATTTAATCTGTCAAAATGGGATGAGAAACTTAACTTTATATGTAGTTAACAGACTTTGAGTTTGCAAAGGAGGCAAAATTAGTGTTAGAAGTCCCATCTTGTCCGAACAAACCGAACAATACATCGATTCTCACCGAACATTCGGATTTCCATCAGCTTATATCGATTCTTATCGGTAAACTCCGGCGATAAAGGTAAGTACTTCTACTATAAAATATTTTTGAGTGCCAATCAACATAATTTGGAAAGGTTACGTTGATGCTTATGGGGTTTAAGTAACTTTTAAAGATGACATCAACATCTAAGAAATTATGATTAGTTATTTGAGGTCAACTTTTTTTTTGATTTGATAAGATTTGTATGGTCTTAGTATTAAGTTATAACCTTAAGGACCATTATATGGACATGGATCTTTAGTTCTAAAGAAAGATGTGGATGCATGAATATTGCAGATAAAGTAGACTGAGATTGACATATGAGTTTTATAAACATACTAATTTAGTACCCGTCCGATGGACGGGTTATATTTGTTCAAAATAAAATTAAAATTAGAAATTTATTATAACTATCCAAAGCTTTCTTTAAAAATATAAGCGAAAACTTTTAATTTGGAAAGAGATTCTTTTTGGTCTAAAGAATTTGATATAGGTATATATATACTTAAAATTCGTTATTAAACGTTAACTATAAAAATCTTGTAGTGTTAAATTATACTGTCAATCACCAAAACATTTGCATAAATCAATCATTAGAAGATTATATTACATTTATACATAATTTATAATTAATAAATATATATATATATATAATAAGATAAAAGCAATCTTTAATAAAAATATTTGTTTAGTTAAACTCATAATCTCATTTAGTTGTAAAATATAAACCCAAACTGATAATAATCTTGTTTAGTTTGTAAAATATAAATCCTACTTATAAACCTAAATCGACATATAATTTCATTTAGTTCTAAAATTTAAACTATAATGCTCATAAACTCAAATCAACATATAACCCATATACAGTTGTAAAACCTATGCCTCACCTCTCAATCTTCCTTTATAAACAAAAACTAACATATAATCTTGTTAAACCGTAAATCCTAATAACATTGATAAATTCCAACCGACATAACCTAATTAGGTTAATAGTTTAATTTTTTACTTAAAAAAGTTGATAAGGTTGAATACATTAAAAATAATTATATTCAACTTTTGATAAGCTTGAATATAATTATTTTTAATGTATTTTTTTCAATATGGTTTTTAAAAACTTTTTTTTATCTTATGTGGCGACATCTTATGTGTTACTTAACACTTACCATGATCACGTGAGTTAGTAACTTTCAAAAACCAAGCTTCAATATATATATAATTGTTAAACCTAAACCATAATTCTTTTTTATAAAGCTTAACTATAATTTTAATTTATAAACCAAATCCAACATCTAATATGTTTTAAACTTTTAATTGTAAAATTAAAATCTAAACCTTAAGAATTAAAATCTAAACTTCAAACCTTCTCAGTTTTTGAAACCGACTTAACAACTTTAATATTTCCATAAGATTTTTTTAATGTATAACTGTTTGCAATACTTAGTTTATAAATTTCCTTTTTTATATGTTTAAAAATATTTCTATATATTTTTTTAAACAAATTTAGAATCGACACGTGTTAACATACTATCGTTTATATTTGACATGTGTCACACTCTTGTTAATGAATGACTTTGAAAATCAAGCTTTATATAATAAGATATATATATTTTTTTAATTAGTTAGAGAAATATTAGAAAATATGAAATTAGATATGGAAATAAAAAATCTGCTGGGATATAATTTGATTTATATCCAAACCGAACTAAATATCCAATTTTAAATTATCCACATGTTTAGTTTTAGGTTAACTTTTAATTTTGACCGAGCCATATTCAAAGTATATTTCTTTATATCATCTTAAAAAGTATTTGTTTTGTTTAAGATATCATTGTTTAAAAAGAAAATATGAGCAATTTTGAGAAATATCATTTTTGGTATATTTTTCTATCCACTTGTTTTTTTTGAATCTGAATATATTATAACGTTTTATAAGGTTTATAAGGTGTTTATAAATTTATGTATTTTTTTTTTTATTATTTATTAAAGGATTTTATATATGTATCTAACAAAATTAAAAAAATTCAATAGCGACAAATTTTTTTGTCAAATGATATAAGTAAACTATAAAGCATGAGTAACTAGATGAGAAAATTTCAGTTTAGATTTGGTTAAAAGCAAGTTGGGGGAAAGTCCAATTCGCTCGTGAACTCTTGAGATCTTCACAAGTCTAGAATTTCGTTATCTTCTTTTTACAACTTATAGAAACGTGTTCTTGCAAAACTCTTTTTATTTTATTTTTATTTCATAGATTTTATATGGATTGTGTCAATCGACATGTGTGTCGGTTTATGTACTTAGGACAATATTATAAAGAATATCTTAGAGCTAAGATTTATATAGAAAAATATCTTATATAAATTTTAGCTCTAAGATATCTTTGATAATATTGGTCTTATGTTTTGACTTAAGGTAATTAAGTTCTTATTTATAAGTTATTTTTTTGTTTTTTTACATAAGTTCTTTATTTTTACAAGAGAAAAACTTCATTAATTTTATTGTATGATCACTTATTCAATCAAAATGACCCTTACACATTCATATTCGATATATCTTACAAGTAAGAACTGATCTTATCCCTTTCAAATATCAATGAGAAAAGTCAAGAAAAGTTTGAGAACTCTTTGTATTGTGGCTCTCAGATAAAGTACTGGAACGCCTTCATCATCTCTCTGTAAAGTGAAGTTGTTGTGCATGATTCTCACTCCTACTAGTAGCATCAATGCAACTGGCAACTAGCTATGATCGTATCACGTATGCATGTAATCTTATATATATACAGATTCAAATATGAATATCAAAGTTTCTATCTATATTATTCATGCATTGAAGAACAACGAGAAGATACACAGTTCTTACAAGGCCAAACTTGCAAGGAGACAATGGTACGTATATAGTAAACTTACATACGTGAATTTTGTTACCTACTTATATAGTCTTAACTTCTATTGCACCACAACGCTTCTTATCAAATTTCATGTCCTTCGTTTAGTTGAACTATATGTACTGCATGATGTAATATTATTTAGTTAATCCAATATATATACACGTCCTTTACATTTACAAGATATGATATGGTACTTAAAACTTGGTAAAGCAGTATGGTTTTTACTTTTATAGAAGTATACGTTAGTATTCTATCAATTAGTTATAGCTTCTCTTAAAATAAAACTTCATCTTCATATGACTAGGACGAAAGGAAGCTTCGAAAGGCCTTCTCTGATGTTTCCTTCGGGATAAAACGAAATATACGCGAAAAGGAGGAGCAAGAACAAGAAGGAGAGGTAGAAGTGAAGCAAGTGAAATGTGATTGTTGTGGTATAGAAGAAGAATGTACTGTGCAATACATAGACAAAGTTAGAAACTTGTATTCAGGCAATTGGGTTTGTGGTCTTTGCGCCGTAGTAATCACTGAGAGGTTTCGCAAGGAGCCTCTGACAGCCGCGGGGATACAAGGAGCCTTGGACTGGCACAAAGGGATTTGTGATGACTTCAATTCTACTACAAGAGTTAACCCTAAACTTGATTTCGCAAGATCGATGAGAGATATCGCTAAACGAAGCAGTCAGAAGAGAATGTCATCAGACTTTTCTTTAGGTTCCAAAATTTCTCGAACAATCAGTTGTGATCCAAGACTTGAGCGATGATGTAAAACCAAGTTCGTCACGTTATTCTTCTATTAAAAACAAAAAAAAGTTATAGTTATTCCTTAAAACATTTACAATGATATAAAGGTGTTTGCAATATGTACTTATTCATCAGACTTTGAATTCTTATTTAATGCCTCGATTTTTAATCATTTCGATTATGTTTAATACTTATTTGTATTTTTATTTATGAATTTGTGACATGTCTTCTTCAATAATTAAATGTCAAAGAGATACTATTCTGAAAATTCTGTATATTCATAAGCGGCTATACACACATATATATATATATATATATATATATATACACATAAGTTATATAAACCCTAGTTACAATAATACTGGACCTAATTAAGCCCATAATTAAGTCCTATTAGATATATTCAAATTTTCTTTCAAATAGAGTCGTTTTTATATCTTGGTTTCTACAATTAAAGCTTAAACATAAGCTTTTGTTTGTTAATTACGACATTATGCGATAAAGTATATTGCCGTCACTTACCTATTAAACTAGTTTATAATTTGATAAATTAGATGTTCATATAATAAAACTATAAATTATGAGGCCTTTTAGCAAAAAAAAAAAAACAATATATTATGGGATAATATCATTCTTTATGTAACAATTTCATATTTTCTTTGTGTGCAACCAAGTAAAAATTAAATTAAAGAAGAATTCAAAACCAAAATAATACAATTTGATAGCAATATGCCAATATGTCATACTATAATCACCAACTTAACTTATCCATACAAAAAAAAAAAGTTTGTAAACGAACATGTCAATATCTTAGTGGACCAATCAAGGCCGACATGAGTAGATACTAGTACTATTCAAAAGCAAAAGCAAAGGCTTTAGACAACAAAATTATTAAAATGAAAACAAAAGAAGCAACACAAACATAAGTTGGCAAGTCACTCGATACTCTTTAACTCTAATAAATATCGTAAACTTAGATTTAATCTCTCACTCACTAATTTAATTTTGATAAAGTAATTAGTAGTGATTACTTTGGACCACTAGTTAAGAACACAATTAGACCTACAACAATACTAATCAATGTGTAAAGAAGATGGAGACAACTCCTCCAAAGGAAACGGGTCGGCTCTAAAACGTCATTCGTATCTCATCATTAGTCATAACAATGATCTTTGTGTCTTGTTTTTATTGGTGTTTGAACGATTAGTTCAAAGTATCATCATTTGCAAATGGTTACTAGGCCTTTGGAGCATTCAACTCTATGGTATGTGGTTGCCTTGCATCGTCTATCTCTCTTACAAATTTCATATCAATGTTTCATTTATTTTTATTTTTTCTTTTTTTTTGCGATAGTGAAATAATTTAAACTAATAATTATTATTTTCTAATAGTTTAAACATTCAAATATTCAGTTTGAACTATATCAAAAATTTTTTTTTTTTTCTTGTAATAGTTTTAGAGCTTTTTTATAATAATTTAATAACTTTAGAATTGACATGTATCAACACATTATAAATTCAATTAACACATATCACGATAACGTTAGTAGTTAATTCTGAAAACCATAATTTATATAATAAAAAATTTCTTGTTCAATTTGATTTTTGTTGAGAGCGTAAATTTAATTCTCCAAAACAAAAATTAGAAAAGTACTAGCTCTACTTTTTTGTTGGCCTTCATTCGTGTAGATTTTGCTTTCTTCTCGATATGTTATTATCTAATTATTTGGTATATATACCTTCTTTATTTGGATATTCTTACTTTTAGTTCATGAAGTGAGAAAAGCAAGTTGGAATTATTTCAATTAACTTAAGGAAGAAAACAAAAAGAAGAGAACAAGCGTGGTGTGGTAGAAAGTGGGAGTGTGGGGTGAAATTGCAAAACCCTAGAAAATGGAATTAAGCAAGCATGCCCTGGTGTGGTGGCGACAATGACCACTCTCTCTATATATTGAATATTCCTTCCACTATATAACTTATTCTTTTTGTTTTCTTGGTCCAGTCCTTTTCCTATTTTAGTTCTCGAGGTGTGTGTTTTGGTGGTACTCGTACAAACCCATTTCATAACTATACAAGTTCGAATTCGATACGATAACAGCTTAACAGTAGACTCAAAACATTATTACCATCCTGGTCATAGACTCATAGTTCGGTCGGGTAGGAATAAGAGAAGCCTATAATATTAGACTCCTCCTTACCATCGAGTCATATGATTTGAGGCTGCACATTCCCATTCCATAGATCTCCTAGCTAGTATACCAGTGAAACTATCGACGCACCTCCAAGATAAAAATGAAAAGTATTTACACATAAAAATGACTTTTTCAAAAGTTAAGTATGTTTTTTTCCTGGTAGCAAATATATATATATATATATATATATATATATATATATTATATTGTTGTAGTATTATTAAAACTTTATTGGAACAAAAATAATTTTTATACAATTAAATGTATATATCTTTTTTTTTATATGAATGTCAATAACATATATATAAACAAAGTTGAGGTTTTACAAGATAGCTCAACCTATAATCTTGCCCCACAAAAAAAAAAAAGAATCATAAGAAATTGTTTAGTGTCAATTATCAAGCTTGATGCGAAATTTCTCGTGGAAAATAGCCATCAAATCTCTGAATTGCTTTCTTTCTAGATTGAAAGATGCTTTGGTTAAGCTTGAGAGAGGGTACCACATGTAACTCTAAAGAGAGCCTACCTTTGCAGCGGAATTGGCTTATTTCAAGTCTTTTCAAGAATGTTTCCCGGTGTTCCGTTTACGTCTGCTCCACCGTCTCTCCAACATCCGGTGGACCATCTTGCCAAGCAAGCTCGAACTCGTGATTGCCTTTTCTCCCACATGAGTATTTCGGCACCCAATTGGCTCTCTCAAGCGGAGAGTATCTTTCCGATAGTACCATAGTTAGTATTTTTTTGTCTTAAAAAAAAAGAGCATATGAGTTAGAGTCCCATGTGCCACATAACATAGAAGAGTACCAAGGAGAGGGTAATACTTGGTGAGCGTACAAAAGACAAGACAACCTTTCACATAGAAAATCCCAAGGGTGCTATCTTATCATTGTGCGGACTAAACCTTTTCACTCGAGCTTATGTTTCCTTAACATGACATGGCGTCATGGGGTAATATAAGTTTAACAATTACGTACCTCAAGTTCATTGTTCGTTTTTGTATTGATTTGTTTTTCTTTTTCTTTAGGATTTTATTTGGAGTTTGACTGTAAACGAATGAACTTTGCAAAAGGCGTATCAAACATGATATTGTAAGTGCTTCGATAGTACAATCATTTATCTGAAGAAATATTTTACATCTTTTATGCAAATATATGATACATGTCAATGATTATGCAACTTAATTCACTACAAGAAAAAAATGTCGTCGCCGACATAATTCCGACGGATAGCTATCCGTCGATAATATTCGATGGACTCTCGACGGATGTGCGACAAGATCTGAACTGATGGTTTAAGTCGTTTCCGACGGTTTCCAAACGGATACGACCGTCGGTTTTCGGCTGTTTACTTGTAGCTGGCTTGTTCTGAGGTTCATACCCATATCAACAATACCAGCTCCACCACCCCTTATATCACAACTTATAGTAACTAATCTGATTTGTGATGAAATGAACTAATTGCCCATATAGATTAGTATATATACTTATATATTCGTCCAAAATATTTTTGTAACCACATAGTTAGAATTTTTGTTTTATAATATAGTTAATTGAAAAAATATATTAGTATTATAAAGAAGATCTCAGTTTAAGTAGGCATGATTAAGTACAAAAAAAAGTGTTTAAGTGCGTAGAGTGGGAAAATGCTTTTCAACGTTCACATAAGTCACAAGAAAAAGTGATTTTTATTTTTCTTCAGTCAAAAGAACATTTTCGATAGTAAGCCGACAAAAATCTCAGAGGCTTTTTGACGACATCAATCCCATCCTCATCTGTTCGTGTTCAAACGTCCGATTCCAAAAGTGAAAAGAAAAACAAAAAGTAACAGTGAATGTTTCTATGATTACTCGCATTAGGTTTATGATTTATAACATTCATAATCTCACTATCTTACCTTTATGATGTTAAGTGTTATCCTAGCAAACATGTCTATTTTTAGATGTAAATATTGCAAACTTACCCGCAATTATATGACATTATCCTAATTACTCGAATTTGAATCAACAATATGTTATATTCCGCTAAATTTTGTAGGAAAATAATTTACTGAAAACTCAATAACCAAACTAAACCGTCAGTTATTTTGATTATTTTCGATAATATTTTTGAATTCTGAACTACCCAAATTAAAAACCAAATAATTTGGTCTGTTAACGATCTGTAATATTCCGCTAAATTTTGTAAGAAAATAATTAACCAAAAACTCTATAACCAAACCAAACTGTTATTATTTTGATTAGTTTCTATAATATTTTCGAATTCTGAACTACCCAAAAAACCAAATAAATTGGTTCGAATTACCCGAATTAACCGAAATCGCATGAATATAAGTTATAATGATATGACTTAGTTCATCATTTCAAAAAAATATTTTGTTTTTAAAAAATGTTAATTAATAATTAATCCTTCTTTAGATTTTTAATGGATAATATTAATATTAAAATTAGCCATAATTTAAGGTGCCAGTGTGCTTGACACCTTTTTTTGTTTCTTTCTATTTTAAAAATTAAACATTTGGTAATATTCCCCTTTTTGTAGCCCATCCTAGCACACTTGTTATCCCTTTTCTATCTAGTACAAAGAATAATGCACATTGCCTTTCTTATAAAACTCTCTTATATGAAGCAAAACAAAATGGTCCATTAAGAATATATAAAAGAAAAATAACACTACTATAATCTTTCTAATTAAAGGTCATCATTGATCTCCTCTTTAATTTATATTTTCTTTCTGTTTTACAGCTAAGGTTCAAAGCAAATCCATAAGAGCAACACTCTCATCACATGAGCATATATACATATGCAACAACCTCATGTTAATAATAGAGCAAAGCCAAAGAACACAAAAGCAAACATGTCTACTTCTCATCATCATCATCCTCATCACCCTCCATATCTCATCACTACATTATTATTCTTGTTTCTTAACTTCTCTTGCCTTCATGCAAATGAACTTGAGCTTCTCTTATCATTCAAATCCTCAATTCAAGATCCTCTAAGACACCTCTCTTCTTGGTCTAACTCTTCAACCAATGATGTGTGTCTTTGGCACGGCGTCGTTTGCAACAACTTCTCTCGTGTTGTCTCACTTGATCTCTCCGGCACGAACATCTCCGGCCAAATACTCAACTCCAAAACGTTCCGGCTACCTTTTCTTCGGACTATCAACCTCTCAAACAACAACTTGTCCGGTCCAATCCCTCAAGACATCTTTACCACTTCGTGTCCTTCTCTTCGCTACCTCAACCTAAGCAACAACAACTTCACTGGCTCGGTCCCTCGAGGCTCTCTTTCAAACCTCTACACGTTAGACCTTTCCAACAACATGCTCACTGGTGAAATCTATGAAGACATCGGATTTTTCTCTAACCTTAGAGTCCTTGATCTCGGCGGAAACGTCTTAACCGGCCATGTACCAACCCACCTTGGAAACCTCTCAAGATTAGAGTTCTTAACATTGGCATCAAACCAGTTAACCGGAGGCATACCGGCTGAATTAGGAAAGATGAAAAGCTTGAAATGGATATACTTGGGATACAACAATCTCTCTGGTGCAATCCCTTACCAAATCGGTGGCTTATCTTCTCTTAACCACCTTGATCTCGTCTACAACAATCTCTCTGGACCAATACCTTCTTCACTAGGAGACTTAAAGAAGCTTGAGTACATGTTTCTCTACCAAAACAAGCTCTCCGGTCAGATCCCACTGCCCATCTTCTCCCCCAAAAACCTCATTTCTCTCGACTTTAGCGATAACTCGCTCTCGGGAGAGATCCCTGAGCTCGTGGCTCAGATGGATAGCTTGGAGATTCTCCATCTCTTCTCTAATAACTTAACCGGGACAATTCCACAAGGAGTAACTTCTTTGCCACGTCTAAAAGTTCTTCAGCTTTGGTCCAACAAATTTTCTGGTGGTATTCCAGCGAATCTTGGGAAAGATTGCAACCTCACTGTTCTTGATCTTTCTACCAACAATCTCACCGGAAAACTCCCTGAAACCCTTTGTGACTCTGGCCATCTCACCAAGCTCATCCTCTTCTCTAACTCTCTGGACAGTCTAATCCCACCGGGTTTGGGAACGTGCGAGAGCTTAGAACGCGTGAGGCTTCAAAACAATGGCTTCTCAGGCGAGTTACCTCGAGGTTTCACCAAGTTGCAACTCGTTAACTTCTTGGACTTATCAAACAACAACCTCCAAGGTAATATCAGCACATGGGACATGCCACAACTTGAGATGTTAAACCTCAGCAGGAACAACTTCTCCGGTGAACTACCAAATCTTTCTAGAAGCAAAAGACTCAAGAAGCTCGATTTATCAAGGAACAAGATCTCTGGAATGGTTCCTCTAGGAGTCATGAAGTTCCCTCAACTTATGGATATTGATTTAAGTGAGAATGACATCACAGGAGTAATCCCAAGTGACTTGTCTTCTTGCAAGAATCTAGTAAATCTTGACTTGAGCCACAACAATCTTACTGGAGAGATCCCTTCGAGCTTCTCCGAATTCCAAGTTCTCAGCGATCTTGATCTATCTTGCAACAGCTTATCCGGCGAGATTCCGAAGAATCTAGGGAACATCGAATCTCTAGTTCAAGTCAACATCTCTCATAATCATCTTCACGGAAGTTTACCTTCAACGGGAGCTTTTCTTGCGATAAACGCAACAGCAGTCGCGGGTAATAGCGATCTTTGCAGCGTTAATACAGCTAGCGGATTACGTCCTTGCAAGATTGTGAGAAAGAGAAACACAAAGAGTTGGTGGTTTGTCGTCACTTCAACTTTTATAGCTTTCTTGGCCGTTCTTGTCTTCGGTTTCTTTATCACTCTCGTCTTTCAAAGAAAGCACAACGTTTTAGAGGTCAAGAAAGTGGAACAACAAGATGGTACAAAGTGGGAAGTTCGATTCTTCGATTCAAGATTCATGAAATCGCTTACAGTGAAGACAATTCTATCTTCTCTCAAGGACCAAAACGTTCTTGAGGATAAAAACGGCATGCAGTACGTTGTTAAAGAGATCAAGAAGTATGATTCTCTTCCCGAGATGTCGGAAATGAAGAAAGTTTCCGAACACAAAAACATTCTTAAGTTAGTTGCTACATGCCGGTCGGAAAAAGAGGCATACTTGATACACGAAAACGTCCAAGGGGAACGACTCAGCCAGATTTTGAATGGTTTGAGTTGGGAAAGAAGGAGGAAGATTATGTTAAGTATCGCGGAAGCTCTTCGGTTTTTACATTGCCGGTGTTCTACGGTGGTTGTTGCCGGTAATTTATCGCCGGAGAATATTGTCATCGACGTTAAGTATGAACCAAGGCTTTGTCTTGGTCTTCAGGGCCAACTTTGCATGGATGCTGCTTACATGGCCCCAGGTACACTTACATAATTACATTTTATTGTCTCATTGAGGTTTCACGTTTTGGAAATACATTTACTTGAACAAAAATTAATTTCAGTCTCGATTTTAGTTTTTTATTTTCAATAATTTTTGATTTAAATAACTAATTAATTAGTATTATAAATATAACAAATTCCTTAAATATCATAGATTTTTAGTGGAATTTAATGTATTTTTCGATATATTTATTTGTTTTTGCTAAGTTTTTGTTAATAAAATTCTGTATGATTTTCTGAGTGATGGACTTCAATTTAATTCGGTTTTTTTTTTTTTTTTGTCAACACATTAAATAAAAGATAACTGAAGAGCCAGAACTGTGGTATGCATTGTTTACATAAAGACTTAACTGCGGTTCGATTTTCATGTCCAAAATATGATTTTTAAAAATATATTTTTTTTCATTTTACATGTGAAAGGGATTTTCTTTTTATTTTCTCTTTCTTTTATTATGTATTTTCTCTTTTCCTCTTATCAAAGGTTTTTTTTTTGGTGTAGAAACGAGGGAGCACAAGGAAATGACAAGTAAAAGTGACATCTATGGTTTTGGAATCCTTCTACTTCATTTCCTAACCGGTAAAAACTTTTCCGGTGATGAAGACATAGAATCTAAAGCCAACGGAAGTTTGGTCAACTGGGCTAGATATTCATATTTGAATTGCAATACCGAGACGTGGATCGACTCATCTATCGACACATCAGTACATCACCGCGATATTGTCAATGTCATGAACTTAGCTTTGAACTGCACGACCATTGATCCGCAAGAGAGGCCTTGCACCAAAAATGTGTTACAAGCATTAGAGTCTATCTCATCGTCAAGTTCTTCTTGCACTAGATATTTTTCAAAGATACTATTGTTAGCTTGACAATTTTGGTTTCTTGATCTATTAAGTACTTTAATTTGTAGGGTTTTTTGGATTTTGTTTTCTCTTCTTATTCTCGTTTTTTCTTTGCTAGGTTTTATAACCCAAATAGATTGTCTATCAAGAGTATATATAATGTAATGTGAAGAATGGTTTGAATATCTTTTATGTGAAGAATGTTTTGAAAGTTCTAAAATATCTAACTAGTTAGGTAAAATTTACGCATTGTAGTATCTCTATTCATTTGACAAGTGATATGTGACGATTAAATACATGTTAATTAGGTCACTCACAATAGACTTTTGATGTTACAAGTTTACTACATGGGGCATGCACAATCCAATTATTTTTCCAAGAACACACCTCTTGTTAATCTCGGATTAGATAATATTTTTTTTTTGCCTTTCAACCCTTATATTTTAGTACAAGAAAACAAATCAAACAAAAATTCCAATGAAAAAATATCATTGGAGAAATTTCAACGTAGTTAGTAGAAAATACGTATAAATTTTTAAGAATTTCTAAAGAAAATGTTCAGTAGTGTAACGCGGTGAAAATCCATAAAAATTTTCCACTCGATCGTAATACCTTTTTTTGTTTCCCATATTTAAAGATCATGGTAAAGTTCTATATAGCGCAGTTGATATTAACAGAAGCGTAACAACATTAATTTAACAATTTGTCATTTCAATTCGGATTAGTTTTGTTCATGTAAGAAATTCAAAATTTATACACAAAACAAAATTTTTTGAAAGTGAAATGACCAAAAAAACCTTAGTTTGGAGAGGGGAATTGGTCGTTTTCCCTACCCGTGTATAGCATATTTATTAATCAATTATGAAATAATATATAACAATTACAAAAGATAACTTAAAAGAGAAGATCGAGTGGGATAAGTACTTTAGTAAAATTGTACTTAAAAAACATGAAACTTCGACAATGTGGTCAAAGATATTAAGTGAACAAAAGGAATAGCCAATTCGAAAAGGACTCAACACATGTAGACACTTTGGTTTGAAATTCGTTATCATTGTTTCTTGGTTTATCTTCTTTATTTTTTTCTACTTTCCACAATTCTTTTATGTTTTGTATGAGCATGTTTGTCTATATATAAAATTATTTTTACTTGCAATGATAAGAATGAGAAGATCGAAAAACCTTTATTTTTTTCTTATTCAAAGTAGAGATTTGTTCATATGCTTTCTGCATTTCTTTAAAGGTATCAATTTTGTAGTTATGTATGTTTCCATATATTATAGAAACTAATACTGATCAATTATCAAATAATAACATTATTAAAAAGACGTTTGCATTCAAATAATTAAAAAGACAGTTTTAATTTTCTTTTTCTTTTTAATTTCAAACATACAAATCTTATAATTATACTCAAATCATGAAAAATGTTTCTCTAGTTACAATATTTGGACTAAGCCACATACGTTCAATATTACCAGACGTTAAGAAGAATTGTTTATCTAGATAAGTATGCTTAATTTGTTAAACTTGTATGTAGAATCTAGAAATGTCTAAGGCACACTATCAAAAGTAATGTCTAAATCTAAGTTAATGAAAGATAGGTACTAAAACAAGTGAAACCCGAGTCAGGATAGATTCTGGAAGTTTGGTGAAGCAACCGATCAGTTCATGTCTCTCGGGTCAAAATGTTGGATCGATTGATTTGGGAGGTGGAGCTACATCGTTCCCCTCCACGGCTCCACCTCAGGTCAAACTCATGACTTGCTTTTTCAAAACATTGAAGAAAATCAAATATTCGCATTTGACATAAACACAAGAAATCATGTTTGGATCTACAATGTTGGCATTAACCTAGCAAAACGTTTTGGTATTACAATACACGTTAAAAAGAATGAAAAAAAAAATATGATTCCGGTGGACCAATTGAGATAGAAGATAATCTTCAAGTTTTACTGGAATATTTAAAAATTTTATTTAAAAATTTAATATTTACTGGAATATATAAAATTTTATTGGAAGAAATATCAACATATGTGAAATCACAAAAATGTTTAAAATTCAATATACATTGGGCTTTATCGTCCGGCGGGTTTTAAATAAACGGACATAAATGGGTTACAAAATTAAATAAACATAAAGAACACGGACATAAACGGACAGATATAAACAGTGACACGGACGTGAACGCGCTGGACAAGTCCATAATAACATCCATACAGAAGATTCAATGTTACAAAGTCACTATAAATAAACCTTTCCGGGGATCGACAACACATATCAGCCTTTATCATAAAGTTTATACTCATCAGTCATCATAATGCTTGTTATGTTTTATTTGCTTTTCTGTTTTTGTCAAAGATGTTGATTTGCTTTGAGATTAAAATCATTGTGTAATTTATGAAAAAGAATGATAAAAATTATGAATAAATGTGGATAGGGACGTAACAGCTAAGTGGGAGCATGTTCTAATGTCAAAAAGCCTCGAAGATAGTAACAATGATACTTGTTCTTGGAGACCATGCATAAAGACCCTTTGGACGACCTTACTTGCTTTCCGGTCAAAAATGTTCCTTTTTATTTCCCTTTTTTCAATAGCTTTGTCCATTTCAAATTACATTTAATCATGGTTTTCTCATTTATATGAGCAAATCTTTTTTATTCTAGTTTTGAAAGGTAACACGCATAATAGCGTAATAATGTTTTTAATGCAATTATGCAAAAAATTAACAATTGAGAAAATTTGCTTAATCGCATTGGGAAACACAAAAACGCTGAATTTGAGTGTTCGTCCAAAGTTATAAGTAAAACATTATTATGAAAAAAATAGTGAATATTAGTTGTTTATTCGTATAATAAAATCTGTTATTTTATACATAGAAAATATTACTAAGTAGGAAAATTATAGAAATGAAATTTATAGTATTTAAAATTTTTACTACCATATATACAATTTTATCATTTTACACATATAAATATAAGCAATTGTAAGACTAAGAATTTTTTTTTATAATGAAAGTTATAATATTTCACAATTTTATATCCACTTATTTATTTGTTTATTAGATTTAAATATAAATTAGTAATATAATATTACATTTTTCATTTCGCTAATGTATCCCGTTGACAAATTTTAAAGCAATTTCATCATGCGTTTATTATGCAAGTTTTTTATTTTACGAAATTTTATTCACTATGTTATTATGCAATTATGTATTGGTATTAGTTAATCAGAGCTATTTTGTATTTTTATAATGGACAATGACTATGAATGTATATATATATATATATATATATATATATATATATATATTTGTTAAAAGGAATTTTTATTTTTATGTATGTGTATATTTTCCTCACTCTCTTTTGTTTTGTAAAGATAAAATATAAAAATAAAGAGAAGAATGTATAAAGTAAACTTATATAAATATACTAGATAAATGCCCGCGAGAGTAGTTAAAATGTTAGTAATAATATATGTATGTATTCAGATTTTATCTTGAATTGATTGATACATGAGAGTTTAACATAACACCTAATCTAATTATGTTAATAATGAAATAATTCAATGTTAAAATTGAGTTTGAACCTAAAATTTAATATTAGATTTTTCAATATAATGTAAGTATTTATAACATCATAATAAACCATATTTTAATTTTTACAAAGTTCATCTTTATATATGAGAGCTAGAAAAAATTATATCAAACACAATATATACACATTAAAATATGTATCTTAGTTAGAATTATAAAAATATTCTCATCAAATAATTGAAGACTCATACCAATAAAATTATTACTTATTTCAAATTTTTTAATCTTTTTCACGTATGCCTTTAAAATACTTCATGTGTTAAAATTTTAAAAATCAAAACATTGATAAAAAATTTACTATTATTTTTAGATAGAAAATTCATCCCTACAAACTCAATCTTGTTTTCAATTTTTTTTTGTTTTCCCTGATAAATAAAATACACTACATTGCAACGATAACTATAATTTTTGTCCAATGAAATTAATGTTGAAAATAGTTTATATTTTTATTTTGAACATCAACATGCATTGCACATTGATCAAATATATTCTAAATAAAATTTTGAAAAATGATGCATATTAAAATTTGATAAAAAAAAATTATTTACATTAAATTTTAACATGAGACATTCGGTTTTGCAAGTACATTTAAATATCTAGTTTATCATAAAAAGCATATTTTAATTGTACGCACTACTTAATAGATTATTTAAATTTTTAATAATAAAATTAATCTGTGCATCATATTACACTGTCAATAATAACATTCTCATAGATATACGTGAAACATTATATGATTATTTTATTTACACATTGAATTAGTTTGTCTGCGTATTCATGTTTGAACCGTTGTTAAAATCCAGCAGTAGATGAGATTTATTTGCTAGTGGCTTCTCTCGATTATATAAATATGATCATCATTAATAACACCTTGTTTTCTTTTCTTACGAAGGTTCCTCATAGATTAGAATTACCCCATTGATGTTCATGTTTTAGTATATACTGTGTATCTTATCATATAAATCTAATTGAGAACACACATATAATGAAAAATTAACAATCTTGGTCTTGTTAATTTTCCTTTTTGGTTTAGGAAAAGAAAAGAAATTATTATTTACATACAAATTTTAATTAGTTTTTCTATTAGAAAAAGGAATAATTTTTTTGACACATGTCTATATCTGATTAATAGACTTGACACGTGTCACGATCCTGTTAATGGCTAACTTTGAAAACTAAGGTTTATATAATAAGATACTGTTTATTAAATATATATTGTTTATGACCATGCCAATGCTGTATCTTAATCTAAATCTTGTTGGTTTGTAGTAAAGAGCCCGCCACTGCCGACCAAACGATTGTGAAGGAAAAAGGGTAAGGGATGGGTCTCTTGATTTGTGCGGTTTAAGTATTTACCGCAAAATTACGTGTTCATGAAAATAGAAATTTAGAAATGTCAAAAATATTAATTTGTAAATTATTTAGGTGTATATTTATTTTAAATCAATAATTAAAATTAGTATGATTAACATTAAGATTGCAAGTACCTAATAAAGTTACAGAACGATTGGGATATATCATTTAGTAATCCGTCAATAGTTTAGTCAACTCTATTTTTGAGGCGGGCAACAAACCTTCACGTACCAATTTTATTTGTATGTTAAACAGTTTGTAGTTAGTGTGCGATAGGGTTTTTTAAGTCCACATTAATACGGATATAATTAATAAATGATAAATAAAAATTTTCGGAACTATAGACAATTTTATCCGATCAAAACGATGTAACCATTCAAACCCATTTGTTGTTGTATGCAGCTAATTAAGTGATTGTGAAGTTCAAACGATTTACTTGATATGCAATTTTTTTTTGTTTTAATTTAATTAACGTTAAAATTTATTATTCACAAATATCCACTTTACATGATTGATTTTTAAAATCTAAACTGAATTCAAGAGAAAATCAGAAAAAATTGGAAATCAAAATTCTCTACCAAAAATTAAATTAAATGTTATTAGCATGAACAAGCAATGACAAAAAAAAAATTAACAAACAATAATTCAACAGAAAACTAACACAAGTGAAGAAATAAACAATGGGAGCTACATCGAATAAGTTATTTGTATAATCTTCAAAAATAATAATAACAAAAGATATAAATGAATAAATATATAATACGTATAAAAAAAAAACCATAAAACAAAATAAAAAATGAAACTCACACTATACAAATCTCGGATGTTCCCTCCGGAACACACACTTCATCTTGTGAGGTTATTGAACGTTGCAGTACTAGTCTTATGTCCACTAGAGCTTCTTTGGCAGATTATATGTCTTCTTGAGAAACCTCGTCGCGGATTCATCATTACGGTAACACAAAACACGTAAGAGCGTGTTTGGCTCCATGCCATTCCACTGGCCTGATGTTGGAGGCAATGGAAGCCTCGACTTAGCTGCAGACCCGTAAGCTTCGAGGGTCGTACCCTTGAACCTCTCTATTAAACTGTCTGTGTCTGTACTAAACAAAGGAAGCACGCCTCTTACTGTGGTCGAGAACTTGTCAATCAGTTCCATGGCTAGACCATCTCCGTTTGCCCAGAACATATCTTTCAGTGATTTGAAATCTTCTTCCATTATCTGGGAGTCCTGTCTTGTAAAAGCCCTAGAGGGTCCTCCAGCTAGTAGGACAAGTAAGAAGCCATCGAACGAGGCTTTCATAAGATCGGTGATGATGCGTGTACGTACTCTTTCATGTACTGTCTCTGCTATGACTGTCAAGTTCTGTTCGAGCTCCTTGAGGAAAGGATCGATTCTAGATGATGAGAGGTCACCGATGTATAACCCGTCCCATAATGTGTGGCTTAGGTCATGGAAGACAACTTTGTATGCTAGAGACTCGGAAAGCTGTTGAACGCCTTCAATGCAAGCCGCTGGTGTGAGCTCAAACTTTTTTTCTAAGCCATTGGAAAAGTCATCGGTGTGAGCTGATTCACAGTTCCTCAAATGTGTGATCACTCTCTTTTCCACAACATCGAGCTCACTACGGATTTTGTGCAAGCTGTTTATTCTAACACATATCTGTGTGACCCCAAAGGAATTCTCACCATTCATAACTGAAGCCTGAGAGTCTCTCTTCTGAGAGGTAGCTATCTTTTCTTTCTTCTTCCATTGGAACTTCGATCCTGTTGTACATCGGGTGAGTGCAGGCATTGTGGGCATGTATGTAGTCCGAGAGCCTGAACATCACCATACATGTGTAAAATGTGAGAAACTAAGAGTTCAAGACTTCTTTCATCATATAAGAAAAATATCCCAAATCATGTGCAAACTTACCGCAGCCAGATTTCGCCTTTGAGACATAATACTGAAGATATTTATCTAAACCAATGATTAAATCAGGTAATACTGCAGGATGCATGGGTATAGGAAGCTGAAAAAATGCTTCTAATGTTTCATCAGTAATTCGCAACACTTCGGCAGCAGATTGTGCATACCCTCCTTCCTGGTTCTCTATCGGTTTCCAAACCTGAACAACATATTTACGTTAATATGGTTCAACCTTTGAACATTAATCACCCCTAAATAAACGGAAACTTAAAAGTTGAAGATGACAAATTCTAAGGCCAAATTCCTGACAGATTTACTAACCTCTTGCTGCAAATTCCTGTCAACCCATTCCTTAAGTCTGTCTATTCTTGCCTTGATCCAATCTTTGACCAAATTAGCAATAACAGTCTCAGCCTCGAAGGGAGGCATTTCACGAATAATTGCTTTGCCACCATCATCACTGTCAACAGAATCCTCTACTGCTATTTGCACCAGATCCTTCTCTAGCTTATCTGCAGCTCTTAATATCTGGACAGCATCAGGTGTCAATTCAGATATTCCAGATATGAACTGTTTAATCTCATTCCCATAACAAACATGGAGGGTAGCCACAGCAACCCCTGCAGCAAATGGATGCCATCTCTTCAATATTGGACTGAACATTCGCTTTTCCTGAACAGCTAGCTCTCCAATATCCTTTGCAAGAATGGCGAGAACAGGAAGAGGATTTTTCTGGTTCCTAGATGCTCTCCGACTAGAATCTGCTTTCTCCATTCTCTATGGAAAGATAAACATAAAGAGATAAGTTTGAATAATTGCGAGCAGTAGTAAGTAAAGAAAAATAAAAACATAATGATGATAAGAATCCGCCAAGAAAAATGCAGATACTTGCCTGAGCAAAAGAAGTTCGTAATGAAGACCTGATGTAAGTCTCAATCCTGGTGCGAGCAACATCAACTTCTCCTTTTCTTTTTCTACGGTACTCGTTAGATATATCTTCAACTAATATCCTGGCAGCTGATACACCCAAAGACACAATTCCCTCCATGGTATTAATATTACCTCGGTCAAAGGTGTCATGGTATGCAAGAAGCCTTTTCTCTGCCCAACCTAATATAGCACTAAGTGTAGAACTCAAAACTTGGGAGTATTCAGGATCCTTTGTAGTCTTTGCATCTTTAGCAACCTCAGCCAGTTGAGAATCACAAGCATGAAGCAGGTCCATCTCAACTTGTCCAGTTACAACATAGCGACTAAACAAAAGCCACGTGAAACAGAGGTTATGAAGCATTTGGTTAATCCCAAGAATTACCCACGTCTTCTTTATATGTTCCATAAGATCATCAACTTCCTCAACCATGGATGTCGCGTCATTAGAATCAAAGCAGGCTTCTAGAAGCAGTTCATAGAGCCTGAGATTAAATGGAGAACCATCAGCCCAGTGACAAGAGTCAGAAAAAGACCCATCAGATCTAGTGGCAAGAGACATGACCGATGATCTAAGACTTTGCAATTGCTCATTGTTCCTTCCAGTCTCCAAAGGCCGGTCTAAAGCACCATGAATTATCTGTCGCAACCGTTGAGAAGAATTCGATTTATCAAGGGGTACACGAGGATGCAACAAAAGACCTGCCTCAAGAACCTTTAATGATCTCTTCAGCCAAGCATCATATTCTTGCTGATCCGTAAAATCAGAAGACTTTAGCTGCTGTAACAATTCTAAAGGAAGAACCACTGACTCAATCTTCCTTCCAACCTGAAAACAAAAATAAAGAAGCATTAGCTTAATCAAAGCCGAGAACTTTCTCAGAAACGAATCCTACAGCTTTTATTACTAAGATTCTAAGACGCAATTGTCACAACACACACTCTTATCCACAATAGTACCCAATTTAAGATCTATCACAGATAAGTCAATGACAACATCTATATCACAAGATCATGAAATTAAACTTGTGTTCAACTAAAATCAAGCTCTAGATTTATTCTAATCAGAACTAATCCATCTAAACAGTAAGAATTTGACCAAGTCAAGCCAAAATTCAGCTCAACTGGATCACAGAGATCCAGCGAGAATGACACTGCAATTATGAAATTGAGCTAACCTGACTAGCAGCAATCCTAAGAAAAGCTCTACGAACACGCGAATCAACAGCCTCCGATACTCGCATTTGGATCCGCATAAGCTCACCGACAGTAGTAGGACGCTTCGACTTACCATTAGAACCCGAAGCAGAACCAGAACCAGAGCCAGGACTCTTATTAGATCCAGGCGAAAGCGAAGAAGAAGACCTCAATCCCAAAGCCTTCTTCATCTTACTAGCGGCGGCTGAGGTCAAAGACCGCTGAATCGCCGGCGTAGCAGGAGAGCCATTAGGAGAATCAGGATTCAAAACCGCGACTGAAACAGCCGACGAAAGAGGCTTCCCAGTGGCGCTACGACACGCGGCGACGAAGATCTCGTAAGCAGTGAGACGGAGATCGGAATCGGAGAGTTGAACGGCGAGTTGTCCGAGTGGTGACGGTGGTAGATCGGAAGACATTGAAGAAGCGCGTGAAGTCGCCGATTGTGACGGCGGTGGTTGTGTAGTCTCTCTCTTGGAGTGACCCAGAGACAGCTCTCTGAAGAGATGAGCCATTTTTTTTTTTGCGTGTGAGAGAGAGAGAACAAGAACATCTCTTTTTGATACAGTTACTTAAAATAATTTTAAGAAGACAAATGGCATTATTGTAATTTATTGTTTAATTAGTGATTATTTTAAGGAAATATTCAATTAGTGTTAGTTATTGCCTATTGGATTTGATGTTTTAGTTGTTTACTATCTATAAATAAATCATTTTCGATTTAAGTCAAGGGAACGAGTGAATAAGGTAACTAAATAAGAAAAAAAGAGACATAACAATTTATGAATCTTTAGCTATTCAATATTGGAATTTTTTTCTTTTGTTTTTAATAGATAATTCAAATCATTGGCTGTTATAGAAAAAAAATCATAATTGTAATTGATTTAATTGAAAAAACGGGATAAATATTTGACAGGAAAATTAGCATGCTACAAAATTAAATTATTAAAACGGTAAAAAATTTAAAACATTTAAATCGCGGAAAATATATTTATAAGTAAAAATAAATATATGCATAAAGCTTTTAGTCAGTCGAGGATTAAAACTTTTGCTATATGCAATATTAAAACTTGCTCTGTAATTGATATAATTTTTTCACATAACATTCTAATATAATTATTAAAAATGACAATAAAATCAAATCTAAAATGTGGAATACTATTATTTTTTAACGGGAAAAATATTTGACTGAAAAATTAGCATGTTACAAAATTAAACTATTAATTCGGTAAAACAGTTAAATCGCGGAACTACACATCCAAAGTTTAATCAATAAATCTCAAATTTTTAGTAGAAGAGTATGAACAGTAGTACTGGTAAAAAAATTAATTGTATGAGATATTGAAATTATAATAAGTATGGATTAATTCAATTAGCTATAGATTGGATTGTAATTATAATAAAACTTTGGATGATAACATAATTGACCGATTAAAATAGAAAGTGGGAAAAGGAGCTGGAACATCAGAGGCGAACAGCTTGGAGACGGTCTCACGCTCATGTTTCATGATCCTTTTTTTGTGGCCAAATTGGACCACATACATATACATATTGTTTTAAATATAATTAAATTGTTTCAACGAATGATATAACTTTCAAAGAATGTAAAATATGATTCGAGGTTAAATAACTTGACGTTTTTTAATACACATTATAATTAAAGATTTTATACTACTTAATTAAACAAAAATATAACCAACAAGGGACTTCATTTGATGCAACGAAAATATATTACTGATCTTTTTGTCAAGACACGAATGCTGAACACACATCCAGTCTCTACCCCTATGGTAGAGACGCCTAAGCTAACATTGCTTTCCGGTAAACCTCTTGAGGATCCTAAGGAGTATCAGTCTTTTTTGGGTAGTCTCCAATACTTGTCGTTTACTCGACCGAATATCGCTTTTGCTGTTAATAGGCTTTCTCAGTTTATGCATAAACCTACAGAGGCACATTGGCAGGCTATAAAACGAATACTGCGATATCTTGCTGGAACCAAATCACATGGCATTTTTTTACGCTCTAATGCTCCTCTTACCGTCCATGCGTTTTCTGATGCAGATTGAGGCTGTGACAAAGAAAGTTACACCTCGACGAATGCCTACATTGTGTATTTTGGTGGTAGTCTTATCTCAAATGAGCAGTTCCTAATAATAGTCATGTAATGAGAACAATGAGACCACCCTTGAGAGTTACAATTTGAAATAACTCTCCTTCTTAACCCTTTTTATAATATATCAATCAACGATTTACTTAGCTTAGTGTTCTTCAATTAAACTTTCTCTCCTCTAAGTTCTTTACATAATTAGTCAAGCTCTCCATGAGCTATGTAAGTGTTTAGCTTATTTCTATCTCATTAAAGTTTGAATCTTTCTTATGTTTAGATTACTTCCACATTAAAATAGATTGTCGTTTTATATAGTCGTCTTGTAGAATTATCGTTTTGAACATAAGCTGAGAAGATTGTGACATCCTCGACATAGATTTTAACTCGTCCATCATCTTCTCTTTATCTTCAAGATCCAAAGTTGATTTCAGGGAGATCGAAACCCTTTTTAAACACCTAGAATTACCAAGGATGTATCTCACGAGTTCCTTCTCTTCCCCTCCTCCTCCATACAATACTATAATATAAAAAATAAATTGTCATGCAATACTCCACGGATTAAGTCAGAAATAACAATCAAAATACAGTAGTACAATTTTTTATACTAACCAAAATTAATTAAAAAACATATTTTAAAATATTGTCCGCGGTATATTGCGGATTAAAATCTAGGGGGAGTTATTGGGAGAATGATTTTTAAAGATTGTTAGAATCTAAAATTCTATTGTTATTGGTTTATGGATTCTTAAATTCTTAATAAAGTCTTTTGTTATTGGTGTGTTGATTTTGTAATTTCATTTAAAATCCTTTGTTATTCAAAAAGTTGAGTATTTATTGATTTTACAATTCTATTAAACTCTAGTGTTATTGGGAATATGATTTCCTACATATTTGGTCATTAACAACAACTTTCAAAATACTGCACTTAGCATAAGTATTTGTAAAATCTATCATATTAAGAATCTACTAAACTCTAAAAAACTTAGTAAACATCTATTAGAATCTACAAACTCTCTAAAACTTTTGAAATCCACAAACTCTCTTAGATTCAATCTCCCAATAACCCCCCGTAGTCTATATATGACATTTGAAGTCAAATTAGACAAAGAAAATCTTCTATCAAAAAGATAAGTTATGGACTAGAAATTCAATGAGAGAAGAGATATTTAATGACAGCACGAAGATATTTTTGGATCATATTTTTCTTCGAACAAGACCTTTGAAAAAGTCAAAACTGTAACTGAAAATATACACTCCACATTAGCCTTAACATGTAATGTAATGTTGTTATCCATTTATCGGATTTAACTGTGGACAACAACTGCTAAAATAACTTTACCTATTGCCATCAGGGTGAAGCTCATACATTTGATTGTCATCTCCAATAGCCAGCAAATACCCCGAAGATGTCAAACCTGCAAAAGAGATGCAAAGAGCGCCAAAGCACCATATTACAATGATTGGATTCCTCTAATTGTGGCACCAAATATGGACAAGCACCATATGCATTTTCATCTGAATGCAAATACCAAATATGGACTGTATGGTATAACCAACGCCAAAAACGCCAAAAACGCCAAAAAAGAATCCTACCTGGATAGTCACAACATTTTGAACAACTTGGTCCTCTACTTTTTCTTCAACAATCACTCTTTGCGCACTGCACATACACAGTAGAGTATTTCAGCCAAGCAAACATGTTATAGCGCATAGCCACCAGTTGTTTCCAAATACATACTAATTTACAGTGTTTAGCCTTTTAACTCAAGTAGTGGCAAAAATGAGATACGAATATAATCTACATCAGTTCAGATTCAGATAACAGTAACCTTTCAGTGACAAGCAGACATAAAGAGCAATAGAAAGTCACCTTTGTAACCATGTTCAGTAGTAAAGCTCCTCGAGAGATTTAAAACCTGTAAATTGCAATGGGGTGATGGAGACTTATTATATGGGAAATTGGGAAGTAATATGATTATCATTTCTCCGAAGCTCATCTCATCTAAATAACTAATCAACAAATAATTTTATGGAGGATACTTCAAATGTGACAAATATGCTCATAAAGAAGCAAGCAGGTAACTGAAACTTTAAGAAGTCTCTGAGATCCCCACAGAACAAGCTGTTACCAATTGATCTGCAGGTAATTTATGATAAGATGTAAATTGTGTTATTTATGATAAAAATATAACCTTATATGAAAGAACGGATACAAGAGAGGAACAGGTAATTGGAGAAATAAAAAAATTATTACAACTATTTTTCATATTTCAAACATAATTCGAGAAATAAAGTTATATAAACTTATTATGCCTATTTTTTTATAGCGTTCATTCGACCGTGCAAGTGTTCGTTGGACCGTGCCAGTGTTCGTTGGACCGTGTGATTGTAACAAAATGAACCGTGTTTTATTTTGTTCGTTGGACCGTTTGAGTTTACGTTTGACCGTCTTTTATTTCGCATTAACCCGTGCTACCCCTTCAAACAAAATATTCAAAATAGAAACCATAAACAATATATTTTCAGAAACCGAATTGCATGTGCTTCTAGCACGGGTTACTACCTAGTAAAAAAAAAAAAAATAGAAGACAGGTGCAAGGGCTTTGATAGAGAGGAAAAGCAGACTCGACAACCACATTGATTGAGTAAGTTCAACAAAGTCTTTTTAGACTATCTTTCTTTATTTTTACCCTGCCCAAGCAAGCACTTACTCAATTATAAATAAAAAAGTGTGACTTTACTAAACAAGCAAGTATTTTCATTAAAGGTAAAATGGTAATCCGTTTCTCAGAGTGAACGTGAGCTTGACTACTTCTTTAGTTATATAGATAAAAATAAAAAAAATTTAGTTAAAAAACATTATCCTGCAATATACCGCAGATTAAAACCTAGTTTCTGTATATATATTAACTTCATCCATTTAGTTATCACAACCTCTTCTTCTGTGGGGCCTACCAAAACAAACACAAAATACTTCAACACACGACAATCCTTCTTCTTCTGTTGACTTGAACGGTGACTTTTTTATTATTATCAGGAAGTTCGAGTCTCAGACCGTACTCTCTCTAAGGTCCGAGGAAGAACGGGTGAAAGCCCCTGACCGGGTGACCGGGTCAAAGACTTGACGAGGACTTGCTTTCGTCTTCCTCCGAGAACTTCTTCTTCGCAAAACTTTGTTGTAGATTTAAACAAGAACTCAATTCTTTCTCAACACCTTGTCGTTCAGACACTTCCTTTCGTGTCATTCGTCACTGTGATCTTTGGAGAGTATGTAGACCTCGTATCATGAATAGTGCCCACAAGGTACCCCAACATCGTTTTTTCTCTAACGTTTTCTAAGAAATATTTTCCTTCAGAAAAGACATGAAAATTAATTAGAATCATCCTTGGCTAGCATTGTGGTCCGGTCCCAATCCCACCCATTTAAATGCAAATGAGATAAAACTACTTCTAAAAACTACATCGAGAAAATGTTTGGTACTTTGGTAGTACCTGGGAACTTCTGGGAATACGCTACAACCATAAAATGTATCTCCCGGTTTGTCTTCAATTGGAGCATATACCATTGAACGTAACAGATACTTGTCAGACTTTTCCCTTAAACAAAACAACATCACGTCGTCACCATAATATCGCAGTTTATCTACTTTGTGTGTAAACTGGATATCACCAAAGCTAAAATATTTGGAATCTCTTGTATTGTAAGCAAGGGAAAACCCTGTCTCCATAATGGTGATACTAGCATCGCAGTCCACATCAACTTTCAATTGGTCCCCTTTTCTTATATGGAAATCTTCAGTCCAAACGTTTGCTTGACATGGGTTTGATTTCAAGAGAGTATGTATCCATGCACCACCTCTCGTTTGGTTCTTCACCGTGATAGCCCTAATGGGTGTAGAAAAGGAGCCCACCCTTCCCACAAAACGCGTCCATAAGGTAAACCCTACCGCAGGATCAGAGTTATGAGTTTCAGGAACAGTAAAAGAGAATGAACGCATCTCTTCCTTGAAGCTAACCCAATTTGGAAGGTTGTATCCTGGGAGACAAATGCATATGTGGTTCCTCTCAACCCAACCCTACAACACCAACCATTTCTTTAATCACAATCAGGTCTTCCTCTTGAACATCATATTTTCTTAAAGATCATAATTAGGACTATACAATAATAATTATACTTAAGACAGACGATTCATATAGGTGTAAGAAATTGAGAAACTAAAACAAACCTTGAGTAACATTTCACCAGTGATATAAGTTCCAACTTTGCACCTTTCCATTTTGATGTCAAAAAGCCTTTTATGATCATGGATCCCTGGGGTCTCAACAAGGTTGAGACAGTCACTAAGGTACAACCTTTCTAAGGACAGGCATTTTGAAAGATCAGGAGTTTTTTCCAACGCGACGCATTTTTCCGCGTTAAATTCAATCAAGCTTCTTGGAAGACTAAGCATGGATTGAAGTTCTGAGCAATCACTCAAATCCAAAACCCGTAGATTTGGTAGACTAGCAAAGTCAGTTTGCAAACTGCGGAAACGGTTGCCTTGTAACTCAAGACACTCAAGAACAGACAAACTCCCAAGATCCTTAGGAATAGATCCATCATTTAGATTGCAGTAACCTAGACATAAAACCTTCAAGCAGCTTAAACTGTTAATTGAGTTAGGAAGCAACAAGCCAACAGAATGGCCTTTTTCAGAATAAAGATTGTCACTACCATTCAATGACACTCTGCAACCTTTAAGAGATATTTTTTTCAATTTCTTTAGCTGATTGATCGAACAGGGGATTTTCCTAAAACCTGTAAAATCTGCAACAAGAGTTGTCAGGGATTCCAGTTCCCCTAAAGCATCATCCAATCTCTCAAGTTTTGAGCAGCCTGAGAGAACTAGAGTTTCCAGTGATTTCAACTTGTAGAGTTCGATAGGGAGACTGTGAAGCTCCGCACAACCAGTCAAAATTACCGTTAGCAGCTTTTCGTGAAGCATCCCAATCGATTTGTGAATCAGAACCAAGCTTTAACAATTTACCAGCAGCAGTGTCTCGAGGTTCGGGAAATAAGAGAAGTCTGGGGTCTCTAAAAGGTAGACTGAATGACTAAGATTGAGGTACTTTAACATATTCCCCACCTGAGGATGCTACAAAATGTAGTATAAAAATAATCAGAATCCTATTTATCAAAACTCAAAAGGGTTAGCTTTAACCATTTATTTGATATTTGTTTGTACCTCCTGAGCTTCCCAAAGTTGTTTAAGGTTACTGTACTGCATATCCATAACAACTAAACTTCTCAGGCTAAAGTTCGTTGGAAAATATTCTGAAGAAAACCTATGCCAACTGAGCCATCGTAAATCTTTTGCAAAATGTGCATAGCTACCTTTGATATCTACATTTTTAAGTCGTAACAATCTCAGGTTATGCATCTTTGCAAAAGCATCAACCTCCAAGTGTCTGATATCAATACCTTTGGCTTCCAAGCTAAGTCCTTCTATAACATCTGTACCCTACAATCAAAAAGAAATTTATTAGAAAAATGTTCGGCCAAGCTCTCCATATAATTTTAGAGTTTGAGAGGTATAATGCATAAAAGTTTTATTTTTTCCTTACCAATTTTTTTGACAATACACCAATAACATCATCAGAATCCCACAGTCTGCTACGTTCTCCACAGATCTTGGGAGATATTTCTTGGACAATTTGTCTTCCCATGTCACGTAATAAATCATGCATCATGATATTGTTATCACGTACTGTAATGAGATACCTTTCAATCAACACATTGAGTACTATGTCAGGGTATAAGTTGCATCCATCCAATATACGAGCTACATAGTCTTTGTCCATTCCAATGAAGAAGCAGGCAATATCCAAGAATGCATCTTTATATATGATGTTTAGCGTATCAAAACTGATACGTAGTTTTTCTTGAATTCTATCACAAGGGATTCGTTTCAACAGCTCCAAAGTGCTTTCCCACTCAAAAAATATTTAAGAGAATCAAGGGACCTAATAGAGCGTCGTAGCTAACTCACCGATATCTCATGTCCCACCCAGACAAGTTTGCTACTTCTGTTAAAGCCTCTCTCCAATCTTTCACTTGGTTTAATGGGTAGAGGTTTTTTGTGTTTCGAAAATGATTCGGCATATGACCCATTCTGCCTGCGTATATCTGATGGGTCAGCATAGAAGAAAATTGGATAAACCAGTTGGCAGGGCTTGCTTCTGCGGCCTTTCATAATGTGAACAAGTTCATCAAGACACCAAACTGATGATGCATAGTCCTCTGACAAAACAACAATGAGAAATTTTCGAGGTTTCAATGGCCTCCAGCAGTTTCCGGGAAATATATTCTCCTCTTTCCAGTTCCACATCATCCATGAATGTGCTTATACTACATCTTTTGAGACTGTTGTAGAGATGGCTTAGAAAGTTCCTCCGCACATCAGTTCCACGAAAACTTAAAAACACATCATACGTCCATTGCTCTGCGCCTTCAGGCATACCTACAACATGTGTTATAAAGGGAAACTAAGGAGTGACATTTGAAGTTTCGAACAAGAAACTTAGAGCGTATATTCAACCTCAAAATGTAATGCTTGCGGGAACCCATGTTCTTTTGGATGAATGTATGAATAGGAAATGGAATCTAAAACAAGACTGATAAATTCACGGTAAGAGCCAAAGAACATTAGCTGATTGTCCTCAGAAAACTTTAAACTAGCAATTTACTTAGTGAAACCTCTCTCCAAACAACCATGTTAAAGAGATCAATGCTAACACGAACATGAATTTTTGTCAAAATTCAATTCCAGTTGTGTACAAGTCTAACAAGGGATGCGAAGGAGTCTGTAAGCAATCCAGTGGTCTACGATGTGATCAATAAACTATAATTCTAGAGAATATGTGAGACAGCTTATATATAGTCTTGTACTATGAATACGACAATTCAACAAACACCTTCCCGGCAACAACAACCTTTACTTTTGTCAGTTGACTTGTACCGTCTACATACATAAAATAAACCAAAATACATCAATTTAGGGTATATACTGAATCTCTAAAATACACAACATATACGAGTACATGATATACACCAGATACTAAAATAGATACGAAAACACGAACATGTATTTAATATTATGATGTAACTTCAGTTTTTATTGTAGAAAATCATTAAAGAAAAATTGCTTAGTCACGATTCTTAGATAAACAAAGACAAATAAAATTCTTACAAGAGTTATCATTTTGTTTGTTCATTCTTTATTTTTTACTATATATATGGATCCAAAAATGCCAATCAAGTACAAACATATTTACATGGGAAAAACAAAAACCTCGTGTTCTTTGCACATTTCGCAAGTTTGTCGGCACGGATATTAATATTTTTTGAAAGATATGTTTAATACTAAACCCTTCAAAACGATCTCGAAGAAAGGTGAAATCACTAATTTCTGAAGCAATGTCGGCCAATCTTCTTTGTTTTAGTAATCATCACTAGAAGATCCAAACATAATCCGTCACTATTAGGACTCTATCAATATTAATCAACTACCAAGCTTTTCATTGCTCATAGTAGTGTATCTAATTCGGCATGGAGTGGTGAAAGACTCCTTGGTGACCATTTCAGTCCAAGCTGAATTATTATGTTACCATATAGAAGCCATTCTAGAACACCAACCACCACAGCTATAACAAAACTCTCTTGGACTATTAGTCTCACTAAATTTGTTACTATTCTATTTAATCACTATATCCATTTCACTAATTGACTTTTAAAAATTATAATTTTCATATATAAAAATCATTATATCCAATATACAAATCTGTCGTACCATAAAACAAATATGTTGTCACTATACATTTATAATCTGTTATCAAACAACAGATTTTTAGAAGAAAAAAAAACTATCATAACGTAAATAAATTTGCCACAATATAAGCTAAAAATGGCCACAACAGTACGTTTTTTTTTTCAACCAGAAACTACAATCGACTACCAAAACAGTACGTTATTCTAGCAATTTTTAATCTGTTATTAAGCAACATATTTTTGGTTAAAGTTAAAAATGTGCCGTAATCTTAAACAAATATGTTATCACTAAATGTCAAACTAGTAATTATTTTTTCATGTCACAGATTTTTGACGAAAAAAATAAATCTGAAAACCAACTGTGCAAAACAGTAGTACATTACTTCAAATCTTCAAAATATTCCACGAGAAGATGCAGCAAGATCATATTTTTCTTCGAACGAGACCTTTGAAAAAGTCGAAACTGCAATTGAAAATATACACTCCACATTACCCTTAACACGTAATGTAATGTTGTTATCCATTTATCGGATTCAATTGTGGACAACAACTGCTAAAATAACTTTACCTATTGCCATCAGGGTGAAGCTCATACATTTGATTGTCATCTCCAATAGCCAGCAAATACCCCGAAGATGTCAAACCCTGCAAAAGAGTTATAAAGAGATGCAAAGAGCATCAATGCTCCATATCACAATGACTGGATTCCCCTAATTGTGGCACAAACTTATTCAATATCAAACAAATTGGCTTTGTATCCGAATGCATATACCAAATATGGATACCATATCATATGGTATATAACCAAGCAAAAAAAAAAGAATCCTACCTGGATAGTCACAACATTTTGAATAACTTGGTCCTCTACTCTATCTTCGACTATCACTCTTTGCTCACTGCACATATACGGTAGAGTGTTTCAGCCAAGCAAACATGTAACGGTGCTTAGCCCCAGTTAAAAACATTTCTAGATACTGTACATGCTAATTTATACCATGTTTAGCCTTTTCACTAAGATAGTGACAAAAATGAGATACAAATATAATCAAGATCAGTTCAGATTCAAATAACAAAAACCCTTTGATGACAAGCAGACATAAAATGCAATTGAAACTCACCTGTGTAACCATGTTCTGTAGTAAAGCTCCTCGAGAGATTTAAAACCTGTAAATTGCAGTGGGATGATGGAGAACTTATTATATGGGGAGTAATATGATTACATTTCTCTGAAGCTCATCTCATCTAAATAACTAATCAACAAATAATTTTATGGAGGATACTTCAAAAGTGACAAATATGCTCATAAAGAAGCAAGCAGCTAACTGAATCTTTAAGCAGTCTCTGAGATCAGAGGTTTAACATTACCTTGGTCCATGAATAGATCAAAGAATTTTTCAAATTTATGAAAAAAAGCACCAAGGATTTCTTCTCTTTTAAGTAAGTTTGACGCAGGAGACATTTCTTTTAGTCCAGCATTTAAGCATGTGGTTGGTTGCTCGTTGTCCACATTCAATCCCACACCTGCGAGAAGGATCAGTCACGTTCTTTAGAACAAATCAAAGCAACAAGACTATGAGCTGTGTGCTTCGACTGTGCTATAGTCATAAGAGTAATGCTTATTACCAACACTGACATGAAACTTCTTTGATCTATATGTCGAAGTACACAAAATGCCTCCAACTTTGAGACCATTCAAGTAGAGATCATTTGGCCACTTAATCTTAACATCAATGTACGGCAAACCCTGCAATTGATGAACTTCAAATAAGCTAACTGCTAATACAAATGGATCAAGAACACACAAGAAAAGGTTATTTTCAAAAAAACATACTTTCTTGTCACAAACATCTTTAACTGCCTCGATTACAGCTAGAGATACCACATACTGTACCAAAGGCACGACACGACCATCTTCCATTTCTAGAGTAAAAGAATACATAAGACAACCTTTTGGAGATTCCCATACATTTTCTGTTCTGCCTGCATTTTCATCAAATTACACACACAGTTTCAAGTTCTCATATCTAAATTCTACATGCTTACTATATTGTCTAATCCAAAAATGTTATAAGAAAAAACTCTTACCTCGACCTTTAAACTGGATATCTGTGACACAAACTGAACCAACTGGAAGCTCAGAGAAGTTACTGAAATAAACTAAAAAGCAGATTTTAATTCACAAAGGCATTAACTAACCTTAAAGAAGAAACTAAACAGAGCCACCACTTACTGAGAAACAACATCGTGAGTAGAAGACAAGCGTGGAGACCAAATGAGAAACCGCCCAAACTGATGAGTTATAATGGAGTTCATAAAGAGTGAAAGATTGAAGGAATCATCATCATCATCTTTGACCAAATGCTTAGCCTCAGATTCTAAAAAGATTGAAACTTTGGTATTATTATCTGGGAATCTAAGTGAGTTCTTGTCCTTCAGACGCTTTGCTATCTCATTTTCCACAGAGGACTTCCCACATAAAACCAAGCTACAAGAAGCATCACTCTCCATTGCTAAATCAAACAAAACCAAGACAGTTTCTAATCATCATCAAGCAATACTCTTTATTACTAAAAGCATCAAAATTGTGACATCATGGATCAAAACCTGAGGCAGCCACAAAGAAAGATACACGACGCAGTGGATTAAGAGAAGTGAGAAGCGCCAGTGTACGAACCAACTCGAACTGCTGCTTCCATTAAGAAAACAAAATCATGTAACCATCTTAATCAGAAGAAGCTTTGGGATTTAGTATTAAGAGTTAGAACCTGAGATTTTTCGGAAGATTGGTGAACAGAGGAATCGCCAAGGGATCAGAAGAAGCTTTGGGATTTAGTCTTCGAAGGTTTTAAATGGTGAGACTTGAGAGCTTCGCCGGGAAACCAGAGAGGGAAGACGTCGTGAGAATCGCCGGAAAATGGATATATATCTTCGAGAGAGAAGTCGCCGGCGAGCGTTGAGGTGGCTGTAGTTGCCGTTGTCGGAGAAATCGAAGCAGAAGCTTTCGATTTTGGTTTACGACGGGAGAAGATGAACTGGGCCTGAGGTGGAGATTATTAGTTATGGGCCTCAATCATTTAGTCTTTAAACCCAAATCCGAACTCAACAAATACGCAAAACAAATTGTGTCTTCAAATCATGTACTGACTTGTAGACGAAGTACTGGTGTAGAGTTTGGTTTGGTTTCTCATTAAATTAAACACAAACAGCTCCATCGGGAGACATAAGCTTGTGTCTGCTTCCCCAAAAGACAAACATTATTATTACGATGCAACTAGCTATTACCAACAATACTATGAACTATATGAACTATCTTATGCATACGATTATCACTGAACTATGAACTATCTTAACTATATTGGACCAGTAGTAATGTAAGTATGATGGGTCAAAACTCAAAAACACAATATTAAACAACCAAACAAACTTTAAAGTATGACTTTTTGACAAAACTCAAAAACACAATATGATACTTTTTGCAGAGAACTTTGTAACGAAACAAACTTAACTAAATCGAAGCCAAGGATGTTATAACACTACCTTAAATTCTCTTTGGTTGCTTTATAACAATCACTGGAACTGCCCTGTTACAAACCAAAACATCAAAATTAGCTAAACAAATGGAAGCAAAGCAAACACAAACACGAACCAACACTTAGAAAGTTAGAATCGATCTTTACCTGACATGTGTAGCAGCGATTTCAAAATCCCAAGCAGAATCGAGTGTTCTGTGTTCACAATCTAAAACCCATGATGTCAAGCTCAATCCTTGAACAACAACAAAGAACTTTGGCTTCACAACAAAGAGAAAGCGCTTGAATCAAAGAGCAAGTGACGGAATCGAGTGTTTATAATCTAAAACCCACTTTGAAATCGATGATGTCAAGATCAAAATCAAACAGCAATCGATTGTCTTGACTTCATAATCGATGTTGGAATCACTAAGAACTCACTGATCTGATGTCGACGGGAAGAAGAAAGGACAAGACTAGTTTAGTGTTTTGAAATTTTGAAGCAACGACGTCGTTTAGTTGATAGGGTTGAGAAAAAAAAAACCCACGGGTACCCATAGTCCTAATAGGGTAAACCCGTATGAGTCTGTATTAATTTGGGTATCCGTCCGTTTTAAACCCGTTTTGTTTAATGAATGAAAAACGGGTCCTAATACCCTATCAAAAAAACGGGTTTTGGGTAGCCAATGAGGTTTTACCCATTATTAACATCCCTAACAATGGATGTTCTCCCAATTCTGAAGGAGTCAGCTATAACTTGATATATAAGGAAGAGACATAAGCGACGAGACATAAGCTAAACACAAAAAGAGAGAGAGATTAAGATGTCGATTGGTAACGACGGGTACTTATAGTTGTAGAGACTTTGACTGTAAAGACTTTCACAGTAGAGACTTTGACTGTAAAAACTTTGCTGTAAACACTTTAACTTTTTAAAATTTTATTGTCAACAAAAATAATATTAAAAGATGCAATTTTCTTTTTCTGTTATATATATTTTTTATAAATATAGGATGATAAATTCATATGTAGCATAGTGACAAATAATAAACTATACTAATAATAAAATTATAAGGATATAATGGTGATAGTGAAAATATTAACTTTAGAAGGAGAAATGGATGTTAACAGAAAGAAAAAATAATGCTGATAATTAATTTACAAAAAAGTTTTAAAAATATATATATATAAATCTATAAAGAGTTTGTAATTATTATGGGGAGAAGAAAAATAGTTTTAAAATGTTATGGTTTCAAAGCCCTAATATTGAGGCTTTAAGAATAAAGAGAAAATAAAGAAGGAAAAAAATAAAGTGGCTTTAAAGGCTTTAAAAAAATAATTGGCAAAAATATAGTTGTTAAGGCTTTAAAACCATTTTAAAGCCTTAAAAGTCATCATTAATCGCCCACTAAGGTTCCGAATGGAGAAAGCGTATCGAGCATATTTGGCGGTACAAATGCAAATCAAGTGGTTCGAACGCTAAAAAGTATGTGTTGAATAGTGAAAGCAAATCAAATATGTATTAATTAAAAAAATTATTGACTTTGTTAGTTTTTATTATATTTGAAAATCGTAATAATGATGAATTGAAATTGCTTTATTTTGAATTTTAAATTGTAAATTTTTAAACATGTAAATATGTAATGTTATAAAATCAAAATATTTATTCAATACAACATATGTGGTGTATAATAATCATGAATATAAATTAATAAGTACAATTTTTGTGGTGCATTAAATTAGTAAACTATGATAAATAAATAAAAATCTTTAAAGAAATATAAGAAAATTTCGAATAGTGGAGCCAAAAAATATATTAAACTAATAATTATAAGAAAACTTAGAATAACTTTATTATAATAATTTTTTGATTAAGCATTATATTAATTTTATGAACTTAAGTTGTTTTATTTAAATTTTTAACAAATAATTTTTAAAGTGATATATTAAAATATTTATGTGTTTTTATTATTATAGCAGTATTTTTTTTCACCAACAAATTATATATTATATCATAAGAGTTTACAAGATTCATAACCATTCAAATACAACCATTGAAACAAATAAAAGAAATTGAACACAATTTTGATCAAGAAGTGGAAGTGACCATGTTTTCCAAACGGAAGAATTACAGGCAACAGAATAAATCTGTTAAGTCCCTTCTTCATACACTCGTATAAGGCTAACATCTTATAGATAAGACTCCTAAATGCTTTCCGCATTCCTCTAATTAAACAATAAATTTGATATGTTCTTTGAGATGGTTCTGAATATCTTTTGAAACTCCATGTACATCGCCGGTTAATGACCATGAATTTATATGTCCATGGTCGATTGTCATATTAATCATCTCCATGTCTACCAATTCATCACATTGTCTTAACCATGATATTCCCGGGTCCCAGAGTTGTCGACCGAGGCACCAGTTGCGAGGAAGAGTCGCTACGAGCCTCAGCTGATCTTTAGTTATTATCTCTTGCAACGTTTCACTTGGAAGAGAACCAGAATCAATAGGAAAATGGCAGGGAAATGCCAAATTTACATCGTAATGGAATGTTTCCATCACAAACATGTAAGATGCTGGAACGGAACCATCAAGGAACTGTTCCACACCAGCATCTAGATAAAACATTATCGTTCCCATGAAGAGAAGGCAAATAATTTGATTCCACCGTAATGGAAACCATAAAACAATTCTATGAAAGAGAGACATGGAAGTTACTATAAAATAAGAAAACTGCACCATGAGAGAAGAGAGCATCGCATTTGTCAAATGCTCAATGTAACATGCATTGGATATGGTGCCCATGATGTTTGCGAAAAGATCTGCTACTTCATGGTGATGATGGAAACGAGTTATGTTACTCATCTTTGACAAAGTTTAGGGTTTAGGGTTTACAAGGAAATGTGGTTTGTTCGAGATATTTTTTGTGGTTTCAAAGAGACGATAGTTTTTTGATAAACCAAACAATCGTGTGATGAGTAGTGATCGTGGGGAAAACGATGACATCGCCGACGAGAGACATGAACCGACGCCAACGCAAGAAGAGAAAGAGGGGATATGATCGCCCAAAAAATCGCCCACGAGAGGCCAACCCCTGTTATGTATGTTTGTTCTTATTAATATAGTAGTATTAATTAATTAGAGAACATAACTTTTCCTTTGTAAATGTGATCTGCTTGTAGTCCATCCGCAAATTTTTTGGATATTTTGAGAGTAATCATTTAGATGTGAATGGAGAAAACGATGCAGTTCTCCTGTTATATGTACCAACTGCGTTTTACCTGCCGCTCCATTCAAGGCCTAAGCCGGCAATAATTTCTTTATTCTGTTTTTGTATAGTTATTAAATAAATTTAAATGAATTAACTTAACTTATTATACAATAACCCGCGCATATACGCAGGATAATATCTAGTACTGGTTAAACTTTAGTTACAGACAAATCAAAACTACTTATATGATATGATCGTGGCCAGCACGGAACCAGAGGCTACAGAGAAACCGGAGATGGTGGGAAGGATCACTCGTTCAAGAGCTAAGGAGATGGCCAAGGAAGCACACTCACTCATAGTTGACGGGTCATTCAACCTACCAAAGATCCAAGTCTTCAACATATCTAACCTGAAGACTTCACCCGGTAATGAGGACTAGGTAACTTAGGTGAGAAGTTTGTACTCTTTTTCCCACAGCTGAGTTTTGTCCCAATGGGTTTTCTCAGCATGGTTTTTCATGAGGCAAATGGATCACTACGTCGAGTTATCTAGAAGTCATTACCAAAGGGGGAATAATGTACTTCTGTACTAGTTCAGCCGACTTCTGTACTATTACAGGTCGTCAAGCTTTTGTACTAGTTCAGCCGACTTCTGTACTACTACAGGTCGTCGAGACTTTTTGCTGTTTTTATTATTTCCTTAAAAACGTCTTGTTGTTTTGGTTTTGAACTTCTTGTTGTTTGGAGTGTCGAGCCCTAGGGTATTTAAAACCTAAAGCTATGCCTCTTTTCTCTTTTACCGAAGAAGTTGAATGAACAAGTATTGTCACACTTTTTCTCTCAAATTGAATTCTTGAATGCGTTCTAGATTTCCGGGTTTCTATACACTTTGTGATTCAGAAACTCTTCACTTGATCCAATCCATACAACCACCTAAAATCTATCTCCATCGAACCATTGTTTTCATCATTCGATCTTCACACATCATCACTCAAAGTCATCGCCCCTCGTCATAAACCAGATCACGTCGCATATCACCCATCTTCAGCCTTCATCGGAGTTCTATCCTAGGGAGATCATATTATGTGGTATCAGAGCCAACTCTGTGCCAAGGCTAAGCGATTCTAAGAACCCTAATCTCTTACTTAATTTCGTTTGTTTAGTTTAGGGTTTGTTTTTGTGTCTAGATCGAATAGGGTTTAGTTTTGTTGGAGCGTTTGTGTCTAGGTCGTTTAGGAGTTAGCTTTGCGTTATTTCAAAATTAGACTGCAATTAGGGTTTAGTTATTTCAAGTTTGTTAGCTATAGGGTTTGGTATTGTTCGAGTTGTGTTCTTAGAGTTCAATTTTCGTTTCTTTGTTTTCTCATTCAAAGAACAAGTTACTGCGAGTTCTTCTTTAATTCGCAGGTACAATGGAGCTCTCTCCAGAAGCTATGGAAGCTTTGAACCAAGCCATGTCTAAGCAAATAGCAGAAGCAAACAGGACAATGTCTACTCAGTTTCAACAACAGATGGAGCAGCTCAGTAACAAGTTTGAGAAGCAGATCAAAGACATAGCTCAAACATCTAGTGCTTCAGATCAAAGTTCTACAGAACCACCTAGCCCTAATGAGGCCCATCGTTTAGCTAAAGGAAAGGCTCACGTGGGATCTACTTCAAAGCATACACGGAACAGAACAGCTAAGTCACCTACTGGGGGAAGAGAGACGTGTTTCAATCAGAGAAAAGATATTCCAAGTACAGAAAAAGGAAACCGTTGGACTGGCAGAGATCATATACGTCCACGACGAGCTGAACAAGTAGCTGGGCATCGAATATACATTGAGTCAGATAGAGAGTATTCTAAAGCAGATGACGTTTCAGATCATAGTCAAGAGACAGTGAGGAGAAACAGAAACAGATTTCATGGAAGGGATTATGATCCTCTGAAGCAGCAGCTGAATCATCTCAAGATTCAGTATCCTTCTTTCCATGGTACCAATGATCCAGAGACTTATCTAGACTGGGAAAGGAAAATGGAATCTAACTTTCAGGTTCAGGGTACTTATGAGTTGAACAAGGTGAAGATAGCCATATGCTTTGTTGTGGTGGGAACAACTAGGGCTTACTAGACATCGACAGAGAGAGCCTGCTATCACTACATGGGAACAGTTAGTCACGCAAATGAGGAAGAAGTTTGTGCCCACACATTACCAAAGAGAGACTCTTAACAAGCTTAGGCGTCTCATTCAAGGTACTAAGTGTGTTAGAGATTACTATCAAGAGCTGGAAATGCTTATGATCAGGGCTGATCTAAGAGAAAGTGAAGACATGGTTATGTCAAGATTTCTTGGAGGTTTAAACAGAGAGATTCAAGACAAGGTAGAGTTGCAGAACTATGAAGATGTTCAGGAAATGGTACATAAGGCAAAGCTAATTGAATCACAGATCAAGAGAAAGGGGGTGAGAACAACATTTACGCCTAATATGTCCAAGCCAAGAGAGTTCAGCAAACCCGCCTTCACCAAGGATAGTAAACCCGCGACAGCCACCGTCAAAGAGGAAGTTAAAATCGAATACAAGCCCAAGAGTAGCACCTCTACAAGTCATATCAGGTGTTTCAAGTGCCAAGGAATGGGGCATTACTCGAGAGACTGTCCTAACAAGAAGATGTTTCTTCTTCAAGAAGGAGGAGAAATCGTGCCTGTAGAGAGTTCAGAAAGTGAACCAGAGCCTGAACTAGATCAGGAAGGAGAAACCGCAGTCATGGGAGAGATGTTAGTGGCACGCAGAGCTTTAAGTGTTCAGATACACCCAGATGATAGAGGTCAGCGTGAGAACCTATTTCACACCAGATGTATGGTTCAAGACAAGGTCTGCACCTTGATCGTTGATGGTGGAAGCTGTACTAATGCAGCCAGTGAAGAGATGGTACAGAAGCTTAATCTCAAGACTACTTCACATCCAAGACCTTATCAGCTACAGTGGTTGAACAACAAGGGAGCTTTAACAGTTTCACAGCAAGTGATGGTGAAACTAACGATTGGGAAGTATGAGGATGAGTTGCTATGTGATGTGATTCCAATGAAGTCAAGTCATATTCTGTTGGGAAGACCATGGCAGTTCGACAGAAGAGTGTTTCATGATGGCTACACCAACAAGCAGTCATTTGAGTTCAAGGGACGCAAGATCACTCTTTTACCACTCACACCCAGCGAAATCTACAAGGACCAGCTTCACATGAACCGCAAGGATACATGGAAAGTGTCTCACAGCCTGTACATCAGTCACAGTGAGTTCAACAAGCTATTTGATCCAGAGATGACCACATTCATGTTTGTGTATAAGGAGACACTCACCAGTACTAAGTCAGCAGAAGAGCTTCCACGCGAGATGATAGAGATTATAGAGGAGTACAAGGATGTATTTCCCAAAGAGATACCTCCAGGTTTGCCGCCAATACGTGGGATAGAGCATCAGATCGATTTGGTACCAGGATCAGTACTACCGAACATACCCGCTTACAGAACCAATCTAGTAGAGACTAAAGAACTTCAGAAGCAAGTAATAGAACTGATGAGCAAGGGACACATCAGAGAGAGTCTTAGTCCTTGTGCAGTACCAGTTTTGCTTGTACCAAAGAAAGATGGTTCATGGAGGATGTGTGTTGACTGCAGAGCTATTAACAATATCACAGTGAAGTACATACATCCAATTCTGAGATTAGATGACATGTTGGATGAATTATGTGGGTCAACAGTCTTTTCAAAGATCGATTTGAAGAGTGGGTATCATCAGATCAGAATGAAAGAAGGATATGAATGGAAAACAGCTTTCAAGACCAAGCAAGGGCTCTACGAATGGCTAGTCATGCCGTTTGGTCTCACCAATGCTCCTAGCACCTTCATGCGACTAATGAATCATGCTCTCAGACCTTTCATAGGCATCTTCGTGGTTGTGTACTTCGACGACATACTCATCTACAGCAAAGGTCTAGAAGAACACTTAGAGCACATCCGCCAAGTTCTAAATGTTCTTCGTTCTCAAACCCTCTTTGCTAATTTTTCTAAATGTTCATTCTGTACTACCGAGGTTGTTTTTCTAGGCTTTGTTGTCAGTGCAGAAGGAGTTAGAGTGGACGATGAGAAGGTCAAAGCTATTAAGGAGTGGCCAATACTCAAAAACGTGGCAGAAGTCAGAAGCTTTCATAGATTAGCAGGATTTTACAGGCGATTTGTCCAAGACTTCAGTACCATTGCAGCGCCACTTACAGAAGTAGTCAAGAAGGATGTAGGATTCAGATGGAAAGAAGCACAAGAGAAGGCGTTTTCAACCTTAAAAGAGAAGCTTATCACTGCCCCTATTCTTTTACTTCCTGACTTTATGAAAACTTTTGAAATTGAATGTGATGCCTCCGGAGTGGGTATAGGTGATGTTTTGATGCAGGATAGGAAACCAGTAGCTTACTTTAGTGAGAAGCTAGGAGGATCGACGTTGAACTATCCTACATATGACAAGGAGCTGTACGCCTTGGTTCGGGCTCTTCAAACGTGGCAGTATTACCTGTGGCCCAAGGAATTCGTTATTCACACTGATCACGAGTCCCTGAAGCATCTCAAAGGACAACAGAAGCTCAACAAGAGACATGCCAAATGGATGGAGTTCATAGAGACTTTTCCCTACACGGTTAAGTACAAGAAAGGTAAAGATAATGTAGTCGCAGATGCATTATCAAGGAGGTACACTCTCATTTCTACTTTGTCTTCTAAACTAGAAGATTTTGATGAAATAGTAGGACTTTATGAGACTGACATCGATTTTACTGAGAGCTATGGCAAATGCCATAAGTTTGCTTTTGAAAACTATTATAAGCAGGATGGATATCTGTTCTATAAGGATCAAATGTGCATACCAAGAGGATCCATGAGAGAGCTGCTGATCAGAGAAGCTCACGGAGGTGGACTGGCTGGACATTTCGGAGTGTCAAAGACTCTACTTGGACTGCAAGAACTCTTCGATTGGCCTCAAATGAAGAAAGACATTGAGAAGGTTTGTTTTAGGTGCCAGATCTGCAAAATGGCAAAGGGTAAAGTACAGCCCCACGGCTTGTACACTCCTCTCCCTATCCCTTCTCAACCTTGGACTCATATTTCTATGGATTTTGTTCTTGGCTTACCTCGAACCAGAAATGGTAGAGATTCGATTTTCGTTGTGGTTGACAGGTTTAGTAAGATGGCTCACTTCATTGCAAGTCACAAGACGGACGATGCTGTTATTGTAGCTAACTTGTTTTTCAGGGAAGTAGTACGTCTACATGGAGTGCCTCAAGTAATCGTTTCAGATCGAGATACAAAGTTTCTAGGACACTTCTGGAGGACGTTATGGGCTAAGCTAGGAACCAAGTTGTCATTCTCAACCACATGTCACCCGCAAACAGATGGGCAAACTGAAGTGGTGAACAGGACGCTGTCTACACACCTCAGGACTTTAGTAAGGAGCAATCTCAAGTCATGGGAAGAATGTCTACCACATGTTGAGTTTGCCTATAATCATGCTAAGCATTCTGCTACTCTCTTCTCTCCTTTTGAAATTGTTTATGGTTTTAACCCACAATCACCTCTAGACTTGATTCCTTTACCTTTAAGTGTGAAGTGTAGCTTTGATGGCAAAGAAAAGGCTGAACAGGTCAGGAGGATACATGCTAAAGCTAAGGAGAATATAGAGAAAAGAACCAAGCAGTACGAGAAGCATGCGAACCAGGGAAGAAAGGAGCTCATTTTTGAAGAAGGAGACTTAGTGTGGATTCATTTACGCAAGGATAGGTTCCCAGAAGAGAGGAAGAGCAAGCTCCTACCACGAGCTGATGGCCCATTTGAAGTCATCAGGAGGATCAATAATAACGCATACCAGATTGATCTTCAAGGTAAGTATAATATATCATCAACATTCAATGTTTCTGACTTGTTTCCTTACTATGCAGATTCCGATTTGAGGACAAATCCTTTTGAAGAGGGGGAGGATGATATGATCGTGGCCAGCACGGAGCTAGAGGCTACAGAGAAACCGGAGATGGTGGGAAGGATCACTCGTTCAAGAGCTAAGGAGATGGCCAAGGAAGCACACTCACTCATAGTTGACGGGTCATTCAACCTACCAAGGATCCAAGTCTTCAACATATCTAACCTGAAGACTTTACCCGGTAATGAGGACTAGGTAACTTAGGTGAGAAGTTTGTACTCTTTTTCCCATAGCTGAGTTTTGTCCCAATGGGTTTTCTCAGCATGGTTTTTAATGAGGCAAATGGATCACTACGTCGAGTTATATAGAAGTCATTACCAAAGGGGGAATAATGTACTTCTGTACTAGTTCAGCCGACTTCTGTACTATTACAGGTCGTCAAGCTTCTGTACTAGTTCAGCCAACTTCTGTACTACTACAGGTCGTCGAGACTTTTTGCTGTTTTTATTATTTCCTTAAAAACGTCTTGTTGTTTTGGTTTTGAACTTCTTGTTGTTTGGAGTGTCGAGCCCTAGGGTATTTAAAACCTAAAGCTACGCCTCTTTTCTCTTTTAGCGAAGAAGTTGAATGAACAAGTATTGTCACACTTTTTCTCTCAAATTGAATTCTTGAATGCGTTCTAGATTTCCGGATTTCTATACACTTTGTGATTCAGAAACTCTTCACTTGATCCAATCCATACAACCACCTAATATCTATCTCCATCGAACCATTGTTTTCATCATTCGATCTTCACACATCATCACTCAAAGTCATCGCCCCTCGTCATAAACCAGATCACGTCGCATATCACCCATCTTCAGCCTTCATCGGAGTTCTATCCTAGGGAGATCATATTATTATACCTAAGCCACACCAAAATATAAAATTGGTACTTTCAAATTTTGATATCACCTTGACGCTTTTAAAATCTTGAAAGATAGTGTAATTGTTTGACATTTTTGTGACGCTTTTAAAATTGGTACTTTCAAATTTTCAAATTTTGATATCACCTAAGCCACACCAAAGTATTAAAATTTTAGATAGTGTAATTGTTTGACATTTTTGTGATTTGAATATCATGTCAATACTTTATAAAATTATGCATCATGCTTATTAATTTCAGATTTTATCTTGAATTTTGAAATTTCAATATCATGTTAATGTTTCAGATGAAATTTTTTGGTGTTTTATAAATATGGAAATAAGTTTTTTCCGTTCTTGGAGGCATATTTTATCATTTTAAATTATTATTTAGACAATGAAAACTTAAACTATAATGCTAGATTATATTTCAAGTGATATACAAATATATTGTTTTTAACTACTTGATGCTCAAACTAGGTAAAATACAATAATGGTTAAAGTAAACTTAATAACAAAACAATTAATTACATTTATGTCAAAAAATAAATATAAAACTTAGTGTTAATTAGAAATTTATAAATAATTTTGACACTTTTGAAATTCTGAAAAATTCAGATAATGAATTGAAGTTTTTGTGTGTTTGAATAAATTTGAATGATATATACTACAAAAAGTACAAAATCTATGAAAATTTGTGCATTTATTGTTAAAAATAATATCAAATACAATATTGAATAATTTCAAATTTCAATACCATTTTGCTGATATTAATGAACAACATTTGTGTTTTCAAAACCTTAAACTAAGAGTCGCTTCACCTTTAAATAGTCTATAATTATATATTTTTACCTACTTGATGTTCAAACTAGCTAAAATAAAATAATGGTTAAAGTAAACTTAATAATAAAAAAATTAATTACATTTATGTCAAAAATAAATATAAAACATAGTGTTATTTAGAAATATATAAATCATTTTGACACTTTTGAATTTCTTCAAAATTCAGAAAATGAGTTGAAGTTTTTGTGTTTTGAATACCATTTGAAATATATACTACAAAAAGGAACAAAATTTATGATATTAATGAACAACATTTGTGTTTTTAAAACCTTAAACTAAGAGTTGCTTCATACTTCAAATAATCTATAATAAATTTTGAAATTATATTTTTTAATTATAATAGAACTTCAAACAATTAATGTAGATAATATATAATGATTTATCAATTTTTTATATAATTTAATCTGAAATAAATTTATGTTGAACTACCATATATGTAAAAGATTATAATACTTTTTGAACTTTGTGTATGTGAAATTGCAACAAATTAATAAATTTTGTTAGCTCTGCCATTTTGGAAACTCAAACTTCTCAAACTGCCATTAATGAAAACCTCTTTCAAAACATGCCACAAAGGAGAGAAGTTGGACGATTTTGCCTTCAAGCAAGTTTGAGTGAGTGTTGCACTAATAAGAATGGATGGGATGTTTGTTGGGGCCCCAACAGTGTAACGTAATATCCTCTAAGTAATAAAGTAAGTAGATTCAAAAATAATATCGTCTATCATTATAAACTAACTTGTTCCATCATTAATTACGGCGGACAAGATAAATACATGTATTGTCCATCATTATTGGTTGTTCTGTTTCACTATCCAACATTATTACCATACTAACATATGTATTATAGACAAGTTAGTTTATAAAAAAATGGAACAACAAGTTAGGGAACAAAATATGGACATATTACAGACATCGGATCTGGTCCACCGGATCTAGTCCACGAAATTTAGTCCACCGTATCTAGTACACGAGATGTGGTCCATCTACAGACAAATGTGTGGTTAAGAGTGTAAACTAGATGGATTTTAGATGATATTTTCATAGACACATCACTTGTTTCATCATCTGGTCGATCGCTTATGGCTTTAAAGAATCTGCGTGATGGACACGATTACTTAGTAAAAATGGACAAGTTTAGTCCACCGGAATTGGTTCACTGGATATTGTCTACCAGATCTGGTCTATCAGAAATGGCTCGTCGGAAATAGAAAACACAATCTCTAGGGAGCATCTGCAAAGCTGATTGAGATCCCTTTGTAGGAGAAAACATGGGTGAAAAAGATCTCACGAACTGGTTCACTGAATATTGTCCACCGGATCTAATCTATCAGATCTGGTCCATCGAATTGACCCAGTAGAGATACATCACACAACTTCTACCAGATCTGGTCCAACGAATTAACCCAGTAGAGATACAACACACAACATCTGCATAGCTGATTGATATCTTTTTGTTAGAGCATACGTTGGTAGAATAAAAAATCTCTTGGTTTGTTATTGGAGAAAGAAAGAGAAAAGTGAAAGAAAAAAAAAAGACAAAGGAGAGAGAGAGAGACACGAGAGATATGAGAAAATAGAAGAAGAGTATGAAAGAGTTGATAAGAAATATGGTACAATTTTCTTTTAGTATATACGTTGTGGCAGGCGGGAGAAGGTAAAAAAACAAATGGCACTAAGTAAAAGATTTGTTACTGTACATGACACAATTCACAATTTTCTCTTTATGAAATCTCGAAAGTTAACATATATGTGCATCAATTTATCTATTATCTTAAGAAAAAGTTTGTTCGTTTTTTTGAACGTGGAAAACTGTGATTTATAATTGCTTTCAGCCTATATATCGTAATATAGTTATAACATATTTGTTCTGAATTTTAGTTATTAAAATAATTATGTAACAATATTTGTTATATGTAAACAAGAAATACCCTAAATTGATATACTTCAACCGAAAGTTCATAAATGACATATATTTAAACATATTCTATATGGCATACATTTTCATAAACATTTTGTAAATCTCTAATTTAATAACATATATGAAAATAAAGTGATACATAATATTAAAATTGCAAATAAAATGTTAAGTATAATCTTCATGTTTTTATAAGAAAAAAAATATATATATTTACTTTTATGAAAAAAATTTATGTTACTTTTTAAGCAATGTATGTAGATCACATTCTATAATTTTATAAATCGTTAACTTTATTTGTTTTAGTTAAAATAAAAAGAATGAATTAACCATAATTTTTATGACTAGCTGTAAAATTACTGCGAAGCTATATACACATAACTTATATACAGACCAACGGCCCAACCTTAGACATCTTTGCTTGGATCAGACCAAAGCATTTTAATTCGTGGTATTCAAAGTTTCAATCACTAAAACTAGTGACCAAAAGCTATAAAACTAAGAATCTAAACGACCAAGGCTCGAACACAAAGAACTCAGACTGGGTAAGTCTCAACACTTCAAATCTTTTGTTCAGTAATCCAATAAATAAACAAATTAAGACTGACTTCACGCTCAAAATTTCAAGACAATACCCAGATTTTTACATATTCTCCCTTTTAAAAATAAAATCATTCGCAGACCAAATCTCAGAAAGGAACTCGACGAGCTTCGTCATCAATGGAACTCAATCAAAAAACAAAATAATTTACACTGAATTCAAACACAGAGATATAGAGATAAATTGATGCAAACTCCAGAAAAACAGAAAAATTGATGTAAACAGTTCGTACGAGACAGAGAGAGAGACATATACAAACAAGAAAAGGAATGAAATGGGGGATGAAACTGGGAACTTCGATTCGAGTATATGCAAGTTCTGGGCAATGAAATCGATCAACAAAAGAATGAAATCGGGTTTACAAAGGAATGAAATCGGGTTTTCGGATATGTTTGGGTTTTCGGGTTTACCCGAACCCGAACCCGGAATTTTCAAAACCAAAACCCGATCGGGTATCCTCTTTAATCGGGTTCGGGTTCGGTACGGGCCTAACGGGCCGGGTTCGGATTTGGGCTTCGGGTACGGGCTTTTTGCCCAGGGCTATCACATAACTTTTCTCAATTGAAAAGTTTGTTTTTATAATACTTTAAAAACTCATATAAAGAGAGAGGTGTACTTACAATTCACTATTTTTCATCTCTATCTCTATCTCTATATTAGTAAAAGAGAAGTACAAAATAGAATACGGATCGGGTCAAAATTAAAAAATTAACCCGATTTTAACAATTGGATACTTCAAAATTAGATATTAAAATGGGTTTGGATACATACATCGGATATTTTCTATATCTAATTTTAAAATTATATTATTTCCATAACTAATTTTATGATTTCCTAATATCTCTCTAACTAATTTAAATATAATATATTAAAAACAATTATCATTCTTATTTAACATTTATTTGATATTATTTTTAATTTATGATATTATACTATATAATAAAAATATTTAATAAAAATTTAATATTGTTTTTTCATATGTTGCAATTTGAATGTTTCAAAACGGACATATAATACTCAACTACAGTCGGTTAAATATTTTGGACAATGATTTAAAATCACTATGATCAATATTAAAACCATTGTTACATGAGCGTATTTAAAAGTTCAAAAAGTTTCAAAATATTATAATTAAAAGGTTGAAATATATAAAATAGTTAGAAGAATTTAAAATATTAAAAATACTTTTTTGGTGACATAATTATTATTGATAAAATATATTATATATCAAACTATGTAAATTTTAGATAGTTCACGGGTAGTTTGTTAAAATCACAACTATAATGGTAAAGCGAGTTATGAATAATGTTTTTTACCAAATGAATTATGTTACGGGTTGATTCTTCATAAAAATATATTGTAAGTATGTAATTTTTACGTATATTCTTATTCTACTACAGAAATGGTCAATTGAATAATTTGTCGATATATATTATTTCATACTGTTAAATTTTTACTGTTATTTAAATTGCATCAAAACTCAATGTATTATTATTTACTCGCTTTTTCGTTTATTATTTTATTTAAACTTATTACACAAAAATATAATTCACCGTAATCGAATGCATTGCAATAAAATTAAAATATAACATATTATAATCAGTTAAAAATTATATATATATAATTATTTCTCCGCGCTGTAGCGCGGGTCCGAACCTAGTTAATACAATATAACAACAATATTGATTCATTAACTTGGGGGGGATTGGGAGAATTATTTTTAAAGATTTTCAGAGTTTAAAATTCTCTTGTTATTTTTTATGGATTCTCGTAGATCCGTATACATATCGTATTTAGATTTGAGGTACTTTATTCTGCCCATATAATGCTTATGGGTCTTTTGGCATCCAAGCCTCTCATTAAGGACCGGCAGTATGTTATGTTCCACCGTTGCCTTATTCATTACACTACTAGTGTCACGCCATCCACGTTGAATACCCTCGAGAAGTAGTTATATCAATACTTTCGTTTCATCCATAGTCTACTGAGTATATTGTTTTTCTTTTTCATCCATTATAATCTTTTTTGAAAACTTATGATAGTTAGTATAACTAAAAATATGCTAAACAATCTATCATATGAACATGAACCTTAGAGCTTCACATAAAATATTAATAAACTAAACAAATCAACTTGCAAAAAGAAGACAAAATAGCAACTAGTCTAGGATGTAAAAAATACAATATTGAAGGACAATAACATACATAACTTGCAAATAAGAAAAAGAAAAACTAGCAATTATTCTAGAATATAACTAAACTATAATATTGAAGAAGCAAAGATCTATTATCCGGTGAGTATTCGTCGTCCAAGATAATGAAGGAAAAGCTACGAGTTATTCTCTACGTCAAAATACACCAATAAAAAAAAAAAATAATGATATTGTTTGCTTATATATGGAAAGCAAACGTAATCATATATTTATTTTACAAATTTTTTTTTTAAAATTATAAATAATGTACTAAAATCTAGAAAAGTTATTATAAAGAATCCACAAATTTGGGTAAACCATTAATTTTTCATGGAACGATTGTAATGACATAAATCCGAAAGGTTCTTTGTAGCCCAAACACGAAAGGTTTTACGTAAGATATTACTTGGTTTGACATCTCTATATATGAATCATATATATGAGGCCTACATCCATTATGTAAATAGTCAAATCTTCTCTTGACAATGGCGGACCCAAAATATGTTTTTTTACGGGGGTCACTAATATTAGTTATAAAATAATTTCCTTTAAACACTATAATTATTTTTATTAAATATATATATAAACAAAAATTCCCAACATAAGTTTTAATTGTTTTTTAAACTATTTTTGTAATAAAATTATTATTTTAATTTAATGATACACTATCTAGACATGGTGTCTAAAAAACTTAATATAAACTTATTTTAAAGACCCTCATAAGAGGATGACCATTAAAGATGGCCATAAATTTGCCTCTCGAATTCAATCGTATCATCAAAAGTTAATACTTTTGCCACTTACTAACTCATAAACTAGTTTACAGTCTCCTTCTAAGATCACATTACGATAACTTTTCCTGCAAACATGTTGCATTTTTATTTATTTTTCTATTATACATTGTAAATTGTTATTGTTAAGTGAGTTATTACAATAATATAAAGACAAATGGTTTAAACTAAAATTGACTATGATTTCTTTCTATTAACCACAAATTTAATTATACAGCTTTCACAAGTGGCATCTAAAATTACGTATAACTGAAAACATTAACACTAAACAAGGTTACAAGTTTGAAAGAAGTAAAAATCAAGTTAAACTATTATTTGATTATATTGTCAATGTAGTTGTACCTTATTCGCTTAAAAATTTAGTTTTCTAAGCTTTGTTGATTTCTGAAGTTTTAATTTTGAGCTTTATTAAAAACAGTATAAAATTGGTACTTTAAAATTTTGATATCACTTTGACGCTTTTAAAATCTTAAAACACTTTTATGTATTAAAACTTTAGATAATTCTTTGATTTTTTTTTTGTGAGTTGAATATCATGTTGATACTTCACAAAATTATACATCATGCTTATCATTTTCAGATTTTATCTTGAAAATTTTGTAATTTCAGGATCATGTTAATGTTTCAGATGAATAACTTCTGATGTTCTATAAATTTTGAAATAAGATTTTTCCGTTCTTCAAAGCATATTTATCATTTTAAAATATATTTAGATTATGAAAACTTCAACTATGGTGCTAGATTATATTTCAAGTGATATACAAATATATATTTTTAACTACTTGATGTTCAAACTAGGTAAAATACAATAATGGTTAAAGTAAACTTACAAACAAAAAAAATATTTATGTCAAAAATAAATATAAAACTTAGTGTTAACTAGAAAATTTTAAATCATTTGGACACTTTTGAAATTCTTAAAACTTTAGATAATAAGTTGAAGTTTTTGTGATTTGAATAACATTTGAAAACTTGACTAAACCCTATATAATTTAAATGATTGTTTAAATATGTCAATTATTTGAATATATATACTACCAAAATGTTCAAAATTTATGAAAATTTGTGCATATGTTGTTGAAAATAATATAAGATACTATATCGTATAGTTTTAAATTTCAATGACATTTTGCTGATTTTAATGAACAACATTTGTCTTTTCAAAACCTTAACCTAAGAGTTGCTTCATACTTCAAGTAATCTATAATAGTTGCTTAGACAGTTTTATATATAAATTTTTCATTATAGAAAAACTTTCAAAGTTATTGTAGATAATATATATTGATTTATCATTTTGTTATCTAACTTAATCTGAAATTAATTCATTTTGAAAACTACAATATATGATAAAAGATTATAATACTTTTTGAAGTTTGTGTATGTGGAATTGCAACAACTTAATAAAAATTTGGAAATATTTTAAGTTAACATATACATAAATCATTTTATTGTTTATCTTAAAAAGTAATTTGTTTGTTTTTTTTTACGTTGAAAATTATGATTTATAATTACATTTAGTCTATATATTTTAGGAAACAATATCGCTAACTACATTAAGTATAGAGGAATGCTTGGTGACACATCCCAAGTATACTATTATACACTCACTCAGCTACACGAAGTACAAGTATTGCATGGCAACATGCATCAACTATACAACATCATATGGTGAAAACCATATAAATATAATTTCGGTATACTGGTCAACTGACTCTGGCGAAGCTGGTGTTGACTCTGGCGAAGACCGATGTTAATATAATTAATTATATGCAAATAACAATTGTGATGAATGTCAACATTACGTATATTAGAACATATTCTATCTGGCTTACTTTTTGCGTAAACATTTTATAAAATTTCTAATTACATAACATATATGAAAATAGTGCAATAGATGAAATTAATATTGCAAATAATTATGTGAAGTATAATCTTAATTATTCTATTTACTTGTTTTTAAGAATATTATTTATTATAAAAGAATGTTGTGGAAAAAAAAATTTTAAAAAAAATTATGTTACTTTTTAAGAAATGTATGTAGACCACATTCTATAATTTTTATAACTCGTTGACTACATTTGTTTTAGTTAAAAAAAGATTGAATTAACCATATTTTTGTGACTAGCTGTAAAATTATTACGAAGCTATACACATAACTTTTCTCAATTGAAATGTTTGTGTTTCTTATACCTTAAAAACTCATATAAAGAGAGAGAGGGGTACTTACAATTCACTATTTTCCATTAATACAGTATAACAACAATATTCATTCATTAACTTTGGGTCCAAGTAACCATTAATTTTTCATGGAACGATTGTAATGACATAACCCCGAGAGGTTCTTTGTAGCCCAAATCACTCATTCGTAAGATATTACTTGGTTTGATATCTCTATATATGAAGCTTATGAATCCACTATGTAAATAGTCCAATCTTCTCTCAACCGGAGTGAGGGAGTGGATGTAACTTGTTTTCTTTACAAAATTCCCTTGAAACACGGAATTATATATTTTTCTTTTTTTGAATAAAATAAAATATTTCATCTAGGTCAAGGGAGTCTTTTTCCTTCTCACGGATATTCTTTCGAGCCTGAACTGGTTCACCTTCAGCTCTGGACTGAGGCTGTTTAAAACGACCTATCCTTTCGCCAAACCCTTCTAGTTGTTTTGATAAGGTTTGCATCATTTGCATCATGGCATCTTGGAGTATGGCTGCGTGTTCTCCCATTGTGAGTGTCTAAAAGTATCCTGCACTTAGACAAAAACAACAGAGAAATCAACGTACCACAGAAACTAAATCAAAGACAGAAGCAGACGATTTAAGGAAATAATAGTGACGATTTTTTTTTTAAGGACAAATAAAACTAAACAACCTATAGAAACTAGACTGCAGCAAACTAGGGTTCTTAATTATTATTTTTTTTTTGAAAATTAAATAAAACAAAACTAGAAATCAAAACTATTGAAAGAAAATGGAAAAGGTAAACCTGGCAAGGGAAGAGCGTGAACTGCGCTCTGATACCAGATGATACAAGACTCGGTGGTGAGCTTGTACTAGGATAGAGATGATGGCTTCACAAGATGGCAGTCGCTTCTCTCTTGTGAAGGAAAGATGGTCGTTGATGTAGATCTGACACGATGGCGGTCGCTTCTATTGTGTGGGATCGGATGAAGGGGAAGTGCTGGCGGATTGAAGTACACCACAGAGATGTGATTGGTCTCTGATACAGTACACGATCTTAGCCTTGTAGAATCACACACACAAGACAAAGAACAAGCTTATTCTCTTAAGGACACTTAAAGAGAAGAAGTGAAGAAAGTTCGGTTCTTTATTGATAATCCAGCGTAAAAATCGTACAACTGCTGCAGGAGGAATTTATAAGAGTCCTTCAGCTAGCCCTAGGGCCAAAAATAAATGCAAAAAGATACAAAAGGAAACAAATAAAAAGCAAACACAAAACCCATTGTTTTTAGAAAGAAAATGACAAAATAAAGAAACTAATTGTGCACACTTAAATTCACTTGAAGGGCACGTATTCTAGCTGTTGTTGGGGCTTAGTGGACTTGCAAATATCAAAAATACTGAATAGAACTTACCTGGATGCGATCTAGGCCCAATAGCTGTTCTCTGAACTACGTCTTGATCTACTTCAGGAGTCTTGTCAGGTGCATGTTTGTTTGTTGGATTCTTGAAGTAGATGGCTTCTTGGAGTTTCTCTTGGGTAGCTTGATCAGACTCTTGAAGCTCTTCCAAGTCCTTGATGTCTTGTTCTTGATCTTCACTCTCTCGATCACTCTCGAAGGTGAAGATTGTTTTGCTCGTCTCTTGTGACTCCATTGTCTTCTCTTGGATTCTAGAGGTTTCTTAACCTGTCAAAGGAGAATTCATACCTGGGGAGATGGTATGTTCAAGACTCATTTGGGTGAATGCTTCAGCAAGCTCTTCCTCGGCGATGGGATCATATCCGTCGTGATGGAGTAAAGGTGGTACAGACCAGTTGACGTAGTTCAGCTCTAGTGAGCTCACAATGTCTTGTACAGCTAAGTTGAACCTCTTTCTAAGTTGTTTAGACTTTGAACGAGTCATGGGACCTTCTGGGACGACTGGTACAGGGTGTGGTACAGGATCTGGTACATGATTTAGTTCAGCGGGTTGGACAGGATAAGCGAGGTCCGCATCAGAAGGAGAGAAACGACTGTCGGCATGGGACTGGTCTAAAATTTAGCAAACAAGTTTGGATACATAAACAGATTCAAAATCAACTAACGACAATAAAAGTCAGTGGGGATAAGCGATATGACAAAGGGCTCCAACTTTGATTTGGGAACTTTTAGTTTCGTTAGTGGTTAAAAGATGTTGTTTTGTTAAGAAATAAACATTTTTTTGTTTGGGCTAGATAGATATAGCTCATGGATAGTGAACCCCGTTTTCGACATTCTAACAAAGACTTCACGCCATGCCTAAAACGGCGTGGTCAACGGAAGTTTTGTATCTAACAGAATAGTCAACAGAAACTATGTGATTAAAATAATATTTTGAAAGTTCATGATTAAATCCCAAATTTAAAAATTCTGGACTTTTATGACATTTTCCCAATTTTTTCATACCAAGTTTTATTTCAAACTATGAAATTAACAAGATTGGTTCAACTAAATCAAAGTCACTAAGTTCAAGTGTTTGCATATTCTATTTGAAATATCTATTTGTCATATATTCATAGGTCAAGCTAAGTTATCATATTTTAAAACTTTTTTCATTTTCTAGAATACAAGTTACTTTTTTTAGTAACAACTAAAAAAAATTGAGGACAAAAAACAAAAATGTGAATCATGCATTCTTGTATTTGATGATTATTCATCCAAAATTGGGGGGAGGGGGGGGGTTTCTCCATCGTAAAAAAAAATAAGAACTAATGTAATTAGTAATCATATACACCGAGAAATAAATGCTTTTTGAAAATGTTGAATGCATAAGCCGTCAACTATAAGACGATGTGACCCATTTTTTAATTCATCAATTAATAGTCTCATACCAATTAACTAACCATGCCGAATTAAACAAATGATAACTAGTAGAAAATCAAACAACTAAACCAACAATAAACCAACTCTCATCCAAAATGAATAAATAAACAATGTCCATTAATCCTAAAATGTTTCTAATTCTAAATATCCAATATAAATAAAACACATAACAATCACCAACGATCCTAGATCATGACACTCCAATCTGCACTACCGGCTACCGCCAATGTCAGCTTCTGCAACTTGGGACAATTCAACTTGTTATGCGTCGCCTCACTGCAATGGTAGCACAACCGAGAGTCACTCATCATCGCGTTCTTCTTGGAAAAACTCGCCATTCTATGATCTTACTACTATAGCCATAGTACCCGCGAACACTCTGGCCACCTCCCGAACTGCCTTCTCACATCATCTTATGCCCTTTGAGCCGGCGTGCCGCCTTTGTTTGGGACCACCTGCTGATGTGCCCTCCTCAGCTGAACAACTCGACTAGCAACCACGATATCCCAGTGCAATCTCCCCTAACTCCACCATTGTTGCGTAAGTCATGGCTTTGTAGTGGGACTTCAAATCAGGTCGAAGCCCCTTCATGAACCTCCGCACCTAGATCTGCTCCTCGTCCCCAACCTGACCAGCTTGAAAAATGGCATTTTTAAAAAGACAAAGTAAAAATGGCAGTTCTAAAGGAATGAGTTTTTGAAATGGTATTTTATATTAAATCCCATAATGCAATCCGTATATATAGTGGCTGAGGTAGTGAAAAAACAATGTGTGTCATATAACCCGGAAAATAACCAAAATCAACATAGACCATTTACTGGAGGTTTTTTTATATATAAACTATTACCTGGCAAATAGTAAGTTCAACTTACTAAAAATTCAAATTCCCAACCTAAACTATATGAAATTAGCTAAAATTCCATATGTCAAAACTGTGTTAGTTAACTGTTTAACGGTGATAAGTCAACCGGCACTGTAGAAATAACAGAGCATCAGAGTTCAGTAATTTGACGTCGTTTCTTGAGTTTAGGGTTATTGAATCAAAAATCGTTAAAGCAAACACTCATCAAATCTTCGAGTTGAAAACCGTAAAATCACTAAACGACGCCTTTTTACTCAACTCCAATATTCCGTTATTGCCACAATGTCAGCTGACTCATCGTCGTTAAGTAGTTAACTAACATCGTTTTGCCATATGTTGATAATGGCTAATTTCATATAGTTAAGGCTGAAAATTTGAATTTTTAATGAATTCAGGTTGCTATTAACCGGGTGACGTAGTTTGGTATAAAAAAAAGTCGTCAGCAAATAGTCTTTTATTTTAGTGATTTTCCAGTCATTGTTGACGTTTCCTTCACTTCAATACTAGGTACTAACCTACGGAATACCGTGGACTGAACTCTTTATTTGATATAAATTTGTAATAATTTATTTAGTTACTATTTAATTGAATATATGTACTTCGTGTTTGTATATCTAAACAAACAATATATTTGTTTGACTATTTGCGATTATATTTATAATTTTATATTATTTTGTGATTTTATATATTTAATTTGTTTGATTATTACTTCAATTATCTTTATTAGCCTCATTGTTTTTTTTTCAATGTAAATTCTTATAATTTATAAAGTTATTTTTATTTGTATACTTTTCAATTAATATAATAGTATATGTCTCACAAACTCTCATTTTCTTCTATGTGTATCCACAAATTCCTTGTTATATATATATTTCTGTATATAGTTTAACATATATATCTATATTTCTGTATATATTTAGCTACTTGATTTTCTTCTATTTTACGTTTTAATTTGTTTTTTCATATCCTCGATTGATTTTATAATTTATCTTCGGTTGTTCAAGCCTATGATCATTTATATATATGCATTGGATTATTAAAAACATAGCAATCTAACGGTCCAATAGCACCTCATTTGGTTCTTAAGGACATCAATCCTATCACACACAATATATGAAAAATTGGTTAACAAATCTCCAAAACGATATGTCGAAGAAAGCAATAAATCTCAGATCTCACTAAAGAACATAATACAAGTCAACTTCTAAACTCAAATCATCAATCATCATCATACAATAATTTCATTCCATGTGCGCTCCATTACCATTTTCTTTAATTAAAAATAAAAACATATCATTATTTTTAAAGATTTTCAGAGTTTAAAATTCTCTTGTTATTTTTTATGGATTCTCGTAGATCCGTATACATATCGTATTTAGATTGGAGGTACTTTATTCTGCCCATATAATGCTTATGGGTCTTTTGGCATCCAAGCCTCTCATTAAGGACCGGCAGTATGTTATGTTCCACCGTTGCCTTATTCATTACACTACTAGTGTCACGCCATCCACGTTGAATACCCTCGAGAAGTAGTTATATCAATACTTTCGTTTCATCCATAGTCTACTGAGTATATTGTTTTTCTTTTTCATCCATTATAATCTTTTTTGAAAACTTATGATAGTTAGTATAACTAAAAATATGCTAAACAATCTATCATATGAACATGAACCTTAGAGCTTCACATAAAATATTAATAAACTAAACAAATCAACTTGCAAAAAGAAGACAAAATAGCAACTAGTCTAGGATGTAAAAAATACAATATTGAAGGACAATAACATACATAACTTGCAAATAAGAAAAAGAAAAACTAGCAATTATTCTAGAATATAACTAAACTATAATATTGAAGAAGCAAAGATCTATTATCCGGTGAGTATTCGTCGTCCAAGATAATGAAGGAAAAGCTACGAGTTATTCTCTACGTCAAAATACACCAATAAAAAAAAAAAATCAACATAGACTATTTGCTGGAGGTTTTTTTATATATAAACTATTACCTGGCAAATAGTAAGCTCAACTTACTAAAAATTCAAATTCCCAACCTAAACTATATGAAATTAGCTAAAATTCCATATGTCAAAACTGTGTTAGTTAACTGTTTAACGGTGATAAGTCAACCGGCACTGTAGAAATAACAGAGCATCAGAGTTCAGTAATTTGACGTCGTTTCTTGAGTTTAGGGTTATTGAATCAAAAATCGTTAAAGCAAACTTTCATCAAATCTTCGAGTTGAAAACCGTAAAATCACTAAACGACGCCTTTTTACTCAACTCCAATATTCCGTTATTGCCACAATGTCAGCTGACTCATCGTCGTTAAGTAGTTAACTAACATCGTTTTGCCATATGTTGATAATGGCTAATTTCATATAGTTGAGGCTGAAAATTTGAATTTTTAATGAATTCAGGTTGCTATTAACCGGGTGACGTAGTTTGGTATAAAAAAAAGTCGTCAGCAAATAGTCTAAGTTTATTTTAGCGATTTTCCAGTCATTGTTGATGTTTCCTTCACTTCAATACTAGGTACTAACCTACTGTATACCGTGGACTGAACTCTTTATTTGATATTAATTTGTAATAATTTATTTTGTTACTATTTAATTGAATGTATATGTACTCCGTGTTTGTATATCTAAACAAAAAATATATTTGTTTGACTATTTGCGATTATATTTATATTTTATATATTATTTTATGATTTTATATATTTAATTTGTTAGATTATTAGTTTAATTATCTTTATTAGCCTCATTGTTTAAAAAAAAAAAATTGAACATTTTCTAACAGTATTTCAATGTAAATTCTTATAATTTATAAAGTTATTTTTATTTGTATACTTCTCAATTAATATAGTAGTATATGTATCACAAACTCTCATTTTCTTCTATGTGTATCCACAAATTCCTTGTTATATATATATATATATATATATATATATATATATATATATTTCTGTATATAATTTAACATATATATCTATATTTCTGTATATAAATGCTACTTGATTTTCTTCTATTTTACGTTTAAATTTGTTTTTTTTTCATATTCTCTATAGATTTTATAATTTATCTTCGGTTGTTCAAGCCTATGATCATTTTTATATATGCATTGGGTTATTAAAAATATAACAATCTAACGGTCCAATAGCACCTCATTTAGTTCTTAATTACATCAATCCTATCACACACAATATAAGAAAATTTGGTTAACAAATCTCCAAAACGATATGTCGAAGAAAGCAATAAATCTCAGATCTCACTAAAGAACATAATACAAGTCAACTTCTAAACTCAAATCATCAATCATCATCATACAATAATTTCATTCCATGTGCACTCCATTACCATTTTCTTTAATTAAAAATAAAAACATATCATTATTTTTAAAAATTTTCAGAGTTTAAAATTCTCTTGTTATTTTTTATGGATTCTCGTAGATCCGTATACATATCGTATTTAGATTTGAGGTACTTCATTCTGCCCGTATAATGCTTATGGGTCTTTTGGCATCCAAGCCTCTCATTAAGGACCGGTAGTATGTTATGTTCCACCGTTGCCTTATTCATTACACTACTAGTGTCACGCCATCCACGTTGAATACCCTCGAGAAGTAGTTATATCAATACTTTCGTTTCATCCATAGTCTACTGAGTATATTGTTTTTCTTTTTCATCCATTATAATCTTTTTTGAAAACTTATGATAGTTAGTATAACTAAAAATATGCTAAACAATCTATCATATGAACATGAACCTTAGAGCTTCACATAAAATATTAATAAACTAAACAAATCAACTTGCAAAAAGAAGACAAAATAGCAACTAGTCTAGGATGTAAAAAATACAATATTGAAGGACAATAACATACATAACTTGCAAATAAGAAAAAGAAAAACTAGCAATTATTCTAGAATATAACTAAACTATAATATTGAAGAAGCAAAGATCTATTATCCGGTGAGTATTCGTCGTCCAAGATAATGAAGGAAAAGCTACGAGTTATTCTCTACGTCAAAATACACCAATAAAAAAAAAAAATCAACATAGACTATTTGCTGGAGGTTTTTTATATATAAACTATTACCTGGCAAATAGTAAGCTCAACTTACTAAAAATTCAAATTCCCAACCTAAACTATATGAAATTAGCTAAAATTCCATATGTCAAAACTGTGTTAGTTAACTGTTTAACGGTGATAAGTCAACCGGCACTGTAGAAATAACAGAGCATCAGAGTTCAGTAATTTGACGTCGTTTCTTGAGTTTAGGGTTATTGAATCAAAAATCGTTAAAGCAAACACTCATCAAATCTTCGAGTTGAAAACCGTAAAATCACTAAACGACGCCTTTTTACTCAACTCCAATATTCCGTTATTGCCACAATGTCAGCTGACTCATCGTCGTTAAGTAGTTAACTAACATCGTTTTGCCATATGTTGATAATGGCTAATTTCATATAGTTGAGGCTGAAAATTTGAATTTTTAATGAATTCAGGTTGCTATTAACCGGGTGACGTAGTTTGGTATAAAAAAAAGTCGTCAGCAAATAGTCTAAGTTTATTTTAGCGATTTTCCAGTCATTGTTGATGTTTCCTTCACTTCAATACTAGGTACTAACCTACTGTATACCGTGGACTGAACTCTTTATTTGATATTAATTTGTAATAATTTATTTTGTTACTATTTAATTGAATGTATATGTACTCCGTGTTTGTATATCTAAACAAAAAATATATTTGTTTGACTATTTGCGATTATATTTATATTTTATATATTATTTTATGATTTTATATATTTAATTTGTTAGATTATTAGTTTAATTATCTTTATTAGCCTCATTGTTTATTTAAAAAAAAATTGAACATTTTCTAACAGTATTTCAATGTAAATTCTTATAATTTATAAAGTTATTTTTATTTGTATACTTCTCAATTAATATAGTAGTATATGTATCACAAACTCTCATTTTCTTCTATGTGTATCCACAAATTCCTTGTTATATATATATATATATTTCTGTATATAATTTAACATATATATCTATATTTCTGTATATAAATGCTACTTGATTTTCTTCTATTTTACGTTTAAATTTGTTTTTTTTTTCATATTCTCTATAGATTTTATAATTTATCTTCGGTTGTTCAAGCCTATGATCATTTTTATATATGCATTGGGTTATTAAAAATATAACAATCTAACGGTCCAATAGCACCTCATTTAGTTCTTAATTACATCAATCCTATCACACACAATATAAGAAAATTTGGTTAACAAATCTCCAAAACGATATGTCGAAGAAAGCAATAAATCTCAGATCTCACTAAAGAACATAATACAAGTCAACTTCTAAACTCAAATCATCAATCATCATCATACAATAATTTCATTCCATGTGCGCTCCATTACCATTTTCTTTAATTAAAAATAAAAACATATCATTATAAGTAGCTCTTATATACTACGCACATCATCAACAAAAACGATCTAACAATATATCTTTGGTTTTAGAACTTTTAAACTCATTCTAAAGCCATGAAGAAGATCGAGTTAGGGAACCACAACGAGGCAGCTAAGCCGGACTGCATCAAAGCCCTCATTGTTGAATTCATCACCACCTTTCTCTTTGTCTTCGCGGGTGTCGGATCTGCCATGGCCACCGGTAAATTAACATCCATGCTCTTTGTTACACTTTTGATAATACCATGTTAATATATAGTTTTCTAAAGCTCTAACAAACCAAGTCACTTAAATTGTGAAACCAAGATGCACTTCAATATATTTACAACATTTTTATTGTATTCATGAGTTAGGTAGTCTAGTCGGAAACACATTGGTTGGACTTTTCGCGGTCGCGGTGGCTCATGCATTGGTTGTGGCTGTAATGATATCTGCTGGTCACATCTCCGGTGGTCACCTCAACCCTGCGGTCACCCTTGGCCTACTTTTGGGTGGCCATATTAGTGTCTTCCGCGCATTCCTCTATTGGATTGATCAGCTTTTAGCCTCCTCCGCAGCCTGCTTCCTCCTAAGTTACCTCACCGGTGGAATGGTATGGAACCTAATTTAATACACCAAAATTAAAAAAAATTTGGGTAGTCAAACAACTTTTAACGTTATTAAAAGTATAGTAATGCAAAAAATTATGATCCAGTCAACAATTTTCACATGATTAAAAGCAATGCCAAAAGTTATGATCCAGTTAACAGTTTTCACATGATTGTATTGGTTTAGTGATCTAGTCATTTAAACTGCTTGCTCTAATAATTTTTTCTCATTCAATAATACACAAGTTCTAACATATCGGTAGAGATTTTAATATTGCTTTAATATGTCAATGATCTTTGTCTAATACTCTTATCGGTAAATTTCAATGATCTTTGTCTAATACTCTTATCAAATTTGTTAAACCTTTTAATTAATTTTTTTATACACTTCAAAATGATTTTTTGCCGGCATGTTCGATCGATGTATCATGTGGTTTTGACATTTTATAATTACGTTTTGTGATTAGGCAACTCCACTTCACACATTAGCAAGTGGAGTTAGTTACACTCAAGGGATCATATGGGAGATCATCTTAACATTTTCACTTCTCTTCACTGTCTACGCAACTATGGTTGATCCCAAGAAGGGATCTCTTGATGGGTTAGGTCCGCTTCTCACAGGATTTGTCGTGGGAGCCAACATCCTTGCGGGTGGCGCCTTTTCTGGCGCCTCCATGAACCCCGCCCGGTCTTTTGGTCCAGCTTTGGTCTCTGGAAACTGGACTGACCATTGGGTATATTGGGTTGGACCGTTGATTGGCGGTGGACTTGCCGGTTTCATCTACGAGAACGTCCTCATCGACCGTCCACATCTCCCAATCGCTGACGATGAGCAACCATTGTTGGAGTAAATGTGATTTGAATATATGAAGGTTACAGACCTTTACGATGTTTAATTTGATCTCACAACTCCTTTTCTTTTTGTTCTTTAAGACGTATCTCTTGTAACCTTAATCTACCTATTCCAGTAATTGAATTTATAAACTCTCCGGTTATATAAAGTTCATTAATGATACTGCACCCTGCTTGCTTTCTTATTCCCCAATGAATATTTCATTTACTCTCTAACTTGACTACACATTAACCTAATTGTTTGAATCTGCATGTACGGGTCTTATCATATATTATTAGATGCAAGCTAAGTAAGCCAAGTTCAAAGGTTCTTGTATGTTCTAGATGCTTGAGGCTTCATGGGCATTTGCTGAATGATACTACGTTTTTAAGTTGCCTGCGCGAGCATACAGATCTACTCTCAATGTTCAAGAAGTTGAAAGCAATTGGCATAAGACACAAAACAAAATTTAATCTCCAATGCTAATATGCATAAAAGAAGAAAATAGTATATTTTTTTCAAATGATTCCTTTATGTTTTTGAAAATAAAATAAAAATCCTTCTACAAATAGTTGACCCAAAAAAAAAGAAATAAATCATTGCTACCTACAAAAAGTATAATACAACAGTGAGACCCAATTTGTTTGTGTCTCATTGTGATTTTGCATAATAATTTTCATCAGATCGTATTATTGCTGAACCTTAACTAGTTTGAGCGTTGCTCATGCTCCTTTGTAGCATTATCTGTTGTATCCTATGAACCCTCATCTTATGTATAATTTGTATCCTCATCACCATGCGTCTGCGAACTATATTGAGGATATTTTCCTAATATTGTAGATAACTATAATGTAAATTTAACTTTATCGTATTAGGGTTTTAGCTTTGTAAGTTTGTATAAATACTAGACCTAAAGGTCCAAGAAATACGAGTTGAATATTATTCTTTTACCTAGTTTGTCAAACTAGAAGCACAAACACATGGTCAAATCTTCATTGGTCACCACACGCATTCGAAGTTTGTGTATGAGTTCCTTACCACATGTCATCTCACATATAAGGATCCCGCAGCTCCAAAGGCGAGTAAAAAAACTTTGACATTCTTCCTCAACAAGAAGCATTATTCTTAGCCTCTCAGTGTAATATGTAAGATTTATGGGTTTACCATGCATAAGGATGTTTCATTTCCCAAATTTTCAGCAGTAGATGCAAACACATTTTGGGGATTGATTGATTTTGGAGCTTAAAAGTCTCGTAGCGCGAAGATAACCTAGATCAGGACCTTAGTTTTATGTTGTGAAACATTGGTTTCGTTTAGGTAAGGCATGTTGGAACTTGCTTTGAATAAGTGATATTGTTCACTTTCCGGTGGAGTTTTAGGTGAAGACGTTCATCAGAATGACCGGTTCTTAGCCATGATGGAATCGTTGTCGCAAGCTCTACATAGTGGTGTTTTAAAATGTAAAAAGAGGAGTTCATTTTAATGAGAAATTGAGGTCCGAAGTTGCTAGTTAGATAGCACTTTGGAGGTAGAAATTTTTTGAACTATGTTGTTGACTTATTCAACAAATATCTCCTTGTGTTTATTTTGTAACAACCTGATTAAGTCTCATTTGTTAAGGTCGGTAGAAATTTAGACGTTAGAAAATTAATTTTCATAACACTCGTGTCCTCCACTTTTTGGCATAGACGTTGAGTTTGGGCTATATGAGGTTGTTTTCATCTTTGCTAGTCCCTGTTCGTTGCTGTTCTTTCTTGTTTAAAACACTATAAATACTATCAAATCACCAACACTAACAATCCCCAGTGTCATCTTCATACGACAAGTCTTGAAATAATGGTTCTAATGTCTTCTTTTGAGTCACTAGTGATCCTATAATTGTGTAAAAAGTTTTCCATTATGTTTAATTATCTTGCTCCCTCCCCTCGTATTAATTATGTCATTAGATGAGATTCTTATAGAAAAGAACAACTGAAAATGGATGAGAGCATAAGATTGATACAAACATTTATTCATTATTGAAAAGATAGAGAGTAGAAGACTTATAACCTTCTACACGCATACACAAACGAGCACGAGAGTATTAACATTGTTGTCACATACATGGTAATTATTGGATACATGGAAAACAACAGTGTAAATCTCCATTCACCCGTGGTATTTTTATGCTTGACTAAGCAATTTCAACTGCATTCACCGAGCCCTTGGTGCAGACAGTAGAACATGCGTTAGCACATTTCTCAACTGCTCCACTCACGATTTCACTTGCATCTAGTCATCAAAACAAAATTAAACGGCTTAGTCTTTTTCAATTTACTAAATTATAAAAAAAAATTGTAATAGTGTTAAATAAAAAGTTTGAGAATTTTGCTTTACCAGAGTTCTGGAGAGTGGTTAAGCCACCACATACAGAGGATACACACCCCAACTTGCAGTAAGCATCGACAGTATTACCTTAAGACAAATAAAAATAAAACACATCAAACAAATGAAATCTCTTTATTCGTCTTGTAACAAACGTAATATCTCGCAATAGTAATCAATGTACCTGTGTTTTCGAGAATGTCATGCGTATATCCATTAGGACATTTCGTCCCACTAATGTTTTTGCAGCCACTGAGGCTTGCACATACTGGCCTAGGAGATCCAGTTAAACGGCAAGTATTATAGATGTTTCTAGCAGTGGTGGATGGACAGCAGCTCTTGGCATTGATTTGCGCTATGAACAAACTCATTACGAGCACACTTAGAACCAAAGTTCTTCCTTCCATTCTCTAGATTGATTAAGTTGTTTGATCTCAAAATATAATGTATGTGGAGAGTTAAGCTTGTAGGTGATGATACGGTGATGAAGCAAGGCTCCCTTAAATACTAGTAGGTCTAGAATTTGCAGCCACAAACTTGATTTAGTCCTCCTTGAGTCACGTTCTCTAATAGACTCTCTACACGTTGCATGGTCCACCTTATCACAATGGCTGCTACCTTTCACATCCGGGAAATTGCTACCCTTCACGTCCGGGAAAAGACCTCTTAAAATTTTGTGTTACATAATATTTGCATTTGAATGCTTGATACTCATTTAAAAGACCTCTTAGAATTTTCTGTCAGTGAACGTGCGATATGAGGCGATGAATCGCTTTGCTCATATCTTGTGTGATGCTTGATCTAAGAAGATTACTGCATGGTTCGATCTAGACTGTGTAAGAATACGAACAAGCAAAGAAGTCTAACATGGCCGGCTTACCTCAAAAAGTAATGAAAGGTCTAGTTGGACGTTGGTACTTTGTACATACAGTTTGCTCTAAATTCAAGATATTTATGAGTAGTCTGTCTATAAAGTTTGTATAAATTCTTGAGAAAATATTTTGGATTTGAAACGTGAGATTTTACTGTTAAGATTTTACTGTGATATGTTACACTGTTAAATTTATAATTTCGAAGAATATATCATTAAGAAGCGTACGTATGAGGAGATTGAGAATTGAAAGATAAGAGTGTTGTTTGTTACAAATGTGTTTTGTGTTTCTTTATTTTGTTTCTAACAAACTTCTTGTAGTTATGTAGAGGTCCTAGATAATGACAAATCGATCATACAAAAATCCAAAACGTTTGTTACCAACGTGTTTTTTAAGTTGTGTCTCAATATTATGTTGGGACCAAAAAAGATTAATGCTTGTAGTCGTATTTATTCTCTGATTCATTTATTTTTCAACCACACATTCCATTACAAGATTACTCTCTTTCAATGGGGTTGGCTACTATGAAGATGAGTTCTTGAATCTCAATTATGATCTAGAGAACGAAAAACATGTCTTGGAGCAGAACCATGTTTGGTATGAAGGAATTGAGTAAGTCCTTGTTTAACTAAAGAACTATGGTGAAAGATTAATGTAAAATGGACGAACCGGGAGCTCTCTTCTTGATCCATGCCTTTGTTGTTAACGATTGTAAGCATAGATCATAGTTATATGTTGCAGCCAAACATAACCGTTGTTTGAATTTTATTCGAGTTTAGAGAAATTTGCATCTGTTATACCAGTAAATATGTTTTTTTAGTCGAATCATTTGATTATGAAAAAGGTCCCAAAAAAGATAAACCAGATCATTTAGAAAGACACTTGACTGATTCTTATGTCAAATTATGGATTATCTGTATTAATTAATAATCTCGTTAAGAATGTTTATAAAATAGTAAAATAACTAGATTTTACCCCGTGGTACACCACGGGGCTAGTATTTTATGCGTATATGTTATATAAAATATTAACGGTTATAGTTTTTATATATAGTTATATAAAAAGTTATTTAATATAGATGTAACAAATTTATATATATTATGGAAATAATTAATAGTGTTTTTATTGAATTTGAAAGATCTATATATTGTGTATTTAAAAAAATAAAATGTACTGTAACTAAATTTGTGTATGGGGAAAACGGTAAATTTGTGTATTTTCCTAACATTTTATTAATTTATTTGCTTCCATTAAACTCAGATTTGCTAAATGATTATATAAACAAAGTACATTTATATATTTAGATTTGTAAGTTGAACATATGTGAGTTAATTCTTTTTTAAAAACTATTAGTATTTGTATTATTTAAATTAATGTAATTTTATAAATTTGAAATAGATTTAAGTTAGAGTTCATCTCAATCACAACCCCGTGATATTTCTTATGATGATGAAAAAAACTTCTTACCCGTTGTGTCATATAATTTAGGAGTTCTTAAAATTTGTTTCTTTATATTTTGATAAAATTAAAAAACTTTATTTAAAGTTGGAATTTTTGAAACAAATATGATGTTAATGTGTAATATGTTAGTCAACAAAATTTATTAGAGATGTTACTTATAATCAATAGCAATTAAAATCTATGTTTACCGTGGCAAAGAATGATGCTGAAGACCCATGTATAGTAGATAATAAATAATTATGTAGAAACATATTTATCTTCGTATCAGTTTCAGAATTGTGGTTCTAATAGCATGTGAATTTATCTTTTCTCAACTAAAGATATAATACAGTTTTTAAGATTATAGCTGATATAACTATCAAGATGAAAAAAAAACTATCAAGATGAAAATTGAAAAGGAATATGAACGGGGTTTATAAAATAAATCATCAAAGTAACGGATTTATGAATAAAGATTTTATGGACTCTTCTTCTTTTGGTATATATTTTTTTGTAGAGCCACCGGCACTAAGTGTGAAAGTGAGCTTTCTCCTTCACAACAAATCAAATCAAACTCATTCGGTTCAGAAGACTTGAACCAAACCGAAGTCAGAAAAATAGAAATTGTTTGGTACATAATTTTGGTTGAAGAAGAAAATGCCATCAAAAGATGAGAAAGCTTTGACGAAAAAGGAGGCTGAGGAAGAAAATCAGAGCTTGAGTTCCCATGTGAAGAAGAAAGCAACGAAGATAGTATACTCTTTTATTCTGATATAATAGAGTTGCTTTTCGGATAAAACATATTTATAGTGTATAATGAAATGTGAGGAATATGCGTGAGTGACTGAGTGATCATCTAAAATCTTGGTGAGCAAGCTAGGATTATGGAATAAAATAGAGGATTTAGTAATTAGCTAGGGAATATGCCATGAAAAAATAGTGTAGATTTTGTAATTTTTCTTAATTTGCTATATTTTCTCGAGTGCATGAATAACAATTATAGAAAATAAGGAACTTATTTCGAGTTAATTGTGTTATATACCATTAAATGAACATAAATGAATTTACTTATATCTTAAATCATATAAATGAAATTGGAAAATACTTTATAAGATTTTTAAATTAATAGTCAATATTATTATTCCCTTAAAATTATGGATGATTTCGCCATACGGTTATTCTAATTTTCTTAAAATTCGTCAGACATTAAATTGTATCAGAGAAGGAAATATTGTTATTGTGATTGAGTAGGCTATATTTACTCTTGGATTAATGTACTTGGAAATATTTTGGCCGATAAATTAGGAGTCCACATTAATTAAGTATTAAATATTCAAAATAAGACATCTCTCTTATCAAGTTAGCATTGACAATGGCACTGAATGTTGTTATACACAAGTAAAATACGGTGGAAGATTCATAATTTCCAATCGGGTCAAAATTAAAATTTAGAAACTGACTCGAAATGTTTAATGTCAAACGTAACCTCACCGAGAACAATGGTTTAGTATTTTTTTTTTGGTTTTTTTTTTGAAATATATGTTTAGTATTATCATTAAGGGCAAACTATGGAAAAAAATTATAAGAAAAGGTGATCACAAAAACGTACTTCAAAAATAATAAAATAGATAATAATATTTTGTCATTAATATCATATTATGATAATAAATTTTGAAGATAATGATGATCCTGCCCCATTCCGCCTATCATTTGGGATATTTTCAAAATTAATTATTTATTATTTTGATAAAAAGTAAGTACTATAAATAGTTTTCATATTTTATAATATTTAAATTGGTTTTTTTAAATATTATATAATGTTAATGTGGGGTGTATAATGGATATAATAGGATGATATGGAACTAAATATTAGAGATGTTGGTTATAATGAAAATCTATATTTATGATAAAGATAAAAAAATATATTTATGACAAAAACATAAATAAATCAAATATAATTCGCATAAATTAAAAACAAAACAAAAAAGTCTAACAAAAAAACACGAAACCAAAGCCTACTCTAATTAGATTTGATTCATCATATTCCTGTAGTATGAAGATACATTTTAACAAACCAGATTATTTGTGAGACTTTCAAACATAAATGTAATGTAACCCAAAATAAAAGCCATTAGAATCAGAATAAATTACATTACATTCTCATATTCAAACAGACATGATATTAGACAAGAATTGATAATGCTCTTGAAGAAAAAAATAGTATCGATATTGTGAATTGATAAAACTTGTGAGGATTATAGAACTACTCTAGTGCATGTGTCGATTTTATGTATTTATAGAGATTTCGGATCCAACCGTAGGGTTTTTCTAGACCCCGAAAAGTAATATCCTTAATTTGTATTACTTAATAAGATTTGATATTTATGCTTGAAAATCTTTAAAAACCATAATAAGGAATTGTTTGTAATTCAAGATATGGAAATATAATCTTTCTGTTTTTATAGTTAATAATTCAAGATATGGAAATATACGTTTTCGGTGATTAAAGTCGGACTTAAACATTTTTGGTTTTCCAAAGATCCGATTAATGAAATCGGGTTTTAATTTTGATTTAAAACCGACCCGAAATTTAAGATTACAAAATTAACCTTAATGATTTTTGGTTAATTGTTTAGAAGTAAGGATATTTTGTGTCCAAAATATTTTAGCAAAGGGTGGTCAAAAAAGTGGCTGCAAAAATAATAATATAGATAAAACTAATCCAAACGCTCTACAACTGTATATTCAACCAATCCCGGTTAGTTCAATAATCCCGCCAAGCTGACGTGGTAACGATAGGCCTCTCGTGCCAACAAAGCATTAACTCTTTTTGACGTTTCGCCACGTGGAACCCTCTGACTTGTGCTTTCTCCACTAAACACTCAGCTTGAAAATAAACGAATTGGCTCAACGGAACCATCCTCATCCCCGCCGCACAGAACGCTTCTCGCCATGTCATCATCTCTCCTTCTCTTTTATCCGCAGCCGCTTCAACCGCAGACGCGATTTTAGGTCGCAACACAAACGCTTCTATGATTTTCTTCACCAAATCACCACCTCCCGGAGAAGCAACGGCGGCGGGTTGCCTACTACGAAGATGAGTTCTTGAAACTTATGATCTTGAAATATAAAGTATGGAGAAAGTGAAAAAGGTGTCTTGGAGCAGAACAGTTAGAAATTTGCGATTCACGTGGAAATTGTATCATTTAACCAAGATCAGCACTGTCATAAACATGTATTTTCTTTATGTCAAGAACCAAAAAAAATTTTGACATTGACATTTATCCCTCATAAGCTCGTATTGTGTCATCTACATTTTAGTAGACGTTTCCAGCCATGAAGAAGCATCTGAGTAATTTGACAAAGAATCAAATTAAATCCTCAACACCAAAGCATCAGAGTGTTGTCCATTTCCTATGAAATATATTGGTTGATCCTCTATTCTTGGTAGCCTTGTCAAGTAAAGTAATTAAGCATATGAAGAGCTTGTTTAAATAGGGAGAAAATAATAATTTGTAAAGAACGATTGTAGACATATATTGTATTTAGTCGGAAGCTTTGTTTTTTTTCTCCAAATTAGGTCCAAATTAGTAATATATTTGTGACTTCAATGTTTGAGCCATATCAATTTTTAACTCATTAAACTGAGAGATGTTGTTTATACCTCTAACATTAGCTAGTGATTGTAAAATCATATGTATATTTCTTTTTTTTTTGTTTTTATGATTTGTAATCTATTGTGTATTTTTTTTTATCTAAATAATTTTTAGTTTTCGAAGTCTAATTGATAAACTTGACTCATGTCACGATCACGTGGAATTATAACTTCTTCTACCAAACTTTATATTATAAGATGTCTTAGCAAAGAAATTCTCAGCTCTCCTTTATTATGATACCAACCTTTGTTAATATGTTTTTTTTTTTAAAACTTATAAAACAGTATAAATACTATCAAATCATCAAAACTACCAATCCCCAGTCTCATCTTCATACGACAAATCTTGAAATAATGGTTCTAATGTCTTCGTTTGAGTCACTAGTGATCCTATAATTTTGTAAAAGTTTTAAATTATGTTTAATGATCTTACTCCCTCCTCGTATCAATTATGTAGCATATGTTCTCATTATATGTTTCTTTGTCTTCTCATTTTGATGATCAATCAATTCAATAAACAATCTCTCTCTACGTTAAGTAAGAGTGTAACAACATACCAACGTTCGTTTGATTATGTCATCAAATGTAACGATACGGTTTCCCCAAGATTGTATCCATCTGGTCATAAAACCTCCCCACTACATGAGCTAGTTCGAGTTTTAGGGAAAAATATCAAATCTCTTCACTGTGGATCTATTTCTATTCTTTCTTATTTGTAAATTTAAATCGTTATAATTATTGGATTTCCGCGATCCTAGAGTCTTAACCCAAACTAAAATCAGCAATAACCATTTAATCCTTTCTACAACAATTAACTAAGAGTAGAACAAGATATGAACTAACTTCTTTGATGAACCGAATTAGATCCCGCAGTGTGGCGGGTCTTATGAACATATAGATCCCATGATACAAGTTACCTCTAGGGGTGTCGAACATGAGACTTTCGAGGAGTTAAAAGGAACCTAACCACTGAACTTACAAAAAAAATTCAAATTCTGATGCCCTTAAATCTATTTATTTATTATGATGCCTAAAGCTTTTGCTTTGCTCAACTTTAGTTTCGGGCCAGGCCTGTATATAACCATAGTGAAATCATATCACTACAATTGATGAAGAAATCAAACAAACGTTAGTAAGTCACTAGATAAGTCATTTAATGATTCAACACAATGTTTCTAAATTCTTAGCTCATTTGGTACCCAATTTCAATAAGTCTTTCTCCACACTTATAACCACTTTTCATGCATCTCTAGCACTTGTAATCTATCAAATTTATTGTTCTAGAGATAAGACCCGCGGGGTTGTTCGCTATGAATTTTTCCTTAATTATTTTTATTTGGTGTTATATTTTTAAGATTAATGATCGTATGTACATTTTTTGTCGTAATTGTTTGGCTATATTTTGGTTTTTTCCATATTCAGATATTATAATCTTAGACTATTAGTTATTCATTTGTGTGGCGCTGTTGTTACTCGTATTCCAATTAATGTTTTTGGTTTTGTTTGGACACATGTATTAATATAGTTAGATTGAAAGCTTTATCTTAAAAGAAAAATGTGACGATAAACCATTTTTTATTCTTTTATTTTATTTTTCTTTTTTTTATTGTCATATTTTTAAATTTGACTAAAAATTAATTTATCTAAGCTGAAGCGTGCTCTATTTGGTATGTCGTTTTTATCTATTTGAATTTGGGTCTTAACAATAAAGAATCTTGAATTTTTAAATATTGACCCATGGCATAGTATTTTTTTTTGTTAAAATGTTTTGTAATTGAGCATGCACTTATGACATGTCTTGCCAAGCTCATATAATGCATACAAATTTCTTTGTGTTTGATTTAAGAGTCGATCTACTTTTTAGATAGTTTACTTGTTTTTTTAAATTTTATTTTACTCTATGGGATCCAATATTTCTATTTTTTTGTTTACTTTGCATAAACCTTATTTAGTCAGAGATGCCATTGTAATCAACGGATTAACTTGTACGGGATATTCAAGCATGAAGAGAGCTCAATCTAGCAAAGGAGGATGCCGACACCATTTTCGATTTTTTTATCATTTGTCGTAGGCATTATGCTTTATTTGGTTGATGAACCTCCGGATACGATCGATGGATCGAGGTTTGGTTCGGACGCGTCGAGCGGTGCAACGGACTGTCGGACAGAACGACGAGGAAGTGTGTGGTGGGAAAACCCTCTCGTACAAATGAGAGAAGCCTTCGTTGGATGATGAATGGATCGATACAACGACACACGAGCGATGAGTGAGCTCGTGATACGGTTGTCTCGCCGTCGAAGAGCCCGGCTCGTTCGGACGTCGAGGTTTTCCGATCCTTTAAGCGGCGAGAGGCCTTTAGAGGAACGAAGAAATGACGCAAGAGAAGAAAACTTAGGGTTTTTAGATTCAAGCAAGCGTAACCTTTACAAGTGTTGAGCAGCCTTTAAATAGGTGCGATCGAAAGAGCAAGCCTATTTACCCTAGGCCACGTGTGTGGTCGAGCGGCTTACAACGATTGTAAAGGAAAGACAAATAACCAACGTTCGAAATTCAAAGTTTAAAAGATAAGGATAGAAAGATAGAATCCACGCGTCTTTGGTAAAACGCGTGGATGCGCTAGGATTAACTGCCTCGTTAAAACCTTATCGGTAAAACCCAATGGGATAAAAACCGAGTTAGGAAAAAGAGTACAGTCGCTCGCTAACGACTTAAACGTCTTCACCAATGGTGATGGTGAAGACCATCCACGATGGCTCTTGGTCTTGGGTCGTTGGCTCGATGAGATCGTGGACGTATTTTTGAAGGAAAAGATTGAATTGGTCTCGGACATTCTTCTCCGCTCATCGGCTTCGAGTGGTCGCTCCTTGGGCAATAATCGGAGTTTTGGGTCGAGTCATCGATCGAGTTTGTCGAGCTCCATCGGTCGTTCCGTCCGTTCCCTCGATCTGTCTATGTCTCGAGCGGTCGTTACTTGTTCCGTCTCGATCGCCGTCTGTCCGTCTCGTCCGTCCGGTCCGAGCTGTCGTTGCTCGATGTCGCATCATCCCTCCCCCTTCAAAAGGTTTTGTCCTCAAAACATGCTCATCGTCCCCTACATCAAACGGAGATAAGTCAGTAACATTGAAGGAAGTGGATATTAGAGGCTCACCCAGTAGTGCAAGACGGTAGGCGTTGTCGTTGATCCGCTCGGTGACTTGGAAAGGTCCATCGCCTCGGTGACTGAGTTTGTCCTTCCTTCGGGTTGGAAATCTCTCCGGACGAAGGTGGAGCCACACCCAATCTCCTGGTTGAAAAATCATCGGTTTGCGGCGCTTGTTGGCTTGCCGGACGTAGTGCTCGGTCTCCTTCTCGATGTTCTTGCGGATCTTCTCGTAAAACTCCCGAACATACTTGCTTTTCTCAACTCACTCGAGACTGATAATTGGATCCAAGGGCAAGGGAATAAGATCCAAAGGGGTTAGAGGCTTGAAACCGTACACCACTTCGAACGGGGAAGTCTTCGTGGCCGAGTGCTCGGATCGGTTTTAGGCGAACTCGATGAATGGTAGGCAGTCGATCCACGATCCTTTACTTTGAGCAAGAGTCGTTCGTAGCAATGCGCCTAAGGTGCGATTGGTCACTTTTGTCTGGCCGTCAGTTTGGGGATGAGCGGCTGTTGAATACAATAGCTTCATCCTGAGCTTCTTCCACAAGGTCCGCCAAAAGTGACCGAGAAACTTCTTGTCTCGATCGGACACGATCGTGCGAGGAATTCCATGAAGCTTGACCACATCCCGGAAGAAGAGATTGGCAATATGCACCGCATCATTGGACTTGTGGCAAGGGATGAAGTGAGCCATCTTTGAAAACCTGTCGACCACCACGAAGATGCTGTCCTTATTGTCGATGATCGGGAGGCCTAGCACAAAATCCATCGAAAGATCGACCCAAGTGCTTTCCGGGATCGGGAGTGGAGTATATAGCCCGTGCGGTCGGGTTGTCGACTTGGCCTTCCGGCAAATCAGGCAACGGCTGCAAAATTTCTCGATCATCCGCTTCATCTTGGGCCAGTAGAAGTGTTCCCGTAGCACAGCCAAAGTTTTGGCCACTCCAAAGTGCCCGGTCAACCCTCCACCATGTGCTTCTCGGAGAAGAAGCTCTCGTATCGATCCGTCCAGAACACAAAGTCGATGCTCCCGGAACAAGAACCCATCATGGATGAAGAAGCGATCGAAATTAGCTTTTCCATGTTCTCTATAGCACTCGCCAAACTCAGCGTCGTCCGCATACTGATCCTTTAATCCCTCAAAACCAAGAATGGTCGCGTCCATCGTAGTGATCAAGGAGTGTCGCCTTGACAAAGCATCGGCTACGATATTTTCTTTACCCTTCTTGTACTTGATCACATAAGGGAAAGTCTCGATGAACTCTAACCATTTGGCCCCGAAGATGCTTCAAGGTTTCATGATCGATGTGGATAACACATTCTCGAGCTAGGAGATAATGTTGCCAAGTTTCCATCGCCCAAACTAAGGCATAGAGCTCCTTGTCATACGTCGGGTAGTTGAGAGGTGCTCCATTTAATTTCTCGCTGAAATAGGCGACAGGTCTCCCACCTTGGATAAGAACAGCTCCGATGCCAACATTTGAAGCATCGCACTCCACCTCGAAGGTTTTGTTGAAATCCGGTAGGACCAACAAAGGAACTTCCGTGAGCCTCTTCTTCAACTCTTGGAAAGCTTTCTCCTGGCTATCTCCCCACTGAAACTCAATATTTTTCTTGATCACGGCGGTGAGAGGGGCGGCGATGGTGCTGAAGTCTCGGACGAATCGCCGATAGAAACTGGCCAACCCGTGGAAACTTCGAACCTGTGCGATACTGTTTGGTGTTGGCCATTACTCAATAGTCTTGATCTTTTCATTATCAACCTTGAGTCCCTTATCACTAATTACAAAACCTAAAAAGACAAGTTCATTAGCTCCGAAAACGCATTTCGTGAGATTTGCGTATAATCTCGCCTCTTGGAGGGTTTGGATCACCATCTCGAGGTGATCCAAATGCTCCTCTAGGCACTTACTGTAAATCAAAATATCATCAAAATATACTACTACAAATTTGTTTATAAAGGTTCAAAGAACCTGATTCATGAGTCGCATGAATGTCGAGGGAGCGTTGGAGAGTCCGAACGGCATCACTAACCACTCGTACAATCCTTACTTGGTTTTAAACGCAGTCTTCCACTCGTCCCCTTCCTTCATTCTGACTTGATGGTATTCGCTTTTGAGATCGATCTTGGAAAAGATCACGAAACCACTCAACTCATCGAGCATGTCGTCTAGGCGCGGGATCGGGTGTCGATACTTGATCGTGATGTTGTTGAAGGCTCGACAATCGAAACACATCCGCCACGATCCGTCTTTCTTGGGCACAAGAAGGACTGAAACGACGCATGGACTAAGACTTTCCCGAACATAGCCTTGTTTCATGAGGTCGGCTACTTGTCGTTCCAATTCCTTGGCCTCTTCCGGATTCACTCGATACGCGGGACGGTTGGGAAGTTGTGCACCCGGTATTATGATTTGATGTTCGATGCCCCGGATTGGAGGCAGCCCTTCGGGTAATTCTTCCGGAAACACATCCTTGTACTTCTCCAAGATGGATTTGATCTCATCCGGCACGTACGGTTCCTTAGGACCTACAATCACATCATCCTTAAAAACCATGAGCAACATTTTGCAAGTTGGGTCACTTAGGGACCTCCTAACTACACTAGGATTTATTAAGAAATTTCTTTTAGTGCACGAAACCAAAGCCTACTCTAATTAGATTTGATTCATCATATTCCTGTAGTATGAAGATACATTTTAACAAACCAGATTATTTGTGAGACTTTCAAACATAAATGTAATGTAACCCAAAATAAAAGCCATTAGAATCAGAATAAATTACATTACATTCTCATATTCAAACAGACATGATATTAGACAAGAATTGATAATGCTCTTGAAGAAAAAAATAGTATCGATATTGTGAATTGATAAAACTTGTGAGGATTATAGAACTACTCTAGTGCATGTGTCGATTTTATGTATTTATAGAGATTTCGGATCCAACCGTAGGGTTTTTCTAGACCCCGAAAAGTAATATCCTTAATTTGTATTACTTAATAAGATTTGATATTTATGCTTGAAAATCTTTAAAAACCATAATAAGGAATTGTTTGTAATTCAAGATATGGAAATATAATCTTTCTGTTTTTATAGTTAATAATTCAAGATATGGAAATATACGTTTTCGGTGATTAAAGTCGGACTTAAACATTTTTGGTTTTCCAAAGATCCGATTAATGAAATCGGGTTTTAATTTTGATTTAAAACCGACCCGAAATTTAAGATTACAAAATTAACCTTAATGATCTTTGGTTAATTGTTTAGAAGTAAGGATATTTTGTGTCCAAAATATTTTAGCAAAGGGTGGTCAAAAAAGTGGCTGCAAAAATAATAATATAGATAAAACTAATCCAAACGCTCTACAACTGTATATTCAACCAATCCCGGTTAGTTCAATAATCCCGCCAAGCTGACGTGGTAACGATAGGCCTCTCGTGCCAACAAAGCATTAACTCTTTTTGACGTTTCGCCACGTGGAACCCTCTGACTTGTGCTTTCTCCACTAAACACTCAGCTTGAAAATAAACGAATTGGCTCAACGGAACCATCCTCATCCCCGCCGCACAGAACGCTTCTCGCCATGTCATCATCTCTCCTTCTCTTTTATCCGCAGCCGCTTCAACCGCAGACGCGATTTTAGGTCGCAACACAAACGCTTCTATGATTTTCTTCACCAAATCACCACCTCCCGGAGAAGCAACGGCGGCGGGTTGCCTACTACGAAGATGAGTTCTTGAAACTTATGATCTTGAAATATAAAGTATGGAGAAAGTGAAAAAGGTGTCTTGGAGCAGAACAGTTAGAAATTTGCGATTCACGTGGAAATTGTATCATTTAACCAAGATCAGCACTGTCATAAACATGTATTTTCTTTATGTCAAGAACCAAAAAAAATTTTGACATTGACATTTATCCCTCATAAGCTCGTATTGTGTCATCTACATTTTAGTAGACGTTTCCAGCCATGAAGAAGCATCTGAGTAATTTGACAAAGAATCAAATTAAATCCTCAACACCAAAGCATCAGAGTGTTGTCCATTTCCTATGAAATATATTGGTTGATCCTCTATTCTTGGTAGCCTTGTCAAGTAAAGTAATTAAGCATATGAAGAGCTTGTTTAAATAGGGAGAAAATAATAATTTGTAAAGAACGATTGTAGACATATATTGTATTTAGTCGGAAGCTTTGTTTTTTTTCTCCAAATTAGGTCCAAATTAGTAATATATTTGTGACTTCAATGTTTGAGCCATATCAATTTTTAACTCATTAAACTGAGAGATGTTGTTTATACCTCTAACATTAGCTAGTGATTGTAAAATCATATGTATATTTCTTTTTTTTTTGTTTTTATGATTTGTAATCTATTGTGTATTTTTTTTTATCTAAATAATTTTTAGTTTTCGAAGTCTAATTGATAAACTTGACTCATGTCACGATCACGTGGAATTATAACTTCTTCTACCAAACTTTATATTATAAGATGTCTTAGCAAAGAAATTCTCAGCTCTCCTTTATTATGATACCAACCTTTGTTAATATGTTTTTTTTTTTAAAACTTATAAAACAGTATAAATACTATCAAATCATCAAAACTACCAATCCCCAGTCTCATCTTCATACGACAAATCTTGAAATAATGGTTCTAATGTCTTCGTTTGAGTCACTAGTGATCCTATAATTTTGTAAAAGTTTTAAATTATGTTTAATGATCTTACTCCCTCCTCGTATCAATTATGTAGCATATGTTCTCATTATATGTTTCTTTGTCTTCTCATTTTGATGATCAATCAATTCAATAAACAATCTCTCTCTACGTTAAGTAAGAGTGTAACAACATACCAACGTTCGTTTGATTATGTCATCAAATGTAACGATACGGTTTCCCCAAGATTGTATCCATCTGGTCATAAAACCTCCCCACTACATGAGCTAGTTCGAGTTTTAGGGAAAAATATCAAATCTCTTCACTGTGGATCTATTTCTATTCTTTCTTATTTGTAAATTTAAATCGTTATAATTATTGGATTTCCGCGATCCTAGAGTCTTAACCCAAACTAAAATCAGCAATAACCATTTAATCCTTTCTACAACAATTAACTAAGAGTAGAACAAGATATGAACTAACTTCTTTGATGAACCGAATTAGATCCCGCAGTGTGGCGGGTCTTATGAACATATAGATCCCATGATACAAGTTACCTCTAGGGGTGTCGAACATGAGACTTTCGAGGAGTTAAAAGGAACCTAACCACTGAACTTACAAAAAAAATTCAAATTCTGATGCCCTTAAATCTATTTATTTATTATGATGCCTAAAGCTTTTGCTTTGCTCAACTTTAGTTTCGGGCCAGGCCTGTATATAACCATAGTGAAATCATATCACTACAATTGATGAAGAAATCAAACAAACGTTAGTAAGTCACTAGATAAGTCATTTAATGATTCAACACAATGTTTCTAAATTCTTAGCTCATTTGGTACCCAATTTCAATAAGTCTTTCTCCACACTTATAACCACTTTTCATGCATCTCTAGCACTTGTAATCTATCAAATTTATTGTTCTAGAGATAAGACCCGCGGGGTTGTTCGCTATGAATTTTTCCTTAATTATTTTTATTTGGTGTTATATTTTTAAGATTAATGATCGTATGTACATTTTTTGTCGTAATTGTTTGGCTATATTTTGGTTTTTTCCATATTCAGATATTATAATCTTAGACTATTAGTTATTCATTTGTGTGGCGCTGTTGTTACTCGTATTCCAATTAATGTTTTTGGTTTTGTTTGGACACATGTATTAATATAGTTAGATTGAAAGCTTTATCTTAAAAGAAAAATGTGACGATAAACCATTTTTTATTCTTTTATTTTATTTTTCTTTTTTTTATTGTCATATTTTTAAATTTGACTAAAAATTAATTTATCTAAGCTGAAGCGTGCTCTATTTGGTATGTCGTTTTTATCTATTTGAATTTGGGTCTTAACAATAAAGAATCTTGAATTTTTAAATATTGACCCATGGCATAGTATTTTTTTTTGTTAAAATGTTTTGTAATTGAGCATGCACTTATGACATGTCTTGCCAAGCTCATATAATGCATACAAATTTCTTTGTGTTTGATTTAAGAGTCGATCTACTTTTTAGATAGTTTACTTGTTTTTTTAAATTTTATTTTACTCTATGGGATCCAATATTTCTATTTTTTTGTTTACTTTGCATAAACCTTATTTAGTCAGAGATGCCATTGTAATCAACGGATTAACTTGTACGGGATATTCAAGCATGAAGAGAGCTCAATCTAGCAAAGGAGGATGCCGACACCATTTTCGATTTTTTTATCATTTGTCGTAGGCATTATGCTTTATTTGGTTGATGAACCTCCGGATACGATCGATGGATCGAGGTTTGGTTCGGACGCGTCGAGCGGTGCAACGGACTGTCGGACAGAACGACGAGGAAGTGTGTGGTGGGAAAACCCTCTCGTACAAATGAGAGAAGCCTTCGTTGGATGATGAATGGATCGATACAACGACACACGAGCGATGAGTGAGCTCGTGATACGGTTGTCTCGCCGTCGAAGAGCCCGGCTCGTTCGGACGTCGAGGTTTTCCGATCCTTTAAGCGGCGAGAGGCCTTTAGAGGAACGAAGAAATGACGCAAGAGAAGAAAACTTAGGGTTTTTAGATTCAAGCAAGCGTAACCTTTACAAGTGTTGAGCAGCCTTTAAATAGGTGCGATCGAAAGAGCAAGCCTATTTACCCTAGGCCACGTGTGTGGTCGAGCGGCTTACAACGATTGTAAAGGAAAGACAAATAACCAACGTTCGAAATTCAAAGTTTAAAAGATAAGGATAGAAAGATAGAATCCACGCGTCTTTGGTAAAACGCGTGGATGCGCTAGGATTAACTGCCTCGTTAAAACCTTATCGGTAAAACCCAATGGGATAAAAACCGAGTTAGGAAAAAGAGTACAGTCGCTCGCTAACGACTTAAACGTCTTCACCAATGGTGATGGTGAAGACCATCCACGATGGCTCTTGGTCTTGGGTCGTTGGCTCGATGAGATCGTGGACGTATTTTTGAAGGAAAAGATTGAATTGGTCTCGGACATTCTTCTCCGCTCATCGGCTTCGAGTGGTCGCTCCTTGGGCAATAATCGGAGTTTTGGGTCGAGTCATCGATCGAGTTTGTCGAGCTCCATCGGTCGTTCCGTCCGTTCCCTCGATCTGTCTATGTCTCGAGCGGTCGTTACTTGTTCCGTCTCGATCGCCGTCTGTCCGTCTCGTCCGTCCGGTCCGAGCTGTCGTTGCTCGATGTCGCATCATCCCTCCCCCTTCAAAAGGTTTTGTCCTCAAAACATGCTCATCGTCCCCTACATCAAACGGAGATAAGTCAGTAACATTGAAGGAAGTGGATATTAGAGGCTCACCCAGTAGTGCAAGACGGTAGGCGTTGTCGTTGATCCGCTCGGTGACTTGGAAAGGTCCATCGCCTCGGTGACTGAGTTTGTCCTTCCTTCGGGTTGGAAATCTCTCCGGACGAAGGTGGAGCCACACCCAATCTCCTGGTTGAAAAATCATCGGTTTGCGGCGCTTGTTGGCTTGCCGGACGTAGTGCTCGGTCTCCTTCTCGATGTTCTTGCGGATCTTCTCGTAAAACTCCCGAACATACTTGCTTTTCTCAACTCACTCGAGACTGATAATTGGATCCAAGGGCAAGGGAATAAGATCCAAAGGGGTTAGAGGCTTGAAACCGTACACCACTTCGAACGGGGAAGTCTTCGTGGCCGAGTGCTCGGATCGGTTTTAGGCGAACTCGATGAATGGTAGGCAGTCGATCCACGATCCTTTACTTTGAGCAAGAGTCGTTCGTAGCAATGCGCCTAAGGTGCGATTGGTCACTTTTGTCTGGCCGTCAGTTTGGGGATGAGCGGCTGTTGAATACAATAGCTTCATCCTGAGCTTCTTCCACAAGGTCCGCCAAAAGTGACCGAGAAACTTCTTGTCTCGATCGGACACGATCGTGCGAGGAATTCCATGAAGCTTGACCACATCCCGGAAGAAGAGATTGGCAATATGCACCGCATCATTGGACTTGTGGCAAGGGATGAAGTGAGCCATCTTTGAAAACCTGTCGACCACCACGAAGATGCTGTCCTTATTGTCGATGATCGGGAGGCCTAGCACAAAATCCATCGAAAGATCGACCCAAGTGCTTTCCGGGATCGGGAGTGGAGTATATAGCCCGTGCGGTCGGGTTGTCGACTTGGCCTTCCGGCAAATCAGGCAACGGCTGCAAAATTTCTCGATCATCCGCTTCATCTTGGGCCAGTAGAAGTGTTCCCGTAGCACAGCCAAAGTTTTGGCCACTCCAAAGTGCCCGGTCAACCCTCCACCATGTGCTTCTCGGAGAAGAAGCTCTCGTATCGATCCGTCCAGAACACAAAGTCGATGCTCCCGGAACAAGAACCCATCATGGATGAAGAAGCGATCGAAATTAGCTTTTCCATGTTCTCTATAGCACTCGCCAAACTCAGCGTCGTCCGCATACTGATCCTTTAATCCCTCAAAACCAAGAATGGTCGCGTCCATCGTAGTGATCAAGGAGTGTCGCCTTGACAAAGCATCGGCTACGATATTTTCTTTACCCTTCTTGTACTTGATCACATAAGGGAAAGTCTCGATGAACTCTAACCATTTGGCCCCGAAGATGCTTCAAGGTTTCATGATCGATGTGGATAACACATTCTCGAGCTAGGAGATAATGTTGCCAAGTTTCCATCGCCCAAACTAAGGCATAGAGCTCCTTGTCATACGTCGGGTAGTTGAGAGGTGCTCCATTTAATTTCTCGCTGAAATAGGCGACAGGTCTCCCACCTTGGATAAGAACAGCTCCGATGCCAACATTTGAAGCATCGCACTCCACCTCGAAGGTTTTGTTGAAATCCGGTAGGACCAACAAAGGAACTTCCGTGAGCCTCTTCTTCAACTCTTGGAAAGCTTTCTCCTGGCTATCTCCCCACTGAAACTCAATATTTTTCTTGATCACGGCGGTGAGAGGGGCGGCGATGGTGCTGAAGTCTCGGACGAATCGCCGATAGAAACTGGCCAACCCGTGGAAACTTCGAACCTGTGCGATACTGTTTGGTGTTGGCCATTACTCAATAGTCTTGATCTTTTCATTATCAACCTTGAGTCCCTGTTCACTAATTACAAAACCTAAAAAGACAAGTTCATTAGCTCCGAAAACGCATTTCGTGAGATTTGCGTATAATCTCGCCTCTTGGAGGGTTTGGATCACCATCTCGAGGTGATCCAAATGCTCCTCTAGGCACTTACTGTAAATCAAAATATCATCAAAATATACTACTACAAATTTGTTTATAAAGGTTCAAAGAACCTGATTCATGAGTCGCATGAATGTCGAGGGAGCGTTGGAGAGTCCGAACGGCATCACTAACCACTCGTACAATCCTTACTTGGTTTTAAACGCAGTCTTCCACTCGTCCCCTTCCTTCATTCTGACTTGATGGTATTCGCTTTTGAGATCGATCTTGGAAAAGATCACGAAACCACTCAACTCATCGAGCATGTCGTCTAGGCGCGGGATCGGGTGTCGATACTTGATCGTGATGTTGTTGAAGGCTCGACAATCGAAACACATCCGCCACGATCCGTCTTTCTTGGGCACAAGAAGGACTGAAACGACGCATGGACTAAGACTTTCCCGAACATAGCCTTGTTTCATGAGGTCGGCTACTTGTCGTTCCAATTCCTTGGCCTCTTCCGGATTCACTCGATACGCGGGACGGTTGGGAAGTTGTGCACCCGGTATTATGATTTGATGTTCGATGCCCCGGATTGGAGGCAGCCCTTCGGGTAATTCTTCCGGAAACACATCCTTGTACTTCTCCAAGATGGATTTGATCTCATCCGGCACGTACGGTTCCTTAGGACCTACAATCACATCATCCTTAAAAACCATGAGCAACATTTTGCAAGTTGGGTCACTTAGGGACCTCCTAACTACACTAGGATTTATTAAGAAATTTCTTTTAGTGCACGAAACCAAAGCCTACTCTAATTAGATTTGATTCATCATATTCCTGTAGTATGAAGATACATTTTAACAAACCAGATTATTTGTGAGACTTTCAAACATAAATGTAATGTAACCCAAAATAAAAGCCATTAGAATCAGAATAAATTACATTACATTCTCATATTCAAACAGACATGATATTAGACAAGAATTGATAATGCTCTTGAAGAAAAAAATAGTATCGATATTGTGAATTGATAAAACTTGTGAGGATTATAGAACTACTCTAGTGCATGTGTCGATTTTATGTATTTATAGAGATTTCGGATCCAACCGTAGGGTTTTTCTAGACCCCGAAAAGTAATATCCTTAATTTGTATTACTTAATAAGATTTGATATTTATGCTTGAAAATCTTTAAAAACCATAATAAGGAATTGTTTGTAATTCAAGATATGGAAATATAATCTTTCTGTTTTTATAGTTAATAATTCAAGATATGGAAATATACGTTTTCGGTGATTAAAGTCGGACTTAAACATTTTTGGTTTTCCAAAGATCCGATTAATGAAATCGGGTTTTAATTTTGATTTAAAACCGACCCGAAATTTAAGATTACAAAATTAACCTTAATGATCTTTGGTTAATTGTTTAGAAGTAAGGATATTTTGTGTCCAAAATATTTTAGCAAAGGGTGGTCAAAAAAGTGGCTGCAAAAATAATAATATAGATAAAACTAATCCAAACGCTCTACAACTGTATATTCAACCAATCCCGGTTAGTTCAATAATCCCGCCAAGCTGACGTGGTAACGATAGGCCTCTCGTGCCAACAAAGCATTAACTCTTTTTGACGTTTCGCCACGTGGAACCCTCTGACTTGTGCTTTCTCCACTAAACACTCAGCTTGAAAATAAACGAATTGGCTCAACGGAACCATCCTCATCCCCGCCGCACAGAACGCTTCTCGCCATGTCATCATCTCTCCTTCTCTTTTATCCGCAGCCGCTTCAACCGCAGACGCGATTTTAGGTCGCAACACAAACGCTTCTATGATTTTCTTCACCAAATCACCACCTCCCGGAGAAGCAACGGCGGCGGGTTGCCTACTACGAAGATGAGTTCTTGAAACTTATGATCTTGAAATATAAAGTATGGAGAAAGTGAAAAAGGTGTCTTGGAGCAGAACAGTTAGAAATTTGCGATTCACGTGGAAATTGTATCATTTAACCAAGATCAGCACTGTCATAAACATGTATTTTCTTTATGTCAAGAACCAAAAAAAATTTTGACATTGACATTTATCCCTCATAAGCTCGTATTGTGTCATCTACATTTTAGTAGACGTTTCCAGCCATGAAGAAGCATCTGAGTAATTTGACAAAGAATCAAATTAAATCCTCAACACCAAAGCATCAGAGTGTTGTCCATTTCCTATGAAATATATTGGTTGATCCTCTATTCTTGGTAGCCTTGTCAAGTAAAGTAATTAAGCATATGAAGAGCTTGTTTAAATAGGGAGAAAATAATAATTTGTAAAGAACGATTGTAGACATATATTGTATTTAGTCGGAAGCTTTGTTTTTTTTTCTCCAAATTAGGTCCAAATTAGTAATATATTTGTGACTTCAATGTTTGAGCCATATCAATTTTTAACTCATTAAACTGAGAGATGTTGTTTATAGCTCTAACATTAGCTAGTGATTGTAAAATCATATGTATATTTCTTTTTTTTTGTTTTTATGATTTGTAATCTATTGTGTATTTTTTTTTATCTAAATAATTTTTAGTTTTCGAAGTCTAATTGATAAACTTTACTCATGTCACGATCACGTGGAATTATAACTTCTTCTACCAAACTTTATATTATAAGATGTCTTAGCAAAGAAATTCTCAGCTCTCCTTTATTATGATACCAACCTTTGTTAATATGTTTTTTTTTTTAAAACTTATAAAACAGTATAAATACTATCAAATCATCAAAACTACCAATCCCCAGTCTCATCTTCATACGACAAATCTTGAAATAATGGTTCTAATGTCTTCGTTTGAGTCACTAGTGATCCTATAATTTTGTAAAAGTTTTAAATTATGTTTAATGATCTTACTCCCTCCTCGTATCAATTATGTAGCATATGTTCTCATTATATGTTTCTTTGTCTTCTCATTTTGATGATCAATCAATTCAATAAACAATCTCTCTCTACGTTAAGTAAGAGTGTAACAACATACCAACGTTCGTTTAATTATGTCATCAAATGTAACGATACGGTTTCCCCAAGATTGTATCCATCTGGTCATAAAACCTCCCCACTACATGAGCTAGTTCGAGTTTTAGGGAAAAATATCAAATCTCTTCACTGTGGATCTATTTCTATTCTTTCTTATTTGTAAATTTAAATCGTTATAATTATTGGATTTCCGCGATCCTAGAGTCTTAACCCAAACTAAAATCAGCAATAACCATTTAATCCTTTCTACAACAATTAACTAAGAGTAGAACAAGATATGAACTAACTTCTTTGATGAACCGAATTAGATCCCGCAGTGTGGCGGGTCTTATGAACATATAGATCCCATGATACAAGTTACCTCTAGGGGTGTCGAACATGAGACTTTCGAGGAGTTAAAAGGAACCTAACCACTGAACTTACAAAAAAAATTCAAATTCTGATGCCCTTAAATCTATTTATTTATTATGATGCCTAAAGCTTTTGCTTTGCTCAACTTTAGTTTCGGGCCAGGCCTGTATATAACCATAGTGAAATCATATCACTACAATTGATGAAGAAATCAAACAAACGTTAGTAAGTCACTAGATAAGTCATTTAATGATTCAACACAATGTTTCTAAATTCTTAGCTCATTTGGTACCCAATTTCAATAAGTCTTTCTCCACACTTATAACCACTTTTCATGCATCTCTAGCACTTGTAATCTATCAAATTTATTGTTCTAGAGATAAGACCCGCGGGGTTGTTCGCTATGAATTTTTCCTTAATTATTTTTATTTGGTGTTATATTTTTAAGATTAATGATCGTATGTACATTTTTTGTCGTAATTGTTTGGCTATATTTTGGTTTTTTCCATATTCAGATATTATAATCTTAGACTATTAGTTATTCATTTGTGTGGCGCTGTTGTTACTCGTATTCCAATTAATGTTTTTGGTTTTGTTTGGACACATGTATTAATATAGTTAGATTGAAAGCTTTATCTTAAAAGAAAAATGTGACGATAAACCATTTTTTATTCTTTTATTTTATTTTTCTTTTTTTTATTGTCATATTTTTAAATTTGACTAAAAATTAATTTATCTAAGCTGAAGCGTGCTCTATTTGGTATGTCGTTTTTATCTATTTGAATTTGGGTCTTAACAATAAAGAATCTTGAATTTTTAAATATTGACCCATGGCATAGTATTTTTTTTTGTTAAAATGTTTTGTAATTGAGCATGCACTTATGACATGTCTTGCCAAGCTCATATAATGCATACAAATTTCTTTGTGTTTGATTTAAGAGTCGATCTACTTTTTAGATAGTTTACTTGTTTTTTTAAATTTTATTTTACTCTATGGGATCCAATATTTCTATTTTTTTGTTTACTTTGCATAAACCTTATTTAGTCAGAGATGCCATTGTAATCAACGGATTAACTTGTACGGGATATTCAAGCATGAAGAGAGCTCAATCTAGCAAAGGAGGATGCCGACACCATTTTCGATTTTTTTATCATTTGTCGTAGGCATTATGCTTTATTTGGTTGATGAACCTCCGGATACGATCGATGGATCGAGGTTTGGTTCGGACGCGTCGAGCGGTGCAACGGACTGTCGGACAGAACGACGAGGAAGTGTGTGGTGGGAAAACCCTCTCGTACAAATGAGAGAAGCCTTCGTTGGATGATGAATGGATCGATACAACGACACACGAGCGATGAGTGAGCTCGTGATACGGTTGTCTCGCCGTCGAAGAGCCCGGCTCGTTCGGACGTCGAGGTTTTCCGATCCTTTAAGCGGCGAGAGGCCTTTAGAGGAACGAAGAAATGACGCAAGAGAAGAAAACTTAGGGTTTTTAGATTCAAGCAAGCGTAACCTTTACAAGTGTTGAGCAGCCTTTAAATAGGTGCGATCGAAAGAGCAAGCCTATTTACCCTAGGCCACGTGTGTGGTCGAGCGGCTTACAACGATTGTAAAGGAAAGACAAATAACCAACGTTCGAAATTCAAAGTTTAAAAGATAAGGATAGAAAGATAGAATCCACGCGTCTTTGGTAAAACGCGTGGATGCGCTAGGATTAACTGCCTCGTTAAAACCTTATCGGTAAAACCCAATGGGATAAAAACCGAGTTAGGAAAAAGAGTACAGTCGCTCGCTAACGACTTAAACGTCTTCACCAATGGTGATGGTGAAGACCATCCACGATGGCTCTTGGTCTTGGGTCGTTGGCTCGATGAGATCGTGGACGTATTTTTGAAGGAAAAGATTGAATTGGTCTCGGACATTCTTCTCCGCTCATCGGCTTCGAGTGGTCGCTCCTTGGGCAATAATCGGAGTTTTGGGTCGAGTCATCGATCGAGTTTGTCGAGCTCCATCGGTCGTTCCGTCCGTTCCCTCGATCTGTCTATGTCTCGAGCGGTCGTTACTTGTTCCGTCTCGATCGCCGTCTGTCCGTCTCGTCCGTCCGGTCCGAGCTGTCGTTGCTCGATGTCGCATCATCCCTCCCCCTTCAAAAGGTTTTGTCCTCAAAACATGCTCATCGTCCCCTACATCAAACGGAGATAAGTCAGTAACATTGAAGGAAGTGGATATTAGAGGCTCACCCAGTAGTGCAAGACGGTAGGCGTTGTCGTTGATCCGCTCGGTGACTTGGAAAGGTCCATCGCCTCGGTGACTGAGTTTGTCCTTCCTTCGGGTTGGAAATCTCTCCGGACGAAGGTGGAGCCACACCCAATCTCCTGGTTGAAAAATCATCGGTTTGCGGCGCTTGTTGGCTTGCCGGACGTAGTGCTCGGTCTCCTTCTCGATGTTCTTGCGGATCTTCTCGTAAAACTCCCGAACATACTTGCTTTTCTCAACTCACTCGAGACTGATAATTGGATCCAAGGGCAAGGGAATAAGATCCAAAGGGGTTAGAGGCTTGAAACCGTACACCACTTCGAACGGGGAAGTCTTCGTGGCCGAGTGCTCGGATCGGTTTTAGGCGAACTCGATGAATGGTAGGCAGTCGATCCACGATCCTTTACTTTGAGCAAGAGTCGTTCGTAGCAATGCGCCTAAGGTGCGATTGGTCACTTTTGTCTGGCCGTTAGTTTGGGGATGAGCGGCTGTTGAATACAATAGCTTCATCCTGAGCTTCTTCCACAAGGTCCGCCAAAAGTGACCGAGAAACTTCTTGTCTCGATCGGACACGATCGTGCGAGGAATTCCATGAAGCTTGACCACATCCCGGAAGAAGAGATTGGCAATATGCACCGCATCATTGGACTTGTGGCAAGGGATGAAGTGAGCCATCTTTGAAAACCTGTCGACCACCACGAAGATGCTGTCCTTATTGTCGATGATCGGGAGGCCTAGCACAAAATCCATCGAAAGATCGACCCAAGTGCTTTCCGGGATCGGGAGTGGAGTATATAGCCCGTGCGGTCGGGTTGTCGACTTGGCCTTCCGGCAAATCAGGCAACGGCTGCAAAATTTCTCGATCATCCGCTTCATCTTGGGCCAGTAGAAGTGTTCCCGTAGCACAGCCAAAGTTTTGGCCACTCCAAAGTGCCCGGTCAACCCTCCACCATGTGCTTCTCGGAGAAGAAGCTCTCGTATCGATCCGTCCAGAACACAAAGTCGATGCTCCCGGAACAAGAACCCATCATGGATGAAGAAGCGATCGAAATTAGCTTTTCCATGTTCTCTATAGCACTCGCCAAACTCAGCGTCGTCCGCATACTGATCCTTTAATCCCTCAAAACCAAGAATGGTCGCGTCCATCGTAGTGATCAAGGAGTGTCGCCTTGACAAAGCATCGGCTACGATATTTTCTTTACCCTTCTTGTACTTGATCACATAAGGGAAAGTCTCGATGAACTCTAACCATTTGGCCCCGAAGATGCTTCAAGGTTTCATGATCGATGTGGATAACACATTCTCGAGCTAGGAGATAATGTTGCCAAGTTTCCATCGCCCAAACTAAGGCATAGAGCTCCTTGTCATACGTCGGGTAGTTGAGAGGTGCTCCATTTAATTTCTCGCTGAAATAGGCGACAGGTCTCCCACCTTGGATAAGAACAGCTCCGATGCCAACATTTGAAGCATCGCACTCCACCTCGAAGGTTTTGTTGAAATCCGGTAGGACCAACAAAGGAACTTCCGTGAGCCTCTTCTTCAACTCTTGGAAAGCTTTCTCCTGGCTATCTCCCCACTGAAACTCAATATTTTTCTTGATCACGGCGGTGAGAGGGGCGGCGATGGTGCTGAAGTCTCGGACGAATCGCCGATAGAAACTGGCCAACCCGTGGAAACTTCGAACCTGTGCGATACTGTTTGGTGTTGGCCATTACTCAATAGTCTTGATCTTTTCATTATCAACCTTGAGTCCCTGTTCACTAATTACAAAACCTAAAAAGACAAGTTCATTAGCTCCGAAAACGCATTTCGTGAGATTTGCGTATAATCTCGCCTCTTGGAGGGTTTGGATCACCATCTCGAGGTGATCCAAATGCTCCTCTAGGCACTTACTGTAAATCAAAATATCATCAAAATATACTACTACAAATTTGTTTATAAAGGTTCAAAGAACCTGATTCATGAGTCGCATGAATGTCGAGGGAGCGTTGGAGAGTCCGAACGGCATCACTAACCACTCGTACAATCCTTACTTGGTTTTAAACGCAGTCTTCAACTCGTCCCCTTCCTTCATTCTGACTTGATGGTATTCGCTTTTGAGATCGATCTTGGAAAAGATCACGAAACCACTCAACTCATCGAGCATGTCGTCTAGGCGCGGGATCGGGTGTCGATACTTGATCGTGATGTTGTTGAAGGCTCGACAATCGAAACACATCCGCCACGATCCGTCTTTCTTGGGCACAAGAAGGACTGAAACGACGCATGGACTAAGACTTTCCCGAACATAGCCTTGTTTCATGAGGTCGGCTACTTGTCGTTCCAATTCCTTGGCCTCTTCCGGATTCACTCGATACGCGGGACGGTTGGGAAGTTGTGCACCCGGTATTATGATTTGATGTTCGATGCCCCGGATTGGAGGCAGCCCTTCGGGTAATTCTTCCGGAAACACATCCTTGTACTTCTCCAAGATGGATTTGATCTCATCCGGCACGTACGGTTCCTTAGGACCTACAATCACATCATCCTTAAAAACCATGAGCAACATTTTGCAAGTTGGGTCACTTAGGGACCTCCTAACTACACTAGGATTTATTAAGAAATTTCTTTTAGTGCACGAAACCAAAGCCTACTCTAATTAGATTTGATTCATCATATTCCTGTAGTATGAAGATACATTTTAACAAACCAGATTATTTGTGAGACTTTCAAACATAAATGTAATGTAACCCAAAATAAAAGCCATTAGAATCAGAATAAATTACATTACATTCTCATATTCAAACAGACATGATATTAGACAAGAATTGATAATGCTCTTGAAGAAAAAAATAGTATCGATATTGTGAATTGATAAAACTTGTGAGGATTATAGAACTACTCTAGTGCATGTGTCGATTTTATGTATTTATAGAGATTTCGGATCCAACCGTAGGGTTTTTCTAGACCCCGAAAAGTAATATCCTTAATTTGTATTACTTAATAAGATTTGATATTTATGCTTGAAAATCTTTAAAAACCATAATAAGGAATTGTTTGTAATTCAAGATATGGAAATATAATCTTTCTGTTTTTATAGTTAATAATTCAAGATATGGAAATATACGTTTTCGGTGATTAAAGTCGGACTTAAACATTTTTGGTTTTCCAAAGATCCGATTAATGAAATCGGGTTTTAATTTTGATTTAAAACCGACCCGAAATTTAAGATTACAAAATTAACCTTAATGATCTTTGGTTAATTGTTTAGAAGTAAGGATATTTTGTGTCCAAAATATTTTAGCAAAGGGTGGTCAAAAAAGTGGCTGCAAAAATAATAATATAGATAAAACTAATCCAAACGCTCTACAACTGTATATTCAACCAATCCCGGTTAGTTCAATAATCCCGCCAAGCTGACGTGGTAACGATAGGCCTCTCGTGCCAACAAAGCATTAACTCTTTTTGACGTTTCGCCACGTGGAACCCTCTGACTTGTGCTTTCTCCACTAAACACTCAGCTTGAAAATAAACGAATTGGCTCAACGGAACCATCCTCATCCCCGCCGCACAGAACGCTTCTCGCCATGTCATCATCTCTCCTTCTCTTTTATCCGCAGCCGCTTCAACCGCAGACGCGATTTTAGGTCGCAACACAAACGCTTCTATGATTTTCTTCACCAAATCACCACCTCCCGGAGAAGCAACGGCGGCGGGTTGCCTACTACGAAGATGAGTTCTTGAAACTTATGATCTTGAAATATAAAGTATGGAGAAAGTGAAAAAGGTGTCTTGGAGCAGAACAGTTAGAAATTTGCGATTCACGTGGAAATTGTATCATTTAACCAAGATCAGCACTGTCATAAACATGTATTTTCTTTATGTCAAGAACCAAAAAAAATTTTGACATTGACATTTATCCCTCATAAGCTCGTATTGTGTCATCTACATTTTAGTAGACGTTTCCAGCCATGAAGAAGCATCTGAGTAATTTGACAAAGAATCAAATTAAATCCTCAACACCAAAGCATCAGAGTGTTGTCCATTTCCTATGAAATATATTGGTTGATCCTCTATTCTTGGTAGCCTTGTCAAGTAAAGTAATTAAGCATATGAAGAGCTTGTTTAAATAGGGAGAAAATAATAATTTGTAAAGAACGATTGTAGACATATATTGTATTTAGTCGGAAGCTTTGTTTTTTTTCTCCAAATTAGGTCCAAATTAGTAATATATTTGTGACTTCAATGTTTGAGCCATATCAATTTTTAACTCATTAAACTGAGAGATGTTGTTTATAGCTCTAACATTAGCTAGTGATTGTAAAATCATATGTATATTTCTTTTTTTTTTGTTTTTATGATTTGTAATCTATTGTGTATTTTTTTTTATCTAAATAATTTTTAGTTTTCGAAGTCTAATTGATAAACTTGACTCATGTCACGATCACGTGGAATTATAACTTCTTCTACCAAACTTTATATTATAAGATGTCTTAGCAAAGAAATTCTCAGCTCTCCTTTATTATGATACCAACCTTTGTTAATATGTTTTTTTTTTTAAAAACTTATAAAACAGTATAAATACTATCAAATCATCAAAACTACCAATCCCCAGTCTCATCTTCATACGACAAATCTTGAAATAATGGTTCTAATGTCTTCGTTTGAGTCACTAGTGATCCTATAATTTTGTAAAAGTTTTAAATTATGTTTAATGATCTTACTCCCTCCTCGTATCAATTATGTAGCATATGTTCTCATTATATGTTTCTTTGTCTTCTCATTTTGATGATCAATCAATTCAATAAACAATCTCTCTCTACGTTAAGTAAGAGTGTAACAACATACCAACGTTCGTTTAATTATGTCATCAAATGTAACGATACGGTTTCCCCAAGATTGTATCCATCTGGTCATAAAACCTCCCCACTACATGAGCTAGTTCGAGTTTTAGGGAAAAATATCAAATCTCTTCACTGTGGATCTATTTCTATTCTTTCTTATTTGTAAATTTAAATCGTTATAATTATTGGATTTCCGCGATCCTAGAGTCTTAACCCAAACTAAAATCAGCAATAACCATTTAATCCTTTCTACAACAATTAACTAAGAGTAGAACAAGATATGAACTAACTTCTTTGATGAACCGAATTAGATCCCGCAGTGTGGCGGGTCTTATGAACATATAGATCCCATGATACAAGTTACCTCTAGGGGTGTCGAACATGAGACTTTCGAGGAGTTAAAAGGAACCTAACCACTGAACTTACAAAAAAAATTCAAATTCTGATGCCCTTAAATCTATTTATTTATTATGATGCCTAAAGCTTTTGCTTTGCTCAACTTTAGTTTCGGGCCAGGCCTGTATATAACCATAGTGAAATCATATCACTACAATTGATGAAGAAATCAAACAAACGTTAGTAAGTCACTAGATAAGTCATTTAATGATTCAACACAATGTTTCTAAATTCTTAGCTCATTTGGTACCCAATTTCAATAAGTCTTTCTCCACACTTATAACCACTTTTCATGCATCTCTAGCACTTGTAATCTATCAAATTTATTGTTCTAGAGATAAGACCCGCGGGGTTGTTCGCTATGAATTTTTCCTTAATTATTTTTATTTGGTGTTATATTTTTAAGATTAATGATCGTATGTACATTTTTTGTCGTAATTGTTTGGCTATATTTTGGTTTTTTCCATATTCAGATATTATAATCTTAGACTATTAGTTATTCATTTGTGTGGCGCTGTTGTTACTCGTATTCCAATTAATGTTTTTGGTTTTGTTTGGACACATGTATTAATATAGTTAGATTGAAAGCTTTATCTTAAAAGAAAAATGTGACGATAAACCATTTTTTATTCTTTTATTTTATTTTTCTTTTTTTTATTGTCATATTTTTAAATTTGACTAAAAATTAATTTATCTAAGCTGAAGCGTGCTCTATTTGGTATGTCGTTTTTATCTATTTGAATTTGGGTCTTAACAATAAAGAATCTTGAATTTTTAAATATTGACCCATGGCATAGTATTTTTTTTTGTTAAAATGTTTTGTAATTGAGCATGCACTTATGACATGTCTTGCCAAGCTCATATAATGCATACAAATTTCTTTGTGTTTGATTTAAGAGTCGATCTACTTTTTAGATAGTTTACTTGTTTTTTTAAATTTTATTTTACTCTATGGGATCCAATATTTCTATTTTTTTGTTTACTTTGCATAAACCTTATTTAGTCAGAGATGCCATTGTAATCAACGGATTAACTTGTACGGGATATTCAAGCATGAAGAGAGCTCAATCTAGCAAAGGAGGATGCCGACACCATTTTCGATTTTTTTATCATTTGTCGTAGGCATTATGCTTTATTTGGTTGATGAACCTCCGGATACGATCGATGGATCGAGGTTTAGTTCGGACGCGTCGAGCGGTGCAACGGACTGTCGGACAGAACGACGAGGAAGTGTGTGGTGGGAAAACCCTCTCGTACAAATGAGAGAAGCCTTCGTTGGATGATGAATGGATCGATACAACGACACACGAGCGATGAGTGAGCTCGTGATACGGTTGTCTCGCCGTCGAAGAGCCCGGCTCGTTCGGACGTCGAGGTTTTCCGATCCTTTAAGCGGCGAGAGGCCTTTAGAGGAACGAAGAAATGACGCAAGAGAAGAAAACTTAGGGTTTTTAGATTCAAGCAAGCGTAACCTTTACAAGTGTTGAGCAGCCTTTAAATAGGTGCGATCGAAAGAGCAAGCCTATTTACCCTAGGCCACGTGTGTGGTCGAGCGGCTTACAACGATTGTAAAGGAAAGACAAATAACCAACGTTCGAAATTCAAAGTTTAAAAGATAAGGATAGAAAGATAGAATCCACGCGTCTTTGGTAAAACGCGTGGATGCGCTAGGATTAACTGCCTCGTTAAAACCTTATCGGTAAAACCCAATGGGATAAAAACCGAGTTAGGAAAAAGAGTACAGTCGCTCGCTAACGACTTAAACGTCTTCACCAATGGTGATGGTGAAGACCATCCACGATGGCTCTTGGTCTTGGGTCGTTGGCTCGATGAGATCGTGGACGTATTTTTGAAGGAAAAGATTGAATTGGTCTCGGACATTCTTCTCCGCTCATCGGCTTCGAGTGGTCGCTCCTTGGGCAATAATCGGAGTTTTGGGTCGAGTCATCGATCGAGTTTGTCGAGCTCCATCGGTCGTTCCGTCCGTTCCCTCGATCTGTCTATGTCTCGAGCGGTCGTTACTTGTTCCGTCTCGATCGCCGTCTGTCCGTCTCGTCCGTCCGGTCCGAGCTGTCGTTGCTCGATGTCGCATCATCCCTCCCCCTTCAAAAGGTTTTGTCCTCAAAACATGCTCATCGTCCCCTACATCAAACGGAGATAAGTCAGTAACATTGAAGGAAGTGGATATTAGAGGCTCACCCAGTAGTGCAAGACGGTAGGCGTTGTCGTTGATCCGCTCGGTGACTTGGAAAGGTCCATCGCCTCGGTGACTGAGTTTGTCCTTCCTTCGGGTTGGAAATCTCTCCGGACGAAGGTGGAGCCACACCCAATCTCCTGGTTGAAAAATCATCGGTTTGCGGCGCTTGTTGGCTTGCCGGACGTAGTGCTCGATCTCCTTCTCGATGTTCTTGCGGATCTTCTCGTAAAACTCCCGAACATACTTGCTTTTCTCAACTCACTCGAGACTGATAATTGGATCCAAGGGCAAGGGAATAAGATCCAAAGGGGTTAGAGGCTTGAAACCGTACACCACTTCGAACGGGGAAGTCTTCGTGGCCGAGTGCTCGGATCGGTTTTAGGCGAACTCGATGAATGGTAGGCAGTCGATCCACGATCCTTTACTTTGAGCAAGAGTCGTTCGTAGCAATGCGCCTAAGGTGCGATTGGTCACTTTTGTCTGGCCGTCAGTTTGGGGATGAGCGGCTGTTGAATACAATAGCTTCATCCTGAGCTTCTTCCACAAGGTCCGCCAAAAGTGACCGAGAAACTTCTTGTCTCGATCGGACACGATCGTGCGAGGAATTCCATGAAGCTTGACCACATCCCGGAAGAAGAGATTGGCAATATGCACCGCATCATTGGACTTGTGGCAAGGGATGAAGTGAGCCATCTTTGAAAACCTGTCGACCACCACGAAGATGTTGTCCTTATTGTCGATGATCGGGAGGCCTAGCACAAAATCCATCGAAAGATCGACCCAAGTGCTTTCCGGGATCGGGAGTGGAGTATATAGCCCGTGCGGTCGGGTTGTCGACTTGGCCTTCCGGCAAATCAGGCAACGGCTGCAAAATTTCTCGATCATCCGCTTCATCTTGGGCCAGTAGAAGTGTTCCCGTAGCACAGCCAAAGTTTTGGCCACTCCAAAGTGCCCGGTCAACCCTCCACCATGTGCTTCTCGGAGAAGAAGCTCTCGTATTGATCCGTCCAGAACACAAAGTCGATGCTCCCGGAACAAGAACCCATCATGGATGAAGAAGCGATCGAAATTAGCTTTTCCATGTTCTCTATAGCACTCGCCAAACTCAGCGTCGTCCGCATACTGATCCTTTAATCCCTCAAAACCAAGAATGGTCGCGTCCATCGTAGTGATCAAGGAGTGTCGCCTTGACAAAGCATCGGCTACGATATTTTCTTTACCCTTCTTGTACTTGATCACATAAGGGAAAGTCTCGATGAACTCTAACCATTTGGCCCCGAAGATGCTTCAAGGTTTCATGATCGATGTGGATAACACATTCTCGAGCTAGGAGATAATGTTGCCAAGTTTCCATCGCCCAAACTAAGGCATAGAGCTCCTTGTCATACGTCGGGTAGTTGAGAGGTGCTCCATTTAATTTCTCGCTGAAATAGGCGACAGGTCTCCCACCTTGGATAAGAACAGCTCCGATGCCAACATTTGAAGCATCGCACTCCACCTCGAAGGTTTTGTTGAAATCCGGTAGGACCAACAAAGGAACTTCCGTGAGCCTCTTCTTCAACTCTTGGAAAGCTTTCTCCTGGCTATCTCCCCACTGAAACTCAATATTTTTCTTGATCACGGCGGTGAGAGGGGCGGCGATGGTGCTGAAGTCTCGGACGAATCGCCGATAGAAACTGGCCAACCCGTGGAAACTTCGAACCTGTGCGATACTGTTTGGTGTTGGCCATTACTCAATAGTCTTGATCTTTTCATTATCAACCTTGAGTCCCTGTTCACTAATTACAAAACCTAAAAAGACAAGTTCATTAGCTCCGAAAACGCATTTCGTGAGATTTGCGTATAATCTCGCCTCTTGGAGGGTTTGGATCACCATCTCGAGGTAATCCAAATGCTCCTCTAGGCACTTACTGTAAATCAAAATATCATCAAAATATACTACTACAAATTTGTTTATAAAGGTTCAAAGAACCTGATTCATGAGTCGCATGAATGTCGAGGGAGCGTTGGAGAGTCCGAACGGCATCACTAACCACTCGTACAATCCTTACTTGGTTTTAAACGCAGTCTTCCACTCGTCCCCTTCCTTCATTCTGACTTGATGGTATTCGCTTTTGAGATCGATCTTGGAAAAGATCACGAAACCACTCAACTCATCGAGCATGTCGTCTAGGCGCGGGATCGGGTGTCGATACTTGATCGTGATGTTGTTGAAGGCTCGACAATCGAAACACATCCGCCACGATCCGTCTTTCTTGGGCACAAGAAGGACTGAAACGACGCATGGACTAAGACTTTCCCGAACATAGCCTTGTTTCATGAGGTCGGCTACTTGTCGTTCCAATTCCTTGGCCTCTTCCGGATTCACTCGATACGCGGGACGGTTGGGAAGTTGTGCACCCGGTATTATGATTTGATGTTCGATGCCCCGGATTGGAGGCAGCCCTTCGGGTAATTCTTCCGGAAACACATCCTTGTACTTCTCCAAGATGGATTTGATCTCATCCGGCACGTACGGTTCCTTAGGACCTACAATCACATCATCCTTAAAAACCATGAGCAACATTTTGCAAGTTGGGTCACTTAGGGACCTCCTAACTACACTAGGATTTATTAAGAAATTTCTTTTAGTGCACGAAACCAAAGCCTACTCTAATTAGATTTGATTCATCATATTCCTGTAGTATGAAGATACATTTTAACAAACCAGATTATTTGTGAGACTTTCAAACATAAATGTAATGTAACCCAAAATAAAAGCCATTAGAATCAGAATAAATTACATTACATTCTCATATTCAAACAGACATGATATTAGACAAGAATTGATAATGCTCTTGAAGAAAAAAATAGTATCGATATTGTGAATTGATAAAACTTGTGAGGATTATAGAACTACTCTAGTGCATGTGTCGATTTTATGTATTTATAGAGATTTCGGATCCAACCGTAGGGTTTTTCTAGACCCCGAAAAGTAATATCCTTAATTTGTATTACTTAATAAGATTTGATATTTATGCTTGAAAATCTTTAAAAACCATAATAAGGAATTGTTTGTAATTCAAGATATGGAAATATAATCTTTCTGTTTTTATAGTTAATAATTCAAGATATGGAAATATACGTTTTCGGTGATTAAAGTCGGACTTAAACATTTTTGGTTTTCCAAAGATCCGATTAATGAAATCGGGTTTTAATTTTGATTTAAAACCGACCCGAAATTTAAGATTACAAAATTAACCTTAATGATCTTTGGTTAATTGTTTAGAAGTAAGGATATTTTGTGTCCAAAATATTTTAGCAAAGGGTGGTCAAAAAAGTGGCTGCAAAAATAATAATATAGATAAAACTAATCCAAACGCTCTACAACTGTATATTCAACCAATCCCGGTTAGTTCAATAATCCCGCCAAGCTGACGTGGTAACGATAGGCCTCTCGTGCCAACAAAGCATTAACTCTTTTTGACGTTTCGCCACGTGGAACCCTCTGACTTGTGCTTTCTCCACTAAACACTCAGCTTGAAAATAAACGAATTGGCTCAACGGAACCATCCTCATCCCCGCCGCACAGAACGCTTCTCGCCATGTCATCATCTCTCCTTCTCTTTTATCCGCAGCCGCTTCAACCGCAGACGCGATTTTAGGTCGCAACACAAACGCTTCTATGATTTTCTTCACCAAATCACCACCTCCCGGAGAAGCAACGGCGGCGGGTTGCCTACTACGAAGATGAGTTCTTGAAACTTATGATCTTGAAATATAAAGTATGGAGAAAGTGAAAAAGGTGTCTTGGAGCAGAACAGTTAGAAATTTGCGATTCACGTGGAAATTGTATCATTTAACCAAGATCAGCACTGTCATAAACATGTATTTTCTTTATGTCAAGAACCAAAAAAAATTTTGACATTGACATTTATCCCTCATAAGCTCGTATTGTGTCATCTACATTTTAGTAGACGTTTCCAGCCATGAAGAAGCATCTGAGTAATTTGACAAAGAATCAAATTAAATCCTCAACACCAAAGCATCAGAGTGTTGTCCATTTCCTATGAAATATATTGGTTGATCCTCTATTCTTGGTAGCCTTGTCAAGTAAAGTAATTAAGCATATGAAGAGCTTGTTTAAATAGGGAGAAAATAATAATTTGTAAAGAACGATTGTAGACATATATTGTATTTAGTCGGAAGCTTTGTTTTTTTTTCTCCAAATTAGGTCCAAATTAGTAATATATTTGTGACTTCAATGTTTGAGCCATATCAATTTTTAACTCATTAAACTGAGAGATGTTGTTTATAGCTCTAACATTAGCTAGTGATTGTAAAATCATATGTATATTTCTTTTTTTTTGTTTTTATGATTTGTAATCTATTGTGTATTTTTTTTTATCTAAATAATTTTTAGTTTTCGAAGTCTAATTGATAAACTTGACTCATGTCACGATCACGTGGAATTATAACTTCTTCTACCAAACTTTATATTATAAGATGTCTTAGCAAAGAAATTCTCAGCTCTCCTTTATTATGATACCAACCTTTGTTAATATGTTTTTTTTTTTTTAAACTTATAAAACAGTATAAATACTATCAAATCATCAAAACTACCAATCCCCAGTCTCATCTTCATACGACAAATCTTGAAATAATGGTTCTAATGTCTTCGTTTGAGTCACTAGTGATCCTATAATTTTGTAAAAGTTTTAAATTATGTTTAATGATCTTACTCCCTCCTCGTATCAATTATGTAGCATATGTTCTCATTATATGTTTCTTTGTCTTCTCATTTTGATGATCAATCAATTCAATAAACAATCTCTCTCTACGTTAAGTAAGAGTGTAACAACATACCAACGTTCGTTTGATTATGTCATCAAATGTAACGATACGGTTTCCCCAAGATTGTATCCATCTGGTCATAAAACCTCCCCACTACATGAGCTAGTTCGAGTTTTAGGGAAAAATATCAAATCTCTTCACTGTGGATCTATTTCTATTCTTTCTTATTTGTAAATTTAAATCGTTATAATTATTGGATTTCCGCGATCCTAGAGTCTTAACCCAAACTAAAATCAGCAATAACCATTTAATCCTTTGTACAACAATTAACTAAGAGTAGAACAAGATATGAACTAACTTCTTTGATGAACCGAATTAGATCCCGCAGTGTGGCGGGTCTTATGAACATATAGATCCCATGATACAAGTTACCTCTAGGGGTGTCGAACATGAGACTTTCGAGGAGTTAAAAGGAACCTAACCACTGAACTTACAAAAAAAATTCAAATTCTGATGCCCTTAAATCTATTTATTTATTATGATGCCTAAAGCTTTTGCTTTGCTCAACTTTAGTTTCGGGCCAGGCCTGTATATAACCATAGTGAAATCATATCACTACAATTGATGAAGAAATCAAACAAACGTTAGTAAGTCACTAGATAAGTCATTTAATGATTCAACACAATGTTTCTAAATTCTTAGCTCATTTGGTACCCAATTTCAATAAGTCTTTCTCCACACTTATAACCACTTTTCATGCATCTCTAGCACTTGTAATCTATCAAATTTATTGTTCTAGAGATAAGAGCCGCGGGGTTGTTCGCTATGAATTTTTCCTTAATTATTTTTATTTGGTGTTATATTTTTAAGATTAATGATCGTATGTACATTTTTTGTCGTAATTGTTTGGCTATATTTTGGTTTTTTCCATATTCAGATATTATAATCTTAGACTATTAGTTATTCATTTGTGTGGCGCTGTTGTTACTCGTATTCCAATTAATGTTTTTGGTTTTGTTTGGACACATGTATTAATATAGTTAGATTGAAAGCTTTATCTTAAAAGAAAAATGTGACGATAAACCATTTTTTATTCTTTTATTTTATTTTTCTTTTTTTTATTGTCATATTTTTAAATTTGACTAAAAATTAATTTATCTAAGCTGAAGCGTGCTCTATTTGGTATGTCGTTTTTATCTATTTGAATTTGGGTCTTAACAATAAAGAATCTTGAATTTTTAAATATTGACCCATGGCATAGTATTTTTTTTTGTTAAAATGTTTTGTAATTGAGCATGCACTTATGACATGTCTTGCCAAGCTCATATAATGCATACAAATTTCTTTGTGTTTGATTTAAGAGTCGATCTACTTTTTAGATAGTTTACTTGTTTTTTTAAATTTTATTTTACTCTATGGGATCCAATATTTCTATTTTTTTGTTTACTTTGCATAAACCTTATTTATTCAGAGATGCCATTGTAATCAACGGATTAACTTGTACGGGATATTCAAGCATGAAGAGAGCTCAATCTAGCAAAGGAGGATGCCGACACCATTTTCGATTTTTTTATCATTTGTCGTAGGCATTATGCTTTATTTGGTTGATGAACCTCCGGATACGATCGATGGATCGAGGTTTGGTTCGGACGCGTCGAGCGGTGCAACGGACTGTCGGACAGAACGACGAGGAAGTGTGTGGTGGGAAAACCCTCTCGTACAAATGAGAGAAGCCTTCGTTGGATGATGAATGGATCGATACAACGACACACGAGCGATGAGTGAGCTCGTGATACGGTTGTCTCGCCGTCGAAGAGCCCGGCTCCTTCGGACGTCGAGGTTTTCCGATCCTTTAAGCGGCGAGAGGCCTTTAGAGGAACGAAGAAATGACGCAAGAGAAGAAAACTTAGGGTTTTTAGATTCAAGCAAGCGTAACCTTTACAAGTGTTGAGCAGCCTTTAAATAGGTGCGATCGAAAGAGCAAGCCTATTTACCCTAGGCCACGTGTGTGGTCGAGCGGCTTACAACGATTGTAAAGGAAAGACAAATAACCAACGTTCGAAATTCAAAGTTTAAAAGATAAGGATAGAAAGATAGAATCCACGCGTCTTTGGTAAAACGCGTGGATGCGCTAGGATTAACTGCCTCGTTAAAACCTTATCGGTAAAACCCAATGGGATAAAAACCGAGTTAGGAAAAAGAGTACAGTCGCTCGCTAACGACTTAAACGTCTTCACCAATGGTGATGGTGAAGACCATCCACGATGGCTCTTGGTCTTGGGTCGTTGGCTCGATGAGATCGTGGACGTATTTTTGAAGGAAAAGATTGAATTGGTCTCGGACATTCTTCTCCGCTCATCGGCTTCGAGTGGTCGCTCCTTGGGCAATAATCGGAGTTTTGGGTCGAGTCATCGATCGAGTTTGTCGAGCTCCATCGGTCGTTCCGTCCGTTCCCTCGATCTGTCTATGTCTCGAGCGGTCGTTACTTGTTCCGTCTCGATCGCCGTCTGTCCGTCTCGTCCGTCCGGTCCGAGCTGTCGTTGCTCGATGTCGCATCATCCCTCCCCCTTCAAAAGGTTTTGTCCTCAAAACATGCTCATCGTCCCCTACATCAAACGGAGATAAGTCAGTAACATTGAAGGAAGTGGATATTAGAGGCTCACCCAGTAGTGCAAGACGGTAGGCGTTGTCGTTGATCCGCTCGGTGACTTGGAAAGGTCCATCGCCTCGGTGACTGAGTTTGTCCTTCCTTCGGGTTGGAAATCTCTCCGGACGAAGGTGGAGCCACACCCAATCTCCTGGTTGAAAAATCATCGGTTTGCGGCGCTTGTTGGCTTGCCGGACGTAGTGCTCGGTCTCCTTCTCGATGTTCTTGCGGATCTTCTCGTAAAACTCCCGAACATACTTGCTTTTCTCAACTCACTCGAGACTGATAATTGGATCCAAGGGCAAGGGAATAAGATCCAAAGGGGTTAGAGGCTTGAAACCGTACACCACTTCGAACGGGGAAGTCTTCGTGGCCGAGTGCTCGGATCGGTTTTAGGCGAACTCGATGAATGGTAGGCAGTCGATCCACGATCCTTTACTTTGAGCAAGAGTCGTTCGTAGCAATGCGCCTAAGGTGCGATTGGTCACTTTTGTCTGGCCGTCAGTTTGGGGATGAGCGGCTGTTGAATACAATAGCTTCATCCTGAGCTTCTTCCACAAGGTCCGCCAAAAGTGACCGAGAAACTTCTTGTCTCGATCGGACACGATCGTGCGAGGAATTCCATGAAGCTTGACCACATCCCGGAAGAAGAGATTGGCAATATGCACCGCATCATTGGACTTGTGGCAAGGGATGAAGTGAGCCATCTTTGAAAACCTGTCGACCACCACGAAGATGCTGTCCTTATTGTCGATGATCGGGAGGCCTAGCACAAAATCCATCGAAAGATCGACCCAAGTGCTTTCCGGGATCGGGAGTGGAGTATATAGCCCGTGCGGTCGGGTTGTCGACTTGGCCTTCCGGCAAATCAGGCAACGGCTGCAAAATTTCTCGATCATCCGCTTCATCTTGGGCCAGTAGAAGTGTTCCCGTAGCACAGCCAAAGTTTTGGCCACTCCAAAGTGCCCGGTCAACCCTCCACCATGTGCTTCTCGGAGAAGAAGCTCTCGTATTGATCCGTCCAGAACACAAAGTCGATGCTCCCGGAACAAGAACCCATCATGGATGAAGAAGCGATCGAAATTAGCTTTTCCATGTTCTCTATAGCACTCGCCAAACTCAGCGTCGTCCGCATACTGATCCTTTAATCCCTCAAAACCAAGAATGGTCGCGTCCATCGTAGTGATCAAGGAGTGTCGCCTTGACAAAGCATCGGCTACGATATTTTCTTTACCCTTCTTGTACTTGATCACATAAGGGAAAGTCTCGATGAACTCTAACCATTTGGCCCCGAAGATGCTTCAAGGTTTCATGATCGATGTGGATAACACATTCTCGAGCTAGGAGATAATGTTGCCAAGTTTCCATCGCCCAAACTAAGGCATAGAGCTCCTTGTCATACGTCGGGTAGTTGAGAGGTGCTCCATTTAATTTCTCGCTGAAATAGGCGACAGGTCTCCCACCTTGGATAAGAACAGCTCCGATGCCAACATTTGAAGCATCGCACTCCACCTCGAAGGTTTTGTTGAAATCCGGTAGGACCAACAAAGGAACTTCCGTGAGCCTCTTCTTCAACTCTTGGAAAGCTTTCTCCTGGCTATCTCCCCACTGAAACTCAATATTTTTCTTGATCACGGCGGTGAGAGGGGCGGCGATGGTGCTGAAGTCTCGGACGAATCGCCGATAGAAACTGGCCAACCCGTGGAAACTTCGAACCTGTGCGATACTGTTTGGTGTTGGCCATTACTCAATAGTCTTGATCTTTTCATTATCAACCTTGAGTCCCTGTTCACTAATTACAAAACCTAAAAAGACAAGTTCATTAGCTCCGAAAACGCATTTCGTGAGATTTGCGTATAATCTCGCCTCTTGGAGGGTTTGGATCACCATCTCGAGGTGATCCAAATGCTCCTCTAGGCACTTACTGTAAATCAAAATATCATCAAAATATACTACTACAAATTTTTTTATAAAGGTTCAAAGAACCTGATTCATGAGTCGCATGAATGTCGAGGGAGCGTTGGAGAGTCCGAACGGCATCACTAACCACTCGTACAATCCTTACTTGGTTTTAAACGCAGTCTTCCACTCGTCCCCTTCCTTCATTCTGACTTGATGGTATTCGCTTTTGAGATCGATCTTGGAAAAGATCACGAAACCACTCAACTCATCGAGCATGTCGTCTAGGCGCGGGATCGGGTGTCGATACTTGATCGTGATGTTGTTGAAGGCTCGACAATCGAAACACATCCGCCACGATCCGTCTTTCTTGGGCACAAGAAGGACTGAAACGACGCATGGACTAAGACTTTCCCGAACATAGCCTTGTTTCATGAGGTCGGCTACTTGTCGTTCCAATTCCTTGGCCTCTTCCGGATTCACTCGATACGCGGGACGGTTGGGAAGTTGTGCACCCGGTATTATGATTTGATGTTCGATGCCCCGGATTGGAGGCAGCCCTTCGGGTAATTCTTCCGGAAACACATCCTTGTACTTCTCCAAGATGGATTTGATCTCATCCGGCACGTACGGTTCCTTAGGGCCTACAATCACATCATCCTTAAAAACCATGAGCAACATTTTGCAAGTTGGGTCACTTAGGGACCTCCTAACTACACTAGGATTTATTAAGAAATTTCTTTTAGTGCACGAAACCAAAGCCTACTCTAATTAGATTTGATTCATCATATTCCTGTAGTATGAAGATACATTTTAACAAACCAGATTATTTGTGAGACTTTCAAACATAAATGTAATGTAACCCAAAATAAAAGCCATTAGAATCAGAATAAATTACATTACATTCTCATATTCAAACAGACATGATATTAGACAAGAATTGATAATGCTCTTGAAGAAAAAAATAGTATCGATATTGTGAATTGATAAAACTTGTGAGGATTATAGAACTACTCTAGGGCATGTGTCGATTTTATGTATTTATAGAGATTTCGGATCCAACCGTAGGGTTTTTCTAGACCCCGAAAAGTAATATCCTTAATTTGTATTACTTAATAAGATTTGATATTTATGCTTGAAAATCTTTAAAAACCATAATAAGGAATTGTTTGTAATTCAAGATATGGAAATATAATCTTTCTGTTTTTATAGTTAATAATTCAAGATATGGAAATATACGTTTTCGGTGATTAAAGTCGGACTTAAACATTTTTGGTTTTCCAAAGATCCGATTAATGAAATCGGGTTTTAATTTTGATTTAAAACCGACCCGAAATTTAAGATTACAAAATTAACCTTAATGATCTTTGGTTAATTGTTTAGAAGTAAGGATATTTTGTGTCCAAAATATTTTAGCAAAGGGTGGTCAAAAAAGTGGCTGCAAAAATAATAATATAGATAAAACTAATCCAAACGCTCTACAACTGTATATTCAACCAATCCCGGTTAGTTCAATAATCCCGCCAAGCTGACGTGGTAACGATAGGCCTCTCGTGCCAACAAAGCATTAACTCTTTTTGACGTTTCGCCACGTGGAACCCTCTGACTTGTGCTTTCTCCACTAAACACTCAGCTTGAAAATAAACGAATTGGCTCAACGGAACCATCCTCATCCCCGCCGCACAGAACGCTTCTCGCCATGTCATCATCTCTCCTTCTCTTTTATCCGCAGCCGCTTCAACCGCAGACGCGATTTTAGGTCGCAACACAAACGCTTCTATGATTTTCTTCACCAAATCACCACCTCCCGGAGAAGCAACGGCGGCGGGTTGCCTACTACGAAGATGAGTTCTTGAAACTTATGATCTTGAAATATAAAGTATGGAGAAAGTGAAAAAGGTGTCTTGGAGCAGAACAGTTAGAAATTTGCGATTCACGTGGAAATTGTATCATTTAACCAAGATCAGCACTGTCATAAACATGTATTTTCTTTATGTCAAGAACCAAAAAAAATTTTGACATTGACATTTATCCCTCATAAGCTCGTATTGTGTCATCTACATTTTAGTAGACGTTTCCAGCCATGAAGAAGCATCTGAGTAATTTGACAAAGAATCAAATTAAATCCTCAACACCAAAGCATCAGAGTGTTGTCCATTTCCTATGAAATATATTGGTTGATCCTCTATTCTTGGTAGCCTTGTCAAGTAAAGTAATTAAGCATATGAAGAGCTTGTTTAAATAGGGAGAAAATAATAATTTGTAAAGAACGATTGTAGACATATATTGTATTTAGTCGGAAGCTTTGTTTTTTTTTCTCCAAATTAGGTCCAAATTAGTAATATATTTGTGACTTCAATGTTTGAGCCATATCAATTTTTAACTCATTAAACTGAGAGATGTTGTTTATAGCTCTAACATTAGCTAGTGATTGTAAAATCATATGTATATTTCTTTTTTTTTGTTTTTATGATTTGTAATCTATTGTGTATTTTTTTTTATCTAAATAATTTTTAGTTTTCGAAGTCTAATTGATAAACTTGACTCATGTCACGATCACGTGGAATTATAACTTCTTCTACCAAACTTTATATTATAAGATGTCTTAGCAAAGAAATTCTCAGCTCTCCTTTATTATGATACCAACCTTTGTTAATATGTTTTTTTTTAAAAAACTTATAAAACAGTATAAATACTATCAAATCATCAAAACTACCAATCCCCAGTCTCATCTTCATACGACAAATCTTGAAATAATGGTTCTAATGTCTTCGTTTGAGTCACTAGTGATCCTATAATTTTGTAAAAGTTTTAAATTATGTTTAATGATCTTACTCCCTCCTCTTATCAATTATGTAGCATATGTTCTCATTATATGTTTCTTTGTCTTCTCATTTTGATGATCAATCAATTCAATAAACAATCTCTCTCTACGTTAAGTAAGAGTGTAACAACATACCAACGTTCGTTTGATTATGTCATCAAATGTAACGATACGGTTTCCCCAAGATTGTATCCATCTGGTCATAAAACCTCCCCACTACATGAGCTAGTTCGAGTTTTAGGGAAAAATATCAAATCTCTTCACTGTGGATCTATTTCTATTCTTTCTTATTTGTAAATTTAAATCGTTATAATTATTGGATTTCCGCGATCCTAGAGTCTTAACCCAAACTAAAATCAGCAATAACCATTTAATCCTTTGTACAACAATTAACTAAGAGTAGAACAAGATATGAACTAACTTCTTTGATGAACCGAATTAGATCCCGCAGTGTGGCGGGTCTTATGAACATATAGATCCCATGATACAAGTTACCTCTAGGGGTGTCGAACATGAGACTTTCGAGGAGTTAAAAGGAACCTAACCACTGAACTTACAAAAAAAATTCAAATTCTGATGCCCTTAAATCTATTTATTTATTATGATGCCTAAAGCTTTTGCTTTGCTCAACTTTAGTTTCGGGCCAGGCCTGTATATAACCATAGTGAAATCATATCACTACAATTGATGAAGAAATCAAACAAACGTTAGTAAGTCACTAGATAAGTCATTTAATGATTCAACACAATGTTTCTAAATTCTTAGCTCATTTGGTACCCAATTTCAATAAGTCTTTCTCCACACTTATAACCACTTTTCATGCATCTCTAGCACTTGTAATCTATCAAATTTATTGTTCTAGAGATAAGACCCGCGGGGTTGTTCGCTATGAATTTTTCCTTAATTATTTTTATTTGGTGTTATATTTTTAAGATTAATGATCGTATGTACATTTTTTGTCGTAATTGTTTGGCTATATTTTGGTTTTTTCCATATTCAGATATTATAATCTTAGACTATTAGTTATTCATTTGTGTGGCGCTGTTGTTACTCGTATTCCAATTAATGTTTTTGGTTTTGTTTGGACACATGTATTAATATAGTTAGATTGAAAGCTTTATCTTAAAAGAAAAATGTGACGATAAACCATTTTTTATTCTTTTATTTTATTTTTCTTTTTTTTATTGTCATATTTTTAAATTTGACTAAAAATTAATTTATCTAAGCTGAAGCGTGCTCTATTTGGTATGTCGTTTTTATCTATTTGAATTTGGGTCTTAACAATAAAGAATCTTGAATTTTTAAATATTGACCCATGGCATAGTATTTTTTTTTGTTAAAATGTTTTGTAATTGAGCATGCACTTATGACATGTCTTGCCAAGCTCATATAATGCATACAAATTTCTTTGTGTTTGATTTAAGAGTCGATCTACTTTTTAGATAGTTTACTTGTTTTTTTAAATTTTATTTTACTCTATGGGATCCAATATTTCTATTTTTTTGTTTACTTTGCATAAACCTTATTTAGTCAGAGATGCCATTGTAATCAACGGATTAACTTGTACGGGATATTCAAGCATGAAGAGAGCTCAATCTAGCAAAGGAGGATGCCGACACCATTTTCGATTTTTTTATCATTTGTCGTAGGCATTATGCTTTATTTGGTTGATGAACCTCCGGATACGATCGATGGATCGAGGTTTGGTTCGGACGCGTCGAGCGGTGCAACGGACTGTCGGACAGAACGACGAGGAAGTGTGTGGTGGGAAAACCCTCTCGTACAAATGAGAGAAGCCTTCGTTGGATGATGAATGGATCGATACAACGACACACGAGCGATGAGTGAGCTCGTGATACGGTTGTCTCGCCGTCGAAGAGCCCGGCTCGTTCGGACGTCGAGGTTTTCCGATCCTTTAAGCGGCGAGAGGCCTTTAGAGGAACGAAGAAATGACGCAAGAGAAGAAAACTTAGGGTTTTTAGATTCAAGCAAGCGTAACCTTTACAAGTGTTGAGCAGCCTTTAAATAGGTGCGATCGAAAGAGCAAGCCTATTTACCCTAGGCCACGTGTGTGGTCGAGCGGCTTACAACGATTGTAAAGGAAAGACAAATAACCAACGTTCGAAATTCAAAGTTTAAAAGATAAGGATAGAAAGATAGAATCCACGCGTCTTTGGTAAAACGCGTGGATGCGCTAGGATTAACTGCCTCGTTAAAACCTTATCGGTAAAACCCAATGGGATAAAAACCGAGTTAGGAAAAAGAGTACAGTCGCTCGCTAACGACTTAAACGTCTTCACCAATGGTGATGGTGAAGACCATCCACGATGGCTCTTGGTCTTGGGTCGTTGGCTCGATGAGATCGTGGACGTATTTTTGAAGGAAAAGATTGAATTGGTCTCGGACATTCTTCTCCGCTCATCGGCTTCGAGTGGTCGCTCCTTGGGCAATAATCGGAGTTTTGGGTCGAGTCATCGATCGAGTTTGTCGAGCTCCATCGGTCGTTCCGTCCGTTCCCTCGATCTGTCTGTGTCTCGAGCGGTCGTTACTTGTTCCGTCTCGATCGCCGTCTGTCCGTCTCGTCCGTCCGGTCCGAGCTGTCGTTGCTCGATGTCGCATCATCCCTCCCCCTTCAAAAGGTTTTGTCCTCAAAACATGCTCATCGTCCCCTACATCAAACGGAGATAAGTCAGTAACATTGAAGGAAGTGGATATTAGAGGCTCACCCAGTAGTGCAAGACGGTAGGCGTTGTCGTTGATCCGCTCGGTGACTTGGAAAGGTCCATCGCCTCGGTGACTGAGTTTGTCCTTCCTTCGGGTTGGAAATCTCTCCGGACGAAGGTGGAGCCACACCCAATCTCCTGGTTGAAAAATCATCGGTTTGCGGCGCTTGTTGGCTTGCCGGACGTAGTGCTCGGTCTCCTTCTCGATGTTCTTGCGGATCTTCTCGTAAAACTCCCGAACATACTTGCTTTTCTCAACTCACTCGAGACTGATAATTGGATCCAAGGGCAAGGGAATAAGATCCAAAGGGGTTAGAGGCTTGAAACCGTACACCACTTCGAACGGGGAAGTCTTCGTGGCCGAGTGCTCGGATCGGTTTTAGGCGAACTCGATGAATGGTAGGCAGTCGATCCACGATCCTTTACTTTGAGCAAGAGTCGTTCGTAGCAATGCGCCTAAGGTGCGATTGGTCACTTTTGTCTGGCCGTCAGTTTGGGGATGAGCGGCTGTTGAATACAATAGCTTCATCCTGAGCTTCTTCCACAAGGTCCGCCAAAAGTGACCGAGAAACTTCTTGTCTCGATCGGACACGATCGTGCGAGGAATTCCATGAAGCTTGACCACATCCCGGAAGAAGAGATTGGCAATATGCACCGCATCATTGGACTTGTGGCAAGGGATGAAGTGAGCCATCTTTGAAAACCTGTCGACCACCACGAAGATGCTGTCCTTATTGTCGATGATCGGGAGGCCTAGCACAAAATCCATCGAAAGATCGACCCAAGTGCTTTCCGGGATCGGGAGTGGAGTATATAGCCCGTGCGGTCGGGTTGTCGACTTGGCCTTCCGGCAAATCAGGCAACGGCTGCAAAATTTCTCGATCATCCGCTTCATCTTGGGCCAGTAGAAGTGTTCCCGTAGCACAGCCAAAGTTTTGGCCACTCCAAAGTGCCCGGTCAACCCTCCACCATGTGCTTCTCGGAGAAGAAGCTCTCGTATCGATCCGTCCAGAACACAAAGTCGATGCTCCCGGAACAAGAACCCATCATGGATGAAGAAGCGATCGAAATTAGCTTTTCCATGTTCTCTATAGCACTCGCCAAACTCAGCGTCGTCCGCATACTGATCCTTTAATCCCTCAAAACCAAGAATGGTCGCGTCCATCGTAGTGATCAAGGAGTGTCGCCTTGACAAAGCATCGGCTACGATATTTTCTTTACCCTTCTTGTACTTGATCACATAAGGGAAAGTCTCGATGAACTCTAACCATTTGGCCCCGAAGATGCTTCAAGGTTTCATGATCGATGTGGATAACACATTCTCGAGCTAGGAGATAATGTTGCCAAGTTTCCATCGCCCAAACTAAGGCATAGAGCTCCTTGTCATACGTCGGGTAGTTGAGAGGTGCTCCATTTAATTTCTCGCTGAAATAGGCGACAGGTCTCCCACCTTGGATAAGAACAGCTCCGATGCCAACATTTGAAGCATCGCACTCCACCTCGAAGGTTTTGTTGAAATCTGGTAGGACCAACAAAGGAACTTCCGTGAGCCTCTTCTTCAACTCTTGGAAAGCTTTCTCCTGGCTATCTCCCCACTGAAACTCAATATTTTTCTTGATCACGGCGGTGAGAGGGGCGGCGATGGTGCTGAAGTCTCGGACGAATCGCCGATAGAAACTGGCCAACCCGTGGAAACTTCGAACCTGTGCGATACTGTTTGGTGTTGGCCATTACTCAATAGTCTTGATCTTTTCATTATCAACCTTGAGTCCCTGTTCACTAATTACAAAACCTAAAAAGACAAGTTCATTAGCTCCGAAAACGCATTTCGTGAGATTTGCGTATAATCTCGCCTCTTGGAGGGTTTGGATCACCATCTCGAGGTGATCCAAATGCTCCTCTAGGCACTTACTGTAAATCAAAATATCATCAAAATATACTACTACAAATTTGTTTATAAAGGTTCAAAGAACCTGATTCATGAGTCGCATGAATGTCGAGGGAGCGTTGGAGAGTCCGAACGGCATCACTAACCACTCGTACAATCCTTACTTGGTTTTAAACGCAGTCTTCCACTCGTCCCCTTCCTTCATTCTGACTTGATGGTATTCGCTTTTGAGATCGATCTTGGAAAAGATCACGAAACCACTCAACTCATCGAGCATGTCGTCTAGGCGCGGGATCGGGTGTCGATACTTGATCGTGATGTTGTTGAAGGCTCGACAATCGAAACACATCCGCCACGATCCGTCTTTCTTGGGCACAAGAAGGACTGAAACGACGCATGGACTAAGACTTTCCCGAACATAGCCTTGTTTCATGAGGTCGGCTACTTGTCGTTCCAATTCCTTGGCCTCTTCCGGATTCACTCGATACGCGGGACGGTTGGGAAGTTGTGCACCCGGTATTATGATTTGATGTTCGATGCCCCGGATTGGAGGCAGCCCTTCGGGTAATTCTTCCGGAAACACATCCTTGTACTTCTCCAAGATGGATTTGATCTCATCCGGCACGTACGGTTCCTTAGGACCTACAATCACATCATCCTTAAAAACCATGAGCAACATTTTGCAAGTTGGGTCACTTAGGGACCTCCTAACTACACTAGGATTTATTAAGAAATTTCTTTTAGTGCCCGTTTCCTTAGAAAGTTTCGATTGCATTTCATTGACTTGAGTTGGTGATAGAGGTGTTAAACAAATACGTTTATTATCAAGCATAAAAGAGTATTGGTTGGATCGGCCGCAATGGTTGTTTCCCTTATCAAATTGCCATGGACGTCCTAAGAGGACGTGGCTAGCTTGCATCGGTACTACATCGCCCAAGACTTGGTCTTGATACGGACCGATGGCAAAAGGAACCGTGACTTGTTCATTGACTTGAATCACGGTCTTGTCATTCAACCACTTAAGCTTATAGGGTCTCGGATGGTTTGTGGTCGGTAAAGAAAGTTTCTTGACCATGTAGGTGCTCGCGACATTCGTACACGAGCCCCCATCTATGACCAAGCCACAAACCTTCCCACTTACAGTGCAACGGGTGTGATATAGGTTGTCGCGCTGATTGGTGTCGTCGGGTTGCTGAGAGACGCTAAGGATCCTTCGGATGACGAGAAGCTTGCCAACTTCCGGTTCCGCAATGGTTTCCTCGATCTCGCCAGCCGGATTCTGCTCGATCGGATCGTCTGCTTCATCTTGAGACTCGACCTCCCCGGCTGCGGTGATGATCATTGTTCGTGGGTTTGGACAGTCTCTCGCCATGTGTCGATTTTATGTATTTATAGAGATTTCGGATCCAACCGTAGGGTTTTTCTAGACCCCGAAAAGTAATATCCTTAATTTGTATTACTTAATAAGATTTGATATTTATGCTTGAAAATCTTTAAAAACCATAATAAGGAATTGTTTGTAATTCAAGATATGGAAATATAATCTTTCTGTTTTTATAGTTAATAATTCAAGATATGGAAATATACGTTTTCGGTGATTAAAGTCGGACTTAAACATTTTTGGTTTTCCAAAGATCCGATTAATGAAATCGGGTTTTAATTTTGATTTAAAACCGACCCGAAATTTAAGATTACAAAATTAACCTTAATGATCTTTGGTTAATTGTTTAGAAGTAAGGATATTTTGTGTCCAAAATATTTTAGCAAAGGGTGGTCAAAAAAGTGGCTGCAAAAATAATAATATAGATAAAACCAATCCAAACGCTCTACAACTGTATATTCAACCAATCCCGGTTAGTTCAATAATCCCGCCAAGCTGACGTGGTAACGATAGGCCTCTCGTGCCAACAAAGCATTAACTCTTTTTGACGTTTCGCCACATGGAACCCTCTGACTTGTGCTTTCTCCACTAAACACTCAGCTTGAAAATAAACGAATTGGCTCAACGGAACCATCCTCATCCCCGCCGCACAGAACGCTTCTCGCCATGTCATCATCTCTCCTTCTCTTTTATCCGCAGCCGCTTCAACCGCAGACGCGATTTTAGGTCGCAACACAAACGCTTCTATGATTTTCTTCACCAAATCACCACCTCCCGGAGAAGCAACGGCGGCGGGTTGCCTACTACGAAGATGAGTTCTTGAAACTTATGATCTTGAAATATAAAGTATGGAGAAAGTGAAAAAGGTGTCTTGGAGCAGAACAGTTAGAAATTTGCGATTCACGTGGAAATTGTATCATTTAACCAAGATCAGCACTGTCATAAACATGTATTTTCTTTATGTCAAGAACCAAAAAAAATTTTGACATTGACATTTATCCCTCATAAGCTCGTATTGTGTCATCTACATTTTAGTAGACGTTTCCAGCCATGAAGAAGCATCTGAGTAATTTGACAAAGAATCAAATTAAATCCTCAACACCAAAGCATCAGAGTGTTGTCCATTTCCTATGAAATATATTGGTTGATCCTCTATTCTTGGTAGCCTTGTCAAGTAAAGTAATTAAGCATATGAAGAGCTTGTTTAAATAGGGAGAAAATAATAATTTGTAAAGAACGATTGTAGACATATATTGTATTTAGTCGGAAGCTTTGTTTTTTTTCTCCAAATTAGGTCCAAATTAGTAATATATTTATGACTTCAATGTTTGAGCCATATCAATTTTTAACTCATTAAACTGAGAGATGTTGTTTATAGCTCTAACATTAGCTAGTGATTGTAAAATCATATGTATATTTCTTTTTTTTTGTTTTTATGATTTGTAATCTATTGTGTATTTTTTTTTATCTAAATAATTTTTAGTTTTCGAAGTCTAATTGATAAACTTGACTCATGTCACGATCACGTGGAATTATAACTTCTTCTACCAAACTTTATATTATAAGATGTCTTAGCAAAGAAATTCTCAGCTCTCCTTTATTATGATACCAACCTTTGTTAATATGTTTTTTTTTAAAAAACTTATAAAACAGTATAAATACTATCAAATCATCAAAACTACCAATCCCCAGTCTCATCTTCATACGACAAATCTTGAAATAATGGTTCTAATGTCTTCGTTTGAGTCACTAGTGATCCTATAATTTTGTAAAAGTTTTAAATTATGTTTAATGATCTTACTCCCTCCTCGTATCAATTATGTAGCATATGTTCTCATTATATGTTTCTTTGTCTTCTCATTTTGATGATCAATCAATTCAATAAACAATCTCTCTCTACGTTAAGTAAGAGTGTAACAACATACCAACGTTCGTTTGATTATGTCATCAAATGTAACGATACGGTTTCCCCAAGATTGTATCCATCTGGTCATAAAACCTCCCCACTACATGAGCTAGTTCGAGTTTTAGGGAAAAATATCAAATCTCTTCACTGTGGATCTATTTCTATTCTTTCTTATTTGTAAATTTAAATCGTTATAATTATTGGATTTCCGCGATCCTAGAGTCTTAACCCAAACTAAAATCAGCAATAACCATTTAATCCTTTGTACAACAATTAACTAAGAGTAGAACAAGATATGAACTAACTTCTTTGATGAACCGAATTAGATCCCGCAGTGTGGCGGGTCTTATGAACATATAGATCCCATGATACAAGTTACCTCTAGGGGTGTCGAACATGAGACTTTCGAGGAGTTAAAAGGAACCTAACCACTGAACTTACAAAAAAAATTCAAATTCTGATGCCCTTAAATCTATTTATTTATTATGATGCCTAAAGCTTTTGCTTTGCTCAACTTTAGTTTCGGGCCAGGCCTGTATATAACCATAGTGAAATCATATCACTACAATTGATGAAGAAATCAAACAAACGTTAGTAAGTCACTAGATAAGTCATTTAATGATTCAACACAATGTTTCTAAATTCTTAGCTCATTTGGTACCCAATTTCAATAAGTCTTTCTCCACACTTATAACCACTTTTCATGCATCTCTAGCACTTGTAATCTATCAAATTTATTGTTCTAGAGATAAGACCCGCGGGGTTGTTCGCTATGAATTTTTCCTTAATTATTTTTATTTGGTGTTATATTTTTAAGATTAATGATCGTATGTACATTTTTTGTCGTAATTGTTTGGCTATATTTTGGTTTTTTCCATATTCAGATATTATAATCTTAGACTATTAGTTATTCATTTGTGTGGCGCTGTTGTTACTCGTATTCCAATTAATGTTTTTGGTTTTGTTTGGACACATGTATTAATATAGTTAGATTGAAAGCTTTATCTTAAAAGAAAAATGTGACGATAAACCATTTTTTATTCTTTTATTTTATTTTTCTTTTTTTTATTGTCATATTTTTAAATTTGACTAAAAATTAATTTATCTAAGCTGAAGTGTGCTCTATTTGGTATGTCGTTTTTATCTATTTGAATTTGGGTCTTAACAATAAAGAATCTTGAATTTTTAAATATTGACCCATGGCATAGTATTTTTTTTTTGTTAAAATGTTTTGTAATTGAGCATGCACTTATGACATGTCTTGCCAAGCTCATATAATGCATACAAATTTCTTTGTGTTTGATTTAAGAGTCGATCTACTTTTTAGATAGTTTACTTGTTTTTTTAAATTTTATTTTACTCTATGGGATCCAATATTTCTATTTTTTTTGTTTACTTTGCATAAACCTTATTTAGTCAGAGATGCCATTGTAATCAACGGATTAACTTGTACGGGATATTCAAGCATGAAGAGAGCTCAATCTAGCAAAGGAGGATGCCGACACCATTTTCGATTTTTTTATCATTTGTCGTAGGCATTATGCTTTATTTGGTTGATGAACCTCCGGATACGATCGATGGATCGAGGTTTGGTTCGGACGCGTCGAGCGGTGCAACGGACTGTCGGACAGAACGACGAGGAAGTGTGTGGTGGGAAAACCCTCTCGTACAAATGAGAGAAGCCTTCGTTGGATGATGAATGGATCGATACAACGACACACGAGCGATGAGTGAGCTCGTGATACGGTTGTCTCACCGTCGAAGAGCCCGGCTCGTTCGGACGTCGAGGTTTTCCGATCCTTTAAGCGGCGAGAGGCCTTTAGAGGAACGAAGAAATGACGCAAGAGAAGAAAACTTAGGGTTTTTAGATTCAAGCAAGCGTAACCTTTACAAGTGTTGAGCAGCCTTTAAATAGGTGCGATCGAAAGAGCAAGCCTATTTACCCTAGGCCACGTGTGTGGTCGAGCGGCTTACAACGATTGTAAAGGAAAGACAAATAACCAACGTTCGAAATTCAAAGTTTAAAAGATAAGGATAGAAAGATAGAATCCACGCGTCTTTGGTAAAACGCGTGGATGCGCTAGGATTAACTGCCTCGTTAAAACCTTATCGGTAAAACCCAATGGGATAAAAACCGAGTTAGGAAAAAGAGTACAGTCGCTCGCTAACGACTTAAACGTCTTCACCAATGGTGATGGTGAAGACCATCCACGATGGCTCTTGGTCTTGGGTCGTTGGCTCGATGAGATCGTGGACGTATTTTTGAAGGAAAAGATTGAATTGGTCTCGGACATTCTTCTCCGCTCATCGGCTTCGAGTGGTCGCTCCTTGGGCAATAATCGGAGTTTTGGGTCGAGTCATCGATCGAGTTTGTCGAGCTCCATCGGTCGTTCCGTCCGTTCCCTCGATCTGTCTGTGTCTCGAGCGGTCGTTACTTGTTCCGTCTCGATCGCCGTCTGTCCGTCTCGTCCGTCCGGTCCGAGCTGTCGTTGCTCGATGTCGCATCATCCCTCCCCCTTCAAAAGGTTTTGTCCTCAAAACATGCTCATCGTCCCCTACATCAAACGGAGATAAGTCAGTAACATTGAAGGAAGTGGATATTAGAGGCTCACCCAGTAGTGCAAGACGGTAGGCGTTGTCGTTGATCCGCTCGGTGACTTGGAAAGGTCCATCGCCTCGGTGACTGAGTTTGTCCTTCCTTCGGGTTGGAAATCTCTCCGGACGAAGGTGGAGCCACACCCAATCTCCTGGTTGAAAAATCATCGGTTTGCGGCACTTGTTGGCTTGCCGGACGTAGTGCTCGGTCTCCTTCTCGATGTTCTTGCGGATCTTCTCGTAAAACTCCCGAACATACTTGCTTTTCTCAACTCACTCGAGACTGATAATTGGATCCGAGGGCAAGGGAATAAGATCCAAAGGGGTTAGAGGCTTGAAACCGTACACCACTTCGAACGGGGAAGTCTTCGTGGCCGAGTGCTCGGATCGGTTTTAGGCGAACTCGATGAATGGTAGGCAGTCGATCCACGATCCTTTACTTTGAGCAAGAGTCGTTCGTAGCAATGCGCCTAAGGTGCGATTGGTCACTTTTGTCTGGCCGTCGGTTTGGGGATGAACGGCTGTTGAATACAATAGCTTCATCCTGAGCTTCTTCCACAAGGTCCGCCAAAAGTGATCGAGAAACTTCTTGTCTCGATCGGACACGATCGTGCGAGGAATTCCATGAAGCTTGACCACATCCCGGAAGAAGAGATTGGCAATATGCACCGCATCATTGGACTTGTGGCAAGGGATGAAGTGAGCCATCTTTGAAAACCTGTCGACCACCACGAAGATGCTGTCCTTATTGTCGATGATCGGGAGGCCTAGCACAAAATCCATCGAAAGATCGACCCAAGTGCTTTCCGGGATCGGGAGTGGAGTATATAGCCCGTGCGGTCGGGTTGTCGACTTGGCCTTCCGGCAAATCAGGCAACGGCTGCAAAATTTCTCGATCATCCGCTTCATCTTGAGCCAGTAGAAGTGTTCCCGTAGCACAGCCAAAGTTTTGGCCACTCCAAAGTGCCCGGTCAACCCTCCACCATGTGCTTCTCGGAGAAGAAGCTCTCGTATCGATCCGTCCAGAACACAAAGTCGATGCTCCCGGAACAAGAACCCATCATGGATGAAGAAGCGATCGAAATTAGCTTTTCCATGTTCTCTATAGCACTCGCCAAACTCAGCGTCGTCCGCATACTGATCCTTTAATCCCTCAAAACCAAGAATGGTCGCGTCCATCGTAGTGATCAAGGAGTGTCGCCTTGACAAAGCATCGGCTACGATATTTTCTTTACCCTTCTTGTACTTGATCACATAAGGGAAAGTCTCGATGAACTCTAACCATTTGGCCCCGAAGATGCTTCAAGGTTTCATGATCGATGTGGATAACACATTCTCGAGCTAGGAGATAATGTTGCCAAGTTTCCATCGCCCAAACTAAGGCATAGAGCTCCTTGTCATACGTCGGGTAGTTGAGAGGTGCTCCATTTAATTTCTCGCTGAAATAGGCGACAGGTCTCCCACCTTGGATAAGAACAGCTCCGATGCCAACATTTGAAGCATCGCACTCCACCTCGAAGGTTTTGTTGAAATCCGGTAGGACCAACAAAGGAACTTCCGTGAGCCTCTTCTTCAACTCTTGGAAAGCTTTCTCCTGGCTATCTCCCCACTGAAACTCAATATTTTTCTTGATCACGGCGGTGAGAGGGGCGGCGATGGTGCTGAAGTCTCAGACGAATCGCCGATAGAAACTGGCCAACCCGTGGAAACTTCGAACCTGTGCGATACTGTTTGGTGTTGGCCATTACTCAATAGTCTTGATCTTTTCATTATCAACCTTGAGTCCCTGTTCACTAATTACAAAACCTAAAAAGACAAGTTCATTAGCTCCGAAAACGCATTTCGTGAGATTTGCGTATAATCTCGCCTCTTGGAGGGTTTGGATCACCATCTCGAGGTGATCCAAATGCTCCTCTAGGCACTTACTGTAAATCAAAATATCATCAAAATATACTACTACAAATTTGTTTATAAAGGTTCAAAGAACCTGATTCATGAGTCGCATGAATGTCGAGGGAGCGTTGGAGAGTCCGAACGGCATCACTAACCACTCGTACAATCCTTACTTGGTTTTAAACGCAGTCTTCCACTCGTCCCCTTCCTTCATTCTGACTTGATGGTATTCGCTTTTGAGATCGATCTTGGAAAAGATCACGAAACCACTCAACTCATCGAGCATGTCGTCTAGGCGCGGGATCGGGTGTCGATACTTGATCGTGATGTTGTTGAAGGCTCGACAATCGAAACACATCCGCCACGATCCGTCTTTCTTGGGCACAAGAAGGACTGAAACGACGCATGGATTAAGACTTTCCCGAACATAGCCTTGTTTCATGAGGTCGGCTACTTGTCGTTCCAATTCCTTGGCCTCTTCCGGATTCACTCGATACGCGGGACGGTTGGGAAGTTGTGCACCCGGTATTATGATTTGATGTTCGATGCCCCGGATTGGAGGCAGCCCTTCGGGTAATTCTTCCGGAAACACATCCTTGTACTTTTCCAAGATGGATTTGATCTCATCCGGCACGTACGGTTCCTTAGGACCTACAATCACATCATCCTTAAAAACCATGAGCAACATTTTGCAAGTTGGGTCACTTAGGGACCTCCTAACTACACTAGGATTTATTAAGAAATTTCTTTTAGTGCCCGTTTCCTTAGAAAGTTTCGATTGCATTTCATTGACTTGAGTTGGTGATAGAGGTGTTAAACAAATACGTTTATTATCATGCATAAAAGAGTATTGGTTGGATCGGCCGCAATGGTTGTTTCCCTTATCAAATTGCCATGGACGTCCTAAGAGGACGTGGCTAGCTTGCATCGGTACTACATCGCCCAAGACTTGGTCTTGATACGGACCGATGGCAAAAGGAACCGTGACTTGTTCATTGACTTGAATCACGGTCTTGTCATTCAACCACTTAAGCTTATAGGGTCTCGGATGGTTTGTGGTCGGTAAAGAAAGTTTCTTGACCATGTAGGTGCTCGCGACATTCGTACACGAGCCCCCATCTATGACCAAGCCACAAACCTTCCCACTTACAGTGCAACGGGTGTGATATAGGTTGTCGCGCTGATTGGTGTCGTCGGGTTGCTGAGAGACGCTAAGGATCCTTCGGATGACGAGAAGCTTGCCAACTTCCGGTTCCGCAATGGTTTCCTCGATCTCGCCAGCCGGATTCTGCTCGATCGGATCGTCTGCTTCATCTTGAGACTCGACCTTCCCGGCTGCGGTGATGATCATTGTTCGTGGGTTTGGACAGTCTCTCGCCATGTGTCGATTTTATGTATTTATAGAGATTTCGGATCCAACCGTAGGGTTTTTCTAGACCCCGAAAAGTAATATCCTTAATTTGTATTACTTAATAAGATTTGATATTTATGCTTGAAAATCTTTAAAAACCATAATAAGGAATTGTTTGTAATTCAAGATATGGAAATATAATCTTTCTGTTTTTATAGTTAATAATTCAAGATATGGAAATATACGTTTTCGGTGATTAAAGTCGGACTTAAACATTTTTGGTTTTCCAAAGATCCGATTAATGAAATCGGGTTTTAATTTTGATTTAAAACCGACCCGAAATTTAAGATTACAAAATTAACCTTAATGATCTTTGGTTAATTGTTTAGAAGTAAGGATATTTTGTGTCCAAAATATTTTAGCAAAGGGTGGTCAAAAAAGTGGCTGCAAAAATAATAATATAGATAAAACCAATCCAAACGCTCTACAACTGTATATTCAACCAATCCCGGTTAGTTCAATAATCCCGCCAAGCTGACGTGGTAACGATAGGCCTCTCGTGCCAACAAAGCATTAACTCTTTTTGACGTTTCGCCACGTGGAACCCTCTGACTTGTGCTTTCTCCACTAAACACTCAGCTTGAAAATAAACGAATTGGCTCAACGGAACCATCCTCATCCCCGCCGCACAGAACGCTTCTCGCCATGTCATCATCTCTCCTTCTCTTTTATCCGCAGCCGCTTCAACCGCAGACGCGATTTTAGGTCGCAACACAAACGCTTCTATGATTTTCTTCACCAAATCACCACCTCCCGGAGAAGCAACGGCGGCGGGTTGCCTACTACGAAGATGAGTTCTTGAAACTTATGATCTTGAAATATAAAGTATGGAGAAAGTGAAAAAGGTGTCTTGGAGCAGAACAGTTAGAAATTTGCGATTCACGTGGAAATTGTATCATTTAACCAAGATCAGCACTGTCATAAACATGTATTTTCTTTATGTCAAGAACCAAAAAAAATTTTGACATTGACATTTATCCCTCATAAGCTCGTATTGTGTCATCTACATTTTAGTAGACGTTTCCAGCCATGAAGAAGCATCTGAGTAATTTAACAAAGAATCAAATTAAATCCTCAACACCAAAGCATCAGAGTGTTGTCCATTTCCTATGAAATATATTGGTTGATCCTCTATTCTTGGTAGCCTTGTCAAGTAAAGTAATTAAGCATATGAAGAGCTTGTTTAAATAGGGAGAAAATAATAATTTGTAAAGAACGATTGTAGACATATATTGTATTTAGTCGGAAGCTTTGTTTTTTTTCTCCAAATTAGGTCCAAATTAGTAATATATTTGTGACTTCAATGTTTGAGCCATATCAATTTTTAACTCATTAAACTGAGAGATGTTGTTTATAGCTCTAACATTAGCTAGTGATTGTAAAATCATATGTATATTTCTTTTTTTTTGTTTTTATGATTTGTAATCTATTGTGTATTTTTTTTTATCTAAATAATTTTTAGTTTTCGAAGTCTAATTGATAAACTTGACTCATGTCACGATCACGTGGAATTATAACTTCTTCTACCAAACTTTATATTATAAGATGTCTTAGCAAAGAAATTCTCAGCTCTCCTTTATTATGATACCAACCTTTGTTAATATGTTTTTTTTAAAAAAACTTATAAAACAGTATAAATACTATCAAATCATCAAAACTACCAATCCCCAGTCTCATCTTCATACGACAAATCTTGAAATAATGGTTCTAATGTCTTCGTTTGAGTCACTAGTGATCCTATAATTTTGTAAAAGTTTTAAATTATGTTTAATGATCTTACTCCCTCCTCGTATCAATTATGTAGCATATGTTCTCATTATATGTTTCTTTGTCTTCTCATTTTGATGATCAATCAATTCAATAAACAATCTCTCTCTACGTTAAGTAAGAGTGTAACAACATACCAACGTTCGTTTGATTATGTCATCAAATGTAACGATACGGTTTCCCCAAGATTGTATCCATCTGGTCATAAAACCTCCCCACTACATGAGCTAGTTCGAGTTTTAGGGAAAAATATCAAATCTCTTCACTGTGGATCTATTTCTATTCTTTCTTATTTGTAAATTTAAATCGTTATAATTATTGGATTTCCGCGATCCTAGAGTCTTAACCCAAACTAAAATCAGCAATAACCATTTAATCCTTTGTACAACAATTAACTAAGAGTAGAACAAGATATGAACTAACTTCTTTGATGAACCGAATTAGATCCCGCAGTGTGGCGGGTCTTATGAACATATAGATCCCATGATACAAGTTACCTCTAGGGGTGTCGAACATGAGACTTTCGAGGAGTTAAAAGGAACCTAACCACTGAACTTACAAAAAAAATTCAAATTCTGATGCCCTTAAATCTATTTATTTATTATGATGCCTAAAGCTTTTGCTTTGCTCAACTTTAGTTTCGGGCCAGGCCTGTATATAACCATAGTGAAATCATATCACTACAATTGATGAAGAAATCAAACAAACGTTAGTAAGTCACTAGATAAGTCATTTAATGATTCAACACAATGTTTCTAAATTCTTAGCTCATTTGGTACCCAATTTCAATAAGTCTTTCTCCACACTTATAACCACTTTTCATGCATCTCTAGCACTTGTAATCTATCAAATTTATTGTTCTAGAGATAAGACCCGCGGGGTTGTTCGCTATGAATTTTTCCTTAATTATTTTTATTTGGTGTTATATTTTTAAGATTAATGATCGTATGTACATTTTTTGTCGTAATTGTTTGGCTATATTTTGGTTTTTTCCATATTCAGATATTATAATCTTAGACTATTAGTTATTCATTTGTGTGGCGCTGTTGTTACTCGTATTCCAATTAATGTTTTTGGTTTTGTTTGGACACATGTATTAATATAGTTAGATTGAAAGCTTTATCTTAAAAGAAAAATGTGACGATAAACCATTTTTTATTCTTTTATTTTATTTTTCTTTTTTTTATTGTCATATTTTTAAATTTGACTAAAAATTAATTTATCTAAGCTGAAGTGTGCTCTATTTGGTATGTCGTTTTTATCTATTTGAATTTGGGTCTTAACAATAAAGAATCTTGAATTTTTAAATATTGACCCATGGCATAGTATTTTTTTTTTGTTAAAATGTTTTGTAATTGAGCATGCACTTATGACATGTCTTGCCAAGCTCATATAATGCATACAAATTTCTTTGTGTTTGATTTAAGAGTCGATCTACTTTTTAGATAGTTTACTTGTTTTTTTAAATTTTATTTTACTCTATGGGATCCAATATTTCTATTTTTTTTGTTTACTTTGCATAAACCTTATTTAGTCAGAGATGCCATTGTAATCAACGGATTAACTTGTACGGGATATTCAAGCATGAAGAGAGCTCAATCTAGCAAAGGAGGATGCCGACACCATTTTCGATTTTTTTATCATTTGTCGTAGGCATTATGCTTTATTTGGTTGATGAACCTCCGGATACGATCGATGGATCGAGGTTTGGTTCGGACGCGTCGAGCGGTGCAACGGACTGTCGGACAGAACGACGAGGAAGTGTGTGGTGGGAAAACCCTCTCGTACAAATGAGAGAAGCCTTCGTTGGATGATGAATGGATCGATACAACGACACACGAGCGATGAGTGAGCTCGTGATACGGTTGTCTCACCGTCGAAGAGCCCGGCTCGTTCGGACGTCGAGGTTTTCCGATCCTTTAAGCGGCGAGAGGCCTTTAGAGGAACGAAGAAATGACGCAAGAGAAGAAAACTTAGGGTTTTTAGATTCAAGCAAGCGTAACCTTTACAAGTGTTGAGCAGCCTTTAAATAGGTGCGATCGAAAGAGCAAGCCTATTTACCCTAGGCCACGTGTGTGGTCGAGCGGCTTACAACGATTGTAAAGGAAAGACAAATAACCAACGTTCGAAATTCAAAGTTTAAAAGATAAGGATAGAAAGATAGAATCCACGCGTCTTTGGTAAAACGCGTGGATGCGCTAGGATTAACTGCCTCGTTAAAACCTTATCGGTAAAACCCAATGGGATAAAAACCGAGTTAGGAAAAAGAGTACAGTCGCTCGCTAACGACTTAAACGTCTTCACCAATGGTGATGGTGAAGACCATCCACGATGGCTCTTGGTCTTGGGTCGTTGGCTCGATGAGATCGTGGACGTATTTTTGAAGGAAAAGATTGAATTGGTCTCGGACATTCTTCTCCGCTCATCGGCTTCGAGTGGTCGCTCCTTGGGCAATAATCGGAGTTTTGGGTCGAGTCATCGATCGAGTTTGTCGAGCTCCATCGGTCGTTCCGTCCGTTCCCTCGATCTGTCTGTGTCTCGAGCGGTCGTTACTTGTTCCGTCTCGATCGCCGTCTGTCCGTCTCGTCCGTCCGGTCCGAGCTGTCGTTGCTCGATGTCGCATCATCCCTCCCCCTTCAAAAGGTTTTGTCCTCAAAACATGCTCATCGTCCCCTACATCAAACGGAGATAAGTCAGTAACATTGAAGGAAGTGGATATTAGAGGCTCACCCAGTAGTGCAAGACGGTAGGCGTTGTCGTTGATCCGCTCGGTGACTTGGAAAGGTCCATCGCCTCGGTGACTGAGTTTGTCCTTCCTTCGGGTTGGAAATCTCTCCGGACGAAGGTGGAGCCACACCCAATCTCCTGGTTGAAAAATCATCGGTTTGCGGCACTTGTTGGCTTGCCGGACGTAGTGCTCGGTCTCCTTCTCGATGTTCTTGCGGATCTTCTCGTAAAACTCCCGAACATACTTGCTTTTCTCAACTCACTCGAGACTGATAATTGGATCCGAGGGCAAGGGAATAAGATCCAAAGGGGTTAGAGGCTTGAAACCGTACACCACTTCGAACGGGGAAGTCTTCGTGGCCGAGTGCTCGGATCGGTTTTAGGCGAACTCGATGAATGGTAGGCAGTCGATCCACGATCCTTTACTTTGAGCAAGAGTCGTTCGTAGCAATGCGCCTAAGGTGCGATTGGTCACTTTTGTCTGGCCGTCGGTTTGGGGATGAACGGCTGTTGAATACAATAGCTTCATCCTGAGCTTCTTCCACAAGGTCCGCCAAAAGTGATCGAGAAACTTCTTGTCTCGATCGGACACGATCGTGCGAGGAATTCCATGAAGCTTGACCACATCCCGGAAGAAGAGATTGGCAATATGCACCGCATCATTGGACTTGTGGCAAGGGATGAAGTGAGCCATCTTTGAAAACCTGTCGACCACCACGAAGATGCTGTCCTTATTGTCGATGATCGGGAGGCCTAGCACAAAATCCATCGAAAGATCGACCCAAGTGCTTTCCGGGATCGGGAGTGGAGTATATAGCCCGTGCGGTCGGGTTGTCGACTTGGCCTTCCGGCAAATCAGGCAACGGCTGCAAAATTTCTCGATCATCCGCTTCATCTTGAGCCAGTAGAAGTGTTCCCGTAGCACAGCCAAAGTTTTGGCCACTCCAAAGTGCCCGGTCAACCCTCCACCATGTGCTTCTCGGAGAAGAAGCTCTCGTATCGATCCGTCCAGAACACAAAGTCGATGCTCCCGGAACAAGAACCCATCATGGATGAAGAAGCGATCGAAATTAGCTTTTCCATGTTCTCTATAGCACTCGCCAAACTCAGCGTCGTCCGCATACTGATCCTTTAATCCCTCAAAACCAAGAATGGTCGCGTCCATCGTAGTGATCAAGGAGTGTCGCCTTGACAAAGCATCGGCTACGATATTTTCTTTACCCTTCTTGTACTTGATCACATAAGGGAAAGTCTCGATGAACTCTAACCATTTGGCCCCGAAGATGCTTCAAGGTTTCATGATCGATGTGGATAACACATTCTCGAGCTAGGAGATAATGTTGCCAAGTTTCCATCGCCCAAACTAAGGCATAGAGCTCCTTGTCATACGTCGGGTAGTTGAGAGGTGCTCCATTTAATTTCTCGCTGAAATAGGCGACAGGTCTCCCACCTTGGATAAGAACAGCTCCGATGCCAACATTTGAAGCATCGCACTCCACCTCGAAGGTTTTGTTGAAATCCGGTAGGACCAACAAAGGAACTTCCGTGAGCCTCTTCTTCAACTCTTGGAAAGCTTTCTCCTGGCTATCTCCCCACTGAAACTCAATATTTTTCTTGATCACGGCGGTGAGAGGGGCGGCGATGGTGCTGAAGTCTCAGACGAATCGCCGATAGAAACTGGCCAACCCGTGGAAACTTCGAACCTGTGCGATACTGTTTGGTGTTGGCCATTACTCAATAGTCTTGATCTTTTCATTATCAACCTTGAGTCCCTGTTCACTAATTACAAAACCTAAAAAGACAAGTTCATTAGCTCCGAAAACGCATTTCGTGAGATTTGCGTATAATCTCGCCTCTTGGAGGGTTTGGATCACCATCTCGAGGTGATCCAAATGCTCCTCTAGGCACTTACTGTAAATCAAAATATCATCAAAATATACTACTACAAATTTGTTTATAAAGGTTCAAAGAACCTGATTCATGAGTCGCATGAATGTCGAGGGAGCGTTGGAGAGTCCGAACGGCATCACTAACCACTCGTACAATCCTTACTTGGTTTTAAACGCAGTCTTCCACTCGTCCCCTTCCTTCATTCTGACTTGATGGTATTCGCTTTTGAGATCGATCTTGGAAAAGATCACGAAACCACTCAACTCATCGAGCATGTCGTCTAGGCGCGGGATCGGGTGTCGATACTTGATCGTGATGTTGTTGAAGGCTCGACAATCGAAACACATCCGCCACGATCCGTCTTTCTTGGGCACAAGAAGGACTGAAACGACGCATGGATTAAGACTTTCCCGAACATAGCCTTGTTTCATGAGGTCGGCTACTTGTCGTTCCAATTCCTTGGCCTCTTCCGGATTCACTCGATACGCGGGACGGTTGGGAAGTTGTGCACCCGGTATTATGATTTGATGTTCGATGCCCCGGATTGGAGGCAGCCCTTCGGGTAATTCTTCCGGAAACACATCCTTGTACTTTTCCAAGATGGATTTGATCTCATCCGGCACGTACGGTTCCTTAGGACCTACAATCACATCATCCTTAAAAACCATGAGCAACATTTTGCAAGTTGGGTCACTTAGGGACCTCCTAACTACACTAGGATTTATTAAGAAATTTCTTTTAGTGCCCGTTTCCTTAGAAAGTTTCGATTGCATTTCATTGACTTGAGTTGGTGATAGAGGTGTTAAACAAATACGTTTATTATCATGCATAAAAGAGTATTGGTTGGATCGGCCGCAATGGTTGTTTCCCTTATCAAATTGCCATGGACGTCCTAAGAGGACGTGGCTAGCTTGCATCGGTACTACATCGCCCAAGACTTGGTCTTGATACGGACCGATGGCAAAAGGAACCGTGACTTGTTCATTGACTTGAATCACGGTCTTGTCATTCAACCACTTAAGCTTATAGGGTCTCGGATGGTTTGTGGTCGGTAAAGAAAGTTTCTTGACCATGTAGGTGCTCGCGACATTCGTACACGAGCCCCCATCTATGACCAAGCCACAAACCTTCCCACTTACAGTGCAACGGGTGTGATATAGGTTGTCGCGCTGATTGGTGTCGTCGGGTTGCTGAGAGACGCTAAGGATCCTTCGGATGACGAGAAGCTTGCCAACTTCCGGTTCCGCAATGGTTTCCTCGATCTCGCCAGCCGGATTCTGCTCGATCGGATCGTCTGCTTCATCTTGAGACTCGACCTTCCCGGCTGCGGTGATGATCATTGTTCGTGGGTTTGGACAGTCTCTCGCCATGTGTCGATTTTATGTATTTATAGAGATTTCGGATCCAACCGTAGGGTTTTTCTAGACCCCGAAAAGTAATATCCTTAATTTGTATTACTTAATAAGATTTGATATTTATGCTTGAAAATCTTTAAAAACCATAATAAGGAATTGTTTGTAATTCAAGATATGGAAATATAATCTTTCTGTTTTTATAGTTAATAATTCAAGATATGGAAATATACGTTTTCGGTGATTAAAGTCGGACTTAAACATTTTTGGTTTTCCAAAGATCCGATTAATGAAATCGGGTTTTAATTTTGATTTAAAACCGACCCGAAATTTAAGATTACAAAATTAACCTTAATGATCTTTGGTTAATTGTTTAGAAGTAAGGATATTTTGTGTCCAAAATATTTTAGCAAAGGGTGGTCAAAAAAGTGGCTGCAAAAATAATAATATAGATAAAACCAATCCAAACGCTCTACAACTGTATATTCAACCAATCCCGGTTAGTTCAATAATCCCGCCAAGCTGACGTGGTAACGATAGGCCTCTCGTGCCAACAAAGCATTAACTCTTTTTGACGTTTCGCCACGTGGAACCCTCTGACTTGTGCTTTCTCCACTAAACACTCAGCTTGAAAATAAACGAATTGGCTCAACGGAACCATCCTCATCCCCGCCGCACAGAACGCTTCTCGCCATGTCATCATCTCTCCTTCTCTTTTATCCGCAGCCGCTTCAACCGCAGACGCGATTTTAGGTCGCAACACAAACGCTTCTATGATTTTCTTCACCAAATCACCACCTCCCGGAGAAGCAACGGCGGCGGGTTGCCTACTACGAAGATGAGTTCTTGAAACTTATGATCTTGAAATATAAAGTATGGAGAAAGTGAAAAAGGTGTCTTGGAGCAGAACAGTTAGAAATTTGCGATTCACGTGGAAATTGTATCATTTAACCAAGATCAGCACTGTCATAAACATGTATTTTCTTTATGTCAAGAACCAAAAAAAATTTTGACATTGACATTTATCCCTCATAAGCTCGTATTGTGTCATCTACATTTTAGTAGACGTTTCCAGCCATGAAGAAGCATCTGAGTAATTTAACAAAGAATCAAATTAAATCCTCAACACCAAAGCATCAGAGTGTTGTCCATTTCCTATGAAATATATTGGTTGATCCTCTATTCTTGGTAGCCTTGTCAAGTAAAGTAATTAAGCATATGAAGAGCTTGTTTAAATAGGGAGAAAATAATAATTTGTAAAGAACGATTGTAGACATATATTGTATTTAGTCGGAAGCTTTGTTTTTTTTCTCCAAATTAGGTCCAAATTAGTAATATATTTGTGACTTCAATGTTTGAGCCATATCAATTTTTAACTCATTAAACTGAGAGATGTTGTTTATAGCTCTAACATTAGCTAGTGATTGTAAAATCATATGTATATTTCTTTTTTTTTGTTTTTATGATTTGTAATCTATTGTGTATTTTTTTTTATCTAAATAATTTTTAGTTTTCGAAGTCTAATTGATAAACTTGACTCATGTCACGATCACGTGGAATTATAACTTCTTCTACCAAACTTTATATTATAAGATGTCTTAGCAAAGAAATTCTCAGCTCTCCTTTATTATGATACCAACCTTTGTTAATATGTTTTTTTTAAAAAAACTTATAAAACAGTATAAATACTATCAAATCATCAAAACTACCAATCCCCAGTCTCATCTTCATACGACAAATCTTGAAATAATGGTTCTAATGTCTTCGTTTGAGTCACTAGTGATCCTATAATTTTGTAAAAGTTTTAAATTATGTTTAATGATCTTACTCCCTCCTCGTATCAATTATGTAGCATATGTTCTCATTATATGTTTCTTTGTCTTCTCATTTTGATGATCAATCAATTCAATAAACAATCTCTCTCTACGTTAAGTAAGAGTGTAACAACATACCAACGTTCGTTTGATTATGTCATCAAATGTAACGATACGGTTTCCCCAAGATTGTATCCATCTGGTCATAAAACCTCCCCACTACATGAGCTAGTTCGAGTTTTAGGGAAAAATATCAAATCTCTTCACTGTGGATCTATTTCTATTCTTTCTTATTTGTAAATTTAAATCGTTATAATTATTGGATTTCCGCGATCCTAGAGTCTTAACCCAAACTAAAATCAGCAATAACCATTTAATCCTTTGTACAACAATTAACTAAGAGTAGAACAAGATATGAACTAACTTCTTTGATGAACCGAATTAGATCCCGCAGTGTGGCGGGTCTTATGAACATATAGATCCCATGATACAAGTTACCTCTAGGGGTGTCGAACATGAGACTTTCGAGGAGTTAAAAGGAACCTAACCACTGAACTTACAAAAAAAATTCAAATTCTGATGCCCTTAAATCTATTTATTTATTATGATGCCTAAAGCTTTTGCTTTGCTCAACTTTAGTTTCGGGCCAGGCCTGTATATAACCATAGTGAAATCATATCACTACAATTGATGAAGAAATCAAACAAACGTTAGTAAGTCACTAGATAAGTCATTTAATGATTCAACACAATGTTTCTAAATTCTTAGCTCATTTGGTACCCAATTTCAATAAGTCTTTCTCCACACTTATAACCACTTTTCATGCATCTCTAGCACTTGTAATCTATCAAATTTATTGTTCTAGAGATAAGACCCGCGGGGTTGTTCGCTATGAATTTTTCCTTAATTATTTTTATTTGGTGTTATATTTTTAAGATTAATGATCGTATGTACATTTTTTGTCGTAATTGTTTGGCTATATTTTGGTTTTTTCCATATTCAGATATTATAATCTTAGACTATTAGTTATTCATTTGTGTGGCGCTGTTGTTACTCGTATTCCAATTAATGTTTTTGGTTTTGTTTGGACACATGTATTAATATAGTTAGATTGAAAGCTTTATCTTAAAAGAAAAATGTGACGATAAACCATTTTTTATTCTTTTATTTTATTTTTCTTTTTTTTTATTGTCATATTTTTAAATTTGACTAAAAATTAATTTATCTAAGCTGAAGCGTGCTCTATTTGGTATGTCGTTTTTATCTATTTGAATTTGGGTCTTAACAATAAAGAATCTTGAATTTTTAAATATTGACCCATGGCATAGTATTTTTTTTTGTTAAAATGTTTTGTAATTGAGCATGCACTTATGACATGTCTTGCCAAGCTCATATAATGCATACAAATTTCTTTGTGTTTGATTTAAGAGTCGATCTACTTTTTAGATAGTTTACTTATTTTTTTAAATTTTATTTTACTCTATGGGATCCAATATTTCTATTTTTTTTGTTTACTTTGCATAAACCTTATTTAGTCAGAGATGCCATTGTAATCAACGGATTAACTTGTACGGGATATTCAAGCATGAAGAGAGCTCAATCTGGCAAAGGAGGATGCCGACACCATTTTCGATTTTTTTATCATTTGTCGTAGGCATTATGCTTTATTTGGTTGATGAACCTCCGGATACGATCGATGGATCGAGGTTTGGTTCGGACGCGTCGAGCGGTGCAACGGACTGTCGGACAGAACGACGAGGAAGTGTGTGGTGGGAAAACCCTCTCGTACAAATGAGAGAAGCCTTCGTTGGATGATGAATGGATCGATACAACGACACACGAGCGATGAGTGAGCTCGTGATACGGTTGTCTCGCCGTCGAAGAGCCCGGCTCGTTCGGACGTCGAGGTTTTCCGATCCTTTAAGCGGCGAGAGGCCTTTAGAGGAACGAAGAAATGACGCAAGAGAAGAAAACTTAGGGTTTTTAGATTCAAGCAAGCGTAACCTTTACAAGTGTTGAGCAGCCTTTAAATAGGTGCGATCGAAAGAGCAAGCCTATTTACCCTAGGCCACGTGTGTGGTCGAGCGGCTTACAACGATTGTAAAGGAAAGACAAATAACCAACGTTCGAAATTCAAAGTTTAAAAGATAAGGATAGAAAGATAGAATCCACGCGTCTTTGGTAAAACGCGTGGATGCGCTAGGATTAACTGCCTCGTTAAAACCTTATCGGTAAAACCCAATGGGATAAAAACCGAGTTAGGAAAAAGAGTACAGTCGCTCGCTAACGACTTAAACGTCTTCACCAATGGTGATGGTGAAGACCATCCACGATGGCTCTTGGTCTTGGGTCGTTGGCTCGATGAGATCGTGGACGTATTTTTGAAGGAAAAGATTGAATTGGTCTCGGACATTCTTCTCCGCTCATCGGCTTCGAGTGGTCGCTCCTTGGGCAATAATCGGAGTTTTGGGTCGAGTCATCGATCGAGTTTGTCGAGCTCCATCGGTCGTTCCGTCCGTTCCCTCGATCTGTCTGTGTCTCGAGCGGTCGTTACTTGTTCCGTCTCGATCGCCGTCTGTCCGTCTCGTCCGTCCGGTCCGAGCTGTCGTTGCTCGATGTCGCATCATCCCTCCCCCTTCAAAAGGTTTTGTCCTCAAAACATGCTCATCGTCCCCTACATCAAACGGAGATAAGTCAGTAACATTGAAGGAAGTGGATATTAGAGGCTCACCCAGTAGTGCAAGACGGTAGGCGTTGTCGTTGATCCGCTCGGTGACTTGGAAAGGTCCATCGCCTCGGTGACTGAGTTTGTCCTTCCTTCGGGTTGGAAATCTCTCCGGACGAAGGTGGAGCCACACCCAATCTCCTGGTTGAAAAATAATCGGTGTGCGGCGCTTGTTGGCTTGCCGGACGTAGTGCTCGGTCTCCCTCTCGATGTTCTTGCGGATCTTCTCGTAAAACTCCCGAACATACTTGCTTTTCTCAACTCACTCGAGACTGATAATTGGATCCAAGGGCAAGGGAATAAGATCCAAAGGGGTTAGAGGCTTGAAACCGTACACCACTTCGAACGGGGAAGTCTTCGTGGCCGAGTGCTCGGATCGGTTTTAGGCGAACTCGATAAATGGTAGGCAGTCGATCCACGATCCTTTACTTTGAGCAAGAGTCGTTCGTAGCAATGCGCCTAAGGTGCGATTGGTCACTTTTGTCTGGCCGTCGGTTTGGGGATGAACGGCTGTTGAATACAATAGCTTCATCCTGAGCTTCTTCCACAAGGTCCGCCAAAAGTGACCGAGAAACTTCTTGTCTCGATCGGACACGATCGTGCGAGGAATTCCATGAAGCTTGACCACATCCCGGAAGAAGAGATTGGCAATATGCACCGCATCATTGGACTTGTGGCAAGGGATGAAGTGAGCCATCTTTGAAAACCTGTCGACCACCACGAAGATGCTGTCCTTATTGTCGATGATCGGGAGGCCTAGCACAAAATCCATCGAAAGATCGACCTAAGTGCTTTCCGGGATCGGGAGTGGAGTATATAGCCCGTGCGGTCGGGTTGTCGACTTGGCCTTCCGGCAAATCAGGCAACGGCTGCAAAATTTCTCGATCATCCGCTTCATCTTGGGCCAGTAGAAGTGTTCCCGTAGCACAGCCAAAGTTTTGGCCACTCCAAAGTGCCCGGTCAACCCTCCACCATGTGCTTCTCGGAGAAGAAGCTCTCGTATCGATCCGTCCAGAACACAAAGTCGATGCTCCCGGAACAAGAACCCATCATGGATGAAGAAGCGATCGAAATTAGCTTTTCCATGTTCTCTATAGCACTCGCCAAACTCAGCGTCGTCCGCATACTGATCCTTTAATCCCTCAAAACCAAGAATGGTCGCGTCCATCGTAGTGATCAAGGAGTGTCGCCTTGACAAAGCATCGGCTACGATATTTTCTTTACCCTTCTTGTACTTGATCACATAAGGGAAAGTCTCGATGAACTCTAACCATTTGGCCCCGAAGATGCTTCAAGGTTTCATGATCGATGTGGATAACACATTCTCGAGCTAGGAGATAATGTTGCCAAGTTTCCATCGCCCAAACTAAGGCATAGAGCTCCTTGTCATACGTCGGGTAGTTGAGAGGTGCTCCATTTAATTTCTCGCTGAAATAGGCGACAGGTCTCCCACCTTGGATAAGAACAGCTCCGATGCCAACATTTGAAGCATCGCACTCCACCTCGAAGGTTTTGTTGAAATCCGGTAGGACCAACAAAGGAACTTCCGTGAGCCTCTTCTTCAACTCTTGGAAAGCTTTCTCCTGGCTATCTCCCCACTGAAACTCAATATTTTTCTTGATCACGGCGGTGAGAGGGGCGGCGATGGTGCTGAAGTCTCGGACGAATCGCCGATAGAAACTGGCCAACCCGTGGAAACTTCGAACCTGTGCGATACTGTTTGGTGTTGGCCATTACTCAATAGTCTTGATCTTTTCATTATCAACCTTGAGTCCCTGTTCACTAATTACAAAACCTAAAAAGACAAGTTCATTAGCTCCGAAAACGCATTTCGTGAGATTTGCGTATAATCTCGCCTCTTGGAGGGTTTGGATCACCATCTCGAGGTGATCCAAATGCTCCTCTAGGCACTTACTGTAAATCAAAATATCATCAAAATATACTACTACAAATTTGTTTATAAAGGTTCAAAGAACCTGATTCATGAGTCGCATGAATGTCGAGGGAGCGTTGGAGAGTCCGAACGGCATCACTAACCACTCGTACAATCCTTACTTGGTTTTAAACGCAGTCTTCCACTCGTCCCCTTCCTTCATTCTGACTTGATGGTATTCGCTTTTGAGATCGATCTTGGAAAAGATCACGAAACCACTCAACTCATCGAGCATGTCGTCTTGGCGCGGGATCGGGTGTCGATACTTGATCGTGATGTTGTTGAAGGCTCGACAATCGAAACACATCCGCCACGATCCGTCTTTCTTGGGCACAAGAAGGACTGAAACGACGCATGGATTAAGACTTTCCCGAACATAGCCTTGTTTCATGAGGTCGGCTACTTGTCGTTCCAATTCCTTGGCCTCTTCCGGATTCACTCGATACGCGGGACGGTTGGGAAGTTGTGCACCCGGTATTATGATTTGATGTTCGATGCCCCGGATTGGAGGCAGCCCTTCGGGTAATTCTTCCGGAAACACATCCTTGTACTTTTCCAAGATGGATTTGATCTCATCCGGCACGTACGGTTCCTTAGGACCTACAATCACATCATCCTTAAAAACCATGAGCAACATTTTGCAAGTTGGGTCACTTAGGGACCTTCTAACTACACTATGATTTATTAAGAAATTTCTTTTAGTGCCCGTTTCCTTAGAAAGTTTCGATTGCATTTCATTGACTTGAGTTGGTGATAGAGGTGTTAAACAAATACGTTTATTATCATGCATAAAAGAGTATTGGTTGGATCGGCCGCAATGGTTGTTTCCCTTATCAAATTGCCATGGACGTCCTAAGAGGACGTGGCTAGCTTGCATCGGTACTACATCGCCCAAGACTTGGTCTTGATACGGACCGATGGCAAAAGGAACCGTGACTTGTTCATTGACTTGAATCACGGTCTTGTCATTCAACCACTTAAGCTTATAGGGTCTCGGATGGTTTGTGGTCGGTAAAGAAAGTTTCTTGACCATGTAGGTGCTCGCGACATTCGTACACGAGCCCCCATCTATGACCAAGCCACAAACCTTCCCACTTACAGTGCAACGGGTGTGATATAGGTTGTCGCGCTGATTGGTGTCGTCGGGTTGCTGAGAGACGCTAAGGATCCTTCGGATGACGAGAAGCTTGCCAACTTCCGGTTCCGCAATGGTTTCCTCGATCTCGCCAGCCGGATTCTGCTCGATCGGATCGTCTGCTTCATCTTGAGACTCGACCTCCCCGGCTGCGGTGATGATCATTGTTCGTGGGTTTGGACAGTCTCTCGCCATGTGTCGATTTTATGTATTTATAGAGATTTCGGATCCAACCGTAGGGTTTTTCTAGACCCCGAAAAGTAATATCCTTAATTTGTATTACTTAATAAGATTTGATATTTATGCTTGAAAATCTTTAAAAACCATAATAAGGAATTGTTTGTAATTCAAGATATGGAAATATAATCTTTCTGTTTTTATAGTTAATAATTCAAGATATGGAAATATACGTTTTCGGTGATTAAAGTCGGACTTAAACATTTTTGGTTTTCCAAAGATCCGATTAATGAAATCGGGTTTTAATTTTGATTTAAAACCGACCCGAAATTTAAGATTACAAAATTAACCTTAATGATCTTTGGTTAATTGTTTAGAAGTAAGGATATTTTGTGTCCAAAATATTTTAGCAAAAGGTGGTCAAAAAAGTGGCTGCAAAAATAATAATATAGATAAAACCAATCCAAACGCTCTACAACTGTATATTCAACCAATCCCGGTTAGTTCAATAATCCCGCCAAGCTGACGTGGTAACGATAGGCCTCTCGTGCCAACAAAGCATTAACTCTTTTTGACGTTTCGCCACGTGGAACCCTCTGACTTGTGCTTTCTCCACTAAACACTCAGCTTGAAAATAAACGAATTGGCTCAACGGAACCATCCTCATCCCCGCCGCACAGAACGCTTCTCGCCATGTCATCATCTCTCCTTCTCTTTTATCCGCAGCCGCTTCAACCGCAGACGCGATTTTAGGTCGCAACACAAACGCTTCTATGATTTTCTTCACCAAATCACCACCTCCCGGAGAAGCAACGGCGGCGGGTTGCCTACTACGAAGATGAGTTCTTGAAACTTATGATCTTGAAATATAAAGTATGGAGAAAGTGAAAAAGGTGTCTTGGAGCAGAACAGTTAGAAATTTGCGATTCACGTGGAAATTGTATCATTTAACCAAGATCAGCACTGTCATAAACATGTATTTTCTTTATGTCAAGAACCAAAAAAAATTTTGACATTGACATTTATCCCTCATAAGCTCGTATTGTGTCATCTACATTTTAGTAGACGTTTCCAGCCATGAAGAAGCATCTGAGTAATTTGACAAAGAATCAAATTAAATCCTCAACACCAAAGCAGCAGAGTGTTGTCCATTTCCTATGAAATATATTGGTTGATCCTCTATTCTTGGTAGCCTTGTCAAGTAAAGTAATTAAGCATATGAAGAGCTTGTTTAAATAGGGAGAAAATAATAATTTGTAAAGAACGATTGTAGACATATATTGTATTTAGTCGGAAGCTTTGTTTTTTTTCTCCAAATTAGGTCCAAATTAGTAATATATTTATGACTTCAATGTTTGAGCCATATCAATTTTTAACTCATTAAACTGAGAGATGTTGTTTATAGCTCTAACATTAGCTAGTGATTGTAAAATCATATGTATATTTCTTTTTTTTTGTTTTTATGATTTGTAATCTATTGTGTATTTTTTTTTATCTAAATAATTTTTAGTTTTCGAAGTCTAATTGATAAACTTGACTCATGTCACGATCACGTGGAATTATAACTTCTTCTACCAAACTTTATATTATAAGATGTCTTAGCAAAGAAATTCTCAGCTCTCCTTTATTATGATACCAACCTTTGTTAATATGTTTTTTTTTAAAAAACTTATAAAACAGTATAAATACTATCAAATCATCAAAACTACCAATCCCCAGTCTCATCTTCATACGACAAATCTTGAAATAATGGTTCTAATGTCTTCGTTTGAGTCACTAGTGATCCTATAATTTTGTAAAAGTTTTAAATTATGTTTAATGATCTTACTCCCTCCTCGTATCAATTATGTAGCATATGTTCTCATTATATGTTTCTTTGTCTTCTCATTTTGATGATCAATCAATTCAATAAACAATCTCTCTCTACGTTAAGTAAGAGTGTAACAACATACCAACGTTCGTTTGATTATGTCATCAAATGTAACGATACGGTTTCCCCAAGATTGTATCCATCTGGTCATAAAACCTCCCCACTACATGAGCTAGTTCGAGTTTTAGGGAAAAATATCAAATCTCTTCACTGTGGATCTATTTCTATTCTTTCTTATTTGTAAATTTAAATCGTTATAATTATTGGATTTCCGCGATCCTAGAGTCTTAACCCAAACTAAAATCAGCAATAACCATTTAATCCTTTCTACAACAATTAACTAAGAGTAGAACAAGATATGAACTAACTTCTTTGATGAACCGAATTAGATCCCGCAGTGTGGCGGGTCTTATGAACATATAGATCCCATGATACAAGTTACCTCTAGGGGTGTCGAACATGAGACTTTCGAGGAGTTAAAAGGAACCTAACCACTGAACTTACAAAAAAAATTCAAATTCTGATGCCCTTAAATCTATTTATTTATTATGATGCCTAAAGCTTTTGCTTTGCTCAACTTTAGTTTCGGGCCAGGCCTGTATATAACCATAGTGAAATCATATCACTACAATTGATGAAGAAATCAAACAAACGTTAGTAAGTCACTAGATAAGTCATTTAATGATTCAACACAATGTTTCTAAATTCTTAGCTCATTTGGTACCCAATTTCAATAAGTCTTTCTCCACACTTATAACCACTTTTCATGCATCTCTAGCACTTGTAATCTATCAAATTTATTGTTCTAGAGATAAGACCCGCGGGGTTGTTCGCTATGAATTTTTCCTTAATTATTTTTATTTGGTGTTATATTTTTAAGATTAATGATCGTATGTACATTTTTTGTCGTAATTGTTTGGCTATATTTTGGTTTTTTCCATATTCAGATATTATAATCTTAGACTATTAGTTATTCATTTGTGTGGCGCTGTTGTTACTCGTATTCCAATTAATGTTTTTGGTTTTGTTTGGACACATGTATTAATATAGTTAGATTGAAAGCTTTATCTTAAAAGAAAAATGTGACGATAAACCATTTTTTATTCTTTTATTTTATTTTTCTTTTTTTTATTGTCATATTTTTAAATTTGACTAAAAATTAATTTATCTAAGCTGAAGCGTGCTCTATTTGGTATGTCGTTTTTATCTATTTGAATTTGGGTCTTAACAATAAAGAATCTTGAATTTTTAAATATTGACCCATGGCATAGTATTTTTTTTTGTTAAAATGTTTTGTAATTGAGCATGCACTTATGACATGTCTTGCCAAGCTCATATAATGCATACAAATTTCTTTGTGTTTGATTTAAGAGTCGATCTACTTTTTAGATAATTTACTTATTTTTTTAAATTTTATTTTACTCTATGGGATCCAATATTTCTATTTTTTTGTTTACTTTGCATAAACCTTATTTAGTCAGAGATGCCATTGTAATCAACGGATTAACTTGTACGGGATATTCAAGCATGAAGAGAGCTCAATCTAGCAAAGGAGGATGCCGACACCATTTTCGATTTTTTTATCATTTGTCGTAGGCATTATGCTTTATTTGGTTGATGAACCTCCGGATACGATCGATGGATCGAGGTTTGGTTCGGACGCGTCGAGCGGTGCAACGGACTGTCGGACAGAACGACGAGGAAGTGTGTGGTGGGAAAACCCTCTCGTACAAATGAGAGAAGCCTTCGTTGGATGATGAATGGATCGATACAACGACACACGAGCGATGAGTGAGCTCGTGATACGGTTGTCTCGCCGTCGAAGAGCCCGGCTCGTTCGGACGTCGAGGTTTTCCGATCCTTTAAGCGGCGAGAGGCCTTTAGAGGAACGAAGAAATGACGCAAGAGAAGAAAACTTAGGGTTTTTAGATTCAAGCAAGCGTAACCTTTACAAGTGTTGAGCAGCCTTTAAATAGGTGCGATCGAAAGAGCAAGCCTATTTACCCTAGGCCACGTGTGTGGTCGAGCAGCTTACAACGATTGTAAAGTAAAGACAAATAACCAACGTTCGAAATTCAAAGTTTAAAAGATAAGGATAGAAAGATAGAATCCACGCGTCTTTGGTAAAACGCGTGGATGCGCTAGGATTAACTGCCTCGTTAAAACCTTATCGGTAAAACCCAATGGGATAAAAACCGAGTTAGGAAAAAGAGTACAGTCGCTCGCTAACGACTTAAACGTCTTCACCAATGGTGATGGTGAAGACCATCCACGATGGCTCTTGGTCTTGGGTCGTTGGCTCGATGAGATCGTGGACGTATTTTTGAAGGAAAAGATTGAATTGGTCTCGGACATTCTTCTCCGCTCATCGGCTTCGAGTGGTCGCTCCTTGGGCAATAATCGGAGTTTTGGGTCGAGTCATCGATCGAGTTTGTCGAGCTCCATCGGTCGTTCCGTCCGTTCCCTCAATCTGTCTGTGTCTCGAGCGGTCGTTACTTGTTCCGTCTCGATCGCCGTCTGTCCGTCTCGTCCGTCCGGTCCGAGCTGTCGTTGCTCGATGTCGCATCATCCCTCCCCCTTCAAAAGGTTTTGTCCTCAAAACATGCTCATCGTCCCCTACATCAAACGGAGATAAGTCAGTAACATTGAAGGAAGTGGATATTAGAGGCTCACCCAGTAGTGCAAGACGGTAGGCGTTGTCGTTGATCCGCTCGGTGACTTGGAAAGGTCCATCGCCTCGGTGACTGAGTTTGTCCTTCCTTCGGGTTGGAAATCTCTCCGGACGAAGGTGGAGCCACACCCAATCTCCTGGTTGAAAAATCATCGGTTTGCGGCGCTTGTTGGCTTGCCGGACGTAGTGCTCGGTCTCCTTCTCGATGTTCTTGCGGATCTTCTCGTAAAACTCCCGAACATACTTGCTTTTCTCAACTCACTCGAGACTGATAATTGGATCCAAGGGCAAGGGAATAAGATCCAAAGGGGTTAGAGGCTTGAAACCGTACACCACTTCGAACGGGGAAGTCTTCGTGGCCGAGTGCTCGGATCGGTTTTAGGCGAACTCGATGAATGGTAGGCAGTCGATCCACAATCCTTTACTTTGAGCAAGAGTCGTTCGTAGCAATGCGCCTAAGGTGCGATTGGTCACTTTTGTCTGGCCGTCGGTTTGGGGATGAGCGGCTGTTGAATACAATAGCTTCATCCTGAGCTTCTTCCACAAGGTCCGCCAAAAGTGACCGAGAAACTTCTTGTCTCGATCGGACACGATCGTGCGAGGAATTCCATGAAGCTTGACCACATCCCGGAAGAAGAGATTGGCAATATGCACCGCATCATTGGACTTGTGGCAAGGGATGAAGTGAGCCATCTTTGAAAACCTGTCGACCACCACGAAGATGCTGTCCTTATTGTCGATGATCGGGAGGCCTAGCACAAAATCCATCGAAAGATCGACCCAAGTGCTTTCCGGGATCGGGAGTGGAGTATATAGCTCGTGCGGTCGGGTTGTCGACTTGGCCTTCCGGCAAATCAGGCAACGGCTGCAAAATTTCTCGATCATCCGCTTCATCTTGGGCCAGTAGAAGTGTTCCCGTAGCACAGCCAAAGTTTTGGCCACTCCAAAGTGCCCGGTCAACCCTCCACCATGTGCTTCTCGGAGAAGAAGCTCTCGTATCGATCCGTCCAGAACACAAAGTCGATGCTCCCGGAACAAGAACCCATCATGGATGATGAAGCGATCGAAATTAGCTTTTCCATGTTCTCTATAGCACTCGCCAAACTCAGCGTCGTCCGCATACTGATCCTTTAATCCCTCAAAACCAAGAATGGTCGCGTCCATCGTAGTGATCAAGGAGTGTCGCCTTGACAAAGCATCGGCTACGATATTTTCTTTACCCTTCTTGTACTTGATCACATAAGGGAAAGTCTCGATGAACTCTAACCATTTGGCCCCGAAGATGCTTCAAGGTTTCATGATCGATGTGGATAACACATTCTCGAGCTAGGAGATAATGTTGCCAAGTTTCCATCGCCCAAACTAAGGCATAGAGCTCCTTGTCATACGTCGGGTAGTTGAGAGGTGCTCCATTTAATTTCTCGCTGAAATAGGCGACAGGTCTCCCACCTTGGATAAGAACAGCTCCGATGCCAACATTTGAAGCATCGCACTCCACCTCGAAGGTTTTGTTGAAATC